>VIBL01000019.1:0-2400000 GCA_008271625.1 Lutraria rhynchaena | reverse complement strand
TTAGTAACCAATATGTAGTGTACATGTACAATATAACTAACGGTATAATTACATTCTTGCACTCGTAAATATTTCGCATTTTAGGAGTTCTGTTAATTAGTACTACCCTTAGTAATAGGGTAATTGTTATATAATTAAATGACTTATACGAAAGTATATACACTGACTGGTTTGCGTGGGGTTTGAAAAATACGAATAATACGTCCTGGATTTCGGAACTAAAACAACATGTTACAGACACGGCTATGGTACTAACAGTAATATCTAACCACAAGTGGAGTAATGTCGATATTTACAACTAAAGCACGACTCAGTGCTTTGATGAAAGTCAATTTATTCAACAATCAAAATAACAAACTGATAAAAAGAAAGTGAAAGTTTTGTCGACTTTTTCATGAATCGCGGCTAGGTTTCTAGTCTTCTCAAGTAGTTTTAGACACAGTGTGCCTATACCACATGATTGTTTGGTAATGCGGCAAGCAGTTTATCAGCAAACCGCTCGATTCGAAATATTCGACTTTACGTTACTTCTTTATTTCTTTATCAAATATGACCAAATAAAGCGGAGACTAAGGCCAAGAGTGTGATATACAAGCGCAATTTAATGTTTTTTCCACGATAGATGGACAGTCTTTGCCAGGAAAACTGTACCTTTCTGCAAACAGTTGTCACGTGGTATGGACACACTGATTTACTGCATCAAGAATCCTTTGCACGTTCACCACTCTAGTCTAAGCATTCTGTCCCGAGCATCATTCCAGTTTGTTCAAGTTGTAACCACTTCACAGCTTGTATAAAATGATCCTTTGATGTACAATACGGGAAGCGTATAATGACATTCTTGTAATAGGTCTCTAGATTGATGTGTCTTAAGTATGTAGAATTCTTACATAATTAGCCTATGCTTAGAATCAGTTCTAACGCTACTACGGTCAAACCTGTGATTGCGGCCACCTTCGCATAAAGACCACAGTGAAAATATAGAAGTCACTCTTTGATAAGCCGTCACTGAACATAATGACCTCCGAATGAAGGCCATCTGTCAATAAAAGCCACGTTTAGTCTTTTTCAAGGGTGACTTTTGTTCGCAGGTTTGACTGTACTTTGCTTACCCTCGTCACTGGAACGTTGTAGGCCAACTTATTAACGTTTTATTAACATCTGGAGATAGGCCAGCGGTATGACATAAAGATACAATAAACCCTATTCCCGTATTATCTCACAGTGGATCACACAGACATTATGTATTTTTGCGGCATTTATTTCATATAATATACGTTAAAACATTCTAGATATACACCAGTATCAGTCATTGTGATTTGGATAATTGAAACTCCTAGCTGAACAAAATGGTATAGATATTACACTAGCGTAGTCGAGTACTCATCCTATATTAAATTATCCTAATTAAGCAGATTACTAAAATACTTAAATCATTAACTGAATTTGTAATGTTTACGATTCTTTGAATATATGTTTATTTTCGTATAAACACTACGTCAGAAATCAATGCAGTCCGCGTGGATTTAACTGACACAATTCTAGTAATTTTATTTATAAACCTCTTTGAGTTTGGTAAGCTTCATCATAAATCTTAGACAATCACATTATAAAGTTAATCATCTAAACTAATTATCCATATTTCCAATCAATTAGCTGCAATGAAATTTATCTACTTGTACAGTTAAACATCAGAATGTTACCATGGTGATTCGTGAAAACAACTGTGATATTTTTCTTATTGAAATTTCACAACAAACACGTACTTCACTCAGTTTCAGAATCAATGCAATCGGATATTTTACACATTTTTTTTCAACAGTACAGTGCAACCTGTCCAGAGCGGCCCTCTCTTGAGCAGCAATCTCCCTTCAACAACAGCATGATTTTTTCCTACTGTACGGTTTAACTATTAATATAAACTCTCTAGAGCAACAACCTCTCAACAACAACATAATTTTGCTTCTCTCAAAGGGTGTTGTCTATGAGAGGTTGCACTGTATTTCAAATTGCATACTGGCGGACAGTTCACCTATCCAGTTTTTCTGGATTCTTCATCAGTGCTAACCGTATTGTCCGCATGTAACTGCCACCTTCTCAGTGGTGGAGACTTAATGACATTAAACGCAATGTTTTCAACCTTATCGTCAGAAAGAACATGAGCCGCGCCCGGGATTCGAACTTGAAACATCAAGTCCCTAGACCTCACACACTACCTATTGAACTGAGCTGATAAGCTTATTCTGTTTTAAAAGTGTAAGTGCTACATAATAGACTGTTCTTCACATTGTTAAAGCAATGACTTCAACAATACATCAGATGGATTGCTTTATGAACAAATAGAAGTTACTTCTATCGCTGCACAAATGTTTGCGATTAATACAGTCAATCAGTAATAGCTGAAAAGATAATTAGATAATTATCATATTAATTAAATTACTTACTGGCCACTTATCAATGTAATCAAGTAGTTACTGGTGTCATAAACGCGGCACGAAAATATATACATAATTAATAAAAACTTTGATATCGTTGTTCATCCTCTTCCAGATACTTTTAACCCTTTGCCTCATAAGCATATTTTGGACTCTTCGAAATTCAAAACAAATATACAAAATCAATTTATCTAAGAAAATAGGGATATTTCTCTCTGAAAAAGTGGAAAACATTGCGGCAAAAGACGCCATTACTCATTGCAAGCAATGGCTTCCTTTGCCATAATGTTTTCAAAAGTCGCCTGCTTCGGATGCGGGGAAATGCGGTATTATTATGAAGCAAAGGTTAGGATTCATTGCTATCTTTCTTCGTGAAAGAATTTTGTGGAAATTTGATATTGCCAGGAACTAGTCTCAGTACCCATCGGAGAACTGACCCAAGTTTGACTAACGACTGAACAAGACCTTGGTGCTTTGCTAAGTTGTAACAGAAAGATGTTGTCCGTAAATGAGTTATCATGGTGTCCAATTTTAGTTGAAGCCATTCAAGTTTGCACAGTGCTTTACTTTTGCATTACTATTTCATTACGATTTCATTTCATAGCTTTACTATTGCTTTACTGTGCACGGTTACATCAGGATTCGTAATATTGTCGTTATTTAACAAATAGATTTGTTCACTGTAAACCAATAATTCGCGTTTCTTCTAATTGTACAGCACAGTAACTTATTTTGATGTTTCTGTTCGATCTTTGTCAGTCGTTTTTTTGTAGGGTAAAATGCTGTATCGAATCCATTATGGGTGTACTTGCATTTCGCATCTTGTAATACAAATACAGTCTAACCTGTGAATAATGGCCATTCTTTGAAAAACCGTCATTGGTTATTTAGAACAAACTGATCTCTGAATAAAGGCCACCTGTCAATAAAGGCCACATTTTGTCTTTCTCAAGGGTGGCCTTTGTTCACAAGTTTGACTGCAAATGTATCATAGAATAACCAGACATTCTCTGGTGTATATATTCGTTATGTTTTTCTTCTTCAGGAACTGGTTGGTAGCACAACACAACAGAAAAACTGGCGAGGTATCCTTATAGCTTTGCTAGTCATAGTGTCTGTGTTAGGCCTCATCGTCACAGCTATAGTACTTGTTACACCAAGTAAGTAACACGCGTATAATCTTTGTTTTGTTTGGGGTTTAACGTCGCTCCAACCACCAGGTCATCATGCAATATTTCTAGCTTTAACGGTGGAGAAGGACCCCGGATGAAACTACCGTACTTCCGTCAGTTAATTTGACATCTTCCTCACATGGGAAATTTGTTGGTTACGGGAGGAATTCGATTTAACAGCTGTGGAGTCAGAGACTATAACCACTCGATCACGAAGCCCCCTCACCCTACCCGCCCCCGTGTATAATCTATTTTCATTTATGGTTGAACAGAACCGAAGCAAGTGTGAAAAAAATGTTGTTTAAAATACGAATTTCGTTTTATGGAGATAAATAACGCGCGGACTAAACCAAATGTGAAAAGTTAGTTCAAAAACGCAGAATAGAGACAGAATTCATTTTAGGAAAAAAATATGTTGCCTAAAATACATTAAGTCCATGCATGAAACCATCTTCGCCATTATTGTCCTCGCCAATATTAGTGGTGTTTTTGTACTTACAGAGAATGTCGAAGAAAACATTGGAGAAAGCCTGACTTATACAGATTTTATTGATGGCAAGTTTGACCCGCCTACCTTCAGGGCAGTTTGGGGATCAGGTATTGTCCGTACAAATACTGCTTCAGAAATAACCAACACGTTGAAGCCATTGTCTGCCGCCTTGTATGAGTCAATATTTAACATGATCTACATTTTCTGTTGTATACTAATTAAGCGTATGATTCTTGTAATACAGTACAACCTCTCCAGAGCAATACCATTTGGGAGAAGCAAAATTATATTGTTGTTGTTGAGAGGTTATTGTTCTAGAGAGGTTAAATTAATGGTTAAATCGTACAGTGGAAAAATCATGCTGTTATTGAAGGTTGTTGCTCTAGAGAGGGCCGCTTTGGAGAGGTTGCCGTTTAATTATTCCTTTCACCCAAGCCGCATCAGATTGGAATATCATGAACAAAAAAAGAACATTGCTAAAATAAGGAACACGGTTATAGAACATTGTTAAGGGACACGTACGATGTACTTGATTTTTGCAGATGATGTGTTATATTACCGTAACCTGGAAGGAGCGGTTCTACAATACAAGGTCTCGGATAATTCAACAACCACAATTTTGTTAAATTCTACTTTTGTAAGTAGTTTG
The DNA here is from genome assembly GCA_008271625.1 of Lutraria rhynchaena. Classification (NCBI taxonomy): domain Eukaryota; kingdom Metazoa; phylum Mollusca; class Bivalvia; order Venerida; family Mactridae; genus Lutraria; species Lutraria rhynchaena. The sequence goes on along the minus strand of VIBL01000019.1, from coordinate 2,395,254 downwards.
TTAACTCATTGGAATCATTTGTGAGGCTTGATAAAAGCATTGACCTTTCACTATTATGACGGCATTGGCAATAGTTTTAGACATGGTAATGTAACTTTTGTTGGAACGATTGCCTTGTCAGTCATTTTGTTCAAAATAATCAGTGACGGATTTTCAAAGAAAGGCCTTTATTCACAGAGTGGTCTATATTCGGAGATGGCCACAAACACAGGTTTGAATGTATATTTGATAATAATGATTTCTGTTATAAATTCGTTATAGTTCACGATAGATACAATGAATATGTGCACATCTTTCTGTATATAATTGTAAGTACCGTATGTGCTTGTAGGCGAAGAGTAATGACCTTTACATCTGCCGTTAATGTTTGTAAATGCATTGATTAAACGATGTATTCATGTTGCATTCTACACGTGAGCAAAATTTGCATTGCAGGGTTTTAGATTATAAACTTATCGGTCTGTTACCGACAAAAATTGCCGAAACATTTCTCTATTTCCACTTCCTTCTATCAGACGAGTTATAAAAATCACAGACTGGATATTTTTTTAACTGAGAACCAAGCGGAGCTGCTAATTACAATTCTCTAAAAATCGGACGATTTCTCAAGTCCCAATTTTTTCTCTTTGATCAATAGTTCTCTAATCTAGAATCTCAGAAAACTGGACTTTTGGGCCAGTCCGAAAAGGGTCCAGTTTCCAGGGGTTTTACTGTATATCATTAATTTGAAAGGCGTAGAAGCTTACTTTAAATATTCAGAAGTGTGTTTGTACTTTGCCTTGTATTTTTCTCTGTATAATTGTTGCTGTCTTGGATTCATTTTATATTATTAATGGCATTAAAATATTTACAGAGAGAACTCGACACTGACATATACACAATATCAGCTGACGGTAAATATGCACTGTTGACGTACGATGTACATAAAGTGAGTAAATAGTCCTCTTTTATATGATTTTAAACTTTTTTATGAATGATCTTTTATATATTTCTGTCAGTCTCAACTTAAGAGCTTCTAACAAAAAGTATGCCAAGTATTGTATGCAGTGGTTTACTATTATTCCTTGCTAGCAATATTAATTGTACCTAATTCGGTAATACGTATATTTTCATTCATACAGTGCAACCTCTCCAGAGTAGCCCTCTCTTGAACCCGTAATTCAACAACAGCATATTTTCTTCCCGATGAACGATTTAACTATTAATTTGACCTCTCTATAGCAACAAACTCACAACAACAACATAATTTTGATTAAATTGTGTGGCTTTATAGAGGTTGCACTGTATTTGTTTTACAATCTTGGTGCATTATATACGAATGTTCCATAGTGAGATTTGAAACGAATTAATATTTTACAGGTTTACAGATATTCTTACAAAGCTAGATACCGGATATTGGAGATAGACACACAGTAAGTTTGGTTCATTATATGTTAAGAATTGCTTTTTTTGTTTATTTGTTTGTATGTGACAATATCACTGGGCTTTAACACCGCTTTTCAACAGTTTTTCAGTTACACACGGCGGCCATTTCACCTAACCAGTATTCCTGGACTGTATACTAACCAGTACTAACTTACCCTTTCACAAGGAGCCGACAACTCCTTCACATAAGGAGTAAAATCGACATTATTGTCTACTTTTCGTGAAAGGGTATGACCTGCCACGACCGGAATTTGAACCCGGATCGCCGGGTTACAAGTCCAGCGCACTAACTACTGGACCATACCCGTGGCCGTTATGAATTGTAACAAGCATGTTTGTTGTTTTCTGAAAAAAAAACGATACCAATGTATCTACTGTACTTGAAAGCATTGGCCTATTTGTACTGGAAATATGCACAAGACAATATGAAGCTAGCTTGTAACAGATGTTTTACACTTACCATAAATCTATCACAAGGCTCAATTATCATATTGTAAAATAGTTAATTTGTTTTTAGTTAAAAACAGTATAACAGAAAATTAGACCGTATCAGCAAACGTGCTATGAAAACTTATATTTACGATACCTCTGTGGTTGAACACTAATACACTAACACAATAATGGATTCCTTTGCATCCGAATATTTACTTCCTCATATCCGTATTTCACAACATCCATAGCAATGAAATTCAGGAGGGCTTGTTCAGAGAAAAATACATACTTTACCGCAACCGATTTTTCATTATATCAGAGTTCATATTACGATGTTTAACTGTATTGTATTTATCAGACTTCATATAGATTTACCTGGACCTAGAATAAACGGTGAAGATATGGGGAATGAGTTTCAGTACGCAACATGGACCCCAGATGACCATAATATTGTGAGTACCTGATTAAATACGTATAAAACAATAAGTTCGTAGAAGATGTTCAGAAATAATTTGTCTTCTTAAGACCAGAAAACTAGGGTCGTGTTCACGGTTTACCCTCCGATCCTAGTTTTTGCGCCGACCAACCGCGAAGTCCAAAGTACGAGTATTATAGGTATGTTTAAAAAAATAGAACAGAAGTATTTTTTATAATTGCAATCTGTATCTCCATGAGGAAATCGGGCAAATTTACCCGATCTAAACTTGACATAAACGGACTGCAGATGGGATAAGAAAGCACGTATCGGGAACTGATTTTTAGATACTTTTAGAACGGGGGATGGACGTTCTGATAACTAGTTCGGTGTAACGGGGCCTGAAGGGCTCAAATTTACCAGTCAGAGACCATATCCACTCGACCACAAAGACCCCTTAACAATTTTCAAATACAGTGCAACGTCTCCAGAGCGACCCTCTCTTGAGCTATAACCTCCATTCAACAACATGATTTTTCCCACTCTACGATTTAACAATTAATTTTCTCTCTCAAGAGCCATAACCTCTCAACAACAACATATAAATTTGGTTCTCCAAAAGGGTGTTGCTTTTGAGAGGTTGCACTGTATTGATGATATGGAAGCACACTTGAATTGCGGTAGTTTCCGGTTGCACTTTAAGTTTTCATGTCTATTTAATACTGTTAAATGATTAGATCAAGTAGGATTTTATTTCCCATATTTCAGGTAGTGGTAATACAGAACAATATATATATGTTAAGTTCCTGGTCATCCCTGAAAAGTATAGATGGTAGTCTGTACCACGTGGTTACAGATGACGGGGAAACAAATACTATATATAACGGTGTTCCAGATTGGATGTACGAAGGTAACCTGGATAAAACCACCAAGTACTGATGGTCATTAAACGTGTATCTATAGAGTACCTGACTTTAAAACGTCTACATTCTTATCAAATAACACATCAATATTTTAACATCTTGACTAATTGTTATGAGTATTTGTGTATCTCAGACAGCTGTCAGTACGCAGCTTACTTACTCGAGTTTAACCATGGCAAAAGTTATACCAAATCTTAGCGTATAATGATGGATCAGAGTGTATATATCTACAGCTTGTTTGAATTAATGTTTATTAATTAATAAACAAATTGACTGCGATAAAATGTTTACATCATTGTGTTATGTGATTGATTCATGGACTTTGCATTGTATAGATCACTCACATGGATTAAAGTTGATTTTTTTTAAAAAAAAAACGGAAGTCTTAACCTCGGTGCCGCATATACTGGTCCCCGTTCTGTACAGCCAAAGTCAACGGGAACTGGTTTATGCGCTGCGAAAACTATAAAAACCAATAGGGTCCGGACCTTGGAAAAAACAGAGTTTCCAAAAAATTCCGGAAAACTCTTAACCATGCACTCACTATTGTTTACAGAATGGTAAATACACAAGTAAATGTTCTCGGGTGATTTATAGATTCCCCAAGACCTTCTCTTAGAGTGGGTCAATTTATAAACGCCTCATTTTTGCTAGAATGTTTATTGAGATACTATATACAAAAATTGGTAGAGGAATTCGTGAATGCCAAAAATATGCTAGAATTGATATTTTATATTTTTTATGTGACTTATTGTCACTGGGGTTTAACTCCGTTTTTCAACAATAATCAGTTATATGCGGCATTCAGTTCACCTAACCAATTTTCCTGGACTGTATACTAACTTACCCTTCCACAAGGAGCCGGCAACTTCTCCACATATGGAGGAAAATCTCCATTTTTGTCAAATTTTCATGGAAGAGTATGACCTACCTTGACCGGGATTTGCACCCGGATGTCCAGGTTACAAGTCCAGCGCACTAACCACTGGTTGATATTTTATATGTATGTATATTTGTAGAGGAAATTCTCAAGTCTGAGAAAGCACTATGGTTGAATACGGATGGTTCTGGTATTGTCTATGCAAAATTTGATGACAGGCAAGTGCAGAAATATGACATGACTGTATACGGACAGATGAAAAACAAATACATTGGAAATAAGAAACTTCCATATCCGAGGGTAATGTTCTAATACTTTTAAAAATATGCTAAAGAATGCCTAATATTTGCTTGGATTTGTTAATTCTATAATTCGTATGTATTGATGGTGATTATTAGAAAGCTGGTGCCCAACAACGATTAAAGGCAGACGTCATATTCACCATTTGTTAATACTTAGACACATGACAAATTGTAGTAACAAAAGTCTCGTACGCTGCGGGACATTAAGACTACAAACTCAAATAACCTCCACCTATATAAATACAAAGAAATTTGTATAATATGTATTCACAATAGTTTACAAGGAACCAACAAAAAGGAGAAGCATTTCAAAGAAAATATCCGTTTTAGTAAAAAAAATGTTGTTGTTGAATATTGACCATACGAGTATTATCTTTCAATGTTTAATATCTAATACATTGCAATGTCTGTATTCAGTGATATTTTTACGCATCAAATAATACTATTTTACTAATTCAAATTCGTCCCTTGCTTCTTTTTATTCATCTTTTTAAGAGTAAAATTCACATGCTTTATTTTTCAGCCTAATACGACCAATCCAACTGTAACAATACATTACTTTAACTTCACGTCGAAAGAAACGACAACATTTCTCCTGCCAAGTGAATTTAGGTACGTACCTCCTGTTCATTACATTGTGGCCCTTGTGTCCCTGACAGCAACATTAATGTTATAGTACATCTTAATGGAATACATACAGTCATACCTTTAAACAAAGGTCACCCTGGGGTAAGAAAAAGGGTGGCCTTTATTGACAGATGGCCTTTGACCGTCAAGTTATTGTTGTTCTATGATTATCTGTTCTAGGCCCGTAGCGACGATCGAGAAGTCACTCGATTAATATATTAATGAAATAAACCAGACGGACAAGTCCTGTCAAATTCATTTTGAATTAAAGATCTCTGGCCCAAAAATACGCATATACATAAATTATATACTTACAAATCTGTTCGATACATATCTGATACACAACATAATAACAATGTGTTTTAACCAGAAGTTGCACATTACACTTGCGAGAGGAATGTAACTATATTTACTTAAAACGTCTTTGATTACAGTTATTTGATGCTATCTCTCATATTGATTTGGAGGTTATCAAAATTGATACGTTTTTAACCGTATCACGTGCTATCCAAACCGCCCTAGGAACGTATTGGGATATAATGGTGCATTACGACAGTACAGTCCTAGTTCCATTCTATGTACAAATCAAAATTGTTTAAGTCTGCGTGTGTGATTGTTCGTACACATTATTTTGTTCCACTGGAGTTCAACGTCACACCCACAGCCATGGTCATTTGACACCTGAGTAGGACCATCGACCCTCTGGTCCAGATTTGTCTGGTCCAGGGTGGGATTCGAACTCACAACGGTGAGGGGCTTGTGATTACTAGTCAGAGGCCATGATCTCTCGATCAAGGGGGCTCCCTCCTGTATACATTAAATAGCATAGAATAATGCAGTGATATATTTATACAAATACATTGTTTATTTTCAGTGACTATTACTTTTTATCATTGGTATGGATAGGCGATACTCAGGTCATTGTTGTGTGGTTAAACAGACAACAAAATGTCTCATACACATCTATCTGTAACACGGAATTAGGAAATTGTACAGTTGTAAGTACTATTAGTATTAAGTCCTTGGTGACAATACTTGAGATCAATCTCTGAACTCAAAGTTCATTTTCATTCTCAATTTATTAGTAATTCAGACCGATATGTATGTTTGCAGTGTGTGTAAGTATTTATTTTGATTAATTGACTTAACTATACAGAATGCTTGTAATACCGATTAAAAAGTTATATAACCTTATCAAATTAACTTTAGAATATCAAAGGCACCAAACTGAGTCCAAAGCAGTGAGTTCACAGTTCTCGAGTTTTATAACACCGGGGATTTGTGTTTGTTTGTTCTTAATGCAGATCGTATTATCTAATACAGTGCAACCTCTCCATAGCAACAACCCTCTAGCAGAAGCAAAATTATATTTTAGTTGAGAGGTTGTTGCTCTAGAGAGGTCAAATTTATAGTTAAATCGTACAGTGGGAGAAAAGCATGATGTTGATGAAGGGTGGTTGTTGATCAAGAAGGGCCGCTCTGGAGAGATTGCACTGTATCATTGATAGTATTTCTCAAATTTCCTACATTAGATTCTTCAATACACGCATCGCAGTTTTGGTATTATTTCACACGTCTCGTAGTGTTCTGTGGCTTGTTTTGATGACCAACTTATAATCACGGTGTATAAATGAGACAAGTTTCGGTAATCGCTGTAAACAGTACAAGTTGAATTATATAGCATCACAATAAATCGTACAGTGATTGGAAGTAGCAGGTGCTTATGATCTCAATAAATAGTGCAAGTTGAAATATATAGCATCACATTGATTCGTACACTGATTTTGTTAACACACTGTGATAATATCTAAACAGATTTTGTGTTTTGTTTTTGCTTCTTTGAGATTTATATCGCTTCATCGATGTTATATTTTACAGCATTACAAAATAGAGGCTGAAACAGGATGGCTTGATATGGTATGTAACATTTATATCTATGTATGTATATTCACCTTTATTATGTTTATAGTTTTTGTCAATAATAACTCTGAAGGCTTAATTCTGAAACAACAAGTCTCAACGGTAGGTCTGGACCCTAGGTTATAAAACTTGAGAACAGTCTCCAAGCTTGAATCTCAATTTTATTATCAAAATAGTTCTATTTCCTATGAAACTGAATCACGTTGTAATGTTTTTGTACATATTCAGATTAGTTATGTTGACTGAAAATATATGATTAATTGAATCGTCTTTTTGTCATAATTATCTTAGAAATATTAAGCGACAAAATACAAATTTGAGTTTGGAGACCGATCTCAAGTTTTAGAACCTTGGACCCAGATGTATTTAAAGGATACATCTATTCCGTAAGCGTATTTTAATTTAAGTTTAAACCAGAGATAACAGTGACCTGTAAATAACGGTCATCTGAAAACAAAGGCCAATTCTCTGCGAGTGTTTTGTGATAATATAGACTAAATCATTCTATGAATATAGGTCAACAGTGTGTGGGGGTCATTTTCTTCTTTACTGTTGATGACCCTTGTTCACAGGCTCGACTGTGTATGGAATATAATGTGGCCGTCGATGTTGACAAACTAGAAAAATAGTAAAATAAATTAAAATAAATTTTGTGTAGAATTAAATGGTGGGGGTGGCTCCCTAGTTTAATCCCCTATAGCTTTTGCTACGGACCGTTCAAAGATGGTAACACCGGGAAAGTGTACTTTGTCCTCCATTTTTGTATGGGCCTTTGTGGGTTAGGGGATTTGTGGAAGGGTAGTATTTCGCGGAACGTGGGATGCTTTGTATGTTTTCCCCCCGAAACCGTTTTCTTTTTGATATTGTGATTATTTCAGACTCAAGCTCCAGTGATAGCAGACGACAGGCAGTCTTATTTTATAATCTCATCCAAGAATGACAATCAGTTTGGTAGTTACAAGCATATAGAAAAGATAAATATGCGTTCCAATGAGAAGGTAGCATTACATTGGTTTTAGTGATAGATTTTTATGCACAATTCTATGGCATAAAGATGTACAGTGCAACCTCTCCAGAGCGGCCGTCTCTTGAGCAACAACCACCCTCCAACAACAGCATAAGTTTTTCCCACTATAAGATTTAACTATTAATTTAACCTCTCCAGAGCCTCAACTTCTCAACAGCAACTTAATTTTGCTTCTCCCGAAGGGTGTTGTTTTGGAGAGGTTGCACTGTATATATTGGCATTCTTAAACGAATATTATTTTGCTGAAACAAAGACGTATACATTCATGATAAACGTTTGTGAAGTATGAGCACAACTAGAAAAAAGTAAAATACATATAATCAGAGAATTCTACAACAATTTCTACTTGTTATAAAATAAATATAAGCTGGTATATCGGCGGTTCATATAATTTTCATGTTTTTAACCAGGTTCTCCGAAGGAAAAACCCTAGTTTTTAAATAGGCGAATGTCGGCGGGCGGCCTCAATTTTTTCTGCGCGCAACTACTCTTGTATTTCACAACGGATTTCAACGAAACATTCACATCATTAACATCACCAAGTATCCCAGTGTATATTGTCGGAGTTTTGTGATTCAATCATTTTTGCGCACACGTATTATTCTGTGTACATTTTCTCATGGAAACCAGGTTTTGTGACATATCCTGTCATCTTGTTTTTCATATTTCTTAACATTATTATTAGAATGTTATTCTTATTAACTGGTGTAAGTATGTATTTTTGGTAAAATAAAACTTTCAGGCTGTTGGCTTATTTGTAACATCAGGAGAGATGGAAGTTCAGAAGATTCTTGCTTTTAACAAATTCAATCATTTAATGTAAGCATAGTTATGTATAAATATAGATGTAGATCTTGCCTTGTTTGGTATAGATATAAATATTCATAATAACTTATAAATCAACTATGATATTGATTGACTTGATGTCCCGAAATTTCGTTGGCAAATCATTTAGGGTATAACACGCTCGCTTATAATACATCTAGTTGAATTAGTATTGAAATTATAAACTCATATACGCTGTTATTTGGTCATGTCACGAATCCAGTGAAACATGTACTAGTGCATTTTAAAGCAACTCGGCGATCGTTTGTCAGCTTTCAAAGGTTCTTGTATACAAACATTTGTCATTTTACTCATAATTATGTATTTTGCTGTCTAGGTTTAGTTTGGTTGACAACACAACCACTTGTTTGTCTAACTGAGACCTAAGACAACTCATTTGTGTGCACTTTAATGTCACTACGGTTCAACTTCGCACGTATAGCCACGGTCATTTGGTGAATATTCATCTATAATGTGGAAGCAAACACCGAGAGTACACCTGGGTAGAACCACTGACCGTCCGTAGGTCGTAGGTTAGCTGGACAGCTTCCTGACATATGATATTTGGTCCCTGGAGGGATTCAAACTCACAGTGGTGAGGGGCGAGTTATTACTAGTCAGAGACAATAACCACCGGAAGTCCCCTACTCTTTAGTACCAGGACTGTCATTGTTCTTCATACTGTTAGTGCTCGCCTTACATTTCTGACAACATCCTTTGCTTCTCTTCTTGAATTGATAGTAACTATAACATGTTGTATAATATGTCCTACATTCATACTTTCATACTTTCAGATATTATCTTGCTGTCAACCCAAATGATCCCAGGGAAAGACATTTATACAGGTAAATTGTTACATAATCTTTATTGATTATCTTATCACTAACGTCAACATGTTTTGTTTAGAACTGGCCAGGTACAACACGAAAATACTAAGAAACACCAATATTTGGTACGCTTCTATACAGTATAATTTTCCCGTCGGTCACGTGATATTGTTGATATAACTAAATTTCTGTTACAGCTCACCCACGAACCCTGACGATAAAGAATTTATGAGTTCTATATGTTACACGTGTGATTTATCTGATGATTGTTTATACGTTGATGCCACATTTAACAGTGTTGGTCAGAACTTTGTGCTGAGTTGTTTGGGACCTGGTGTACCGTACCATCAACTTATGACGTCATCGTTCATTCCAGGTACTAGTAGATTCTCTACTTTAATAAGCTCCTATTTCCTGTTGTTATAGAGACTGCGTTTTTTCCTTCCCTTTTGGTATGGTCTAAAATGTTTGGTGGGTTTTGGTATGGGAATTTGGGGGAAAGGTAGTATTTTGGGAAAGATGGAATGTTTTGTATGCTTTTTGCCTTCACGAATCCTTTTCTGATCTATATTTAAAATAACTTCCGTGTTATTGTATTGATTCAGTAAAACTTTGATCTAGTCATAAAATAACATCATAAGCATTTACATTCGTGGTTATCAATATCTCAGAATAAGCAAATATATCTAACTATGTATGTAATTGCATAAAATATGTTTTTGTCGATATTGTTTTTGCTGTGGTTTAACGTCGAACCAACAGACAGTGTCATTTGGCGACTTTTTCCAGCTTTATGGTTAAGGAAGACCTTGGGCGTACTCCTGGATGGAACCGCCGACCTTCCGTAAACTAGCGGGACAGCTTCCTCACATATGGACCTTGTCCGGTCCCGAGTCGGATTCGAACTCATAGCAGTGAAGGGGCTAGTGATTACTAGTCAGCGGCACTAACATTCGACCACGGAAGCCAGCTTATGTACTCACTACTTGCTTCGTCTCACTTCTGTTAATACAGTCAATGTATCATTAAACATATTAGCGTTTAAATGCACTGTTATATGTTATGTTAATTAAATAGCATTCTTACTTATAAATTTCAGTAAAAATGTTGGAGGAATATTCGGCACTTAGACAAACTCTGTCAGGGAAAGGTTTACCAGTCGTTGAGTACAAGAAATTAATGACTGAAGATGGACATGGTGAGTGTTTTATAACAGATTAACATACTTTCTCTTTCTTGTAATACTTTAATACTCTGTAATTCTTTTGATACTAATGTTTTCCTGTCAGATATTTCAATGCTCTTTTCATATTTTTATAATACAACGTCTTTGCAAAAAAAAAATATTGAAAGCATGATACGTTCATAAAAATAACTTTCATAAGAATAAAATGTAAAATCATTTTGCAAAATAAATAAAATGGTGACATTCCAATAATTAAAATGGTGACATTCCAATAATTAAAATTGTGAGATTCCAATATTCAAAATGTTGACATTCCAATAATCAAAATGGCGACATTCCAGTAATTAAAATGGTGACATTCCAATAAATAAAATGGTGACATTCCAATAATTAAAATGGTAACATTCCAATAATTAAAAATGGTGACATTCCAATAATTAAAATGGTGACATTCCAATAATTAAAATGGTGACATTCCAATGATTTCCTATTCGTTTGTTGTTTCAGAGTTGTGGATCAAGATATTGCTTCCTCCAACGTTGAAGAAAGAGGAGATAATCAAACATCACTTAATATTACATGTGTACGTTTTACCTTCATGTTGTTCTTTATAATCTGAAGAATATTCAAATATGAAAATGATTTGAAACTTATTGTCATACTGGCAATGTTGATTTATTGAAACAATGTTCTACAAAGGACTATGACTTTGTTCTCAACACACAGGGAGAGACTATGAGAAAGTTCTCATCACAGCGCGCTACTAAGAGAATATTCCTACCCCAGGAAGGGACTATAAGACTTTTCTCATCACAGTAGGGTACTATTAGAATGTTCTCACTACAGGTAGGAAGTACGAAATTAGTCTCCCAACAGAATGGTACTTTGAGAATGATCTCACCTCAGGGACAATGAGAATGTTATTATCACAAGGAAATGCTATAGTTTGATCTCATCCCTAGGGAGGTACTATGAAAATGTTTTCACCACAAGTAAGGACTATGTATTTATTCTCCCCACACAGGTACTAATAGAATGTTCTCACAACACGTGGGTACTTTGAGAATGTTCTCACAACAGTTGGGTACCGTGAGAATGTTCTCACAACAGAGATACATATCCCACTGTATACATATCCCAAAGCTTACAATTTATTTCCCCATCAACAGAAATGGTGCACCAGGCACACAAATGGTGACACATAAGTTCAGCATGGATTGGGATCAATATATGGTTAGTTCGCACGAGTTTATTGTGGCCTACGTTGATGCACGTGGTACTGGTGGGCGTGGCGATGATTGGTTGTTTGCCATCCATAAGAAATTAGGAAGTTTAGAGGTGACTGACATGATATCTGCCGCAAAGTAAGTCATTCATTTTATTGTCTTCACGATGCCTTTGATTGAAGTATTGAACTAATTTTCATGGTAATCTCTCAGTATTTTGTAGTAATTTAATCCAGTTAATAAGAATGTACACTGACAATTTACGATACATTATATATTACTTTACGGTGATGTTTATAGTACTTTTGGCCTTTAAAGCCTTATTTGTGATGTCCAATTCTTTTCAATGAACAAATACTATTACGTTCAACAGTTGTTTGTTTACATATGTTATTTATACATAACAAGTACTGTTCATACGATTTTCACATAATATTTTTCTGGTCCTGATTTCTTTACCATATAATAAAACTTTGATTCAATTTGTAAGACGAGAAAAGCGCTACTTTTTCAGATATTTCCAGTCACTTCCGTACGTGCATGAAAAGATGGCTATATATGGTATGGTAAGTTTTTTTTTTTTGAATTTTATACTAGTAGTTTGTAAGAATTACATCAAAATTAAACTATACCTTACTAATGTAATGAAAAGTTGTTTTCAAAATCAGTTCGACACAGAAGTCAATGATGTATATCTGTATTTAGTAGAAAAAACTAAGAATGGTGTTTGGTGCAGTTTGGTAAAAAAGTGGAAGTTGTCTAAACATATTGCGAATAGTGTATTGCACATTCAGTGTAGCTCTATGATATACAGAGATTTCTTTCATTAAAGAGAGTACAAGCTTGACATGGCCATAACAACATTGTCGTGTTTACGGTCACCCGACGGACCATAGATTTAGTGCCGACCCAAAAGTTTCGAAAATATTTTTGGATGAATCATACCTCGTATTCGCACTAAAGGTGTTTACAAAAAAATATTGTTTTTAGGAATCTGAACTCGAAGTATTTTTAAGCCTACGATCATGAATATAAATACCAAAGGTTATCTGACAATCACAAACACATACATAAAGAATAAAAGGTGGGTGGGGTACGTTAGAAAGTTTGTCTGACTCGGCTCATAGACTTATCCGATCAGCTGCAATCCCTACCCATTGTCAACTTTTCAAACATGGTACCTACCTATTATTCGCGCTATTTTATATATTTCTAGCATTAAACAATGTTATTTTATATTGGAAATTTCAGTCCCACGGAGGTTACCTTACATCTTCAGTGTTAGGTAACAGAGACAATATATTCAAGTGTGCGGCAGTTATCTCCCCTATTACAGACTGGAGATATTACGGTATTACATGCGGTTTTTTCTTGTATTTTTCGTCTCTGTCGAATTGGTAAAATTCAAGAACAAAATAGTCAGATGAAAAAATATGAATGCACTGGTGATACTTATTTATATACATCAATGATTCGTCTTGTAAATGATTAAAGTTTGACTATTAAATTTCAGTTAAATTCCACTTAGCAACCACCTCAGTAGTACGACCACTTAAATAATTATGATGCTTACAGTTTTATACAATTATATCATTTCGTTGTGTCAGTTTTATGTAGTTTTTATTGTATAATTTCAGACTCATTTTATTCAGAGAAATACATGGGATTTCCTACCGAAGGGGATAATCTTCGTGGCTACGGTGTAAGATTTCAAATCTATCATCTTACCTAACCTATCTTCATCTTACATGTATCATGTAACTTGATAACTTGATAATGAATTTTACTTTTATGATATTTTTTGGATTTAAAATAGTTGTTTCACACCAATATATATTACTATACATACTATTTTTTTACAGTTAGCCAATGTATCCGAAAATGCAAACAATTTTAGAAAGTCTAGATTTTTGTTGCTTCATGGAACAGCTGATGGTAAATGTTTTAATGTTCAACATATACAGAGGAATTTTATTTTCACATGCAAACAAATTATATGAGCATTTAGTTATATAATGTGATACTATTTTTTTCATTTTATTATAAAGTATCATGATGTATATGAAAGTACGATTTTAGTAAAATTAATGTGATATTAGGTCAGAAAAATAGTCATGTTTTTGGTTAATTGTCAAAAAATCGGTTAAATAGGTCGAAAAACTGCTCTTATTTGATTTTCTAAACAAACCTTTCGCCGTTTCGTTACTTAGGAGGTTCGAATCGTCCCAAGTATTTTCGTACTTTGGATTTTGCTATTAGAAATTTAGAATCAGATCCAAAAAGGGGACTATCAGATAGTCGAAAACACGACTATTTTCTGGCCTAAATGAAATTGCATGAGACTGGACTAAGCGTGAACGGTAAACATGGCTGTTAAGCATTTGGTGTAAGACAAAGTGCATGTTTTCTCCATAATGTTTAAGATTCATTGAAAGCCCCTCACTACATAATCTTTTAGGGTCACACTGCATGTGACATTACATTCACCTTTTTGTCAGTTAGTGTATAATGTAAATGATTAAAAAATTCTTCTTCAGAAAATGTACATTTTCAACATTCGGCACAACTCATCAAGTCGTTAACAGAGAAGGATGTTTATTTCAAAACTCAGGTAGGCTGGTACTTATTTTTGTTATGGCCGCGGCTGTGGTCAAGTGGTTAGTGCGCTGGACTTGTAACCCGGAGATCCGGGTTCGAATCCCGGTCGCGACAGGTCATACTATTCTATGAAAATTTGACTAGAATGTCGATTTTCCTCCTTATGCGGAAAAGTTGCCGGCTCCTTGTGGAAGGGTAAGCTAGTAGTGGTTAGCATACAGTCCAGGAAAACTGGTTAAGTGAACAAGTCGCTGTATATGACTGAAGAATTGTTGAAATAAAACCCCAGTGACAACAAGTCACACACAAACAAACAAACATTATTGTTATGAATATAATACTCGTGTTAGTTTAGTTTTATCATCGTGTAATCACTATTACTTGTTATAATGATGAGTAGCTCCCACCTGTTTCAATAGAGGTAAGAAAATGATTCCTAGAAAAAACACCTTCACGAAAATACCATCACACCCAAACACCACACCCGACACTTAGAAATGTACCCAAAATGGGCGACAAAATACTCCCTGTGGAGTGTCGCCTTAGAACAGTCTGCAACAAAGCCTTTTACATTTGTACTACTTGTATATACACTGGGTTGAAGTGGTTTAAACTAAACAGATATAACTATGAAGGCCACTTTGTCATTCACGATTGACAGTTTAGTATGTAACATACCTAAATGCTCATATTTTATGTTTGAACAGATCTACACCGATCAAGGTCACTACCTGAATGGAGGTAACACAAAGAATCATGTTTATAATACGTTAGAGGATTTTCTATACCAGTGCTTTGATAAAATTCACCCACGTGACCAACCACCTGTCGTCATAGAGGAGGAAGAAGAGTGAAAACGCATCAATAAAAAGTTGTCTGATCCAATTTTGTAATAAAATAAGTGATAATAGGTTTGACATGTCACGTGACATTGTCATAGAATAATGAATTTGATTAATCACGTGACATTACCTTAAAACATTGACTTATCACGTGACATGACCTCGAAATGTTGACCTACCACAGGACATGTCCTTGAAATGTTGATTTGTCACGTGACATTGCCGTAAGTTGTTGACTTGTCAAGTGACATTACATTAAATTTTGACTCGGCACAAACCGTTATTTATGTGAAATATTAACTTGTCACGTGACATTAAACTGTAATTTTGACCTATCACTGACATTATAATACAATGTTGACTTTTTACGTGACATTACCATGTCGGTTGTTTTGTCGGGTGACATAACCTTGAAATATTGATTAATCACATGTTATTACCATATTGAATTGGAACCGAATGACTTTGCTAAAATATATACATGTCACGCATCACGAAAATGCTTATTTGTCTCACGAAAATTCCATGAAGAAAAGCGTTTTCACGTGACATTTCATGTCACTTTTCTTTGAACTGGTTACTTGTCACATGATATTACGAAGAATTCTAAATTTGCCACCAAGCCATATTACTGTGATACACTTACCTGTGACGTCATATGCTACGAAATGTTGATTTATCACGTGACAATATCATGAAATGTTGACTAGTCACGTGGCAGTACCGTAAAATGTTGTTTTGTCACTTGACATGAACTTGAATCGTTGACTTGTTCGTGACTGGACTAGTATTAGGGAAAATTTTTGACAAAGAATGTTAAAATGTGTATAAGGAAACGAGATACCCACTGTACGTGATATGAAGCGGACGGACATAAACATATGTGTGAACATACTCTCCTTTCATTCCAGAAACACTCATATCATTATAGATTATTGTGCATAATACATGTACTATATACATGTCTTTAATCATCTGATCATCCTTTAATGTATATCTGTATATATTAATGTCCTGAGAACACACGTGTTTGTGTCTACGTTTCTACCTGTTAATCATTATCAAATGTATATCATCATTTTTGTTATTGTTTGAAACAAAATAAAATCGTGTCAGTTCTATCACCTTGAGTCTGGATTTATAAGTTTAATATAATAACCCATGTTTATCCGTCCAATAACAACATACAGCATTATACTGCGCTGTTATCTTATATACTTATACTTTACGTCAATAAACAATTTGATTTTTTCCAGTACTACTATCGTGTTGCACTTTAATAAAATGATAATTGTGTAATTATGTAATAATATAAGAAGCGTAGGACCGATTAAGTTATTTTAAATGGATATGAATCAAAAGTCTACAAGCGTTTAAACGACTTAACGAACATCACTAACAGTGGGTGAAAAAGGCGACAAATACGATAACGACAAAAAGAAAAGGGGCCACAATAAACATCATTCCAAGAGGGGATTGAAGGGAAAAAAGGGTTATCTTTCCAGGTAATTTTGTGTCGAAGATCTACAATATCATGTAGTCATCATACGACTGTTCGTTTAAGAAAAAAAATGAAATGAAGAAGATATTTCAGAAGATAATATTTCGACGGAAAGTTGATCCATGTGTTCATTGGTTGAATAACTGAAAGTAGAATGTATATAAACCATTACATAGACACAAAATAACTTACGTAATACTAAATAATGTTAATATATTGGATCTTTCGTTGCCAAAATATTTCATTTAATGTAATACAAATAATAATGATGATATAGCGAACGCTTTATTTATTACAAAACCCATGCCGGGTGTGTGAACATTTTCTATTCTGGTCTCGAGCTAAAATTGTTTCAAATCATAGCAAGTAAAATTAAAAGACCTTCCTAATTGTGACCATAATGTGTTTTTATTACAACTAGAAATTAATGTAATTTGATCAATGTACAAAGGTTATTTATAGTTCACTGTGTTATGTACAGTCAAGATTAATCTGTTATAATCTGCTCTCAACGTGTACTAATTACACCAATATATTGTATTACAGACATAGGTGGCTATGAATTAAACATTTCACAATTATTGATATGAAAAGTAATTAATACGCGTGCTTTGGTAAATAAATGGTGTATATTTTTACTGGTGACTATAACTCTCAGCTTCAAATACTTTAGTGTTAAATAAGAAAAGGATTCCTAAAAACATACAAAAATCCCACTTTCCCCCCTACCACCTTTCCCAAAACCCATCCACCCGCTCAAATCCCATCAAACATATAGGGACATGCAAAATTAGGGAGAAAAACACAATTAACCGAGGGTACCGCCTTGCGAAGAAATATTACATCAATAATTGTCAGTGTGTAATTTGGAAGATATCCTATACACAATGTATACATACAACACCAATACGCAATAATGAAAACGCGACAAATGATAAGATTTCAACATCTCGTGTATTTTGTTTGTCCGCTCTCTATTCATTATTTACAGTATATGGAACAATCATTTGAAATTGTCTTGCAATTTTGAGTAGCCGTACAAGATTAGACTTTGTTATGACATACCAGAAATAATCCAGCAATGTGTTAAATACGTTTTGCAATTAAATGCCAAAGTTTTCTTATAGATTTTGAATAATACTTCTAGTTAGTTTCAGGTACTATTAAAATAAAAAATACGGTAAGTGTTTTTTAATTTCATTAAATCGGATTAGTCGATATTTACCTGATTAATAGGGTCAGTGTTTTCGGTAAGATAAACTGTTCATAAAAATGGCATGTTTTCAATTCTGCGCTATTCTTTGTTCAAATTTTTATAACAGTTAAACTTAAGTTAGCCAGACAGTCGTGAGGATGTTTTTTACAACTGTTTTCATGGAAGGAACAATTACTGGATCTAGGAAGATTTTCTCCTGGTCACAATGAAGTGCTGGCCGTGGACATATATAAGTGTGATTGGAATTATATGTGTGTTATGTTACCCGGGAGTTGGCGATGCGGCTGTCAATGACAGTTGGGGTAACACGATTTCAGATGGCGGTAAGATCAAGTGGGTAGATATCCCCGTGGGTAAGAAAGGTTACATCACAAACAACACCTATGATGATGGGGGACTCGGACAAATATTTTCATTCTCTAGAAGTTTTATCAACACTGTTCAGCCGAACAGCTTTCCATTCGGTGAGTTTGTGGGGTTTTTTTGATATTTTTTTAAATAATACGTACCCGTCAAAAGTCCTTTTAGAACCGCAGTATATATTAGTATATAGTATTAGTACATGAATAAAATACATAAATATGATGGACAAACTCGGAACACTCCGTGAACATTAAATTTTATCAGATTGTTGGATAAAACTTTGTTTGCACGTTGCCCACAGTGTTCTATTGTCCATCAATAATACTGTATCGCAAAAAAAACATTTCACACAGAGCCAGAAACATGGTGTCTCGGTTCGTTTGTACCTTTTTGTTGTCTCACTCATATAAATGTAACACTCATAAATTGTACTCAACAGCTAGATCGTATACACATGGTTAAACAACAGCAGAATCAGATACTGTAGTTGTAGAGTGCAGAATGTAGGGGACCGGGTAGTATACCTCCGAAAGTTTCAAATGCTATATACTCGTATTCTATTTGGTGTGCTTGTAATGAGAAATATTTATGTGTAGCAAATATGACACTTGCACTAAGAAGCAGAAAGGTTTGACTTGATTTTTGTGGGCGGGCTTGTCGTCTGTCTACATATGTGTAACTAGAAATGCGCATCCTTATCCGAAAGCATCCGTAAACTTATCACGCTCGAAGATCAAGTACTGTGCGAACTTCCAATTTCAAGTGCTACAGATATCTTTAAAATTGCTGGATTGCAGCTTCGTGACCGACTCACAAAAAGATGACCCGACCCCCAAAATGTAGCAATTTTGACTATGTTCTTTATTCTAGTTTGTCTTTTTCTGTGCAAGTATATAATATTAACAAAATATGCCTGCCTACCTACCTACCTACGCAATGTTATATTTGGGTGGCGTTACCACAAGCCGACTTTTTTAAAGGTGGCCGTATTATAATAGTTTTATAAATTTTACAGAAGTGTTAACAAAGGCTATGAATGGTACATTTGACATCGGAGATGATTATATGGATGTAAGTATATGTACTCATTTAGATTGTTTTGTCCTGTATATGAACAAATAAAAATAAATCCCCACGTGGTTGAGTGGTTATCTCTGACTAGTAATCACTAGCTCCTCAAACGCAGCGAGTCCAAATCCTGCTCAGGACTAGATAAATTTCACAAGTGAGGAAGCTGTCCAGCTAGCTAACGGATGGTCAATAGGTCTACCCTGGCCGCGGTGTACGCTTGGGGTCTTCCTTCAAAGTTAAAACTAGAAGAGTTATCAAATAACCATGGTTTTTGGTCCGACGCTAAACCCCCAGTAAAAAATAATAAATCTCCGCAAGTACGTCACACTGTAAATAAAATAAGGGACATTTTGCTTTAATGATAGCGTAATGTCAGTGACACCATAACAAGTTTTCACATAATGAGTAATTTCTATGTGCATGATTGTCTTAAATATTTCAGTTAGTAAGTTACTCGATGGGCTTTGCTGTATGTTTCGCCATAGGATTGTTGTTTGTGGTATTTCTGCCGCTCTGTGGATGTTGTATATGTTGTTGTAGATGTTGCTGTGGTAACTGTGGCGGAGATCTTAAGGCGGTAAATACAGGCTTTGTTCAGTTTTTTTTTCATTATTATGTTCTTATTACATGAAATTCCACACTTACTAAGTCTTATTCAAACTACATTGATAACATTCTCCTTCAATCTGAAAAAAGTTTTAGAAACTTAGATCTAAAACTTTGATATATGTATTAAGAAACATGCGTACAACGTTACTTGTATTAGCAATATAATACTGTGATGTTCATAATTATGATCAATCAAGAAACAGACCCACGTGACTAAACGAGAGATCCCCTAAAATGTATACCGTCAAACTTGTATTTGCGGCCACCTTCGAATAAGGACCACCCTGTGAATAAAAGCCATTCTTCGAAAAACCGTCCTGATTATTTAGAACAGAATGACTTCCGAATAACGGCCATCCGTCAATAAAGGCCACATTTTGTCTTTCCCAAGGGTGGCTTTTGTTTACAGGCTTCACTGTATATTGCCAAAAGATGACAAAATCTTTCAATTTAGGTTTATGACAAGAATGAAGATTGCAAAAGGATGGGGCTAGCGCAAGCATTATTTATGATGACTATACTGATGGGGTATGTTACATTTTGTATGCTGTCATAATGCACCCAGTTGTATAATCATTGGTTAAATTAAACCACTTTGTGTGGTATGTTATACTAGTACATTGTATGTTAAAGCATTTTGAATATATGTTTTACATACAGACTGAGTCCACATAATATCGTGCATTTTAACGATTTCACACCACAATATTCATACAGTGCTCAGTGAATGCATTTTTAATAAATCATCCCCCCGAGTATACGGCCAAGTCTTTTAGATATATGAATTAAACATTAAATAGGGTAATATAAACATATGAACTGTGACATTGCAGAGGATCAGCGGGTTGTGTCTGGATGACAAATGGAAGATTCACCGTGGCTTTAGATTACACGGAAACCAACCTCATCGGCAACCTCGATGATCTAGACACGTTCTTTGATAATTTTGTAGAAGTAAGTGATTCAATCAATCATTCACTAATTGAAATCGAAAATGTAATGAAATTGATATGTATGCACATGTAGTTTTATTCAAGATAATAGGCCTTCAGACAGTGACTCAACATAAAAAAACTTAACACAGAATGTACGGACATGTATATACAAAACACACCGTTGTGATATGTATAAAGATAAGAAAAGCGTGTATAGAAAACGTGGAAAAAATCCCAACTTCCCGAAAATAATACCGTCCCCAATACCCATAAACTCGAACTTCACCAAACTTACAGAGAAATACAACAAAATAGGGGAAAACACAATCTCACCGAGGGGTCCTGCCATGGAACGGTCTGCGGCAAAGCTACAAGGTTTTTAACTAGTTTGACGGGCTGCAATCACGGACATTATTTTGAACGCATTGTCTTTATTTCAGCAATTCATATACCTCTCTTCCGACATGTACAATCTTGTGGGCGCGGCAATTCTGGATGACATAGATGGTGAGTAATATTTTCATTGTTTGATGATAGTCACTTGTGCAAGAACAAATGGCAGATTGCAGATATCATAAGTATTGATTAAGCCAGAAAAATAGTCGCTCGACCGAACCTATTTCCGACACCAAAATCCGCAGAACGAACATATTTGGGGACGAATCGTACCTCCAACGTACGAAAAGGTATACTTAGAAGAAATATTTTTCGATCTCCTGGTCCCAATATTGATCAAGTAGCTAGAAACATATTTTTTCAATCCTATTGGCGAATTTTATTAGTTTCAAAATCATTATTTTAAAATACTTTGCTAGTTAGTTTTTCTATTAATGCTGTGTCGTCGTATGTTTAACATTGATGTGGTAATACACCACGAGTAATGACTATTTTCAGATCTTGGTGGAGTGATAGAAAGTGCTATATTTGATAATCTCGGTATAGATCGTGTTGTAGATAGTGTACTGGAACTAGATGGAGGTAAACTGACTGTCTTCATTCATATAATCAACTACATTCACTCTACTTGTAGAAAGTTAGAGTCACGACCGTGGTCTAGTGGTTGGTGCGCTGGACTTGTAACCTTGTGGAAGGGTAAGTTAGTACTGGTTTAGTATATAGTCCAGGAAAACTTGTTTGGTGAACCGGTCGCCATATATAATTGATAAATTGTTGAAAAACGGCGTTAAATCCAGTGACAATGACATATAAAAACAAAACAAAGAAAGTTAGATCATGTTGTACGCTAATACGAACATTTCCTTAATTGTGTAATTGTTTAAGATGACAGTAAATTATCATAAAAGTATGTTCCGTTGTTTTTATCAATCATTGTGTATTTACCAATATAGTGTCATACAAAAACTTGTAAAATATTTAAAGACAAGAAATATACAGATATAACGCCACTGACAGATCAATAGTGTAGGACAGACTGCATTATAAGATACCGTGCGTGGAAGTAAACAGTGAAAGTGTTTTAGAAGTACAGTATAACTCCAGAAAACCGGATTCCTTGAAAAACGTAATTCTCCGAAAATCGGATGATTTTTAAGCCCATTTTTTTCTCTTCTGCAGTCAATAGTTCTCTCTGAAAATAGGATTCCTCAGAAAACCGAACTTGTAGCCCGGTATGGAAGGGGTCCGGTTTTCAAAGGTTGTTCTGTACAACAATTTGGATTTCAATGTTCTATGCGTAATAACCAAAAATATAAAAACATTAGTGTTTCTTCACGGTAATTTACATTCATGTATTGGCTTACTTGTTCTTACATCTTATTTGTTCTATTTGCAATTAGAATAATTACGCGTCGTATTCGAAAAACATGGCGTCGTAATGAAAAAAATGCACAGTCAAACCTGTGTTTGCGGCCACCTCTGAATATAGACCACCCAGTACCTAAAAGCCATTCTTTGAAAAACTGTCATTGATTATTTAGAACAAACTGACCTCCGAATAAAGACCATCTGTCAATAAAGGCCACATTTTGTCTTAACCCAAGGGTGGTCTTAGTTCACAGGTTTGAGTGTACGTATAACATGATATTTCAGTTGTAAATGACCTCAGTGATCAACTTGATCAAGTAATGACTGACAAGGATGCGCTGATATCAGCATCCGATGACCTGTCTACTGCTATGAATGATCTCGGTACAGATATAGACACCACAAAAACAACTTGTTCCTCATCAAGTGTCACGTGTCAAACAGCGTGTGACACTATGGATACAACGCCGTTAAAATCCGGACCTGCAGACTTTAGTTCGGTCGGTGTACCCTCCAAAGAGTAAATCGAGTACAGTGCAACCTCTCCAGAGCGGCTCTCTCTTGAGCAATAATCTCCTTTTAACAACAGACCGATTTTTCCCACTCTATGATTTAACTATTAATTTAACCTCTCAACAAAATTTTGCTTCTCCCAAAGGATGTTGCTTCGGAGAGGTTGCATTGTATAATAAAATTTATTAAACAAAATTTACGTATGTCAGTTTTCCTATCAGGCATGAAAACTGTTTTATATAAACATTCAGGAATAATTCACTTAAATATTTTTAACGCCCGCTGGCACATATTTTCAAACAACTCAGTCATTGTCGACACTTTGAAATAAAACACGATTCCCACGTGCCACTTACTTTATCCTACCCTCCTTCCGGTTAACTGCAAACGATTTTATAACAAGCAAACATGAAACTTTAAAGATTTCGTTGAGTGTACATTATATAGTTTCTGTACAATGAAATGTTATAAAATTATTTTTACATACACATGAGTATTGTATTATAAATTCCGTGTGTTTCAGATACCAGATTTGAGTTCTGTGAAGTCTAACATCGATGCTATAAAAGCAATGAATTTGTCTAACATAGCAAACACTGTAAGTAAACGATTAAAATATAGTGTTTTTAATCATTTATAGTAACATTTCACAAAGCAACCATTTCAACATTAAGACAATTTCCTTATAACGACCTCATACTTTCGAATTTTCGTGCAATATTTGAACTTTATAATGAAACCACTTTGATATTAAAAAATATTTTCTGCGGTCCCAAAGGCGGCTTTTATATAGAGGTTTTGTAGGCAACGAGATAAACAAAATACAATCCATATTTCCTCTATCACCCCAAAACAAAAATATATGGTCAGTAGGGGCAACACTATTTTCCAAATATTTTTCACATTCGTGGATATAGTTCATATGAAAATAAAAGTTTCGGCATGAACTAAAATAGCCAAGACCGAAAAAGGTCAAAGGTCGGCTGAAAAATTAGGTCCATGGTTAGTGGAAAATAAGAACCTTTTTACCCCTGAGTAATAAGAAATTCTATTGTTCCAACCTTTCATTTTTACCCACTCTACAACACACACATATATATACCTTAGTGGCAAACATGATATAATACAGTGGAAACCCTTTAAACCGGTTCCTCTATAAACCGGTTTCCCCTCTAAATCGGCCAAGTGTTCTGGTCCCGACTTCATTATTATATAATTCAAAAACCCCACTGAACTGGCATCCCCTCCAAACCTGCTAAATGACCTGGTTCCGGGCCCGACCGCTTTAGAGGGGTTCCACTGTATACTGTCGCTTACCTTTCAATACCTTTGCTACACTTACAGGCAAAAGATGCTATTGACGATGTATCAAATGTTGTCAACGATCAAACGAGCGCAATCAAACAAAGTAAGTACATGTGATATACATGCGATATCATTATATCTTATACAATACACTGTGATAACCTTATATATCATACAATACACTGTGATATCATTATATATCATACAATACACTGCGATATCATTGTATATGATACAATACACTGTGATATCATTATATATCATACAATACACTGTGATATCATTATATATCATACAATACACTGTGCTACTATTATATATCATACAATACATTGTGATATCATTAAATATCATACAACACACTGTGATATTATTATATATAAAAAAATGTCGATTTTCCTACAGATGTGGAGAAGTTGCCTGCTCCTTGAGGTATGGTAAGTTAGTACTGGTTTGTATACAGTACAGGAAAACTGGTTAGATGAACCGGTTGGCGTATATAACAGAAAAAATACTGAAAAACGGCGTTAAACCCCAGTGACAATAAGTCACATAAAACAAACAAACACTAGTACAATTATCATAACATAATTATCATACATTATTTTATGATATCATTATACATGTATACATTTATTTGTATATCATACAATATACCATGGTACCATTAGGAACATCTGCGTCAATGTATTAATGGTTTTGTTATTGACTCTCTTACATCAATGTTTATTTTTTTATTTCAAGCCATTAACACTACAATGAATGATTTTGCTGTCACAATAAATACCATGACAGATGAACTTGTCTCCAGTCTGAACAATGTAAGTTGTATATTACACCTTATACTTTGGTTTGAAAAACATTTATCAAGTCCTTAAAGAAGCGTTTTAACATCGATCTGTCAGTGTCATCATCATCATCAGTATGATCATCATCATTATTATCATTGTCATCCTCCTCATCATTATTATCATTATCATCATCATCATCGTTATCATTGTCATCTTCCTCATCCTCATTGTCATTATCATCATCATTATCATTGTCATCATCGTTATCATCATTATTATTGTCATCTTCCTCATCGTCATTATCATTGTCATTATCATCATCATCAATCATTAAATTTTGAACGATTAAAACATGGATATATTATCAATAAGACTGGAAGTCTGAAATTGTGTCAGGACTTTATCGTCGTAAATATCTACTATCTAAACATGGCGGTATAGTTGTCTTCTTGAATATCCTTGTTAATGAGTGAAGTCATACAACATAAGGCGTAAAAATGTTTCTGGTCCATCGACCTACCCTAATTTTACCCGCGAACCTAGACGTTTTATTAGGTTCGAGGAACGGTACATCCACTTTCCCTCTCAGCACAAAAATAATCTCAACAGCGGCTTTCAAGAATAATAAAACAATCCTCAAAAAAATTCCCTACCTACCTACCCTATTTTAATGCGCATGCAACCAGAAACAAACATTTTTACGCCTAACTAACATCTTTTTATCATTTTTTTTATTTTATAACAGACTGTAAATACAACAAACCTCGAATCTGGAATCACAAGTTTGTTCAGCATGTTGAAGAATTACGACGTGTATAGGTACGTGATTTGTACATCAATT
Source organism: Lutraria rhynchaena (assembly GCA_008271625.1). Taxonomy (NCBI): domain Eukaryota; kingdom Metazoa; phylum Mollusca; class Bivalvia; order Venerida; family Mactridae; genus Lutraria; species Lutraria rhynchaena. Next base: position 2,368,890 of record VIBL01000019.1, on the reverse strand, counting down.
CTTACATACGTTCACTTTTTAATCATTGTGGAGAACCACTAAAACTTTCAAGTGGTTTTATATTGATGTATTATTAAACTTTCTAAGTGGGTACTTCGGTTGTGTATATGTTACATCATGGTGTATATTTTTTGTTTGAGTGATTTTCACACCATCAAATCAATGTTTACCTACTTGCTTGCAATTAAAGTCAAAATATGTTTCTCTGATGTTTAATGTCGCATCAGAAGACAGGGTCATTTGGTGACTTTTCCAGCTTTAACGGTGGAGGAAGACCCCAGGCTTACACCTAGGAAGAACCGCCGACCTCACATACGCCAGATGATAGTTAATTCACATGTGAATTTTGGTCCAAGGCAAGATTTGAACTCAGCGGTGAAAATTATATACGTGTAATCTTTCTGAATATAATCAAGTAACAAAATGTTTATTCTTGTATTACATAATTATATTCACAGCATGAGAACGTAAACATACTTTTACGACGGGGATACAAGCAGCGTAAATTAAACAATAAGCACGGTGTGAACATCTTCCAGTCTAAGACTAAATAGCCGTTCAGCCCGTTCTGATGTAAATGCGATCTTTTCCTACATGGAGCTAATGTAGAATTTTTATATCTGAGTAAAATTCACCACCTAGCAGACCAGTCCATTTCTGTAATCTGGGTTAGTCAGCACACTTTGATCAGGTAATAAATTATATGGACGCCCCGAACGTGCCAGCAAGGTCAATATGTTTCAGTACCTGAAAGACGTCCAAAGACATTCCACTAGATACAGTGCACCCCCCCCCAGTGCGGCCCTCTTGACCAACAAACTTCCTTCAACAACAGCATGATTTTCCCACAATACGATTTAACTATCAATCTAACCTCTCTAGAGCAACAACCTCTCAACAACAATTACAACAACAACAACAACAACAACATAATTTTGCTTCTCCCAAAGGATGTTCCTTTGGAAAGGTTGCGCAGTGCTGAAATTTCACCGAAAACAATAATGTTACTGTTGATGTGATGTGTTTTCACAGTTTTCACAGTTTAGATAACGAAACACATAAAACAATGTTAATACAGTTCTGTTTTGTTTATTTCAGGATATATTTTGGGTATGGGTTGACAGGGCTCTTCACGTTGATAGTGTTTCTGATTCTGCTTGGACTTTGTTGTGGTTGTATTGGTCAAGATTCGGAGAAGTTACCGACAGAGCGTGGATTTATGTCAAACTTTGGAGGACGTATACTCATACTGTGAGTAAAGAATTCAGCGTTTGTGTGTGAAATATTACTATTTTTGTCTCGTTCAATAAACCACCTTTTGAAGTACAGTGAAAATCTAGATATTGAGGTCACTGTTTTGTCCAAAGAAAATGGGTCTTAAATATGTTATGGATTTGTTATGAAGACGAAATATAAAAGAAATATTGAACACGGATCCGCACGCAAGAGGTCGTTTTAATGAAATGGTCGTAATATTGAGGTGGTCGATAGGTGAGGTTTTACTGTAGCTAACACTATATACATAAATATGTCCATTTATGTTGTCAATTGTTTTGATGCACAATTTTTCAACCAGAATGTTATATATTTGATTGATATTTGATTCTGTATTGAAGTAATATTTACATGCTGTACATAATATATATTTCAAATACTATAACAAATTGCATCATTTTACTTCCAGTAAATTAGTAGTCATTGTAAAGAATGGAGTTTTGCTTCTTTAGAAATTTTATCAACTTTTTTTGTGAAATGCCCATTTTAGCTTTATTAAATGCAAATTACACAACAGAACTTTTATAAATGGTCCACATGGTCTATTCTGAATGTTCTGTGAACACAAGTATCACTTACTTTATTTGACACTGTACTCATGAAGTGTATAAATTATAATGACAATATATATATTTCATTCATAAGCGTTGCTCATTCTTTATTCCAGACCCGTGATAATGATGTTTCTGGTCGGTTCTTTGCTTATGTTGATCACAACTTTAACTTTCATGGTTGGTGGAAACATGGAGAAACTGTGTGAACCTCTGACAGATTTATCTCTTTTCAGAGACGTACGTGTTTAAAAATGTGGTCAGAAAAAAATGGTGTGTTTAAGGTTACTCGAACGCCCCTATTTTTGGGGCGACGATCCTAAAGTTTTAACGGAGAAATCCAAAGTACGAATAATTTTGGGACGAATCGTACCTCGTATTCTCATAAAAAGTGTTGAGAAGATAGAATAGAAAAGAAATGTTTTCTGCTTTCCTAATCTATATTTGTGTCGAGTAGTCTTATATTTTATATGTGATGTGACTTTTTCTAGCCTAACAAGTTTGACATTTTTTTTTTCTTGAAACATAAATATGAAGCTCATATGATTACCACCTATCAATAAATAAAAACCTTGTTTTTCTAAATTCAACTTTCTATCTCAAAACTATTTATAAAAGACTGAATGAAAGTCGCCGTTTTAGGTTGTATAAATATTGAGATAAGAGAAATGTACTCATAAGTTTTCAACATTATAATTTGTTGTGTGTTATTATATTTCAACATGTAATTATTTTATTACCATAGTTTGTAGATAAAGGAGCGATAGCTGGACTGGATTTAGGAGAAATGTTACACCAGAACAAATCTTCTGATTTGAGAATGTATGATTTTCTCTTGTAAGTATTTTGGTCAGGGTAGAGTTTGTAAATAACAAAAGATGTTTTACACCAGCAGTAAAAACAACAATAAAAGCATAATATACAAGGGTTCTATAGGTAATAAAAGCATTGTAAGTACTTAGGAATGCCTTTACTTGAAAAGAAGTGATATAAAGTTAGTCCCCACCTTAGGGACACCTCACAATTACGGACTCATCAAAATTATCGACATCATAGCCCTGGAAATAGGGACCGTTTTTGAATGAACGGAGACATTTTCTTATTATTTTAAGTAACGACTGATTCAAAAATTGTTTATTATATTCAAGATTACTATTTTAACAGTACTTATTCAATAGCATGCAGCACTTTGACTCAGGTAATTCATGCCGTATAATAAATGTATAGACATCTACTCAAATAAGAATAGTATTACACGTGTGTTGTAGGGGGTGTCGGGCAAACAAAGCGCCATTTACACTACTCGGGCTACAGAAAATGTTACCCCTAGAAGATTACCTAAACCATTCCCAGGTATAAATATTTATTAAAAATATTCAAAGAAATTCAGTCTACAACGTGTTTGAAATCCGCATCGTAGAAATTTAATACGACGCAATCCATCAAATTATAGTCATAATTATGTTCAATTTTGTCTAAATATCCCATTACTATTTATACTAAAATATATACAAGGCTAAAAACCAAGTAATGAAACGTAATAAATGCTTCCCTATTAAAATTAAATACATGTGGAAGTACCTTCATCGATGTTCGAACCTCTCCCGGAACAAGGCAAATATTACATGTGAGGGAACTCTCCAGCTTGCTTACGGAAGGTCAGTGGTTCTTCCCGTGTACGCCTGGGGTTTTCCTCCATCATTGAAGCTGGGAAAGTCGCCGAATGACCCTGGCTGTTGGTGAGGCGTCAACCTCAGTGTAAAAACAACAACAACAACAATAACAAACATGAAGTACAGTGGAACCCCTCTAAACTGGTAAAGCCCGGAACCAGGTCATTTGGTCGGTTATGACCGGATGCCAGTTTAGAGGGAATGTTTTAATTATATAATAATGAAGTCGGGACCAGGACAATTGGCCGATTGAGAGGGAAACCGATTTATAGAGGAACCAGTTTAAAGGGTTTCCACTGAAATGATGATAATAGTATAATTATTACATTTATTTTTAGTACACATCAACACTAGAAAACGACATGTCAGGAGTGACAGCTATCGACTTAACCAGTTTTTCAATCCTTACGCCAGATATGGAGAAAGCCTTGACAGACCTACAAAGTTCAGGAATTAAAGACATAGATTTTGCAGCAATAAATTCAACGGTCAGTTTTTTGACTGCATTTTATCCAATTCATTCTTCTCTAAGATGAGTGGACAACAAATATACGATAGTTGTCTGAAAGCTTGTGGACTTTTTTCTTACTTTTTTATTTTTTTAAAAAATTCGATTTTGGCGGGGACATAATAATCTACAACCCTTGTATGTCATTCAATTATTTGGATACTAAATGTCAAAGATTTTCTGGGATCACGTCATATTTCAAAGCATGACTGCTCGGTCAATATTCATCATTCTAACAAATTTGAAATTAACGATAGTGCCGTCAAGTTTTGTCATATTATGCGTTTGAGAACAAAAGACATACCGCTCAACTTACTGTATTTTGTGAAGGTGTTTTTTTGTGTTATTAGAAGTACCTCACACAGGCACTAGATCATCTTCTGTACTTATTTGTTCTATTTCAGCTAAGTCAAGATATTGTAGCATTTGATATAAATGCGTTGATCACGACCATGGAAATGATTCGAGATTCGTGTAGTGGAGTTACATATGTGAGTCCCCCAACTTGTATGCATGTTGATTTGATGCATAAATACAGTAAAACCCCTCAAAATGGGACTCCCTGAAAACCGGAATTCTCTGAAAATCGGATGATTTTTCAAGTCCCATGTTTTCTCTTCTATAAACTATAGGTTTTTGGAGACCGGAATTATCAGAAAACCGGAACTTTGGCCCAGTCCGGACGGGGTCCGATTTTCAAGGGTTTTACTGTATTTGTCCAAGGTATAGACTCTGATTTAGGAAGATTGCCCAATGCCCTACATGCATATACTAGCATATCTTGTAGATCTGTATGTAGACCAACACAATGAAGAAGAGTACACCAGACAACTAATGATACATATGCTTATTAATACAAATACAGTGCAACCTCTCCAGAGCGGCCCTCTCTTGAGCAACAACCTCCCGTCAACAACAGCATGATTTTTCCATTATACGATTTAACTATTAATTTAACCTCTCTAGAGCAACAACCTCTCAACAACAACATAATTTTGCTTCTCCCGAAGGGTGTTGCTTTGGAGAGGTTCCACTGTACTCTTGTTTTTTTCGGTTTTCGATTTTCTGTCTATCGGATATGATATATTTAGTATTTTGGTTGTATTGGACACTTTAATCATATCTAAATGCTACATGCGAGGAAGCTGTCCAGCTAGCTTACGGAAGGTCGGTTGTTCTACCCGCGTGTATGTCTGGTGTCTTCCCCCACTGTTAAAGCTATAAAATCCCCAAATGACCCTGGTTGTTGGTGCGACGTTAAACTCCAGTGAAATATCTAAATACGTTTGTTATTTATATTATAAAATGATAAATTCACATGGCTAGAGAAATGACTTGGTAAATAATGCAATGTCGATTTGTTACACAAAACTCTCAGTTATTATAAGAATTTTGTTTCTGTTATTACAGACACACTGGGACAATCATATCACGGATATGAAAACAATCAGGGACGTGAATATACCCGCAGTGACAACAGCCCAAGTAAGTTTACCTTATTGCGTTAATTGTAATGTTTTAGAGCAATGATACAATATAAGAAGAGCGGCGTAAATGCTTGTACTAATACAAATGTAATTGTCCAATCCAAAATGTATATATTTACACCTTTTTAACATAAAAATCTCCAGGGTCAAGTGGTTATGGTACCTGACTAGTAATCACTAGCCCCTCACCGCTGTCAGTTCGAATACCATCCGGGATCAAATTTCATACGTGAGGAAGCCGTCAAGCTAGCTTACGCCAGGTCGGTGGTGCAACCCAGGTGTAATCCTAGGGTCTGTCTTCACTGCTAAAGCTAGGGAGTCGCCAAATGGTCCCGTACGTTAGACCCCAGTAAAGATAAATGAAGATCGCATGCTTCATTACTGTTCAGAATGTTTACGTATTGTTTTCAGAGCAATTTGAAAGGATCTATTGCTGCGCTAGAAACATCACTTGATGGATTAGATGTGAGTTAATTAACAGTTTATACACACGGTTTGCGCGAATAAAACATCAATAGTATATAATTACATTCACGAGGATAGTGTTGAATAATATTATACTCCTACGTGTAACACATGAACAATGCATAGATGATAACGTGTATATTATACATATTCTAAAACATTTGAACAAAAAAAATGAGAATTTCTGTGTAAACTAAAATCTTCTCTCTATGTCTAATTAAGTCACAATTGATCTCGGACAGTATAATGTTATATAGATGTATATACATTTATTTTAATGTATTGTATTGCTAAATGATTGCATTGTATATTCATGTGGAATAATAGGCATACGGCCATATCCCCCCCCAAAAAAACTATCTGCCTGCCTGCCTGCCTATATTTGCCTCAATTATTTTTTCCTTTCTTACATGAACGAAACACAATATTTTTCTCTGTGCGTTTTATGTGTAAGATAACATAAAATGTGAAAGTTGTTCATTTCAGGCCAGCATCAATAACACTCTTCAAACTGCTAGAGATGCTGACGACCAGTTACAAAACAATGTCACTGCTGTGTTACAAGATGTAAGTTTACGTAAAATTTCTGCTTTTGTAAACGGTGTAAATTATCATAAAGTTTATGGTGTCCTGCCAGGCTAAATTATCATAACGTTTATGATGTCGTGCCATGCTAAATTATCTTAACGTTTATGGTGTCCTGCCAGGCTAAATTATCAACGTTTATAGTGTCGTGCCAGGCTAAATTATCATAACGTTTATGGTGTCCTGCCAGGCTAAATTATCATAACGTTTATGGCGTCGTGCCAGGCTTAATTATCATAACGTTTATGGCGTCGTGCCAGGCTTAATTATCATAACGTTTACAGTGTCGTGCAATGATTATCATAACGTTTATGTGATTGATTGTTGTACGTTATTACAATGTTAACGTGTCTGTTGCATTTTACTGCAGGAGTTACATGTACATTAGTTAGTTATGTACGATAATAAAAAATAAGATACTTTCTAACTGAAGGAGTCAGTGCAAGACGTTACTTATCCCCTTCTGAAAATGGAGGCCCTTCTTGCACTCACCCCTTCAATTGATTAAAACTGTTCCACAGAAGAGAGTTTACTAACGCACTAATTGGTATATGATAAATTTCTAATCATTCAGCTGATCACTGATTTCGTAAAAGAATACTACATGTATCATATATGTTATAATTCTACTGTAGGCTGTCCTAGACTTTGTTGACAGAATTATCAACTACTTGACTCAGTATGGAGAAAAGGCTATAGATATCGTGAGTAGTAATGAATATACAGGCATTCTTTATAACTAAAAGTATAACAAAATCATTTCTTGTGTCCTATACCGTGGTCTGGTGGTTAGTGCGCTGGAATAGTAACCCGGAGATCCGGGTTCATATCATGGTCGCGGCAGGGCAAGCTTTCTATGAAAATTTAGCAAAAAAATCCAGAAAAATTAGTTAGGTGAACCGGTCACCGTATATAATTGAAAAATTGTTGAAAAACGGTGTTAATCTCAATGACAATGTTACATAAAAACAAAACAAACAAGCGATTCCCGTGGGCACATAGTACACGAGCTATTTAACATTTGTTAGAGTGTTAGGGCCATGGACCTGGGTTTCATGAGTTCGAGTTGCTGGTGCGGATCATGTGCTTTATGGTTAATTGGTTGAACACTATTGTCATCCACCGCTGATTCATGTGGAGAAGTTGGCAATTACTTGTTAAGGACCAGGTCAATACTGGTACAGAATTCATTTACATTATTAGTTAAGTTTTGCTGTCCGCAAATTGTATATGCTGCCATTTAAAAAGTGGGGAACATACTGTAATGGGGTGGTCCGTCCGTACGTTCTCACGTCCGTACGTCTGTCATACGTCCTGTTATCCATGTCCGATCTTAAACTTGAGGAGGAATAAGCCTAGGTTTATATAACTTGGTAGGACATTGCCCACTACCAGTAAATGGTCCCTGTCTATTTTGAGGTCATTAAGTCAAAGGTCAAGGTAGCAGTGAAACTCAGTGTAAAATCCTTGTCTGATCAATAACCTGAAAAGGAATAAGCTTAGGTTTATATAACTTGGTAGGACATTGCCCACGGCCAGTAAATGGTCCCTGTCTATTTTGAGGTCATTAAGTCAAAGGTCAAGGTAACAGTGAAACTCAGTGTAAAATCCTTGTCTGATCAATAACCTGAAAAGGAATAAGCCTTGGTTTATGTATTCTCACTTATATAAGACTTGACCTTTATGACATGTGCAAAAGTATGTAAATATACCACTGTGACAGGAAAATGAAGACGGGCATTAGTGTCATATGGACACATTTTAAGTTTAAATCGGAATGCTGATGAAAATGCGTACAATCATAATGAGATTCTCAAACTAGTGTTTATTAAAACAAACATATAACTATTATATTATATTACAGGTTTACAATGATATCGGACGTTGCTTACCTATCTGGAACCTGTACGAGTCCTTTGTATCCATCATATGTAAATATATGGTGGAATCTCTGGTAGGTATTTGTGTGTTAGTATACCTTTTCTTATATCAAAAATACTCGTATTGTTCACGTAGGTAGTGTCTATAGTACGACTTTCGATATACATTGAATGGATATTTTAAAATTTCTACGATAGAAACTATATACAGACTGCTGATATTTATTGTTTAGGGAGAAATTCGGTTTATTGAGGGATATAAGAATTATCTAAATATTACAATCTTATAGATTAAGTTTGTATAAGTTTGTTAATGCGGTTTACTATATTTACGACCATTCTCATTTAGAAACAAATACATTTTGACGATAGTTGCTTATATTTATAAGACACTCATTTTGTTGACTTTTGTATATTATGATTTTGTGATCAATAAATAATGTTAGATTAAACAACTTTACTGATTATTTATTTAATTCACCATATACATTCAGCGTTGTACAGCATGTTTGATTTCATCTGTAATTTCTTCTTTTTCTTTATTTATTTCCTCCAATGTACTTTTGTAATAACGAAGTTATTCACAAAAGGAATTTTATTTTTTTCTTCTTTAAATAGAAGAAAAGACAAAAGAGGGGGGTAATTATATTAATCACCCACACTTAATTGTTCAAATAAATCCATCTTATATTAATCACCGACACTTAATTGTTCAAATAAATCCATCTTGTATTAATCACCCACACTTAATTGTTCAAATAAATCCATCTTATATTAATCACCGACACTTAATTGTTCAAATAAATAAATCTTACATTAATCACCCACACTTAATTGTTCAAATAAATCAATCTTGTATTAATCACCCACACTTAATTGTTCAAATAAATCAATCTCAATGTAATGAACTGAATGCATTCACATTTTCTAATACCCAGAATGCATTTTGGTTTGGTACTGGTTGGGGCTTGCTGTTTTTCATTCCCGTCATCGTGCTGTGCATGAAGGTCTCCAAATATTACCGGAAGATGGACAAACAAGAAGGATTTAAAGAGTAAGGACTTACATTTTTAGATTTTTAGGTCAAGCTGCATTAAAACATTTCATATTCACAATTCCGTCGGGTTGGACTACAGTGCAGCCTCTCCAAAGCAACACCCTTTGGGAGAAGCCAAATTATGTTGTTGTTGAGAGGTTATTGCTCTAGAGTGGTTGAATTGATAGTTAAATTGTTCAGTGGAAAAATCATGCTGTTGTTGAAGGGAGGCTGTTGCTCTAGAGATGGCTGTTTTGGAGAGGTTGCGCTGTAATTGATGTTAAAAACGATACATGTATTTGTTTTACCAGTATGATATTTTGCAACTTTATCAACCACAACTATACAATACGTTCAACCAGTACAGTGGAACCACCAGTTTAGAGGGGACATTTGAATTATAATAAGTCGGGACCAAGACCGGTTTATAGAGGAACCAGTTTAGAGGGTTTCTACTGTATTGTTATGATTACTCGTAGAATATCATGGACTGGTTTTATTTAGTATTTTATATTACGCGTGTCACCAGACATTGCTGTTCATCTATGTGAAGTTCGATGGACTCCAATATGTCACATTATATAAGGTAATTATAAGGGAGCATATAAAAATACAATCATTTAACAAATATTTTTGCGATTTTTCAGAGAGGAGGATCCCATGGATGAAGAGTAAGTAAACGGAAGTTTTAAAATCTTATATCAGAATAAACTATCAGTAACTTTTAAGATAAAATTTTGTTTCGTGGTAATACAGTTATCTCCAGTTCTTGTCAGGTTCGTCCCTTATTTATAGTAATATGGTAGATACTTGCCGTTTTAATGTTAATCTAATCTAATTAATGTACGTTTGACGTGTTTCGCTTTCCAAAACTTATGTACTTGGATTGGATTAACAGTTTTGTCTTTTTGTTTTAAATACATACCGTTATTTTATACGACATATTATCTTTTATTTTAGCATTGACGATTTTTCAGCGAGATACGATATGATAAGCAAGTAAGATGTTTTCCATTTATCAAAAAAAGCATGTCTTATGTTTACCTTTATCGAGATAAATTGACTAACACAGTGATTGCTATCACCAACAATCAACATAATTCTATATCTGTCTTACATTCGTTTAGTCTGAAACGCCAAACACACTTGGCACTAGACATACACAACAAAGATCGTTAAAGTTTCTTTATCATTGTCTTCATTTATTTACCAATCATTTAAACCGTAAAACCAGTTTCTCTGTTGAACTACTACCAACATTTTGTCAAACTAAAAGATTTGCCATAACTACGCTTAATTGTTATTAACGGTATAACGACCACCTCATTATAACGACCACTCAATTTTGATAACTTGATAATCAGACCAGTTCAATATTAAGCCCTTTTCTTGTCCAAATGGTGGTGTTTTTATCGAGATTTTAATGAATGTACGTTACTGATTCGCATGTCACATTACAGTGAGCAAACTGTGAACAAAGGCCACCTTTGGGAGAGATAAAATGTGGTCTTTATTGACAGATGACCTTTATTCGGAGGTTAGTTTGTACTAAATAGTCAGTGACGGTTTTCCAAAGAATGACCTTTATTCACAAGGTGGTCTTTACTCGAAGATGGCCGCAAACAAACGGTTGACTGTATATAATGTTTACATGCTTTGTTTCAGGAGGAACAAAGTGGCTCCCGATCCAGATTTTATGGATTAATTTCTTCCGCGGAACTCTTCACAGTGTACCATAAGTAACATTAAGTGTGTCATCATTTTAAACAGACAATTTTTTATGTGCCTTTCTCGATATATTATCATATAAACATAGTTTATAGTGTATATGTGTACCTATCTTTTGTTCAAAGATACCTACTGTTAACCGCAGGATTTATGCGTGTACAAGCGTAATTATGTTTTCTTGAATATTAAATCATTTACACACTTTATTTTGTTCTACTTGGCAATACTTTGTCAACATTTATAAGCAAAATTTGAACACACAAAGGGTGGTAACTCTGACAAGAATAGTTACTTTTTACAAAGTTTTTATTATAAGGCCAAGTCAAATTTGATTTATGTTGAAGAATCCGCCATTATTTCGGGCACGAAAGCTTGTCTCGAAAAGGCAACAAATTTATTATGTGCAAATGTTTCCTGACACGAACAAATGTTTTAACAACAAGCAATACAAGTTATTAATCACCAATTAGCGACAATAGAATCGCTGTAAATTAGGTACAAAAGTATTTCAAGAGTATGATTAAACTCTTTGATATTTTTATAAGTAAATGTCATAATTAGACACATCAAAACGCTCTGGCGCAAATCCTATAATGCCCCATTGATAAGCTCCTGTACCGACACTGACCCAGTCATCCCTCCTTCAAAACAGATAAAATTCTTACATCACGTGACATTCACGTCGTGCCAGATTCTCAGTGTTATCATTTGTTTGATCAAATGTTCTTATCAACTTCAGACAAATTCTTACACAGACTAGTGGCAGTGATTACCCTCCCGCTTAGAAAATAAACAGCACCGGTCAAAATGTCGAATTCATTTGCACATCGTTTTGGCGGATTGTGTAGGTTTTTTTTTCTGTAATTCGGGTTAAATCAGTTGAGTCTCATCATCAAGTCTTGCAACAGGAACGCATGTTAGATAGTCTCTGTTTTATGTATATAGTCCCATTGTTGTAATCTTGAATGTTTATTTCGGATGTTACTCCTGTTCTCCACAGTATTTCAATACTACACTGGCAGGTTTTTCAAACAACCATTCTTCCTGGATTCTGTACCAGTACTGACTTTGTTTTTCACGCGTGTCTACTAATTTCCTCGATGTCTTTATGCAAATCGTCACAGAGAGCGTACTGCCCCAAGGGTACGAACTCTCGAACCCAACGTCCGTAGACCAAACACTTCCGCCATTGAGCTGTCCAGCCGGATGTATCGGCGCACGTGATGAACGACAACACCGTGCGTAATTCAGAAGGCAAACTATGGCGTTTATGATTTCACTTTTTATTAAAATAAATTCAAACATTAAAATGTAGCAAAATATAGGAATCAAGCAAATAGAAACAAACCAAATAAGTTGAAAGTTATAAAAGTTGTAAAAGCAACTTTTACAGACAATATCTCACACACTTTGTAATATATTACAAACGTAAAATCAAACCTTAGCTACACTATATTTACAAAATACAACACTTAGAAAATAATTATACAATAGAATGTGAAGTGTTATTGCTACAAACCTCCTATTGTTTTTTTTCGTTCTGTTCAGATTTCGCAAAATTTCTACATTGAATGGAAATGGAAAAATATAGATGTACCATGTTTTTAATCAATTCTAATGTGTATGTAGAATAGCATGAATTAATTAAAGTCCGCGGGTAATCGAATCATGTAAGTCGCTTGTTTGTTAGAAATTATCCCACAGTATATAACGTTCAAATCAAACACAGAGTATGAAATATTTTATGTATAAATAGGTACATTATAGATAATAATAGGACCTATTAGTGTAATCGTTTCAACAGTACACCGCGTTTCACAAGTACAGTGCTCCCTCCGAAGAGCAACGCTTGTCAGAGTCGCTAAAAAGTGTTGTTCTTTGGAGGGAGTTGTTGATCGGAGGGCATTGATACATTCGCGACAGGCGTTTTTCATTATATATACGTGTGCATTTTACTGTCGTTTCTTGGAGGGAATCGGTCCTTGGAGGTGACGTTACGGGAAGGAGCACTGTAATAATTAAAATTATGTGCGTATTTCAAGATCGTTTATCATAGTTACATTTATAATGTAAGCTGTATGTCAAATCATATTAACAACATAAAAATCAATCCGTGAGAATAAAAAATAACAGCGTGTTATGTTACAATATACACTTGTATAATACATTTACATACATGTAACACGGAGTTATGAATTCTACACTGCTTCGTTCAGACACTACACATGATGTTCAAATAAAACAGCATCCGATTCATCAAATCTTCTTGAAAGATTTGTATTAAAGTATCAACAATTCCGCAGCTAGAGTAGTCAGGAAATTTTTGTCCGAATGTGAGAAAACATGTCGTCGCCTGAGAAGAATGAAGCTAGATCTACCATAATCACAAGAGAAATCGCGTTCAGAGTTTTAAATGTCATTTTTCTCTTCTGTGTATGGGTCTATAATCTAAAAAATATATCAGCTTTTTGTCTTGATGCGTAGAATATGACAGTGTATTCTAAGACGTTTTTACTAGAATAATAAAAGTTCGGAGATGGAGGAGTCTAGTATAAACTCTTCAAATTTGTAAAAACTTGCGTAACTATTTATATTGCTTTATATCCAGGAGAAAGAGCACTATAGGAGTTAACAGTATGTAAAAATAGTGGATATAGGGCAAAATATTAGATGGGAAATCAGTTATTAAGCTTCAAAGTTCAATAATCACGTGATATTCATGCAGATCCCTTCAAGCTGAACACAGTGATATAACTATCTATTTTTTTTCATTTGGAGATGGAGCATAATAATATTCAGGTAGCGATGTGTACAGTAATGACGAAGGCACATCAATCAACTATATGGTAGCTTTTATTGTTACACGAACATTTGCCCTCATTTAAAGTATAAGCCCAGAAAAAATATAGCAATATTTCCGGTAAACCAGCTAACCTCCTTTTTGGCGCCGACACTAAAGTTTCAATCAACAAATTCCTAAGTACGAAAATATTTGGGTACGAATCGTGACTCTTAAGTATGTGCCTCAGCAGTGACGTATCAAATACCTACTTTAAGTAGATCGGTAAAAATAAAGAGATATACGATAGAAAAATTAATTCAGCAATTAGATAATAACAATAAATAATAACAAAATAAATATATGAGTATAACTAAAAATATATATCAATTTTGGCATTTATTTGCCATAAGAAATATAAAAAAAATCCACACATAGTAACACAGAAATAATCAAATAAATAGAGACCCGACATTATATGCACAAAACACGTTAAGCACGGCAGTAAGATGTACTCCACACATTCCGACCAGCTGCGTCATTATAACACAAAGCTTTCAAAATAAGATGTGTCATCTTGTAACAAAATCCAGGTAACACATTGTCTAGATAGTGTACTCCAGCAGAATGTCGTATTTATTATTCCTACCAAACTTCACGTTCAGCTTAACTTTAGTTCCAGGTGGATAATCAGTTTTGCCGAAATCAACATATGCCTCATACATGTTGGAACCAATTGGTTCCAATTTATGCCAATCATCCCCGGCTTTGATTTGTACATCCATGGCGTTGGGAATAAAATACCGGAAGTTGACCCCATAGCCACATGACTTCTGTAGCATCATCGGTTCGTCGACGTAACAACCCTGTTGTTTCCATAATGGGTACTGTTTGGGGTAGGGTTCCACATATTGGTCAACAAATTTCACGTGCAACAGGTAGTTGAACACATTAATAAGATTCACGCCAGCTTCACCCTTTGGAAGAGCGTAGATTTCGAACTTGTAAAAACCGGTTTGGGCGACGGCAATGTTGAAATGCATGGCACCTTCCTTGATCTGTGTAAACACGCAATTGTTCATCTCCTTGATGGGATCCATGCGTTTAAACTTTGTAACAATTTTTGTAGGTACCGACATCCCTATGATTATTTCAACTTTGTTTGTGTCCAGTTTGATTACCGGGTTTTCGTGGGTAATACGTGTTAGTCCGTACGGTTGGAATTTAGCCTGTTCACCCAAATAGCCTTCAGTAAGGTATGGGATATCCTCATCACACCCGTCAGCCATTATTCCTAATTTCACGTTCACAAAATAATACTATATCCTGTGGTAAACAACAATGATCACTATTGTGAAGAGGTATATTCAGCGTATGAGTTCACCTCAAAACTGTACGGTACATATAACAGCAACTGTTCTACCCACTACTTATCTCGCTTCTGCGGTGAAATAAACAAACCTGGCTTCACGTAAAACGCCCTCTATATATTCATGAGATATTGGTGCACATCTGTTGAGATACGTATTTATTGTTGATTTGTTTTGCAAGCTGTAGACGATCATACGCCGATGCCTTGACAGGAGATAATCATTAAAATAGCTTTTCACACCTATGTTTTCACCAACCAATCAATCCTCGACTCATAATATTCGGCATCCGTTGAATACTGACCACACTTTCAGCAGTAGCGAGATTTCCATCAATATCAATTGTTTTATATATTTCTTTACATTAGAGCGGGAAACTGCTTGGATGTTGTTTATAAACGTGTTTATGCGTTCCCAAACTTCTCCACTAAAATAATTCTTTGTTATCTGATACAATATGTTATAAATAATGTTTATAAACACACCAGTGAAGCTGGTGTCAGATTAGACTTGCTCTAGAAACAATGCAATAGTTTAGCGAACACGCATTTTGACATTAAGACATATATGATAAAGTCTTACATACATGTACATGTATTTACAAACCTCACATTGTTCAAAACATTTAAGAAAGATTTTACGCTAAAGGTGTATTTCAATACATGTACTTTACGCCAAACCGATACATTACATACGCATACCAGAGGATACGGTATGTGGATATTGACACATTGGTTTGTTGATAAATGTAAATTAATTATAAATGTTAAATTACTGCGGGGCACTGAAACAATTTTATGGACACACCAGTATGTATACATAAATTCATATTTCCTTTTCAGGTAGTTGATGTATTTTATGTAAGTATTACGCAAACACGTTTTATGTGAATACAGTCAAACTTGTGAACAAAAACCACCTTTGGAAAAGACAAAATGTGGCCTGTATTGACATATGACCTTTATTCTGAGGTCAATTTATCTAAATAAGCAGTGACAGTTTTTCAAAGAATGGGCTTTATTCACGGGGTGGTCTTTATTCGGAGGTGGCCACAAACACAGGTTTGACTGTAGTGAGCCATTCTTTCAATACTTTCTATTATCCTTGCTCAGTAATCTAGTCTACCAGCTTATTATTTTCGTATGTTTGTAATTGCATCCATCACAGATAACTGAGAAAATTCCGCATGGATTAAACATCATGCAAGGTGAATTATCGTACAAAACAATCCAAGTACTTCATTGTTTAGACTGAGGATGGGTGATAGATGATGTCATAATTATCAAGTTTTGTATCACCGCAATAAACAGGTAAAATAATCATATTTATAACAATTCTAAACATCATATAATTATATATATTACTCTATTTTATATGTAGACTAATAGAAAAATCTGTTAATTCCTACTGAGGAACATGCTAGGGATCCAAGGTATTCTTGGGACAAAATATGATTTACGAGTATATCAGTATGTTTACAGTAGTACTGTTATAATCTGAACTTGTTCGGGCAGACAAAATGTTCGGATTGGAGAGGTTTTTGGAATACAAAGGTTCTGAATTACAAAGGTTTTTAGTGTTAAAATAAATAAAATCATAATTAAAAAATAAAAAATTCGGGATCAGCTGACGTGTTCGGTGCAGAGAGAATTCCGGATTGGAAAGGTTTGGGATTAGAGAGGTTTGACTGTATTATGAAATGAAAGACTTTAGATTAAAGAAAAAACACAAATTACAATGAGCATGTAAAATATTTTTGTATTTAGTGGCCAGTCTATAATTGACACATATGATAAACCATCTTGACTTATGTAATAAAAATACATCGTATGATTACATCAATTCTTGAGACGTTATAGTTCTATACAGCGAACTAATACTCACGACAACAATATTTCAGATCCTTTTTTTATATGTATGTTAGATTTTTCTGATTGTTTAAACATACTTGAAGGTTTAGCTAGAGAACTAAGTCTGGTCTGTTTCTAATCAGTACAGGTATGTATCTGTATTCAAGGTATACACACATACTTATGATCACATACATATGTGTGTACGCACACATCTTTGCTAAAGCTTTCCACTAATTAAGATGAATGGTGATTCATGAATATCAGCACATTCATATGACTTGTTTGTTCTTTTTCTGGAGGTCAGTGTCATTTGGCGAATTTTCCAGACTTAAAAATTGGAAGACCCCAGGTGTACACCTGTGTAAATCCACTGACTTTCCTCATATGTGAAATCTGGTCCTAAGTTGGATGATTCGAACTCACAGCGGTGAGGGGCAAGTAATTACTAGCCAGAGACCATAGCCATATAACCACTGCACCACGGAGGCCACTTGATTGTTTGATAAAACATTATTTTAAATAATATACGCTAGTATTAAATCATGCCACTAAAGTTTTAGATAATTATAGAAAAATGTAAATCTAGGGAAGTGTTAATAAGAATTGTAGCAATTCGTGGTCATCCGAAAGTATCATAACTAGCCCGTTATCAATCTCTATCTAGAGTTGTCGTTCCTTATCACTTGCGAGAGATAATGGACGACAACTCTGGATAGAGATTAGCTAAACTGGTTCCCGTTGACTCTGGCTGCACTGCAACATGGAACGGGGACCAGTTTAGACAGGCCTGATTTAAGACGACGGGTGTCCTTACCAATACAGGAAATCTATACATTTTTATCTATTATTCATTCACTGTGTTGTTTACATCTCAGGTCAACCTCTGAGATATATCTTAGATATCTGGATTTGATTAACTGACGCTGCTTGGATCAAGTATCGCTACATATGATCATAGAGAGAGTTCATCTCCTCATTAAATACATGTATTTTTAGTAACACAATTATCAGCGTATATTTTTTGCTAACCTATACCTACATATAATTTATTGAAACAGTGAATAAATTGATGAAGTTCTAAAGAAAGCTTCCGGTGACCAAAATGATCCTTTCTTTCGTAATATCAACCACCAGTTATACATTTTAGAAGAATGAGCAACATATTATAATAATGATGATAATGATGATGATAATGACGATGATAACGATGATGATAATGATGATAATGATGATGATAATGATGATGATAATGATGATAATAATGATGATAATAATGATGATAATGATGATGATAATGACGATGATAATGATGATGCTTGCCTATGTACCTGTCTACACGCATCTGGAATACAACAAGAACAATTACTTGGAGGATAAGAATGTATATGTATACAAGATCTTGGCAATAATTCCTCTAATAGATTTTACAATCATCGTGTGTTTACAATGAAACCGGAAAATCTAATTTTGTTGGTGAAAAATGGCTTCAACACAAAGTATTTAGATTATATTTGAATGGTGTGTTTTATCTCCTTAGTTCAGTTGCAATGCCATAATAAAATACTCGTGTCTATGGTTACCCGACTGACCCTGAAGTTTCTACCAGTAAAATCCAAAGTACGAAATATTTCGGGACGAATCGTACCTCCAAATACGAAAGGTATGCTTAGAAAAAAAAATAGAAATGAATTTATGCGATTTACCTACCTTATTTTTTGGCCAAGTAGCCGAAATTTTGACTATTTTTTTCAAGCCTATTGCAAGTACATGGACTGCAATGCTTACATGATATAAGAAAAATAAACAAACGTTCTCGTATTATATATTATAGGTTCATAGATACACGTGTGCGTTAAGTTGTTGATATTTTTTGGTAATTTATTTGCAGAGGAGAATGCTGGAAGTTGTTTACGCATACCTCAATTTAAATGTGGCGAGACAAAGGAAGAAAAGTACTGAGCTGATGTCCGGAGTGATCTAAGATGTCTTGATAAATGTTGAACTTTTCCCCCTTAAATTATCAGATATTTATACGCTTAAAAACAGACTTTCCGCAATACTACTGAAAAATAACGCGGTGACACCAGTTCTATTGTGAGAAAATAAACGTTTCTGGAAGAATGTACATCTTTAGACGAAAATTTTTTTTCGAAAAGATCCGAAATCTTCTGCTCTAATCGAAAAAAAAAACAGATTTACTACAAGTGTGTGGCGTGAAACCCCCCTCAAACATATGTTCTGAAAATCATCTACAGAAACAATATGGTTTAGTTTGGCATTGAATCACGAAGAAGGCATTTTAGCCTTTCATTTTTAAGTTCGATAAATGTGATAAATATGATGCATAGACATACAACATACATGTTACATATTGCTATATACACACTGTCTGTGGTATGCACCATCATACATAAAAATGATTGGAACGGATTCAAACACCATGTATAACGCTCTCAGAGTATGTCACAGTCAGTTATGACCTACTCCGGGGTAGCATTTTAAGAGTATAAGATTAAAACATTGCGACACATGTTATGTGCACCAGCACTAATCTAATACCTGCAAGCAATTAGGAAACATATGCCGCGCCCAGGGCTCGAACCTATGGATACGAGGTTCGGATGCCTAAAGCTTTATAAAATGAGCTAACATGCGAGCCTGCAGTTACATAGGATGGAAAACTTTAGATGCACGAGTGTACAGATGACTGGCATTTGCAGTTTCAGAGTAACATACACAAAGGTGATATATATCTTTACCTAACTGCTGATGACCTTCAGTACACACCTACCCACTCCAATGAAGTCACTCCGTATCATTCTGGTGAAGAATCAGATACAAGTGTGCAATCAGATTCTATTGTTTATTTGTCTTCTGATGTAGAGAGTGACCGTGATGAATCCCTGGCTCTCGATCACTCCACCAGGTAATATATATTCTTACATGACTTGTTTTCTTAGATAGATTTTTGTTGCTCGTGAAACACTACAGCATTTCCAACATATAATTGATTATAAATCCCTTTTGACAGCGCGAAAAGTAATGCTTTTTTACAAAAATTAGAGACTTTGTTTGACAGGTATAGTGTGAAACTACTTTGTGCCTATACTAAGAATAGACGATTTATTTTAGCATTCAAAACATAAGAGCGATAACTCTAACATGACTGCCTTTTGAAACCTTTACATTTTCTTGTGTTGTTACCTCCCTTAATTTATAAAATTTATTTACTTTAAATTTGTAAATATTTAGATAGATACCATTAGTAAACATATACATCTTGAGGGAATTGACCCTTCTCTAGTTTCCATTTGATTGCATGTACTTTTGAGATAAAAAATTGTGCAAAGTTGCGTGGTTTAAAATCAGGACAAAAAAGTTAAACAAACCAAAGACAGGAAAATTACTGAATTTTTACTCGTTTTTTTATTTGCTGTTCTCCTGAATAACATTTTTCTGTATTTGGACGGGAAGACAGACGCACGGACGGACGGACAATGATGGGTTTTACATGTGTCTATTACGCCGGGCACCTCGCCTCCCTCCCCCACATTCACCTCCCGCCTTCAAGTTAGGCACTTTCATCATATCGGTGAACCTTCAATATTAAAAATATATAACAATACGAGCGTATTCACGCGGGAACTCGGATGTAGCTAAATTTGAGGGCAGGTTCCGTTATATACACTTATTGTATGTGGAAGGTAATTAATCATTGTAAATAATTTTCTGGGTAATTATGCATGTACAATAAAGACAGAGACGCGGAGATCGAAATAACAAGCGTATTTTTGGGGGGGGGAATATGTTGAAAAAAAACTGTACTAAAAATTTTTAAAAATCAATAACTTGGCAAGAAGTTAAGAAGGATAAATTTGATATTCGGTCAGACGTACATAAAAGTGGTAAAAAATGTAATAGTTCATAAATTTACGACTACATGATACTCATGTCAATTTGTTTGGCACTTTTACACACACTCTTGTCATGATTGTTGTATTCATCTGATGTTCAAAATTTGTTTAGCCACCAGAGACATTAATAATGCACAGTATGAAAATATTTTGATATGAACGACAGACAAGTATCGAGAACAGGCCCCGTATTTCTTTTACCATTTATCTTCAGTTGATTCAAAAATTGCTTAGCACATAATACGTTTTACGTTACTTAATGAAGTTATGAATGACAATCAAATGTTTCTGGTCTCACTGGAAATGATGACGTATTTAATTAAACATGGCAGTATGTAACAGTTGTTGTCTCTTGCACCAACTGTAACTACCAGTTTGTTGAAACCAACTTCATTCACACGAAGTTATAATATACATTATATAGTAAAACCTCTGAAAACCGGAATCTATGAAAACCGAAATTCTCTGAAAATCGGACAATTTATCAAGTCCCATTTTTTTTCTTTTCGATGATTAATAGTTCTCTGAATACCGGAAATTCTCAGAAAACCGGACTTATGGCCCAGTCCGGAAAGGGTCCGGTTTTCAGGGGATTTGCTGTACTACATGTGTTAAGACAGTATTTCATTGTTTCATTTTACGAGTCCTGTGACATTGCGTCTTACTTCCGGGAAGTAATTATAATAAACTATTTATAAGACGTCTTCGAAACTTGGCCAAGCAGTAAATGTCATTGACTAAAAAATACCGCTCAATTCGATCGTTTTCCTATCACCATAAACAACACATGAACTATCAAGACAAAATGTTTCAATTATAAACAGTTTTATTTTTCACTATGGCGTGACTAACGAAAATAGCAGACGACAATCAAACGTACATGATGGAAAAAAACAACAACAACAAAAATACGGACGGAAACATCATTTCAGGTCGACAGGATATTAATTCTTAAAGAAGAGGCAGTTTCCGCTGCAGATTCTGTGACAGGAAAAGAGCCAGAGATAAAACGGAACCTTTCACAATATTGCCATATGAATCCTGATAATTGTTGGACCAATTTATCGGACACAAAGAGGCCGATCTATTTGTTGTACTTTTTTCTTATATCAGCATTAATTACAAATTAGTGTGTGCTTTTTACAAAAAAGAAAACCAATATGAGTAACATGCTACCCTGATAATAGAGTTCGTTCGATTTTCCACGGAAATATCGGCCAGTAGATTGTGTCATGTTTTGAGTTGATGTTAAAATCCATCATCCAGTCACGCCATGTTACTTCTATCAAAGAAGGGAAACAAACGTGTTTTAAATGTTTTTATTTTACTGCAATTCCAGGCACAAAAAATAACAACAACAGCAACAACAATAGCGATAACAACAATACATCACAAAATAATGATACAAAAATAGTTGGATTTTTACTTTAAACGTTACAATGATAAATGATGAATTAATGAAACTTAGACCTGGATAAAGATGCACTTATCATTGTAGTGGCCGTGAGTGTGTTCTGTAGTAACCGAAACAAATATTAATACTTGAACCATCGGCGTGAAAATAGGTAATATAGGAGGGTATGACCTCCTCGACCGGGATTTGAACCAGGATCGCTGGGATACGAGTCCAGCGCACTAACCACTGGACCACGGTTGCGGCCTTTACGATGAGCTAGTGAATAATATGCATATGTGCTGAATTCATACATTTAACAGTTTCACTTATAAATCAAAATTATCAAAATTTCACAATCTTTGACGGACCGGAAGTTATGTTTCACTGACAGTAGAGCGTTCTTCTGCTTCTTCCGGTTTTTGATTTGGCTCTTCGTCAGTCACGTGACGACAAATGTATGGTATTGTTTCACAATTCTTAAGTTCTGCGTCTCGGCTCATTGATGTATGTTCACGTGTGTCACTCGAGAAATTACGAGGATTTAAGAATCGTCTTAGCCTGTGACGACTAGTGAGCGATACTGCAGCAAGCCTGTAAGATAGCAATTAATCCAATTAAGTTATTTCACGGATCAATCCTTGAAAATAATGCTACAATTATTTGAATTTGACCAATGAAATAAGAGAAAAGGTTTATTCACATTAAACTTACTGATGTGCCCTGTAGTAAGACCGGTAAACAATTTGGAAAAATACAAACGTATTCAATTATTCAAACAAGAGAAATCTTTTGTAACTATTTCCTTCTACAAGAGTCGTCATTATTTAAAGGTACAATTCAATAACAATTAAATAATTATGCATCTTTTGTTCTCAATCTAATTACACATATCATGATTAAATAAAAATGGAATATATTAAACACAAATGTTTAGTGTACATATTATAGGTAACGATGATACAGAGGCCAGACAAATTTTTACTGTCAAACCTGTGATCATCTCCGTATAAAGACCACCCGGTGAATAAAGACCATTCTTTGAAACACCGTCACTGATTACTAGTATTTAGAACAAACTGACCTCCGAATAAAGGCCACCTGTCAATAAAGACCACATTTTGTCTTTCCCAAGAGTGGCCTTTGTTCACAGGTTCAACTTTATTCAAGTTTTCTGTTTCTTAAGCAAAAAATAAATAAATAAAATAACTTTTTTGCTAACACGATTCGTTCCCAAATATTTTCGTAATACCACGATTGGTTTCAATGTTTGGGATTTCGCTGGTAGAAACTTTAGAGTCAGCGCCAATAAAATAGAGTAGCGGTAAACCCGACTATTTTCTCTAATCTTACCTGAACTTTCTGTTCATCGCACAATATATTATCACATTCCAAAAACTGTTGCTTATTGCAATCCACGTGACAGCAAAGTCCACAGTCTCATTGAGCTCAATTTGGGTCAATGCAATCACAAGAGTACACAAAGTCCATGGTGTAACGGCTATAAAAAATCCCATCGTAATGGCTGCAAGGTATTTTGACGTTTTAAGAATCTGAGAGACGGCATGGCTCCTCTGAAAATATATACACTGAGTCTAAATAAACAATATATTGAACTAAAAATTTTTCTCAGCATTTTTGAACAAACAGTTACATGTACTACGCGCTCGTAATTTAATAATGTCGCACTGCAGAATGATTGCCCATAATTTATCAACTGATAAGGTTCAGAAACATTTATTATTTCGTTTCGAACCACAAAAATAATTTGCATTCACGCATTTTTACACGAAAAACGACAAGAGGTACGTTTTACTTGGCTGTTAGATTTTCCACCTTCGTGGCATTGTCAGCCAGTACAATTGCAAAGTTACAATCGATGGTTAAAAATAGAACAGCCATCCATGTTTTATCGTCGGATAATGTATGGATTGGTTTCATAATGGCAATGATACAGATTGTATTGGGTTAAAATATCGGATATTTTGATACATTCGTGGTAAAGTGGATTTTAACCATCTGTGTGAATGTAATAATTTCAATCCTGCTCGCTCCAAATTAGCATCCTTGAAACAAAGAACAATATACTTTAAAATTCCTGTTATCAGTTAAACTGTTCTCGTACCTTTAGAAGTGTAATAAAAGCAACGTACACTTAGATGTCAGACTAATAAATAATAGCCATATTTATAAGACCTATTTTAAAACAAATATCTATCTGATTTCAAGACAAATTATCACAATACTGGCTTCGTTAAGCGTCATTACGTAGCACATCTAACGATTCTTAAGTACGTTGTTTCATGTATTAGGACATCTTACAATACCTCGTTCTATTTCGTCCGATACAATCTTGACATATCTTTGTGACAATATTTCAGCCTAGACAAAGTATAGATTCCAAGAAGATTGATCGTCAGTGATTGTCGTAATTAATGTAACAATATGGCTTCCATCAACAATATCAACGATCCCTTTTTCATCTGGTGGAAATCGAAGACATAAGGAACATTCGTGACGTAAATGTTACGAAAAAAATGAAGGAACGCTCCTTGAATGTTAAGTCGTGGTGACAAACAATATTCGCGTAGTACAGGTGATGTTCATCACGTGATTACGGCTAACATGTATCATGCACTACATGTGTGAGACTGACTGGTGTAAGAATCATGACAAACATTTCTATCCTGTAATAAGGAGGGACTAAATGCACCGCGTGTAGCTACACTGGGGCACACTGAGGTGCGGGCCTCGGTTAAATTTTGTGCAGGTAATGGGGAAACGACAGGGCTTAGTAAAAACATTTTCCTGGGAGCATGGCCCCGGATCCCCTGGATTACCTCGGTTCAAATATGGCTACAGCACTGTCATGTATCAGCATTGGACAGTATATTGATGTGTGTCTCACTTGAATAACATGTACTTCAAAGATTTACAAAAAAATAAAACTGTTGATAATGAAGGAGCAAAACATAAAAGTTGAGTCAGCACATGAAAGACATACCACGGCCAACAGTTGACTGTTCACACTCGATACTAATAGTACATTCATACGTCTTTGAGTTAGTTATCAAAAGTTACGCATAAATTGATACTGTGACGTCATACAAAACACCTGCTTTCACTGAAATGTTTGCATATCCGAATTTTTAGTTGTTGTGTCATTCCAGTTGTTGACAAAGTTTATAGGTTGAACAGCTCATTGATATCTTCAGTGTCATTATTTTTTTAACACGATATCTATTTTTGGGTCAAATTACAGCATTTCATCATCTATCCATTTTTCCTGGTGCTAAATGTTTAATTTGAAATACTAGTAAATGCATTAAGCTCACGCATTGAATGCCAGACAAATCATCGGCCTATCTTACAAGTTATCAGGCAAACAAATTCGATGATTCGAGGCAGATCCGTTGATCTTTCTACATTAAGTTTAACATGAAATGAACGTTACTAGAGCACTTGATTGTATAATTGATTCATATGATAATGTTTGGGTAGTTACATGTATATAAGTTTGGACTTTAAATCCCCTGAACCCCCCAATCAGCATAGAGACTGGTTGAGAATTTCATTGTCTACTTCATAACTCGAAATTCCAAAGAAACTGTGTTGCTCATTTTTATTCAAAACGACCCATCTGATGTTTTGTATCAAAAATCTCATGTGTATCAAATTAATTATATTGACTACAATTATTGAAGCACATGTTAAACTCGTGTCACCATTGTATTTATTGACATTCGTGATATATCTAATAAAAGTCATTGAATTGTTCTTTACAAACAAAACATCGTGTGGTTTCTAGAACCTAGTTATCAGATTCATGTGTTGATGTGTCCATCCTCAAGTTATTGGTTCGATAATACTACGAACAAAAGTGTTTTGACATTAACAGAATTAAATGTTATCTGGTAATCATGTTTACATAGTTTGTGGGGGATTCGCAGTGTTGTTTGGTCTAGTCACTGTTTAAATGAAAGGCCATTAGACATATTTAGCAATTAGTTGGATGATAAATCTTTGGAGCATTCAGACGTTAAAATACAAAATCAACCATTCCCTTACTCCTTGTTTGAGTCAATATGGTACGTTTCACAAGGTTTTCACTAGATGGCAAAAATAACCCTCGGCTGATGATAATTCGAAGTCAACAACATTTCCTTCCAATTTTATTGTAAATTTGACCCCTTGGTATAATTTCTCAAGAATCCAAAAGTTTATTTTACTGATTTCAAGAGTCAAATGCAAGTCATGGTTACATGATCGTAACTTTATTCATATCTGCGCCCAGTTGTATAAACATTGGTTAACTTTAACCAAATGGTTGATTTAACCCAAGGTTAAATTTAACCATTTTGGTTTACTAATCATTAAAAAAATCATTTAAACATTTAAAAAGGGCTGCCATTTTGGTACTGGTTACCGTTTATGTTAAGATTAAACCAGCATCTTAGACTTGGGTTAGATTTATTTGAGCTTTAACAAAAACAAAATTTTGGTTAAACTTAAACAAAATTTTCTACAACAGCTAACCGAACATTTAACCACAATTTTAACCAAAACTCTGATTTAACCCAGTCGTTAAAGTTAACCAATGTTTATACAGTTGGGTGCTATGTTTTTCCTGGGTTTTCTTTCAACAGTATTTCTGTTTTACGAGTATACCATAGGTAATAGAGTTTACCATATTTTCCTGGGTACTGTATCAGTACCAACTTCGTGCATTGCACGTAACTGTCAACTTCTCAGAACGTTCAGTGGTGGGGGACGAATGGCTTTCAAGGCAATGCTTTCAATTAAAACATCAACAAACATGTGCCGCGCATAAGATTCGAACTCTCGACCCCGAGATCCATAGACTCAACCAATTGAGCTTAGCAGACCGACCATGACGTTACAGTACAACCTCTCCAAAGTAACACCATGTGGGAAAAGCAAAATTATGCTGTTGTTGAGAGGTTGTCGCTCTAGAAAGGTTAAATTAATAATTAAATGGTGCGGTGGGAAGGATTCATGCTGTTGTTGAAGGGAGATAGCTGTTCAAGAGAGGGCCGCTCTGGAGAGGTTGCACTGTATTTGTTATTAAAAGAACTGTGACAAAGGGACAAGAACTGCATCGTCAATTTTATCTTATACAGATTGAAGTTATATATCAGTATGATCTCTAGGCAGTCATGTCTATAGCTTACACTACTTATGCATTGAGGCAGTACAATTTTAATTAATTCCGATCACGGCAGGTCATACCCTTCTATGAAAATTTGACTTTCATCCATATGTTGAGAAGCTGCAGGCTCCTTTGGAAGGGTAAGTTAGTACTGGATAGAATACAGTCCAGGAAAACTATCTAGGTGAACCGGCCGCCGTATATAACGGGAAAATTGTTGATAAAAGGCATTAATTTAACCCAATAAAAACGCCATTAATTCCGTTTTCAAAGAGAGGGTTGGTTTCAGTAAAAGTTTGTTCAGTTTTAAGCCTTCATTAAATTGATAATATGTGAGGGTTAAATCTACATACGATTTAGATAATAAAAAAGCGTCCATGTGAGCAGTGAGAATAAATTGAGAGTTGCAAACAGACCAAACCAAGCTGGGGGAAGCAAATAAAAGCAACATGGAAGGTAAAAAAGGGCTAGTTAATAATGTAACGGAAATGATCGCAATGGATGATAATAACACTAACTATGAGCTCAAACCATTATGTAAATGTAAACCATCTCTATGCTAAAATATATCCTGCCTAATGATACAAATAATTGTTATATCTTTACATGAAAATCGTAGGGTAATATCTATTACGTTCAATGCGTACGAATGCTTCATAATAAAGAATTCTTTAAGTCTTCCACTCTGCCTTCTCAAACAAATACAATTAAAATATCTGTGGATGAATTTGGTTATACGGTGTGAAAAATTGTGAAAAAGTAAATGTTTCACCACAGTGACTGTTGTCAGACACGTAAGCTTAAACTCATTTTTCCCAGTCTTTATTTTTCATTTACATTGAGAGATATTACAGTTTTATGAGTCCCTCATGGAACTTTATACTATACAATCAATCTAAAAAGTGTACAATATTATTCTGGTTTGCAATTTGCAAGCACAATGTTATGCAAGTGTTTTATCAAAATAAACATTCACAATCAGGACATACTCCCCTGAGTAAATCTACAACACAGGGGCGGATGCAGGATTTTTGGTTGGGGGATGTAAAGTCTAGATATGGACACAATCGGCATATAGGTGATGGGTTTTTTTACTATTGCATGCCAGATTTTAGGGGGCGCCCACCGGCTCCCTAAATCCGCGCGCGCAACAAACGTAACCTGTTCGATATTTATTCAGTAGAAATGCTACAAGATTAAGCTAAAACACCATTATTATCATGTTGTCTAATGCTAGTTTTAATCACACAAAAGTAGAGTGTGGATCAGTATCAGCCTAAAGGTTTAGATGCTTGTCCAGCATCTTTATTCCGGCAATCATACCGTGTCCCTTTACCTCGGGATATGAAATCAGTGTTTGATTTTGCCTCGATAGATAAAGTGATAAAACAACATGGTACAATAAACTGCGTCTACACTACTCATATCAATATGAGATAACATTCCATATATGTCACTAAAACCTGCTGCATTAATTCGTATCTGTAGTACCAAGTCCCTGGAATATTTATTTTTACTGAGTTTAACCATGAAAAACGAAAGTGGCTTGTGATAAAATTGGTATAGTACGTACATTTGTATCATATATTATACTAAATTGGTCCCCGTTCCATGTTGCACTGTACAGACGGAGTCAACGAGAACCATCTTAATATTATACAGTCGGTCACGAAAGAACGCATACACGACTTTAATTCATTTTTTTCAAAAGTTGTTGCTGAATCAGAATGTCCCTTTTAACTTTTGATAAGTAACAAAGAAAATATTCTATAAAAAAAACTTTAAACACGAATAACAATGACCACACTCCTAACTATCAAAGTCTGATGAACCCTGAGACACGAGGTGAAATGCTAAAAGCAGGTTGATCGGTGAATGTTCCGTACTGAGTGATATTTCATGTAACATCATTTACACATTACGTCGCCGTAAGGAAAATTGAAGGCAGCTTACAAGTGCTGTCCAGATGTTGCTTATCCACATGGACAATTTGTAACTCCGGGCCGCGACCGTGGTCCAGTGGTTAGTGTGCTGGGCTTGTTACCGGAGATGCGTGTCCAAATCCCGGTTGCGGCAGGTCATACCTTTCTATGAAAATTTGACTAAAATTTCTATTTGCCTCTATATGTGGAGAGGTTGTCGGCTTCTTGTGGAAGGGTAG
The DNA here is from genome assembly GCA_008271625.1 of Lutraria rhynchaena. Lineage (NCBI taxonomy): Eukaryota > Metazoa > Mollusca > Bivalvia > Venerida > Mactridae > Lutraria > Lutraria rhynchaena. The sequence goes on along the minus strand of VIBL01000019.1, from coordinate 2,339,062 downwards.
GTAAGTACTGGTTAGTTATACAGTCCAGGAAAACTGGTTAGATAAACCGATCACCGTATATTAACTCCGGCTTTTGGAGAGTTTTCAGACATTCCATATTTGGTTCCTTTTCAGGGTGCATGATAATATTTGTTTATAAAGAATCGACTGTTTTATCCAATACACCAGTAGGGCGCCGTTGTATTACTCAAGATTGAAAACAACTTTTTAATTGTAAGTTTGATCCATAGTATAATTAATCACCTACGTAATAGCAAGGCAACGTCCCAGGCAACCATTAACAGGCTTTAAAAAAAGACTAGATCTTACATAGAGATAATACCATGCCTAGTTACCAGGACCAACATGCACACCAATAAATTGGTCCCAGCCAGTTATAAGAATTCTGCACCGTTATCACCTCTTACTGACAGTTAATATTTGTTTGGCATGTTTAATAACGGAAGCCATAAGTTGCTTACGGTTTTTATACAATCTGTCGCAATTCTAATCTGGTCACCGTTGAATAAAAACTGACGCAATATAAACCCAACATATTAGTCATTGTTGGCATAACAATTAAATTATATGACTGTATGATATATGGACAAAGCTCAGATTATTCATCTAATTATATTACAAATTACTGTCGAAACAATACCAACATATGTTGGTGGTGTGCCCAATATCCACTAAACATACAGTATGATTACATACGCATACAGTGCAACCTCTCCAGAGTAGCCCTCTTTTGAACAACAACCTTCCTTCAACATCAGCATGATTTTATTTCAACAGTACGATTTAACCATTAATTTAACCTCTCTAGAACAACAACCTCTCGGCAACAACATTATTTTGTTTCTCCCAAAGGGTGTTGCTTTGGAGAGGTTGCACTGTATTTGTGATGCAATGAAATAACGTATTCTTACACTTTCCGAAACTCTGTCCTTTCTTGGAAACACACGTATATTCTCTTTCCGGTTGGCAGCCACGAAAATTGAACCATAACTAAAGATGAACAAAACTGATGGTAGAACGTAGAAGATGGCGATCACACTCAGCGTAACATTATGATTCACGTAGTACGGTTCACAGTTCACTCCAATCTTATCGAAGTAGAATTGTTCTCCGTAAAATATGACAATAGCGTAAACGCAAAATGTCATTGTCCACGTGGTTAAAATAATAACAACGTATTTTCGCGATGTCATAAAGCTGTTATATTTTAAATAGTGGTGAACTGAAAAATATCGGTCCAAAGAAATTAAAACTAGCGACAATGTAGATTCGTGAAACAGTGCGGAAATCATTAAAGCCTCAATTTTACAAAATGTTTCCGAATATGGCCAGCACTTGTACAACGCACTATATACACAAAATGGACACACGAGTAGTCCCATGCTTAAATCTGTGCAAATCAACGAATTCATCGTAAGTCTCACTTTCTTAAGGAATAATTTTGTACTTCCAGAATGGTTAAATACAATCGCCGAAAACACGTTTCCTATAATAATCCCCAGCGACACAAATATAATGATGCACGCCTTCAAAATATCTCCCCATGTTGGTTCATGGTCACTATTCTCACACGTAAATGTCTGGTTTAGACTTGAAACCATGATCGTATTATTTATTTAGATATTTACCCGTACATGAAACTGCAATTTAAAAAAGTGTCTATTAGGGAACATTAATTGATCAGTGTGCCGCGTAGATTGCACAATGAAATTAATCAAATTTTGCGATAAATAAACACATTCCATAGACAGTTCTCATATGGGTATAAAGACCAGTAATATATCCGTATTTCTCCAGTATGTAACACCAATGAATTCCACAACAAATATTTAATCAGTTATTAAGCACAGACTCTGCGATCGTATGATATAATCGGTTACTTTTTAATTGATATTTCTTGTATTACCAGCGCAGACATTTAAATTTCAATTGATTTCACTTATTTAACTAAGTGTGGCAACTTCTACCACAGTTGTCTGTAATTTGTCCGATGAGCATTCATCCAATGCTGAATGAACGAGTTGAATGTTGTCCAATACCAGTGGCTTATGAGGGTCGATATATATTCAGCTCTTGGTCGTGGAGAGTTACCTCACTTCGGAGTGTCATGTTTATCACAATCTCATAAAAATGACTTTGTAATGTTTATCATGGTAAAATGAGAATCAAGCTGTAAGGTTTATCGTGGTATACGGGAGTGTGGTTGTACATGCATCATAATATTTATCTTGGTATAATGTGACTGTTTATAATGTATGTAATGTTTATCTCGATATAATGTTAGTGTTTATACACACTAGTAGTGTTTATATGTCGCAACCTTGGTCCAGTGGTTAGTGCACTGGACTTGTAACCTGGGGATCCTGGTTCGAATCCTGATCGCAACAGGTCATACCCTTCCATGAAAATTTGACAAAAATGTCGATTTCCCTCCATATATGGAGAGGTTGTCGGCTCCTTATAGAAGGGTAAGTTAGTACTGGTTAGTATACAGTCCAGGAAAACTGGTTAGGTGAACCGCTCGCCGTATATAACTAAAAAATTGTTGAAAAAACGGCGTTAACCCCCACAATAATGACAATATCACATAAAACCAAACAAAACAAATAAAAGTCCTCACCACCCACACGCAATATTTTATCAGGGAGTGCTCTGTGGTAGAGGCCAGTCTCATCCATGTTATAAATGTCACACTTATCATAATCACATGTGATAGCAGGCAACATCACGTGCCAATTCCGAATACAAACTAAAACACGAAACAGTGTGATGATTTTTAGCTGCCACGGCTGACATTTATTTCATTTTCTTACATTTCATAGACGGCTCCTTTACGTCAGTCCATGGATTATCGAGAACAATAAATTCGTTGTTCAGGGAGATATATTGTAGATAAATACATTTTATATACATTCAATCCATACGAAAATGTCGATGGATTTGAAATGTAGATACAACCAGTAACCAATCAATTAGCCTGCTTTAACAGTTAGTTATTAATTCTACTACTACCATATAAACTCGAAATTTGTAGGTTTTTTGTTATTTTTAGTTTAAAATCCCATCTATTTTTTGTATACGTAGTTTTAATAAAAATGTAACATCAACGATTATTACACTGCGTTTATTTACAGCAACACTGTCCCAATTAGGACATATTTTCCCTATATATCAATTCAATTCGTTTACTGACACACGGGAGATATGGTTATTCGTATATTCATAGCCAATACAATATGGCGAATTCCAATTGTATAGATATAGAAAAATATAAAAAAAAAATATTCAAGCAGAACAGTATACTCTGACGCAAATCGTAGTTTAACAGAAATATGTTGTCATAATGAGACCATCATGGATTTTAATAGAAGCTGTTATTTATCAGTCAAATTCCACGTCTTTTATTAGCTAGGTAAATATATTTTGCTATGCCATTAACAACGGTTACAACGCTTGGTATTTCGTTTTAAAAAAATCTTAATATTAGACCAAGAACAAAAAAATCAGGGACGTATATAGTACGTACATATTATGTAATCTACGTCTCTGATAAAATCTAGCTGGGACCAGTATACATTGTATATTGGTTCAAGAATCTAGGTAAAAAAATCTCTTCTCAGATCTGTATAATACTCAACACAATTTACTGATTTGTGATGAGAATATGTACGTAAATTATTAGATATGTTATGATTTAGCTAACAGCTTTATGTTATAATTTAGCTAACAGATTTATGTTATAATTTAGCTAACAGATTTATGTTATAATTTAGCTAACAGATTTATGTTATAATTTAGCTAACAGTTTTATGCCTAGTTTGCTTCATTTCTTTTTATTTCCGTATTCGTAACCCTTACATTAAAATAATCAAATTTGTAAATGGCAATTACATTCTCTGGAAGCTGAGATCTTTACCATTAATATGATATAAAATTTATAAAAATCGATTGAGAAATAAAAAAATAAAACCCTGTTTTTTTTCTTATTTCCCGGCGCTAGGGTCGTGGAATACACTTTGCCGGAATCCGCATAAGACCTTGCTTGTCGCAGTTGAAACATGACAGAAGATTCGTCATCAAATTTCGCGATATTGTTTCCAATCGTCCTGTCTTGTTCGTTTTGAATCTGGTCGTCAAGGTACTGGATTGAATGAGTTTATTAACATCGAGAGCAAAATTAAATGGAACGTTTATCCCTGAAAAAGAATGTATTCGATCTTTATGAGTTAATCCTTATGATTAAATGAATATTGTTTACACATTACCGGCAAGCTGTCAGTTTTTTGACTGTTATATAATCATAACAGTGACCAAAAATAAGATGAAAGTAATGAGAAAACCTGATAGGAATTGCAGAAACTGGCCTCAGTCGTAGGTACGCGAAAGGTGCAAATAAAAGTATGACAGGTTGATCAGCCGCTGTACCTTTCAGAGACCGTACGTGTGCCGTGGAACAAGTCCCAGCAAACACAACTCAGAAGTGTCATTATACGAGTTAGATCTGCTGAGTCCTTATTACGTAAGCATGACGGACAACTCCCTCTTGTAGGATTTCAAGGACAGATGCTCAACTGTGGCAGAGTTCCACGTTGGTCATGTATTGTTTTAAATGCTAAATCAGATATATGATGATAGAGACGTCTAAATGATGTTGATTGATTATTTGATGGCTTTGGGTTGTTTAATTTTCAGAGACACTGTTTAACATATTCTTACCACTGTGATAATTATTATAAAAAAAATAATTTCATACTTCAATATAAACAGGTCTTACTCAAAGTTGTTACTCTTCTGAAAATGATGGCAGCAGCTTCGAATTCATCTTTACTAAAAGCTCCTTCATTCATCAACATGAATGACCTTGCAACATGCGAGGTAGGTAAAATTATTTTATTCTGACGAAGTGATTAATAACATGACAAAATAGTTAAGTGGATACTTAGGCATTAAAGTAAGCTTATTTGGTTGGCCAATTTCATAACTGAATTAGGATGGGCCTTCTTCTTGCATGTGCCAAACAACATTCAGTTGAAAAAATGTCTCATTGTTATATAAGTCTGTTCATGGATTAATTTGTTCGGAGCATTTTTTTATGTTAAATTTTCAATTTCACTGATTATATCTTTTTTCAGTTTTTGCATAGATTAACATGATTTTGAAGTTTCCCTTCCTAATATGGTTGATATGCAAATATACATATGTATCAACTTGTTGGTAAATAAAAAGTACTACATTATACAAAAAGTTGTGTTTTACTGTTTGTATTATTGTAGGTTGGAGGTAAAGTAATCTTTGCTACGGATGATTGGTTCGCTGCTGCTGATAATCTTCTTAAGGTAAACTTAATATGTGGCTAACTCTTATGGTGCCAATTTTCTGATAAGACGCATTCAGTGCCAAGTATTTCTTACTTGTGCTTAACCTGTCCTCCGCAAGTAACTGCGAACTTCTCCGCATAAATTGTTTGAATTAGTGGTGGATAACTTTCTGTCTTCAACCAAATCGTCTCAGAGATCATGTGTCACACCTATGGTAGAGTTAGACATTTACTTTTTTCTTCACTAGACCAGTGGACCAGTAACTCCTAGAATCTACTAGACCTGACTTGATTTCAACCAGACCTAACGTTTCATGGTTAAATACAGAACACCAAAACAATGATATGTACTGGGAATTTTCATTCTGGTACTCCATGATGAGATTTGATAATTTGCCAATAATCTGTCATTAAAATAATTACCTTTATTATAGTGCACATTGTATCCGAGACATAGTGTACATGTTAAATTGTTTTGGTTGTATCAATAATTTTATGAAAATAATGCAATATTGTTTAGACGGAGTATGTTGTATTATTGGTACTTATTCATATAAACAAGGTCAAGGTCTAGTAATTTACAAGTTCAAGACCGGACCAGGAATTAACCAGACAATGTCTTTCAGTTGTGCCTTAGTGTCTAACGCTGCCCATGGTTTGAACATAGGAACCCAAAATCTGTAGACTTCACTAAAGTCTGTAGACTTCTCTAAAGTCCAGACCCATACTGGTCTCCAGAGGGTGACACCAGCGCATAGCATCAAGTTGTCACACGATGACTTTGGCTCAGAATGAGTTAATACATGCATTGTAAATATGTATTGTAAATTATAATGTTAGACACATACTGTTTCATTTATCATATCATTAGTATTCTGTACTCTTATTATGAGGAGAACAGTGATCCTAAACAATATGAATAGAATTCATGTTAACATATATTCAGCTTGGTTTGTAATTTCACTTACGTTGCAATATTTGTAGCCATCATAATTTTAGAGTCATTGAATGGATTATTGAATAACTTGCATTTATAGAATATCCACGAGTGTGCAACTTCATGTAGAAGATTATGCTGAAATTACTGATTAGTTTAATTTTGTTACACAGGAGGAAGAATCAGTATTTAAGGCAGGGGAGGTAACTGATTATGGTATGTGGATGGACGGATGGGAAACTAGAAGGCGTAGAACTGAAGGTCATGATTGGTGTATCATACAGTTAGGTACTGTTGATCTGAAAGAAACAGATATTGTATAATCAAATTGTACAATATATGCTGACAGACAATGTACATTACAGTTGTTACCCATTTTAATTCCTTGAGCATTTAATTTCATCCTGTGTTTGTAGGATCATTTTAAAGGACCCTTGGCTCTCTTTTCTGTAATTTGAGTACAGTAGATTTAACACAATTTCTACTTCTCCAAATAACATAACAATACTCAAAAGTAGAAGTAACATAAGCATTATAAAGAGTCTGTTTCATATCCTCTGAAAGAAAGAACTTAACTATTATCAGTAAAGAAGTTTTTGTGTTAAAGTAATGACATTGTCATCAGAGCTTGAACCTTTAATCTCAAACTTGGATGTGGAATCCCCAGCACCAAGCTCAAGGATGTAAAAAACTGAATATGTATAATAAACAGCTGGTTTATAATTATCTGAACTTATGGCCTTTGATTTTGGATTTATACACAGTAGCAATGTCTTCCCAAAGATTTTTCACCCAACGGTCCCCGGGACTCCCATCTCCAACATTTTAGGGGTCCCTGAGATTTTTGAGTGTCCCACACAGAAATTGCCATGGGCAAATTCCGAGTCGGAAGGGGTCCCGAGGATGCCGTGGTCATTCTCAATGCGAGTCCCTCAGCTGAATATCGCGTCAGGAACGCAATAAACCTGCATCAGGGAAATCCCTGCTCCGTAGTAACAATTGTTCCTTTATTTTTGTACGACTACTAGGTGTGAAAGGTATTATATCAGGATTTGATGTGGACACTTCCTACTTTACTGGTAACTTTGCTCCAAGATGTTCCATACAAGGAGTCAACATTAACGCCAGTAAGTAACTGTATACAAGCTTAACATCATTATCTTTTTTTCACTGGGTTTAAAGTTGTTTTTTTCAACAATTTTTCATTTATATACAGTGGCCAGTTGACCTAATTTGTTTTCTTGGACTGTATACTAACCATTACTAACTTACCCTTCCACTAGGAGCTGGCAACTTCTCCACATAATTATGATGGAAAATTAACATTTTGTCAAATTTGCATAGAAGGGAATGACCTGCCGTGACGGGATTTGAACCTAGATCGCTGGGTTAAAAGTCCAGCACACTAACTACTAGATTACCGTCACAGCTTTTTATCTTGTATATACATGCTTTACTACTCTTATTGAATGCTTAATTTAAATAAATAATTTCAAGGGTTACCTGAAACAAATAGTGACCTGTAGATGTATATCTTAGCCCTTTATCATTTGTTCATCATGCAAGAACATGTTGACATGTGTTATGAAAAAAAAAAAACTTGATTATTTATATTGGCTGTAACATTGTATATCAATGTGGTTATCGCCAACTTGAGTAAATTTAGGTAATTATGAAAAACTTATGTTTGGATGTTTTTTTAGCTTACAAAGGTAGAGGTAGAGACAGACTAGGGACAACAGCCACTGATGAAGAATATGAAAAAGTGCAGGCTCTACAATCTGAGGTATGTTCTAATATATTCATATACATACATGTAGGCACGAAAAATGGTTTCCATTACTTTTTATTATACATTCAGACATTTATTCAAACTCAGATCTTATTTGTGCTCAAAATTCCACAAGTAACTAACCCGTGTACAAAGTTTTAGACTGACTTAAAGGGACCATGTGAAGCCTAATCGAATATAGTGTCATAATTTTTTGCACTGTATAAATGGAATTTATATATGTCTTGTGTAATATATGTACATGTATTTCGGTTACAGAACTGGGAACACTTAGTTCCACTGACTGAACTACAGCCCGGATTCCAGACTTCATCCCATAATTATTTTACTTGTAAAAGTAACAAGACATATTCACATATTAGATTGAATATATATCCAGGTAATAATTGTTTCATCATCGTATGGTTAGTGTTCTGTTATAGCTTCCTAAGTAAAGCTGTTGCTGTCTGTCTATATGCAGTCCAACCTGTGAACAAAGGCCACCCTTGGGAAAGACAAAATGTGGCATTTATTGATAGATGGCTTTTATTCAGAGGTCAGTATGTTCTAAATAATCAGTGACTTTTTTTCAAAAAATGGCCTTTATTCACAGGGTGGTCTTTATTCAGAGGTGGTGGCAAACACAGGTTTGAATGTATCTGAAATTACTTACTGATAAGCCTGATACCCTAGTTAACCTAGCTGGACTTATGATATTAAGGATTTTGATAACTTCCTGTCTTGAAATCAGTCATATTTGAATTACCAGTATTTTTTTTAAGTTTATTAACTTGTCTATTTCGAAGAAAAAGTGGAGCTATTATGATCACTGCATCGTCGTTGTTGTGGAAAAACTTTAATGTAGCCCATTACACAAACACTTTTTAAGATGTCAATAGACTCTTGAAATACTTTATTATCATGGCAAGGCACAGTTCCAAGACAAGGGACATTTTTCTAAAATATACATGTCTGGAATTATGCCCCTTTTTAAAGCAGAATTTTGGTCAAAATTGCTTATTAAATAGAAAGATATAAAACAGACGAGCGTTAGCGCTGCCCTGCAGAGCTCTAGTTAATATTTATTATAGCACATGCTTTAAGTTTAAGCGTGTAAATTTTACGTTACAGATGGAGGCCTGGCACGTTTTCGTGTATTTGGTCAAGCCTCACCATCCTGGGATAACATAAACGATAAACAGGTATTTCATTCTTTTTGATTCTTCTGGTGAAGTATCTCAATTATTTTAACCTCCCATGTATTCTATGATTGAAATTTTTTTCCCACTGGAATTTAAAGTCGTAGGAACAGCCAGGGTCAGTTGTCAACTTACCCAGTTTTGACAGTTGAGAACGACTTAGGGATTACATCTTGGTAGAACTACCGACCTTCTGTAAGCAAGATCACTAGTATTATACCATAATGACACAGCCACAGAGGCGCCATATGATTGGACTAGAGCATTTAACAGTCCATGTACCACAAATTAATGTTCCTGACATCCTCTTGTTACATGTCTAACTTGGCCATCAGGGTCCGAATCCCGGTCACTGCAGATCATACCCTTCCATGAAAACTTGACCAAAATGTCGATTTTCCTCCATATGTGGAGAAGTTGTCGGCTCCTTGTGGAAGGGTAGGTTAGTTCTGGTTAGTGTACAATCTAGGAACACTGGTTAGGTGGACCGGCTGGCATATATAACTGAAAATTGTTGAAAAACAGCATTAAACTTAGTGAAAAAAAGACCTGTTACATGTGTATGCATTCTAACTATGTCACTTCAATTATTTAATGTACCAAAATTAGACAAAATGAGAACACAGGGGGTGCCTTCTTTTTAGCTTGATGTTTCAACTGCTATGTGTATATGTCTACATTGATAAAATGTTATGTGTGTTAATATATTACAGCTGATAGACCTGTTATCTGTACGATATGGAGGTACTTGTACAGGTTACAGTCGAGCTGATCGTGGTCATCCAAAAAATCTTATAAAATATGGCAGAGCAAGATCTATAACTGATGGATGGGAAATTTATCCCATGGTATTATTTTTAGCTTTGTCTGTTTTGGAAGAAAAAGTCGAGCTAGTATGATCGTTGCTTTGTTGTTGTTGTTGTTGTTGTTGTTGTTGCCATCGTGATCGTTGCCGTTGTCATTCTTGTGCAAAAACTTGACTGTACGGTAAAACAGAGTTACAGTGAACTTGTATGAGTATGTAATGAAGAATCAGAATAGATGAAGTATTCATTTACTCTGGGTCAGGCTGTCCTTTATTTTATTTTTTATGGATAAACACGGTTATCATAAAGTAAATTATTGGCAGGAAGCTACTCTAACCATGTTGTACTGTATGCTAGAATTTTTTAATATTAGCTTTGATTTTAATCTCTCTAAGTGTCTGATGAAGTATAATTCCAATTTTAATGTTACTTCATAAGCAACTTCTTGTTTCATGACACAGTACTTGAGAATGTTTACGCACTGACATAAAATTGGAGGTTGTGACTTGAATACTGAGGATAATACCAGCGATATATATCCTTCTTAGTTTGGGTCCAATAAACGGACCCTTCCCAATAAATAATGAAGAAATTTTTCCCTAATTCTTCACCTAAAATTTCCCAATTTTGGCATCAAACTGCATGACTTTTCCCAATTGGACCAGACCCTATCCTTTCCTAAATTGCAAAAATATCACTAAATAAATAATTTATTTATTTCAGGCCACAAGACCAACTATTGTACAGAATAAAAGTAATGATGGTACTATTTATACATCAGGTAGTATGTCCTTTTGTGCTAATTTAATTTTAAACACTGTTCATTTGTTACAAATTTTCTGAGCATAAAGAAATCATTTTTATTCAGTGTTGTGTTTTTAAAAACAATAATCTTAAAAATGTGATGTTTTGAACAAAAAGGAAATAAGGAATTTTGTATATTATTTGTCTTTAGTACATTGTACTGTGCAACTTCTCCAGGGCGGCCCTCTCTTGAGCAACAACTTCCCATCAGCACCAGCATGATTTTGCATCTCCCAAAGGGTGTTGCTTTAGAGAGGTTGCACTATAGTACCATCTTTTATCTTCTTGACATTATATGTGATTTATGGTACTTTTTGTTCATAAGTGTACTTTATGTACATTAGTGTACTTTCTGTACATTGTATGATATATATCTTCCTGCTACTCACAGTCTACATTTTTGACTGTATAACTGTAAATTTTATCTGATATATGTGAACATTATGTTTTTTTTATAAAACGTAGTGCTGGTTTCAATAACTATTTCTATCTATCTATTTTGATAATTATATTTATTTGTAGGGTCTGAGTGGTGTACATTTCAACTTGGACATTCAGCAGTGGTTGCTATGGTGAGTTTATGCTATAGAATTTTTATATCCTTAAAATGTTTAAATCTTGTTTGAAAAATGTCAGAGTTAAACCTTCTGAGTTTCTTCCAATTTTTGTAATTCTTCAGAGAAACTATTCACGTCGACAAACCCCATTTGGTGCTGGTAATTTCAACCTAATGTTCATGAAATATACTTTTGTTGTTGAAAATTCAATTTTCTTTCATTTGTCTAAAAATATATTAACTATTTCACTTCTTGTTTTGTGAATCAATATAGAATTTACATAACAGGTATGCGTTATTTGAAAAAATGGCATCCATTTTTGTGTGGTTTGGGAATTAAAACCATAATCAATGTGGAAAAACAAGTGATGTAATTTTTCAATTTTCCATAAATTTCTTGGACTTTGGAAACTCCTCGAGATAAGTCAGGCACTCGTGATATCAATACTCATGATAACGAAGTTTTACTGTACATGTACTGTATACTTGTTTCACTGTCTGTATTGTATATATTCTGTTTTATACAGGTTGAAGTAGATACAAACCATTTTAAAGGAAATTTTCCTTATACTTGTAAAGTGGAAGGTCAGTTTTTCTTATTTTTATGATTTAACCCTTTACCTAATGATACTGCACACCTGAAGCAGACAACTCTTGAAAACATTGTACCAAAAGAAGCCATTGCTTGTAATGAGTAATGGCTTCTTTTGCCACAATGTTTACCAGTCTGCCAGAAAGAATTAACTCAATTTTCTGATATAAATTCATGTTTTGTATATTAGTTTTGAATTTGGAATAGTCCAATATATGCTTACCAGGTATGTGGCAAGGGGTTAAGATTTAGTCAGTCGGAATGAACAGGACTGTTATAATTAACTAAATGTATGGTACAGAAAATTTGCTGATCAGAGATGAAAATTTTTCTCTTTAAATTTCAACACTACTGTCTATTGTAACTGGAGTGCGTTTGAAGTAATACCATAGATTGTGTATAATGATATTAAAATTCTTGTATTATTGTGTTATTCCTATATAACAGTTTTAAGTTCATACTTTGAAATCATTTCCTGATTTTGTTAAAGATCTAGGTTTTTTCTTCAGTGTCTTTTAAATAAACTATCATACAGCCGAAATTTCAATACAGATGATAAAAAAGAAAGAAACATATAACACTAGGTTGGTTTTAGACTGTTTTTATATAGATATACCGGTTTCTGTCTGCTCATACCTTCATCTTACAGCCTGTGTAATCTGTTCAATTTATTACATATTATTTTCCAGGACGTGTACATGAGAGAGAATCATCTGATAGTAAATGGAAGCTGTTATTACCAGAAACAAGATTAAAGGGACATAATCAAATGTTTGTTGATTTACAAAAGTTAGGCACTAGTAGTTCCGGAGTTGTCTCCCATGTCAGACTTACAATATCACCTGATGGTGGTGTTAGTCGTTTTAGAATTTGGGGATACAAAATGAGATCAGTGTCAGCAAAGTTGTGATATGTGCTACTGTCTGGATCTGAATCTTTGTCCTCCATGCTACGGTGATCAGCCATGTATGTAGAGTGGCGTACACATTACATGTACGTAGAGTTATGTACATTTTACATACATGTGGAGTGGTATACATTTTGCATTGTGTTGTAAACGATAGCTTCACACCAGCATGTCCTATGATTCATGTCTGTTCTATTTACATACACAGTTGTGTCCTACTGGGATAAATACTTGAACAATGTTTATGTTATAGTTTTGATGTATGAAATAAGAGATTTGACTGGCTGGGTCACTTAATTATCAGCTGGTTTTAGAGACAGTATGTTTGTGTACAATTTTTGTAAGATTTTTTGAAAATGAATTTCACGATTAAAATTATTGTAAAATAGGATGACTATAGATCAATTGAGATTGATTTGGATAAATTTTCAAAAACATTTAATGATCAAAGGAGAAAAATAGCCTTTCTTGGTTTAGAATGACATTCTCTGAGAACGTATGACACAGTGCATTTATAGCAATCTCTATGTATTTATTATATATATACTTTATAACTCAACACGTTATAACACAGGAATCTCATTTATCTTTACACTAAGCTTATGTTCATTACTTTTTTAATTGTTTTACATTTTATACACTAGTTAGTCATATTTATGTCTGCTTATAGCTAAATTGTAATGAGGGTTTTCTTTAAAGCATGTGCAAAATGAACAAAATTACTATTTATTATGTACTTAAATTGGGTATGGGTATTTCAAATAAAACTATACATAATTATATAAATTGTAGTAAAACTGACAACGTAGAGTTAATATGTAACCTGTGGTGCACATTTTTTGGTTTGCTCCAAAATTAATCAATCCTATCTGTTCGGTAATTTATTTATTTGATGTACAGTGCAACCTCTCCAAGCAACACCCTTTGGGAGAGGCAAAATTATGTTGTATTTGAGATGTTGTTGCCCTAGAGAGAGGATATATTAATAGATAAATTGTACATTTTGAAAAATCATGCTGTTGTTGGAGGGAGGTTGTTGCTCAAAAGTGGGCCACTCTGGAGAGGTTGCACTGTATTGTTTTCTTGTTATGATACATTACATTTTAACTGTGTATTTTATGTTTATGAACACAGCTGATAAATATAGACAAATGCTGTGTACGTCTTCCCTTGTACATTTTACTGCTCTAAATGAAAAACATAAAAGCCAGTACAAGCTTTTTATGTCTATGCAATAATTCATTTCTCAGTGTATTGCAATATAATAGAATTTGATCATTTATCGCATAATCATGTGTTTTCATGCATGTACATTTTACATATTTTATACTTATTCTTTATATAAAAAGTTCAAAAATAAGAAAGCTGTTGGAGGGTTTTTGTTATTTATTCTATTTCACAGGGTTTAATGCTGTTTTTCAGCAATTTTTCAGTTATATCCGGCGACCGGCTCATCTAGCCAGTTTTTCTGAACTGTATACTAACCAGTACTAACTTACCCTTCCACAAGGAGCCGGCAACTTCTCCGCATATGGAGGAATATTGACATTTTTGTCATATTTTCATGGAAGGGTATGATCTGCTTCGACCAGGTTACAAGTCCAGCGCATTAACCACTGGACCACAGTGGCAGCTCCTTGTTACTTAATTGTTTTATCCCACAATAGGAAGAGACAACTGAACAACATTCATATTTTATTGTAAGAAATGATTGATGTAGTTTTTTACGAAAAGGCGGCAAAGACAACATTTTGGCAAACATTAGGAGAAATCTTAAATACAATTTTTAGGTCTCATTATTGAGGTTTTACTGTAATTATTGTTTAATCTTGCCATTTCAAAATGGGTCAGATAAGGGTGTAAATGCGTACCAAGTTATATGTCTCATTAAAAACTAAATCTTCATTTTCATTATTAGATTTATTTTCACACTATGATACTAGTGTATTACCATTATTTTTTCAGGGCTTGAAAACCATGTTATCTTTTTTCTGTTACGACACTACAAAACTTTACAGGTTCTTTGAACACTGAATTCAAGCCTAATGCATTTAGTATGCAAGCAAGGATTTAGGGGGAGGGGCATGTGCCCCCTCTAAAATCTGACAAGCATAAGTAAAAAAACATCAGTTGTGTGCTAATTGTGTCCATATTCTACATAAACATCTAGACTACCCCCCCCCTACCCTAACCAAAAATCCTGTATCCACCCCTGGTATGATGAATGCATGATTAGTAAGATGGAATTTGACTACAATGGACTGGATCCATGATTCATTTGTGAAAGATGAATGTTGAGTATCACCTACCAAACATGAAGACATAACTTATTTCTGTGTCGTAGTTTGGTGAACATGATTATTGACCATTGCAGTCAATATCCATCATGACGCATTAAAAACGAAAATTACTTTTGTAATATTGAAGAGAACTGCTAAATTTTCCATCATAGAGTAAAATATTGTATTAATTACCGGTATATTAAGCTGATATACTCTAAATACTAATTGTAGTACTACCTAGGTAAATCCTATCTATAACCAGGGGAGATCATTCTATCTCAACTGTAAAATATGACTGTAAGAGTTAACTCCCTTACCTTACCGCGGACGACTGTCACTATGATCTTGTCACTCGCATTTGACGATTTATTTTCATCACTTCAGTGTGCCATTTTTGGGTTGTTTCATACATTGTCATACAATGTGTTGATAACTTGTTTTGTATTTTATTTTGGTAAAACCCCAAAAAATAAAAAAATAACTACAATATCACTGGTTGTTCTATGATTTGAATGATGGAATATAAGCAACATAAGAGGTACAATAATGTCGCACGCACGCAATACAGTCTAATCTGAGAACCAAGGCCACCCTTGAGAAAGACAAAATGTGGCCCTTTTTGACAGGTGACCTTTATTCGGAGGTCAGTTTGTTCTAAGGAATCAATGATGATTTTTCAAAGATGGGGATTCAGGGAGCTGTGTAGTTTTATTATGAGATGATTTAGTATTTCGCATTTACATTACTAAATATTTACAAATATTACAATTCCATAAAGTTATAGTATATCGTTAGCCTGACTTTAAGTGGGGTACAAACTTCCTAGTGTATTATCTGTAAAAATTTGGACGTAAGCTTTCCACCGGTCTAATGTCTTGACGAGTATCCCATGCACGTGTTGGTAGGTATCTCTGATCATTATATTTTCTGTCATATAATTCTGTACGCGGTCTATCAACAATCACTGGATCTCTGTAAGGAAATTGTGGTCTATATTTTTCAGGTGGAAACGAACGGAAACTCCTCGGATCGCCAGATGCATATTTCCCAGCTCTGTAATCCGCAACAAATTTATCATAATCAAATTCCTCATCCTGATCTAAATAAACTGGCACGTATTCAGCGTTAGCTAATGGTATAGGTACGGGACGTTCTGGGTGCACCACGGGAAATTGTGGTGTTGCATGCACGTAACAATGTCCACCTCGCGAAACAATTCTCACAAGCGTCACCTCAAACTGTCCGTATTTCATTAATAAATCTCTCACTAAATGTTCCGGAATGTTAGGAAAACCGTGTGACGCTTCAAAAAGGTTAACAGCAATTAAACGACCATATCTCAATAGTCCTTCTATAGCAAAGTCCTGTGCAAACCATCTTGGCGGGAATGTTTGTGTGGGCGGTCCCGGAAGTATCTCTCCGTTAGGACCATGGTATATATGTTTTTCTTTATGATCATGACATTCCCTGCATGAGTGTTGCGCAGGCATATTGTTGGGTGAATTGTATGTGTTGTTTTGACCTCCTGCCTGAACCCCAGGCTGAAATGAACAAAACGGAGGAGTAGAAATGTTATTTAGCCAACAAATGTGTCATTGGAGCGTAGAACATTATCTGCCAATGGAAAACCGACAAGAAAGCTGACATCAAGATATAACACTAGATGAAACTGTAACATAAAATGAAAGCCTTCAAATTTACGGTAGATCTAAACTTTAGCCTCTAGGTGTCTGAATATATTTTTAATAAGGAACCTTTCTATGCATGTGATGTGTTAGAAATGAAATTGTGAAGGGTAATTATCTTGTTACAGTACGAAAACCTCCCGCCCCGTTAATAAAAGCTAACGCCCCAGTGCTAAACCTGTAAATAGATATTGTATTAAAGCGATCTTTCTGTGGAGAACGTACCGAGTAACACTTAGAACATTTTATACGCTGTAACAGTCATAAAAGGGACATATTATTGTCTGTTGTTCTGAAGCAACCTCAACACCGGTTGGACCCATCAGGAAATCATGTGGGAAACATTCAGCAAACAAAATACATAGTGATTTATAACGCTCAATAAAATAAATCTCTGGGTAAAATACATCACTGGGTAAAAGCATCACCCTGAGCATCACAAACGGACCGTGAAACCACATTTTATGTAGATAAATACATTTATAGGCAAGGAGAGACATCTACTTTACAGAGACAACAATTATAGACACCAGCATGTATCAAACATAGTTATACAGTAACACACGGTTATAGTGAATTATCGGATACAGTGAAGTATCGGATGGAATGAAGTACATATGTTACCCAGGAACAAGCCCAGCCTTTATTTTTTACTTATAGATATACTGAATTATGGATGTATTGACGGAATTATTCACGTCCCCAGGAACTCTCTGTGCATAGTAAATGTATAGAAATCAATTTACAGTAAAACCTTAATAATGAGACCACCTTCGGGACCCGAGAAATCGGTCGTAGTAATGAGGCGGTCTCGTTATCAAGTAGAATTATAAGGGTGTTGTTAAAGGTAGGTCCGAAAATAAGTGGTCGTAATAACAAGGTGGTCGTAATATTAAGGTGGTCGCTATTGGAGGCTTTACTGTAATTAGAAATATACGTTAACTATTAGTTAAAATAAAATGACAGATACGATCTGGTCAAACAAAAGTTAATACAGACAACATGGATGAGGCATAGACCGACAAACACAGATATCTTAATGGGTTGGCAAAGTTCAAGACTAAACACGCGTTTACATAGACCACAGTCTAGACAAAACGTGCGTTATATCAGGTATTTTTCGTGTATATCGCTAGATAATGATGAATTCTAATTAGGCAATGAAAGAATGCATAGAATGCGTACAAAGGACTTATTTCTATATTAGTCATACCATACAAGTGTGCATTGCCAATGTCATACAGACAGTACATTTTTATAGTCCTGGTTTCCATGGTAACAAGTCAATCTTTATTATACCTGTCCCTGATTTGGTTGTATCTGGCCTTGTTGTTGTTGTTGTTGCTGCTGCTGCATCGCCTGTAACCCATAGTTTGTATATTGCATGTATTGTGGCGAGTTATTGGGCGCCTGTATCACTGGGTACTGTCCTTGACTGTAACCTTGCATTGTCTCAGTGTTCGCTTGTTGAATAAGCTGTTGAAAGATTTGCCCAGAAACTGGGTTAGCTTGTAGAGATGGATTATCTAGAACCAGGTTGCCTTAAATGATTAAAAAACGTATGTGTTTTGTTAACAGGAACAAATGTTATGTCAAAATGAAATAAAGACATAACTACATAACCGACTTATCTCGAGGAGATTTTAAAGTCTCGTCATTTTTTTTGGTTATTAGCTGTGCATAATTTTCAACCAATAAACAAATACCTCGTTATTACGAGTGCACCACGTTTATCTCGAGCATTTAGTGATAACGAGGTTTTACTTTATACCAGTATATCTTCATGGATCGATAAAGTCCAGTACGCACTGTTGTCCGTCATTATGTTACAGTGTAACATTTACAATCATATTTATGTCATTAATTTGATCTATAAATGTGTTTCTGCATTGTCTACTACCTAAAATATTCTGCATACTTATCTCCATAATTTAGTTCTAAAAATGACAATATCCTTCAGTCAAGTGTGTCCGTGTCTAATTCCATACGATGGATTTTTTCGAAATAATATTTCGGACTCGTCTATTTTGGTTAATCGAGGTTCTACTGTACTTTTAATTGCATATAATTTGTATAGTGTCCGCGGTATATTACCTTCAGAACGTTGTGGAATAGTTATAAATCTGTTTCCGATTTCATTCTGACGCTGAGGAGGAGCCATGTTTGTATATGCGTAGTCCTTAGGAACAATCATGCCGTCATCACGTCTGAAAATAAAGGTTGTACTTTTATGCTGAACCTAACAACTAACCAGTTTTCCTGGACTGTATACTAACCAGTTCTAACTTACCTTTACACAAGGAGCCGGCAACTTTTTGTCGAACCGGGATTTGAATCCGGATCGCCCGGTCTCAGGTCCAGCGCACTAACCACTTGACCACGGTTGCGGCTCTGTGTGTTCATTTATTTGTTTCATGTTGTATTCGCTGGTCCACCAAACCAATAAAATTTGTTCTAAATCATTGTACAGTTACTTCTCTGAGGTATGGATTGTTCAGTAAGTTAACCATATGGTCGTCAAGAATTGAAACTGAATACACGATATACATGGATTGATGTACTGACGGAAAGCTGAACACAGTTACTAGTATTGTGGTGAGTTGATGGTATGATAACCGAGATTGTTATTAATAAGGTTAACTACGGGTGACGGATACGATATAAGTGGTACATTGAAAACCACGTTAACAAGAAAGGGTTGGTGTTGTTGTCAAGATTCTTGTTAAGGAAGGCTGCGCTCAATAAATGGTATGATAACGAAGGCGTGCAGTATTTAAATGAAACAGAGAGGGGTAGAGAAAGGGGGGATTGGCAGCGCGATAAATGAGATTCTGATTAAACAATATTTAAAATCTTAAGAGTGACGGCTTATAATCTGAATGAACAGACTTTGAAATATAATGCATATAGAAATGTTAGATATGTTTCATACCTTTGTTCAGGTCTCACCCTACAAAGTGTGTTTACGTCCGGTGTCTTGTTTGGCCGAATATTTATCGGAGGTAAATAAACCAGGCGACGATCTCCGAACTTAGTGGAAACATTTTTTGCCATTGCTCAGTAAGTTTTTATCATTCACCAGTCTATGAAACGAAAAAAAATAATGTAACAAAAGAGACGATGTTTTGAAAGCTACTTTCAAAGTGTGCAGAATCGATCCATGAATTTGATAGATATGTTTACGTCAGACTCTGCCACATTGCCGTAACAATAAAAGTTAAGTACCCACAATGCACATAGTCCATTTGCAATTTTACAATCGGTTAGAATGCATTTTTTTGAATCAATTATGTCTATTAACGCAACAAAATTACCTTTCGGAAAAAACAGTCAATGAATGAAACTGCATAATTTATACAAGTCAATACATGTATACTGTATTGTATGTTGTTAAATATTTAAGTTATTATCGGAGAATCTGCAGTTTGTTGCGCATAAACTAGTTTTAAGTATGACCCAAGGCGATCGTGTTTTCGAGTAAGTCAGTACAAAACTGCAAGAATTACATTTTGGCGTACATTAAATTCTCCACACGCACGATTTGTGTACAATATTACTGTGTACATTGTTAGTTCATCTTTTTTTATTGTTACTTATGATTGTATAAATACAACTTACTGTATAAGTATTTGAATTAAAGTGGATTTATCAAATCAAACAGTGAAACAAGTACACTACAAACTCCGTGATTCCATACAACTGCATACAGTTCATGTGTTACTTAATATTCCAATTAGTTTTAATAAGCCTCACCACTTAACTTGGTCAAATACTAGTCTTGTATTTCAAACCAAATTTACACTAATTTCGGTATGTTAGCCGTGTATTATATATACATCGTCCTATATTTGACTGATTTCCACGTCTCCATTTTATGTTTAATACGATATCTTATTTATTATTGAGTATCCTGTATCACAGGCTGCGTAAATCAGATAAATATTTATGCGAATAAGTTATGCACAATGTTTATAAAATAAGAATCATTCTGAATGAAGGATTTTACTCCGACTGTAGAGAAAATGTACGAAGTCCGAAATATATACAACTTTCAAATACCATTGAATAGAAATTTCAACGACGTAGTCTAACACCTTTAGAAATATGAAAGACATTTTTTTATTATTGGTTGGGGCTTTCAAATCAAATCTATCGATTCGGAAGTTTCATTGAAATCATTTGTTACGGTGAAAAGTAAATAAAATGTGTTCATACCCATCCAGCCATATCGATGAATTCGTTTGATCGATAAAGATATTTGTCGAAAATCGTATAACATCATTTACAATGAGAACTTTAAACGTCTTACGTAAATATCAAATTGTAAATATCAAATACCATAAAAAGTATTAAAATTATACAGTTAAACCTGTGAACGAAGGCCACCCTTAGGAAAGACAAAATGTGGCCTTTATTGACAAGTAGCTTCTATTCGGAGTTCAGTTTGTTCTAAATAATCAATAATGGTTTTCAAAAAATGGCCTTTATTCACGGGGTGCTCTTTATTCGGAGGTGGCCGCAAACACAAGACTAAAATAATATAATGACACAGTTCAACACCTCCAAAGTAACACCCTTTGAGAAAAGAAGCAAAATTACGGTGTTGTTGAGAGGTTGTTGCTTTAGAGTGGTTAATTTTATAGTTAAATCGTACAGTGAGAAAAAATAATGCTGTCGTGAAATGGAGGTTCTTGCTCAAGAGAAGGCCGCTCTGTACAACGGAGGTTGCACTGTACAACGATTTATCAATAACGTGCTTATAATTTGTATCCCTTAGTTATGTATACGAATGATTAGCATATTATCACAGTGCATAATATATCTACTTCGAGAGGTACACTGTACAATAACTGTTGCAATGTCGACATTAAAGGATAAACGTGGTACTCAATACTATTACATAAGTGATTGTTTCTTTATCATCCGTGAATAGATTATTAAATCATTTCTAGCATTTAGTCCGTCGACTGTAGCCAGTACAATATCCTCGCATGTCGTGCGTTGAACAATAAGAAAATTAATAGTGCACATGTACAAACATGGTACTGTACTAATATGTTGAGTTTTAGCAGTACATCAATTTTTGTTCCTTGTTGATACAATCTTTTCTATATAAAATGATGAAGTCACTCATCGCCTTGTCTTTGTCTGTTTTTTTTATAATTGATTTACACTTAGTAATAAGGGTAAAGTTACTTTTTTTAATTAAAGTTGCGTTACATTGTGATACATAATGAGTCAGGGCGGATTTAACTTATCACCCGAAGTTTTATAGAATCATGTTAAAATTATCTATCTGTGGATTTTCACCATTATTCACAGTTGAATGGTAAACGTTCTACAAGTTATAAATTAAGAAATGTCCTCATTTGTACATTTTGTACTTTCACATACTTACATAACAATAAGAGTACTTTTATTTATTTTGCAATGCTTTTAAATTGTGCCGTTTTTTGACGTCTGTGTGTCTACTAAGCTGAATAAAAGTAGACAAAACAAATGAATCACAAGACACACACAATATTGACAGAAATAATAGCTTAATTAAATTGATGAAATTTGATTAATTGTTGGTTAAAAATACATGATTATATAATCACCATGACAAAGTAAACACGATTGCTACTCATTTGAATTATACTTACTGACTTAAATAACGTTAAATTGGTGCAAACAGTATGATTAAGTTAACTTAATAGTTAAATCGTACAGTTGGAAAAACTCATGCTGTTGTTGAAGTGAGTTTTTTTTGTCTCAAGAGAGGACCGCTCTGGAGAGGTTGCACTGTATATATGTTTATAGACATGAATTGTATATCCGGCGTCTCTGTGTGATGATTTCGCAAAATGTTCAGGGTTCACGGACTTTTTTGGAAATGAGAACGTAATAAGGAGAGCCGTCGGGTTATTTCTACAAACCCTTATGCCATTTTTTCCCATTTTGAGTAAATCGCATTTGAAGTTTTGAACTGCAATAACTTTAAGAGAGTTATGGGTTTGTGGAATTGGGATTGACTCTATTTAGGATAGATCTACAAGCAGGTAAGTATGATCGTTGTAAAGAACTCATCGAGACAAAAATGATACCAAAATCTCAATCTTGCCAATAACTGAGTTACGGGGTTGTAGAAATAAGCCGACGAAGTGTCAGGTGCGAATCGTGTTTCTAAATGTCACTTATGCTTAGGTTATATGAAAATACATTTTTGTATGTCCACGGGTGTGTTAAAAGTTTGGATTTGTATGTACATATATACAGAGACTTACATGCAACATTTAGACACATTATTAACACGGTTACAGAAAAGTTTCGGAAAAGATGGTTTTATAATTCAGAATATATTTCAAAGTTTGGTGGGATTTTATCACCAACAATATAAACATATTATCAAATAAACAACGGGACTGTAACATTTGTATTTGATTAAATTCTGGCTACCATACTTCAGTTTTATGTATCATATAACCGTATTAAAGTGGTTTGTCTTGGAATGAAAAAAATGCAGGTTCTGTAAATAAAGTGGTTAACGTTTGTATGCACGTGGAGGGAAATAAAAAACTATAACCAGTTATAGAAAGTTACATAAGAGTTGGATAATTAAAAAGAAAATATCAATTTTGCTTCTGAGGCCTCGCTGTAAAACTGATAATAAATACACTTGGATGATGGAACGAATGTCTCCAGTCTATGCTACTGTATAAGACATCATTAATTAATTTACGCTAATCAAAGATGTAGTAATATTTACATCATAAATGATACGCAAAAAAACTTTCATTAATAACTATAAAATGTTTCCAAGGAAAAAAGGGGAAACAAAAACAGAAGTAACGGGAAAACGAAATGTCATTGCACCAGCAATATTGGTACCGTGGAAGCATTTAAATGTTTGATTTGAAGCGAACTATAGAAAGCCGTGTCTGCTAACACTTCATATCTCAAGTGTCAGCTCTTCACAACGTAATAATCAAACTCTTCATTTTGAAAGTAGTTTTGCTCTCGCAGCAGCTGGAAAATTCATAAATACGACCTAACGGTAATGACAGTTTGTAGGGTAAAGTCAATTTAAAGACCGAACAGTCATAAATAGAGCTGGTAATGATTTGACAACGGAAATTATATGATTAGAAAAGCCACTATAAAGACAGTTAGCCAAGACTTTACCGTGATGTTAGCGGTACGATGATGATTACAAGAGTTTGAAACCAGTACAAAATAATACTTTCTAACGTTTGAATTTCTATCAATCAGTTTACCTAGACATCAAACGTAAAGATTACGGGAAAAAAATGAAACATATCACTACAACCCAAAATGCTGCTTGTTTATAAACATACCTATAAATAAGGGCCCCCCATGGTCGAATGGTTGTGGTCTCTGACTAGTCATCTCTAACCCCTCACCGCTGTTAGTTCAAATCCCATCCAGTACCAGACAAATTTTACATATGAGGAAGTTGTCCAGCTAGCTTTCGGAAGGTCCAAGGGTCCATCCAAGTTTTTCCTCCGCTGTTTAAGCTTGAGAGTCACCGAATGACCCTGGCTGTTGGTGCGACATTAAAATCCAGTGACCAAAAAAAAACAGGCGAGTTTATGTTGAAACTCACGTGGCACTTAGGCTAATGGTTTATCGGTCAGTGCGTTCATATAATACTTTGATCTAGTTAGAAAAATGATAATATCCCTCAGTCTAGTATATCCCTATCAAATTCCGTACAGACTTAACTTTTTTTATTTCATACAGAACCTCTATATACTTTCAAGCAGACGTTCTCTCTTATTCTAGCCAGACAGTATTTCTCTATTCATTCGGACTGTCTCTTTCGTTTCACTCAGACACACTCTTTATTTTTCCTAAGACAGTCTCTCACTTTTTAAGATGGAGTTTCATTTAGAATTCGTTATAATTTACATTTGTTTTGACAGATGTGATGCATTTTTAAAACACACACCACGTGGTTTAAACACATACTCTCTCTGTCTTCATTAAATATGACTGAGGTCCTTAATATCTAAATATCTTCTTTAATTGGTTCATCATTTCAAGAAGAAATGTCACAAGACGAAGAAAGCGTTGAAATATTAACAAACACGTATCAGACAATCCGCGGTGCATCTAAAGCAACAGTTCAAACGAATACAAATGTATTTTAACTGTACTGAGATTCGTTAAGTCAATTATATAATAAAACTACACTTAATAAACAGAGCTGAAGACAGAAATATAATACATATTTAAAAAAAGAAACCAAAGCATATACAAGAAGAGAAAAGAGTCATCAGAATTTCTGAATTAACGAGTTGCTTGTATTGGACATTTGTTTGTTAAACGGCGGGATTCGGAGTTAGTGGCGGCCCGGTTCCATCATACGGTTGTGTGTATAACAACCTTATTTTAAGGTACAAACACGCGTTATAGGATAATGCAAATAAAGGAATTTATGCATTTGTATATTTATGTATACGTGAGACAATACATGTTGCAAAACTCATGTGTGATTTGAATTTGTAAAATGGCAAGTAAAGTACACTTTGCATCTGTTCGAAATTGCAACCTTTCGACATTGTATTATCCTGTTTATTCATTTTCATAGTTCATGCAGACCGCGGACGTGGTCCAGTGGTTAGTGCGCTGGACTTGTAACCCGGAGATCCGGGTTCGAATCTCTGTCGCGGCAGGTCATACCCTTCTATGAAAACAATTATTTGACAAAAAATGTTGATTTTTTCTCCATATGTGGAGGAGTTACCTTTCCACAAGGAAAAGTAGTACTGGTTAGTATGCAGTCCAGGAAAACTGGTTAGGTGAACCGGTCGCCGTATACAACTGAAAAATTGTTGAAAAACGGCGTTAAACCCCAGTGACAATACATCACATAAAACAAACGAACAAACATATTTCATTCTCATTGGTATCATAATTTATGCGTCACAGATAAATTGGTCAAAATAATTCCAGATATACAGCATTAGGCCAGTAAAAAATAGTTGTGTTAACGAGTACCTGACTGATCCTAATTTCTGGCCACGACCCTAAAGTTTTTAGTACCAAAATCAAAAGCACAAAAAATATGTTTGGAAGAAAAAAAAAGAGAAAAGAAATGTTTTTTCAACCTACAAACCCTATACAAACCCCTAGGGGGTCGAGTAACCATGAACATGGCTGTTTTTTTTTCTAGCCTCAATATTCTCAACTAAAGAAGTTCACGTACCAAAAATTAATTACTAATCCATAATGTCAAAATAACTACACAATATAAAACGAATTTTCCATTCAAATGTCTTATTTAATGTAGTATTAATGGCGTAAATACCGACGCTAATAAGTATCGTTATTGGAAAGTAATTTGAAGAATTTCATTGCATTTTTATTCTAGACATAAAGTTTTAAAGGTAACACAGCTATCCACGTTTTGTTCACTTAAATTCTGATCAAGCTGGAAATGAAAGAGCAAATAAAATAAATAAAACGCTATTTAAAAGCTGTGTTAATGAATTGAAATAAATGAAACGTTAATTAAACACTGTACTGAGGCAGGTATTGGTTGTTCCCATGGTCTAGTGGTTATGGTGTCTAAGCAGAAATCACACCTCACCGGTGTGAGTTCAAATCCCATCCGGGACCAGAGAAATTTCACATGTGAGGAAGCTGTCCAGCTAGCTTACGGAAGGCAAATGGTTCAATCCGCGTGTACGCCAAGGGAGTTTCTCCATCGTTAAAGCTGAAAAATCGCCAAATGAGCCCTGCTTTTTTGCGACGTTAAACCCAAGACAAAAAAGATGTGCGTAAATATAAAAATATTACACTACTTTATTATCTAAGTAAATTTTTTGTTTTACATTATCTTTTATGAGATAATTTTTAGATCTTTTACGAGTCTTCAGATTATTTTAACGAAACAAATTTATGATGATGAAAAGTGATAAACGCGCTTTAATCATTTCGGACAAAAATAATGTCAATCATTCAATGTTTTTGATGTCACAATGAGTCATTGTAAAATTTACTGTTCAAAAATACACATGGATGTGTTAATTAACACAACGCGATTTCACAATTTACTAAACGATGTACGAGTGCAGTAAAACTACAAATAATGTGATTCTGATGTAATACAGAAACTTGAACATGTAATAAGAGAGTAGATAGGATGGTTCCTTTTTATAAATTATGCGTTTTTATTCTTCCTGTACATTCACAGGTCGAATTTAGAGACAAGATTTTAGCATTTATTCTTCCTATTTCATAAAATAAATTGTAAGCACTTGAACAAAGATGCTAAAACCCATCAAGGTTTCAAGCACTAACTTTTCACGCTTTCTCTCGGAACAGTCTTGCACATTTCTTTTATTTAAACGTTCTTGAATAATTAATTGGACCTCTTGAATGTTCTTTTCACATTTGTTGAACACACTTCTCAGATAATTTAATATTTTTTTTATTTACTGTACTTTTATAACGGTACACCACATGTTAACGACATTTTCAAATAAAAGGAAACGTTGGTGACGTCCTGTCGCGTGCAACTGACTTCCGGTCGTTTAAAAATGTCTAAGCTTTCTCGGCACAAAGACGCGAATGCACTAGATTACCACCCCGAATTTCTTTTATTTGTAAGGGGTTGACATAATCTTTACATAATATGTAAGCTATATATTTCTAGGTTAATTATAATTTACTTTTGCCGTTTTAAACTTCCTCAATTATTAATGACCAGGGCTACCTGAAAAAAATGTTGGTTTGTAGTTCCGCGACCCAAACTTTTAACAATAGGCATTTTTTGTTCAAAGTGCGCTGTGCAGAAAAAAGAAAGGCTGGAATAAAGAATAAAATATTTTTTGTCAAAGTTGTACATAAAAAAAAATGGATCGGGAAATTTGTAATAGTCGGTCGCGTAACTGCAAACCAACAATTTTATGGAGGCCCTGATGAGATATCATTTTGAAAATTAGAGATCATACGAACAAGTCCTCACCACAAGTTTATCTGGTGGTAAAAACATTTTGTATAAACACGCATTATAGTGGATTGTTCAGATATTCGTACCTATTAAGATGTTTTAAGTTTTGAAATTAAATAATTAAACTTTATGGATAATTTAATCGGTCCGACTAAAGGTAAATTTAATATAAAGTTAGAAGACATTTAACATTACTCAGATGAGCTGGTTGATTCTTTAATTATCTAGGCGGTACACGGAGGCTTTCCCAGCTTAATTTTATGGTAACATCTTTATTAGATGTGCGCGCTCTCACATTCCTTCCTGTCAGTTAAAACCATGCATTTATCATTTTTTCAAACGATGCACTCCCCATTCCGTTGCTTGACTATAAACGTTCAATTATCGAGCAAAAAGAATCGCAGGAATCGGTAATGAACATAATTAAAACAAACGCGAATGCCACTCAAAAATGAGCCGTTTTTCTGTGTGGGTAACTGGGAAAAGTCGATTCATCTTTACTGGTATACATGATTTTATAGTTGAATATTATTCTGATGATTAGCACTATTTCATAAACAAAGGTTGTTTGTGAAGGTTTTCCATCTTGTGTGTAATGGTTAATGGTTCAGATGCTACTAATTATAATGTTGTTTTAAACTTAACCAAGTGGGATATGTGATAACACTGAATGATATGAAATTTTGTTTTGTTCATTTACACAATATATTATGATGAGACGTGAATTTTTAAAGCGCATTTTTTTTATAATATCGTTATTGCTGTTGTTACTGCCTTTGTCTTAGCCGTTGCTGTTGCTGCTGTTGCTGCTGTTGCTATTGTTTAAGCTGTTGCTGATATTGTTGGTGTTGCTATTTTTTGCTGTTGCTGCTTTTTCTATTCTTTTACCTGTTGCTGTTGTTGTGGTTATTATTATTATTGTTGTTGTTGTTATAATTGTTGCTGTTATTATTGTAGCAGTTTTTGCTGTTGTTTCCAGCGTTGATTAAAATGCAATGCCTAAGAATAGGGCATAGTCGTATATTGAATTTTGTATGTATTTTGTTTATAATTGTGGTGGGTTGAACCACACTTATATAACATTATCTTGAACAAATGCGGAGGTGTAAGCAAATGTTGGTATTTATAAAAGTGCGTTAAAAAGATTGGGCGTTTTGAATTGAAATAGAACACTGGAAATACTCGAAAAAATGAATCAGTCGTCATTATTCTAAGAAATAAAATCACCATTGTCAATAGTGCTAGAACAAAGAATTCTACAATTACTCAAAATAACATTTTTTTTAAAAAAATATACGTTCTCGTAAATTTTTAAAGAGCATATTGATATGGCTGTCAGTGCACTGTATTTTAGTCTTATGAAAAAAAAAACATTAACCACCAATGTACGAATTAATGTAGTATACTAAGACTTGCTTTTATTACTATAAAACTTTATTGGAATTGTTGAGGTGATCACATAGTTTTACGTTCAGCTCATATTTGTAGCAAAAAGTCTCCACGTTAAAGTCTTATAGCTGCATTTTATTATGCTAAAGCCGCCGTAAGCGTTTCAATTTTTTTATCTTTATAAAAAATCAGTTGAGCGATATCCTTGAACCTATCTTCATTAAGCAAACGGGGGGTAAAATCGAGAATACATTATCATGCCTAACCATACCGACTAGAACTCGCATTAAACTTTCCTATGATTATAGATTAATATGCCAGATAGTGTTATTTTTGCTATATAAAATGTACAATCGAGACAAAACTAATATCTTGAAACTGATGTTACGCAGATTGGCGGCACATAAGACTGAATTTAAACGAGCAGTACATTGTTCTGCCCCGGGCATTTTGTATCGCTGTTTTATCATAACTGAGACTAAATCGTTCCGGTGGCATTTCGCGTACGTAATTTATTCATAAGAGCAAATTGTGACGTCTTTTGTCAAAAACTTTTAATTAGGTCTTTTCGGAACATGCTGTTTAGCATTTACCGCATCCATACCACGTGACCACAATAACGATGACGTTTATGGCAGATTGGCGTTCGATGTTATCACCACGTTACCGATTTCAAGCGATTTCATGAAAAAGTTCCAAATGATTTGCGCTGACACTAGGCGTTCGATTCTTATCATTAGTATATTACTGTTTGGACATTTATATTTTATAGTTATTCTAAGTGTGTAACAGTTCTTCAAGTACGGATTGACATTAATGGATACTGACAAATACATTTAAAATGTGCATTTTATAACATGATGAAATGCCATATCGTATATTAGAGTGATCTTGAGGCTGCCAGTCAATGCATAAATATATATTACATTATTTTTATAATATTTCAATTTTTGCACGTGTCGCCAAAACGTTGAAATCTGCTTTGACAGCGGAGTGGAATGTCAACTTGAACCACGCAATCTAGACTTTTTATTCATAATCTGAATGATAAATATTATCGTCTGGGTACGTGCTGGTTGACAACAGACGCCATTTTTTAACATTAACATGTACTTTCATACCATTTAATTGTAAACAGCGTTCGCAGCCAAAATATGTACTATTACATAACAGAACAGAACTGAAATTTTAAACATCACATAAAATTTTATATACATACAAATATATTAGATATATAATAATGAATGAGGTAATTTCACCAGTTTAAATACAAAGTAATTCATATGTAAAAATAAATAATTTTAGTGCTCTATTTTTTAACATAACATATTATACATGCATTGTATTTTTCAAAATAATTCAAAAGGGTCGAGCCACAAGTTGTAAAACTTAGACACAGTTCTCCAGTAGGCATCTCACTAAATGGTTATTCAATTGAAAAGTACGTAATTTCATTTGATGAGAATGAGTTTATATTAATAAAATAATTTTACAACGAAGATAAATTTCAAAATGCGACAATGACCTTGACAAATCAATTTGAAAACGCAAACAGTCCAACGCGGTGATGTACCATACATCAAGAACTGAGATTAATGTCAGTGAATGTATACAGTTAATCATATGGCATATTTTAAATATTTTTATTCTAATATAATATTATCGCAAAAGTTGAGAAACACAATATGAATCAGTAAAGAATTTATAGATTTAGAAAAAGTTGTGGTGTAGATTACTCTACCAATGACGTTCATCAATTTAATCAAATACTATTTGAAAAGCGAATAATTTCAAATTATATTTTTGTAACATATTATCGTAGTTTGTAATTTTACACAAGCTAGTTTTTATTGGCTCTTCAATTTAATTAGTAACTATAAGAACGGTTCTTGAAAATCACTTGTATCAAGAACGCATCGCGCTAAAATTCTACGCTATTCTTTTTTCTCTTTATATACTATATTCATCTGTTGCAGCATACATAAAATAATCTAAAAAAATCCATTGCTTAGCAATAACTCGAATATTGTTAACTCAATATATCATTTTTACGACACAAAAAAGCTAATGTACCACGTGGGCTTCAAATGACAAATGTGTGTTCCAGCGCATTACAATCTCATTATTTCTGGACAGGTATTTCACTGGTACTTATGGGTACAAACATATCCTTGTTTTATTTTTCTAGGAGACAAACTGAGGATTATACAGACAACGAATGATTCATGACAGATGGAATTTTTATCCACCTTGTTATACCAACACCCTTTGTTGGCTTCATTTGGACGATTGTGGTTCGTAAAACGCACCGCAGACATTGTAGAATTAGACCCCCACTCTAAATATTGGAAGTAAACAAAGAATTTTCTAAATATCATTGAAGACGCAGAAATCAATGATGATGCCAAGCATCTCTTTTACATCTATAAATCATTACTAGATTCTATTTAAGTCTGTCTTTTGTTCATTTCCTGGAAAACATCTTTATACAATCGTCATTTGTCGTTGTGAGGTCTTAAATTGATTCCAAAAAAAGTCTCTTTTGATAAGCCTCTCATCCTTCCGATCATTCGTTAAGTTCAAAAAACAAACTCCGCATAATCAAGTCAAATAGCTAATTGATCAAATACAATAAGTGATAATTAATATATTATCAATATTCTACTAAAAAGATGAAATATGCATATAATGCCGTGGAGCACTTATCGCGGAATTCTTTCTGCAACATGGTAGAAATAGTGCCGCATGAGACACCGATAATCAAATACTTCCCTCTCCCATGTTTTATACAACAAAACATGAACGATGGGCCGTAAAATGAATAATAATTTCTACATTTATACTAATGACAGACGGTTATTGTTTCATTCTTTCACATCACAGCCCGTATTATAACCGACAGCTGTGCTATACAAGTCACTGTATTACTGCCCACTTATGTTTAATGTATTACTCACTTAAACACAGCCCATTACTTCCCCCTATACCTTAAACAT
This sequence comes from Lutraria rhynchaena, assembly GCA_008271625.1. Taxonomy (NCBI): domain Eukaryota; kingdom Metazoa; phylum Mollusca; class Bivalvia; order Venerida; family Mactridae; genus Lutraria; species Lutraria rhynchaena. The sequence goes on along the minus strand of VIBL01000019.1, from coordinate 2,306,861 downwards.
AGTAATAACATCATAGATACCACAGTCCTTTATGTTTCACAATAGTTATGCCAAAGGAAAAGATGCAGCCAGAACAGCAATGCCTTACGTTAATAAATTGCGGCTTAAATTATGATTTTATAATATGTAATAATATATAGTATAATTAGGGAGAACGGGGCGAACAGTTCTATTTGTTGTTTGGATGAACAAACATGAAAGTAAAACAATCCATGTATAAAAGGCATCATGTGGAGATCAAGGTCTGTCCTCACCGATCATTTTGTGGATAGCGTAGGAGGTACTTCACAAGGGGAGACAACACGATGTGATGTAACAAAAAAAGAGACAGCGTGTCAACAGTGAAATAAACTAAGCATGTGTGTCAGTGTTGGACTGGATGTCATCATCCTAACTACACGCTGTAAAATGATATAGCCAGAGATTTTTATATAATACTGAACAGGGATTCCACTGTTCTCCATTGACCTAACTAGAGCCCCTAGACTATTTGTATTTCTCAGGGGTGCTACAGTAGTCCGTACAATATAAAATTTTGCCAAACTGAAAATGAAGTTGGAAATTCCGAAAGACCAGGAAACGTAACATATGGAAACAAGACAATATAGAATACATGTACTGGTAAATTGTGTCTCTTCACACAGGGATAACACGTTTGTCGCCCCACTTTCTATGGCGTTGATTTGGACCAGCCAGATGAGACCAGTGCCCGAGACATAGATTTTGGTCAAATTAAGTTGTGGTTAGTACAAAGAGTACTTTACATTTGGAACGATTCTTTTTTCCTTATGATTAGCTTTGTTTTTCAACATTTTTTTCAGTTATATGCGTCGGCTGGTTCACCTAACCAGTTTCCCGGACTATACTAACCAGTACCCTTCCACAAGGAGCCAGCAACTTCAACTTGAAGGAAAATCGACATATTTGTCTATTTTTTATTGAAGGGTATGAACTGCCGCGACCGGGATTTGAACCCGGATTTCCGGGTTACAAGTCCAGCGCACTAATCACTGAACCACGGTCGCGGCCAATTTTGAATCAAACTTCTTGTGTCTCTATTAGAAAAGACGAGGGTCAGATCAAAATGTAGAAGCCTCAAAGACGCATTTGCATTTTTGATAAATAATTGTACAATCATTACAGAAGTCTATAATTGTACTTGATCCAGAAATGAAATTTAAGAATGGTGTTAAGCACCTGTGCCACAGCATAGTGTAACTTAGTAATTGTTTGTCATACAGCCTAGGTACATCATTCCATTATTCATGATTTTTGTGAATTAATTCCACGTTGTAGTAACAAATTGCGAACTTAATATCTAATTCATACAATGTGTTTATCAGTTAACAGCGGAAAGAATGTTGCAGAATATAATCGCACTGAGTTTTATTCCAAAATTCGAAAACGTTATCAGCCATTTAAAATCATAATTAAGAATTTATCATTCCCATCTCATAATACGGTTTGTAAAATTTTATCCACGTAAATGAACTCGGCTCGATACTGTGTCTTTGATGCCCCAGGATTCGGGATAAGAAAAGACAAAAAGTAATGGGTAGGGGATAAAAGCCACATGCTCGTAGATAATGTACGGTCTCATGTAATGACGTACAGGTATTATATAATATGCATATTTCTGATTCGAACCGATTGTCAGAAAGATGCGTGAACGCTATGATGTTCATGACGTTAATGGTTGGGTAATTTCTTTAAAGATAATTAAGTTAGGTAAAAAACGATAGTACAATTAAGTTGCCGTCATTGGACTGTTCACTATCAACAATAGTTATCACTAGACGCCATATTGTCTGTAAATATTTATGTAACAACAAAAATCAATCCTAATTGTATCCTTAAAAATCATTTGAAACTTATTAAAATCCTGAAAATTATATCGTTCGAAAATCCTGCATAAGCATGACTGACTGTACATTCTTCGCGATGTGTTGGTCAAATGAAAAAAAGACTTACAGACCAATGGTCAGGTTTGTGGTCGATACTAGTATATGACAGGAGAAGTTGACAATTATTAATAATTCATTCCATTTACAAAATGCTAATAGTCAACTTGTCAAAATGTTGATCTATATAATAAGAACAGGACAAATATTAACAAGACAATTAACATCCTTAAAGACTAAACGGAAAACAGACTCATGGATAAATGTTTACAAAAATATTGAATTGTCTAATTGTAGTCAATAGAAAAACGAAAAGAATAGAGGTACAGAGCAACCTCTCCAATGCAACACCCTTTGGGAGAAGCAAGGTTATGTTGTTGTTGAGAGTTTGTTGTTCTATAGAGGTTAAATTGATAATTAAATCGTACAGTGGGAAAAATCATGCTGTTGTTGAAGGGAGGTTGTTGCTCAAGAGAGGGCCGCTCTGGAGAGGTTGTACTGTACAGCCAATACATAAATGGTCATACAACCGTACGTAGATAAAATGTCATCCAAGAACAGTTATACAATTGTATAGTTAAGAAATTAACGGGGATATAACTGCACGGTCAACAGTTTAAAGTCAAAAAGAGGTGTGTCCAATATATACGGTTAGATGGAATCACGGTCCTTAGATAAACGGTCAGAAAGTGGTACGACAAATTGGTAAACAATATTAAATAGAGTGTTATAGAATGGCTAATAGATAATCGGTAAGATATATGTATGACCAATAGATAGTGGTCTGACAGATGCGTAAGGTCTTAAAATATAGTATTAATTAGATTTTAAAGCACTTCTGTATTTACAGAAATATCCAGTTAATAAGAACACGTTTGTCAGTCATTATTTTATACATTCGTTTCTTCTGACTTCAGGAAGTAACTCCGATCTATGTTATACATTTTTCCCGATGAATCATTTACACACAGCCTATAGATATACATGTATAAATTAAATAATACCAATGATAAAATATGACATGAAATCGTATTTAAGCAATGGCGATAGGTAATGATCTTTTTTCTTGAAATTGTATTGCATATACAAAAATACAAGAATACAAACATTAATACAAAACTTTCTTTAGCATATCTTAAATGTATGAACAAACATGAATTTGAAAATTTCTTTTGTTTGTGAAAATTATGTTGTGAATTGGCTAAGTTAATGTATTTTTTGTACATTGATATATACAAATGTAATATGAAACTGCTTACTACAACAAATATATAATTATGTATGTATATATTTTTTGAAAATGATGCTTAGACTATGAGCACGTGGTCGTAGCACTTTGGGCGTAACTTTTTTCAGTTACAGGGAAAAACTTGATTCTCATTGAAAACACAAAAAACAACAATAATAAAACAATGAACAATACCCTAATTCAAAGAAATAAAATATCAATTTGAAGAAATGGACGAGACTCAGTGCAATAAGCGTATGGTAAGATACCATACTTTTGTACAAATACATCCTTTATAAACTCCTTATTTGTACATTATTATATACATGTCCTGTTCTTTTGTGACAGCTTTATTCAACCCTCAGTTATCATACAAACCGGAAGTAAGATGTTGATCCCTGATGGTACATGCCGGAAACAGATTTCCTTAACGTTAAGTATCATACAATGACTAACACTTAATGTCTTTGTCATTTAGTCACGTGACGCCGGTATTCATCACGTGGTACCAATATTCATCTTCCATGTATGATATGTGTGTATTAAACTCAGTATCTATGAGATTGGACGATACAGAAAATTCGAGACTTGTCTGAAAATATTGTAGCCCCGCCCAGTCCTAGTGTAGTCTAACAAATAATACAGTGTTATATTGTTATGTACAATTGTCATGATCAATTATATTTATGAGATATTCCTTTAAAGGTTGAAACGAAATCTTCCATTTTTTAAAAGAAAACACCGATTCTCGCTTAATCTCATATACACCATCTTGTATGATTTCAATAAATGTTCTATCATTATCATATTGTTAAAAAATGTTAACCATAGTCTCCAAACACTTGCATACACTGTATAAATGATAAACAATTATTGTAATATTGATATATTCTGGACTGGTGGCCTAAATCATGAATAAATTTATTGTATTGTATTGTATTGTATTGTATTGTATATTGCGTACAAGCAAAGTACTATTCAGCCATGAGTGAATAATTTGTCCAGATGGCCACAAATACCAAGAGAAATATTTTAGACGTTATATCAGTCGTTCGTTCAAAGATTGAGCACAATTAAACTATTTCTAATATTTACATCCTAGACAATTTTTTAAATATTAGTCACAGAACTTATTTATACATCGATAAATACTTAAAATACGGAAAATGAAGAAAAAAAATATATATTAGTTGAACGATACGAGTGTACACCTGCAGAGAAAACTGACGCAAAAATCTAAACTTCCCATGATAAAATATTGAAGGCCATTTTCAGAGTAATAAACTTGTGAAGTGTTTAGATTTTTACAGATAGATGGGAGGAAATAAAACAGGTTGTTTACAATACATGCTGATAAGTTACTACACTATATTAATTAATAAAATTTATAAATTAACTCTTTTTGTCGGTTTGAAAAAGGAGAGACAGATTTATCTTGGTTCTAGTAGAGAATTTCTTAATTATGGGATTATACATGTATTTCTAACTGACACGATAAAGCTGAATTTTATATAACACGCAACCAGTCAATATACATGATTCAAACATTACTTAGCCTATCATAAAATGGCAAGATACTTCCTTGTCTCAAACGCCTTTAAAATGATCAACTTATCATGCAGTGGTCGTTATACGCAGAAGACAGTAACTCTTCAAGTTCATTACGGCTAGCCGCGGCCGTGGTCCAGTGGTTAGTCCGCTGGACTTGTAACCCGGAGATCCGGGTTCGAATCCCGGTCACGGTATGTCACACCCTTCTATGAAACTTTGACCAAAAATGTCGATTTTCCTTCATATGTGGTGAAGTTGCCGGCTCCTTGTGGAAAGGTATGTTAATTCTGGTTAGTATATAGTCCAGGTTAGGTGAACCGGTCGCCAAATATAACTGAAAAATTGTTGAAAAAACGGCGTTAAACCCCAGTGACAATAAGTCACATAAAAACAAACAAACAATTCGACTAATGGACATGTTCATCAAATTTTCATAATCAAATTGGGTGTCATATGTCCAGTACCTGACACGCTCCAAACATGATTCCTTATTATTCAGAATTTCAGTAAGAAAATACTCCGCGATTTTTTGGAAGTCCATTATTACCTCCACACAATATGAACGGACGGTGTTAATTCTAGACGGGAAGACTTTTGTTCACTTTGATGTTGATAAAAAGGTCCTGTAAATCAGAAGGGAATCACAAGCTTGAATTATCATGTACTTAGTGACCTGTATTAGGCTGGGCTCATCAGCAGTATCTGTTGTCAACTTTATAGTGTACACGGCAATTAGCAGCCCTTTGTAATAGGAGCCAAATCACCGGAATGATTATCTTCAGTTTTCGTGGTTACATTCCGGTATGGTACTTATTCGATTTTCACAGGTTAATACAGATTTGATAAAATACAGTCAAATCTGTGTTTTAGACCACATCCGAATAAAGACCACCCTGTGAATAAAGGCCATTCTTTGAAGAACCATAACTGATTATTTAAAACAAACTGACCTCCGAATAAAAGTCATCTGTCAATAAAGGCCACATTTTTTCTTTCCAATGGGTGGCCTTTGTTCACAGATTTGACCGTATCCGCTTTGTGAATTATACTAGATACTGCAATAGGCAAGTCACTCAACACGTATGTACACGCTGGGGTAGAAAAAATTGATGAGTACGAAAGTCCTCAAGATTAGTAGAATAAATCATGTTTAGGGTCACTTGACGAGGTATGATTCATTGCACATTTTCCGTACTTTGGTCCGGAATTTGCCGTAATTAACTTTAGCGTCGGAATAAAAAATACGTCGGTCAGGTACCGTACACACGACTATTTTTTTCTGGACTAGCATACAACGAGTTAGATTGGATACAAAACACTGTAACCTGGAACACGTGAAAATATTTATATATTAGGTATTTTTATAAGAATGCATGCCTTAGGAACTAACAAGCCATTATTCGTGTCGCAGAACATTGAGGGCAAATCATGATTTTCGAGAAAGAAAGTCCTTCATTGTGAGAAATGTTTGTGGTATGAAAATAGACTTATTTAAAAGAAAGTCGTCCGTAGAGTAAGGTCCATTTCATACGTCAAACTGTGTGTCCTTATATTAAAACATATGAATACTTATTTAAATGCTATAACAAAACAAGCACTCGAGTATCCGTTTAGTCAATACTTATATAAAAAAATTCAACACATACAATAATCGCACCCAGCTTTAAACCAGAATACTGTCTCCTATGTTATACTGAGTCGTACTTCTAAACGCTTTCCTGAAACTCAATTCTTGGAAGAACCCAAATAAGTGAATTTATTTTCATGCTTTACATAATCAATCTAAACAAAGAAATCGAATATTTAAGGTAACTGTTGGATTAAATATATGTTTATGAATATATTTAAAGTCCACCTGTTATTCAACCAAGTGTGTAGAATAAATTTCTCCCAGCGCTAAAAAATACAGGGTGGATGCTCAGGAACACGGTTCGGTGTAATATATACATATATAATTATACATTTATAGAAATAGTTCAATGCGAAATTCATTACTTATAGAATCATGTAAATATCCACTTACTCAAGACAAGAGAATACAAGAATATAATAAAACAATCACACAGTTTTAACATATGGTCGATAAATTAGCAAGTAATATTTACAAAGTCGATTCCTCGACTCGTGTCTTCTAACTAACGATCATACGTCTAGAACAGTGACATATTTATCAGGATTAATTGTGTGTGCCTGACAACTGTCTAATTTATCACTGTATAATGCATTTTTATAAACGGTGTGTTTATTCTAACCTGTTCTGGCTAGAAGTTAATGTTATCCTGCAGGATACCCTGTGTATATCGGTGAGATACTAACTGTAGTCTAATAGTCTCGTGTGTCTAACGTTCGCATGCCATCAGTTCACGTCTGGAAAACGTTCTTTTAAAATACAGATCTACAGAATGGACGAGGAGATATAAATTAGTACGGTATGATATCTCACGAAGTCCATTGTATTCATTTATGCGTTGTATACTACATACATGTATAAGTTTTGTTGGCTTAAGCATTTCTGTATTTCAAAAAATGATACACTAATACATGCATATTCAAACTTTTCTTCAGAAAATGACACTTTTGTTTTACGCGAAATAAAAAAAATGTTCGTCGAAAAAAAATGTGAACACAACAGGTAGTTGACAATTTGTTCTTAAAGTATTCTTGCTTTCTGACGTAAATGTTCGGTAGAATACATAAGTGGTTTGTCATATTGTTTGATAAAGCATACAGATCACAAAGAAATACTGTGTGTTATATGTGATGTCTTGATGATATTATATTTTTTCTCTTAACGTCTCACCAACATCCATGGTCTTAATGTGACTTTTCAGCTCTTACGATAGAGGAAGACCCCGGATGTACACCTTGGCAGAACCACCGACCTTGCGTAAGCCAGCCGGACCGTTTCCACACATGTATTTTTTCTCGTCCACGCTCGGGATTCGAACTCACAGCAGTGAGGGACTGGTAATTACTAGTCTGAGACCCGAACCACCCGACCACGGAAGTTGAATATGCGTGTGACTGCTTAGTAAAAAGATTAAAATAGCCAAATAGTCAGTACTAATTTTTGTGTTCCGGCTTTAAACAACGATTCATCAATAAAAGTTCTAAGGAGTGTTGAACATCATTAGAACAAAGTAATAATTACAATTTAAGTATTGTAAAATTACTCACACAAAAAAAAAATCTTTGAAGTTACCATTATCTGCTTGTTCTTAGTTGTTTAAGCTAATGTAAATTTTTGTAATAATTTATTTTAACTTATCGACGTAGTGATGTAATTATGTGAGACACGTGGGATATACGACTTACTAAGACTGTATAAATTTAGACACTCGACTCAGGGGATATTGCGATAGTTTTGTACAATGAGAAAAAATATCAGATATTCAGAACGACTAGTTGAATTATCGCGATAACACGCAACCAATTTGTCTAAATTTCAATGACTTCGTTCCATTATTTTTACATTAATATTCCCTCCTATCGACATTAATTTCGTAAATTGCTAAAACAATATCTTTAGATCTCAAAGCAATATATAATATGAATATAATATATAACATGAATAGAATTTGTTTTGTAATATACCGATTTTTTTGTAGTAATATTGAAGTTAGAAGTATGCATCTTATGAATTAATTATGTTAATATTTTATTTTGTAGTTTTAAACACAAGATGGACACAGCCCGGGTTTACGTTTACCCGACAGACCACATTTTTTGATGACGACCTTAAATTTTCTAATATTTCAATTTTTTTCTAATTTCAAAGTGCGAAAATTGTTAGTGACGAATCGTACCCCCAAAGTACGGAAGGTGTGTATTAAAAAATAGAAAAGTTTGTCGAACTACCAGCCTAATCGTTTTTGTCAAGTAGCCCTTATCATTCTTCTTTTTCTAGTCGTAAATAAATGTGTAATACTATACAATACACAATGTTTAGTATACGTTACACAATTTTTACGATACGATACACAATTTTTACTATACGGTATACAATTTTTGCTATTGCAACTACACACAATTTTTAGTATATGGTACGTATTTTTTAATGTACGATACACAATTTTTACTGTACGGTACACAATTTTTTTTCTATACGATACACAATTTTTTGTACGATACACATTTTTTTATTGCTTTTATGCTTTCTTAAGAAACGTAAGAGACACGGTAAATATTTAATGGCTCTGTGGGAAGCTTCATAGTTACTAACAAAAATACACACATTATAAATTTTAACATGTATTATATTTCTAAAATTTATAAATTTTAAGTGGAGAGATGTTAAGTACGATATTTGCTAGCGGATAAATTTTGTCTAACTTTAAAAAAAGATGAAAAGATATTAGAAAATGCACTTAGACACCCAACAAAATCATTACAAAGGAAAATGAAAATAAATGGTTTGAAATCAGTGTAACATCCTTCCCCTGCTGTTTTATAAAAACAAACCAAATGTTTTGTTCTTAACAATGATTTCTCTCTTTGTATGTTTAGGTCATCATTAGTGTATTATTTGAGTGTGAACAAAATGGTAAAGAGACACAGACAAAGTTACAGGACACTAGGATTGATGTTCAAAATAATAAATAGTGTAAACAAATCATAAACAACGAGGCTTAAGCGATAGACTCATGTACAAATCTAGACAAAGAAATCTTTGTTTGACTTCCGGAAATCCGATTTCTGTAGCAAAATTAAGTAGAGAGAAAAGGTCATTATTGTAGCGTGAACATTAATCCGACACTTGAAAACTCGGGACGACATTTCACAAGCTTAAATATTTCAAGTACATGTATGTACATCACGATTGACATGCTGTTTACGTGTCCGTCCGTCCTTCCGTCTGTCTATCTAGCTTTACGAGCATTACGCTGATACAATATTTTATGTAACATTTGTACTGTTAAATATATGTATATAATTTCTTAGTTAACAATTGAATGATTATTTGATATTTTTTCTGCGTAAACTCAAGAAGAAATAATATAAGTTCAAGTGTTAATACGCAAGCTTTTTACTGTACTGATTTGTTTCAGTTATAATCCCAATATTGCACAATTAAAGTAATTATGACGACAAGGCCGGAAAAAACAATCGTGTCTCCGGTTATCCGACCGACGTTAAAGTCCAAACCCCAAAGTACGAAAATATTAGGGGACGAATCATACATCGTACTCTCACATGAGCGTCTTCAGGAAAAAAAGAAAGGAAATGGTTTTTTTACTTATACCTAGAGTATTTTTGGTAAAGTAACCCTAAACATGTGTAGTTTTCATGGCCTAATGATATCATGCTTCACGAAATTAAACATGTAGTCGTATAACAAACGATATAATTGTTCTCAATAAACAAACAATTCATGTCATATAAAATTGGACCTAAAACATAATCAGTGATTGGCTCTAAATGTAGAAACAAGTTGAAAAGTGTACATATATATAAAACATCACGCCGAGTGATGATATATCCCCGACCAGATACCAACAATGCCGTCTTCATGGCGACATATTGTTGTGGTTTGGTTTAACCTACCTTCTGGCTAATATTGTCTGGAAATCTCGTGCATTTATAGAGGAGATATCACACTTAGGTAGAATGCACAGATTTGTCTGTATGCTTTATACAACACTCATATACACATATATATATATTTAATAATCAAAGCAGCCATTCTTATTGTCTATGCATTCTACATACAGTCTAACCTGTGCTTGCGGTCACCTCCGAAAAAAGGTCACCCAGTGAATAAAGGCCATTCTTTGAAAAAAAACATCATTGATTATTTAGAATAAACTGACCCCCGAATAAAGGTCACTAGTCAATAAAGGCTACATTTTGCCTTTCCTATGGGTGGCCTTTGTTCACAGGTTTGGCTGTATAATAATTCACTACACATTTATACAATGTATTCTTAACTTTATTACAGTTTGTAGATTTTAAAAATTGCCAAAAAATCTAGCGATTCTTCATAAATTATAATTGATCTAATAAGCTTTCGTCTCGGAAAGGGTCATTTTTATTCAGTCTTTCCAAATATAACAAGATGAAGTATATGCATGTACATTCTTCATTCTATCCGCACTGATCACACATTATATTCTTCATATTAAATGAATTATACTAAGTATATGTCATATATAACATCAATTCTCAGTTAAACATTAATGATTCTTGATAGTTTAAGATTGATTTTTAAAAATTTCTATTGATTTTTTGTCAATTGATCTTTTCTTCAGATAAAAATAGAGCGACGACGACAAGCCAAAATCAAAAGATGTCTTGCTGCACGTGCTGCACGTGCAATATATAATGTACTAAGAATAAAGAAAATCAATTTCAACGTGTGATATATATATTAACCTGTCGTTTTATATACAATTTATACAAGTACAATGCTTAATGATATTTAACGACATCACTCAAATCGTGTGTTTATTCTATAAAACAATTTGTTAATGTCCTTAGTTAGATATTGCTTTGATAACGTTCGGGTTCTTGTAGAATGTTGAATATAACGCTCTCTTTGTCCACGTTGTACCCGCTCTTCTACATCTCCAGCCTCTGTTTTCTGGCTGATACTAACCATTCCACCACAACCCATACAGATGAATATATTCTGTAAGCTTTAATCTAACAGCGCCCTTATATCTGGTGTTATCACTCCTGAGTTTCATATTTTACCAGAATGATGGAGCAAATTAGAATTTGTTGTGAAATCCTGGCGGACCGGTGTCTGTGCGGTACGGTGAGACATTGTTTTACGTGAAAATAGCCCTAACCATTAATAAATTAAAATTGTGAAATATGAACAAAGTGGTAGGCATTGTGATAACACGGTTCGTGGAAAAAGCGTGCGTCTTTGACAGGGTCGATAACAGGAAGTTTAAAACTGAAAGTAGAACATGTATTGTGAGATAATGCTTACATTCCTTTCTTAATTTCGCGAACAATTGATATTTATTTCTACTAAGTACACTGGACGAGACACCATGTATTGTTTTTTTTTATTTTAGTTTTTTTTTTTCATTTTTATTCTATTCGAATTACTGCAAAGTCACCCAATGTTAGCTCACAGATTTTCGATCGTTGTTCAAAAAGCAAAACGCAATAAAATAACAACGCTGGAAATGGAAGGAAAATCAAATATGAAAAAAAAACAGTACCTCCGTATTACACAGTAAACATAGATATTTGTTTATCCCTTCATGGTTAATTTGTATTAGTTTGTGGATAATAATGCATTCACTTATATATCATTAAAATTATCAATCATATAGACGAATCATTGATGAGCTCACTTGAGATATACACGTCTAATTATTTTAAGTAGAAAAATATGAATTTAATGTCAGCGTGTTATTTAATTGTATTGAATACATTGAATCGACAATAATTTTAAAAACAAGGCATCATCCTGATTAATTGAAAACATTATTTCAAATTTAAATCATTATCACTTAGTTTAAAATAATTATACTTTGACGAAAAAACAACAAGAAGAGCATTATTTAGTGCCCCCGTTCCCTCCGCGTGCTTATCACCAACACAGTGTTTATGTACATTCAACAAATTCTATCAATTATGAATAAGTAAAACACTTTTGTCTGCTTACAAACTTTAAGGGTCTGAAACAATTCTGGTGGAAAAAAATGAAGCAATTATACAAATACGTAACGCTATTTTCATTGATATTTTCATTCATTTTAAAATAATTTAACAGATTGTATTCGTTCTATAGGATTTTTAAGGAGACGGGGTTCATTGAGCATATAGGATGTACACTGATGTATACATCCTTATCTTTTGGCATGCGACTTGTTCCGTATTTATAATCCTACGTCTTCAAGTTTACCGATATACTGTCATAAGATAAAGAAAACTAATCCGAAATGTACATAAAGTTTACAAATTAATACAAAGCAACACACTGTGATTTCTGAAAACACAGTCTCCGCATCCAGCGATCTGATTCGATAAGCCGCTATGTAATACCAGCTTGCTATTGGCTTGAGGCTGGTTGTGGGCGTGGTTAACGCTGCTACAGTGTTGATGGGATATTGGTTCTTTGAATCACAAGGCTGTTTTAACAACACTTTACTTATGTTTAAACACTGACAATTTATGATCTTGACACAAGCGGAGTTGCTTAAGACTTAAGTGGGTTCCACTTTTGCAAATCTTCAAAGTTCTACTCATGAATGTTATGTTTTAGCGACGCTTCTGAGCCTTTTAAGATTCCGACTCATTGAAAAACACTATGTATTCGAATCATGCTTTTTCGACGCCATTCACTGTAAAGGACATTCTAAGTTGGACTGAACAGCAGCAGACACCACATTATGGAATGGATTTTAATGGTTTTAATATGAATTCTGGTTACTATAGTTATGACACACCGCGACCAGGAGATCAGATGAATTCCATGTCACAAATGTCGCCAATGATGAATTCTCTGGGAAACTCGTGCCTATACAGCAGCAACAACACATCACCGTCTTTACAGCCAACGTATACCAACCTAATATGCAGTCCTTCTGTATCGTCAATGACGTCACTTACGTCGGGTATGCAGTTACCTTTACAAACAGACGGAATATCCCCCAAGCACGAGGGATATGATAATCATGATGCACCGACGCCAGGATCTGACCAGGACGATTTACATAATACCACTCAGACGTTGCCACCGTCTCAAGCACAAAGTACCAGTATGGAACCAGGGTCAGCACTTCCTCAGAACACACAAGGAGCCTTACAAACACCGGCTATGATTAAACACGAACATAATGATGATATTATTGACAAAGGTAAGCAAAGTTTTAATTACATGACGTCGATAGCCCGCGACATTCGTTTTGGCTATATACTTGATAATAAAAAGAAAAGTCGTCAACTAAAGCTTAAATATGACTAAAATAAAACAAAGGCATCTCTAATGGTTTAATAATTTTACTAAATAATTCCAAAACGACAATTTCTGACTCCGATGGTCTGGAGAATAATTATAACAATAAATACATCATCTAGCTGATAACTTATTGCAATATAAGTGTGTTCTGGAGATGGTTGGAACAAGTAACTGACGCTATTGATCTGTTTACGAATGTTTATACAGATTGTTAGAGATTTGAAGGACCAGTTCTTAGCTTGCCGAGCACCAACGTAAAATCTACTCTCTGATCGCCGATTGATTGTTTAAGAGCTGTACTTTAAACTTAAGTTGTACTCTTTAACTAAAATAATATGTGATGAAAATCTAACATTTATCTCAAAGAGTTTTTGGAGATGGTAATGTACACTCAATGTTTGTGCAAAAAAGGCCACTTTCTACGTAGGAACCATTCCTGATAATAAATGTTCAGTTTAGTCGAGGTTTCGATATGGTAGCTTGCACTTTATGGAATGGATTTATAAATTTTCTTGGATGTTAATAAAGTTGTTGGATATGATACTCAGTATATATTGAACTTTTCTTAAGAAAACTATTGAAGGTAATGTCATCATTCATTCTACAACGGTTCCATAAGAATTGTTTTTATTTCGTATTGAGATTGCAGCTAGTGCAATGAAATAAAATACACACAAGTAATTAAAACCACCAAATATAAACTCTAAAAGTATTCAGTAACGATGATAATCATACTAATTTAATTTCAGTTTTAGCACCAGATCACACAGTTTCCCGAACGAAAATTAGAATATCATATAAAGCGAACGCAATAAATGGAAATATTTTCTCTGCATTCGTACATTCATTTCTGGAACATATTCTTGTTATTTGAATACAATAAAACAAGTGTCCCTGTGATTAAGTTATCTAGAATAAGATATTCGGTAATCTAATCCATGTGTGTCTGGGACCTGGTACACGGAGTGTGATATTTTACAATCCGTGAGGTATTTTACACATACAAATCATTCCAGTCGTTTTAAGATATGTAGTAAATGTATAATTCCTAGATACATGCTGCGTGTTCATTAATATTCGGGTTATGAAAATGCTAACAGTTGGTTAATAATTCCATTCGCTAATACACGTTAAGTTCTTACGTTTTTTATGATTAGGGAAAATAATCTAAAGGAATTGTTTGCCGTGACTGAATGGATTTAATTGTAGTTTCATTTTGATTCAACTTACAAACATTATAAAATAAATCTCATTCTTTGTATTTTACTGTTTCACGATCAAAAACTCACATTCCTTCAGCTAAATAACTTTTATTTCCGTATCAGGGTTACTTGCGCGTGTTGAGTTTGTGGACGTTGAAACAAAGAGAATTTCTTAACTGTTCAGAAGAAAATATGTTGTTTTAAACAATCAGCCACTCCACACAACATCTCATTAGATAATAAAATTTTATTCTAAATTGTTTTATCGTCATAGATAAACATTGGATTTTTTAAAACATTCGAATTTGAAAAAATAAACGTGAAGAAATCTGGATTATTTGTACAGGAACAAAAAATTAGCCCCGTAAAATTATGTGATATACTTCTTAAGAATCTTTATCCAAACCTTAAGTTGCTGGAGAGTTTTTTTTAATTAACTTTCTTTTTCACCAATATAATAGATACCAGAGGCCGTATGCCGGACACATCACGTCCGTACAACCGTCAAACAGTATAGGTTATATTGATACAGACTAATATTTCTTTCATGTAGCTCTTAGTTCCGTATAATCCATTTCTTTCATTATAATCGTCTTCAAAAAGAGAAAAAATGCCAATAATATTGTTTTAGAGCGGATATATAATAAAGAAACTTGCAGCGTGAGAACGAATCGGAGAAGGATGTCTTCCTTTCATGAAAATGTATCCTTGTATACTTTCCCAACTCATAAATGTAGGACAAAGAATGTAAGCAATGAAATGTCGATATAAAACATGTTCTTTCTCACTAAGTATTGTCTTGTAGTTACATATGAATACCACAAATGAAATCACAAATTATGACATGAATATTATCTGATAAAATCTGGTACTTTAAGACCCAAGAAATGATATGTTTTTGGTTTTATCAGCACGGCTGGCAAAAAGGTTGTAGCAAGAATACACTGGAGATACGGTTCAAAGCAATCCACATAGACCAAGGGCTATTTGATCCTCCCCATAATAGAAGTTTTATAATCATGTACGATATGACCTCGTCTTTAACATGGTCACATGGTCAGAATTTCAAACATATTTATTACAAACATAATACCGCGGAGAAATCCACGCTCCCGGTAATGTTAATGAGTGTATGCTACATCATTATCTGCGAATAATCGCTGAACATGCATTAAAATAAATTCCATTTTCCATAATTATTGATGGACCTACTGATTATAAAACCATTATCTTTTAATTACTGCTAATACGTTGTTTCTAACGAACATAGGGAATAATTTGTGGAGTGTTTTTTTTCAGAGTTTAAAATCTCAGTAGAGACAGTCCTATTATTTACATTACTTAAATAAATAGCTTGCTTTATGTACTTTTAAAATAAATTAGAACTTCAAATTGAAAAAAACGCCTCCTTTTTAACGGTTGATATGATTCTTGTGAGCTAGTTGGAAGTTTATAAGCACATTTATGTATTGTTGCCCCATAATTATAGCGGACTTTCACATTTTTGTACTACAATATTTTAATGCAGCATCATTTCGTGTGATCCCCTGGTAAATTACCGTAAGATTCCTTATTTCTCGCGAACATACAGATTTATCCCCGTTAAATGGTGGTTTTCATTAACTCACTGACGGGCCTAGGTATCTCCTGCCGCGAAAATGTGTTTTATATTGTGTGAAAAATCATCACTAGCGGGGTCAACACGTTATCAGGGACTTGTTAGAGGTTTTCATAGTTACCGCGACGTACACGATTTCACGGCGCCAATATTTTAATTTTTCTGTATTACTGCTACAACACTAATATTACTGATAAGTCTAAAAATACAGAAAGATCTTTTTTATATAAGGAACTTAGTGCAGAACAAGAATATGCACTGTTTTTTTTTTCTTAATGCATCTACATGTATTACACAAAATGCACGCGGTAATATATTGAATAAAGGTCAAACACAAATAAATTACAGAAAAACAAACAATTACAACGGCCCAATAAAAATAACAACACTGTTGATATTACTAGCATTTTTCATCCGGCCCATTATTTCCTGTGCTATTAATTATATATTCATCTTATTATTGTAAAACTCTAAACGAAGTTCTGTTCTATTCTGTCTTTACGTTTTAAAAAATTAACAATGTCCTTTTATCTAAGTGTGAGATAAACATACAATATAGACATATATAAATGATGGTCCGTGATGCGTCAATGCTGTAAACATTTTATAGATCAAGTGGTCGATGACCTTCTGAAAGCAAATCTTCAAATATGAAAACATGAAGCTTCGTGTTTACATATCCTTAATGAACGTCATGTTTTAAGGATTGGAAGCATATCACGTTTATATTTTGCACTAATACTTTATTGCTATAATATATATTTCACCATCAAAACACGTGTATATAGAATGTCAGAGTACAAATTATGTAACTATTGTTATTTAGATATCTTTAATCTTGGCAGAATATTCTCCCAGAGTTGATGTTGACTTGTGACAGAGACTAAACAGAATATTTAAATACTTTCACGCATTCATTTGTTTAGCGAATTTATAAAATCGTGTATAAATTATGACATTCGTTGAAACAAAACCGAAGAGGAATTCATTTATAAAATACATGTGTGTACATTCATCACTCAATTATATTTAAGAAGTACAGGCAATCATGACGTAAGGTATAATTTGTGTAATTTTTACTCTTTAAATTCACAAAATTCCGATTTTACAATCTAGAATTTGATGCTGCACAGAGCCTGGATTTTCTGACATCTTATAATTAAAGTTACATAAATCAAAGAGATTTTACCCGAGTGAAGCAGCAACATATTTCTAGTTATTTATTGCCCAAAGCTCCCTCGTTAAGTAGAAACGTTTCATTCAATAAGGAAGAATATTCATAAATACATCCTGCTATATTTTCCCCACCCATGTCCGTTTAATCGTCCAAACTTCATCCAAACATAGATAAATTAGTTAATAGCATTTGATCTTATTTTTTCAAGTCAATGACAGTGAACTAATCCTGTCGCTGCCTACAGGACTGTTGCCGTTTAAAACTCCCAAATATTATCAGTATATATTATCAGTTAACATTCAGAATCTAAAAATCTTTTCCGTCAAGTCGAGTTGCACATTTTAACTTGTAATTTCGTTGTTTTTATGACATGATTTGGTATTTAGTGCGTTTCAGATATGTCGATAATGATCATTAAGTCTTGTTATAAAAGCCGACACCCACGGCTCTCCGCGCGATTTGATGTTCATGAATTTGTTTTAACTGCATACTGAATAATGCTTATGATAATTCTTGTTCGAGATTTTAAAGTAATTATGTACCAAATATTTACACAGATATTGATAATAAATTGCCGGCTAAACAGACACTGCATGTGTCATACAAAAAGTCTCTTATGTCCAGATTTCCCAAGCCACTTTTACTAGTGCCTCAATCTTAAGATGCGTACGTTGGTCACTAATTTTCTGTATTACAACATTTCACAAAAGAATAAAGATTCAGTAATCATTTATTTCAGCTCTGATAAAGTTTAGTTTGTATTTTTAATTGAATGGAATTAACAATAAATTGTTTTAAAAACAACAGTATAAGGAAGTATGAAAAAAAATGAAGATTACAAACACTACAAGGAAAATTTTACACTGATATACATTTGAAGCTGACGGCAAGATGTATACTATGTTTCTTCATGCCAGTCTCCGATCATATTTTATTGAAATCTGAAAGTAATCCTTGCAAATACAATCACATGGCGTCCATTTATCATTCAGTCGACAGATGTGTACAGGATACGGCTGTAAACGAACAGTCCGAAAAAAATGGTTGTGGCATTTATTTTAAATCTCCCCTAAACGTACGAGAGGATTAGATGTATCATGTTGAATTTATCTAGATTGGCTGTGTTTAACATGTACAGGGTGAACACATTGCGAAGAATGTAAATCAGCGAGATCTCCTGATTTCAAAAGCTGATATATTTCAAAATAAAAGACGCTTATCCTGTATTATCTATGAAATGGTTGTAAACACGATTTTCCATCAGCGGGAGGCAAAGGCTCTATAAAAAATATACAAATTCATAAAGATTTATAAAATCATGTCATGGAAAATCATTTAGTGTTTCACTGGTCGTTTTTTATAAGACATTTAACGCTGGTTTGTTTCAATACTGAATTCAGTTTACGTAATATTGGATTAGTCGTTACTGACCATCAGTAAATGTATGATCTATCCGGTTTCTTCAGTTTCATTCCGTGCGTATGGTTTACACAACTACGCAGAAATTGTTCTAATCCGAACGTATTTGTACCGTTCAATTCGTTCGGATGAGAGAGCTTTTTTTATATACCTACAAAAACAGATTGATGAATAATCATGATAATTTTATAGCAGATAATCAAGGCTCGTTAATCAGAGGAAGATATTACACGTGGTATAGAACGAAACTTGTCTTGTCGAAACCTAAGCGTGGCATCAGACAAAATTTGAAAACTTACGTGTAATGTCAGACTTAATTTGAAAACTTAGGTGTAGTGTCAGACAAAATTTGAAAACTTAGGTGTAGTGTCAGACAAAATTTGAAAACCTAGGTCTAGTGTCACGGTCAGACTAAATTTGAAAACCTAGGTGTAGTGTCAGACAAAATTTGAAAACCTAGGTGTAGTGTCAGACAAAATTTGAAAACCTAGGTGTAGTGTCACGGTCAGACTAAATTTGAAAACCTAGGTATAGTGTCACGGTCAGACTAAATTTGAAAACCTTGGTGTAGTGTCACAGTCAGACAAAATTTGAAAACCTAGATGTAGTGTCAGACAAAATGTGAAAATCTAGGTCTAGTGTCACGATCAGACTAAATTTGAAAACTTAGGTGTGTCATCAGACAAAACTTGAAAACTTAGGTGTAGTGTCAGACTAAATGTGAAAACCTAGGTGTAATGTGAGACAAAACTAGAAAACTTAAGTGTAATGTCAAACAAAATTTGAAAACTTAGGTGTAGTGTCACGGTCAGACAAAATGTGAAAACCTAGGTCTAGTGTCAGACAAAATTTGAAAACTTAGTTGTAGTGTCACGGTCAGACAAAATTTGAAAACCTAGGTGTAGTGTCACGGCCAGACAAAATTTGAAAACCTAGGTGTAGTGTCACCTAGGTGTAGTGTCTAAATTTGAAAACCTAGGTGTAGTGTCACGGTCAGACTAAATTTGAAAACCTAGGTGTAGTGTCACGGTCAGACTAAATTTGAAAACCTAGGTGTAGTGTCACGGTCAGACTAAATTTGAAAACCTAGGTGTAGTGTCACGGTCAGACTAAATTTGAAAACCTAGGTGTAGTGTCACGGTCAGACTAAATTTGAAAACCTAGGTGTAGTGTCACGGTCAGATTAAATTTGAAAACCTAGATGTAGTGTCAGACAAAATTTGAAAACCTAAGTGTAGTGTCACGGTCAGACTAAATTTGAAAACCTAAATGTAGTGTCAGACAAAATTTGAAAACCTAGGTGTGGCATCAAACAAAATTTGAAAACCTAGGTGTGGCATCAGACAAAAATTGAAAACTTAGGTGTAGTGTCAGACAGCTTTAGAATATCTAAATGTAGTATTAGACAATACTTAGAAATCTAGGTGTGGTATTAAACAAGATTAAAAAATCTAGATGTGAGATCAGACAAGACCTAGAATATCGCAGATTGGTATCAGACAAGACGTAGAAACCGCGGTATGTTATTAGACAGCTTAGAATATCTAGATATTAGAAAATACCCCAGGTGTGATATTAGACAAAATTTAGAATATCTGGTAGCAATTTTAGACAAGACTTAGAATAGTCTAGATGTATTATCAGACAAAGTTTACACTAACAATGTGTGATATCTAAACTTAGAATAGTCTAGATGTGAAATCAGACAAGAATGAGAAATATTTAGACGTAATATCTGACAAGATTTAGAATATCTAGGTTTAATATCAGACAAAACTTAGAATACCTACGTGTGATATCAGACAAAACTGAGAATGTCTAGGTGTGATATCAGACAAAACTTGAATACCTAGGTGTGATATCAGAAAAAAACTAAAGGTATCTGGGTTTGGCAAGCGAGCTGATAAAAATATTAAGATTCTACATCTGACAGTATTGCTTTACAGGAAGACTGTGTAACCACCAAAATGAACTTACAACAAAACATGGAGTGTAATAAAATTATGACTTTAGGTTGTGGCCCGTAGTTTAATAAATTCTACACCTTCTACTATCCATACAAGGTAGGAAAGGATATGTGTATTTACTGATTTAAGTAAATGATAGAAGTATACAGTTATCAGCGGAAACAGTCCAGGAAAACGGTTTCCGCTAGATCGAAATAATGAGAAGAAATGTACTAACAACATGTACGCTACATTCAACGAAAATATCGCTGAAGTAATTTGTCAGGGCGGGTTCAGTATTTCGACGGCTTGTATTTAATGATAAAAATTGTGGTTTCACCTATATGACCATGAGTGAAAGTTGAAAATTTTCAAAAAAAAAAACGGAAGTCTTAACCTCTGTGGCGTAGAAACAATAAAAACCAGTAGGGTCCGGATCTGGGAAAAACGGAAAGTTTCGTTAAACTTTTGACCATGAAAGACGATAAGTTATAGCACAGACTTTTAGAACGGCCATTTATGTTATGAGATGTTTTGTTTTCATTTTGTAGGAAGTTTAAATTTGTGCCTACAGCCAATTATTTAATTGTGTGTCCGTCCTTATATGGTACAATTAAAGCAATGTACCGCTGCTTCTAACAGTTCGGTCTCGAACCGGATAAACACTTCAACGGTATACGTAAATTCCATGGTTCAAAAACGTTCACATAGTTCCATGGTAGCGATTGCGACTATAGTGTATAAATGTTACACTACGTGTATACAACCGGTGTTAGAGTAAATTGAACACTTACGTGACAATCACTGAACTGTTAGTTTCACTCATTTTAATAGATTCGAATGTAACAAACACATATATGAAAATGAGTTGAACATGCTTATTATGTAACCATGTGCATACATTACACAAACATCTACAAAAAATGGAAGAATATAGACCCCCCCCCCCAAAAAAAAATGTTGGTACAAGCGTGATACATCATAGACCACATGCGTCATGAGTCTTTCTAATATTGCACTGGGTGCATGTGAGTGAACTGAAGAACATAATATGATATATATGGGAACTATTATCCTACTTACATATTTCATGAGGAATATCATAGCAGTCTGATTTTTTGAATTTTAATAAACAGCCATGGATTAGCTTACAGTCAAACCTGTAAATAAAAGCCAGCTTTTGGGAAATACAAATCTGACCTTTATTGACAGGATGACCTTTATTCGGAGGTCAGTGTTCTAGATAATCAGTGACGGTGTTTCAAGGAATGACCTTTATTCATCGGGCATTCTTTATTCGGATGGCCACAAACACAGGTTTGACTGTAATTGCAAATCAAAATTATTTTTATTATCATCTATGACTAAGTGAAGGCAGAACTCAACTCATCAACTTTCCTACACCATAAGAATACATTATCAAATGTAATTGTTTCTGTCAGATATATCACGTGTTCATAGGGTATGGTCCCCGAATTAAAATGTTCTGGCTTAAGGAAGGTGATATCTTTTTATATACTCTTTTTTAACTTTGTATAGTATGATACACCCTTATTGTTGTAACAATTCAATTCTCAACTAATCTATATCTCCTTCATTTGGCATTTCTACATTATCTTATTTTTACATTATCTTATTTTTACATTATCTTACTTTTACATTATCTTATTAAGTGACTTATCATTGTTATTGTTATCATTTTGGTGCACGCTGCGTGACCATTAGTTGCTGATGCGCCATAAAACACCACTAAATAAATAAATAAATTAATTAAGACAGGTGTCCCTTTTTGCTCTCTGTGATTGTATTAACCAGACTATAAACATGTTAAGTAGAAACCATGACAAGATTATGTGAAGTTAGTGAAGTATCATGAACATGAATATCACTTACATCATCATTGTGATGTAATCCCTGTGTTTAACTAACATTATATCATTTAATCAGAGTATTTATTTCTAAATCTTTACCGCTGGTAGAATGAAATTATATAGATGGATGTATAATCGACGGAAAATATATTCATTTGCTTACTAGCATAGACATGTGTGATATAATACTACCGTGTCGTGTCATTTAAACTTTTATTAAGATGGTCAACTTGGATACAATGGACTTATATCTGGACCTAGAGTTGTCACTGATCGATATATCGGGAAACCAGCATCGATGATATGTATCGATATATAACTATATTATATATACATAAATAATACTTCTAAAATAAACTGGTCAAATGATCTGTTTTCTAGTGTATTGTATATTTCACTACGTAAATATAACTAAAATAATGTTGCTACGTACTTCAGAGATTAATAAACACCAGAAATAATTTAATTTTCGACGGTTTTCATGCCAGAACTTTGAAACAAGACACTCTTTATATAGTCCCAAAGGAAAACTTTTCTTCACTTCGAAAAGAAAGCATTTACTTTTTACTGTCTTCCAAAGTTTTCTGCCAAAATATCGATATTTTTACATGTGTATCGATAATCGACCGACAGATTAAAATCGTTGATTAATCGATATCATTCCAATCGATAACCGCCCTGTCTGGAACAAAACAATACTAAGTAATTATATTGTGACACCGAACATTATCATGTCATTCATTTTGCATTTTGCATTTTGCTTTTCATATGTACGTAAGATGTTAATCTTCTCTGGAACGCCAAAATTTACGAATGACAGAAACAACAAGAATTGAACTTCAGAGGCCCTGATGGTACAAAATAAGTTATGATTCTTATAAAAACGAATTGTGCGCAGCCGTACTTTGTACTGTCGGCATGTAAGTCAAAATGGTAATTGTCAAATACAGAACTGAATGTTGTGTATTTTGACAGTTTGTTCTCGGAAAACCAGAATTCTCGGAAAACGGGACTGATAGACAAGTCTGGCGAAGGTCCGGTTTTCGAGGGGATTTTTATGTGAATTTAAAATAAACGAAAATCCGAAGATAAGACGAAATTTTTGCAATGATATAAATAAACGAACTCTTTAGAAGCAGTGGTGGTTTTGAAAAATATAGAAAATATAACCATTCATAGTCTCCATTGTTTTCTGTTTTGACAACATTAATTTATCCAGTGTTCTATACATCAAAAATACTCATGTTATAATTAAACATAAAATGAACACTGTACCAGTAATAGCAATAAATTTAGATTGAACACTTGATATAAACACGTGCAAACACATAGAACGCTCTAAAAGCCTGCTCCTATCTTGTATTAATACAAAGTAAAATTTCTTTATCATTGAGCAAACACTGCAGCATTTTTTTCTTATTGACTTCGCTGAGATTAAGATTTGAAATAATTGTTTGAACGGGAAAGGAAACAGTTTACAAGAAAAGCAATACCAGAATGGAAATAAAAAAATGTATTCGTTTACTCCCAGACAAAACATTTCATATGGTTTATTTCATTATAATTAATTTTATCAAACATACCGTTTAATAATTTACTTGTTCAGTTATTCAAGTCAAAATTGTGTAAATTTGGCGGAGACGAATATAACTCTTAATTATTTCTGTTCAAAATGAAACTATTAACTTATAGATGGTATCTGAGACATATGTGGAAAACTCGACAACGTATCACAAGATAACGGCCCGGCTTTATTTCCACTAATTTCGTGCTATTTTTCTTCGTTGCTTTGAACTCTACAGGGTTCTAGATTATGTTAGAGCGCATAAAATGTTTTTAGAAAATTTTCAATTCCTGAGACTCAGCGATAGACCTGAATGGGGCTTTCGAAAATCCGCATGATCTCAGCACGTTAAAATAAATGATATGTTTCTCGTTGAAAATCCTCCCTTTGGAACAAATAGGAATGTAAAACTTCACACACTATACGCCCGTCAAATATTTCATATCATTTTTTAAGAATGTATTTATTATGTTCATAGCCGAGATGAGGTAATAAATAAACAGTTTTCTCAGGCCGCTTCGTCCTTTGAAGCCTTTCTTCTGTCGTGTTATTAACGTCCTTTTAAACAACAGATATTGTTAAAATGTATCAACATGGTCATCCTGAAAGAAAAAGTTGGTTTGCGATTACGCGACCTAAAATTTAATTGTGGATAGGTAGGAAGGCAATTTTATTCTGTTTTCTTTAGTATTTTTTTTCGCTTTTTTAGAATTACACGCTTGTACCCAAAATGAAAAACATAAAAAAGAACTAAATATTTTTGTGCGTGAAAATGCTAAAAACGTTTTGTGTTCAAGGAGGTGGCGGTTGAATGAGTGGGTCGCGTAACAGCAAGCTAACATTCTTTTTAAGCTTGGTCTAATTATGTCTCCATTTTTTAAATCTTAAACTTTTTGTACGGGATGTATGTAAATTGATATTTTCGAAAATTCTATTTGTGGGGTCAAACTGTATATTTCTACAAAATACATATTCATATCATTAATATTGATGCCATTGTAAAACTCACATCTTTTGTGTTTCAGAGAATCACTTTTTCATGTATTTAATGTACTTTTCTTCAATTGTTGTCTGATATTGACTTATAGACCCTTGGGAGAGGCAGTATTTATATATCATAATAATATACATTTATCTGTTGTGTATACTTGCATGTACACATGTCACTTCACTGAAAAATTCATTTGATCAAGTACTTACATCAATAGATCATCTCAGTTCATTGTCATTTATAATAGTAACAATTCAGCCCATTTTAATTCAATTCAAACAAATTTCAACATTTTAATTAATGTATATCTATGTCTTGCATATTTTGGCATATCTCTGAACATCTGTAAATGTCTGCTATTTCATGCGGCAAATAAAAAGTAAACAAAACACATGTACATGTATCCATTTATTTTTTCTTTGTTTCATGTTATAATTGCTAGTTAGCGAGCTTATGTCATCTTCTTTGAAATATTTACAAACGCATTTTAAATTGATAAATGTAATTATCGGTAAATAAAATGGCCATTAGTTCGTTATATGAAAGAACTCAGTTTTATACAGATGGATTTTTGGCGAAGCTATTAAATGGGTATTTTTCTGTGATATCGTGTCCTAAGAGCGTTCTATTCTCCAGCGTAAGGGAAAATCCATTATGTCCAAATATAAGATTGGAAACATTTGACGGATAAATGCACGTAGGAATTATAAATTAGAAAGGTTAATCTTTTGAAATCTCGTGAAATCTCGTCCTCAAACGATACTAGGAAGGAAGAACCGCCAGCATGCTGCGTTCACAGCGTGAAGTTAACAATTTGTTGAAAACAGCTCGGTACCACCTAGATAAATGTAATTTGTATATGATGACTCTGATACTCATGTAAATTGTAGAACTGAAATTAGGATTAGTTTGATGTCGACGATCAGAAAATTATAAATGAGCGCATATGCCGTTACAGTGACAAATGTTGAATTAATTCCAGCGAACATATTCTATTAAAATATTATGCAACATGGATTAATTTGCTCGGGAAATAAATACACGAAAGAAAACCTACCTGGCAAACCTAATAATGGATAGACATTGATTTACGAGTACATAGATATAGAAATCAACTTGAAATATGTTTTAGTTCATATACAATGTACTTTTTTATAATGTTATATCTGAAATGCTTGTACCAACACAAAACGCACCATTATTCGAATGCATAAACTTTAAAAGGTATTTTTTTTTTAAATATCGAGTTCTAGTTGTGTGTTGTGTACGCGTATTAACGATATATCACATATGCTCCACGCTGGGGGCCCGTAATCTCTCCTGCTTATTTTATAAACATGCTCTTAGATAGTTGTACGCTCAATGAAATTGCAACGTACCGTAACGGTTCTTGAAGGAGAGGGCTGATTCTAACGATGTAAGAATTTCATACATTGTTGAATCTTTTTCAAACAACCGTAGAAAATCGACAATAAAACATGATAGTCAATAAAAAGGTCCCTTGGTGCTAAAGGATTCAAAGGGCTTCCAAGCGATTGATGGTGATAAATGGTACATTTTTTGTATTTCAGATGAGTGACTTCGGCTTATACGGTCTATGCCGCGGATGCTCTGCGTTTTGTTTTGAGTGTATTATATTAATTATGTCTGACATTTTAAGACACAAAATGTGCGGATAACTTACAACTATTTTCTACAAACGTGATGGCAAGATACGTGACAAGTAACAGTAAAATCATGTAACGGACGGCAGCCGTTAATCGTCAAATGTTAAATGCATTTTAACTACTTAATACAAAATGTGTTTCTGGTTAAAAAAAATTAAATTGTGGCACACTTTCTTTCGAGTGACTTTATAACAGAAAATGGTCTAAAAATGTGCTAATTTCTATTTTTTTGCTAAAACTCCTAAATTTTATTTTGTCATAGACAATTTATGAGGAACTCGGCAATATGTGTAAACTGTGTGATTTGCAATAATTGTTCGTTTTCTTGTCATCATTACAAACCTATTACATGTTCTTAATGGATTTAACATAAAAAATGCGGAAATAAAATAAAAGAAGGTTACTACAACATCTGTCGGCAAGATGAATGTAAGAATGGTATTTTAGGTATTTCGTTGAAGGAGATTGGAACAGTGCAGTGTTTTAGATGATATCATTTTAGACTTCTTATTATTTTTTTGTTATAAAGATTTTCATTACATTCACTAGATTCCCGGAGAGTAAACTAGTTCTAGACTTAAGAACTGAAGCCATTTTTGATATGTTGACTGCGGTTTTGAATGTTACCTCAGTGGAGGTAGGTGCAGTGGTTACGCTAAATTCCATCCTGTCCGTCCTACCGTCCGTCATTTATGACGTAATATTTCTATAATACCACTATTCGAGCATAGATGAAATTTGATATAGAGATCTACAGAACTGTATATATATATATATTGATATATTTACTCGAAAGAAATGTACTTTTAGATAGGCCAAACACCATGGCAACGCAAAACTCGATGACGTTATTTTTTATCATAAGGGAAAATGTGGATTTAATGAGTATAAAAATTTCTGATGCATCTTGGTAGCAGAATTCTGTATCGCCTGTAACTATGGTTAAATCAAAATATGTACTATACAGTCCTGGTATACACTGAGCCGAATTTCGAAACGTCCACCCTGCATTTTATAGCTCTGGAAGAAAACCATGTGGACTTTTAATATATTCATTCATTCTAACATTTAATTTTATTTCCAGATTTCTTTGCGTAGATCGATTGTAAGTATTGTAAAACATAAGAATATATTCACTTAGTTGGGTTCTTTCATGAATCAAGTTTTATAAAGTGGACGTTTAGAAATCAAAGCACTTAATTAAATCAAATACATATGAACGCTCTATCAAGTGAATGTTCAAACTATATTCCTAAATGCATCATCAGTAGGCTATTTAAGGGTTCAGTCACGAAACCCTTTAAAATTGTTCATCTGTTAAACTGCTCCTCATGTCTTTAACCAAATTAAGGTATTTTGAGTTTCATACAAATTTTCCTCATTTTGGCTCACAATGTTATTAATAAACATTGGACAACATTGTCAATCATAGAAAAATATCATTATTATTCTCGAAAACATACGCAAGTTGTAAATAAAGTATTTCGTAATTTACACATTTTGTTTATATCAACATAAGTGTGTGAAACCATTATGTTCGTTTAGTATGTGGGACGAAAAGACAGAGTTCTCCGTGACTATGTACTTTAAAAAATCACCAGTCCTTCGTGGTTCAAATGGGACATTGAATAGTGTGTGGTTTGTTTCTGAAAACTTAATATCCAGATATTCATTTAATGTTCGTGAGTATTAATTCATGACAAATATAAGCGAAGACAAGCAACCTTTAGGGCGAGAATAAGTGGTCGCGATATCTGAGAATTTGTGATAACTCACGCCCAATTGTTGTGTATTACGTATACTTCTAATTAATAAACCGTTATGAGGTAAAAATACTGTAATTAATGTCGCTTAATGACTGCAAATTGCATGAGAGGAGTAGCAGTGTGTAATTAAATATTATGATATATGTGTGTTTGTTGTAATCATCGTTTTAATACAAATTAGCAGATCTGAGAAAATGAACCATTAAAGAAGGAAAAAACTCCTCTTAATGTATATTATTGACTTTTACCCACAGAAAAGAAGGAGTTAAATATGTACTTTCTGCCCTGTTTATTGTAATATAACACACATTACTCAATGTCAGCTGTTCCGTGGATAAAACAGAATAATAGTCATTTGTTCCTGTGTCAATATAACACTGTTTTATTAAGAATTACCAATGTAGAATTAGTCTTCTTTCGTCACAATAGATGTGTATCAGACAGGTAGTGAAACAAGAGTTATTTCCGTCCATTTTATCAAGAACCGTTGAAACTGAGCAGAGACAATATTCACTATATGAAAACGTTCTGACTGTGGAACAAAAATCTGCTTCTCGGAGAATTCCCATTTTTCATCTCGTTTGTATAAAGAAATTTGTTTCCGTGTAAACAACGGCCACCCAATTTCTGCGGTGCCGCGTCGTGCACCAACCCAACTAGTCTGATATATAGTTAGTTAGTGTCATGGAAATTGATACAATACACGAAACAGATAAACAATATTGTAAATATTTGTTCTATTTAATGTTTCTGGAAGACGGGGTAATGCACTATGCGGTTATTCAATAGCAATTACTCTGAAACTATTTGTACAATTGGCGGGGAGTTTGGCTCGATTAAAAAAAAGAACAGGAGTATAATTTTGGTCTGTAAGAAGCGCTTGATTAGAAAATTCTGTGAGTCGTAATGTGTGTTCTACAGGGATAAAAAAATGTTTGTTTAGAATAATTAAACTAGATTCTGTTCTATTTGTGAATCATTTTGCAGTATGATACCACAAACTATCTTAATAGGATAATAAACACTTCATGGTTGACAATTATCAGGCAAGAATAAAGTCAATTTAACCAGGTTCAATGCAGTAAACACTAAAGGTTGATGAGCTTCTTCGGTAGTACTTCGAATACTTCAAAACTGAAGTCAGATAATTTGTTAGAAACCGTAAATAAATTTAACTATAAACTTTTTTTAGAAGTATATATTTGATAATTATAGAAATTGAACAAAAAGGCATATCATATAGCATCTTGTACTTTTATCACGAATTCAAATCTATTTATTATTGCCTTTTTAAGCTTGCCAAAAAAGCCAGTTTGGTATTTCTCAAGCACATATTTATGTTAGTACACAATAATATGTTGTATTTTATGTGCATTGTAAATATATATAAAATGAAGTCGTTGTATTGTTTCGTGCTATACACTGAATATCTTTATACTTATTAAACGCATAATATTAGCATATTTGATAGAAAAGCCTTATCATAATGGCAAAATTGTTGATAAATATGTAGACATTTTTTTTTCAAAAAAAAAATAAAAGATCGCAAATGAAGAAACTTGTTGTGCCGCACTTTTTCGTAATTCGCATACCGTCTGTTTTCAGCTAGGTAATTTTAATTCCATTTTACAGATGAAAATCAGATTGTTTTTCATCGATTTCTAATCATCATTATTTCTATTTATAGACAACAATGGTGTACAATCAGACGAGAATTTATCTGACTGTGAGAAGACAGATATATCCGCCGTGAAAAAGGAGTCGGCGAATGGCGAGTGTCCGACAATTAAACAACGCCAACGTAGAAAACCAAGGGTTCTTTTTTCTCAACAACAAGTTTTTGAACTCGAAAGACGTTTTAAACAACAGCGATATCTTTCCGCTCCAGAACGAGAGCAACTTGCGAACATGCTCAAACTAACGTCCACTCAAGTTAAAATTTGGTTCCAAAATCGCCGTTATAAATGCAAAAGACAGAAAATGGACAGAAACTTAGAGCTATCCACCATGTCTGTTCCACGCCGGGCACCAGTGACTGTAACAATGAGAGACGGTAAACCGTGTATGCTGGGAAGCAGTATGCCACCATCCTATCCCGCTGCACCCTACAACGTGAACATGTTCCCAGCTTATTCCGCGCCGTATACATCTCCTTCTTATAATAGTGTAAATATGCCTGGTTCCTTGCCGGGTGTTAACCAGATCTCACCACAAAGTGGTAGCTATGTACAACAACCGATGCACCAGTCTGGGATCAGAGCGTGGTAACAACTCAATAATACAACATTTCTGGTTTGTTGTATTTTGAGGCTCCCTACCTAAGTGCTAGCATGCACGGTATATCGCGAGTGGTTGCTATGGAGATCATGGTTGCTAATAACGATAATTCTATGTACATTTTACAAGTTAAAAAGGGATTATGACAGCAAATACATTTACCATTATGTTCGTTTACAACTTCTAGTATACCACGCTAATACATAAGACGTCTTCCGGATTGGACTAATTGTGTATATTCACGTGCAGTTTAGCATTTTGTTCTTTCTTCAATTCTCTTTTTTTCTCGTTTTGATAACGTGAGCTGCATTATCTTGATAGCGGACACACTCCCCGCACTCCATATTTGTGCTAGTCATTTTTTTTATTTATTGATTAATCCAAATTTACTAATTACGTCTAGTCAGTATTGACGATGAATTTTGTTATTTTCTCGAGTGTTTAACTCATTTTTTTGTGCCAATTGCGGGTTTAAGCAAGGAATTTAAATCCAGAAGAAATCACATATTTCACATTTAACCATTTTCAACTAGGGGAAGTAACTCTTGTCATGTGGAAATACGAACGTTACTGATTTATCTACCCTTGTATCTTGAATGAAACGGAAATATTCCCTATTATAACTTTAATAATTTGTTATTGAATAAATCAGTCTCTGTTTCTGGTTGATGTAAATGTGTTGTAACATTTACGTTTTACTTCTAAGCTCAAATTTAAGTAAATGTGCCTTTAATCAGGTGTAGGATTGTTCCCCTTCATCTTCCAGTGAGAAAAGTTTCGTTGATATTTTGTGCAACATGTATTTCAATATATTACTAACTCACAATCATGGATTATATTTATGCAATATTTCAGCGTACTTATGTTGTTTATTTTAAATATTATTATATTGTGTAACTAAATGAAAATTATTTGTATGGGCATGTTCATATTTGTATATTATGATTTAATATTGTATATTTTGACAATTTTTTGAAACTCATATTTGCCTATGACTATAGATACTATGAAATATACAAATACATGTTAAATTTGTCTTATTTATCAATTACATAGTTAGATATTCGGGTGAATACAATTACAATATTCACACATTACATTCCACAACAAATTTTTCGGATCCGCGGCCGTGGTCCAGTGGTTAGTGCGCTGGACTTGTAACCCGGAGATCTGGGTTTGAATCCCGGTCGCTGCAGGTCATACCCTTTCGTGAAAATTTGACAAAAATGTCGATTTTCCTCCATATGTGGAGAAGTTGCCGGCTTCTTGTGGAAGGGTAAGTTTGTACTGGTTAGTATACAGTCCAGGAAAACTGGTTAGGTGAATCGGTCGCCGTATATAACAGAAAAATTGTAGAAAAACGGCGTTAAACGCCAGTGACAATAAGTCACATACAAACAAATGTTTTCAAGTAACCACGACTTGTCATGTGAAAAAAACAGAAATACTGTTAGAAACGGTTATAGAGACCTGGGATACAGTGAAGAATGTGGTTTAGTAAAGTAATGATTTTTTCCATACTGGTCATTTCTTTATTTCAATATAGTTGATATTATTAGTTACGTGGCTTCTTACTGACCCGATACGGTGAGATACAGGGTCAGTAAATAAGTATTAGGCGAGAATGATAGCTGGAGCCCAATATTAATTTCCTGACACTGTATCACACCGTATCGGGTTAGTAAGTAGCCGTACAACGAATTTATCTTACCGAGAACCTTTCAAAATTCAAGTTACCCAACTTTTATGCAATCTCAGCTATTGTTATTTTGAAATTATGATTATTGACTCGATATGATTTGCAACTGACCTAATGCAGGAAAATATGCGGTCAGCACGTGACCCAATTCAACCAATTAGCAGTAAGTATTCTGTACGAGGTAAGATAAAGTGAAATAAGGATACAGTGAGGTATTAATTCATTAAGTACCAATGAATAATTGAATTCACTATATTCGTGTTGTGTTGTATATACAATAGGTAAAATTATACACAAAAAGTGAACAACCTAACATTTTTACCAGCTCAGTAACAGACACACAATAGCAAGGGCTTATATATTTATTAGAATCAGATGAAATTTGAGAAATATTCGTGTCCAAAAAAGTATTCGTTAAGTTAACTTTACTACTTTTATCGTTTTGTTTTCTATTTCTGTTACATATACAAAAGAAATATATCATCATTAAATGCAGAAATCTGATGACAATAAAACATTCTCAATGTATTTTATAAGTAACTACCACAATGGTTTAATTTGTTGTTTTAGCAAATATGGTATTGTTTCAATCGGCGTACAAATCAATACCAAATACACACATAACGAACACTGACCACTAACAAAACATCACAAACACTGACCACTGAAACAGGATACATAATGTACAGTTACCACTGACACGACATTACGAACAATGATCACCAACACAACATTATATAAACTGACCACCAACACAACATTATATAAACTGACCACTGACACAACATTATATACACTGACCACTAACACAACATAAAACGAATAAGAAATTGCAAATTTAAACATTTCATTGATGTCTTACAAAATAATGATTATTTCTAAATTGTTTATACCATGCATAACATTGTGACGTTATGCTGATAACAACATTGTGACGTAATGTTGATAACAACATTGTGACGTTATGCTGATAACAACATTGTGACGTTATGCTGATAACAACATTGTGACGTTTAACTAACTAATAGCAACAGTGTGAAGTTACGCGTACTGATAGCAATATTGTGAAGTAATATTAACTAATCGCAACTTTATGACGTTTAGCTAACTGATAGCAACATGTGACGCGACGTGAACTGTCTTCAATTCAATATAAAGTATATAATGTACAAGTAAATCACTCAGATAGGAAAATTACGGGCATAAATAAATAAATGAAAACATACATTTTGTGATATATTTTCCAATGTTGGCATCTCTAATATTAGTGGTGAATATTTGTTGACATTTCACCCAGTTATCTAATAAAAATTGAAAATACTGATCACGTGACAGATTCCGTGAATCTCATAGTTATAAGAACAAAGGTGTTATTATTTTATTTTATGTTTTCGTCACACCAACAAACCGGCTTCGCATAGGACAAACATTTTGGTCTGTCCTCGCCAAATGTCTTTCTACGTCTGTAAGATGATAATTTGTATGAAAACCTTGTATCTATTAGGCCTACATGCGGTCATTTTAATGAAAACCTTTTATCTATTACATGCGGTCAGTTTAATGAAAACCTTTTATCTATTATATACAGTCAGGTTAATGAAAACCTTATATTGTATCTATTACAAGCGGTCAGTTTAATGAAAACCTTTTATCTATTACATGCGGTCAGTTTAATGAAAACCTATTATCTATTACATGCTCTCTGTTTAATGAAAACCTATTATCTATTATATACAGTCAGGTTAATGAAAACCTTTTATCTATTACATGCTCTCTGTTTAATGAAAACCTATTATCTATTATATACAGTCAGTTTAATGAAAACCTTTTATCTATTACATGCTCTCTGTTTAATGAAAACCTATTATCTATTATATACAGTCAGTTTAATGAAAACCTATTATCTATTACATGCGGTCAGTTTAATGAAAACCTTTTATCTATTATATACAGTCAGGTTAATGAAAACCTTATATTGTATCTATTACATGCAGTCAGTTTAATGAAAACCTTTTATCTATTACATGCTCTCTGTTTAATGAAAACCTTTATCTATTACATGCGGTCAGTTTAATGAAAACCTTATCTATTACATGCGGTCAGTTTAATGAAAACCTTTATCTATTACATGCGGTCAGTTTAATGAAAACTTTTTATCTATTATATACAGTCAGGTTAATGAAAACCTTGTGTTGTATCTATTTTCATGCGGTCAGTTTTAAAGATAGCTACGCTCGGTCATGTTAACTTAGGAGTTTATAGGATAGATTACGCAGGCTCGTGTACATACACTTTGTTTTGATAATAGCGTCTGTATTTTAAACTTAACTCTGTACACAATACAATGTGGATTTAGAAGGGTAAGTACCCCATATATATAATATTTTCATTTCATTTTCTTGTTGTGTTATAAATAATGTAGAATCATATTGTACATTTAGTTTATAATACTAATAATGTGTTGTTTTATTGGTAACAAATATGCTCCATTTTTTGTCCGTGTGCAGGAATTTTAGCCTGATCAATGATAAACGTGTGTGTTGTAACAAAGCATATTTATACAGATAGGACAGGGGCATAGCCGTTACGTCTCATTCCTTCGGACTTAAAATCACGCCTCGCGCTCAATTACCAAACTTTTATATTTAAAGATTTTATAATAAGGCTATCCCGGTAAAACCGTAAAACAATAGTTTTACGGATGACCTTACGTAAACCTACTGTGATTGAAATATTGTTTTATGCGACTTATTGTTACTGGGATTTAACGCCGTTTTTCAACAAATTTTCAGTTATATTTGGCGTCCGGTTCACCTAACCTGGATTATATACTAACCAGAACTAACATACCTTTCTAAAAGGAGCCGGAACATCTCCACATATAAAAAATCTCGACCTACCTACCCAATTTCTAATGAGCAAGTAACCAGAAATGAACATTTTTGTCTTATTAAATCATTTAGTACGTACAAGTATATCTATGTCACTTCTTTCATGTATTGCATTATTGTTGAGTTCGCTATTCATTGTGAAACCCCGTTCAACTATTCCAACGCTTTGTCACCCTAGCTCTGAGACAATAGCTAACATACAGATGAATGATAGCAAATATTTACACTTCTTTATATTTACCTGCATCATACTGACATGAAAAAAGTGACGCCCAAAAATTGTTATCCTGAAAAAAATGGTTAGTAATTAGCGTGTGAATTACTTTATGCTATATTTCCATTCGTTAGATACACGCTGATTGGATCAATTGTCCTGCGCTCTATTGATAGAGCCACATGGGAGCTAGCACGTTGAAGGGATGGTGTATAAAGGCGTATTAAGCTTAAAATGGCCACACGGACCCAAAACACCTATATTACATATATATGATATACGTTATTTTAGTCCGTGTGCCTATTTTAGGCCTAATACGCCATTATACTCTATCCCTTCAACGTGCTAGACCCCCGTGGATAGAGCCAACTGGGATATATTAATTATATGACTCCATCAACTTGACTAGCTTGTAAATGTATTTTTTGTACCTTAATGTTAGGGTCGTTTGGACAAAATGACAACTGAGCGAGCACTTGTCACAAAGGTTGAGGTAGAAGATATTGTACGGCGTCTATATGGACTCAGTGTGGTGGGTCAATCCAATCTCAACAGCTATGATGACATCAATATACACGTGCATGTTGAGAAACACTGTTCAAATACTCATCTCTCAACTGTATCTGATGACGGTTATGTCCTCAAAATACTCAATTCTTTAGATTCTCAAAAGGTGGACTTCATTGGTACGTATTTCTGCTTATCCAGTAAATATTGTATTTTAGTTTTTTACCATTTTAGAGCTTAACCTGTTAACAAGCTTTCAATCTAATTCGTTTACAAGTTGCTTCTTGGCAGATATATTCCAACAATATTTCCTGTTGTATATACCTTGTATTTCAGCAATATCCTTATATTTATCACTCATATCCTATCCATATCAAGGTCTGTACAACAGTCTTATCCTAACCTATATATCAGCCATATCATAGTCTATATATCATCAGCCATATCCTAATCTATATATCAGCCGTATCATAGTCTATATATCAGCTATATCCTAACCTATGTATAAGCCATATCCTAATTTATATATCAGCCATATCATAGTCTACGTATCATCTACATTTTAATCTATATATCAAACATATACTAATCTATGTATCAGCCACATCCTATTCTTTATATCAGCCATATTATAATCTATATATCAGCCATATCCTAGTCTATATATTAGCCATATCCTAGTCTATATCAGCCATATTCTAATCTATACATCAACCATAGCCTAGTCTATATATTGGCCATATCCTAGTCTATATCAGCCATATTCTAATCTATACATCAACCATAGCCCAGTCTATATATATTAGCCATATCCTAGTCTATATATTAGACTAGTCCTAGTCTATATATTAGCCATATCCTAGTCTATATCAGCCATATTCTAATCTATACATCAACCATAGCCTAGTCTATATATTGGCCATATCCTAGTCTATGTCAGCCATATTCTAATCCATGCATCAACTATATCCTAGTCTATATACTAGTATTGGCTATATCCTAGCTTATATATCAGTCATATCCTGATCTATTTTTCAGCCATACCCTAGTCTATTTATCAGTCATATTCTAGTCTATATATAAAACCTATATCTTAATGTATCCTCATCTATATATCAGCCATATCCTGATATATACAACAGTTATATCATAGTCTATATACCACCCATATCCTGACCTACACTTTATATCCTGGTCTATATTCCAGCCATATCTTAGTATGTACACAAGACATATCCTAGTTTAAATATTAGCTATACTTTAGTATATATACTTATCATATCCTAGCCTATATTTTCGACCATATCCTAGTCTATTTATCAACCAAGTGTTAGTTTATATTCCAGCCATATCATGGTCATATTATCAGCTTCGTATTCTTAATATATGAAATATATGCAGATGTCAATTTTACAATATTTAAATTATCTTCTAGGGGCAATGCATGATGCAATCAAAGCTGTCTGCAATGCTGGAATTCCGACATCATTTCCCATCTCAAACATACGCGGAGAGTTCTATTCACTACAGAAACTAAAATGCCAGTCAGGTATGACATGGGAGTATTCAAACAAAGTTGATACAAGTTCCTTTTATTTCATCCTTTAAAATTAAAGCGATTTTCTTTAATAAATCAGCCATCACTTTCTCAGGTCTTTTCAAAATGGTGTCAAAGTTTAGATGATGAATTTCAATTTTAAATATGGTATGCTTCATTAAGATCATATGTTTTGGACTCAGACAAATCACTTGCCCTTCACTGCTGTAAGCTTGAAACCCACCTTAGAACAGATTTCACATTTGAGGGAGCTGTCCAGCTAGCTTACGAATGGTTGGTGGTTCTACCAAGGTGGACACCAAGTGGTCCTCATCTACTGTTAAAGATGGAAGGTCACCAAATTACCCTAGCTGTTGGTGTGACACTAAACACCAATGAAAAAAAATCATACAAAAGCTAAATCATAAGTTTGTTTATGTCAGTATATCAAGAGTTACGGTCCTTTAATTAAAAGTAAGTAATTTTTAACTTGGTTTGGTTCCCTGCCTAATATAGTCTTTGATGATTAGTGTCAGGGGCAGGTAATCCAGACTAGTGTTTAACTGTGAATAAGTTTGAGCGTTTTGTTTGTCAGAACTTGTAGTGTAAACTGGTCCTCGTTCCATGTTGCAGTGCACCAGAGTCAACGGGTGCCAGTTTAACCTTTGTGAGGACTGTGTTGTTACAAAAGACTCAAATGATTCATATAAAGTTATCATAGTCAACAAGCTCACAACTAACAATCTAATTACAGTATAACCCCTGAAAACTGGACTCCCTGACAACAGCAATTTCCTGAAAACTGGACTCCCTGATAACAGCAATTCCCTGAAAATTGGAAGATTTTTAAAGTCCTATTTTTACTCTTCAATAGTCGATAGTTCTCTGAAAACCGGAATTCTCAGAAAACTGGACTTTTGGCCCAGCCTGGAAGGAGTTCAGTTTTCAGGGGTTATACTGTATAAGGTATGTTTAATTTGCTGTTACAGGAGAGAATGAGTGTATGTTTCTTGTGAGATTATTTCAATTTATACCCGGAGATTTACTAAATGGAAAAACGTACACACATCAGTTGTGTTTTCAAGTTGGTCAGTTAGCTGGGAAATTGGACAAAGCTCTTCAGGTGATATAAATAATTCATTAAACTTTTAAAATATGTATCAATTAAGCTCACTCGTAGTAGAGTAATGGGGCAAAGATTTCAACCAGCAATCCTTAACTACAATGTTTCATGTTTCTGCACCAAAGACGGATTATTATTTATCTTCTAAGGGGCCAGGTGGCTATGGTCTCTGATTTGTAATCACTAGTCCCTCACTATTCGAATCCCATCCAGTCCCAGATGAATTTCACAAGTGAGGAAGCTATACAGCTAGCTTATGGTAGGTTGATGGTTCTTCCCAGGTGAATGCCTGGGGTATTCCTCCACCAGAAAAGTTGACTAATCACCATGGCTATTGGTACAATGTCAAACCCCAGTGAAAAAAGTATCTCCTTCTCTTTAAGGGTTTTGACCATCCTGGCTTGATCAACCACTCTAGACACTGGAACTTGAGAGAAGTAGAAAACCTTGGTGACAAGATTGCCTGTATCACAGATGAAAACGATAAAAAACTAGTGAAAGAAGTGGTTAAAAAATTTAAGTCAGATGTACTAAACAACTCAGGCTTGACCCGAGGTATGTTTCTGGAATTAATTAACTACAGTGCTCCCTCCTGTAACGTCACCTCCAAAGACCGATTCCCTCCAAGAAACGACAGTAAAAGGCACACACACACATAATAAAAACGCCTGTCGCGAATGTATCAATTCTCTCTGAACAAAAACTCCTTCCATAGAACAATACTTTTTTGCGACTCTGACAAGTGTTGCTCTTCGGCGGGAGTGCTGTGTATACAGTTGAACAAGGTTAAAGCGAATTTCTAGGGATCAAAACATGCATTTCATTACATCGATATTTAACTATTTCAGTGAAATAAAAAAAACTGTGCGTGAGGAGAAAAATTAATACAACATTGTATCATACAATTCTTTACTACTGTTACATCAATTTTCACTATAACTTGAGTTTTACTGTACTTTACACTAATTCAAGTTGAAAGTTTTTGGTTGAGTCTTACTTTCAGTAGGGTACATATACCCTTTCAGCTTCAAAATTAGATCTTTAACAGTATGGGTGTGGGGTCAAAGTTGAACAAAATATGAAAAAACACTAAATGTATGTCAACAGTATTGAATTTTTTAACTCTGATAAACAAGTACAAATGTATTAGTTAACAGACTAAAGTTAACAGTTAACAGACTAAAGTTAACAGTTAACAGACTAAAGTTAACAGTTAACAGAAAAACCTCAAACGCCTCTGGACTGTGTTCATATTTAGGATCAAATAAATTGGTCTTAATACTTGTATCGAGGTGGTTACATTACCTATAGAAATATAAAGAATGAACACCAGTCCGTAAAGAAGTGGTTTTTATAATAATAAATGAGATGGTCTTAATATTGAAGTGGTCACTAAGCGAGGTTTGACTGTAAATGCCAATGGCTGTTTTTTTGTTTTACATGTAAATGTAGTCAAAATAGCAAAATATTATGTTGATCTACATTGAACCAACTGAGAGCCATTTTTCTTACTTGGAAAACTTTAACACAGTTGACTCGGGAAATAAAGTTGTAAATTGTAGGTTGTTTTTAATATAAATATATGGGTTGTCTTGACAACAGTCACTGTATTGCAGGAGTCATCCATGCTGACCTAAATGAAGGCAATATCATAGTTAAAGCTGTAGAAGTGTCATCATCAGAAGGTGAGGAACAACATACATGTACATACAATGTTCACGGAGTACTAGACTTTGGTGACTTAGTGGATGAACTACAAGTGTATGAGATAGCAATAGCTGTGGCTTATATGATGATAGAATGTAAGGATCTAGATCAGATTGACGTTGGTGGACACACGCTGGCTGGATATCTCCGTGAAATAAATCTATCATCGGCTGATTGTCGGGTACTTAAAGTATGTATTTGCGCAAGAATGGCGCAGTCGTATACATATGGTGCTTACGAGCACAAGAAAGATCCGTCCAATACATACTGTCTAAATACATCTAACAAAGGCTGGCCTATACTGAGACAATTATGGAAGATGTCAGATGAAGAGTTGTTCAAACGTTGGAATCATATCTTTAAACAGTATAGCATAAGTGCAATATAATGAACTGTTAGGTATTACATATCATACGTTATCAACTACCTACATTTTGTCAACAATTATACAAAAATATATCTGTACATTTTTGTATCATTATATACATATATAATAAAAAATATATATATATATATATACAATCAAACCTGTGTTTGCAGCCACCTCCAAATAAAGACCACCCTGTGAATAAAGACTACACTTTGAAACACCATCATGGGTTATAACTTATTTAAACTGACCTCCAAATGAAGGCCACCTGTCAATAAAGGTCACATTTTGTCTTTCCCAGCGCAGGTATTCATAAATGTCCCATATTGTTGAACATAAAAGCTGACAATCCACATGTGACCTTAATATTATGTGTTTTCAAAAAATGAAAGGTTGAATGAAAGACCTTTTGCTTAACATCAACAGCAGCAGAATATTAATCCAATAAGTCATTCATTATGGTATTTAATTATCAGTTTGATCAACTAAGCAAGTAGGAGGAAGGCCTCCATGGTTGAGCGGTTCTAGTCTCTGACTAGTAATCAGTAGCCCCCTCACTGCGCAAGTTCAAACCCTACCCAGGAACAGAAAAGATCATGTAAGGAAATTTTCCAGCTAGCTTACAGAAGGTCGGCAGTTCTACCCAGACTACACCGGGAGTCTTCCTTCACCGATTCACCAAAGAATCCTGATGTTAAATTCTAGTGAAAAAAAAACAACCAATCTTGCAGCTGAAGGCTGGAAATTGAGTTGATTCCATAAGGATTTACCAGTGTAACTATCTATAGCTATTTGTGAATTTATTTTTCTTCAATAATAAGTGTTTTTTTTTGCTGTGGTGAAGAAATTAATTAACTAAAGTAGTAAGTGACTTTATTTCCAATGACAAGACTTTATTTCCAATGACTTGATGACGATAAAACATGTCTTCAAAAAAACATTTTACAAAATTACCAATAATTTAGATAATGTCGATCAAAAACATATTCCATGTTTAAAAAACTGCTTACAAGATGTGAGAATCTATGTGAAAATGTTACATTCCGTGTATAATAAAATACCAGTAAGTCTTTCAGGGGACACAACTCAAATAAATTGTTGAGAATTCTTCAATTAGCTATCCTTGAGTATCATATAATACTGATTTATTAAACATTTTATGAGCCTCAGGTGACATCCTGATCTTGTGTGAGTCTATGCTTATGACAATATTTGTAAACTTGTTCCAACAAGGAGACTAAGACTTGACATCTAGCAGACATATTATCACGAGT
Source organism: Lutraria rhynchaena (assembly GCA_008271625.1). Taxonomy (NCBI): domain Eukaryota; kingdom Metazoa; phylum Mollusca; class Bivalvia; order Venerida; family Mactridae; genus Lutraria; species Lutraria rhynchaena. Next base: position 2,264,441 of record VIBL01000019.1, on the reverse strand, counting down.
CGCCTTTTTATCCACTGTTATACTTTCACTGTAGAGAGATCTTAAATCTTCAACATGTTCTGATATCTGAGATATTTTACTGAAAATATAGCAAGAGTATTATGTATAAATATGATGGACAGAGTGCTGTATAAGTACTTATTTTGGCGGGGGGGGGGGGGTATTTTGGCTGTCAGGGTCAGATGCGCCAATTCAAAACAAAGCCAATTCAAAGCACCGCCATTTTATTTATATTCATGACACCATGTTATTGTCAACGAGAGTTTAAATTTGGCGGTCTGAGAGTGTTTGCACCAATTTATGACCCTGTCAAGTCAAAACACGTCAAAAAATGCTAACATCTGACACCGCAGATATATTGTGCTATACAGTATGATGATCAACCACAATTTTAGGACATAAACATTTCCAGTGATAATTTCAATCAACAACCTAAGCAATCATGCCAATGAGTTGATACTAAGATAGTAGAGTCCCAATTAAGTCAAATACTGGAAGGAGGTTATGAATTAAGTTAATTGGAACAACACACAGTAGTTCTCTCACTTAGAACAAATTATTTAAACCCTTTACCTCATAAGCTTAGTTTGGACTCTTCCAAATTCAAAGCAAATATTCAAAACATCAATTTATTTAAGAAAATTGGGTAATTTCTCTCTACTGTTGAAACAGAAGCAAATTTTGTTAACTCTTCAAATTATATTGGCCGAAGGTAATTTTTGACCCTCAACTTACGATATCTAAAAAGCAACCTAATGATACATTAACAACACACTTAATATATCTAACCTCTTTTTCTGTAACACTGAATACATCTTCAACAATTGCTGGAGTGTGAACTGTAGTCGTGATTCTACTATATCTAAAATTGTCTTTCCTTCAGCAAGAATATTATGTGATTCTGGCTCAATCAATTGTAGAGACAGACCTTTTAGAGAGTCCTTACAACCACTTAAACAAACCAATATCTGTGTGAGTATTTTCTGACGTTTTATGTTTGTTTGACCTAAAAATATAGAAGAACTTAGATACTATCACACATGAAAAGATTAATTGCTTTACATTAATTCCAACAAATGATATGCATTTATGTGTACCTTAACAAATGCAATACAATTATCACTATGAAAAATTAACATTCTTATATACGCTACTTGTACGACAAACTTGATCTTCAGAGGTCAATGACAATATATAAGCTTGTTAACCAATATCACTTTTTTCACAATTTATGATGTACAATATTGGTACTACTGATATATAAAAACAAAAATTGTCGAATGAACACACAAAGATTGCTGTGAGAAATGTTACATTATCATTACAGTTGTGATGTATGCTATAGCAAAACATGAAAATAAAATATGAATTTAAACATAAAATGTCAGAACAATGTGAACTAAATGATAATTTTACCATTTAAAGAACTTTCTAACATTGCGATATACTCAAGATGAGCCTGTAAAAACTCCACATGACATTCCATCTGTTGGTACAGTCTAGTAGACTTGAGGTAATGTTTCTCGGCCAATACACTTAAACGTTTCTTTTTCTGGTCAGAACACTATCAAATAGAAAAAAATAACAATCAAGATTACATCTTAGCGTTCTTTAGCATATAAATTAAGCCTAAACAAAAAAAGGTTTGTTTCCGGTTACATGCCCAAAAAAATATGAGTCAGTAGGTAGGAATTTTTTTATGTTTTTTTTTACATATATCAGCAACACTGTATGGGAATATGTGCACTGTAATATTAATGAGTTATGAAATTTACAATATAGCACTAAGATCTGGATGCCATAAAAACTTACGAGTCGGCAAGTATAATATTGGGTCCGTTGGGTAACCAGAAACAAACTTTTTTTTAGGCCTTAATTCAATTGTCAAAAATAGTTATATATAAATAATAGCTAAGAGATAATAAATAATAACAAATTCTAACAACAAAGGGTGAACAACCATTTAACAGTTTCATAAAACTCAAAAATTTAACTTCAAAGGAAACTGGATAAGACTCTATCAACTATTTAATACAAAATTATTTATTGCATCAGAGTACTCATCAGGGACCTGCCACCGACCCAAAAGGTCAGTTTGAACGACTAACGGGCCGGTAAAAACCAGCAAAGATATCTATATTTAAAGGGGGAAGGGATGATGTCCCGGACTACCCCCCCAGAAAGCCTGTTTCTTTTTCATTTAAACCTATCCAACAAATTCCTAATGATAACACTGTACATAAAGTACTTTCAAATCATGTAACATAACTTGTGTCATAAAATCGTACCACAGATCTTACGTTATACTAACTGAGATCATATGATTGACCTAAACCATTATTCATTTACATCGTAACATCTATGATACTGTGTTGTGTGTCTCTTCCTTCTAAGTGATAAGGTTCAGTAATCATAAGATGACTTATTACATACTTACATCACCTCTAAGTGAGTTATGGAACAGTGAAGCAAGACGATGATTCACAGCAGCAGCTCTGAATTGATACATGGGTTGGTTAGCAAACGATGTATCTTCTTTACAATACTTCAAGGAATTATCCATTAATGTAATAATCTCTTTCTCAACCTGAAAATAAAGTATCTGTTTATTGCTTTTTCAATCAACCCATCAAACAACTATTTGACCTTTGGCTCCACTGTCTGACCTTAGTTTACACTAATTTATTTTAGCTTGAGTGAGAAACAAGCAATTTTGCCTATATTAATCACACTTGAGTCCGCTTCCTGGACACTATACCAGTACTCTGTCTGAAAGACGGAATTGTAAAGTTCATGAATGAAACTTGTCTAAGCCGAGATTCGAACTCAGAACCTTCAGATCAGATGTTGGATGCTCTACTCCTAGACCACAATGCCTCACTGTCTGAACCAGACATGTCAAAAACGTGCATTATGGTTATATGTTTGAAGCCAATGATGTACTCACCATTTTAAGAATAAGAGTTTCTGATAAAGATCTGGCAATGCTCTCTGAGTGGTATTAGGAAAGCAACTTGTTGGATCAATTCAATTTAGTAAAACAATAGTGATTTTTCAATCAATTAGTGACAGATACCGAGTTTATCTAATTAAAAAGCACTTATTTTATCTCACTGATTACTTCAAACTTCAAGTTGAACATCTTACAGATCAACAGCCTCTTACACTGGTAGCAAATTAAACTAAACAGACAAACCTCCTCTTTCTTTACTGATGATAACGGGGCATAATCTTGTAACAAAGAAGCCATGTTAAAATAGGTTGTAGAAAGTTCCCACTTCACAGAATCTACAATAGCTTTAAATCCTTGGTTACCAAGCGTTAGTGCTCTCTTGTATTCATCTATAGCCTGAAAGAGAACGATCTTGATGAACTTCTATCATATACAGTAAAACTTCGTAATGAGCATCAATATCATGAGCACTCGACTTATCTCGAGGAGTTTTTAAAATCCCATCCAATTTTTGTTCTTGGCTGTGTATAATTTTCAACCAACAAACAAATGCCTCGTTATTATGAGCACCACATTTTGTCGAGAGCAGTTAGTCTGTTTCGATGACTCCTTGAGGTAACGAAGTTTTACTGTAATCACTTCATAGACAAATATATAACAATATGTCTTATTCTAAGAAATAGTGAAAATTCCTATGATAAAATGGTCATAACTATTTATGTTTTTGAACTAGCCTAGTCCTGGATATAGACTTGTACATTGAAGGTTAAAATGTCACAGTGCAATCGTTTAACAAATTAATATATAAGTAACCTTGAGTATTACTTTATTATCTTAGTATACTTGAAAACTTGACACAAATGTATGGATTACTGCACTCTACATTGAGATATGGATCTCTTTTAAGTACCATAATTTTATCATTTCAAGGATTGATGCGACAGATAACATATGATAACTCATTAAGCAACAACATCCAACTATGATATAAGTACATATATATAAGTTTTACTTAGAGTATAAACATTTGCATACGTAAAACAGTAAATTGATGCATGACAAGCAATATATTGACTGTAAAATTGACTAGACTTGTGAATAGACCAGCTATCAACCAAAATTATGGAAACTGAAACTATCATAATGAAATCAGAATTAAAGCAGTATACGCACCAGTTGAAAGTGATTACGTTCCTTCCTAGTGAATTCTTGCTGTTTGCTGTGAAGTGCTATCTGCGTGTAAGTTGTAGCACACAATCTCATAAGACGTCCATAGTTACAGTGTAGTAGTGCTTGATTAGCTATATCATGTATCTGTTCAAACACTTCAATACCCTGAGTAAAAGCTTGACGACCACTTGTCCACAGTTTTATCATGTCCTCCGATGGTTTACTCTTTGTAACTATGTAAAAGATATATTTACTATTCATTACCATGTAAAAGCAATATTTACTCCTTGTTACTATGTAAAAGATATATTCACTCTTCATTACAATGTAACAGCTATACTTACTCCTTGTTACTATGTAAAAGATATATTTACTCTTCACTACCATGTAAAAGCTATACTTACTCCTTGTTACTATGTAAAAGATATCTTCACTCTTCATTACCATGTAAAAGCTATACTTACTCTTTGTTACTATGTAAAAGATATATTCACTCTTTGTTACTACATACAAACGTAGACTCAATAGACATTTAACACAGTAATTGAACAATTTGTATAATATATGCACAGGTAAATGGAAATACTATTACACTATACAATATATATCTCATTATAAACTCAGACACAAAAACTAATTTAAACTCATATTGTGCAGACATATTTCAGAACATTACCAAAATAACAATAACTAAGAATATCTCAGGAATATTTTTATATGCTTTGACGATGTACTACTGCGTGGATTTTGATACATCAAACGCATGATGCACTATGTAAAAGCAAGAGCTCCACAGAGTGCCGCCAATCCTCGTCTGTTTTACATGTCAGCAACGGGGGACCGCATTTGAAATATCAAGTTAGAACATGATATAATTTTGATAAGGTATAATTTTGATCAAAATTCTAAGTTAAAAAGGGGCATAACTCCACAAAGATAGCTTTCAGAATAATGCACCTTGTCATGATAATCAAGTATTCCAAGAGTAGGGTTGATATCTTTTAGTATTGGGTAACATTAAAGTTTCTGCATAAAAACGACAACCCAGCGATCATGATAGCTTGACTTTTTGTTTGAAAGCAGATGAGCTAACAAGTACTTAGTTCTACATACCTTCAATTTCCAGTAGTTTCTGGGCCTGTTGCATATAGCACACACCCAGTTCATTAAAAGCGTTCCCTTTGCGTTTAGCAAGTGGAACATGAACTGGATTTTTTCTGGAGATTAATGTTAGAGCCATATTGTAACAATCTATACAAGCAATAAGATTATCACATAAGTCTGCATCAAAATTAAACCATCTTTCATATTCTGAAAATAAAATATTTTAATTGAAACATAATTCATCATATTAAGATGACTTCTAATCTATAAAAAGCCTATATACAATCCTGATCATTTGAGATGTGTATACCGTATATTCTCAAATAAATGCACCATGGGCGTTACATTTTTAAATATGTGTTTGTGTCATTCCTTGGATTTAAAAAGTCTACTTTTCTATTAATTTCTATAGTTCATCTCGGATTAAAAAAGCCTGTCATGGAAAGCCATTTTTGTTATCTCTAGCTCAAAAGGGGGGGGCGTTTATTAGGTGAGGGACATTTATAAGGGAATATACGGTAGAAGCAAGATACACGTTAGAATAAATACCACCAACAATGACATAGGCCACATCAAATTAATCTTCCATTCAATGGATTCAGTGCACCTATTTTCAAGTAAATGAAAAACAATTGCTGTTACTGCAGGCAAGCAATAGCAACAATTACAGATAATTAGAAAAAAATTATATGATAGCATACATTGTCTGCACAGAAAAATACTGATATTTCAACGTTTCTTGCTATTTCATCAATTTTCATAAAAGCTTACCAAATAAGGAAATTTCTTTCTCTGCCATTTCATAGATTCCTTGTTCATCCATTGTGGACTGTTTCAAGCAATCATCCCAGTTTATATTAGTTACATTAGATTTTATCACAGCTAACCTCAAATCTCCACACAAGCCGAGTAAACAAGATAACAGGGCATCGTTTTCACGAGCTTTTTGTGGTAAAACGGAACGTAACGCATCTGAAATATTAAACAAAAAAATATAGAATATCCTTATTGTTGTATAAACAATACAGTGCTCCCTCCCGTAATGTTACCTCCAAAGACCGATTCCCTCCAAGATACGAAAGTAAAAGGCACACATACTCATAATATAAAACACCATTGCAAATTAATCAATCCCCTCTGAACAATAGCTCCCTCCAACAAACAACACTTTTTTGCGACTCCAACAAGTGTTGCTCTCCGGAGGGAGCACTGTGATACAATAGTGAACAATTATCAAAAAAATCGAATACATGACTACAAAAAAAACTAAAAGACAAATTAACTACAAAATATAGTTAAACCTGTGATAGGAGCCACTTTCAATTAAAGATCAAAGACCATCCTCTTAATAAAGGTCATTCTTTGAAAAACCGTCACCAATTATTAAAAACGAACTGACCTTTGAATAAAGGCCATCTGTCAACAAAGGCTAAATTTTGTCTTTCTCAAGGGTGGCCTTTGTTCAAAGGTTTGACTGTAATTTCTATTCCACAGACTGAACGTAACAAACTTACCAAAACAAGTAAGGGCCATCTTCAGGTATGTAAAAGTTTTCAGGTTATCATTAACACCCATTGAAATTTTTGACATTGCTAAAAATGTTAACGAGGCTTTTCTATATAATAATCCTTCAGAGAGTTTATGCCAAGTTTGTGTTTCCTTGTCACCAGACTTCAAAGATGTTGTTTTCAACTTCTCTAAGCTTAATCTATCACTTCCAGAATTACTAGAAGTTTTATTTTCCTTGTTTTTACTCAAAGGTTCATAATGTAATGGTATAGCTTCATCAGCGTTACATGTGGCTTGTTCCTCCACTATCTGGCAATTTCTGTGAACTCCCATCTTAAAATCATATTGTAGACACACCAAACCCTGCAATATTAACATTAATAAATCCATGATATAGTTATTAGTACCGTCAAACCTGTGAACAAATGCCACCCTAGGGAAAGACAAAATGTGGCCTTTATTGACAGGTGGCCTTTATTCAGAGGTCAGTTTGTTCTAAATAATCAATGATGCTTATTCAAAGAATGGTTTTTATTCACAGGGTTGTCTTTATTTGGATGTGGCTGCAAACACAGGTTTGACTGTAATTATACAAGCATGCCAAAATGATTATTTTTCCCTTCCTACATTTTTCCAAAGACCAAAGCAATAATCTTGTTAACTGTCAGCCTTCTCTCTCCTCTACCAAAAAAAAGATTTTAGGCAAGATAAAATATAAAATCACTTTCAGGGTAAAACAAACCGAGAGTCCTTTATATGTGACCCAGTCTATTTACCAGATATGTTTGTTTGTTTCTTTGTTTTGTTTTTATGTAACATTGTCACTGGGGTTTAACGCTGTTTTTCAACAATTTTTCAGTTATATATGGTGAACAGTTCACCTAACCAGTTTTCCTGGATTGTATACTAACCAGTATTAACTTACCCTTCCACAAGGAGCCGGCAACTTCTCCAAATATGGAGGAAAATCAACATTTTTGTCAAATTTTCATAGAATGGTATGACCCGCCACTACCAGGATTCGAACCCAGATCTCCAGGTTACAAGTCCAGCGCACTGACACTGGACCACAGCCGTGGCCTCATTGACCAGATATGGCCACAAACTGCTGTGGTGTTCTATACAGCTTAGAAAATGGAGATTTTTGTAAGCCAGTTTATTGAAAATGCAGATTTGAAATGTTTGGTAATCATACATCATCGGAAGGAGTATCAAATTGTTTTTTGAGCAGATAAAAATATCATATTTTATGAAAATTAACTTTATGAGGTCTTAGAAATAAAACCAGTTTATACAAAGATTATGAGACTGTACATACACGATGAATACATTTAACTGCCTCCTCACATCTCTCAGACTCTGTTTCATTTAATGGTTTAAGTCTAATTAACTCTTTAGACTGGGAAAGATTGCCTGTTGTAGACAATGTCTTCACATCAACGCAGTGCGGTTTACCTGTATTATCATCATCACAGTCCTGGGAAATAAGATTGTAAAACCATGTATAAAACCTGGAAAATATGTGAGTTATTAACACTAAGAAAAAAAATTTTTTCAGTGCATAATAATGCTATGAAAAATGGCATATATAGAATAAGATGCCATTTCCCATGTTCATCAATACCAGGATGACACAAAAAAGGGAACAAATGTTCTTTATTTTTGATCATGTCCCTTATACTATCAACGTAAACTGACATGGAATTTATGTTAACAACATGTATTACATAAACATCTAATGTCCCAGTATCTTATAACAGTATCTATTACAAATTTCACACTGGCTTTAATATGTTAAAAGGAAAGAAAACGAAAATTATGCATCAGTTAAGATAAGTAAGAACAACTGATTGAATAAAAATTACTGCTGTATTACTAATAACTGTACAAATATATTCATGTTAAAGAGGATTACGTACATTTATGAATTCTTCGTCACTGTTTTCAGCCGAAGAATCATTAGGTAATGACCAGTCATCGTGTAGACAACTGTCAGGTACATAAATATCAGACAGAAGATAATTGGCTGATGTATACACCTAAAACAACAGTACATATTAATTTAGATCTGATAAATAGCCATCAATTAATACATCAATGAAAGATTTTCAAATGAAAAAAAAATACACATCAAAACTTAAACTGAAATTTACATAAATTAGAGTTCCGCAGAGTGGTGCAAATGCTTGTCTGTTTTACATCATTCTTTTTAATAAGCAATTTTGATCAAAATTCTAAGTTAAAAAGGGGCATAACTCCAAATATAGCTTTCAGAATAATGCCCCTTTTCTTGTAACTGCATCTTGTCATGATAATTAAGTATTCAAAGTGTTAAATCTTTAAAAGAGTTTGAGTAATGGGCTACATTAAAGTTTTGCATGACAACTACTACAACAAGGAGGCCACAGCGATCGTTATAGCTCGACTTTTTCTTTGAAACAGACGAGCTAAAAATGTCTCAGCATTATTTTTTGTACAACATTAGCCAAAACATTATACTTCCCAATGAGTTTTGAAGTATTTAAAAAAAACAGGAGAATTTATCACAGATGCAACAGTTCAATGGAACCAAATGACATAATCTGATAAAGCCTCAAAATCACACATAAATAAATGTTTCTATATGCGTGTGCATATCATATTTCATGCACATGCGTATACAATGTATATTCTGAGTCACATAGCTCAATAGAAATCACATTAAACTACCTGTGAATGTTTCTTCTCATCCAGAAGACACAAACAGTTTTCTAACAACGTTCTAATCAGAGACGATTTCCCTGGCATTTCGCTTGTCCACATATTCCTGGCTACACGGTACAGTAACATACCGAGTGGTACAGTGAATGGATTCTGACATGATTCATCGGGCATGTCTTCACAGAGAGCCGTCAGATCATACAACTTCACAACATCATCATTAGTACCTAAAACAATGTGCACAACAAACTTGAGTATATTGTACGTGAATTTATAATGGTAAATAATATACACTGAGACGAATTTCCAAATATCCTCCGTATAAAACTTGTTTCTAGGAACAATCCAAATAATTGGATTACATGTTATGTTTAACAATACTTACAAATTATCTACACAAAAGAAATAGAGAATTCAAAGTAAATGCTGGATTGGACGTATTAAAAGTCCATCTGGTAAAGAATCATGTCAAACTCTATGTTACTATGTAAAAGATATATTAACGCTTAGACATTATGTGAAAGATATATTTGCTCTTTGATACACAATGACTTTCTTCCAGTGCTATAAAATACAGGACTGACATTAAGTCAAATATAACCAGTGCAGAGTAATAATATATATATATATATAAAACATCAGCGATATATATAAAACATCAGCGATAATTCATAATAAATTTCTCAAGTTATTCATGTCAAAATTTGAGGGTCAAAAATGACCCTTTACTAATAATAATTTAAACAGTCTACAAAATCTCTTTCTAATTTTATTGTAAATTTGACCCTTTGCTACAAATTCTCAAGAGTCAAAAGCTTTATTTCACTGATTTCAAGAGTCAAAATGCTGTTTTAAGGGTCAGATGAAAACCCTGTTTCTGTTAAAATACAACAAGTACTTTAATGAATACTACCTTTATACAACCAATAAGTATGGCCCTCTCTTGTGGCATTATTCTTCAAAAAGGATAAGATATTTTTAGCTATATCAGTCACTACAGTAGGATCAAATCTTGAATTTTCCAGATGAGGAATATCTTCTGTCTTCACGAGTTCATATTTCTGTACAATACCATTTACATGGAAGCACATAGCTACCTCAGGGACATTACACATCAGGTTATCTAACCAGTAATCTAAACCTGTTAGAACATTTACAGGCGTTCTCATGTCACTAAAAAAAGAAGGATACATAATCTATATTATATCACATATAATCAACACTATTCATTTACTGAAAAATCAATCATCTAACAAGAGAATGTTAAATACATAATAACACTTCATATAATTCTCAATGCTAAAAAGATTTCATTGGAAAGTTTTCTTACTTGCATGAAAACTTTTGATCAATGTTTCAGATAGAATTCTACCAACATATTATACACTATAATTAAATGAACCAGACTGAACAGGGCTCAGTAGAATAATCTCAACAAGTACATGAGATTTCTAAACTGAGACCAATCTTAAGTACTCTCAAGCTAAGTTAAGTATAAAAGAGTTTGTACTCATTATTTACAAACAGAGAAGATTCTTATTTGTACAACTTGCAGATTTTAAACAAATGTTAGGTATCACAGCAAATGCACAGGGCTTTTTTTCAAAAAATTGGGAAGGGAACTCAGCCTTTCATTTTGGGAAATTCAAACGCGATTTTCAGCCAAATTGGGAAAAGGTAGACTGACTTTCAAGATACACCAATAAACAAAGACTGACCCAGCAATTCTCAAAATTGAGAAAAAGGGGCTTTTTGCAAATAGGAAGTCACCAAATATCGGCCTCTATTATAGAAGGAAAAAAGGCCCTGGTGCATGTCTGTAACAGAGTTGTACTACAATGTAAACAAAGATCGTAATTTATAATGTCAGCATGTGACTTCCACAAATGATTCAAATGACAATACATACATGACACCCAAAGGTTTTGACATACCTTAAACGTAAACTGACACAATAGCTATCATCACAGAATACAGGGAGATCTGTACCAATCAACATCTTAATATCTTCAAAAGTCCATAAAACGTCACGATGAGTTTGACTACCCATAGGCTAGAAGTAAAAAACGTTCAATGAAAAATGCAAAAATGTTTTGTATTTTCTAAGAAATGAGCAACATATCAAATAATTACTGACATGAAAACATCAGTGTTTCACAGTATTTTGTCTTAGTACTGCCTGATATAAACTAAATTTGCAATAGGTTTGCTTGACTAAATAAGTTTCTGTTAAAATAATTTACAATAAATTGTAATTTTTTTTCACTGGGTTTAATGACATTTTAACCATTCAACAATTTTTCAGTTATATACAGCATCCTGTTAACCTAACTAGTTTACCTGGACTGTACACTAACCAGTACTAACTTACCCTTCCACAAGGAGCCAGCAACTTCTCCAAAATCAACATTTTTTGTCAAATTTTCATAGGAGGGTATGACCTACTGCAACTGGGATTTGAACCTGGATAGCCAGGTTACAAGTCCAGTGTGCTTACCACTAGACCATAGTCGCGGCTCTAAAATTATTTATTATTGTATGATTGTATTGTCATATCACAGAACATGGTACAGCTAAACCATCCATACATATATTGTAAACTGCTTTCTCAGTAAAAAACCCAATACTTGAACCAGACATAGATATTCTATACAAACATAAAGTGGAAATGACAACAACAAGTATCAGAACAGTAGTCTAAAACTCAACACTGAAGCCACAAGGTCTTCCAGCTAGCACGTCATACCTTAGGCAGTGGATCTGGTATCATAGTTTTGTCATCAGCAGATCTACGCTGCGGTGGTTTCACGGAGACATCATCTTCAGTAGAACAGCATAAGCTGCAAAACATAGGATATTTTACCTTATATCTACTGTATTCATTACTGTACATAATAATTACCAGTTGATGCAAAAATATCTAAACCATTATTGCCACCATTGATTAGGCCAGAAAAAAAATAGTTGTGTTTCTAGTCACTTGGCCAAAACAGAGGGTAGGTAGGTCTATTATTTCTATTATTTTTCCTAAGCGTATCTTCTATATTTTAAGGCATGTATCTTCTCCAAGTATTTTCATAATACCAAAACTGGTAATACTTTTTTTTATTTTGCATTAGAAACTTTAAGCTTTGCACCAAAAAGATCGGGTAACTGGAAACACTGTTTTTTTCTGGCCTTATCAAACAAGTCATTTAAATGGTAACTTGTAATTATTAGTATTCACTCTGAAAATTTCTTATTTTACACAATGGGACAATCATCATGAACTGTTCCACTAAGTGAAATGAGTTGGTCACCAGTCAAATATGAGGATTTGTAGCACAAACTAATTTTATTGACTGAATTCATTTATTGAGTGACAATGCAGATCAAAGATGAAATACAGGAATATGGGACAGGTGTGTTACAGGTATATTTCTTCTTACCTGTGATAGAGAAACTTTGAATACAAATTCATGCTCTGTAGGTTATTCCTTGTTTTACTTTGTCTTGGAACAGGCACACATTTCATCTGTAATCATAACAACATAAATTATATCTTCAATTTTTCTTCCATGAATGTAAATGGATTTCCTTGAGATTAATACAGCATTAATTACCCAGAAATCCAGAAGTCAGTGTTCTCATTAGGATTTTTTGAATAGGCCTAAGCAGAAAAGTAACAGGCTTTCCAGAAGATTTCAGGAGTAGTTTTTTTTGCCAGTTTTAACCGACCCATTAGTCGTTCAAACTGACCATTTGGGTTGGCGGTCTGTTCCTAATGAGAACACTGGAAGTTTACCATGAATACATGAAGCAATTATCAAAACTTTTAGTATTCAGGAAATAATGAATAATGAAGCAAGTATTTATGGATATTGGGTAAAAGTACATTAGTAGGAGCAGAATTTTTTATTTTGCTCCATACTAATTGCTCTTAATTTAAACTGCCACATAATAAAAGATAATACAAAATATATATAATATGTAAAGAGCAAATATGAACAGAATTTATACCGGGGGTGTAGAAATGAGCCAAAAGCCAGAAAAATCAACTAGCTACTTGAGAATTCTCTCGGGCTACTTCTTCTCCAAAGGGGGCTTAGCCACTTTGCCCCTACTGGGGGGAACCCTCAGACCCCCTGCTACTTTTAGTAGCTTATTGGCTACATGAAAACATTTCTACACCAATGTTATACAAATATACTTTACTTACATTTTCATGCATATCTCGCAAAACAGATTCATAATAAAACTGTCGTAACCATGACCATTCTGTCTGAAGTGTATACATTGATAAATAACAGCATCATTAATCCTATATAACTGTACACATTGATAAATAACAGCATCATTAATCCTATATAATTGTATACATTGATAAATAACAGCATCATTAATCCTATATAAATGTACACATTGATAAATAACAGTATCATTAATCCTATATAAATGTACACATTAATAAATAACAGTATCATTAATCCTATATAAATGTACACATTGATAAATAACAGCATCATTAATCCTATATAAATGTACACATTGATAAATAACAGCATCATTAATCCTATATAAATGTACACATTGATAAATAACAGTATCATTAATCCTATATAAATGTACACATTAATAAATAACAGTATCATTAATCCTATATAAATGTACACATTGATAAATAACAGCATCATTAGTCCTATATAAATGTACACATTGATAAATAACAGCATCATTAATCCTATATAAATGCACACATTGATAAATAACAGCATCATTAATCCTAGAGAAATGCACACATTGATAAATAACTTTAATAATAACATTAATCCTAGAGAAATATATTATTTATTTCTGAAATAAAATCTCTTCTATTGAGGCTTCAATATTTATCAAGTAAAATTATGACCTCACATTGAACACAAGCTAATGATGAAATGGTGTGAAACTCACAGAATATTTAAGATTCATGATTTAATAGTTTGGCACAACAATGGATATGAATATCTATTCTGGAGAAGTCTAGACAACTAATCTTGTGCAAAACATGAGATTGGGCCCTTAAGGCTAGTTTAAACCCCCTGTAGCTTTACTACAGACCCTTCTAAGGCAGTACCCTACAGGAGACTGTGCTTTGTCCTCAATTGTTTGTATGGTTCCAGGGCTCTCAATCTCCCGAATTTGGGGCCGAAATTCTGCCCCATTCCCCGACCTCTGGAATATACTTTTTCCCCTTATTTTTGGTAAAAATTCCCCCACCTATTAAATTAATTAGGTATTTGAAATCCCCCTTGAACTGAAAATGATGCGAACTTCCCCCATCCCAGGGTCCGGCCCCAGTCCCCCATCAGAGAGAGAGAGAGAGTCCTGGGTTCTATGAGCTGGGTGGGTTTTGCGTTGGAGAACAGGGGGAAAGGCACAATTACTGGACAATAGGCTACTTATTATTATTAGGTATAAGTAGCCTATGGAGCTACAATTTAGTTTTGTTTCAAGTACCTGAGAGGAAAGGTGGGATGTTTTGTATGTCAATTTTTTTCTAGGAATCATTTTCTTGTCTATAGTAACAGGGAGGACAATAATTGTAAGAAAATAACTTACTTGTTCCTGTCGGAGTAAATGTTTATGTATATCAAATTCATCCACCAACAAAGATTTACCAACTCTATGCACCATCATACTAATATGAGAATTTTCAAATGGTATTTTCAGCAACTTCTTTATATTCTGTAAAAATAATTGTGAGATGGAAAAATAAAATTTAATCAAATAGTCATGCATTAATATAATGTCCTATACAAACTCATTTACAACACTTCAAACATGGTTTCCAAGAAACTGAAACATTGATAATCATATATTTTGTAAAAAAAGGATCTATTTTATCATTATATGTTTTATTGTTTATCTTCCAAAGTTTAATTTGATACATAGCAATATATATAATATATATGTACAGCAATATACATAATAAAAAAAGATTTATGTTCAAACAATATCAGGGTTATTTCACACGTAGGGAAGGGGCTTTTTTTCTTAAAATAGGGAAAAATAACACAGCATTTTTGCTAAAAGGGGAAGAAAAAAATTTACATAAACTGAATTTTTGGGGAAAACTGCATGATTTTACAGATTTTTCTTGCGGGGAAGACACCTGTAAACAGCCCCTGCTAGAGAATAAACACAAAAACTCAGTCATAAATTACTGAACACAATATGGGTTATATTCCCAGAACTATCAATTCATGACAAGTCTTTAAAAGACAAATTTAATTCTTAGGATGAAGCATTTATTACATATTATAATGTACATACCGCAGAGTGAGTTATAACATCAACTTCTCCAGTCAAGTCCGGAGATTTGTGAGCCATATCAATACTGAAATATACAATAAATAAAATAGTAAATTTTATACATACATCACTTAGTGACCACCTCAATATAAAGACGAGCTAAATATAACAACAACATTTTTTAGACTGGTTTGCAATATTTCATCCATACGTCAACTTGATAAAGACAACACTAGTTTCACTATCATAGTCCTACCTGGATGGCATTAAACTGACTTTAATCATCATGACAATACCTAAAACTTACAGCTTGTAGAGCTGAACACAAATATCTGGCCTATCTAATAATACAATAAGATAGGGAAAATATTTAAAACAAGATACAGAATGAAAAAAATTTAGTTCTACCTAGAAAACTGTGACGGTTTCCTTGTGCTGTGCCAAGTCAGGTCACGAACATGCTGCTCAAGTTTAGATGAACTCCGAAGCCAGTTAGAGGGAGGAATATTGAGGTCGGTATGTAGTTCAAGTGGTGCAATATGAGTAGAAAAATGAACGATTCCATGACGAACCTCTGCATCAGAGCGAACAGCCTTCAGTGGTACGACTGCTTTACTTGGTCCATAACAAACAGGGACAAGTTGTTTATCTTCCTACACAAAAAAAATCATATAAGATAATTACAAAAAGATCATGTAACAAGTCCATTCTATGGCATGCCCATTCAAAAGTAATAGCTCATCAGTTTTAATAACTAGAGTGATCATTTTAACAGTTTTAGAGCTTGAAATTCTGACTATGACAAAGACAAAGGCTTTTATAACTATTTGATCAGCTGTTGTATCATTATACAGCACAGTAAGGAATCTCAGTCCATCCGCATAATGTGTACTAAAAACGAAGGGCTTTCATTTGATCCTTAAAACAGCATTTTGACTCTTGAAATCAGTAAAATAAAGCTTTTGACTCATGAGAATTTGCAGCAAATGGTTTAATTTACAAAAAAACAGAAGGCAATTTTGCTGATTGCAAATTATCATTAGTCAAGGATCATTTTTGACCCTCAACTTTTGACATCTAGTGAAAACCCTGGAATGATAACAGAGAGCCATGCAACATGCCCATCAGCAGCAGAATATTTCAGTACAAAACACAAACAATAAGCTGTACATACCACCATAACAATGTCAATATTTAAAAAATGAATACATTAACATGAGTTTGTCAGACTCATGCAAGTGACTGTTTACTTTCAGGGTGATATTTACTGTTAACAGAGTAACTTTGATCTAAAAGCAATAAAAATCTACGACTAAACATACCTCATCTTTTAACTTTTTTGCCATAATTGTTGATTCCTGTAGACAGAATCTTTACCCGCATCTAGAAATGCAACCTGAGAAAGCTGACAAAATGTAGATACTTTATGTTAGAATTTTCCTGAATGTTATCGAAATTGTCTAAGAGTTAAATTCACGACATGTAATTCTTACAGTTACACCGCCGGTTTATAAACAAAATGGCGTCTTACATGGAAAACATGCAAAATTATTTTAAAAATAATGGGAAAACTCGGGAATTCGCTGCTCATTCATCAAAAGTTCATTCTGTAGATTGGAACTCAGACGGAAGAAAACTTGCATCTGGTTCTTATGACAAGACAGTGAATGTGTTTCACTTAGATCGCGATAGATTGGTTTGTTGTTGTTTTAAATTGTTAAGATTTCTAGCATGTTGTGAAAATTGTTTCATGTTTGTTTTACGCCTGGATTATAAAGTTACTGAACTAGACTTCGATTTTTATTGAAAAAATATACACCTTGCTATGAACGGAAATGAGCACCATGATACATGAGATTAGATGAATTGCCTTATTGATAAATTGAATTTATTGCCTATCACATGTCAATTTCACATGAATTATGTATTGCAAGTAACAGTTACAGCTTCAGTTTGATTGTCTAGTATGGTACAACAAACTTTCATAGCAACACATCTTGATTTGTAAATAGCTGGATAAAGCCAAATAAACAAATATATAAGCCATGGTTAACAGATAGAATAGAATAGATAAGAATTGTTCAATCATGGATACATTCTACACTATCTTTTGAAATCTGGTTTCAGTCTAAGGATGTGACATTTCGAGGTCATGGTGATAGTGTTGATCAATTGTGTTGGCATCCAAAGCATCCTGATCAACTTGTTACAGCCAGTGGTGATAAAACTATCAGACTTTGGGACGCGAGGACAAATAAATCAGTTGCAACTGTCAACACGAAAGGTTTTAGTAAAATTATCAGCCTATTCACTCTCATGTGTTATATATTCTACTGACGAGCATCTGATAGTTACACAAGAAATGAGAGATATATGATATTATGTGATTTTTATCATTCTTATGGAAGAAAATGCCATGTCATCATGGGTGTTAATCATATTCTTCAGTGCTGTAGCCAGACCCATATTTGAACCGAGGCAATTTTATCATATGGGCTTATCATAATAAACCTGCCATAATTCCCCATTACCGGCCCAAATTTTAACCAAGGCACATGCCTCAAGGTGTCTCAGTGTAGCTATGGCAGTGTTCTTGAAATCATGTTAAGTTTGCTCTCATTTGAATTTTTGTCTATAACACTTGAAATTCTATATCTAATTTCATATATTCCTTCTTCAGGGGAAAATATTAACATATGTTGGTCACCAGATGGTAATACAATTGCTGTGGGAAACAAAGATGATCTTATAACATTTATTGATGCTAAAACTCACAGATCTAGATTAGATCAACAATATAACTTTGAAGTGAATGAAATTTCTTGGAACAATGATGGAGATTTATTTTTTCTTACCAGTGGACAAGGATCTATTCATATTTTAAGGTACGTTAAAGTACATGTTTTACTGTAGGAACTAAGCTCCATCGTAAGCCTTACATCATAAGAAAGCAGGTCCTTACCAGATAAATGATGTATTGATCAATGCCCTAATTTTTTAGTCTCTAAACCAGCTCACCTGATGAATAAGGCTATGTTTGTTGGAGGACTTTTATCTGATGCAGAATATGATGTGTACTGTAAAGTTAATGGTTGTAAAAGAACTATACTGTTCACATTTGTTACTTGCTTCATTTAAACATTATTAGGCCCAAACAAAAAGAAAAGGTTTGTTTCCAGTTACATACCCAAAAAAATATGGGTTGGTAGGTAGGGATTTTTTTCTTTTACATTATTTTTTACATCTATCAGCAACACTGTTGTGAAAATTACAATATAGCTCTATGATTTGGATGTTGTAAAAGATAAGCAGGTAAAAGATGGGTCAGTTGGGTAACTGGAAACAGACCAATTTTTTAGGCCTTATTGGTTTGTTCAAGTTACAAGTTGAATGTCTCTTTATAAAATATTGCCTTATGTGATAAAGTCAATATTACTGATTTAATTATTAGTCAGAACTTGCAGTCTTCACTACTGATCTTACAAAATGTTTTGCTGATTATTGGCATGTACAACATCTCAGTAAATTGTAATTGATATGCGATATTTTATGTAGTGTGTAAACATGAATGCTGATGATTTTATTGATTACCGGTATGCAACAAGTCAATATGAAATTGAATGTTACATTTATAATGTTAAGTGTTTGTTACTTATACGACATTGATGTTTTGTTGTATTTCAGTTACCCTGAGTTAAAAATGCAGCATGTATTGAATGCTCATCCCGCTAATTGTATTTGTATAGAGTTTGATCCGAAGGGAAAATATTTTGCTACTGGCAGTGCTGATGCGTTGGTCAGTCTTTGGGACATTTCCGAGTTAGTGTGTGTGAGAATGATTTCAAGGTAACTACATTGTCTTCACTTCTTTTTACCTGAATTAAAAGGGCTAATTATCATTTTAGAATTAGTAGCAATAGGTATAGTTTGGTGAATGATGTATGTCTAACAACTCTTGTAAATGGCAAGTCATATTTGAACTTGCTATAAGTGATGGAGCTGCAATATGCCTCTGGTATCAGAACTCAGCCTAAGAGTCCTTAGATTGTAAATCATATGTTTGCTTGTGAATGAACCTGTACTTTTAAATGTATGTTTCCATTTTGTCTGATAAGAGATATAAATTTCACAGTTTTTTTATGCAATAAGATTATAAAATTCTGCTCAACTATGTCCTTGGTTTCAGATTAGATTGGCCTGTTAGAACAATGAGTTTCAGTCACGATGGACAAATGTTAGCATCAGCCTCTGAGGATCTGGTAATAGACATATCTGTTGTGGAAACAGGTAAATACAGTTAAATTGTGCTCGTTCAAAACGTCCAGTTTAGTCAAAATCGTCTTAAGATGCCTGCAAATTTCACTCATTTAATGCAAATAAGATAAAATTATTTGAAATCTAAATTTGGTTTCTGCATTTAATTTTGCCATACGTTAAGATATGGTTTATTGAAATATTACCAGTAATAGTTTACAGCTCCTTTTGATAGTAAATTTGAGTGTTAAATTGTGTTGTTAACATATCACCTGTGAACAACCCAGTACTTTATCTTTTTGATAAACTGTGATAATCTTATATCATCAATTTTAAATGTGATGATAAATAATGAAGATATTTTATCATATAGAGTTTTATGACTTACAATCGACTGCCCTCTGTTTTTCTTTTTACAATACAAAGTATTTCAGCTGTTGTTATAGACTATGTTTGTATGAATCTGTTTCTTTTACTAATAAATAACTTATTTTGAAGCTAAGAAGGATCTTGTACAGTTCTTCTTACAGCATACAATTTAATTCAAGATCAATTAAGTAACAAAACCTGGAGTAGATATGGTTGAGCAAAACAATATTTTCTCTGATTTTCTTAACTCAACAATTACAAAATGTCAACTTTAAATGCAATGCGTATGTATCTATGATTTTTGTATGAGAAACGTCATATTCATTTAACAGAATATATGTCCATTAGGAATTCTCTGCTGTCAAAATTTCTAGTATGTTAACCTCCTGTAACAAAGTAAGGCATCCCTAGGGACCAAAATAATTACTTCATTGTTTCCATACTTCGCTGTAACAATGCATGAGAGGTGCGTTCTGGGGAAAAATATATATTTTCACCATATCTGATCCCTCACTATGTCAGAGATCACTTGTAATCGTGTTTTGTTGTATCTGAGATCACCACTTCTTGCCTACAGGACAGAAAATCACAGAGGTACCATGTGAATCACCAACATTTACAGTATCATGGAACCCAAAGAAACCATTGTTAGCTTTTGCGTGTGATGACAAGAGTGACAGAGATCGTGATAGAGATGCTGGAACTGTTAAACTGTTTGGTTTACCTGGTGACCATTAACATTCTATGTATCCTGACAAACTAGGACATTCAATGAAGGAGAATGAAGGGAAGAGAAGTGTTGGCAACTTGGTTTTATAACCAGTTTAAACAGTTAAACTGGGTGTATGTGAGTTACAGTACACTTAAGTGTCTGGAAATACTTTGTTCACCCTTCTTGATGAAAATGATAATGTATACATGTATTGTAGTATGCAGTCTATGAAAACCTAAATTAATCAGGTGTTGTAAGTCAAGAGTGCAATGTTGTACTTTAGATAAGGTTTCCTGCTGGAATGATTTATCTCTGGTATTAATGTTGTTTAGCATATAGCATGTGAATATAATCATGTTATGCTGCAAGTGTTGTCAATTGTTCCGGGCCAAATTGAAATCTTTATGGATAGAAATGTTTTTGTTTTCAACTGTTATATTCCATGATAGACTTACAATGCATGGTATTGGATGAGAGCAAAATAAAAAAAAAATGTACATTCTGTCAAAAATTGTATGGTTGTTTTGTTGGCATGCTGTTCATGGATGCTCAAAATGAAGAATTTAGTGATGTTACACCTTATACATCGTACCACTGATTGACCCATAGATGATTACTGATGGATCATTCAATTGTGATTTCAAGATTCTTATTAGATCAACAGGGTGTTTTAATTATGACTGAACAAATCCATGTTAAGATAGAACGGCTTGGTTAGCCATCATAAGAGTTATTAATTTTTCAGAAATGGAATATCATTTGTATGTAAATACACAATTCATGTTAGTTATTAGCCATTATGTCTTGTACTTGTTATTTCTTATTTTCATTGTATGAATAAACATTTGAAATAAGGTTATTTACTGTATGCTATCTATCTATATTCAGTGTTCAAAACAGTCTATTAATGAGAATTTATATTGTTTGTGATATGTACAGTAAAACCTCATATAGCAACCACCTCAATATTCTGACCACCTTTTTTATTACGACCACTAATTTCAGATTCAGCTTTCAATAACTCCCCCATAATTCAACTTGATAATGAGACCACCTCATTATTACGACTGATTTTTTTGGTCCTAAAAGTGGTCTCATTATTGAGGATTAACACTATTATCTACAGACTGAGGAAGCCATGGTCCAGTAGTTAGTGCGCTGGACTTCGGATTGGACTTTGGACTCCGTAGATCCGGGTTGGAATCCCGGTCACGGCAGGTCATACCCTTGTATGAAAATTTGACAAAAATGTCGATTTTTCTCTATATGTGGAGAAGTTGCTGGCTCCTTGTGGAAGGGAAGTTAGTACTGGTTAATATTCAGTCCAGGAAAACTGGATAGGTGAACCGGTCACCATTTATAACTGAAAAATTGTTGAAAAACGGCGTTAAATCCCAGTGACAATAAGTCACATAAAAACAAAACAAACAGACTGAGGAAACAATTAAGGATGTAAAAATACAACAAATTTATTCTATAAAATGCATAATAACAGTTAACAATATGCAATATACACATGTAAACTTACAATATGTGATCAATATAACGTTACTAGGAGCACATAAAACACCATTTAACAATTACCGTGGGTGAAGTGTATAGATGATGCACTTATATGATCAGGGTATTTACTGGTAAGCCATTGTTCATGCTATACAAAAACATGCAATGTGTAAAATAATGACAGATCGACACCATGTTCTACATGGAATGGATGAACTAAAGATGTTATGGTGCGGGTTTTGACACTAGGCTACGAGATAACTTCAGTTCATACCCAAACATGTCTCTGGTAAAAATCCACATTGAAGTAAAGAAACCTACGTTATACAGTGTTAATATTAGTACAGTACAAATACGATGTATATTAGTGTCCCAGTGCATTTAATAGAAGCCATTATATGAATCAGGATTTTGTCATGGTGTTCTTATTTCTTTACAACGTCATGATGTTTGTGAGACCATAGATGAAATATCAGACTCTGTGTGGCTTGTGCTGCTTGTTGCGTGTGAGCCATCTGCGTGTATCTCATACCTACAGCTATCATATTCTTTAGAAAATTTTGCCATGGAAGAGCAAACGCAATCCAAAGATTTGGCTTGGTCATGACTGCTGTTGGTTTGATTTGTCTTCAATGCATTCGGTGAGTTAGAGCGGTTGATTTTTAATGGTTCGTAGGTCATCCATACCATATCACCACGTGGAACCCAGACAAAATTCATGGATCTCATCTGATCAACGAGGTCGGAGTCATTTGTAGGGATGAATCCATAGGCCACATCTCCGGTTTTCAAACGTGTTCTTGCGAGATCTGTGAGCACGATCTTAAAATAGTCCTTGTCTCTGTGTTCTGGTTTCACATATAACATTGCTATCGAGCCATTGAATTGCATACAAGCATATGCCAAAAGTTCACCATTTGTATCGCGCAGACAACTGCTTTCGTAATGCTCAATAACAGTACGAAAATATCCTTCAAGATCGTCACGGTAACGACATCCCTCCCAGTCTTGTCTCAATATCACAGCATCGTCTGGCTCCAATTTGCCAAGCAAAAGGCCATCCGAAACACTGAAAACATGAATTAAACGTGAATTGAATGTGAAATAAACTTGAAATCAAACATGAAATAAAACATGGATTAAGCATGAAATAAAACATGGATTAAATATGAAATAAACATGAAATAAAACATGAATTAAACATGAAATTAGCATGAATTAAACATGGAATAAAACATGAATTTAACATGAAATAAAACATGGATTAAACATGAATTAAACATGAAATAAAACAGGAATAAACATGAATAAAACATGAACTAAGCAATCCTGTTCACCAACTTCATTATGCAACATTTGTTTATGAAAAGCAAAGACAATGTGCCTAAGGCAGGCATATTAATCATTACTTGTTTATTAAGAATTGACAAACTTTTTAATTTTGTTCTGTTGCAACATGTTGCCTTTGTATCATATATATATAATGGTTGACTGTTAAAGATAGTACTGATAGGACAACATTGTGTCTCAAATGTTAATGAGATTGTCCAAGTGACTGTTAAATTCAATTGGTAAAGTGAAAAAAAAACATCGATGAGGCCATCATTAAAAAATTGCTGGTTGGCAGTTACGCGACAGATTTATTTAAAAATTCCCAACCCAAAAAATTATACGACAATTTTGATAATTTTTTTTCCAGCTTTTCATTTTCAGTAAAAGCATATAATACTACTTGTCCAACAATAAATGCTTACCTACCTAGTCAATGTTAAAAGCTTAAGTCAGGGGTGTAGAAATATTTTCATGTAGCCGGTAAACTACTAAAAGAAGAAGGAGATCTGAGGGTTCTCCACAGTCGGGGGCAAAGGGGCAATGACCCCTGTGGGGGAAAAGTAGCCAGCAAGGATACTCAAATAGCTGGTTGATTTTTCTGGCTTCCAGCTCATTTCTACATGCCTGTTGTGTAACAGCAAACCACTATTTTTTTTAAGGATGGCCTAACTATTGATAGAACAAATTAATAGTGTGTATCGTTACAATCTTGTTACGTGGCAATACAAAAATGTCCATCACAAACAAGATCATAAACTTTAATAAAAAGTCAACAAAATTAATATTTATTGCAATTGTTGCACTTGGATACACACCAACTCACATACGAAAAGGGAAGCTTTTATTAAGTGAGTCTATAAATGATTATTATATACCACTGATTTATTAAATACACCAGATGAAGTACCGGTATTTTAAATAACACTTTCTATCTCGTAAATTTAACCTGACATTTGAAAATCTTTTTTTGGGTAATTACGTAAATTCAAAAATGCAAAACACGGAAATTAATACACTCTGAAATAAAGATATCTGTTTGGGATATATTTTGTTTGAAATTTTAAAGATGTTTCTTGACAAACACAGTTGACAAAGAAAAAATCTGAAATAACTTACAGAGGTTCTGCAGGGAGATCTTGTCTAGTCCAGGCATACATAAATCTTGGTTCAAGGGAAGACAATAAACCCATATGCTTATGACACATAGCTTGTATAACAGGCACTATATCTCGAGGTACACCTAGAAATATATAGACAAGTGTAAGATTGTAAAACATGAGCTGTATCTCGAGGTTCAACTATAAATATGTAGAAAGGGGTGAAATTGTATAGCAGGTGCTTTATCTCAAGTTTCATCTATAAATTTACAGGAAAGCATTATCTTTATTGTTATAACAGGTACTGTATCTCAATGTACACCTAGAAATACGTAGAAAGGTGTTAGACCCAAAAGTATGTGTCCTATCTCAAGGTACACCTAGAAATACGTAGATAGGTGTTAGACCCATCAGGTGTTCCATTTCAAGGTATACCTAGAAATACGTAGAAAAGCGTTAGACCCAAAAGAATGTATCCTATCTCAAGGTACACCTAGAAATACGTAGAAAGGTGTTAGAACCATCAGGTGTTCCATTTCAATGTACACCTAGAAATATGTAGAAAGGTGTTAGACCCAAAAGTATGTATCCTATCTCAATGTACACCTAGAAATATGTAGAAAGGTGTTAGACCCATCAGGTGTTCCATTTCAAGGTACACCTAGAAATATGTAGAAAGGTGTTAGACCCAAAAGAATGTATCCTATCTCAAGGTACACCTAGAAGTACGTAGAAAGGTGTTAGACCCAAAAGTATGTATCCTATCTCAATGTACACCTAGAAATATGTAGAAAGGTGTTAGACCCAAAAGAATGTATCCTATTTCAAGGTACACCTAGAAGTATGTAGAAAGGTGTTAGACCCAAAAGAATGTATCCTATTTCAAGGTACACCTAGAAGTACGTAGAAAGGTGTTAGACCCAACAGGTGTTCTATCTCAAGGTACACCTAGAAATATGTAGAAAGGTGTTAGACCCAAAAGAATGTATCCTATTTCAAGGTACACCTAGAAGTACGTAGAAAGGTGTTAGACCCAACAAGTGTTCTATCTCAAGGTACACCTAGAAATATGTAGAAAGGTGTTAGACCCAAAAGAATGTATCCTATCTCAAGGTACACCTAGAAATACGTAGAAAGGTGTTAGACCCATCAGGTGTTCCATTTCAAGGTACACCTAGAAATACGTAGAAAAGCTTTAGACCCAAAAGAATGTATCCTATCTCAAGGTACACCTAGAAATACGTAGAAAGGTGTTAGACCCATCAGGTGTTCCATTTCAAGGAACACCTAGAAATACGTAGAAAAGCGTTAGACCCAAAAGCATGTGTCCTATCTCAAGGTACACCTAGAAATACGTAGAAAAGCGTTAGACCCAACAGGTGTTGTATTTCAAGGTACACCTAGAAATAAAAACATAAATTGGGAGACTATTATTGTCGACAAAAGATTTCACATTTAATGCATAATATTACTTAAACATTACAATGTTAAATGCTATCATTCAGAGTAATATTTTGTAAATTCACAAGTCATGTCAGTGTAGATTATAGCTATTTTATTGCCTTACAAAGCACTTCTTAAATTTGACATATGACTTAAATAACGCATACATAATGGTAGTAATTACTAATTGCATGAAATAAAATATTTTATTGAGGATACAAAGTATAGAAATATCCTGATATGAACAAATAGTTAATATTCATATGATAATGAGATTTATACAATATGTCTCTACAAACATATTTCAAGGATATAGTTTAAAAAAATCCACTATAAATTACATATTTGTATTACCAGGGATTGTCCTAGGTCAAATTTTCCATGAGAGAATTTCTCCCATTTACAAAAAAATCATGAGAGATTTCCAATTTCTGTGAGAGAAATTCTCCCATTTGCACAAAAATGATGAGATTTTCGATTCCAGAAATCAAAACATACGGAGATCAAACGTTTAACAGATCATTTGACTAGAGTCATGTATATAAAAACAGAAGTACGATTTCAACCATTTGTGTTGAAAGACCGTTTTCGGCAGTTTCACTTTCTTTGGCGATGATGGTTCTTCGGTGTTATTATTATTATCGTCCGTATTTGACGTTTTCAAAAATGAAAGTAGAGAAGAAGCGCTTTAGGTCAGACACCAGTAAATCAGCGTATTTCATTTGGCTGGAAGCGGTGCGATATTTTTTCGCATTTAAGGATTATCAATGCGATTTTTGCCATTTCAGTGCGAGAAATCGCGGAAATCGCGCCCTAGGATGATCCCTGTATTACACAATATAAAACCTGATCTCTATATTTAGCAGTCAATGAAAATATTGACAATACAGCAGATATCTTATATAATTTCACCTGAGCATAAACCAGATATAACCTAATACATGCTCCTAGGGTTTTACATGCAACAGATTTTTTTTATTCTGCATTTAAACAAAGACAAACGTAATAATTATATCTTTGATTTTAGCAATATTTTTATGCGGTGGATAACATTTGAGGGATGTTTTTTTTCACTGGGTTTTAACATTGCACCAACAGTCAGGGTCATTGTCTGTCTGGATTTAACGATGGAAGAAGTCCCCTGGGAGGAACCATCAACCTTCCATAAGCTAGCTGGAAACCTCCCGCACAAGTGAAATTTGGTCCTGATTGGGATTCAGAATCACAGCAGTGAGGGGCTAGTGATTATTAGTCACCTACCATGACCACTAGGGCCCTGGAGGCCCTTAAAACATGTATGCGAAGTAACTTTTTTTCATTTTCAAGTATAGGGCATTTATTACATAATATTCTGGGAATATAAAATGATACTTCGTGACAAAACATAATAACCATCCCATTCAACATGGTAATAACAGAACATAAAACTTGATGACCAGATCTGGTTTCTGTCTTCATTAAAATTCAAGAAGGATTTGTCTAAGAAAAGAAAAAAAGTATGTATTTCATTGCGCAAGTTTTCAAGTAGGTGGATATACAATATTACAATCAAGGCTAGGAACACAGTATTGAAAAAAAACAGTCTGTGGTCATTTGTGTCATACATAAGGGTATCATATTGTATCATCAGATATATGTTATCTTCAGAGACTTGTTTTGCAAAGAGTAAAGAAATGTCTTTTTTTTCTACAGTCTAACCTGTGATTGCAGCCACATACAAATAAAGGCCACCCGGTGAGTAAAGGCCATTCTTTGAAAAAACTTCATTGATTATTTAGAACTGACCTCCGAATAATGGCCATCTGTCGATAAAGGGCACAAGGGTAACCTTTGATCACAGGTTTGACTGTATTTAGTAACGAGACCGAAGTTCAATCTATTAACAAATGAAGAATAATGTTATCATTGTATTCGTATTTACATGTATCTGATATCTTACAAGTGCATTATTTGATCTCACAACTTTTTGTCAACAGTCACCGAGGTGTCGTGTTATAGTGCATCTTAGCCAAGACAGAACTTTTTATACTAAAAAGTCTTCACAGTCTTATATACATATGACATTCACATTCTCCTGTGGCCAGAAAATCCGTAAAATTCAATAAAATAAAACACCATTTGCATACAAACAAAGGGAGGCTATTCATATTTTCTGTTCAAAAATTGTTCTCTAAGTTAAGGATATGAAACGGGCCCAAAGTTGCTATAAGTTTAGAACAATATACATGTATATGTATTCAAAATGTACGCAGGTAACAACACTGAATGGATAACAAACAATTTAGAATCTACATGTATATATCAATATATTTGTGTATACAATCGTAATGTACATACACATACATGTATATGTGTACAAAATATATGTAAATGTATGTTAATAGCAACACTGAACAGATAATAAAGATGAATTACATATACCTGTAAATGTTGCTGGTTTTCTCCAGTTGACAACGTCAGGTCTCTGCAGGAAATACTTCAATGCACTGGTGCTCCGTGCATGACACATGTAGGTATTGCGGAAGAATGGCTGAGCCTGAAAAGGTAAAAATAGTCCAGTACAACATGTCAGCAGTTTATGTGATGAAAGATCGAAATTTCTGAAGTCAAGAGAGACATTTGGAATAATGATAAGAAGTATATACATTGCAGGGCCTTTTTTCCTTCTATAATAGAGGCCGATATTCAAGTAACTACCCAATTGCTTAAAGCCTCTTTTTTCCAAATTTGGAGAAGTGCCAGGTCAGTTATTGCTTATTGATGTATCTTGAAAGTTAGTCTACCTTTTCCCAATCTGCCTGAAAATTGCACATGAATTTCCCAAAATGAAAGGCTAAGGCCTCTTCCCAATCTTTGGAAAAAAACGTTCAGCACCCAATTGTATAAACATTCGTTAACTTTAACCAAATGGTTAATTTAACCCAAGGTTAAATTTAACCATTTTGGTTTACTAATCATTAAAAAAATCATTTAAACATTTAGAAAAAAGAGCTCCACAGAGTGGCACTAACGCTTGTCTGTTATACATGTTGGCAATGGGGACAACATTTGAGATTTTGAGTTTGAACACAATAATGTACAATTTTGACCAAGATTCTGAGATAACTCCAAAACTATAGCTTTCAGAATAATGTCCCTTGTCTTGCAACTGGGCCTTGTCATGATAATCAAGTATTCCAAGTGTTGTGTTGATATCTTTAAAAGTGTTTGAGTAATGGGCCACATTGACGTTTTTACAAGACAATGACGACAGCAACTACAATGACCCAGCAATCATTATAGCTCGAGATTTTCTTCCAAACAGACAAGTAAAAAATGAAGAAGTTGATCGTGACATTATCGATCTCTTTCAAAGTACTGAGATAACCCACTTTATAACATGCATCAGAATTATTTAGCACCAGCCGCATTTGGAGATATTGATCTGTGTATTTGTTCTAAATGGAACAATGAATAATTTAAACGAAGATTCTAAAACACATTTAAAGATGTATGCTGGAAATATTGGTACACAATTTTAGATGAGACCGAAAAATTCATATCTGGTTTCCGCCATAATCCCCCAAGATATAAGGTTGATAGATCGACTGAATTTTGAATATTTTTTTTAGTTTGAAGTTATTATTCATATGAAATTCATGAATAATTTTTGATCGGAGATGAAGTTCATATGAAAATGAAAAATATCAATAACCAAAAAAAATCGTCCGTGACTGAAAAAAAGTCTAAGGTTGTTAGAAAAAAAATGGGTCAGTCAGGTTAGAGGACACCTGGAATCATACTATGGTTATAAATGTACATTGTATGTGTACAATAGAATGAAGGGATTTAATATATGATTAATGATTAAATATTCATGTATTTTCAAGCCACATTTACTTAAAAGATAAGTTAGGTGTTTGGTAAAAGCGTGGAATGAAATTATTCAAAAAATAAGACCTCTTACCTTCTCCTCACAAAAAGTGCGGACAACTATAGATGACCATTGTGGCCATGAATCAACAATCACTTCTTTACCAGGTAAAAGACCAGCCAGAAAACTCTGTATTACGTAATATATCTGTAATGTAATAAATATATACACTTAGAATGTTATGAAAATAACTCAATAACGTACTATCACATTAACAAGAAGTTAAATTCCTGGTTTCCGCAAACCTGACTGACCCTTTGTCTTTCTTGACCTACCCAAGACTTTTTTCAATCCATTCAGTCAATTTCTTTCTTTCTTGTGGACATTTTCATTTTCATACAAACTTTATCTCTGAACTGATAAAATATATTTGAAAAACCAATTTCGGCCAGTAAACTACATTATACATGATAGCAGGGGCCATTTGTGCATACTGGTTCCAAATGATAGCTGGGACAAAAACATGTGCATATTGGTCCCAGATGATAGCTGGGACAAAAACAAGTGCATATTGGTCCCAGATGATTGGAACGTGATGTGATAGCGCTGACAATTTTTAAACATGCTTTATCATGTAAATTATACAGAAGAAATGCTCTGTTAAAACATTGATGATACAGTATCTGAATATTAGACTTATGACAACAAATCATGAATTATTCATGTAAATCTTTAGTCATAAATGAATGCTATATACCAGCTCAATAATATAGATATAAATGGCATTTCTGTTTAAAGTCCCAAAAAGTGTGAAATAAATCATTCATGTCTAAAACGGATTTAGAATGGCATTTAGATATCAAAATTAAACGTTTAATAAAAAGAACTTTTATTGTAAACCATTTTGTAAATATACATATATAAAATATCAAATACACCAAGTTCATGGGCATCACGCCATCAGTTTGTGGTAAATATCGGTTAAACATATTTTTTTAATGAACACTGACAAAAAAACTCTGTTCACATCATTGTCAGCTGATAAATTTGATAAAAACACGTTTATTCGAGTGTGGAAATAAAATTCGGTGAGTAAATGATACATGAGTCGTATGCGTGGTCTGAAGTCAATATACTGTAAAGTTTACGTCAAACCCAGCCATTAACTCATACAATATACACACCATCAGGGTTAGCACGTAGAAAGGATGGTGTATAATGGTATATTAAGGCCTAAAATGGCCACACGGACCAAGATCATAATAACTGCATATTCTTCAGTACACAGTACACACATGGGCGTGAAATTTAATTTATAAGTTCAGCTCATGAAGTTGAGAATGACAGTCTACTCTCTGGTCTGATCTGATAAGCTTTCTTTCATTATATTTTATTACTAATGTTTGGGTGGGGTTTACTCATTGATGGCATGAAAAAAGTTTCAGCCACATAAGATGCATTACAAGTCCCAATATTTAGACATGGTGACAATAACCTCGACGTTCATGAAACCAGTGATACAGATAATAATTAAAGCAGACGATTAAATTTAATGAGCTGAACGACATATCAACAATGCACCAGTCACAAACGCCTAACAGTAACGCAACGCAGACGTATAATTTTTTATCATTAAGTCGCTCTTAAGTGAAATATCCCTCTTTGTATAAATGGATGGCCGTGAACTCGTGTAGAAAAAAAGGAAAGAGTTCTTGGGTAATTTATACATGTGTCTAAAATATTTTTATTAGACGAAACTGGCATCACAAGAAGAGATTCAATTGTTAAAAATAACATCAAGTTTGATAAACTTGTGTGTACTTAAGCTTAGATTTAGAAGGACAAAAACGCATTTTCGGAAAGCGACGATGTCGACGTTTCTACCTGCATGGGCCAAAGGACAACAAATGCATACATGTACAAAATATAGTTCGTTGACGCTCAAGCAAATCAGACCAAAATATCCAAAAGTTTATATACCCGAAGTAAAAATCTGCAAACCTTTGATTAGAATAATCAATATTATATTCATACCAATACATGTACTGATATTATTACGCAATATTGCGTTGTCTGAATATAGAATGGCAGTTTGAGCATATATTACGAGCATAGAAAAACTCCATGTAATTTTACAAAGTTTTAAATCAATAATTTTAAGAATCGTTATAATAGGTTAACCTAAAGATGTTTCATAGCAACGTTAAGTGTTATGTCTGCAACTGACGTCCGAGAGGGCATGCACATACGAAACGCGACATGGATTGTGGCTCAAGTCAAATTTTAATATAGTAAAACAATTAAATCAAGTCTAGGGTTTAATCGATGTAATGAACGATTCTCATTATAAATGTTCTTATTGTAGCGTTTGAAGGAATCGAGCGCGTATCCGGGCTAAATTGAAATGGATTCAAGAATATGATACGTAGCTAGTTTAACCCCATCTCAGTCAAGAATTTGATTGATTTTAATTTCTTATTAAAGCCATTTTACCCTCCCTACATAATTTGTTCCACATCTAATTTTTTATTTTTATTATTTTATTTTGGGAAAATGTGGACTCAGCCGCGTACTTGCGTTTAAACAAGTACGCCACTTCCAACAGCCTCGTTTGGTTCACTCTGTAGCTACGTGGTTGAGGGTCTGCCACAGGGGTCATGGGTTCAATCCAGGACTTTCTCCATCCATGCTAATCTACATTACAAGGATCCGTAAAAATCTAGGCAGTGTATTTCATGATAGTGATACTGTACTGAATATAATTACATGAACGATTAAGTTAGAGAAATATATGTATATACATGTATATATTACCTTTGCTGTGCCTGGGAGTCGGCCCCGTAATTCCACGCGCAGTTCTTCAACTTCTTCATGTGTTAGGGTCTTACTTATCATTCCTCCGATCAATTTATAATGTGTAATAAATAGGAACCAGACAATAAGTTAATAATCCAGTAGTGTCTGTACTTATACGTTTACCGTAGATGGATATCACACGATTAAAACTTCAAAAGTCCAGATTATCGCACAGTTTATTTCATATCATGTTTTAACAATGGTTAGAAATTATACATTTATAAATCAGGAAGAAGGAAAACTTTTATTCGCCGTCAAGTATTCAGTGAAGTAAGTATAAAATACGTCCTATATTAAATTATTCTTTCACAGTACACGCATATATCCAATAATGTTGTGTTGTATCTGCACCGTGCACTGAGAGAGAGCAATTAAAAGTTTCTGTCTAGTAATAATCGATATTTAACCGATATTCTGTCAGTCACGAGACTCGTCATACATGTGCATTTTCGCGACAATTTCAATGTTACGGTATGTAACCTATCCACTAGATTTTAGCGTCATCCACTATACCTGTGTACAGGTATGGTTTACGTGAATGGTGAATGATAAACGCGACCTGTTTTCTTATTGGCTGGCGTTTTATTTACCTTTTCAGAACAAACTAACCGAGTTTCGGATAAGGGGTGGCAACATTACTCTATATACGTTTCATGTACGTACACTTTCATTTTCATAGAATATATCAATAAAATTTGCATATATGTGTAAATTGATTTACACAGCAATTTTAAAGCGTCTTCTAATGGAATCTGTTTATCGTAGCGAGAAATATATTCGTCAACCTTCACCTATAAAGTAACTAGTTGTTATACTATGAAATCGGTCACCGCTTTTAGTACGCAGTCATACGAGTGATCAATGTATACATAGAGACTCGACTTGTAATGGGACATAACGTATAGGCCTATATAATGGTGATCTACTTGCCATATAAGTATTCAACGATTATGTTTTAAGAGATTAAATTTAGATAGACCAACTGCATTAGTAGATCTACGAAATACATATATTTCACAATATATTGAAAATAAGAAAGAAAATCGGGATTACGTCTGTTTTTTTAACAATACAGTCAAACCTGTGTTTGTGGCCACATCCGAATAAAGACCACTCTGTGAATAAAGGCCATTCTATGAAAAGCCGTTACTGATTCTCTAGAACAAACTGACCTTCGAATTAAGACCACCTGTCAACAAAGGCCACACTTTGTCTTTCCCAAAGGTGGTCTTTGTTCACAGCTTTGACTGTATTTCAGTTGATTAACAGATGTTTGTTAACGTGCATAGTTTTCCAGGATTCTGTACCAGTGCAAACCATGTTCTCCGCAAGTGACTGATAGCTTCTATATATAAATTATCGGCCGTGGAGGGTGAATGACCCTCGACAAAATCGTCCTTAATCGTCACTTGGAACATGTCCATGTGCCGTGCACAATTTTCAAACTCACGGCCTCGAGGTGCGGTGACCAAACCCTCACTATCTATAAATGAGCCATGCGAAAGGACATAGGCCAATCATTGTGTGCATGACATGATGAGCGTCACTAATTCTCGACAGATGAACAAACTAGGGGAGAAAGTTTTTATCACATGTGCATCACGTGTGACAGAAAACGACGAACAAATCTTGATTTACTACCTATGTATCGTTAACTTCTATCTTCTTGTTACGACAATGTGACAAGGATCACGTGATCTAGCAGACGGCCATGATACATACGTGCTCTGTTATGGGGTTATTTGAGGGCAGTTACTCTATCGATCTGATTAAAATCGCCATCTCAATACCTAGGTATGCTGTGGTGATAAAACATAGCAGATTACTCAACCAATACATGAGTACATGATTTTTAACAAAGCCTTTGGTTTCTACAAGTAAATACTGATTTCTGTAACTACCCATAAAACATACGTAGATCACTGCCATATCGCTCAGTTCATTGAGTGGTATCAGCTACTTAATTTGTGCGTCAGTGTTATCTTAATTCGTGCAATTTGTACAATTCTAGAAAGGCTTCAATCAAGATTACGCTCGTATATGGCTGAATGCATCCAGATTTTTAGCTCGTCTGGTTCGAAGGAAAAATCGAGAGCTCTATTATGATAGCTGCGTCGTCGTCGACGTTGTCGTGCAAAAACTTTAATGTAGCCCATTACCCAAACAATTTTACAGATATCAACACGGCACTTGGAGTACTTGATTATCATGACAGGACACAGTTGCAAGACTAGGGGCGTTATTCTGAAAGCTGTAATTTTGGTTTTATGCCCCCTTTTTTAACTTAGTATTTTGGCCAAAATTGCTTATGAAATAGAATGATGTAAAACAGATGAGCGTTGATGCTGTTCTTTGGAGCTCTTGTTTAAAGTAGATTCTTTTTAGCTTACCTGGTCACGTTGTAATGTACGATGTGTAATTAGAAAGATATAAATGTAGATCTATGTTCTGTTTTCCCCCAGTCTGCCGTCCCTGGAACGCAATTCTTCCTTATATAATTTACTTTTTTGTAACATTCTAAATATAGTATGATTTAAAGGCTGATCGCACTTGTTAACTTCACCACAGACAGTGAATACATTTCACGATGCATTAACTGAAAGTTGTGTTTGTTGTGATATTTAATGTAAATATATTTGTCTCCACGCGCGATAAAGGAAAGCATTTTGACTTCAGGAAAAAAAATAAAACCGCATCCGCCTTTTTTCCGTAAAAACAACGATTATATGAATGTACTCATCTAAACCATATACATTTGTACAGTAAAACCTGCGATCAAAGGCCGCCTTGAGAAACACAAAATGTGGCCTTTATTGACTGGTGGTCTTTATTCAGAGGTCAGTTTGTTCTAAATAATCAGTGACAGTTTTCAAAGAATGACCTTAATTTACAGGTAAGCATTTATTCAGTGGTGGCCTTAAACACAGGTTGGACTGTAATAGACAGAATTAGAATCACAAAAAACTAAATTTGATCGACAATTTATATACAATTATTGTACTGTAATAGCATTAATTTTGTGATCGTTTTTGTTTTACTAACTTTTTTACTTATTAATGTGGATAAATGGATAAATACAGAATTCCCTTTCATGCGAACTTCCATTAATACAATTTTTTGTCTGTCAGTTGATGTTAAAAATCTAATAAAAAATAGTGTTTAAGTAACAATATGACAGATCGTGGATTTAGTATTAATCTAAAACAACCTAGTTTATATGAATGCATCACGTTTGTAGATGTATACTTTATGAGAAAAAAATACCTTAAATCATATTAATTTTGGTCTACTTTTTGTATAAATTAGGGTAAATCTGCGTGAAAGCGCCCGACTATAGAAAAAAGAGGCACTCGTGCAGTCTTCAGTTTAAATATTAGTGATCTGGGTTTTTTAAAATGGGGATTTTAGAAAAAAATACTTTCAGCCTATTTCTCTTAAATTTATATGGTAAAACACTGTCTCATCGTTATCAGTCATGCAACTAATTAGTGAACCAACGTAATCACTAAGATCACGTGCAACAACACGTAAAATCATGTATTCTTGTTTTTTTAATACTCCACGTGATAGGTTATATAACGATGCATCACAAGCATGCACGAGGACAAGGTAAGGCCACACGAAAGTAATCTCTTCTTCTTCGGGATTTTTCTTTCAGAAAAAAATGGGACGAGCGAAGATAGTATTCTGGGGAGGCTGCATGTTTTGTATGTGCTTTTTGTTTAAAAAAAATCTTTTATCTGCGTAAAACAATGGACACATTTCCCTTATTACATCTACTACAGTGTCTGTATTCATAATATTGATTTTCTGACCTGCTTGACTCGTTAAATATTATAAAATGTTCTTGTTAATTACCCATTTTGCTACAATTAAATACAATCAAGTCTTTTCAAGCACTGATAAACGAATGAATACAATACTTTGTATATTAAGGCGTAAATAATGAATACAGACAATCAATTTCGCACGAAATGAATAATACATGAATTTTACTTCAAAGCTTGTTCATACTTTCTATATGCGTACATGTATTTCAGTGTTCATTATACGATT
The DNA here is from genome assembly GCA_008271625.1 of Lutraria rhynchaena. Taxonomy (NCBI): domain Eukaryota; kingdom Metazoa; phylum Mollusca; class Bivalvia; order Venerida; family Mactridae; genus Lutraria; species Lutraria rhynchaena. Next base: position 2,227,257 of record VIBL01000019.1, on the reverse strand, counting down.
ACTAGTATAATCGCACTGCATCTGACGATGCAGAAATGACAGATCTACGAGGATGCTTACAAAACTTATTAGATTAAAATTGCCATTTGCAATATGTCCCATTGCTTGGAACAATTAATATTTGTGTTGTTAGATGCAAAAAATAATATACAGGGTTGTAAACACTATTCAAGATACGTTGCCTTAAAAACAAGTATTTTACCGACTCATGGGGGCGGTAACCAAACATTTTTTTCCATTTTCTAGAAAATTAGGTGCGCCAAACCATACGAACAGAACATCAATTCGGTGTGGCTTAACTGTCTTTAAGGTACGCTGACTATCGTTGTGAAATATCTCTCCTTAATTGTTTGTTCCTGAGTTTATCATGGATTCATAAGAATGTTGAAAACTGTACAAATAAACACTGGTAGAGTATTTTTTGCTGTTATCTCTCCACGACTAGCTAACTTTAATCTAATCCAGTATCCTAATGAATGTTAATAAGTACGATTTAGAAATAGACTAGACTTTCAATTCATGTTCCCAATGCTGAATTATTTACAATTGTATGAAAAACCATCATGGCAATACCCCCCCCCCCGATAGACAACTTTCTTAAAAGTCACCCCACTAAGAATACTACCCGCTCACGAACTTACTCCTGTCATAAACTTGTCCCCATCCGATGTTAACTCTCACAGAAACCGTTTACCACATACGATGTTAACTCTCCCAGAAAGTATTTCCCACATCCGATGTTAACTCTCCCAGAAAGTATTTACCACATACGATGTTAACTCTCACAGAAAGAATTTCCCACATACGATGTTAACTCTCACAGAATCTATTTACCACATACGATGTTAACTCTCACAGAAACTATTTACCACATCCGACGTTAACTCTCACAGAAACTATTTACCACATACGATTTTAACTCTCACAGAAACTATTTACCACATACGATGTAAACTCTCACAGAAACTATTTACCACATACGATGTTAACTCTCACAGAAACTATTTACCAAATACGATGTTAACTCTCACAATTATGTAAGTATGTTCACTCGCCTTAACAAGTATAGTTGATGTTAATAGTTATGAATCAGGCAAAATTACATTAAGTGGGCACATTCTCCAAGCAAGAACATTGCAATGCAACCTCTCAAAAGCAACACCCTTTGGGATAAGCAAAATTATCTTGTTGTTGTTGACGAGTTGTTGCTCTAGTAGATTAAATTAATAGTTAATTGTGCAGTGGGAAAAAATCATGCTATTGTTGAAGGAAGGTTGTTGTTCAATAGAGGGCCGATTTGGAGAGGTTGTACTGTATACAGAACCACCATACTTTCAGAGACGCTTGTACAATATAGAACATGAACTCAGAGAAATTTAAGAAAAATTTAATATGATATGCTTCCGGATATAATTACATTTTTGTAACAAATTTTGACAATAAAACAAAAAAAATCAACGTATCTTTATTTATTAACATAACATTGCACAGTAGTAAACATTGACGTACGGATTGATTACATGGACAGAATAAATTAGAGCATTCTAGAGAAAAGACATGCAGACTCGCGTGTGCACCATTGTTATAAGTTAATGTTTTATGGATATTCATGATTTACACAATATAAGATCAGAGGCATTAATAACATGAAATACAATAAGATACAATGCTCGGGAATTATATAATGTTTGGACAATGGTGCAATATTGAGTTAACATACACATGTATACAAAAAGTAACAAAACGTACATGTAATTACACATTTGCAGACAGTGACAATAAAAGAAAACAATGAATTATGTCAGAAGGCACTAAACAGCGCTAGAACTAACATTAGAACATTAGAGAGAGAGAAGAGAAGAGTGGGATGGGGAGAGAGGGGGGCTGAGGGAGAGAGAGAAAGGGGAAAGAGGGGGAGAGGGGAGAGAGAAAGAGGGGGAGAGGAGGAAAGAGAGATTTATTTCGGTTTTGGTAACACATTTACATGGTGGAATATATACATTATAAGAAAACAATCTTCAAAATATAATTCAGAAAATACCATGCCACGTACACTAGCATCAGGATTAACGAAAAAAGAGAGGACTCTTATTTCCATTGTAGGCCCCACATTAATTTTGGTTGAAAAATAAGGCTTAAAACAGTCGTGTTTAGGCTACTTCACCAAACAAATAGGGATAGCAGGTTAAAAAATTGTTTTTTTTTTTCTACACACCTGTTGAGAGAATACCAGACCTATACGATCTCCCCCCCCCCCCGAAAAAAAAGGTCGGCGCCAAAAGATAAGGTCGGTCGGGTAACCGTAAACAAGACTTTTTCAGCGGAATTACGCAAAATCATATCACAAGTCATATACAGTAAAAGACGGTTACAGCGAAACCTCAAATAGCGACCATCTAAATATTACGACCACCTTGTTATAACGACCGCTTATCTTCGGACTGGCTTTCAAAAAAACTCCTCTATGATAACTCCTCAGCTTGATAATGAAACCACCACATTCGTGTCCCGAAGGTGGTCTCATTATCGAGGTTTTACTGTACGTATAATTAAATCGGGGTTTAGTGAAAAAAAAACAGATACAGTGAAGTACCTATTTTTCCCTGGACACGCTGTTCTTTTTCCATTTTTATGTATATAGTGAAATTTGAATACAATGAAGCAATTATTCCGGTCTCCGGGAATTCACTGTAACCGTACTCGACTGTATTTAGCAGAAACATCAGTGTGAAAGTTTCTATCAAAGTACCGCATAGGCAGAAGTTATGTACACGTATCAAATTTGTCAAGATAACAAATACCACAGTATATGTGTATCCTGAAATTGTATCTGTGACAGATAAACATTGGGCTGCTTAAAATTTATCATTATTTTAAGATACCAAACATAATAACCGAATGAGACAACGTGTGGTATCTTTGATATTTCATCAAATTAGATAATTATTATATAATAATAATAATAAAATAATGAATTCATTGAGAGTTGATACCAATTCGGGCGTACATAAGTGCATCAAAATCTTTGTGAAGGAAACAATATCAATTTATAAAAATATGATATTAATAATTATATCTTAACTCCGTGAATACATGTGTGGCATGTTTCAGTACATGCCCCAAAAGACATATGATTGTCACAATTTAGCATACGATAATTATCGTACATGAGCGTTAAGTATCTCAACAATTTTTCCACACGGTTCATTAGGCTAGAGAAAAGGTCATATTTATTGTTACCTGACTTAAAAAAATAGTGCAGGTAGATTGCAAAACTTTTCATATCTATTTTTTTTCTAAACATACCTTTTGTACTTTTGAGGTACAATTTGTCCCCAAATATTTTCATGCTTAAGATTTTGCTGTTAAAAACTTTAGGGGTAGTGCAAAAAATAGGGTCGGTTAAGTGACCGGAAACAAGACTATTAATTTTCCTATCCTTACATGTAAATTTACAGTTTCTGGACACATATATTCCCAAGTACATGTACTCCATAAAATGGTTGAAAAAGGTACCCATAATGCATACATTAGACACAAGCGGTCATAAGTACGATGATGAAAAAAATTATGTTAATGATTGGGTAGAAAACTGAATAAACAGTTAAACCACATTCAGCGGCCACCTAAATAGCACGACCACCTCATGATAACGACCATTTTAATTTTCGGACCGGTTTTTAATACGTTCATTGTATTCCAACCGGTTAATGAAGCCACTATCACAAGACCTTTTTACTGGTTCTAAACAAGGTTTTAATATCGAGGTTTGACTGTACAGTCAAACCTGTGAACAATGGCCACCCTTGTGAAAGACAAACGTGGCCTTTATTGATAGATGGCCTTTATTCGGAGGTGGCTGCAAACACAAGTTTGACTGTATATTCAAAAATAATATATCACTGTAGTGTAGAGGTAACCAATGACACGATAAAGGATTTAGTGTTGTCTGTACCATTTTGCCATCTGTAAACGTATCTGGTCAATAAGTCTCGCTGTTAAACTCGTAAGGAGCATCTACAGAAGAAACAGAGCAATTATTTACAACAACATAAATAAAAGTACCCCGCATCCTTTTAAGGAGAACGTATGGTAAGATTCAAACATTGAACAAATTTATTTGAGATCTGTGTCTGAAATACAGACACGCAAATCCTGATTTGTTCAGCAAGAACAAGATTTAGAGTTTTCTGTTGATTTTTAAAAATTCAAAAACTGCACCAATAAACAACAGGATACGTGACTTGCACATAACCAGCATCTAATGAAAATTACTTAAGAGTTTGAATGAACGTCAAATATTTTTATAGAAAGTGACAAAACTGCTATTGTAACCCAAAGTACATAGGAACTAACAAAACTCTTAGGAACCCTAAGCCTGTTTTTGGATAAATTGTTACAAGAAATTTAAAATAAAACAAATATAACTCAAAGGTCTTAAAGCTGATTTAAGCTTCAAAGGAAGTTTTATTTTTGGACTATATCATTCCTATGCTGTGAAACTTGTATACATCCACGTCATATTTTAACCACGATGTGTTAGCAAAATCACTGTACGAATTATTTGTGATGTTATAAATCTCAACTTGCATTACTTATTGCGAACACAAGCACCTGCCACTTCCAATCACTGTACGTACGATATATGATGATGCTATATAATTCAACTTGTACGATTTATAGTGATTACCGGAACTTGACTAATTTATACACCATGTTAACAAGACAAATCAACATGTATATTTATCATACTTACTTGTGGTATAAGTATTCCGATAATCACAATACCAACAACAAACACGTTGTTTTGTAAAATGTCTGTAATGGCTTTAAAGCAACCTTTTGTATAAATTTCGCTGGAACGTATACTATCCTGAAATTATAAATACAAAATAAATATCAACATCTAGACCTGTTCTCACGCATTGTACACATTAGTGACCGACGTAAATTTACGTCAAAGAATGAACATGCAGAATATTGATAAAAGAAGTTGTAATTAATATGAATTATGCAAAAAAAGTCATCAAAGCAAACAAAAATTATTAATAGTGACACTCACTGCTTATTTGGGGCCTACTCCTAACATCGTGTCTGTTTCTTTTAAGATGAAGATCGTAAAAGTTCGGATAATGATCGACTTCAGAATTCAAAAAAGACACGGGATGCCTCATTCGCAACCAGTAATTATAGAACTAAGCCTTTCGTCCTTGGATTTATAAGTCAATATTTTGACAAAGAATTTTTTTTTCAATTCTTCTGGCGGATCGATTTTCGAGGCGCGGGCTGAGATAAGAATGACTTTTAATCAAATCCCATTTCCTATTCCCCTAATTAGCCATTGACAATCTTTGCATAAAAGTAAGCATTGAATATTATACATTGCATATGTACGAACCAGCAATTTTCCATTTTATTAGCGACAAAAAACATAGCTCACCGTACTGCTACTTTGCATGTCCTTCCCACACATGTAGTTTATCAAACCTGACTGTAAGCAGAAGGGAGATAACAACGTTAAAACTTAGCTTCATCGTAAACATGAGTTACTTCCCTTGTAATGTCACGCACCATGAAACAGTTTCGAATAACGAATTATTTTGCGGTTTAATTGGTCTGTTGAATTTAGGTATGTTGAATTTTGGCGTCGATAACTACTGAATGTCACAGAATGGGTAAATACAGTGTTGCACAATGATGTCAGAAAAAAAATCCTTATGCTAGAGAGCAGGGATCATGCAAAATGTACAAAGTTCATGGGGATTATTTTATTCCTGTAGCGAATATGACGGATAGAAGGATACAAAAATGTAACCCCAGGTGCGAGATAGTAAAAATTGTACGGGGTTGACACTCACAAAGCAGTTCTTAAAATCAAACTAAACATGAAATCAGGAGGCAACTTTTAAAAACTGTATAAAGTGCTTTACTGATTATTTATAATTGACGGCATGGCTCAGGAATAGCTTTAGGACTATGGACATGGAATTTCTGAGTTCTAACCCTAGGCGCAGCACATCTGTGAAGATTTGGTTAAAGCCGTTAAGTCTATGGCCAATTCGTTCTCCTACATTGACCCGAGTGATTCATTAGGAAAAAAAAGTTACGGTGGCAATTTCTTGTCCAGAACAAAACAAGGCCACACTATTTGTACAGAATAGGAACAGTGGTCAGTTTAACTGACCGCCGTTATGTAACATAAATACAGTGCAACCTCTCAAAAGCAACATTCTTTGGGAGAAGCAAAATTATGTTGTTGATAGGTTGTTGCTAGGTTGTTGCTCCAGAGAGTTTAAATTAATAGTTTAATTACAGTGGGGAAAAAAATCATGCTATTGTTGAAGGGAGGTAGTTGCTCAAGAGAGGGCCGCTCTGGAGAGCTTGCACTGTACAGTTGAAAAGAAAACGTGCATAAAACTCGGGAGAATCCGGTTATTTGCATCTTTTTTCATGTTACTCATATTATAAACTAATATAAACAGTTGACATTCAGGAACTAGAAATGAAAGCAATTATACAGATATTATGGTGGCATATTTCTGCATACGCCTAGCGAGTTAATTTTCGTGAAAGCTTTCTAAGTTTTCGTGAAAAAATGATCTATTTTCATGAATTGTTACATTTACTATCTGGTGAAAAAATCTTATAATGAAAAGTTTTGAATTTTCGTGAAAATGTCTTTGTTTTTCATAAAAATCTGATAGATATTTGCGCGAAAATATTTGGATAATCTTATGCAGAAATATGCCAACGTATGATATAAATATAAGATAAACTGTACTCACATCGTCAGGAATGCAACAAGAAAATGGGACGCTACAGAATTCACCGAAGTCTGATTTCTCAAGCTCCGCTGAACAATTAAAGTAAGCATTCTGAGACCAATCTTTATAACCCATATCATCGTTAGATGTTCCACAACATTGTAACTGTGACAAGTAAAAAACACAGAATGGTAGAATTTCACTTAAAATTTGTTATTAATGCTTGGTGCGGCTTGGCGTTCTGTTATTACGAGGAATTTTGTTCAGTTAGATGATTTATGATAAAAACGTGGATTCACAGAAAACTAAGAGTACACAGAGAAGACGAAAAACAAGACATTAAAATCAGCTTTAATTCATGTCTGCATCCAAGGTGAACTGAGCGATAACAAAAGTCATTACGTCTTACATTGAGAAATGCAACGCATTTAAGAATCGTAACAACGCAGCACACAAACCCACTAGGGGCCATATTGGTCGAGTGGTTATAGTACCTGACGGGTAATCAATAACCCCTTCCCACTGTGAGTTCGAATACCACTCGGGACCAAATTTTACATACGTGTTCTGTGTACAACCAGAGACAACGGGAACCAGTTTATTTTTTGTATACAGTCTATTAAACATACCAGTTCCGTATACCGTCAATTAAACTTACCAGTTCCCGTATACAGTCTATTAAACATACCAGTTCCCGTACACCGTCTATTAAACATATCGATTCCCGTACACCGTCTATTAAACATACCAGTTCCCGTATACCGTCAATTAAACTTACCAGTTCCTGTATTCCGTCTATAAGATTCTGCATATCCTCGTCATCCCTGTATTTAATGACGGCTTGTTTCAAGGAATCCTCAGGATAAATATTAAATTGTTCTCTAGCATCAGGTACGTAAACAACCACAAATATAAGAATTATCGCTAACAGTTCCAGGAAGAAAAATATCATCAGCAAATACCGGTACTGAAAAAGACAAATGTGACCGGTGAACGAACATTTTGTATACCGTCATGTGACTCTCAATATGGTCATTATCATATACACATTCATTTTTTTCTTTCAACAACATAATGTTGTTATCTATTTATTTATTTATTTACAGCTCAGAAATAAATGCACTTAAACATTAAACAACCAGATTTCTGACGTTTCTAACGGTGCACTGAGATAGCATTTAATTTGTGCGTATAAAAACAGGCTTGATATCTCGCTTAAAATTGATATTAATTTATCAAAGAAGTTTGTGAAATCAACAGCAAAATGTAAGAAAATCTAGAGGTTAAAATGTTAGTACATGTATTATCGACTTAGTATCCTGTAATGGTCTCGATAAAAGTTTCACAGTTTAAGGGTCAAGTTGAATGTTTAGATGACAGATTTATAAATGCCCCACTGGAATGTTTGAAGAATTAAAGTTCATATTGTATTTTTACATAAAATGAATGAGACATGATAAAACATGATTTTTTTAAATTTGGCCAGAAGAAATATAGTCGTGTTTTCTCCTATTTTAGGGGCTGGCCCTACAGTATCAAATCGTAAAATAAAAAAAATTGTGGTGTTGTAAAAATATTTGGGGACGAATCGTGTTACAAAACTATGAAAGATATGCTTAGAAAAAAATGGAAAGAAACGTTTTGCAACCGACTAACCTGTCCCATTTTTTTGTTCAAGTAACCGGAAATATATCTTAATTATTATAACAATAACTGTTTTCGAGTGGCGAATGATTAATAAGATCAATTTTTTTTGGTAAATAACATAATACGTAAAAAATACATACGACAGATAAAGAAAAGATATGTTCTCTCAGTGAACCGAACCATCCAAAGAATGATATGCACACAGCTATACACCCAGCCAGACACAGGACACAAGACGGATCCAGGAAAAAGTCATAGGCGTTCTGTACTTCTTTTTCCTTCACCACAAGAACCCAGGTCATCAGACCCGTCACTGCACCGGATATCAGCTGTAAACACAACATGCAGAATATTCAATACTGGATCTTTATAAGTTGAGTTCAATCTCAGTTCCAACACTTTTTGTAAAATACTGTATTTGTATTACTTGTACTTTTGTGACGCGTTTTTATTCTGTTCTGTTCCGTTCTGTATAATAAAGCATTTTCGGATGGGATTTATGAAATTAAATGTGTTTATAAGTGATTTATGAATCAACAATTAACACAATCAGTAATAATTACAGTTTCGTAACTCGTCTTTGAGCGGTGTTATTAAGTGCAGATGACGTATCACAACAGGAGCGGATGAAAGGGTGGTTTATAGGTAGCAGACGATTCCTGATTATCAAAATTCGACAAACCCAGTCAGGGTGACCCACTCTCGGGAAGACAATGACACAATATACCCCGAAGGTTGCATATTTAGAAATCTTTCCACCACAGGGTCGGGATTTCGGTAACAAAAACACGCCCCAACGCGAGTGTTGATTTTTACGTTATGTACAATCTAGACAAACAAATATTGCACACGAAATTTCAGGTTATAAATGCTGGCACTGTTGCAAGTATGATAAGATTTTAGAGTTAAGCGGGTTTCTAGTGTTTTATTTTAGTAAACTAGCTTTGAAAACACTCTAGAGGTTGAAACCTTGAAACGCTGCACGTGTACAAGATGGTGAGTGTTTTATTCACTTATAATCGATTGGTGGCAGCTTGTGTGATTATCAAACACAGATAGACGAAGGGGTGTATGTTAAATACATCTATATCTATTATTTTCTCTACACTATAGCTACCTACTTCCCTTATTCTTCAAACCTTCAAGTGTAATGTATCTGGTATCACAACAGTAGAATCGTATTACCATTCTCGTACACGTATACATTGTTATTGTACTTAAATACATACAATAACATACAATGTACGTTCATTGAATCATCTAAGAGAGTGTGTCAGCTGTGTTCTAATTAAAACGGAGATATGGCGTGGTTTTCCTTGTGTGGAATAGATAAGTATTAATCACGCACTGCATGGGTATGCATACATACATAAATAATTTCAGAGTATGTTCAGAACAGATAATCCTTCATGGCTATGTTATTTAAGTTTCAAAGTTATTTGTGGTTTTCGGTTAAACGAAAAATGTACTACAAATCAGTATCATGTTTATGCCTGTACGGCGCTACGTATATTGTAAACTGCTGTCTTCATCAACATGGAACCTAAGACTGGTTATGTTCTCACAGACATGTGCGCATGTCATGATAAAGTACTCTACCAGTTGTGTCATTTTTCCTCATCAGTATACGACAATTTTCACATCATGTGTGTTTTAAAACATGTACATTGTACTTTGTAAGCTCACACATCGTCTCCACTTGTTCCGGAAATGACGTAAATATTTTATAGTACGGAAATGGTACAAATGAAAGAATTGTGAAATACTTCATAACGACTTAAAGAAAACAACTACTTATTCATAGACAAGATAATGAAACAAGCATAGCCCCATAAATTTAGGTCTACTTGGTATCACTTGTACTTAAGAAATGTTGTAGATATATGTATATGTACTCCTAGGCAAATAATTAAATAATTAAATAAATAAATAAATACCGTATTTCTACTAAAATCTCCCAAAATGTTCTACTAAAATTCCTCAGAATTTTCTACTAACATTCCCCAGAATTTTTTACAAACATCCACCCTAATTTTCAACTAACATCTCCCAAAACTTTCTACTAAAATCCCCCAGAATTTTCTACTAAAACTTTCCAGAATTTTCTACAAACATCCCCATAATTTTCTACTAACACCCCCAGAATTTTCTACAAGCATCCCCACAATTTTCTAATAACATCTCCCATTTTTTTCTACTAAAATCCCCCAGAATTTTCTACTAACATCTCCCAAAACGTTCTACTAACATCTCCCATAATTTTGTACCCATATCACCTCCCAAAAAATCTACATACTTCCCCCAAAATTTTCTTTTTCTAGAATTTTTTACAGAACCTTTTTTCTAATTATTTTTTGTAACGTTTGGAGATACAGTTCACATGAAAATGCCGGCTTGAATAAAAAACCACGGAGACCGAAGAGAAGCCTAGGGTCTGCAGAAAAAAGGGTCGGTTGTTGTTTAATGTAAACTCGGAAATTTTTACGCCGTATATAGTTATAATTAAATGCATATATCTTTAACGAAACTTTATCACGTGACTTAACATATCGTAAAACAAAATATTTGCACACACGTTCCCTATTATATCTATTACACACGACAACAATCAATAACATGTGCCATATTTTGTTATACAACATACATACAATCATTTCTCAAATATGCGTGTCAATATATAGTACACAATTAAATCACGGGGGGGGAATAACACATTGTATATAAAACTTTATGAACCTCGTAAAATTCACATCTGGTGAAGATATAATTGTCCCAAATTAGATGAATGAAAAAATCATATATAACTATACTTCAAAATGAGCTGGGAACATTCAACCGGCTCGAGGCAAATGTGATATGATTTATCCACCTAGGCAAGAAAAAAATACTTTGTTTGCACTACCCCCCCCCCCTAAAAAAAATACTTTGTTTGCACTAACACCCCCCCCCCGCCCCCCAAAAATAATACAGGGCCGGCATTTTTTCTCATACATTTTTGATGTCTGCAGTAGCATGAAAATGAAAATATTGGCAAGAAAAAAGAAAGAGGCCCAAAAAAGTCAAGCGTTGGCAGAAAAAAATAGGGCCGTCGGGTTAATGGAAACCAAAAATTTATTGCTTTCGCCTTGTAATGCATTATCTCATTTTCGCAATAAACGAAACACGTTTATCAATTAGCAAATTTATTTAAGAATTTATAGCCGAGGCATAAGATGGAAATGTGTACATAGATCTACATGAGAGCTCATAAAATATGCAAATCTAGGTGTCAGCGACAAAGAACATCAATGAATGGCTAATCTATGAATAAATATTAGCTAACACCGCTCAGATCTCCTAGGTTAGATAATAAAATATCTACAGATGACTTGAAAGAATAGAAATAGGTAGAACTATTGTAATGTTTTGTATGCTTATATACATCAGTATTCATATATGAATGTACAGAAATTGAATGGAAACTAATTATCCATTCATGCATCTAAGTTTATAACGAGATAAATAGGCAGGAATATACATGTACAGATTTTTTATCGACGAAAACGCCAGCTGTGTGGCCAGTGTAATCAATGATGTGTGGAATGTTCACACAAACATTCATAATTTTAGCATCCTGTGTAGTTAATATATAATAAACACATGTTGGAGTTAAGATTTTTATCTAATATGAACTCATGTTTGTTTTTTTTTCTAGGAAGAAATTTGAAATAGTTGATACATTACTAACACAGAACAAACACGCTGTGTTCAGCCGATCAGAAACTATATTCGCCCTCAATATCAAGGTAAAAGTGTATAAACTTGTGGTCAGTCGAAAATTTAATCGCACGGTCATTTCAATGCGAAATAAATAGACATTTATACCCTCCGGACATGTCCTTAATTTATCACCTGGCTACGTCACCCATAAACAGGTATACATTTCATATCGATTCAATACATATCTATTTATAGTGCATCTACTATTATCCTAGCTCACGAAATCGTGTGTAATATGTGAGTAAAAACATAACAAATAATTAGGTAAAACACCACTAAAACATAGCGGATATGTTTAACATGAAACTCTAATATAATCTATAGCACAGATTTTCTTACGTGGTGTATAACGATATAACATACTGTACGAACAAAATATACAACAGAAAATAAGGTACTAATTTTGTATACTTACGAATATAGCAAAATTTAGAAAGAACAAGATATATTTCACCAGTAAACTAACGGGTGAACCCGTTTCTCGACTTCCCATTGTTGTTAAGACAAAAACTAACAAAAATAATGTAATTTAAGTCCAATTTTCTCTTTCTATATACACATAACAATCCACACATGTACACTGCAGCTAGCTCTCTACGATATTTCCCCGCTCTCTACCCAACACTTCACGTATAGTGTAATTGATCCGCCGAATGGGGGTAGAAAAGCGGACAATAACGACAGAAATGTATGATTCGTTTAATTTCTCGACGTTTTAAGTTCACAAAAACAATTAAGTCGCGTTAATTAAGTTCCTCTGTACAATATGAGACACGATAAGTGTGTGATAAGTAATGTCGCAGATCAGTAAATACATGTGTTTTATTTATACAATGTGGTTTTAAAACAAACGGATATATGAGTAAAGCGATACACTTAATATTAGCATATAGTTATAACAATTTGTCGTTTATGTGGATAATAAGTTAGATAATAGAAAGTACTTAAACCGCAGATGGTTCTGAATTATACATAAAAATGAAACTGGGACCCTGTCCGTACGTAGCGGGTTAACTAGGGAGCCCCTGACCCCAAATTCAGACGTTGAGGTTTTTATGGCAACTGCCGGATACCTAGCTAGTTTAGATATCATAGGTTTAATGAGAGAGAGCTGGATTCTGGTCTAAATGTCATGCATTTCCTGGTGGTGAGCGGGATCCGGGTCCAGCAGATGTTATGGATTTACTGGTGGAGAGCTGGGTCCGGAGTCAGATTCAGGGTCGAAGACCGTCAGTGGTATGTTTCTAACCTACCCTCATAATCTGTGAATTACGTGCTGGTCTCTTAAAACACAGGAACCAGTCATTGAGACAGGAAACATATTTTGTGAATATGTTTTCAGTCGATGCAAATGATTCGTTTCGCGTCACATTTATTACAATAAACTATTTTATAACACCGAGGAAAATATTGTTAACAAACTAAAAGACGTGCATTATTTTTTTCTTATTTTATTGAAAACCTGTCAAGCAAGCCCGCTATGAAGTTTTGATATAAACTACTGATATTGACGGCAAACAGGATTCACAGAAAGGAACTTGTAAAACACTGTATTATATGAAAATTGTAGTAGAGTATCATATTACATATTTCCTGACTTCCTGGTTAGTGTCGGTCGGATTTTGTTTAATATGCGGACCACAATGAATGAGGTTGTGTATGTAGTAATTACAAAAGACCTGTGTGGTATAGGTCCGTTGTATACACTGTATACTGTACAATGATGTACTTCTGTCATCGGCGAGAAGTCAATTGATATTACAGTTTACACTAAGTGGTTGATTCAATATATAACACTACACACTGATTGGTTGATACAATATAACACTACACACTGATTGGTTGATACAATATAACAGTATCCACTATTTGATTGATACAATATATAACAGTACAGGCTAATTGATTGATGCAATATTTAACACTACACACTATTTGATTGATACAATCTATTACATTACACGCTAGTTGGTTGATGCAATATATAACACTACACACTGATTGGTTGATACAATATAACAGTACCCACTATTTGATTGATACAATATATAACAGTGGACATTAATTGATTGAGACAATATGACAGTAATTTATTGATACAGTAATGACAGGACACGCTAATTAGTTGTCACAAAATATTACAATAAACACTAATTAATTGATACAGCAATAATCAATTGACGGAATACAACAGTCCACTCTGATTAATTGATACAATATACTTCTACACTAATTACTTGGTGCAATATATTAGTACACTAATTGATTGATACAATATACCAATTATCTAACTGATTGATACAATATATAACAGTACACAACAATTGATCAATACAAAAATATTTTTGGTAATCATCCAAAAGTACGTCATATTTTTTAAAAATAATTTAAAATAAGGGGAGTTCAATAAATGTGTGGACTTAGTTATAATTTGAAGGAAAAATAAGAAATTGTGCCTTCAAAAATGTATCGTTTGGCAAATAAATAAACATGAATCAAAATACATCCATCCATCCATACATACATATATTCATCCATCGTAATAAAAATTTTGGGGCACGAGTATTCACATACATACTAAAGTAGGAAGTAATGAACGTTTAAGGTGTAGGTTAACATGTAAGTTTTAGTTCAGTCAACATTTTATCGTCTCTAGTGTGAATTGTAAACATGAAACTTAGTATGTATAGATCTTCAGTAAAACAGTGCCGGGTATTGGGCCTTCGACACTTAAGCAGTGATCTACCATAGGCTATTTACTTTATATTTTTTTCGAATCGATTTTTTGAACGACTGTTTATGGGTTGGATAAAGATTGCGTTTTTAACTGGGGTTTAATGTAGCACAACCGCTAGGGTCGTTTGACAACTGTTCTGGTTCTAACGGTGTGAAAGATCCCAGTTGCACACCTGGATAGAACCACCGACCATCCGTAAACTAACTAGACAGCCACCTCACATGTGATTTTTTCTGTTCGCGGGTAGGATTCAAACTTACAGCGGTGAGGTGCTTGTAACCATAACTTGTCGACTACGGAGGTCCCACCACATGAGCTAACAAAACGGGAATCACACATGCATATGCAGTTCATTTTAAATGTACGCCACATATCTTGAAATCTAATACATTATGCTTCACTGATAATTTATTTGATTTCTGCGATATTTTAAATACCGTTACGAGCGATTGACCTTCAATGTTTGGTGTTAAGATATTTACAACTGCGACACGAACTCTATCTAGAATGTAATTACAAGCGTGTACGAATTGCATAATTAATGTTCACCTTGGGATTTTAAAACAGGGAAGTGTATTAAGTCTACTTAGGTAAAACACCTTATGGTATACCTCAGGAAAATATTTCCTTACCCCCCCCCCCCCCGAGGAACTTGACCAATACGGCCCCAGATGTAGATTTTCAGACTGACATTGTTTCCCTTGACGGTGTAGTCAATGAGACTTACATTTAACTCATTGAAAGTTGTTTGATGAGTTAAGATTAAAACATTAGGTCTGTTCGGGTATATAAATCACGGAAATCGAGTACCTATGATACAAATAAGCATTTTTTAAGAATTATGGCAGAAGAGACTGTTGGATTAGACAGTCGGTTTACAGTTTAAAAAGACTTATTCCGACCAGCTCCGTTTCTACCCATGTAGTTAAATGACGTCTGACTTATTCAATTTTAGACAATGTTATTTAAAGATACACGTATTATCATTATATTTATGCATTTGTACAGAGCCATATGGCAATATCGCAGCCGGAATCCGGACATTTGACCACAGGATGTTTGCTCCCCCCTGGAAAAAATGGTCATATGAATATTGCCCCGTACCCCCAGTAGAAGTGGTAGGTAGGATATGCTCCTACTAGTGCTTTTTTCAAGTGGACAATTGTCTCTTGTGCTTATTACGTGTAACAGATTTGCTTCAGCAACAATATGTATATTCGTTAGGTATAATTTAAAATACAATAATCGACCGATAACTTTTATCTATCCGAAGTACATGTATACGCAATGAATGAAATGGAAAATAGCAAATAAAAAATCAGTTTTTCATTGAGGGGCAAAAGTCCTGGGGAACAAATTAAATGTCCGACATTCTCTCAGCTAGTGCATGGGTGCAGAATCTTATAAACATGTGCACGTATCTCGTTGACACATGGTTCGCGAGACTCGTCACATGGTCACCTACATCACTGCAAGAACTGCAGAGCACCACAGGGAAAGTAAAATATAGAACACGACAGTTCTTGTTGAGACAATTGTTGGTCATTTAAGCCATGAATATCAAATCCAGCTGGTTAACTGATTCAGTGTTTGGTGTACACTTGGGGTCTTCTCCCACCGTTACAGCCGGAAAAAAGTCGCCGAATGACTGGCTGCTGTTGGTGCAACGTTGAACCAATACAAAAAATGAATACCAAATATTTTTCAGTATCGCTTTACATACAGGAAACAAAATTAGTTTTACAAAATAACAATTAAAAGTTGGATACGTACAAATATAATGATGTTTACGAACAGTAAGCAGTACTTTATGACTGGATTCACAGCAGTCTTGTCCGGATTACTCCAAGGCGACGGCATCTTTGCACTTTATATAAAACCAATGACGGAAACACGGTGGTAATACAGTAGCCTTCTTCGGCAGAATATCCGTGTTAACATATACACCACACTCGTCAAATTTATGAATCACACAGCACGCTATGTCAACAGAGAATTAATTCATTATAAAAGTGTTCATTATACAACAAGGTCTTTCAAATGACCATGGTAATAATGTAGAGCCCCCGCTTGTAACAACAATAATTCCGTAGTGTGCTCATAAATACACGTCAAACGAAGTTTTCATCAAAACTAAACTATTTAGCCAACACGTAACATTAAAAATCCGTGTAACAAAGAATAAAGTTTCCATATTCAGTGAAATCATTCGAACGGAACCAGTATTATCACAATTTATGGGTATAAAATTTGATGTTAATTTCATAAGAATTACTCAGCCGTGAATATTAAATAGTGAGCCATTATTAATATAATCACGTAGATTACATAATAATCGTGGACTTACTAGTACACATGCTGCACGATATTTTGCAGTATTGAAATCTAAATAAAATTTTGACAGTAATTAATCACAGAACCTGATTTCTTAACGTCAACCTTGTATTTTATAGCGCTGGAAGAAAATTATTGAACACGTTTGATAGATTCCCAGCTGAGACCATTATGTGTACAATGGTCTCAGTTCCCAGGTGGACTTTAAATACATCTAATCCAACATTTACTTTGAATCTTTGATTTCTTTGTTTAGATTGATTGTGAGTATTGTAAAATTTAAGAACTAATTCACTTATTTGGAAGGGTAAGTTAGTACTGGTTAGTATACAGTCCAGGAAAACTGGTTAGGTGAATCGGTCGTCGTATATAACAGAAAAATTGTTGAAAAACGGCGTTAAACCCCAGTGACAATAAGTCACATAAAACAAATCACTTATTTGGATTCTTCCATGAATCTAGTTATATATGGTGGGAATATATGGTTCAGAAATTAAGCTCAGTGTAAGTTCATTATTAAGGATTTATTATTTAAATTACTGATGATTATTAATGTTTTGTAAGATGTTGTACATATATTACATTTTTACGGAGTCTTTATTTTATATATCTGTTCAAAACTGAGATAGCGAGCGCTGTGTACAGTCATAAAGTCGTTTCAGTTCGTTGAGCGCTTTCATACGAAAATAGATAACATACGTATGTACATACACATTTCAAAGAAAGCAATGAATGCAAGAGTCGAATTGGTTGTTGCTACGTGCAAACATTTTAATCTTTCTCCAAGTTAATACACAGTATCACTCTTTTGAACATTTATTTTCATTTGTGGTTTAATGTCGCACCAACAGCCAGGGTCATTTGGCGACATTTCCAGCTGCAACGATGGGGGATCCTTAGCATATGCATAGGTAGAACTACCGACTTTTCGTAAGCTAGCTGAAAAGCTTCCACACATGTGAAATTTGCCAGGGCCCGGTTAGTTCCGAACTGACAATAGTGAGGAACTTGTGATAAGTAAAGACCATAACCACTCAACCACCGAGGCCCCCACTTTTGAACAAGATAGTACGTTAAACCTTAACTAAACATAGCAAGGAGTGCACATGACTAGATGCTGTCAGCGTGAGAGACTTTACCTAGATGTTGCTAGAGAAAACAGTTCACTTGATATGGTCCTTGTCAACATTTAACAAGTTATTACATACATGCATGTTATGAACGATGTGGTCAGTGGCGTTATACTAGACACTTTCAGTGAGAGCATTTTCATTGACTTCGTGAGAAAATTGTACAAGATACAGTCAGTGAGAGCATTTTAATTGACTTCGTGAGAAAATTGTACAAGATACAGTCAGCGATAGCATTTTCATTGACTTCGTGAGAAAATTGTACAAGATACAGTCAGTGAGAGCATTTTCATTGACTTCGTGAGAAAATTGTACAAGATACAGTCAGTGAGAGCATTTTCATTGACTTCGTGAGAAAATTGCACAAGATACAGTCAGTGAGAGCATTTTAATTGACTTCGTGAGAAAATTGCACAAGATACAGTCAGTGAGAGCATTTTAATTGACTTCGTGAGAAAATTGTACAAGATACAGTCAGTGAGAGCATTTTCATTGACTTCGTGAGAAAATTGTACAAGATACAGTCAGTGAGAGCATTTTCATTGACTTCGTGAGAAAATTGTACAAGATACAGTCAGTGAGAGCATTTTAATTGACTTCGTGAGAAAATTGTACAAGATACAGTCAGTGAAAGCATTCCACTTGGTATTTGTCACTATGGATATTTTTATGTCTGTTTGAAAAATGTACAACATATAAGATTTTTTTGGGATAATATACTGAATACTGTCAACTTGTTTCGTGAATTTAAGTTTTATGACATGGGATATTTTATTCATGTAGTGTAGTGACATTCGGATATATTTTGACCACATATAACGACTCAGTGAATGTTTCGGCAATTTTTAGGAAGGGCCCATGTCTGATCAAATTGGGAAAAATGTGTGGTGTGATGCCAAAATCGGCAATTTTCAGGTCGGGAATTGGGAAAATTGCCTTTATTTTCGTTCCGGACGGGTCCGTTTAACGTACCCAAACAAAGAAAAAAAACTGCTACTTTGAATTAAGATCGTGAAGACATAACACAAATTGTTTGTATTACTCTTTTATTTCAAACAATTTACAAATACACGTACTCAGATTGCAAATGATAGATATTGACAATATCATGATACAAATTACAATGACTTAAGATATCAATGTCTATAATATAATTGTTATTACTTTTTTTTAATTTCCATACTGTTGACAGGTCAAATTTACCAACTACAAAGACCTGTAACTGCGTATAAAGTTGTGCAATTTAACTTCATGCATACCACCCTGTGGTTCCATACAGTAAGTTATGCACATAAACGTCATTCAAACATCCCTGTGGTCATACATGCTCATCTGTGTACACAAACTTGACTTGCACAGCCCTGTGGTTCTACATAATCATGTACACTAACTTTATTCATACAGCCCAGTGGTCCTACACAGTTATGTAAAAACTTCATTTACATGGCCCTGTGGTTCTACGCATTCAGTTATGTACACATACATCATTCATTCAGCTCTGTGAAGTTACCACGCCTGCACACTTAAACTTTGTCCGGTCCTTTTACCAGCCCTTTAACCCTAAACTTCATCCACGTAGCCCTGAGATTCCACATATTTCAGAGCTTTCTTCTTCACAGCCGCTACGTGATCCTCAGTGCCGTACTTCTCTTCAAATTGTAAATATTTCTTAAAGAAGAATTTCATCTTTTTGGCTGACATTTTGTGACCAACAACACGATCGTACAATGCTCTGAAAAATAAAAAAACAAACAATTTTATGGAAAAAAAGCCACGACACTTCAAAACAAGATTTTCAACAGTATATCTGAAGTACATGTAATTTAATTACTAATAATTTTCAAGTACATGTAGTTATGACAGTAAATAAAATATTTCCGGTCAAATTAAAATGTTTCCTGTCAAATTAAAATATTTCCTGTCAAATTAAAATATTTCCTGTCAAATTAAAATGTTTCCTGTCAAATTAATCACTTAAACTACAGAACATGATTGGTTGCAGATCTGAGGGAAGCACTTCTTTTGGGCGAGGAGCCTGATGATGTAATCAAAGGTGATTCTAATGTTAACTGTGACACATCAAGATATGTTTAACAAGCATTTGAGGAGAAGGGGATTATCCTCCCAAATTCATCAGATTTTTTCGATGTTTTTTTTTTACATGTTTCACAAGAATGACCATTAAATCTACAGAAATCAACAGGAAAATTAAATCTCTTTAATGCAGTACATGCACTTGGAACATTTATTATAAGTTTGATGCAGATACCTGCGAACAACTAGAAGTCTGAAAGGAAATTGTCCGACTGACTTGTGTAGAAACAGTATCGACATCTATCCACTAGATACCATACTTGGTAAAATCTATCTCCAACATACAGAAAAAATCCATAATTTCAAACCAACAACAATCAGTTGGTGGTAAAGACTGTCAATCTACAGTCCTCAAGCAGACTTGATGAGGTGTGGTAAAACTTTACCGACCCTCATAACCAGTGAAATACATGTGTCTTGGAATTTTACATACAATTTAGGTCATTATACATCTTGGGCCAGTATTATTTAGTCCGGTCTGGTGAAGTTTTCAAATTCGTCAGTCCATCGGGTCAGTAACAATTCATTGCATTTTGCACACACAGAAACCTAACACTAAGTATGACATCTATTACAGTTCGATGAGTACATACCTAGTGGCACCATGGTCACCAAGTCTTGTCATCATATCTATATAAACCGACCACAAATCTGTACGTTTAGGGTAAGTACTGAGTATATTCTCAAACATCGTTTTCCCTCGTTCCGCTTCACCGAGTTTGAATTCCATCTGAGCAAATTTTGTGATAATGTCAACATCTAGAAGTATGGAGAAGATAAAAGACAGTGAGCTAACAGTGCAGTACAGTGCAACCTCTTTAAAGCAACACCCTTTGGGAAAAGCAAAATTATGTTGTTGTTGAGAGGTTGTTGCTCTAAAGAGGTTAAATCAATAGTTAAATCATACAGTGGGAAAAAAATCATGCTGTTGCTGAAAGGAAGTTGTTGCTCAAGAGAGGGTCGCACTGTATATGGTTTCAGTTAGTAAATAAACTTATTAACACAGAAAAATTACATGGTATCAATACTCATTAGAATCATGCTGACATGGCCAATACTCCCATCGAAGGCTGTGTCAAAAAAAGGAAAGTAGCTTAAAAATAGAGAATTCTTCCAAGTTTTATACAAGTAGTATAATTATTTATCACTGAAATTAAACAAAGGGCAGTAACTCAATATTTATATAAACTATGGTCACTGGTTTTGAACTTTCAACTTCATCTGATCATCCTCTAATTTTAATTTAAGTTTCATGATAATACTTTCTGGTCTTTTGGCCTGTAGAAATCTTTAAAATTAAACAAAGGGAAATAACCCAAAAATAAATACCAATTTGTTCGTTTTATGTAACTTATTGTTACCGGTGTTTGACTGTTTTTTTTTCAACAATTGTTCAGTTACATACAGCGAATGCTTCACCTAACCAGTGTTACCAGACTGTATTTTAACCAGCATTAACTTACCCTTCCACAAGGAGCCGGCAACTTCTCCACATATAGATGAAAATCAACTCAAAAAATAGATACAATGATATAGTTATGAATCCTAGACTCCACACTTCTACAGCAAGGTAAAAGGTATAATTTCTCAACAATGAACTGACAATACTTACGTAGTCTCACATTCAAACTTTTCAAAGATCGCTGCAGAAGTTTTCTCGCAGAGTCGATACGATTCTGATTGAAGTAAAATTCACCATATTTGATCCATATATCCTTGTTAGCGCTGTGCTTCTTCACCAGAATGTTAAACAGCTGTTCAGCCTCCTGTAATAATACATACAAACATACAAAAACAAATATTGCCGATAAAATTTCAGTAATTCTTACATCGAGGTACATTTGTACTTCCTTTTGTTACACAAACATACAAAAATAATTATCATTACTAAAATTTCAGCACTTCTTACATCAAGGTTCTTCCTAAGTCTTTATAGTGCGGTTGCCTACCAAAAATTTAATGATTTTTCTTACATAACGATATAATCCTTACACAAGTATAGTCTTAATTAATTTTTAAGAGTTCTTATAAGTTATATTAACCTCTAAAGTAATTTTGAACACTTCACATTGTAAGACATACAACTCTCAATTCACTTAAAAAAAAATTTTGATCGGTCATTTTTCACTCTTAAGAAAACAGTTCACCACCAGAGTTTAACATCGCATCAACTTCCAGTGTTATTTGGCAACTTTCCAGCTTTAAAAGTGGATGAAGACGCCAGGCTTACACCTGGGTAGAACCACTGACCTTCCATAAATAGCTGGACAGCTTCCTCACATGTGAAATTCGGTCCCAGGTAGGATTCAAACTAACATGAGGGGCTAAAGAATGCTAGTCAGGGACCATAAACACTTAAATACTGGCCCAAAACAGTTCACTAGGTAATTTGTTTGTTTTTATGTGACATTGTCACTGGGGTTTAACACAGTTTTACAACCATTTTTCAGTTATATACGGCAACTGGTTTACCTAACCAGTTTTCCTGGACTATATACTAACCAGTACTAACTTACCCTTCCACAAGGAGCCAGCAACTTCTCCACATATGGAGGAAAATCATTTTTGTCAAATTTTCAGAGAAGGGTATGACCTGCAGCGACCGGGATTCAAACCCGGATCTTCGGGTTACAAGTCCAGTGCACTAACCACTGGACCACAGTCGTGGCTACAATTCACTAGGTAAGATAGATCATTACACTGTACCTCAATTTTTCCAGACTGGACATAAATGTTGATCATCTTTAGGTATATACTAATCTGATCATTCTGCTGCACAGCACGATCTAACACTTTCTTCAAGGATTCTGTTGTACCATACATGTTCTCTAGATTTAGATAAGCTACCCACACATTCAACTTCTCCTGTTCTTCCCTATATTAGTACAGAAAAAAAAATTAGTTTTGGTGCACTAATGAATACAGGTACAGTGCTCCCTCTGAAGAGCAACACTTGTCGGAGTCACAAAAAAAGTGTTGTTCTTTGGAGGGAGTTGTTGTTCTGAAGGAATTCATACATTCACGACAGGTGTTTTTATTCTATGTATGTGTGCCATTTACTTTCGTTTCTTTGAGGGAATCGGTCTGTAGAGGTGACGCTACAGGATGGAGCACGGTACAAAGTAAAAGCAATTGTGACAAGATGTTCAATCATGATACCACAGTGACAGAAGCTTAAAGTCAGTACAATCAACTTTTAGGCCTTATAAAGGAGCATCCGTTTGAAAAATTAACTGAAAATGGGATTCCGTAGTTTAGAAGATAATTAGAATTATTTCTTATTATGAAGTATACACTCCACAATTATCACTAAAAGACTGATTCCATCAGGGAAAGCTATTTGCATTGAAACTATCTCTTATCACTGAGGCAATCAAAATCAATTCATTCACATGTATTTAAACACACATCTACAGAGTACAGACCTGAATGATATTGTTTTAAGAGCTCTCTCCGCCACTGCTCTAGCTTTATCAATCTCTGTCGTCTCAAGATGGAATGCCATATAACGTAACCATATGATAGAACTGTCGGGGGATTGAAGCGCGAGCCTATCAAAGTCATCAATAGTTTCTGGTTTCACTTCACCTTCCAGTCTCTTCATCTCAATCTGTTCATACACAACAACATATGTTAGTATAGAATTATAAAACAATCTAGAGCATGCTAAGAGTTCATCAAAGCACTTCCTGATGCATACTGAGACAGGACTTCGCTTGTAGCTCTGTAACATAGCAACTATGATACACTGTTATAATCATATCATATAACATAAAACCCAGAACTTAATTCCCCCAGTGGGGAGACCAATCCATGAGGGGCATCAGATGACCATGGCTGTTGGTACAGTGTTATCTCCCCCTAAAAAGACTAATCAATGCCTCTACCTAGGTTATAATCAGTATTATAGTCTAGAACCCCCCCCCCCTGTGCAGTAAAACACAAAATTATCACCAAGGAAACACACAGTCTCAATTCCTTATCAACAAAGCATTAAGTCATCAAATTGTTTCTGTAGCTATAGTGATAAACCCACACGACACGCATCAGACACTGTAGCATACACGTTAACAATCAGAAGCCAACCTATTACCTCATATAAGTGTTTCTCCTCAGCAATCTTAGCTTCCCTGATCTGCTCTCGCGTTTTTTTCACGGGTTTCTGTAAACAAATAAGCAACAGTTAGAAATATGTTTTAAAAACAACATTTAATATTTGTAGTTTTCTAAAATTAACAACATACTGTTTGAATTTCTTACAAAATTTTTAAGTTCGAATGAAAAATAAAATCAATGATTTTATCTCAACAGAAACACAGTAATCACACAGATCTCAATATTAACCAAATGTTTACACAAATCTCAACAGCCAAAAAAATAGTTACAAAAATCTCAATAATATAAAACAGTTACACTAATCTCAACAGTAACACAAAAAATATTCTCCAACCTCTGTGTCATCATCAGAATCATCGGAACTTTCTTCTTCTTTCTTTGATGGCATTTTGAATTCTGTATCCCATGAGAACTTCTCTGTTAATTCTAAAACTGGTTTCCCCGATCCCTAAAAAACACACGTGAGAACGAAGACAACCATAATACCAGATAAACGTGATTCCAACTAATCATCTTCGCATATTATAATGGTCTTCAAATTTAAAGAACATTTGTCGACAATTTTTTATGATAGCAATTTCTGTACAGAGATTTTTTGTAATTTGGGAAAGTGTCATAATACGGGAAAAATGTGTTCATTTTCAACTAGGAATGGTTTGTTTACTGGACACAAACAAAGGAGGAAAAAAATCCAAGCTGTAAGGACCATGACAGTACCATCTCAGTCAAACTTGCCAAAATAATCAGCTAATAAAGGCTTAGAAAAGATACACAAATATTTTTAGGTACGAAAATTCATAAAGTTTCTTGGATTAACTCCTCTGCAAATAAAATCAATAACTAATTTTAACTCTTTGCTTGATAAGCATACTTTGGACTCTTCCAAATTCAAAGCTAACATACAACAAAATATCAATTTATTTAAGAAAAGACTAGAAACAGTCATCACTCATTTACAAGCAATGGCTTCTTTTGCCACAATGTTTTCAAAAGTCGTCTGCTTCGGATGCGAGGAAATGCAGTATTATGAGGCAAAGGATTAACAAGGATTTCTAACATAACTAAAATTACCTGATTTGTTGACTGAGCAATCACCTTAACTTCTATTCCACTATCAGACTCTTTATCAGAGTCAGTTTCGTCATTGTTATCATTCACAGATTGTCTTTGAACATTTACTTTTTCATCAGTTGATTTAGACACATCTTTTGCAGCTTCCTCAATGTTCTCAGATTTTTGTCTTGGCTTTCTTTTTTTCCTTTTCTTTTTCTTATCACTTTTTTGTTTTTCATCTTCTGAATCTTCTGAACCTTCACTTTCATCTTTTGCAGTTTTTTTCTTGGCTGAATTTGATTTCTTTCTATCATTCTTGTCTTTTTTATTAACTTTACTTATTACTTTCAATTTACTCTGACCAGTTTGATCATCAATGTCACCGGAGCTGTCACTTTCGGCTTTTCTCTTGCCTAGTTCAACAAGTTCATCTAACATATTCTTTTCATTGTTTACTTCATTCATACCTACATCCATTATTTCCTCCTCTTCAGAATCACTGGGAGGGTTATCACTCATATCATTACCAGCATCCATTTCTTCACATCCAC
This sequence comes from Lutraria rhynchaena, assembly GCA_008271625.1. Taxonomy (NCBI): domain Eukaryota; kingdom Metazoa; phylum Mollusca; class Bivalvia; order Venerida; family Mactridae; genus Lutraria; species Lutraria rhynchaena. The sequence continues at coordinate 2,201,072 of VIBL01000019.1, read as the reverse complement.
TAATTTCTAATTCAACATTCTCATTCACAGTTCTTTCAGTGTTCTTCAACTTTGCCTTCTTTGTTTCAACAGCGCTTTCCGAATCCACAGATGAACATGAAACGGATCTTTTCCTTTTTAAATCCTTTGCATCCAGTGGTTTCACAAGATGTTTTGGAATTTTTAAATCAACTCCTGTATCCTTCTTCAGTAAGGACACCAAAAGTTCATTGTCATTATCAAACCTAATGAAATTACATAAGTTAATACAATCCACACTTCAAAATTACCATGAAGCAATATCAAGTATTTCACTACATTAATACGTATGAAGCAAAATGTAAGACAGATTTTGAATATAAAGACAAGAAAAGGCTATAAGAAAAATAACAAATCTATATAAACAGAAAAATGAGGTTGAATTAGAGAACACAACGGGGCCTCCTTGGTAAAGTTGAGTCTATGACTAGTAATCACTAACCCCACACCACCGTGAGTTCGATACTCATCCAGGACTAGACATATTTTATATGTGAGGAAGCTGTCCAGCTAGCTTTAATATGGAAGGTTAGTGGTTCTACCCAGATGTACACCTGGGGTCTTCCTCTACCATTAAAGCAGGAAAGATTCGCCAAATGACCCTGGCTGTTGGTGTGACTTGTGAAACAAAGTTTACATAAATAAATTTTATAGCCACCAATCTACGTACAAAAAAAGTGTGAAGATACACAAATATGGAAGGATAAATATTAATTAGAATAAGTTCAGTTAAGGACACAAGTATTATACCATGGTAATACAATCTCAACCATACAGAAAATACATACCCTATGATTTTAGCAGTGACCACAGTTCCCACCTTGAAGAACGACCCCATACCAGAGATCTTCATTCCCTCAATCAACTCAGTAGATAAAACATTGCTTTTTATATTAATACCAAGTCTGAAATATACAACACTTAAATTAAAGCAAGGATAATAGAGTCCAATATAGAGCTAGAAACGACAAAGAAATTAAGAGAATAATTTAAAGGGAAGATAATTAAAATAAGTAATAAGTCAATTACATACAATATCAATGTTGTTTTTTTCATTAAATTATAACGAGAACTAATACAATTAAGTACAGTTAAAGAGAGCTCCGATATAGAGGAAAATTTGGATGAAGTAAATATTATCCTCTAACCCAGCCATTCTTTACTTCGAATGAATGGATATAGTAAAATATGTTTACGATGAAGTAATAATTTACGTCCCCCAAGAATTTATTATAAACATGCTCTACTGAACATGTAATAATTTTGTTAAAAAGTTTAATCTAACAGTCATCATAAAACTTAAATAAACAGTCTTAGAAAAGCTGACATCTGAAGGAACGGTCCTACATAAGACACATTACCTGACTGTCAGAAGTTTTCTTGTAACCCTGGTGATATAACCACGCACCAGTTGTCCTGGTGATAGATCTGTAACCTTGGTGATCCTTCTGTCAACTGGTTCACCATCTTCTGGCCTGAAAACATAATACAACTTTAAACATCCGATAGACCAAATAAATTGTTTAAGATAAAAAAATCAACTTTTGTGACTTTTGAGCTACACACATGGATCTTGGGTGTAACATATTGTCTTATCAAGGTGAACATGCCAAGTTTCTTCAAAATCCCACATCTATTAACAGAGTAATGGTCCAGACAAGCATCATTCGGATGAACGGTGAGTCGCATACACTATCCTAACTTTATTTTGATACTTGTGGTAGTTTGACATTAGAGGGAAGGGGTAGCACTCACCTGAGAGACATAACTGCTTGTTTGGCAGCTCGGTCACATTCTATCACCAATCCAGTCACAAAACTTCTCTGTTTGTACTGTTTGGCAGGAAAGTTTGTGTAATTGTCCGACATATCTGTGACGTCAACGACACCTTTATACCCACCATGTAAGAGTACAGTTAAACCCACATCGTTCTTTGCAGAGAACACCATACCTCGAATTGTCTCCCCTATCACAATATCCTGACTTGTATCTGAAATAAAACCACAGGGGATTAAAATAAAACCACAGGGGATTAAAATAAAACCACAGGGGATTAAAATAAAACCACAGGGGATTAAAATAATACCACAGGGGATTAAAATAAAACCACATGGGATAAAAACAATACCACAGGGGATTAAAATAAAACCACAGGGGATTAAAATAATACCACAGGGGATTAAAATAAAACCACAGGGGATTAAAATAAAACCACAGGGGATTAAAACAAAACCAGAGGGGATTAAAACAAAACCACAGGGGATTAAAACAATACCACAGAGGATTAAAATAAAACCACAGGGGATTAAAACAAAACCACAGGGGATTAAAATAAAACCACAGGGGATTAAAATAAAACCACAGGGGATTAAAATAAAACCACTGGGGATTAAAATAAAACCACTGGGGATTAAAATAAAACCACAGGGGATTAAAATAAAACCACAGGGGATTAAAACAATACCACAGGGGATTAAAACAGTCTTATTCAATTTCCACTTAGAAACTTGATCTTATTCTGATGCGATTTAAATAAATTAACAACACCGTTTTCCAAAATAATGATTATTTTTAGAATTTCTCAAATAATGATTATTTTTGGATAATTGTACGAGTGAATTGAGGTCAAAGTTGATGATGGCAAATTTTAATCATCTGAGAAATCAGATGTATAAAATTACAGGTAAATTGAAATACAAATTCAAACCATTGCTACAGAACAGCATGACCTATACATTGTACATCAAATACAGTAAAACCTGTGAATGAAGGCCACCTTTGTGTAAGACAAAATGTGGCCTTTATTGACAGATGGTCTTTATTTGGGGGTCAGTTTGTTCTAAATGATCAGAGATGGTTTTTCAAAGAATGGCGCTGATTCACGGGGTGGTCTTTATTCAGAGGTGGCCTAAAACACAGGTTTGACTGTATTGATATCTGCTCATTAAGCAGTACACAAGCTGACTAACCTAACATATTTAATTCCACAAGATGATCGTTGATTATACTCGTAACTGTAGCATTATAACAATGTCCAGCTTCAAACGTCTTATTCATCTTTAACACCTGTAAGATACACAAAATATCATAAAACATTTCTTTAACAATCAAATATCAGGGCCTTTTTTTTCCTTCTATAATACAGGCCAATATTCAGTGACTTCCCAATTGCAAAAAGCCTTTTTTTCCAATTTGGAGAAGTGCCGGGTCAGTCATTGTTTATTGATGTATCTTGAAAGTCAGTCTAGCTTTTCACAATTTGGCTGAAAATCGCGCTTGAATTTCCCAATATAAATGGCTAAGTCCCCTTCCCAATTTTTGGAAAAATTATCAAGGTTTTACTGTATAATGGTGTTGCGTATTGCCTAATATACATACCTCTGGTTTCATATTCATACAATGTACTTTGCCTTGAACTGTTGGAGACACTTGCACCCACAGATATTCACCAAAAATCTGTTCGAAACGAAAAAATGGCCAATAATTTTATCTATGTACCAACACGCTATGTAACAATTCATGTAAAAAACTCAGCAATTTCAATACTCTACATGAAATATCTCCTTATAAATTACGTTAACTCATTTTATATTGAAATTACTACAGCAATGCTTAAATTATAAACTCCTGTCAGTTTGCATACGAATTCCATTTTTTACATTGACAAACAATGGAAAATACATGTATTTATGAATCATTTTGAATTCTCAAAAACCATTTTCATGAAATAAAAAAGTAGTTGAATTTGAAAATTCAGGTCCATGAACATACACAGATTGTTCATAATTTATGTACTGCCCATCAGCAGTTAATCATATAAAGTTTTGTTGTTTTGTTATAGCGATCCTCTTTACACCAAGTAAATCGGGTTTTATGTCCCAACAACAGTCAGCGTCATTTGGCAACTTATCCAACGGTGGAGGAAGACCCAAGATTTACACCTGGGTAGAACCACCAACCTTATGTAAGCTGGCTAGTCACAGTACACATTACAGCAAGGTGGACATTCTAGAGTACATTATAATCACTAAAACTTACCCGGGTTGCCAAGGCAACAACTCCGTCCCCTATTTTCAAGTTGACTTTGTCTGACAAATAATTATCTGGTATTTGTTTCATTTCTAACACGCTGAAACACAGCAATCAACAACTGATCATTAATACAGACAACACAGAGTAATACAGGAAACATTGATGTCTCCAATAAGACATATAAAACACTATATGTAATAGTATACTATAATGTACAGTAGAAACATGCCTGGGGCGTGGCCGTGGCCTTGGTCCAGTGGTTAGTGCTTAGAATCCAAGTGACAATAAGTCACATAAAAACAAAAACAGAAACATGCCTGTCCTATACGTCAACAAGAGCCATGCCGTCATGGCCAATCCCCCAACAGCAGAATGTGTCAAAAAATAATAACTCAAAAAAAAAATTTTTCCTGGTTCCTTGGTATAATGACTATTTATCATTGAAATTTCCTCTGCACAAACATTCTGCACAGGAGACATAGACAGACAGAGACAATAACTATATCCCTCCTACCCTTTTGGCCCAGGGATAATAAAAGCATAAAAACAACATGTGTAATACATAACTATACCAACCAACATATGTTTTAGTAGAGATCAAGATTTTACATTACATAAACAGTTATCAACAAAAAACAATGTACTAAACTTATGTAACTATCTTAAATCAGTTGTTCCCCAGCGGATATTATATGGCTAGACATTTTGCCAAGAATAGCAATGATATCATGAACACGTTTTATACCCTCTTGACAAAACCACAAGCTACAAGGTGCGGTAGTAATGAGCCAATTCTTTATAAGGATGTCTTAAATCCTACAGGACGGGATCAATAATAGGAACCTGAGTACAGGGGAGAGATACGTTACCTTGGTTTCATGGAACATTCTGGAGAAGCGTTTTTCTGATTTGGATGTGAAATAGGAAGACACCTAAAATCAAAGAACAAAATGTCGAAGTTATTTCACATTGTAGTCATAATCAATATACAAACAATGGATTAATTATTAAGACAAATATTTCAACGCAACAACAAAACATTTAATAGTAATCAGCAATACAGCAGAACACAGTTATAGTGACTTTGGACTTGAATAATTACTGTATCCATAACAATGAAATAAAGAGAACGCTCAGGAAGCACAAATACTTCAGTGGTTCTCACTATATCAGAGTTCACTCTAACCATGTATTATTGTATATATGCTAGGATCAACTAACACGAACATAAACATAATAATAAACATAACACAAACCTAAGCACAGACAATTCAATTACGTGGGTGCAAGTAGAAAATATCTTAAAGCCTGAAAATACTGCAAGAGGCCTTAGTGGTATGTCACAAAAGATGTGTTTCCCATTCATTCTAAGTCTCCTAGAACGACAGATACGGTAATTCCTCCTCGACACTTTACTGTTTACATGCCATGGGAATGCAACCTCCCATATTTCTTAACGGATCTAGACGATTTTGAAAAACGATCTTCGGAGCCCTTCAAAAACTGGAAATCTGGCATAAACCGGAAAACTTGTACCCCAGCAACTAACCATACATTACAACAAATCATAGTTACTAGGAGATAAAGGGATCTCCATGGTTATGGTCTCTGACTAGTAATCACTACCCCCTCAGTGCTGCGAGTTTGAATCCGAAATGAGACCAATATTTAGCATATCAGGAGGCTACCTGCCTAGTATACAGAAGGTCAATGGTTCTACTCAGGCATACACCTGGAGTCTCCTTCCACCATTAAAAGCTGTAAAAGTCGCTGAATGACCCTGGCTAATGGTACAATGTTAAACCGTTAATAAAAAAAAATCATTAGATAATTACCTCAGTGATACAGGCTCTCTAAATCCGATCACACGAACCTTTACCACTTGTTTTAATCTGAACTGTGAGACAGGTACAGCTCCCTAAAAATATCAAACCGACACAATAACTTTTGTTCACCGTGTATTGATTATTATTCAAAAAAAATATAAGACCCAAGTTTACAATTACATTATTACCAAATGCTAAAATTGACACATTGAAATATATCTATTAATTATTAAAATTCAAAGAATATAGGCCCAAAGTTTACCATCTAATTATTACCAATTTATTGGATACCTTATTGTATTTTATATATGAATCTTATTTAATTCCTATATCTTTAAACAATTCATCACACATGATTGCATTATCATGAGTTCAACCTCAAGGAAATAAGTACAATTGTTCCCCACTAATATAATGCATAATATTTTTTATAAATCTTACATCTACGCAGAAAATAAAAAAAACATATCCTTTAATGTATTTTAAGACATATAGTGATTTTATACAACATTGTTTATGTGTACGAAGATTTCTTTAATCATCCTTATTTACCAAGCTTATAAAGCATTCTTTTCATTCTTGAAATACATTCAAAAGAGCTGACATGTAATACACAACTAAAGTTACAATGAACAACAATAAAAAAATAATGAAAAGTGTATAATATCACTTACGTCATTCACAGAATCGAACATCTGCGTAACATGTACTCTACCAGAAGTCCCCTCAATGTTGATGTATATCTGATCCTTGTAGATTTTACGTACACTGAAAAACAGATAACACATGAATCAACAATTGTATAAGGTAGAGCGTCCGACCCCTGATCTACAGGTCCTGAGTTTGAATCCTGGCTTCGACGGCTTTCGTTCATGAACTTCACTAGCCAATTTTTTGGATGCAGTACTGGAATAGTGTCCAGGAAGCGGACCCAAGCAGGATTGATATAAGCAAAATTGTTTGTTTCACAATCGAGCTAAAATAAATAGTCCAACAATAAATTATATATGAATCAAATATTTGTACTATTGGTTCAACATGATATCTGCTTATAGATCACTTCACTTTACCATACTGGCATATCTCATGCCATAAGCATTCCTTTTATTTAGTACTGACTAACTTATTTCTCAAAATGTCACCGCCTGGTAAAATCATTGATGAATTAATAAAAAATCGAAGCAGATTTTGTTCCATTTTTTTTTCAGACAGGAATAAATAGCCTACAGCTTCATTAAACCAAACAGGCATAGAGGCACAGGGTGATAAAGATAAATATCTCATCAATTCAAACAAGAGTTGTGGGCCTTTAGCCATAAGGCCTAATAAAAAAAGGTTTGTTTCCGGTTACCCAACCGACCAATCTTACCCATCTTTTACCTGCTGACTCATAAGTTTTTACAGCATCCAAATCTAAGAACTATATTGTAATTTTCGCAACAGTGTTGCCGATATATGACAAAAAAACAAACAAACAAAAATCCCTACCTACCGACCCATTTCCCATTTTTTTTAGCATGTAACCACAAACAAACCTTTTTTTTGTTTAGGCCTAATGTACCATACACAGAACACTTACACAGCATCACGGATATCTCCTATTTGTAACGTATGAGTAGGTACATGTTGGAACTTCTCTTCTATTTCCTCTTCTTCTTCTTTGTCTTCATGAATTTTCAAAGATGCAAGAATTACATCATTTTCGATCCTACAATGTAGACAATGCATACAATAGATAGGAAAAAAATACAGTGCAACCTCTCCATAGCTCCAAACACCCTTTGGGAGAAGCAAAATTATGTTGTTGTTGAGAGGTTGTTGCTCTAGAGAGGTTAAATTAATAGATAAATAGTAAAGTGGGAAAAACAATACTGTTGTTGAAGGGAGGTTGTTGCTCAAGAGACGGCTGAACTGGAATGGTTGCACTGTACTCACTGTCAGTTTTACCTGACCAAACAACAGGGGTAGGTTGGTCAAAAACTTTTTTTCTAAAGAAAATGTTCATCCCAAAACATTTTTTGTACTTATGATTTTGCCATTAGATAGATGCCTCAGCGTCAGAGCAAAAAATAAGGTTAGACAGATATTTGTAAACCAATGGTCAATATTTTTCGGACTAATTTTGATTATTTTTGATGAATATATAAAAAAAAACACTTTGTCATTTCGAAATTATATCGTCACTTTTAAACTGCAATTTGTTTATAATTAATCAAAGTTTTTTTCAGCTTGTCAAAGGTAAATCTCTCAAAGTATTCAGTTTTCACAGTCAAAGAAAAATACATTTTATTCACAGAGAGTACTGCTAGACCTTTTATGTTGTTCTGTTTTAAAGATGTCTTAAGTTAACTAAGTCTGATAATACTAGACTATGCCATTAATATTCGTGATCAGATCTTTTATGTTGTTCTGTTTTAAAGATGTCTTAAGTTTAGTAAGTCTGATAATACTAGAGTACACCGTTAATATTTGTGAACAGATCTTTTATCATCCAATACGAACCTTTTTATGACCACTTTGTTCTCCTGTCTGATACCATACTGAAACTTCTCAAGGACATCATTCCAGTGCTGAAATCAAACAAACAGGTTTTAACCTAACAAACAGGTTTTAACCTATCAAACAGGTTTTAACCTAACAAACAGGTCTTAACCTATCAATCAGGTTTTAACCTATCAAACAGGTTTTAACCAATCAAACAGTTTTTAACCTATCAAACAGGTTTTAACCTATCAAACAGGTTTTAACCTATCAATCAGGCTTTAACCTATCAAACAGGTTTTAACCTATCAAACAGGTTTTAACCTATCAATCAGGCTTTAACCTATCAAACAGGTTTTAACCTATCAAACAGGTTTAAACCTATCAAGTCCAATAACTAACAAAAACTAACTGCTATATGTCACCCTTCAGGGGCATAAAACCAAATGATATTGTTATGAATTTGATATGTTTAATTACAAGTACAGTCAAACTTTGTGTACAAAGGACACCCTGTGGAAACTAGGCTCTCAGACTTACCCTCTTGGCAGGTACATAGGCCAGCAGACCACCAGCATGTAATGATAAACTGACCATCACGAAATCTTCCTTCACAAGTAGTATGGTGGATTTCATCACCTGATTTTCTCGGCACTAGAATAAAAAATAGGACACAATAAAACAACTCTACACAGAAGATAAATGAGCCATGACGCTGTTCGTGAATCAAGATTTGAGGTTCATTGGGGATGTAACGCTTCATATGAACTTGTTATGTAAAATTTGATGTAAAAATTTACATACCAATGTGTACCAACAGAGTCTATTAGAGAAAGTAAGTAAAAAAATAATGTTGGAGCTAACCATATTAGTAATGACTGTTTTACTTTTTCATTGATTTATTGAACTGTATAATAAGCTACAGAATAAGAAAAATCGGTTGCACATCTTTAAGAAAACTGGTTAATTTGACTAAGTATATCTGTATAAGACTTTATTTTGTATGTTCAAACAGGTCTCAGTGAGGTAGTGATCAGTGGACCAACATCTGTGTAATTTTGACGGGTTTTTAGTACAAGTAAAATTAAACAAAAGTCTGACAGAATACTGGATATTAAGACTAGGGAGAAATAAATGTCAAATTGTGTTCTATAAATAGAACTAAACTTTCTTCTTCAACCACAGGGACATGAAAATATTTAGGACACAAGAAACTGAGTTCAACTGTGGCCTATGGGGATTAAAATTAACTAAAAAGGCTAGAAAAAGTCATGTTTACAGTTACTTTACCAAATAAATTAATGTAGGTAGGTTAAAAATATCTCTTTTCTAATTTTTTAAAATCTTGTGAGAATACAATGTAAAATTCATCTAGAGCATTTTAATACTTCATTTTCAATGTTAGATTCTTCAGGGTCCGTCAGGTAACCGTAAACACAACATTATTCTTCTGGCCTCATAAAAAACAACAACGTGTTTACCTTCTCCATGTCTTTTTTCTTCAGTCGTGTCTCCACGTTTTTCACTAATTTTGGGTTCAAGGATAATTCCACACAATTCTGACAGATATCTACATACAGTACAACACCATCTGCTGTGTCCCCTTCCTTCATATCATCTACAGATAAAACAGTTCATTAAAATGAGGCCTATACATAAAAGGGTTTGTTTCCGGTTACATGCCCAAAACAATGTGGGTCGGTAGGTAGCTATTTTTTTCTTTTTTGTTTTTTTTACATATATCGGCAACACTATTGTGAAAATTACAATATAGCACTAAGATTTGGATGCCGTAAAAACTTATGAGTCGGCAGGTAAAAGATGGATCATCGGGTAACTGGAAACAAACCTATTATTTTAGGCCTGATTCATAAATGTGCTGTGATTTTATCAGTAATTGGACACCATCATAGCAGTTCTCAGAAACTTAAAGCTTCTTTTACACCTCAATTTTTATCTATGTTTGCTTCTGAAGACAAATTTTGCAAATATTTTCTCAACACAGATGTAACATTTTTATGAAATATGATGATGAGATATAAAAACTGTTTTATGTGACAGATTTTCGGATATGTAATAACAGTGGTTCATAAGATGAAACATGTCAGGAATCCCTCTGTTTTGAGATCATAAAGAGCACGGAATTCAGGTGTTTGTTTCTATTAATACGTTATAAAAATGAATATAAATGAGTGGCATACATCATTCGATTCATCAGAAGCTAGTTGCTATGGTTACCTTTCATATGAGCATTTATGACGACAGCTTTTATACCATTATGTAGTTCACCAATGGCTCCTAGATCTGTTAACTGTGTGATGTTCACATTCTGAATAGAACCTACTGCTATCTGGGCTAACTTTCCCTTTAGGTCTGAAAATTGTACATACAATTTTCTAAAACTGTAGAGCTAACAATCTGACATTACAATTCTGCACTGGAGAACCAGATTTAAAGTTTCATACTAATGACAAAATACTTATACTAGTACAGTACTTATAAACATAGAGTCCTATTTTTGCTTTTTACTCAAGGATTTCAAAGAAAAATGTAAAAATTTTCATGTAATAGAGTGTCTAAGGCCACTGTTGAAAGAATTAGAATGTATAATGCCATTTTAGTGGAGTTTTACTGTAGCTTGAACTGTTTCCTGGCAACATAACCAAGAGCTCTCCAAATTGGAGGTAATATAAGTGTGGTGATACAAAATTACCTTCATCCTTTTTATAGAACTCCATTATCTCATTTCTTTCTTGAAGGAGATTCCATGTAAGATCGATTCCAATATTAGTGTTCCCATGGTAACAATCTTGCATTCTTAATGATGCCAGAAATCGTTTCTTTTCTTTATTTACTTCCACCACCTTTGGATTCACAGTTTGGCCAATTTGATAAATCACATTCAAATTTTTCACCTTTGTATCTGTAGCGTACTGTATGAAACAAAGTTTACAATGTAAACATGTTATAACTTTGCATATAATTTGAACAAATACACGAAAATGCTGGAGCCCTCATTGTACAAAGGTCATTATTGTTTCTTTTGTTTTTATGTGACTTATTGTCACTGGGGTTTAACACCATTTTTTTTTTCAACAATTTTTCAGTAATATACGGTGACCGGTTCACCTAACCAGTTTTCCTGAACTGTTTACAAACAAATACTAACTAACCCTTCCTAAAGGAGCCCCCAACTTCTCCACATATGGAGGAAAATCAACATTTTTAAAGGTCATTATTACCAGAAATCTAGCCATAGTTCATCGACATTTTTTCTAATAAATATGAAGTAACTTCTAATTGGTAAAAATAATTCTAGTACAGTACATAAACATTTACTTATTTCTTTAAAATAAAACGTCTTTATCAACAACTACCAGGCAGTACAACATGAACATACCTGATTAGGCACAAGACCAAACAAGCCACCAGCAAACTCCACAAATATTCCATACTGTGTTATATTCTTCACAGCTCCAGCCAACATCATACCAGGCTGTAAACATAAACAGAAAAACATCGTTCATGTCATATCTCATGTATTGTAGTCTTAAGCCAGGTAAAGCAGTATTAACTACAAATAACAGTACTATTAAAAGCAACTTCTTATAAATTTCAAGGTCCAAAATGACAGAAACTATGATCCTACCTCAACCAATGATTATCATTTTTTTTCACAGGTAGGGGAAGGAGTCTTTTTCTTAAATTTGGGGAAAATAACATAGAAATTTTTACACAAAAGGAAAGGAAAAGCTCGATGCAAACTGAATTTTAAGGGAAAACAGAATGATTGTAAAGCTTTTTTTCCTGAGGGGAAGACACCTATACATGGTCCCCACTATTGAAGAAAAAACCTTGCTTTAATGCATTATATATATATATTAAGTAAGATAGTTGCGGCGGTCATACATAAGAAATATTTGTTCATCAGATAACATAATCTCCTATTTATGTTCTATTTAACAATTACCTGAAGAGAATCAAACTCAGTAACAAATTCTTCCTTGTTTTGTGCCGCCATGATAAGACTCCGCTTGCAAGTCAGTATCTAGCATCCGTTAAGAATGGTGTAACATAATTAACCAGTAACCAGGCAAACTACACAAGTCAGTGTGACATTGTCTTACATTGTTTGACATACTAACAAGCTTACAGGATTATCATTGAAAAAATATTATATCCCTGTACCTAAGTACTTCAGGAAAAATATTTTGAAGGCACTATGATAAAAGGCCTATGGTCCATCAGGAGGAAAGGACTCTTGCAATTCTGAATAACAAACATTAAGCATATCATAAAGGTATATGGTAACAACTTTGTAAAATTTGTGTTTGAAGGCTTTTCTTAATTGCAGATGTCTGATATTATTCACAAAGGATACAGCCATTTTTGCCTTGTTCCAGTACATCGCCTGATCTATGGTGTCACCAGGTTGATATTTTTCCCACAATGCATCATTCATCACCATGGAATCCGACAGATGCATCTTGGGAATGAACCCAACTTTGTTTGAAGGATGTAATTTCACATCGATACCATTCTGTGATTTCTTTTCAACAACACACTTCACCAACTAACAAAGTAAAACATATAACATAAAAAATGTACAATTTTTTACCAGTGAAGCCTCTTAACAATTCAGCCATTACACGTACGGTAACACAGAGGTCACATATTAATATAATCTTCATTATTGAACTAAATAAAATATCACTGAATAGTTAAACACAAGGTAAAACTATGTCAATGAGTCTACATTTAATAACGTGTTACAAAACATAGGTTAAATAAACTGTTCAAACAACAGAAGAGAAAGTATTCATCACTAAAATTAAAATTTGCAACAATACTCAAGGGGCCCATTTCATGACATATCTTAGCTATGTTAGTAGTTTTTAAACTTAAAAATCTAGCTATCCGTTGTTCGTAAATAAAATGTGTTTTATCCAAATTACTGATTTGGGGATCAATTATCCACTGCTACAAGTTAATGTGTATGACATAGGCCCCAGTGTGAAAAGTGCATTACCTTGCCAACTTTATAATCTGTGGGAAGGTCTACTTTCTGTCCGAAATTTGACCTACCTTCAAGCTACATTGAAAATAGAGAAATTTACAATATGATTCAATTATGTTGAATATCAAGTAAAAATTGTTAATGATATTTCAAGTTTGCTTAAGCACCAATGCTTTGAATGATCATTTAACACTGTTCTCATCTAAATTTACAAAAAAGTGAGTTTTAATTTCAATTTTTGGCTACACTCTTTAAATTGATGGTCATATAAAAATGCTTACAATAAATATTTTCTTATCACCTATATTTAGAAAAATAGTTCAATACACTATCTGAGACACTGCCAATCACTGCTATTATTTGATTAATAAATACATTTCAACAATGTCTAGGAATAATAATAAATTGTAGTCAAATTCAGAGACTTTAATCCTGCATTAATAAGGCGTAAGAAGAGAGTTCCTGGTTACTGCTAACCCAACAAAACCTACTTTTTCCTGCCGACCCTGGACTTTTTTAGCCATTATTCATCTTCCTGATATTTTCTCTTCAAATAAACCAAATCATCATTCTTGAAAAACGGTTCTGCCAACCTAATTGGATATATATTTTTCAGCTGAAACCAGGCAATTATTTTTTTGGCCTAAGGAGACAGAATTGTAAGTATGCACGCATGTTTTTATTAGAAGCACTTTCAAAATAATAAGATCTGCTTACTATGAAGGAGAGAATTAATTTAGAGTTTTCAGGATCCACTCGGAAAACTTTACACCGTACAACCTGACCAATATAGAACACTTTCTCAGGATATTCTATCAACTCTACGCTCAACATTGACTTCGGTACAAATCCCTGAAAAATGACATTTACGTAAAAAACTATAAATTAACTGTAACTATAATTCTACTGAAATTAATGTCATATATTATCCAAGACTTATAGTTGGAATCCAGAAAATTGTGTCAAGGAATTTCAAATTATACCAGTTTACCCACTAACGGCAGTATACATAAAATAAATATTGTAACACAGTACCGCTGGTGTGTACAAGTATTTCTTTGTTTTAGACAGATAGGGGAGCTTCTGTGGTCAAGTGGTTATTGTCACAAACTAGTAATCACTAGTCCCTCAGACATCTTAACTTACATGCGTACCTTTTTCACTTTAAAAGACGGTATACCGCAGTATATACCATGAAGCAGTCGCTTTACACCGCAATATACCACAGTATGTATCATGAAGCCATAACTGTGATTCCTAACTGTTTCAACAAAACCACTTGTTGTTTTTACAACATAAGCTATTCATAGACAGAAAAACAATTTTATACATAATGTGCTTGAATCAGCTAACTTTCATCAACCTGCAGGCTCATAATTTTACAAGTAACAAATTTGAATATGTTAACATCAATACCTTTCTACATAATACTTTTTAATCATATCATGTATATTTAGTAATATATTACCACCAATGTATGAATTTGGGATTGAGATAGCAATGTACAAATCAGGGTCATTTTTCCATAAATTGGGAAGGGGCCACAGCCTTTTATTTTGGGAAATTCAAGCACGATTTTCAGCCAAATTGGGAAAAAATAGACTGACTTTCACGATATATCAATAAACAATGACACACCCGGCACTTCTCCAATTTGGTGGAAAAAGAGGCTTTTTGCAGCTGGGAAGTCACCGAATGTCGGCCTCTATAACAGAAGGAAAAAAGTCCCTGCAAATTCATACTGACAAAATTAATTCATTGATAAGACGGCAACTACATACCTTGACTCTATCATAAAATCTCACGATGCATCCTGCGTCTCTGATCTGACTAATATATCCCTCCATTACTTCACCATCTTCTATCTCGCTGTAATCACTTATTATACGATATTTACTACCCACTAGAGATTTCTTATGAGTGAGGTCAACTTTAGAAGTGTCCTTGAATACGCTCAGAACCTGAAACATTACAACAATAAAATTATAACCCTATTCTTATGAATGTACGGGCTGCAACCATGGTCCAGTGGTTAGTGCTCTGAACTTGTAACCCAGAGATCAAAGTTCACATTTTGTTCACGGCAGGTCATACTATTCCATGAAAATTTTACTAACTGGTTAGATGAACTGGCTGCGGTACATAACTGAAAAATTGTTGAAAAACGGCTTTAAGCCCCGTGAAAAAATTATGAATCTATGACAAATTAAATAAAAAATTTAAATGATAAGGTAAAAACAACACTTACACGACATTTCAGCTTGTCATCTACTTTAAACATTTTCTCAGGATGTTTTATTGTGACATCAGCAAGATGCATGTTGTGTATAAAACCTCCAATACCCTTCTGTAGTTCTACAGACAATCCCTTAGGGGTCAATCTCTTCACCACACACTGTAAAATACAAAATACCATAAATAGATTATATCAACATAATTTCTATATTGGTGAATGATTATATTAAATCAGAGAGTAGTTAAAATTTATAATTCATGTTACAACAAATGTGATTACGGCAGAGAAGTATTTCTCGGACCTCCTGATACATGGAGGGTGACCAGTTCATGATATAGCACCCTGTGCCATGACTATTGCTAAGACAATCCATTTGACAAAGTCGACAGATTTGCAGTTCATACAAGGCACATGTTTACAGGCAGTATTTTGACTAAAGATAATGTATAAAATCATATTTCTCTGAATTTTTTTATTCACATACCAAGACATCATTTCTTACATCTTAATGAGACAACAGTTTTAAAAGTAATAGTCGTTCACTGATTAGTAACCAAATGACAGACCGCATAAAACCAACACAAACATATAAATCAAACATCTCCAAACAATTTACTACCAACCTCAACAAGTTCCCCAGGCTTCACATCAGACACTTGAAGATGTTTTTCTTCTAAAATACTTCTACAAAAATACAAGAGAATTAAATAAAGGCGCTAATCTACAGACACATTAAATAACACATAATCAATTGGATTTTGAGGTACACAATGTTTTGTGACACATTACAAAGAACCAGAATTAAATGTACAGATTAAATGATAAGTCTGACCACAAATTGTTTCATCTCTCACGGTAAAAACAAAAATCATTTATTCATTCAGAAAATTAAAAAAAAGTAGTATAAAAATCTAAGTGCAATCAGAATTAACAAATAAGGAAAGTTACAGAAATAATTGACAAGAACACAAAACAGGCAAAATTATCATCAATGATCCTCACACTCAGAACTATAAATGAGTCTTATGATATACTGTAGAAAGAATGTTTGTCAATAGAATTTATTAACTAAAATACTTACTTTTTTAATGATACATACAGAAATCCTTCCATGAATGAATGACCCAAAACTCTACACCTGAAGGAGAATACATTATAAATCAGAGATAGCCAATAAGTACAGCCTTACATAATATCAGCACTGTATTTATAAATTAGATCAATGTTGAGCTACTCAAACACATACCTATGCACCTATGTACAGATAAAACACACATACCAATGTACAGATAAAACACACATACCTATGTACAGATAAAACACATATACCTATGTACAGATAAAACACATATACCTATGTACAGATAAAACACACATACCTATGTACAGATAAAACACATATACCTATGTACAGATAAAACACATATACCTATGTACAGATAAAACACACATACCTATGTACAGATAAAACACATATACCTATGAACAGATAAAACACACATACCTATGTACAGATAAAACACATATACCTATGTACAGATAAAACACACATACCTATGTACAGATAAAACACATATACCTATGTACAGATAAAACACATATACCTATGTACAGATAAAACACACATACCTATGTACAGATATAACACACATACCTATGTACAGATAAAACACACATACCTATGTACAGATAAAACACATATACCTATGTACAGATAAAACACACATACCTATGTACAGATAAAACACACATACCTATGTACAGATAAAACACTCGTACCTATGTACAGATAAAACACACATACCTATGTACTGATAAAACACTCATATCTATGTACACATAAAACACTCATACCTATGGACAGATAAAACACATATGCCTATGTACAATTAAAACACACATACCTATGTACAGATAAAACACACAAACTTATGTACATATAAAACACACATACCTATGTACTGATAAAACACACATACCTATGTACAGATAAAACACACACACTTATGTACTGATAAAACACCCATACCTATGTACAGATAAAACACACATATCTATGTACAGATAAAACACACATACCTATGTACAGATAAACACACACAGATCTATGTACAGATAAAACACACATACCTATGTACAGATAAAACACACATACCTATGTACTGATAAAACACACAGATCTATGTACAGATAAAACACACATACCTATGTACAGATAAACACACACACCTATGTACAGATAAAACACACATACCTATGTACTGATAAAACACACATACCTATGTACAGATAAAACACACCTACCTATGTACAGATAAAACACACATACCTATGTACAGATAAAACACACATACCTATGGATTGATCCTATCTTAAAGGCTGCACCAATTTTGTCAATTTTAACATCACTGAGATTGTTTTTCTACAAGAGAAAACATCAAAATATAACAACAATATTCTCAATGCTTCACACAAGATAAAATCAGCAAATGGATAGACAACATTTTTATGGATAATATCAGTGTTCAATTCTCCAATAATATACCAAGCCTAGAACCAAATTTTAGGCATAAACATATTACAGGTAAATTTATCAATATGAAGTAATTCCAATGTTACAGAATATTAACCAGTCATGATGACAGAATCAATAAGTTTTAATGAGTATAACTCAGTAATAAAGGTATAAAATATCACAATGAAAAATAATAGTGCTTAACAGTCATAAAATGTGCTTGTTAAAATTTCATCTGAAAAAGATTTTACGAGAACTGTTCAATTCAGGGAGCAGACACAGTCTGTTCCACCCGTTTTGCTGAATCGAGGACCACAATTAATGAGTGCCAGAGCCGATATTGCTGTTTATCAAACTTGAGGCATATAACAACTAAAGATGTATATACAGTGCAACCTCTCCAAAGCAACACCCTTTTGGAGAAACAAAATTATGTTGTTGTTGAGAGGTAGTTGCTCTGAAGAGGTTAAATTAATAGTTAAATCATTCAGTGGAAAAAGTCATGTTGTTGTTGAAGGGAGGTTGTTGCTCAAGAGAGGGTCGCTCTGGAAAGGTTGCACAGTATAATCCTAATAAATTTACCCCGGCAAAACCAGTCACACCAGATTTCAGATCCATGAACACACCATGAGATGGATCTACTCTAGCAACAACACCATCTTCTATAACATCACCAATATTAAGTTTACCATCTCCTATACTGATAGGTACACCAATGTAGTTGTTTATATGAGGCAGATGAGACAATGTCACTGTTTTCACCAGCGGATGAATGTAGAGTACGGTACACGTAATCTGTCGACAGAGGAATAAGAATGGATTTTTCATACATTTTTTTGAGACCTGAAGACTTCTATTGTTATATAATAAGTTTGGATTTCGTTATAATACACTCTGATAGAGTCAAACCTGTGAACAGCGGCCACCATTGGGAAAGACAAAATGTGGCCTTTATTGATAGATGGCCATTAAGAAGACAGTTTCTTCTAAATAATCAATGACAGTTTTTCAAAGAATGGCTTATTCACAGGGTGGTCTTTATTCGGAGGTGGCTGCAAACACAGGTTTGACTGCATTCATAAAACATCAACAAAGTAGCATTTATTCGTAAATAATTATACATTAAACCATGGAAGCATTTTTCTGATTGTTTTTCATATATTTTTCTCTAGGAGCAAACTAGAGTAAAGTTTCAAAAATGAAAATATGAAAGAAAAACAACAGGGAATTATTTAAATGATTACAGAAATTTATAAGCCTAGTGTATGGTCAATGTTACTTTACACAAACTAACAATCAATTCAGTAACTGTATTAAGCACATAATTTACTACATCACGAAACAATACTACAATAACCAGGGCTTTTTTTCGCAGGTAGGGGAAGGGGCCTTCCTTAAATTTTGGGAAAAATAACACAGAATTTTTGCAAAAGGGAAGAAAAAAACTTGATATAAACTTAATTTTAGGGGAAAACTGTATGATCTTAAAGATATTTTCCTCAGGGAAAGATGCCTATAAACGGTCCCTGGTATAGAAGGGAAAACCTAATAACAAAATGTAGTTGTTTATATGAGGCAGATGAGACAATGTCACTGTTTTCACCAGCGGATGAATGTAGAGTACGGTACACGTAATCTGTTGATAGAGTAATAAGAATGGATTTTTTATACATTTTTTTGAGACCTGAAGACTCCTGTTGTTAGAAAATAAGTTTGGATTTCGTTATAATAAGTCTTTCCTACAATAATATAACAAGTATTTTAAACACTAATACTAAGAAGTCCCTACAGCAACAAAACAATTACTTCTTGTAATTTATCAACAACTTACATGTTCACCAACAGAGTAGGACTGCGGACTTTTAGGTAGATGTGATTTATGTATCAATCCTTTAATATTGTTAAAATCTACCATAACACCATCTTCCTTCCAAATCTGTAACATAGTAACAGAGTAAGGTTTCCATGGCAACAAGTATACAAATATTTGTAATTAAGTAATAATGGCCAGGAATAAAGCATAGAAATACAAAATGATTTTACAATACTGCAAACTTGTTCACCTAACCAGTGTTCCTTGACTGTATACTAACCAGTACTAACTGACCCTTCCAAAAGGAGCCAGCAACTTCTCCAAATATGGAGGAGATCAACATTTTTGTCAAACTTTCAAAGAAGAGTATGACCTGCCGCAAATGGGATTTGAACCCAGATCGCAGGGTTACAAGTCAAGCGCGCTGACAACTGGGCCACGGCTCCCGGTGCTATGTTAAACTAACAGAAAAAAATATATAAGATAATACAAACCTTGTCCACTGTAGCTTGTACTTTCATACCAGGAACAACACTAGCAAAGGATAACTCATTGGTACTTGTCTATAAAATATTAACAAGATTAACATTAAACATCCAACCATTATTGTGACAGGGACAGGATTAAATGAGACAGTGACTTGAACAATAACAGGCATTAAGACACAAATATTTCATAATAACAAGGGAGGTATCATACCAAATGCTACAAATGAGATAAAACAGCAACAATAATTTCTACATTTACATGTAGGAAACGTAATCATTTCTGTCAAGAAAACAGCAACTTTTTTATAATTAGGCCATCTGCAATATTAAGATGTTGGTTAACAGTTATGTGACCTGAACTTTTAATGGCATATAGGTGTTTTGTTAACATCATACTGGAAATTAAATGCTGCAGTAAAAACCTAATTTTTCTGGTTAAAATCGCTAAAATATTATTTGGTTCAGGTGATTTCATCACGAGTTTGTCCCGTAACTGCAAACAAACAAATGTATACTTTGCCTATCTTAGTCTAAAGAGTACACAGTGAACTTACTTCAATACTGTTCAGTTTGACCGGATCAATGGTTACATGAATAACTCGGGTCTGTCCACTAAGTACCGACATCCTATCACCTTTCATGTTTATCTTACACATTACACACTGACCGACCTTCAATAGTTCACCTGTAGATATATATACAATCAATGTTTAAAACCAAAAAAAAGTAAGACCTATTCTGTTTAATGTCTGAGTTGTAAACAGTGTGTAAATGGCATTAAATATATTCCTTTCAACACACTTGTTTAGTCAAATGATTGATACTAGCTGTTAATTAATAAGATCATTTAGAGATTTCATTTGACCCTTAAAACAGTATTTTGATTCTCAGTAAAATGAAGCTTTTGACTCTTAAGAATTTGTACCAAAGGGTCAAATTTATAATAAATTAGATGGAAATTTTGTCGAGTCTTCAAATTATCATCAGTCAAGGGTTATTTTTAACGAAAACCCTGATTATTAGTTCAACAGTATTTATTCAATATAAATGTTCAAGTTAATTTTCAATTAAATTCTATGAGGAAAAGAAGCAACTGGAATTCGTTGTAGGAATTTTGATGCCAAAATGAAAAAATGGAGAAGTGAGATAAGAAAAACGAGGAAGCTTAGGTAACCAACAGACACCTAACCCAGTCCTCCACATTTATTATGGAGGGCTTATCCTAAAAAACAAAATACTATGTTTTAACACATACTTCTACAATGTGATACTTTTAACATACCATTATTGTGCAGACGTATAAATCTATCGGCTTGTTTGTTTTTCAGGAAGACTTGAATACCTTTTATACCAGTATCGACAATATAACCATGATCTTCCTGGCTGCTGATACTTCCATACACAATCTGCATAATGTAACACAGTACACGTTATAACAAACACTTTACACAATGATTTTTTTTGCAATTTTGGGAAAGGGTCCGGTCCGGTGGGATGCAAATATTGGGAACGTTTACATTGGGAAATGGAAAAAAATGTCTAGATTTTCAATTGGAAAGGGTCTGTTTACCAAACTAAACAAAGAAGAAAAAAATCGCTGTTACAACAGACGAAATGTTTTACATTCAGTGTAAAGATTATGCATCAACATCAGTACTAACAGCACAGTACACAATGAATCTACAAACACAATTCAAAGCTATACAATTTGAGATCAGCATCCAAGCTCAATCTCAAATTTTGTCTTCTAATGATCTCGAATTAATAATGACAAAACAATGATGTTATTGGTAAAACATTATTCTGATGATGTGGTTGCAAAGAATATGTATAAAAGATTTGGAGTTTAAACATGATGAGGTATAATTTTGACCAAAATTCTACATTAAAAAGGGGCATAACTCCAAAATTATAGCTGTCAGAATAATGTCCCTGTCATGCAACTGGGCCTTGTCATGATAATCAAGTATTCTAAGTGTCATGTTGATATCTTTAAATGTGTTTGAGTAATGTGGGCTACATTACAGTCTTTGCATGACAAAGACGACAATGACACAGGGATTATAATAGTTCCACATTTTCTTCCAAACAGATGAGTTAAAAATAAAAAATCAATCGCATATCACAGAATTAGATTACATAAACAAAGTCTTAATATTATACAGTATTAATTTTTCTGTGATCATAAACCTACATATACAATAAATGTACAACAAGTGTTCAAATAAAAACTAATAGATACAAAGAAGAAGAGCTCGTACCATTCCATGTCTAAGATGTGTAGCAGACATGTCTTCATTCACACTTCTTGGATCAATGCTTAATGATAAAGAACTTTTATCCTCTCCTTTTTCATGTTCTGTTAACTTACATGGTACCAACATTCCAACGTGGAATAATTCTGATAGTGTACTCACAGACTGAAATAAATACCATAATATAACCATACTAAACATCAAGATGTAAAAATCTTCATGTAAAATGGTTCATTTTTCCTTCTATAATAGAGACCAATATTCAGTGACTTCCCAATTGCAGGAATACTCATTTTTCCCCAATTTAGAGAAATGCCAGGTCAGTCATTGTGTTTTGTTGTATCTTGAAAGTCAGTCTACCCTATCCCAATTTGTCTGAAAATCACACATGAATTTCCCAAAATAAAAGGCTAAGGCCCCTTCCCAATTTTTGGAAAATCCCAATTTTTGGAAAAAAGGTTCTGCTTTTACATTTATCAATTGATACAAGTAAAAAGTAATGGATGTGTTTTCACTGTTACCTATGACATACAAAAAACATTAACTCATTCATATATACTTCATCCCAATATCTTACTATTTTTTATTAATTAAAGGTCTCAATCACACTTCAAAGGTGAGTAGGCTAAATATTAAACTGAAAAATATGGCTGGCAATATGAGGAATATCCCTTAATAAAGAAGGAATTCCATCACAAGTATAGCTCCATACATGGACTTTATCAGATTTATACACAATTTTTTCCTTCCATAGTAGGGGCTGTTAATAGGCGTCTACCCCACAGGAAAAATCTTTAAAATCATGGAGTTTTCCCCTAAATTTCAGTTTACATCAAGTTTTTTCTTCCCCTTTTTGCAAAAATACTGTGTTATGTTTCCCCAAATTTAAGAAAAAGTCCCCTTCTCCTACATGTGAAAAAAGCCCTGTTTTACAATCAGACCACAGCACAACTAAATAAATGTACCTCAGCATTCTCATCCTCTCCTTCTGAAAATCTCTGTAAGGATTCAGTGTAAGCATGTGAGATTTGATTTATTGGCACAGAGCCAGATAAACCATTAGGTAGGCTGACGATGAGTTTATAATCCTTAATGTGTTTCACACAACCCAATATCAACATATTTGGATACAGCATCTGAAAAAATGTATACATAAAAATTGATATATATCGAAAAACCATATATCGAAAAACACAAAATATTGCTCTGTACATAAATAATACACATGGGTGAAAGTTGAAAATTTTAAAAAAAAAAAAACAGAAACCTTAACCTTGGTGCCGTGGACACAATATAAACCAGTAGGGTCCAGACTTGAGAGAAGCCGGAAGTTCTGGAAAATTCCAGAAAACTTTTAACGATGAATACAAGTAAAACAAATCAGCTGTTAACTTTCTTATTTGTGCTCAACAATTTGATCATTGTGAAGTACTCATTACAAAATATAGAAATACATGAAAAATAATCACTTTTTTGGACAAAAACTGAGGGTGAAAACTGGCACCCTGTCCAGACACATCTCCTTCAATTTTATGCTTCTTCTGTTTTTTGGTGCTACCACTCTCATCTTTCTTGTTCTTTCTTTTACGTTTTCTTCCAGGTTTCTCAGAATCAGGCTCATTATCCTATAAACAATAAGGGAGATAACACTACATAAATGTACTCTTAACATGAAAAAATTTCAAATTTAGTGCATAATCTAAAACTGAAATTTTTTGCGTACATAATTTTAAGGATATTCAATTTTGGACACAACGAGTCCATTTGGTCAGACAATTGATTTAAAATCAATAGACAATATACAAGCTAGTTAATGCCATGCGCCAGTAACAGAATATGTTCAATAAAAAAAAAACAAAGAAAACATTCATAGTGTCCTCAACATAGTCACTAAAGATCGGTTAATTTGTTACTCATTGACCTTTGACCCAGTTTACCAAATGCAAGTACAACAGGCAGAAATACTGTTTGCCACTTATACTGATATCTATAAAGGAGAGTGCATTTTTGTCACTTCGTTTGTAGTTATGAGACCAATTTATATTAAAACCTGATGCATTCAGGTTAGGTTATCTAAATATTGTACAAGTATTGGCATGTTCTGATAGATTTGTTATTTTAGTAACGTTCTAATTTGTGAGTACTTTTTTACTAAATAATCACAACAATAAAATGAATGAGTGTTTCACAAAATTTCACAATGTTAGAGCATGAAAGAAAGATAATTTTATTTCACCTGATGATTCTTAAAATACAGTTATATAAGCTTTAACAATGGGTAATGTTCAAGAATTAACAGAAGTCATTGTGTGAAACATGTTACCTAAGTTGAGCCTAGACAAAAAAGGATTCTAAAATAACAACTGAGATTAGAAAAAAATCAATGTTTTATCTCAGTTCAGACATTTTGAAATGATAACACTGCATACTACATATCAGTGATGATTGATTTCTTTGGGTCCAGCAAACAGACACTTCCCAATCGAAATTAAAGACATTTAAAGACAAAATAAGGTTTTTATTATAATTATATACATAATAAGCGGATGAAAATTAATCAAACTTTCAAAGTAAACATAAAATTTAATATTATCCTTTTTACCTGAAACAAATTTTTTTCTTTTACTTTGCGTCCCTTTTTACTAAAAGTGTTTTCAACAACACCTCCTCTAGGGAAATCTTCTTCCATTTGGACTAGTGTAGATTTTATTACCCAAATTCTACAAAGGAAGAAAACATATTTACTAATTAACTAAAATGTTACATAAACCTGATCCATCTCTCCAATAAGATCATCAGACCATAAGGAAAAATCAACCTTTCTGCAATGCAGCATCTAACAAAACTCAAAACCATATATTCAGCATATAATACAAGTAACTATAGCAGGAAATGAACACTGAATCCAATTTCTGGATAATTACTCCGGGTCTAAAATGATCAGAAGATAATGGAATCGTTTATTATGTGTTCAATCGAACATTGGTCAGGATGCAAATCAGTGGCAAATGACACTTTCTGGTACAGATTTGATAGCCGATATCACAGTCGAAAATGTACCTCACTGCAAAGGGACTAATTGTCAAGAATAAAACAACATATAAAAAATATCGTGCAGAATAATAGACAAAATACAAATATGGTATTATTCTAATTTGCTACCTTTGATAACGGAGACAGGTTACGTTTTAATATTTTTCTTAACACACGTTGGTCAACGCATGGAAGCCGCCATCTTGAATTGCGACACTTCCTGTTTGTGTTAACGCTCATGTATCACGGACTTGAAGGCAAACCGGACATTAGTACCACATCCGATACAGTATCAGACAACTAAGTGCTGCGTATCGTATATGATTTCGGATAGGCTCTCCCCTCAGAACGGGATTGGGCCGTTTAAAAAAGGGTTTCGTCGTCACAAATAAACAGTTTTATGATCGCATAATGATCCATGGTTGCCACCAAATCATCCTTTAGTTGTCGGTGTCTCAAATGAATACCATCAGCAATTTTTTTAGTTTTAAAACTTCTATCAGAGCAGAGATATAATTATGAAAGGGTCCTTCGGGACGTATAACTCGATCAAATTCTATATGTAACCACCGTAAATAGTTCGGTTCATTTGACGTGTTTCCCCACGCATTTTTTTATGCTGTATTTTGCCGTTAGCAAAACTTGAACCCAATTATATATGCTCTTACTTTTATATAGTTGACACACAATTTGAAAATATGCATAATGATAATTTAATCGAAAAACCGTGCTAAATATATCATAAATATTGAGAAAACTAGACAATTTTGTATTAAAAATTGTATTCAAAATTCTATCAATAAAACCATGAAAGTTCTATTCAATATATAACATTTATTCTCAAGAACTTAACAATTCCTATGCGTTTGTTAAATATTTTGTTAACAAGACATAGTTTGTCAACGCAACTAAAATAATTGTAACGTAATTGATGACTTTACTTTGTGTAAGATCTATTTCAAATTGCATTTAAGTTAAAATGTCGTATAGAATTTGAATATTTTCTAATGTGTCATGACTCGTAACTTTTTTTTCACATGGAGAGGAATTTATATAAGTCATTATTGTTTTTCCAATTCATAATACGCTCTTTTTTGTAACGACCATAACACACGTTTGTATGTGTATGTACATATGCTTTATATGTGACTATCAATTTAAATATCAAGTTCAAACCAACATTTTCCAATTAATCATATTCATGCTAAAACAGCTCGGTAATAACCTACACTGAAAATAACAAATCACTACAATTAAGATACCCTCAGGATATTTAGTAACGTAGATATTGACTGGTATTTTTATGCGCAAAAAGAAAACCATTTACGCCTAATCAATGACCAATCTCAGATCGCTATCATTAGATATTTTCCCAACAATTAAAACAAATACAAGTGGACTGATCACGTAACGCACATGTACGTTGCATGTTAGTTCATAGTCGTGAAGTAGGATTATTTATAACACATTCACAAAAACATTAGATTTGAATATGCGTGTGTTCTTAATAAAAATAGAAAATTTGCAAATATTATATATAAAGCCACAATACATGGGAACTTACTAAAATAAGGTGTGCTTCTTATAGTGGTTATAAAGCTTGTAAATGATCTCAATCAAGAGACGACTAAGGAGTATTTTCTGTGTTCTCATACTGTACGATATAGTGTCCTTCCTAAAACCAAGTTTTTACAAGGAGCCCTACGTACAGAGAAATGTGGTAAGTATGCTGAATACGTCAGTTAATTCTCAGGAAGGTACTGTCGGGTGGGTGGGGTAGAGACACGGACATTTTTTTATTAATTAATTTTCAAAAATCAATTTTCGAAAATTCAGAAAGAAATAAACTATTCCGAAAACTGTTTGTACTAATGGTGCTGCAGTCATTCTTGTATTTTTTAGCATGATATGTTGAAGTAGTAACCTTCTATCAAAAAGTTTTGATGTTGAGGTACAGTAAAGCTTCGTTATCTCGAGGAGACATCGGAACCAACGACATGCTCGACATAAACCGGATGCTCGTAATAACGAGGTATTTGTTGGTTGGTTGAAAAAGTATATCATGTGCGTAAACGAGCATATTTACAGTAATAGTGTGAAACAAAAGTACAATTTGATACCCCGTCCTCGAATGTGAACTTTTTAGTAACCAGTTGTTCGCTAGATATAACTTGAACAGCTGCTATCAGTCTCTAAACGAACTCTTAAAATAAGTACATAGTTGATTTGGAAAGAATTATGTATTTGTTCGTTTTCGTAGAGTAGAAACTTTGATTGGATGATATTATCCGTATGTAATTTGTTAGAATGAAACATCTTTGGTTTTGTAAGAATGACCTATTCCATATTTTGTTAGAAAAAAACATCTTTGGTTTTGTAAGAATGATTTATTTGATATTTTGTTGGAATAAAATATATTTGATTTGCTACTACAAGGTAAGAATGTAAAATACTTAACGTGGGTGTAATAGTAATTTTTTTTTCGTTTTTATTTATTCTGTGTTGCGCCATTTTGCAAATTTCCATTTAGACAAAATTGCTCTGACGTTGTTGTCGCGTTTAATGTTTTAGCTGATAACGTTGCTCGTCCGAAAACTATACAAGTAACTCCTTTGTGAAGAGTTTGATTGTCTCCCTTATGGTCAGAAATGTTGCGCATTACGAACTACCAAAATCGTTTTCAAAAATACTTAAGCTGTATGTAGACGTTCAATGTCTACATTTCTTCAGCAGGGTTGGAAACCAGTGCCATCATAACGGTAAAGTAAAACCTCGATAATAAGACCACATTAGGGAACCAAAAATCGTTGTAATAAAGAGAGTCTCGTCATCAAGTTGAATTATAGGGGAGTCATTGAAAGCGGGTCCGAAAATAAGCGGTCGTTAAAACAAGACGGTCGTAGTATTAAGGTGGTCCCAATGTGAGGTTTTACCGTAGTTTTGTAATATGATCACTCTTGAACTGATGGAAATTGATTTCTGCACATTAGTCTGCTAAATGTCCTAACGTGTTGACTCTTACAAATATTACAGAATGATGGGAACAAAGACATTGATTTGGGGGACTTACAGAGAATTAACTTGATGCGGGATCGTATTAATGATAACCAACGAAAGGAAATAGTTGAAGAAACTGACAATAGTGGTTCAGATAATTTTGGTGAAATAGAGAGCAACATTGATATTGACGATGCATACAAACATCGAGATAATGATACACGTGAACACAATGGTACCATGCGAGCTAAATCAAAATATTCTTTCATGATTCGTTTGTATAAATTAATGGATCAATACAACAAACTTTACAATCATAGTATTTTTAGGAGGATACCAGATATTGAAATATTTTATATTTCCGCAATTGTGTCAAACAACATTGATATGGGAACTTATATAACTGTGATAGGTTGGCAGGCTAGAGAACATAAACAAGAGAACGTGTTTTGCTGCGTTCGATTTCAAAATACTCATTCTGTATTTCAAGTACTTGTGAGAAATACTATAGACATATCCCATATTAGATTGATCAAAGCTACACAATTTATTTGTCCAGTAACTTCGTCATACGATCAGGCTTCAAACATAACGGTTGGTCTTGCAATGTCTGAAGAATTGTGCATGGAGGCCAATTATATTGATGCTGAAAGCGAAGAAATTCCACATTCGGAAAACAAGTTTTCTCTAGGTATCTGCGGAAAAATTTTATACGGCGATTTCCCAGCGGAGAGGGTACTAGAATGGCTGGAAATAAATAGAATTCTAGGTGTGGACAAAATTGTCTTATACACATTTAACATAACACGTGAAACGGAAGCGGTGCTAAAATATTATGTAAACGAAGGTTTTCTTGTGACCAAACAATTTGATTTTCCTGTGAAATGTAAGTCTTTTTAATTGATTATTAGTATGTCCGCATTATACATTATGTATTTTAATCATTTTTAAATGTGAATCCACCATCACATATGTGAACTTGTCTTTTTTTTAAATTCGTTTTTAAAAGCAACATTGTATTGGCCAGATCAAGTCAATTTTGATGAGTTTCCAGCAGTCAAACACACAGATTTTCAAGAAGTAGGACTTTGTATAGAGAATTATTTGTGTGATGAAATTAATCTTAAAGTCTGTTATCCATGAGCGGCAGTTTTTATTTAATTAACATGTATTTTACTTAATTTGATTAACAAAAATGATTTATTGATGCACTTGTATACATTTACAGATAAATACCCACGTTTTCTCGGACAGAAATACATGATGGCGTACATGGATGAACAAGTTGTGGTGTATGATTGTGTAGAGAGATTAAATAAATTTAAATTCTTTACCATCATGGATGTCGACGAATTTCTGATGCCTAGATTACGCGCTGGTAACTACAAATCATTTCTGGTAAGTTGTGCACATTGTCAATCACATGAACACACACAGTGTCACTTACTGGGGAAGTCCGTAATGTTTTGAGGTTGCTTTTATAAAGAACAAAAAACTTTTACCGCGATGTACACAGAATTTATACCTATAACTAGTGGACAAAATGATAATATATTGATATGCCAGTTTTGAAAAGGCAGTCAAGTAATATAGACATATTACAAGCACTTACAAAAATATGAGTTTACGTATCACCTGACCTGGCACTTTGAATGCAAAACAACGTCACGTTACGTTACTACAAGCGAATATTATTCATTCGTTATTTGAATGAAGAGCAAAATTAATGCCATGTATCTTGTTTTATCAATTACAGATAATTTGAATGAAGTACAATTACATATTCTGTCATGTTTTGAAATATTCGTGTACGGTTGCACTGTACATTGAAAAATCTGTTGGAACAATGACTATCACTGCCCGTTAATCACTCGAAGGTTGATAAGGCTCTCCTAAAAATGTGTTTGTTGTAATGCTTAAAAATCGAAGCAACTCATTTTTACCACCCCGGGTATATATTTGTTTTACCCTTTCGTTATTTAGTAATTTCTTTCTGACATCTTTCAAAAGAACAAAAATTCCTTACTTACCTACTCACTGTTGGGTCGCATTACAACAAACATACAATTTTTTAAGAATTGCCTAATAGATATTTTTTTTAATAAGGCGAACTCTCTTACAGGGGAAACTTACAAGCAAATATCCCCGGGCCGCAGGTTTTACTTTGCAAACATGCGTCTTCATCATGGACTGGAATAAAACAAATCCTAACTCGGATATCGTTGTCGAACAATATACGCTTCGCAGGACCGCTACATGGGACCGTAAGAAGAGCATATTACGAACAGATAGGGTGGATTTGTCGTCAGTGTGGACTCATGATTATAAATCTGTGAACAGATTTAAATATAACAAGTGAGTATAGGCCTACGTGTAGTAAATATGAGTTTGAGATTATAAAACTTGAGATCGGTATCCAAGCTCAAATCTCATACCTTGTATTTTAGTGTTTCAAAGGTAATTATGATCAAACAGTATTGTAACCGCATAATTGACCCGAAAATGTATCTGACCATTAATTAATTCTATCCTTTCAACCATAATACTTAAAGATGGAACTGAGATTTGTGCTCGGAGACTGTTCTTAAGTTTTAAAACCTCAATGAAATATTCAAATTTCAATACCGTGCATTCTAAAGAATCTGTTCATTCGATATGGTTGTATATAGCTATAATATGTTTCTGAGAGAGAGAGAGAGAGAGAAAACGAAAAGAATTTGTACAAGAGACAGCATTCGGCATACCTCGACCGACTTCGTCTAATCTCGGCTGTAATACTGGTATTTCCGGGACGTAAACTGACCAATATGGCGTCTTCCATGATAGAAACGCTTATCAAGTTGTTTTTTTATTCTGTATAAACAGTTGTTCGTTGTATGCTATGTACTGTAGAAAGCAAAATGTTACCTTATTTGAAGGAAAATTCTGCAATGAAAATACTAGTTTTCGACAGAGGACATTTTAAGAACTAGTTGATCAGCGTTAATATTTCCTCAGCAGTAAATCGGCAGCCACATCACAAATGTAAGGCGTAGACGAATATCAGGCTACATATGCTTATGCCACGTGACTTCGAAGTCATTTTTTTTGGTAATACGACTAGCGATGTTTGTCAACAAACAAAATCCGAATGCTAGAGACAGTATATGCAATAAATGTCGAAACTTTAATAAGAGTAATAACAGAGTTATAATACTATAATCACGGCGTGAACATGCGATGTAATAAATATCTTCTTGTTTTCATGATGTGATAACCGCGCTCGTTTTTAACAACTGTAAAAATATCCCTAATATTATCAATAGTATAGAACATTTTATTTCCCGACATCAACACATTTTTAATTTAAAAAAACCGTTTTTATGAGACGGAACCTGACGCCAGGTCTTTGAATTCTGTTATACATTGGTGACAGAAATCAGGTGTTCCGTACACCTATATACTATAAATTTGTGGTCAATGTGTACTAAGGCTTGTTTTTTTTTATTTTCAGAGTAAAGCTTCAAACAAATATAGCCGTGTTATATCATTACAGACAGTGTCGGAGTGAGTGGCGGAGAAATGACACTTGTCTTACATCACGTGACCAGCACAATGATAATTCCATGAAGAAATTCATTTCTAATTACGGTGATCAAATTCGTAAAATTCGAAATACAATACTATAAGTTACAATTTTGACTTACTACAAACTGCTTGCGGATCTGGTTTTTTTTTTGTTTGCGAAAATGTATAATAAATACTGACGCTAGTTAAAACAATACATAACTCCAAACATAAACCTAACTACATTCTGCTGCCAGGAAATAAGAATTAATGCAGTGTTGCGTGAAGTGGTGACTTACCGATGCAGTACATTGTATATATATTTATACAGTAAAGCCTATGTTTGCGGCCACCTCCGAATAAATATCACCATGTGAATGAAGATCGTACATTTCATGTTGATTACGAACAAGGAGAAGTCGAACATTGCACTTTTGCAACAAAAAAGGAACAATTATTACCTTACGACGAATGCATCAAGTGTAATTACGACGTGTAATTGAACGTAATTGACAAGGACAAAACTACTGACAAACTATAAATGAGATATTAAAATGTTTATTGATATCAAAGTAATGTTGGTACATGTATATATTGTTATTGAAATTATGTACATGTATTACAAAAAGATATAAAATGAAGTAGTTGAGCAATGGGTTATTTGAGCAGTATGTGTTATGCTGGATTTTAACAAAGTCCGCATCATGTTGGATACACTTGATTAATATTAAAAACTATTTTCACATGAAAATACCGATATAGGTAAACCCAGAAAAGTCTCGAGCCGGCAGAAAAAAGCACGGGTGGGCCGTCGGGTTAGTGGAAACTGGGAGCTTATTTTATCCTTGATATAATTGTGATTACACGCAATCCATGTTGTTTTAGTGTATTTCAGAGTTGAAATGTTAATGTTAGAATGAAATTAATATGCTCCGAACATATTGCTTTGTCAGATTGCACAATGAGTTTCAAAGTTTTAAAACACATTTCAATTTATCAATGGTCGTTGAATGTTGTTTTTGTTTACATAAACTGTATATTGCAGTGCAGTATTCCACAAACCTACCAGTATCATAATAAGCATTGTATCACAAGAGCCATGAGGTTACATGGCACCATTAAGAATATGTTCATTAGCTGTCATTAGACATCACTGCTAAGGGAGATAATTCTTGCTGAGTTGGATGTTTTGGTTACTACAAACTTGTACGTAATCACAAAATTCACCCAAATTCAATTAGTTTTATTAATAGTTTAAACGTCTCCACCCTGCACGAATTATCACTATAATTATGATTTATCAGCACCGCCGTCATCATTATCATCATCATCATCGTCATCATCAGTGTCACTAAATATTTCCGGATCTGAATCAGGATCGTCAGGATCAGCAACTACCATCTTTCCATCCATTTTTGGCACTTCTAACACAATTGGTTCATTTGTGTCGGCTGTAAAATGTATAGGCGACATGTATCAGCTTATATGTACATGATTTAAAATTATGTTTGTAACACAGGCATTAGTAACGGACATGTGATGGTAACATTTTTCACTTTTTTCAATTAAAATACAATAAAAAATGTAATAAATTCTTTATAAAACATCATGATTTGACCCTAAAATACCTTAATTTGGAGTTAAATTATAATGTTTTGTAAAGAATTTATCGCATTTTTAAGGTCACAGGTCCGTTACTAATGCCTGTGGTTTGTAATACAGCGAACAAATAATCAATTGGTCAATCAAAACGTGCTTCATTCTCGAATGGGCGTCCCATGGTGTACGTCAAAAACACATTTATAAAAGTCTTTATCAACAATACAACAATTATGATACTATCTCATTGAATTTGTAGTGCAGTAATAGAATTACTTACAATTTATAAAAAATAACAAAGCAGGCATCAGTACAATTTTTAAAGTAATAGATAACAAATTATTGATGTACATTAAAACCTCAACAATGAACCCACAATATACAATTGGTCCCCAGTGATAATGAGGTGGTCTCACTACCAAGTTGACTTATAAGGGAGTTATCGGAAGCCGGTCCAAAAATAAGCGATCGTTATAACGAAATGGTCGTAATATTGAGGAAGTCGCAATGTGAGGTTTTACTGTAAAATTATCATTACGTATTGGCAGGAACAGATCCGGATATTCGGTGTCTGTGGGGTGACCGTGATGTATTCTACAGTTAACCACTTCAATCTGCTCATGTCTTTGGATAGTCACAAAATATTCCCCACCTTTTAACCAACCAATTGTACTCACCTGAAATACATGGAGGTATGTTGATCTACTTTTCGTTACGGATAAATGCAAATAAAGTTACATAATGCATAATTATAACCTATCAATTAAGGATTAAGTGAAATACAAACGAATGATTTCAACTATTTTTTGTCTCTTCTTGAAATTCTTAATAAAACTCCAATCAAAGGATTGTTCAACTTTGTACTATGTGATCATAAACGCGATCCGTATTACGGTATGTAGCGTGCGTATCTCAAAATAACGAGGCCCCTATATTTTTACATTTTCTTTTTTCTGTAAGAGAATACAAATATAGCTAGGCCTAATCAAATCTTATGGACGTTTTCTGCTAAGAATAAAAAACTATGAGAAAACTTGCGATATCTTGAGATTTTTTTTCAATTTAGCATCGATTTTCACCAAATGTTTTCTACTCACACGACTACAATTGAAATAATTTTATTTTAACATTGGATAATTGTGTTAATCTATGTGCAGTGTGAATGCGTCGTAAGCCGTGACTTAACTAATTGAGTTGAATTATAATTAAACTGAGAAATATAGGATTAACTGTGGCGAGTTCTTTTCGAAGAAAAAAAAAGATTTCTTTCTATTCCAAAGTAGTGTTGTCATGTGGACCTCCTTGCATTTTTGTTTTATTATTTTTTATTTTTTTTTTGTAAAGTTATTTCGGTTAAACGGAAATAGCCGAAGAGTTTTATGTTAATTCCAAAGCAAAGTTATTGTCAATTTATCCAGCAGCTTACAGATTTGTCCAATGAATAACTAGCGATTTGTTTGCAGGATTGCTTGTCCCAGAGTCTAAGACAATCTTCCTCATCAGTTTGACCATAACTAAGTATGTACGGTGAAGAATCCTCCAAATGTAGACTAACAGTGGTAGTATGTCCTTCCAAACGATTTAAAAGTTCACCTGAAATTTCATTCCTATACTCAATAATTATGTAAAAGTAATTGATATAAATGTATATATCCGGCAAATAAATTAGTGCGCCGGAGGTTTTCGACTGACGAGATGTTCCGATTATACTGTAAGTACCATCAGTAACCATTGGTTCTTTTACTTGTCAAAGGCATGCCATTTGTCATTTGTAGGTTAATTTGCAGACAGACTAGTCGTATGGAAGTGTTAGTAAATCTAGGGTATGACGTCATTGAAAATGGCGAACCGTCATGTACACAGTAAAGAAATCCAGGATGTTGAAACTGTTTTCGCTCTTTTGATCCCTATTTTGCATATAAATGATAACCTCTCATTTTGTTAACTGACGCCAATTCTAACCAACATTTATCACATTCACAGTGAATTACCATTGCAAATAAACAATTTCTACTAATAATTTTCTGCTTGCATTGCTGGCTCTTCAGGTTATGGAAATGGGTCACAATTGGCACCAATGGTAATTTTGTTGTTAATGACATCAATGGTATGATACAATGGTTTATGCTACCAAAGGTAATTGATTTTCCCTATGGTAAATTAGCATTAGTACCTTTTTACCCATTAGTATCTGTATATGCGAAAACCGCGTACACATTACTGAATGAAATTCTACGAAACGAATGAGGATCACGAAATAATTATTCCGGTCTCAATTGTTCACATACTAGTAACACTTTTGTAATGTCAATGACATTGTGACGGAGAATTTCTGTATTTGGATACATACCAGTGTTCTTATCATAAATACGTAAGATATTATCAAATGACGGCATAATGAGTCGGTTGTCATCTAAACTATCAACAGCTTCCAAGGAAGCAGATTCAAAAGACTTGCTTGAAGAATACTTTGCGTTATACAATGAGTCAAACATTCGGAACATTTCTTTTTCTGAAACAAAAAATGACAAGCATTCATTCTTCAACGATCTGACATTGTACTAGTAGTACAAATGTACTTATGACCTTTCATTTTATGAACAGTATATATTATCGTATCAATAGATGGTAATTCTGTTCCTGTGATAGTTTGGCGCTCTTGGACAGGGAATTTGGCTACCATACGGCTTGCATTAACCCTTTGCCTCATAACGCCGCATTTCCCCGCATCTGAAGTTGACGACTTTTGAAAACATTGTGACGAAAGAAGCCATCGCTTGTAATGAGTAATGGCTTCTTTTTCCGCAATGTTTTCCACTTTGTCAGAGAGAAATAACCCAATTGACTTACATAAATTGATGTTTCGTATATTTGCTTTGAATTTGGAGTCCAAAATATGCTTATAAGGCAAAGGGTTAAAAATAAATAGTACAGAACACAGACAATAAACATCGTGCAATTCGAGGTTTCTGGCTATCTTGACTTCAAAATGATCATCTTCTCTTTCGGGCTTGTAGAATGGAATCCATGTTTTATCACATGTCACGAACAATTAACTTACGAAGCACAAGATTTTCTTTTGAAGTACTAAATATATTCTGTCACAGTATATCTCTGAAGTCTAAGGCACCGCGAATCGTCAATTCAAGTTTTTTTATAGTAGTGACGTCATTATCATTAAATACCGACCTAGTAGACCCCGATCTTAAGTCTCTTTTAAGCGATAATCTACTATGTGCACCAATTTAGTATCTGTTGCACATGTTTTAAAAACGACAACTAAGTCTGATTTGACTCCCGCCAGGAAATGATAAAGTAGTGTAAGCTTTGGCACAAGCTCTCTTCTCATCAGCATCCATGGCGGGGTTTTCCCCTTCTAAAGCAGGGGCCGTTTATAGGCGTCTTCCCCTCAAAAATATCTTTAAAATTTACGTATTTCAAATGGGAAATGATAAACATACGGCCTTGTATATCCCACATAACACCGTGGTCCACATCTTTCCCGTTGGTTTTCATCTCCGGTAATACCTGTTCAGTGTTGAATACAAGGCGGGTACCAGCATCATTGATCCAAGTGTAATACCCAAAGTATTCACCATATACAGCAGCTGCAAACATTAACAAACATAATAGTTAAAGATTTCGGGATCTGTCATTTAAGAAACATTGCCATTTCAGGTGTTAGTCATGGTTATCAGATATCGACATGAAAAGGATTCCTCGAAAGAAAAACACATACAAGAATCCTGCCTTTCCACAAACCACACCCATCCAAAGCCCTCCCATACATAGGAACGTACAAAATATTGAGAACACAGCGCAAACTCCAGACGGGTTTCACTAAGGAACGGTCTGTCGGGAAACTTCACCGGGTTTTTAATCTAGTTTGGTGGGCCCAAGCCCACACTTGCACATACGTGTGTTGTGTTAATCTCCTAGATAGGAAACACGGCCTATTTGTTTCTATATGTATTAATTTTTGGTAAACAATGACTATGGTTATAAATGAAACATAACTAAGTTTGTCAGTAGGTGTTAGGAATTACTACTATTTATAAAATCATAGGTGCTCGGTTACAGAGTCCGTGTGATCCGAGTGGTCATTCAATGTTCTATATATAAAAACAACAAGGTTTCGCTGGCGCCATATTATAATGCAACGGAAGTAGGTCGACTGGTTTACAATTTTCATATTAATACGCTGGTACCCGTATTGGATAAATGACCAATCGGATAACTTGGACTTTGTACCCGTGTGCCTATGTATAAAATAATCGGAGTGCTGCCTATAAGCGCGTATTGTACCATAGATCTTCATAAAACATCCCCTGAGTTATGTGAGATTTTCATGCGCGAACGAACAGTATATTACTCTACTATGTCTCAGGATATTATTTGCTCAAGCTGGGGAAGTTTTTGTCATTTTAATAATACAGTAGAGCACGGTTAGTGTGAAATACTGGGTACCAGAATAATAACTTCATTTATATCCGTGTTTCATAAAAACTACAAATGTACAACAATGTATGTTCAGGGTGGATAAACCTATCACTGTATCATATTCTTCACCGTATCGTACCGAGTTCCATATAACCATGTTTTACTGTAAATTGAATTGAAATTAAGATTCCGTTACATTTTATTAAGTTAAATAATATGATCTCATAGATTCATTACACTACCCAAATATCAAATAATTATTCTATAAAAATACTACAAATAAACAAATATACAGTGGAAACCTTCTAAACCGGTTCCTCTATAAACCGGTTTCCCCTCCAAATCGGCCAAATGTTCTGGTCCCGACTTCATTACTATATAATTAAAAAATTCCCTCTAAACAGGCATCCCCTCTAAACCGACCAAACCTGGCCCCGGGCTCGACCGGTTTAGAGGGGTTCCACTGTATACAGTATTTTATACAATCATACTCACGTTCTATGTCATAGAGATATTGTCTACTCTTCATATCGTATACCAACAAAGGACCATTATCTGTAGCAGCACAAGCTATTGTTCCAGTTTTATTAACCTGTAAATTTATATCACATTTAGAATTAACTATTCAATATAAGGCGCGTTTTTACTTCAAAATTTCAAATGCAGGGCTGTTACGAAGTTCACCACGACATTATGAAGACAAAACTCTAACATTATGAAAAAGCACGGCCTTTATGAAAAAAAAACCTCAGCTAACATTATATTCTTCATGCCAATAACAAGGCCATTATAAAATAATTATTTGCATCATATTTATGATCGTATTGTTCACCTTAACTCTCATAGAATAAATTCAATTTATGAACTATTCCTCCGACAAAAAATATGTTGACTTGCCTAAATATATGCTCATAACATTAATGTTATCTAAACCTTTGTATAAAAGTATTGCATTGAAATGATAATGATTACTTATAACTCATCAAACAATATGAAACGTATAAAAACAGTACAATTAATTAAACATACTTCATACTTTTACCTAAAATTTTACTTTTTCACAATACATAGGTTATATTGTTGTTTACTGTGGAACCCCTCTAAACCGGTTCCTCTATACACCGGTTTCCCCTCTAAATCGTCCAAAAGGCCCGACTTCATTACCATATAATTACAAAATACCCTCTAAACTGGCATTCAAATGGCCTGGTCCCAGGCTTGACCAGTTTTGAGGGGTTCCACTGTATAAGACATTTAATGTACTCACTGTAAAACTTTCGATGTTTTGCTCCTGTCCGGCTTTCAGGAAGTACAGAACTTTTCCCGTGCTGGCGTCATACACCTTCAAGTTCTTTCCCCCTTTCGTCACACTAACTAATCCTGAAACCGCATTATTTTTATATAGAACAGGCCTCGAGGTTACAAAATCCAAGAGGTCGGTCTCCGAGCTCAGAAATTATTTTCATTCTCAGTTTGAGACTGAATGCGTAACCAAAGGTGAGGTGTATTAACCATTTCAAAATCATTTTATATTTATTCTGTGCAATTAAGAACGATTTGTATATATTCAGATGAAAATACACACTGTCACGTTATAACACCGCGCAGAATTTAGATATTCATTCTTGTAGTACTGAGATGTGCCATGCAAGTAACAATTTTGTTTTTATCCGAAAAACAAAAACGCAAATAAAAAAATAAACACCACCCCCAGAAGAGTAAGTTACCTCAAATTTAACAATTTTCTGTTTTTAAGATATAATACAGGAGTATAAGTTTTAAACGTGTCTAAGTTCTTTCAATATATGATATATATTCGTATCCAGTCAGTAATCATAATTTCAAAATAAAAATGGCCGAGATGGCATAAAAGTTCGGTAAACTGATTTATGAATGGTACTCGGTTAAATAAATTCGTTACATGGCTTTCTTACTGTAACAAGCCATGCAACTAATAACCCTGGTAGATATGCGAGTATCCACTCACAGACGCGCCATTTTGAAATACATGAAATGAAATAAAATGCACTAACGATCGGACTCCACGAATTCAATAGAACTGTTGTTCGCTGAAAGTGTCCCCTGTAACGCCACACACTCCATTGTGTCCAGTTTAACGATGTATGGTTTTCTTCGATCAACAATTGTGAGAACTCGCGTGGCGTCCATTGGAATGAGTTTCCCGCAATTTTCCTGCAATTATACAAACATAAACATACAATCTCTAGGAGTTTGATAACAAAATAAAAAAGGTTTGACATTTTTGCTTTCTTAGGCAAATGAAGAGAACTGTGACAATGACATAAAATCAGGTTTACGTCATTATTATGTTCATGTGACTTATTATCACTGGGGTTTAACGCTGTTTTTCAACAATTTTCAGCTATGTACGGCGACCGGTCCACCTAACCAGACTTCCTGGACTGTAAACTCACCAGAAATTCACCCTTCCTCAAGGAGCCGGCTACTTCTCCACATATGGAGGAAAATCGACACTTTTGTCAAATTTTCACAAAAGGGTATGACCTGCCGCGACCGGGATTCGAAGCCGGATCGCAGGGTTACAAGTCCAGCGCACTATGGACCACGGCCGCGGCCCTGAAAATTTTCACCAGTTTATTGACTAGATTCTGTTTTTTTCCAATGTGTTGTAATGATGACCTTAACACTCAGATTCCCCTAAAAATTCCAAGCTATGTCCAAATTTGGCATCAATAAATCAATCTAAACTAAAACTATCGTACGAAAACCAAATGTTTGATGTCGCTGAATTGCCTAAGATGACATACCCCAATCTAATGACCCGATAATTTTTAACTTTCTTTAAAGACATAGTTAACAAAGATCTTACTAGTCTGATATTATTAGACTGTTTGTGATGGACAGACAGTTTTTGGTTGGGCGCACTTGGCCCGTCTGAATTCAGGTATGAAATCGTCTAGCCGAATAAGACAAAACACGTATAATTATACAGACAGTTTATATATAGACTCAGCAGGGGCAGATACAGGACTTTTGGTTAGGGGGGACGTAATGTCGAGATGTTTATGAAAAATACGTATACAATCAGCAAATAAATGCCTTTTTTTACTTCCCCTAGACAGATTTTAGAGGGGCCGCACGCCGGCTCCGAACCCCCCCCAAATCCGCGCTTGCGCAGGTGAAATATTAACATGAATATCATTGTATGCGTATACATGTTAAATTTTACTGTACATGAAATTAAAGCAAGAGAATTGGACAAAAGCACGAGAATGACAATATCTTTAATGAAAAAAAAATACTTACGATTGTTCTCAGTCTAACCACCTTGTCTTTAAATACATCATACACTCCGATCTTATTTGATGTCTGCCCGGAAATGTCACCACATCGGACAACAACATACTTTGTATTTTGATGTACAAACGCATCACTGAAAACAATAGTATCAAACCATACTTCATACAATATGGGCTTCAAATCATACTTTATACAATATGGACTTCAAACAATACTTCATACAATATGGACTTCAAATCATACTACATACAATATGGACTTCAAACCATACTTCATACAATATGGACTTCAAACCATACTTCATACAATATGGACTTTAAACCATACTTCATACAATATGGACTACATACCATACTTCATACAATATGGACTTCACACCATACTTCATACAATATGGACTTTAAACCATACTTCATACAATATGGACTACATACCATATACCATACTTCATACAATATGGACTGCAGTTGGTAGAGTTTGTATAAAAATGATGCATATATAAGCTTAGTCTCACGACTTTGAAACTTATCCATCCCCTGATGAAAAGGCTCTGTGTTATAATGCATTTATTAATTGTAAGCTACCACTGGGCATATCACACACACATTGAACAAATCGGACGCACTCAACGTTTTCCGTCACCAGGAGAAAAGTTTATTTGTTGTTACGGAAATGGCCGAGTAGTTACGATTGTCGTTGATCATCTTTTTCGTGAATTGATCTCAACGTCATCAAAAATGTACAAAACATTGTAAGACATTTAGTAGTACAGTTGAACCTTTCTAAGCCGAAACTTTCCAATCCGGAATCCTCTCCAAACCGAACACATCAGCTGATCCCGATTTTTTTTATTAAGCATTTAATGCTAAAACTTTTGGAATCCGGAACCTCTCTACTCCGAACATTTTTGTCTGTCTGAGCAAGTTCGGATTAGAAAGGTTCTACTGTAGACATAATAGTGTGAGATAAAGTTTTACTTACTAACACTTTCCAAACTTTGCGAGTTCTGATGACGAGTTGTCTACCGTGACTTGTTTGGGTCTTGTTCTGTCCCAGATGCGCAAGTTACTGTCATCCGCGATAGTGACGATTGTTCTCATATCCACTGTTTTAGCGCCAATAATATCTTTGCTATGTTCTAAGCTATCAATTTCCTATAAATGTGTGTAAATAAAAATATACAGACGCTAAATTCTTGTTGTGAATACAGTTGTCTATCTACATGACCATTTTGACTGATTGTCTTGAATATCAATTACTCATATAAAGACTGATTACGTTGCAACTATCCAGAGCGGCCCTCTCTTGAGCAACAACCTCCCATCAACAGCAGCAATTGTTTTTCATCTGTACAATTTAACTATTAATTTAACCTCTCTTGAGCAACAACCTGCCTTCAACAGCAGCATGATTTTTCCCTCTGTACAATTTAACTATCAATCTAACCTCTCTAGAGTTACAACCGCTTAACAAAAATATAATTTTGCTTCTATCAAAGGGTGTTTCTTTGGAGAGGTTGCGCTTTTTAAGATAAAAGAAGCGAGATTTGTAAATGATTTTTGTTAAATTTATTGCTCTCCATAGTAACAATAACTTGCTATAGAAATATTTATGCTCCAGAATTTGGTATGGTGAAACAATTTAATACAAATAAGCTGATATAGGCTCTCATCCTGAAAGTATCATCCAACTAATAAATTTACATCAAGAATTATGTGACATGACAAAATGTGTATATTGTCAACATGCATCGAACATTACCTCAAATGTGTTTGCATTGAAGAATATCAGCTGGTTGTTGCTATGAAGAAACAAGAACTGACCATCCGGAGAGAAGTTCAAACTTTGGAAAGATCTGTCTTCATTTGCTGTTGATAATTAACATGAATCCATGAAGTTATTGTAACCATTATTTGCATAGACAAAAGCATCTTGTCTTTTTTCTGACACCTTAAAAGACGTTAACTATCCGCTGTAATCGTGTCACTGTTTAATTTTGATTACCACAAAAATGATGTCACTATTATCATCCCGGAACCTTTCAGGAAAAAATGTCCTTTGGTGAAAGTATTCACAATTTTAGGACAAAAGTCTTTACAGTAAAAAATATACATGACAACAATAAACTAGATGATTAAATTATGTACAGTCAAACCTGTGAACAAAGGCCACCCCTTGGAAAGACAGTGCGTTCTTTATTGGCAGGTGGCCTTTATTCGGAGGTCAGTTTGTTCTAAATATTTAGTTACAATTCGGCGAAGAATGACCTTCATTCACAAGGTGGTCTTTATTAGGAGGTGGTCGCAAACACAGGTTTGTCTGTATAAGTAATTACTCTTTCCTCAGAGCAACCGTCTATGTGTCCGATTCGTACTTTAGGCTTCAATGATAACATGTAACATACGAAATATTGTACCTGGTATACTTCTCAATCTATTTCCAT
Source organism: Lutraria rhynchaena (assembly GCA_008271625.1). NCBI lineage: Eukaryota > Metazoa > Mollusca > Bivalvia > Venerida > Mactridae > Lutraria > Lutraria rhynchaena. The sequence continues at coordinate 2,157,051 of VIBL01000019.1, read as the reverse complement.
CAAAGTCAGCAAAAACAACCTCACTAGTGAACAATGTTGTGTATGCTAGATGTGTCTCTCCAGGTTCTATAGCCAGTGCTTCCACTTCATGCTCTGTTTCATCGCCTTCATCATCTATAATCACTTCAAAGCCTCGGAACTTATTCTTAAATGTGATGGTTTGGAGATCAAGCACGGTGATGAAATACTGGTCATCTGAGCACACAGCAACGTAGTTCTCCCTTCCTGGTCGTTGATATAAGGTAATACATTACTTAGATATAAACCATCAAAGAAGAATTTAACCCTTTGTCTCATAATACTGCTTTTCTTCGTGTCTGAAGCGGGCGACTTGTGAAAACATTGAGGCAAAAGAAGACATTGTTTATAATGAGTAATTGCTTCTTTTGCCACAATGTTTTCTACTCTGTCAGAGAGAAATAACTCATTTCTCTTAGATAAATGTTTTCGTATATTTGCTTTGACTTTGGGAGAATCCAAAGTATGCTTATGTGGCAAAGGGTTTAAAGTATTAATACAAGCGTTTCAGCCACTTGAGTTGCTCGCTCATATCACCTGACAGGGACGCCTTTTCTCGCCCCAGTAAAAATCAAAGCAGGGTGTTTTCTAATAAATTTCCATAGCCCATGGATTTGGATATAAATGAAACCTGATTCCAAACGAACATATTTGTGTATCATTTACATTTTCCACGTATGTACTTGCTTCGTATATCATTATCACCACGAGCACAATGAATATGACCCGCGACCGTGGTCCAGTGGTTAGTGCGTTGGATTTGTGACCCGGCGATCCGGGTTCAAATACCGGTCGCGGCAGGGCATACCCTTCAAAAAATGTCGATTTTCCTCCATATGTGGGAGGTTGCCGGTCTCTAGAGGAAGGGTAAGTTAGTACTGGTTAGAATACAGTCCAGGAAAACTGATTAGGTGAACCGGCCGCCGTAAATGACTGAAATTTGCTGGAAATCGCCGTTAAACTCAATGAAAAAAAACAGCAACAATGAATATGAATACAGATATCATAACACTATTGCATTGACGGAATTTAAAAAAAAATGATTTTAGCGATTTCCCTGTACGTCGTCTGTCATTGTACGTCGAGCGTCATTAACAATTGTATCAAATTACATCTCCTCCTTTGGGGGTTAACATGTTTAAAGGGATAGTGAATATTGGTGTATTATGCGTTAGGGCCTAAAATGACCACACGGACCAAAACGCATTTATTATATATATAAATGTTCTAGCCAACAATACATAGTCACTTGTTTAACCATGTTGTCAATTTATTATCTTACTCTGTTGAACGATATAAGTCCAGCATGGCCCTCATATTTATTTTCTCATGATGTACGCATACGTGACTTTAATAATAGGATCAAATTTGATTTATGTCAATTCTTTGGACAAGGACTGCTATGGTTGGTGAATATAGTTTTTGACTGAAGTTTAACAATGATAACAATAGTAATACGGGAATATTTCGAACTGTATGACACCAAACCCTGCCAAGATAACTTTATGACACTAACCGTATGGCAAGGACGCTGGTCCAAACACGAATTTCTGTGGATGAATTAGTATTTTTGGTTCAGCCTTTTCGTCTTTCAGATTAAATACGATACAATTTCGTTTGTTGAACAATAACAATAATGATTTGTTTTTTCCCGCCACACACATGGCCGAATGTTTCATCACTTTGGGTAGAGGTATAGTCCTACGCCGGACACCTATAAATACGAAAAAATCAACCCTTAACTATAACACATGTAAATTAAGATAATCATACCATGTACACGTACTTATAAATACGAAAATATCAACAATAAAACATGAAAATTAAGACAGTTCTAAAAATCAACCGTATAAGAACTACCAATTGTGTTTGTTAAGACATCAACTAGACAATAGAAAAGATGCCAAATAGATTCAACTTTTCAGAGTAGATCATTAAATGTATTAACAAACAGAGAAACAACCATACAGATAGATTATAAACTATACCATGAATACAGATAGACAACAAACTACGTCATGAATACAGATAGATAACAAACTACACCATGAATACAGATAGATAACAAAGAACACCAAGAATACAGATAGATTATAAACTACACCATGAATACAACGAGATAACAAACTATACCAAGAATACAGATAGATAACAAACTACACCATGAATACAACGAGATAACAAACTATACCAAGAATACAGATAGATAACAAACTACACCATGAATACAACGAGATAACAAACTATACCAAGAATACAGATAGATAACAAACTACACCATGAATACAACGAGATAACAAACTATACCAAGAATACAGATAGATAACAAACTACACCATGAATACAACGAGATAACAAACTATACCAAGAATACAGATAGATAACAAACTACACCATGAATACAACGAGATAACAAACTATACCAAGAATACAGATAGATTATAAACTACACCATGAATACAACGAGATAACAAACTATACCAAGAATACAGATAGATAACAAACTACACCATGAATACAACGAGATAACAAAGTATACCAAAAATACAGATAGATAACAAACTACACCATGAATACAACGAGATAACAAACTACACCATGAATACAGATAGATAACAAACTACACCATGAATACAGATAGATAACAAAGAACACCATGAATACAGATAGACAACAAACTACGTCATGAATACAGCTAGATAACAAACTACACCATGAATACAACGAGATAACAAACTATACCATGAATACAGCTAGATAACAAACTATACCATGAATACAGATAGACAACAAACTACGTCATGAATACAGCTAGATAACAAACTACACCATGAATACAGATAGATAACAAACTACGTCATGAATACAGCTAGATAACAAACTATACCATGAATACAGCTAGATAATAAACTACGTCATGAATACAGCTAGATAACAAACTACGTCATGAATACGACGAGATAAGAAACTACGTCATGAATACAGCTAGATAACAATCAACATCAAAGAAATCTTTCATAAACGTAAGACTGCATATACATATATGTTATCTTATATGCCAAACATTTTCATGAAAGCTCAAGAATATCAACTAACCTACTGACAAAATTGAATTAAAACAATAACGAATCTTTACGGTGGTGTTATTACCTGTTTCCACTTCTTCCAGAATTATTGTCCCAATCTTATCGTTTATATAAACAATCCACTTATCGTTCATACAAAAAAGAGCCACGTCAATCTGCCCCGTATTTGCCATTGCCCGTTTCATATGAGCTGTTTGAACGTCCCAGATATGAGCCTCTTTGTTCGATTGACAAGCTTAATAAAAGTAAGTGAAATACAAATTGCTGAAAAAGTGCATTGTGTATCAAAATAGACAATTTCATAAAATCGAATATGTGCTACGAAACATGTTATATGACTAATAGACAAAACAATTAATGGAACGCTCTTGTGTAATGTACCCACTACATGTGCAACGTAAGTATTTCATGTGCCGACTAGTCTGTACAGTGTAAGTGTTTTATGTCCTACTGGTATGTACAAAATTATTGTTTTATGTCCTACTGGTATGTACAACATAAGTGTTTCATGTCCTACTGGTATGTACAACATAAGTGTTTTATGCCCTACTGGTATGTACAACATCAGTGTTTTATGTCCTACTGGTATGTACAACACAAGTGTTTCATGTATCAAATAATATGTACAGTATAAGTTTTTTTTATAAATATTGTTGAGTGTGCAACAAACTTGTTTCATGTACAGAGTTGAGTTTACAACATAAGTATACCATGTACATAGTCGAGTGTGGAGTATAAGTATTCAATGTACATAGTTGAGTGTAAAGTATGAGTGTTAAATGCCAAATGTTAGCAAAAGTAATGTTGCAATATGTCCGTGCAAGTCGACCATTTACGTAATACGATGTAACATGTTAGCACATGTCGATCATTTACATATATAAAGCAATGTTGTACCATGTTAGTATATGTCAATCATTTACAAAAAACCATGTAACCTGTTAGTGCATATCAATTATTTACATAAAACAATGTAATATGTTAGCGCATGTCGACCATATACATAAAACAATGTAACGTGTTAGCGCATGTCGACCATTTACGTAAAACAATGTAACATGTTAGCACATGTCGACCATTTACGTAAAACAATGTAACATGTTAGTATATGCCAACCATTTACGTAAAACAATGTAACATGTTAGTACATGTCAATCAATTTACGTAAAACAATGTAACATGTTAGTACATGTCAATCATTTACGTAAAACAATGTTAGCACATGCCAACCATTGATGTAAAACTATATTACCTGTCACTACATATCGACCATCTGTTGTCATGTCCATCATATCTATGTCTGACATATGCGCGGAGATACAATGTACAAGCTGTCCGCCTGGTTTCTCAAGAATTGGCTTAGATGGTTCAATATAAATCAATCCGTAATTTTTGCATTGTAAACGGAATTCTCTGGTGACCTGTGTAAGAGAACAAGCGTTATATTGTTGATATTTTGCGGTTCTACACCTTAACAAAATTCATTTTTATCACTCATCTCAAGAAAGTTTGCCATCGTTGTGAGATGCACTCAAGATCATCCAATTAATACTGACACTGACTGAAGTACAGATTAATTACTAGAATTTCAGACTACAGAAAAAAATTCAAGCTTTTCATTATATAAAATCAAAATGAAAAATGAAAATTAAAGAAGATAAATACATCTGAAGCCATACTTTACAATGCTTAAGAAATAAAACAGAAACCATGTCCTTTACTTGCCATGAGATTATAAGGCCGATCGGTCGGCAGAATTGTTTTTTTAGTTCGGAGATGAAGAAAAAATATTGACAAGAAAAAATAACGACTGGGACCGAAAAAGTCTATGACGAGAATGTCGGTTCAGAGGAAACCGGGAACTTTTTTATGCCTTATCATGATAATTATGAAGTGGGACAAAAATCAGTATTTTCGTACGTCATCTTCGGCCAGACGACCAAGCATCTGTGGTATAAGTTGACCAGGATCGGTTACCAAACCTTTCTGTGACAGCAGTAGTACGTCATGTATTCGACCAATCAGGGGATTGTTTCGAAAGACAGCACGAGCCAGCGGAAAGTCATTTAAAACCGAACTGTAATTGTAAATAAGAAAACAAAATTGATCTATTTTCATCAAGTGTATTCGTATAAAACAACGTAGCAATTAATGGTCATCTTAAAATAATGATATAAGACAATTATCAAAACTCGATATTCAGTTTGACGAGTAAGGATTGTGAAATATTCATCGCCTAATTTGATAACAGTCACATGACCGTTGGACTTTTGTCAGTTAGGTTGCGAGTGCAGAACCAGACGGGCCACATTACCTCCAACCTCTGTTACACACTTAATGTGCGAAAGATTTAGATGTGATGGGTGGTAGTTGAAACAAGTAACTAAACTAAACTGTAATCTGTACATGACAAATTACCGAGCACTGACTGCCATGACAAACTGTTCCTACAATAAGAACAACCACATTCAATTACACTTGATAAAATTATTTTAGGTCATAAATTAGTACATTCTGATAAAACAACAATTGTAGAACATACAATCTGCAACAACCTAACATACGAATGCTTGATAAGAGTGTTGAACGAACGAACGAACGAACGAACGAACGAACCTCTCTTAAAATTATATTTGCAACCAATAAAAATACGTGGAAGTGCAGGCATTGAAAAGAATTGCCTCAACCATTTGCAAAGCCAAGACATGAAATGATTACTTACAGCAGTGGTAATGCCTCTAATTTACACACCAGAAAGTTAACATTGGCCAAACATTGTTGCTGTAGCAAGTCTCCCTGGTTAGCATGTGTCCTATGGTAAGGTAGGTTATTCAGTGCGCGAAGGTTGTACGTATTGTTCTTAAATTTGAGGGGCTGTGCAGAAGCCAGGCGGTCTTCTTCATGTTGAACACCTTTAGCATCGGTGTATGGCTTCTTTCTTCCTGCAATCAAATGCACAATATTGTATTTTGTATAATGATGCCATGGTTGCTTTAAACAGTAAATATTGTTGCGTATAATTAACTGGTATAGAAACGAACCACTTCATCGCCATCTTGTATTAAGAATGAGTAATCAAATATTTATTAGCGTCTCTTCAGAACGATGTCTTGAATATCTATGTGATAAGATACATAACGATATGCGACGTTTCTTTTGCAGACACTTAGCTGAAATCACCAGCAATATATATCGTACTATATCAGTACATGATTACCACAGTTCTTTTCTTCACTGGGGTTTAACGCCGCACCAACAGCTAAGGTCTTTTGCAACATTTCCAGCTTTAGCGGTTAAGTAGGCCCGGGTAGAACAACCAAACTTCCATAAGCTAGTTGGACAGTTTCCTTACATGAGAATTTTTCTGATCAAGGGTATGATTCGAACTCAGATGCGGGGCTAGTGATCGCTACTCAAAGACCATAACCACTCGACCACAGAGACGCCCACAGGTCTTTTTTATTACAAAGACTGCTCTTTTGTGAGTCACTTACCTTCCGCCCAAGTTCCGTTGAAGAAGTCTGCAAGATGTGCGTGACGTAAACGATTCTCCTCAGCATCAGAACAATACCTGGCTAGTGCTGCTTCAATAAACTGTCTATGATACCAGTACAATACACGGACACCATCAACACCCCTTTCCACTACAATGTGACAACATAATTTACCAGATTAACAAAATCATAATTAAACCCCATGTTGCTAAGGGAAGAAGTGACTTACCTAATCAAATACGAAATTAAAAACATTTCAACATATTGTGGTATCATGAATTTTCGTCGAGCATAAAATTTCGTGGATTTCGTGGGTGAGTTTGTCCACGAATTTAAGTACCCACGAATAAAAATTGGTTAAGTTTCGAATGTAGCCGAAAATGCATTATCCAAAATTATCCCGAATTTACGTACCCACGAATTTGCCAATTATAGTAAATCCACGAAATTTGATTCCAACGAAATTGAATGAAACAGTATATAGATATGAAAAGGACTTCACAATACACCCACATGCAAAATATCCACCTACGCTAAAACACCAACAGACCCAAAACCTACAAAACCCTATACCCCCCCCAACTCACAGAGGCATACAAAGAATGGGGAGCAAAACACAATTTCCCCGAGGGGTGTCACCCTGGAACAGTCTGCAGCAAAGCCACGTGGGATTAAGACTGGATTTATGGTCCCAGCCTAACTACGGTATCAATCTATACCCGTTTATGGCTTGTTTATGTCTAACAATAACAACATTTTAGATGTCACATACGAGGTCAAAACATGTGTTTGGTGCCCATACATTAGTTACCTAAATATTGATCCAAATCTGTTCGAATCCGAACCAGCAGTAAGGGAGGTAATCGTCTGATTGGTGGCGTCCAGTACATGTACACGTCATTCAAGACGTCATCATCGCATGACAAAATGTCTTCAAGCTCTGCTTCTGTCGCACCATTGTACGCTGTACAAACATATACCACGTGACAATTATGCCTTGTTAAGAAAGCATTAAGAATGATATTTAAAAAAGAAATAAATCATATTTGTAGTAAAATGAAGTTTTTTGGTTATGTCGAAAGTTTTGGTTACTGTCTAGATTCAAAACAAGTGTAACTTACAGTAAAACCTCAAATAGAGACTACCTCAATATTACGACCACCTTGTTATAACGACCATTCATTTCTGACCGGCTTTCAGTAACTTGATAATTAAACCACAAATGGTCTCAATATCCAGGTTTTACTGTACGTACCGTACAGAAATTCAAGGTATCAATAAAAGCAAGCACATTGCTTAAAATAAAAAAAAATAACACATCTCGAAATATACAGGAAACTTCAATGTCCAGACTAATGTCATCAGTCGATTATGTTGTGGAATTACACCTAATGGAAAGACTTTAATTTCAAAATCATTAGTTAACGTATCGTATTAAATAAATCGTATTACCATACGATATCCCGAACAGTAATTTTGGCGCATGCGTAGTATGCACTTTTGCATACTAAAGTGATTTTGTCAGCCAGTGTACAAGAAACAAACATTTAGGGAGCGAGACATGAGTATTAAATTCTTACCTATAGTGAGATAAGCCAAAGATCTGGATACAAGAATTTTGCCGTGTAGTTTCTCCAGCTTATGAAACAAGTGATCAATACTCGCACGTACTGTTTCTTGTAGGACACATTTCTCCGGGGGTAGATACGAGGTCCAGGTTGCACTCTCCTCAAAAGATAACTACATAAAAAAATATACATATATACATTTTAATATACAATGATGATACAGTGAAATATCACTTTATCACTTCCTACATATAAAAGCCACCTCATTATAACGACCACTTAGTGTTGGTATAGATTTTAATATTTCCTCCAGGTAATCAGACCATCTTAGTCCCAAATGGAATCTTAAAAAGTTCTCCATAAATCGTGAACTTCAATACAATGCAAAAATCAACCTTTTTTATTATTTTTATTATTATTTTTATTATTTTTAGATCAAGTTCCTTTGTTGACGTAAACATGCAAGTCATTAATGGCTGACAAAGTAACCAGTAAGTGATGTTGATATAAAAAATACACAAAGCGCGAGAAATCGAGATGAATTTAATTCTGGAAATAGCTGAAACATTTCATGATATGGTTTATTGTTATCAATTATTTACCATAAAATTGCTGTATACCATTAAAATTTCAAGTTCAGTATATTAGGCCAAAATATAAGAATTTTTATGATGGTCACTTTCTAATGACGGCAGGTATGTGTTATTTCTTGTGAATTTAGCAAATGATTACAATCGGTCTGTCAAACTACACAGTATACTGACTTTGAGGAAAAGTGGAGTTGGACACTTCTGAAATGCTTCGAGAACTGTATTCATCTGAAAATCTGTCAAGGTCCTCTTTCTTCCAGTCAGCCACTTGTCCAGGATGGTTTGTACGTCTCCGTGTTTCAAGACCGGAACATCAATGAATTTATCCTCGTCTTTGTGAAAGTTCTGTAAATAGCAATACAACATTGTTATGGACATGTTAATATATATATTCAGGGATGGAAGCTGACAAAGTCTGGCAGTGTCTTCATTCATAATCACGTATACTTGTAGCACTTGCATTCATCAGGTTCATCATGTATTTGCTGAATTTTAGCCGGAATTTGTCAAGTGGAATGGTTAGGAATATGATTATTTTTGAATTCCAATACGTAGTACTCTATGCATATGTAGCTACACAGAGCAATCTGATCTGGTACCCGTTGACTCTGGCTGTACTGAAACATGGAACGGGGACCAGTTTATTATCAATTTCTATCAGGAATTGTTCGTCAACGTCTCAGTTTTTTACAAAATTCTTGTATGGAATAACTTTTACAACTAATTGAAACTGTTTCTTTCGTTCAGTACGTTGGAGACAAAAGATGCTGTAATTTACCAGAAAATCAAAGGAAAGAGTATTTATAAAGCGCACTATTTCTTGACGAAAAGTGTTTAATTTCGGTAATAGGGTCACAAAGTCAAATCGTTTAAATAGAGACAAAACGTAGAAGTCGGACGTGAAAAATTATGGCAACAAAATTTAGAGATTGCTTCAAGATATGTGAACAAATCAAACATGTAGAAACATTAAAATTCACATATTGAAATACACTTTTACCTAAAAATTTTACGTTTTGTCCCCCTTACCTTTAATGCCGGAAAGCATTCGTACTCTGGTTCGGGTAATGTGGATACAATCATTTTTACTGTGGGTGGCAATAACATATTAAGCCACGCCAGTTTTCTAGCATCATAATCTGGGTCTAGCTGATCTAAAGAATCCAATATGATCACAAGAGGCGAGCTACCTCGTGGTCTTTGTAAAGCAGCTTTGAACTTCAATATCTGGGTTTGTATTGTCTGCAAGCATTCGTCGTAAATATAGTACACAGGTTTTATACCCATAATGTTTAAAATTATTATCTCAATATTAGGCGGACAAATCTTAAGACACGTGTTCATTTTTATGGGGTTCAGTGATAAAAAATGATTTGCCGTGAGATTTTTAATGACAATCTTTTGAGATATTGTCTCTTTTAGTTCGTACTAAAGTCTATTGACGTAGCCAATTTTTCAACGATTCAAGAAAAGGGGAAATGCATTTCAATGAAAACTTACGGTAAAAAGATACAAAAACACGAAATCAATCTAACTTAATACTGAAAAATATAGGTGATCCTGCGATATCTATAGAAATTAATATAATCTAATTTTCAACAAGGGCAACAACTCTTTCATGACCTTTTAAATGTCTCGTTATGTAATTAAAGTATCTAGGGTAACTATCAAACAAATATGGGCAATACTATTTTATAAGTATAATAGTCGCATTGAGCAGATATGTCAAAAATACAGTATTATGGATATAATATATTAAAAACGTCCAAACAGCGAAAGAATAGTGTGGTCCGAAAATGCATTTATTTGAGTATTTCATCAGTCTTATTGTTAAATTATTTCTTTCATTCTTTTATGTATAATCGAAACTCCAAACAAACTGACCAGAGATCCTTTAACATATTTTAATTTTACGTGTTTAATAGGCCAAACTTTGTAATTATGTGTTTTTACCTGATTTCTGTCCGCAGGAACCAGTTTAAAAAGCTTACTGATTTGTAAATTCATACTATACAACAGAGACAATAGATCAGAACTATCCGGAGAGGTACCCAAGAATCTGAAGAATAGAAAACAATTTCACATAATCATTTTTTCACTGGGGTTTAACGTCGCACCAACAGCCAGGGTCATTTGGCGGCTTTCCCAGCTTTGAATGTGGTAGAAGACTTGGCATATGCTTTAGTAGAACAACCGACCTTCCGTAAGCTGGCTGGGCAGCTTCCTAATATGTGAATATTGGTCCCGGGTGGGATTCGAACTCACAGCGGTGAGGTAATAGTGATTACCAGTCAGAGACCATAACCGCTCCACCACGGCGACTCTTAATATATTTAATATCTATAATCGGTATATGATATAACGCCACAAATGATTTGTAATATCTGAATTATCATTGTTCTGAAAAAATAAAAACGTGAACAATTGTACATGAATGATACAGCACTACAGAAAACTCGGAGTCTAATATGACTATTTGGCATTATGTTTTGATAAAAGAGTCATTATTCACCTCAAAAAAAATTTCATTAATTTTCAAAATAATGCAAAAAATTAAAAAATCATTGGTCATTTTTTTTCGATTAAAAATTAACCTTAAAATAACATTAGGCTCTTTTGGTCTCATCCAAGAAAATACCATCGATGCTGCTATGGCCATTACAGATGTTTTCCCTGTACCACTAGATCCGTGTATCACTAACGGTCTGCCTGCTTTGTCACTGGCTAGGTAATCCTTGATTTTCTGCAAAAACACACGAGAATTTTGTAAACTAATTTGATTCAAAGTACATGCATTTATAAGAAATTCAAAATTGTTTATAATCATGACGTAGAAAATTTTTCACATATCCACACATGCATTTCAGAAAAAGGCTTCAACAAATTGACTGTGTAGTCTTAGATTAATGACAAAAGATGCAGTAAAATTGAAAAAGTACCACTTAAAACTTTGAATACGCGTTTTGCCATTCGTGATATACCGTGCAATCTCTCCAAAGCAACACCGTTTAGGAGAAGCAAAATTATGTTGCTTTTGAGAGATTGTTGCTCTAGAAAGGTTAAATTAATAGTTAAATTGTACAGTGGGGAAAGAATAATGTTGTTATGGAAAAGAGGTTGTTGCTCAAGAAAGGGCTGCTCTGGAGAGGTTTCACTGTACAAGTAGTCTTAAGGCCAGTAAAAATAGTCATGTTCCCGGATACCCGACCAGCCTTATTTTTCTAACTGACAAAAATAATAATACCACCGATTGTGGTATTAAAAACACATTCTGGGACGAACCGTGCCTCAAAAATACAAAAAATGCATAAACAGTTCGAAAGTTTCGCGACCTTCCTACCATACTTTTAAGGAAGTAACCAGAAACACGTCAAATTTTCTGGCTTAATCGTAATAACAACGAGGTAAACAAACTAGTTTTCTAAATTACTTTTCTATCGTATAAAGCTTTAACAGCTTATCACGTGATTATCACGTGACATACTTACATCAAGTACATCTTGCCGCCCTGCAAATCCCTTACATTTTGCCTGTGCAAAGCGTATATGCTGCATACATTCTTCCACTATCGGGGTTTTGCTTTTTTTCTCTGCCACAGATTTGTCTATCATTTGAATCATCTGTTGGACAAAATCGTCACATAATTTATCCAGATATGCACGATGTTCCTCCGAGGAGTCGGGATCAATACCTTAAATGTACAGTAATTTTTTAACATCATCACATAAAATATGACATTCGTCTTGTCTGATATTCGTTACAAACACAATGTTACACGGTGCTTTGGAATGTGGGAACGTTGAATGGACCTCCGTGGTCGAATTGTTTAGGTCTCTCACTAGCAATCACTAGCCCCTAACCGTTGAGAGTTCGAATCCAACCCTGACTTGGCAAATTTTAGATGTAAGGTAGCTGTCCAGCTAGCTAACAGGTCAGTGGTTCTACCCAGGTGTACACATAAAAAAGAACGTTGTAATTATCTCCATTTGCATGCAGTAAATGTATATATTGACAACAAATATAATATATGAAAAAATGTAAACATCAAATAAGATATTTTTGTGAACAAAGTTCCTAGGTTTAAAAATAGCGTATAAAATACTATTCCTGAGAATAATACATCAGTTTGGCGCCATACCTTCTTATAGAGATACATGTGTATTTGAAGATTTGAGCAAACAATAATTTGTTAGTAGAAAACCACAAAAAATACTTACAATAAGTTAGGTCAACCCAAAGTTAAAAAAAATGTACAAACACCATGAATTAAATAACAAATCGTGCAATTATACGATACTGATTACTGATCATTCACTTTTTGAATGACATTGTCAGGACTAATTGTGGTGCAGAAAACGATGCATCACTCAATTTTCATTGACAACATAACTATGAAAGTGAAGTAATAATCATTACACAATGTAACATTAATAGGGAACAGGGAAAAACGTTCATATTACCAGAAAATGGTTTAATCAAGGATATAGAACTGTCATATGTACTTCAGTGACGGTCTATGATTAGATACTACAAGTATTTGTTATTAAGAGACATATTGTTGTAGTCTTATAATTAAGATTATAATCAACTTAGCTGTTAGTTTATTTTTCAATAACGCGTTATTCGGGAAGTCAATGGGTTAAAGTTATTTTTGTTATCCCAAAATTTGTTATACTATGTCTGATAAGTATAATTATTTAAGACAATTAACTAAGGAAGCTGTCCACAAGTCTTACGGAAGGCCGGGGGTGCTGTCCAGGAGTACGCCTGGGGTCTTCCTCCGTGGTTGGAAATAGTTGAAAATTTTTGCCAAATGACGGTTGTTGGTGCAACGTTAAACACAAGTGAAAAAAGAAGACAATTAGCTGTATGTGGTATGGGATATGGACCGTCCAAACGGAACATAGAGAACTAGTCATAAGTTATACTTACCGTCTTTGCCTACACCAAACAATAATATGAGAACAACGAAAATTATCTCATGTATGATTTAAATACTTTCAACTTTGAATTAATTAATGTCGGCAAATATGGGGAGCACATTTTGTATTACAAACTACAGTGCTATATATAAATATATAAGCGATTGGACTTCAATCACTCAATAATAATGCCATTCCTCAATGTGACAAGTTTTGAATTAATATAAATACATATAAATATACATAAATTTGAAACAAGGGCCAATTTGAAACAATTTGAAACGTTTAAGCATTTGACTCGAAATTTTACCTCACCGAAGCGTAGAATTTCGGGTATAGGCAAGAAAAATAAAAAAAATCTTAGTTAATTTATTAAAATTATACAATGTTCACTATCGGAGAAAACTCTGTTTTATTTCTAATGATTAATATTACATCAAAAGAAACTTAAACTGAATGCTGCAATTGTCAAGATTTGATCAAAGTTCCCTAAAATTAACAGAATTTTTTTAAAAATGACTGTAAATTACCTCCGTTTGGATTCCAGTGTACGTCGTAATTCAGGATTTTCTGTGGATCAAACTTCCTCATCATTTTATCTTCTTTCAATTCCTTCAACAACTTCCTGGCTTTCTGGACTTTTTCATCAGGACCCAAGCACTCTGTTACATAATAAATTATCTACCTGAGACAGATCACGCAACACGCAATTGATGTTCTTGTAATTCGGTGATATTGTGGCGGTTTTATCTAAGATTTTATACCAAAATGACTAAAATTAGTACCTTAAAAAGGAGCGGACAGATTTTTTTGGAACCTTTATATTTTTTTTAGATTTCTGTGATAGAAATTGATTTGCTGTGACTTTTTTTTCAAAAACAGTGAGACTGCTTTGAATTATTGCCCCTTTTAATTTGTATCAAAGTCTATGAAAGTAGCCAATTTTTCGAAGATTACATTAAAGAAGGAAGACTGATTCAAATGAAAGCTCACTGTAAGACGATGCAAAACACAATGTCAGCGTAATTTGATAAAGAAAAATATAGGTCACCGTGCAATACTGTCAAAAATTAGTATTTTTCTATTTTTCAACAAGGGCAATAACTCTTACAAAATTTGAAAAATGTAACTATCAAAGAAATAATGATAATTAGTCAATACTATAATTATAATATTATTATTTTTGAGTAGAGTAGAATTAAGCAGATGCATAAAATGATTACCGTATTATGGATACAATATCTTAATTTTTTTTTATAAGAACATACATACAAAAAATATCGTACCAGCGATCACCCAGTATCGTCGTTAAGTGTTGAACGTATAAAGAGAACCATTTCATTTACGATAATTACGACATTTAATTAATGATGATGTACTACTGTGCGCTGTCTCTACTGTTATGGAGATATTTACCTATGAATCTTGACACACTGTAACTACTCTGTAGATTTTCTATATTTTGTATGTTTCTTTTCAGCCATAAACTCTTATTTCTGTTTATACTGTCCACTTTGAGCAAACCCTCTTGCACTTCGGTTTCCGTCACTGAAGAAACGACAAACAAACATATAACAAATATTGTATGTCATTAACAACTGACATACGACAAGATCTCAGAATTGTTATAATAATCAATTATGCAACATTTTCTTTTCTCATTTTTTTTTCAAACATCGTGATTCAATGTTGCCTCGCAAAAAGTGGACTAAATACAGTAAAATTAAGCAAGAAATAATGAGCCCGGTCAAAGAAATGATTATAAATCAGACATTATGTATTCTCGGAGTTTCTTCAAGTAGAATTAAAACCAGAAGTAATGAGCCCGGTCAAAGAAATGATTATAAATCAGACATTATGTATTTTCTCAAAGTTTCTTCAAGTAGAATTAAAACCAGAAGTAATGAGCCTGGTCAAAGAAATGATTATAAATCAGAAATTATGTATTCTGAGAGTTTCTTCAAGTAGAATAAAAACCAGAAGTGATGAGCCCGGTCAAAGAAATGATTACAAACCTGACATTATGTATTTTCTCGCAGTTTTCTCATCAAACAAAACCTTTGCTGTCTCTTCAAGAGCATCTTGCATTCTTTGACATTCATCATTCCATTGGTTCTTGGCAACTTTTTTCCTCTCAGGCTCGTTACAAATGAAGTCAGGTATGTGTGTGCTGATAGATGCTAATGTATAATTAGGTGGTACAATGTTATTATCCCTGGTGTACCATCTGAAACACATGTATAAACAATATTCGTACAAGGAATATATACAGTGTTTTACGGTCACTTCCGAATAAAGGCCACCCTGCGAATAAAGGCCATTTTTTAAAAAAAACGTCAGTGATTATTTAGAACAAACTGACCTCCCAATAAAGGCCATCTGTCAACAAAGGCCGCATTTTGTCTTTACTAAGGGTGGTCTTTGTTTACAGGTTTGACTGGACATATATATTCATAGGATCTTACCGAAACGAGACGCTGAATTTTCGCAAATCAGTATTTTGAATGGACGCGGTCGTTTAAAGAGAATAACAAGTGGTCGTTGTCCACAGGTGGCCGCCACTCGCGGGTGGTCATAAGTATAATATTTACTGTACAACTACAGTCAATAGATCATACCTATACAGTGTTTACGAATTTTATATGTTAATCTGAGAGATAAAACAAACCTTTAAACACTTCAGCTCATGAAATAGGGGACAAAAACAAAAAGGGGACAAATGAAATTGCAATTAGGGGAAGCGCATAGAGCGTACCAGGACATGAACGGAGACGAAGGGGGACTTGGAACAGCATATATTGAGATGGAGAATTGCATGAGACTATACAGTCATCAAACACACCGACTCTTTCATGTAATACTTACTTTTGGAAGAGCTTTTTTACATCTTCATCACTGATATTTGTGAATATTTTCTCATATTCTTCGGCATCAATTAATCTAGGGAAAGCGGTATAACCATATTTGTGGGACAACAAAGACTGAAATAATAGGCATAGTGTTCATTATTGCGCATTGAAAATTGTGCTCTTTTGTTTTCTGTGCTTGTTTTATGTGACTTATTGTCACTGGGGTTTAACGCCGTTTTTCAACAATTTTTCAGTTATATACAGTGACATGTTCACCTAAACAGTTTTCCTGGTCTGTACACTAACCAGTACTAACTTACCATTCCACCAGGAGCCGGCACTTCTCCACATATGGAGGAAAGTTGACATTTGTGTCAATTTTTATGGAAGGGTGTGACCTGCCACGACCGGGATCTCCGGGTTGAAAGTCCAGCGCACTAACCATTGAACCACGATCGAGACCCTTTTTTCATGAGCCGCCAGTTAAGAAAAAATAGCAGGACCATCCCTCAACATATCTGGAATCGTAACATTGCAACAAGATATTTTTCCTTTATAAATGCAGTTATATTCGTTAACAAATGTTAGATCGTAAATCTATATTGTAATTGTTAATTTTCAATTTTCAAACGTGTCATTATTAACGCATCAGTTCTCATATGTTGACACATGTACGGTACTATTACATGTACATACGGGAAACTTTTAAGAATTATGTTACCACAAAGTTTGGTCCCGTTGAGATTTGTTGACATAATTGCAATTCTTTCAAGCAAAGTTCTGTCCCCATGTGGTCGTCTGTAGCTTCATCTCTGACTCCCCAACGCATGTCAACAACTTGAAATTCATATCCCAGTTTCCTACAATGCTCTTTTATCTTCGGGTATCCATGTTTCATAAGCACGTTACGTTCATGTTTGGTGTCTGAACAATATTTAAAGGAAAGATACAGTGGTCATAAACATTACTTTAATCAATAATGATATCACAAATATTATTTTCATCAATAATGAAGTAACAGTGTTATCAGAATCATTAGTTTTATCAATAATAAGGATACGATGTTTTTTTAAAAAAAAAACATTACAAGAAATATCGTTCACAGACAACACCAATGATATCGTTCACAGACAAAACACCGATGATATCGTTCACAGACAAAACCGATGATATCGTTCACAGACAAAACCGATGATATCGTTCACAGACAACCTCGATGATATCGTTCACAGAAGACACCGATGATATCGTTCACAGAAAACACCGATGATATCGTTTACAGACAACCTCGATGATATCGTTCACAGAAGACACCGATGATATCGTTCACAGACAACCTCGATGATATCGTTCACAGAAAACACCGATGATATCGTTTACAGACAACACCGATGATATCGTTCATACACCAAAGCGTTTGTATGTAATTACAGCACAAATAAGGAACACATTGAAATCGTTTAAAATTTAACAAATAAAATGGCAACCAATATTTACATTTCAAAATATCTCAGTGGCTGAGCGCAATAAAACATCGACGAAAACTCCTAACACCACTTAATGACAAAGCAAATTCAAGTTGATAGATTTTTGTATAATTTAATGTGTGAAATGTAGCAATATTTAATAATGAGTCTATCTTCGTGAAAGCAATCATATGTACAACATACCGGTGAATGTACTGCTTGTAAAGATGCGAACTATCTTTGACGGGGAAGGACACGTCATGTTAATATTTCCTCTTAAGGCATCGGCATCAACCATTGCCTAAAACAGGAAAACACAATTTTGTGAAAATAAAAATTTAGAACAAATAGGATTCATTACGTGTAATATATAATGGGTAATATCAAATCAAATCTGTCGTTAGAGTGACAGAATCTGTAAACGCTTATAGGAAAATGATAGGTGTGAACAAGTTTGTAAATACAGTAAAATCTCAATATGAGACCACCTTCGGGACCAGGAAAATCGGTCGTAATAATGAGGTAGTCTCATTATCATATTGAATTAAAAGGGAAGTGGTTGAAAGCCGGTCCGAAAGAAAGTGGTCATTATAACAAGGAGGTCGTTATATTGAGGTGGTCGCTAGGTGAGGTTTTTTCTGTGGTTGATTTCAATTGTCTGACTTTAAGCTGCACGACAAGAGATCGTTGAGGTAATTGTAAAGGTTATGTGGTGTTCATTTCAAAATAACAAAGACAACAAATAAACATCCAGCAAAGCCTTGGCTTAAGTATGAATCAAGACAATAAAAAAGTATGTGTTCTTGATTTACGATTTTAAAACTAAACAAGTTTTCTGTCGATACAAATTGTTCTTAAACATATAACCCATATTAATTCACACATAGAACACTCAGATTTAAACACACATAGTGTAACCCGATGATCCTGGTTCAAATCCTGGTTGCGGCAGGGTATAACTATTATATAAGTTTTGACAAAAATCTCTATTTTTCTCCATATGTGTGGAGAATTTGCCGCCTCCTTATGGAAGGGTAAGTTAGTACAAGTTAGTATACAGTCCAGGAAAACTGGTTAGGTAAACCGGTCGCCGTATATAACTGAAACATTGTTGAAAAAACGGGGGGGGGGGGTTAAACTCCAGCGAAAAAACATAGTTTGTCTGAAGATGTACCTTTAGTATAAGAGCCTTTGTTTCATCGGCCATCCTCCTCAATTCATCAAGCTCGGCTGTAAATAATTATGTATGTTATAATTTATAATATACTTACATATACATGTATTATATGTATTTGTACGTAATGCCTCAACCGGAGGATGATGACAGTACTACAGTAAAACCTCGATAATGAGACCACCTTCTGGACCCGAAAATTGGTCATATTAATGAGATGGTCTCATAATCAGATTGAATTATAAGGGATCAATTGAAAGCCGGTCCGAAAATAAGTGGTCGTTATATCAAGGCGGTCTTGATAGTGAGGTGGTCGCTATTTGAGGTTTTATTGTTCTACCGCTCTTGGAAAAGAAGAATTGCACTAACTACATCGTCAACAAAAATACCCAACAACCGATCCACTATTTACAAGATTTTAAGGATGGTCTAATCATGGAAATACGCACCAAGTCTAAATTATAGTGTGGATTAGCAAATGTTCCAGAGACAAAAATGATTATTTCTATATGCGTGTTTTTATCAATCAAGTCAGCGGTATTGATCTTACTAGAAATTTAAATTAAAATGTATTATTTTATATATACATTGAAATTATCTTATATTTACGACTGTATAACTAAGGTCTAAAAATGGCTTGTTTCCGCTAACGTCTCTGACAAAAAATAGGGTCGATAGGTAGGGATTTATTTTTTTTTTAATTTTAATTTTTATTTCATTTATATTCCAGAATATGACAGACATTATTCTTATTTTGCAAAACAATAATTTAACCAAAAAATCATATGGTTGGCGGCAAAAAATAGGGTCGGTTGGGGTAGTGGAAACAAGCTATTTTAGACCTAATTAAGTTTCCACACCGTGGACAAAATGAAAATAATAGAATACAACATGACAATGTAAAATAACTCCAGGCCTTTGTCTGTTAACCTCATGTATGGTTCTGAAAAGGTCTAAAAGTAATTCTTATAATTAAATCTATTTCTTACCCATCATCTGGTCCTTTTTCTGCCTGAAAAGAGTGTATTTTATATTTACAGATTAACTCTTATCAAATACATGTACAGCAAAACCTCGTTATCACGAGAGGGGGGTCATCGAAATAGACTAAATGCTCGAGATAAACGTGGTGCTCGTAACAACGAAGTATTTGTTTTTTGGTTGAAAATTATATACAACTAAAACAAATAAAATTACCGGACTTAAAGAACTCCTCGAGATAAGTCGGGTGCACGTGATATCGAAGTTTTACTGTAATTAATAATCATTCCGTTACTCAATCATTCCATGATTTAAAAATATGGTACTAGAATGAACGACATAAGAATCTAATGCTATACTTTATCCAATTTACAAGAAGTGAATTGTTGTTTAATTGATAGATATAAAGACTGCCCCTAGAATCTTAGTTGGTTCGTGGTGAAACATGACTGTCTGTATGTCCTATGTTAATTGTATTGATATAAAATATAATGCATGAAATGTATAAAATAAGCCTTTCCTTAAAGGAAATCACAGCTTACTGAGTCAATTGATTGTTGGGGGCGTTGACTGTCCCATTGCTCGAGGTTGCTGTCCCAGTATTAGTGGTAGAGACATCACCCCCGCTTGCCGTCTCTGTTCTCGGGAGTTCCCTGCTTGGAACTGTTGTGGTAGTTTCAGGAACCGTGTTGTTACCTGAAATAAATATCTAGAATTTATATCACACGTGTAGCCAAATCAGTCATAAATTACCATGGGGATAAAATCACGAGCCAAGAAACGACGTAATTAGCAACAAATTTATACTAATGTATGAGATTCTCAATGCTTACAAAATAATAAGTAAATTACTTTCATACGTATTTGCTCGCTTAGAGAAAACCGCAGAGAGGTGTTATTTTTAATAAAGATTGCCGACTTATTTGAAGTTGGATTTCAAAGCGTTTATCGGTATTTTGTAGCGGTAATGATTATCTAGTCAACCGTGCCTCAGAATTTTGACATTTGTTTTCCTTTTTAATCTATGATACATTGTCAGCTGGGTCCGGACAACAGAATTTCTTTTCAGTCAAATATCTAATGAAAGGAGGATGAGGACATTATCAAAAATTTGAGGCACGGTTCCTTGCATGATACAATAAATGTTATTTTTAAGTCTAATTGTTGTAATATATTCTTATATACAGAATAGTGATCGTAATTCAAAAGTATGTAAAATACGTGCGATATTGATTTATAGAAGACCGACCATGTATAATGTTTGTTTCAAATCACTTACATTTGACTCTGTATTTTTGGTTTATTTATGTATAAAATAATGGTTTACTTTTTAATACTATACAGTGGTGAAACATGATACCAGCAATTAGCTAATTACGCTAACTTAAATAAAGCCTATTAGTGAAACACGTTGGTTTGTTGTCACTGCATCGTTTACATTAATTAGTTTTTATACCAACACCGTGTTTCTATTGGCTACTGTAAATATTTTGTTATATAGTGACATTGTAGAGTCAATATGGCTTTCCTATTTTTATTCTTAATCTTACTCGCCCTATCTTAACAGTTTAAGTATTTGTTTGTAATATGAATTATAGATATTTGCTCAAGATGGCCTTAAATTTTTACCGAAGCATTGCGACATGTTTTCTTTAAATACGAAGGTCAATATTAGTTCTAAATTTCATAAAATGATAATGGCATACTACTGATTCCTTTTTTTATTTTAAACATGACGGTGTTCATTTTATTTTTCTTGTACCAAACAATTGATTGACTTGCTTTTACAATGTCGTAAGTTAGAATCATGCGAACTATTTTAGGTTTTAAACACTAATTTACTAACATGATACCACAAATACCATGTTATGCACGTGTATCTGTCTCATGATATGAACGATTGTAGGGAGTATATACATGTACATCTATTGTTTGGTTGTTTGTAAATCTTGTTACAGTTATCTATTCTAGAATACAACAGCCCTCATATATGACTATATTTCTTTTTTCGTAAAGTCTACAAATTATAAATTTAAATACAGTAGAATTTTTTTAATCCGAATTTGTTTGGACAGACAAAAATGTTCAGATTAAAGAGGTCTTTTGAATACAAAGGTTCCGGATTCCAAAAGTTTTGGCATTAAACGCATAATAAAAAGTCGGGACCAGCTGACGTGTTCGGTTAAGAGAGGTTTTTGGAATACAGAGGTCCTGGATTCCAAGTTTTATCATTAAAAATACATAATAAAATGGCCAGTTGACGTGTTCGGTTAAGAGGGGATTCCGGATTGGAAAGGTTCAGATTAAAGAGATTCGACTGTAACACACATGTATATTTCCATGCCTTAAATATTGTATTTTTGTTTTAATGTTCTTATAAGTTAATTCTGAGTTTTTGTTATTACGGAAAAGAAGTGTTCAAATACAAACATTAATACACTTACCTCCTGAGTCGGTGCGTTGATCTACATCCTGTCCAGAGTTCCCCGTTTTACTAGTACCGCAACCCATAGTGGGATCTTGCGAATGCAATGCCTTATATTTCCTGTACATTTATACTTTATTATACTAATATACCATTATATAGAAAAAGAATTATAATATCCGAACACACGTTAATAACAGCGCGTATAGTTGTAATCTCACTATGAAAAAGCTATTTACAACCGACTATTATAGTGAATATTATGGTGAATTAAAGATTTTACAAGTTAAGTTCAAGGCTATGTCAATGAAGGTAAAGTGCAGCTAGTATTCTTTGGTATCGATTTTCATTGATCAAAATAACTCGAAAGCAATATTTGTATATAACAGGATAGTAACAGATCGATCAGTTAAATCCTACACTGTAATGATTCTGCTACGCGTTTATTCCCTGAATGAAAGATCAAGACGAAAAATCACTGTTGCGTTATCACATTGCGAGAAATAACATTGTAGTGTTAACATGTTAATTGCTGTTTTATCATATTGACTATAGTTATCAAATTGATTGTAGCGTTGTAAAGTTGATTGATGCGTAACCACATTAACTGAGGTGTAATCACATTTATTATAGTGTTGTCATGCTGACTGTCATGCTATAACATTGATTGTAGAGTTATCATATTGAAATTACTGTTATTACATTGATTGTAGAGTTATCATATTGAAATTACTGTTATTACATTGACTCTAGTTATCATATTGAAATTACTGTTATTACATTGACTGTAGAGTTATCATATTGAAATTACTGTTATTACATTGACTGTAGAGTTATCATATTGAAATTACTGTTATTACATTGACTGTAGAGTTATCATATTGAAATTACTGTTATTACATTGACTGTAGAGTTATCATATTGAAATTACTGTTATTACATTGACTGTAGAGTTATCATATTGAAATTACTGTTATTACATTGACTGTAGAGTTATCATATTGAAATTACTGTTATTACATTGACTGTAGAGTTATCATATTGAAATTACTGTTATTACATTGACTGTAGAGTTATCATATTGAAATTACTGTTATTACATTGAGTGTAGTTATATTGAAATTACTGTTATTACATTGACTGTAGTGTCATCATATTGAAATTACTGTTATTACATAGGCTGTAGCGCAATAAAGTAGACTGTAGTGTTATCAAGTCGACAGTAGTGGTATTACTATCATTTCAACTATGTCATGACAATTTCGTTTGTCATTTTGTTAATAATGATTTCATATCAGTAATACATTACAACGCTGATTTTTGATATACACATTCACTTGTCTTGTTACTTTTAATACCACGTCATTACCGTATTGTTAGAGATTATAGCAGTGTTAAAAAGACTGACTCCTCAATAAGTTTTGAATTTAGACAACTGGTTTTTTGCCTTTAACCTGTAAACTATTAAAATAATTAATAAACTGGGTTGTTAAACAATCCAACACAAACATCAATTGATAGATTTTTTTTAAATTAAACAAGATTGCCAAATTGTCGCAAAATTCCCCCATCAAAATTTGTCAGAAAATTGGATGGGAGAGGGGACTAGGTGTACTTCATCATTTTTCGCTAATCAGGGGCCATAATTTCACAAGCACCAGCAACTGCAGGTAAAGATTGAATCAGTACCGTTCAACTTAAGACAGCAGACAATTATCAGTGATGATGTAGGTGTTCTCATAATACAACCAAGACAAGCATAAAATGAACCTACCAGGAGTTTCATTGTCAAAATTGATTGTTAGGTAACTGTTCTTATCTGGCCAGTGAAAGTTGTTTATTCATACCCAACCAAGTCACACAATGTGTGAGAAACTATAACAGTAATTGCTCATAACAATTCTTGAACAGCAAAACAAATTTTTATAATTGTTCATTCATTAATTAAAAAAAAAAACATCATACAAATCAGAAATTTTATTTCAAGACATTAATGCCTAGTACACAGAGTTAACATAATCATAAACAATGCAAAATCTATGTATTTTAATTTCAAAACATCTGACAGTTGATGGCTTCACTATTCATTGTAATACTGACAACAAAAGCAACTGATGACTCAGCTGCAGTTGTGTAATAATGTACATGCACATACTGTGAAATTATCATCCCACAGAGCTAAGGAGCTGATGTAAAAACCCACAGAGACAAATACGATCACGGTAAGCTTGACATAAGCGTTCATGTTATACATATGCAAGCACAATTTCTGATCATGCGAAATCGACTGACAACTTGAACGACTAAGATATACAAGTGTCCAACCATGCAGTAATGTAAGAATATGTGTATTTGAACATTCTGTATTCAAAGGGTACTACTCTTGTTTAAGCAGTGTATTTAATCCCGGTAGCTGAGAACTGAGCATAACAACTATAGCAAGCTTGTACATTTTCCACAAAGTCTGCAAGTCAAGTTCACCGAGTTAAAGCTCAATGAACAGAATAATACACAGGTTAATATTACAATAAAAACATGAATAGAATCAAGTTTTATCAGCTGACTGCATCATCTGAGATTCTGTACTGTAGTAGAACCAGAGGATCCTGAAATATATTACATAATCATATACAGTCAAACCTGTGATTGAGGTCACCTCCAGATAAAGACCACCCTGAATAAAGGCTATTCTTTGAAAAACCTTCATTGCTTATTTATAACAAACTCACAAATAAAGGCCATCTATCAATAAAAGCTACATTTAGTCTTTCCCAAGGGTGGCCTTTGTTCACAAGTTTGACTGTACTTATGCTGACATAAAAACCTCTCTAATGTACTAAGAATAATATCAGATAGAATCAGTGACATCGTAAATTCTACACACAAATAATGCTCTCAAGTTTTCATCCCATTTCCCTAACCTTGTGGTACAAAAAACTGGCAAAAATACAATATGTCATTGAACTTTTTGTCACATTTGTCATATTTAAATTAACATTTTATTAGACTAGTTTGTCACATAAAATACATGTACAAAGATACATTAACCATGCAGTGCTTAAACAGACCATGTCAGTATAGCATTTAAATGTTACAGAAATTTACTTACTTCCTCGACAAAATATTTATTCTGAATATTTTCCAGTGTACAGCTCATATCCTCTACTTCGGACCCACAACAGAATATAGACACCTGAAAATAACGTGTCTATCAATGAACTATGTTTCCTCAATGTAAATTTTTTTTCACTCGGGTTTAACGTGCAACAACAGACAGGATCATTTGGTGACTATCCAGCTTTAACAGAGGAGAAAGACCCCAAGCATACACCATGGAAGAACACAGACCTTCCATAAACTAGATTGAAAGATTCCTCACATGTGACATTTGTTTCGTTTCTGGTGGGATCCTAACTCACAGCAGTTTTGGAAAAAATGGGTCCAACAGTCAATTTTATGTGTAAAGATGCAGAAACCCTGTGTAAGGGAAAACCCTGTATGGAGGCTCACGTCACAATATAATAGTATATAAACTAATGAAATAAATAAAATTAAACATTAGGATACATTCAGAGAGTTAATATACATAATTATGTTAAAGACTTATTTAGTTCAATAAGTATTCAAAACCATTCTCTTACATTTTAAGCATTTAACAAATGTTTAACAGATTAAAATCACTCCTCAGAATAGTTTTACAGATTTTGGTCATAAGTCAATACTATTAACAGTTTTTCAATGAATGGAATTCAAAATACTGTGTATAATGGCCTCAAATAAAGCTTGGTTCATCTGGGATGATTCAGGTCAAAGTCTGATTCTATAATATACTGGCTGTCATAAAAAAGTAACCAGTAAGTGATGCTGGTATAAAATAGACAAAGTGGAATTAATCGAGATGAATTTAATTCTGGAAATAGCTGAAATATTTCATGATATGGTTTACTGTTATCTATTATTAACCATAAAAATGCTGTATACCACTAAATTTTTAAGGTCAGTATATTAGGCCAAAGTAGAAGAATTTTTATGATGGTTACTTTCTTATGATGGCCAGTATACATATTTTCACGAACATTTTTTGTTTCAAAAAATGAAGAATAAAAACTGATTGAAAAAAAATGTGACATTCTGAAACATAAAACTGGACATTAAACATAAACCATGACAAACCTGCTTGTCATCCTGTAGAGAAAGTTTGTTTTTGAGGAAATTACAAACATTCTGTATTGTTGCTCTGGATACGACTCGTACAAACTTCTTCTCTAAGTCAAGGTCAGGACCTTCGTCCGATTTACTGTGTAAGATAATATTACGACTAATATGAATTACAATGTAAGAACTTCAACAAATATGTTAACTATTATAAGGTGTAACTGGTCAAGACTGATGCCGTATTTAGAAATGATTACATCATTGAGAAAGTTTATCACTTTATGATTTATCAAATTTCATCAATTTTGACAAATACATGTATTTCTTTTATCTTTTTGTTACAGTGATACAAATATTTACCTATCAGATTGTAACAGAATAGAGACCAGCTGTGTTTGTGGTAATGATAGGTCAGATTTTGGTGGTGAATCCTCACACTCGACAGGTGGCTCAGGAATTTCTGACATAAAATAAAAAATACTTCATGTAAATCAATATATGTTTGAAAAAAAATATATATTTACCATTATTTCTTCATTGAAGTAACAACACTGTCATAGACAAATAAAACCTGTATCACAATATGTGTTTGAAAAAAAATATATATTTACCATTATTTCTTCATTGAAGTATTAACACTGTCATAGACAAATAAAACATGTATCACACATTATAATAACTGTTGCTTAAGAATGGAAGTCAGTTTAACATTTAAGGGGAAGACATCATCATACAGCTTGAGGTTGAAAGTTCACTTAACCAGAGTTCCTGGGATTCCAACCAGTACTAAACTGCCCCCTCTTTTACCCTGGCCCAGATGGGATCTGAACTAGCAGCGGTGGGGGCTACTGACTACTAGCCAGAGACCATATCTTATCAACCACAGGGAACCCTGAGCTAGACAACAGGAGCAAAAAAAAAACAATTCACTTCCTAAAAACAAGCTAAAATAAATGTACTTGGGAGTATAAGTTTTATTTTATCAAACTGAAGGCGTTCAGATGAAAAAAAAGTACCTTGAGGTTCTGCCTCAGGATGAGCAGCATAAAAATCTTTCATATTCTGGAATTCAGCTGTTCACATGAAAATAAAGGACAATTATTAAGACAAGTATATGTGGGTAGAAACATGACAATCTGTTTAATTATGTATTTGACTGTGGGATAAAATGTTAATTTAACATCAATTAAGAAAGTTCAGGTAATTTTCATTCTATTGTCAATAATCATATTCTGAGTAAAACATCCGTAACTTACTTTCAGCTACTTTTGGTAACATCTTGTATACAATGTCTTGTATCATTCTGTCCAATCTACAATATAAATTAGTTTTTCGATAACTTCTATTTTTTTTATTAGACAAACAAACACTCAAAATATACAGGGATTCAGAAATGAACAAAACACGGAAACTACCTCCAGCAAATACTGGACTACATGTATAAATCATTATACATTGAAACTTCGTTATTACAAGTATCGATATCACGAGCATCCGACTTATCTCGAAGGGTTTCTACAGTCTGGTCATTTTTTTGGTGATTAGTTGTGTAAAATTTTCAACTATATCATCATTAGATAACACAAAATTTAGGGTAAAAGATACATGGAGCTAGGAGATACCTACCTGATATGTACAAATGGATCTGTAGGATGTATCAATATGTTACACACTGGACAGTGTAGACTCACTTCCATACAATGTCGTACAATACAATTTTTACAAACTGAAAATTAAAAGTTAGTCACAAATATAAAGCTGCAACAATACAAACACCCTGAAGATATTTTCAGAATTATAAAAACTTCAGCCAACAATATAAATCATATACCTTTGATTATAATAACATTGAAGAACATGCAGATTTAATAAATATATTAGGGAGCCTCTGCGGTTGAGTGGTCATGGTCTCTTGACTAGTAATCACTAGTCCCTCACTGCTGTGAGTTCAAATCCCACTGAAGCAGACTGTCTAGCTTACGCAAGGTTGGTGGTCCTACCCAGGTATACGCCAGGGGGAAGCCTGAGGTATTCTTTCAGCGTTGAAGCTGGAAAAGTTGCCAAGTGACTTTTGCTGTTGGTGCAACATACAAAACACAGTGAAAAAAATGAATTTATTAAACCTTGGTAGAAATAGATATGAATTATCATTTATTATTTCACAGACAATGTTAAGCTTCAGTCATTTCATTAAAAGTAACAATAAAAATCTTCAGATTCGTGGAAAATAAAATATAAATACAAGAATAGATACGTACATGTGTGCATACATTCCGTTATAGTGGACGCTTCATACAAATATCCCTTACATAAGCCGCAAGTTAAATATTGATTTAAATCACTGATTTGAAATTTAAGGGGTTTGTCTAATGATAAACTTTTTGGCAGCTCAAGGTCTTTCAACCATTTGTTTGTAGCAACTTTACATCTTTCTAACTTTTCAAGCGTTTTCTCTGACAATTGTCCGGATGATGCACTTTGTTTGTTTGATGATGTTTTACTTAATTTTTGTTTCCGTCGGGGCTTCTGTCGTAACTCTTTTAATTCCTCTTCAAGAACAGGAGTTTCACATCGGCTAAAATATAATACATTACACATAAGAACAGCAGAGATATCAACTAAGAGAGTCTGATGAAAAATATCTGATAAAAAATTGATTGATGATTTATTTGTTGACAGTCCTATCGAATAAGAAAGGAAATTTTATCATAATGTTGAGTTTTGCTACTTTGGATATTGTTGACTCTATTCTGTACAGCAACCATAATGTTTTGTTTGAATAAATATGATGGAAGGTTGGTGGTTCTACCTAGGTGTAAGCCTAGGGTCATCCTCCATTGCTAAAGCAGGAAAGGTCATCAAGTAACCCTGGCGGAAAAATCAAATGTTACTGTTAATATTTTAATATTATGAAAAACAAAGAAGATTTTGTTCTATATAAGACGCATATAACCTGTCTCTAAAATGAACTAAAATAAGAGAAATCCTCCATTCAATTGAATATCATACAGGTCTATCTAAGTAAGCAAGTCATGTAAGAATATATATTACCTGCTGGAGTGATCAGGAGCCAGAGATTCATCACGGTCACTCTCTACATCAGAAGACAAATAAACGACAGAATCTGATTGCACACTTGTATCTGATTCTTCACCAGAATGGTACGGAGTGACTTCATTGGATTGGGTAGGTGTGTAATGAAGGTCATCAGTAGTTAGGTAACGATATAATTCACCTTTATGTATGTCAGTCTGATTCTGAAAATGTCAAACATTCGAGAGCTTTGTCTCAAGGATCTCAACAATTCATTTGCTTTCAAATCAACATATTTGTCATATGTCAGTAAACTCAGTTGTGTAAGGCCTATACAAAAAGAAAAGGTTTGTTTCCAGTTACATGCCCAAAAAAATATGGGTTGTAAGGCTGGGATTTTTTCTTTTATGTTTTTTTCTTTACATTATCGCCAACATTGTTGTGAAAATTACAATATAGCATTAAGATTTGGACGCCGTGAAAACTTTTGATTCGGCAGGTAAAAGATGGGTCGGTCAGGTAACAGGAAACAAACCTATTTTTTTACGCCTAATCACTGGCAGAGGGGCCTCCATGGTCATGGTTATAGTTTCTGACTAGTAATTACCAGCCCCTAATGGTTGTGAGTTCAAATCCAACGATGGATATATTTCACAAGTCAGGAAGCAGTCAAGATAGCTTACAGCACCCAATTGTATAAACATTGGTTAACTTTAACCAATTGGTTAATTTAACCCAAGGTTAAATTTAACCATTTTGGTTTACTAACCATTAAAAAAATCATAAACACATTTAAAAAGGGCTGCAATTTTGGTACTGGTTACCGTTCATGTTAAGATTTGACCAGCATCTTAGACTTGGGTTAGATTTATTTGAGCTTTAACATAAACAATATTTGTTTAAACTTAAACAAAATTTTCTACAACAGCTAACCAACAATTTAACCAAAATTTTAACCAAAACTCTGATTTAACCCAGTGATTAAAGTTAACCAATGTTTATACAATTGGGCGCAGAAGGCTAGTACTTATACTCAAGTATAAGCCTCATCATATACAAATATCATATTCAGATACAATTTTAAAAAATCATTACATCATACATACAAACTGGGTAGTGTCACACATGTGTAAGATTCAATCATTTACTGGAAATCTGAAGAACAGATGTGGAATTTTGAAATGATGAACTTAAAGCCAATTATCATCCATGTTGCAGTACTATTCATTACCTCTTCATCACTAACAGCATCACATAATTCTTCTCCATTATTCTTGCTTTTGTCCTTATTGAAAAAATCAAACAAATCATCATCATCAGGAACATTAATAACTTTGATTTGAACATCATTAAATTGTTGATTGTCAGCTTCGTGGAGGTCCTCAGTGTCTAGTTCTTCTGTTTTGTTACCTGCATTATCCATTAGCACTTCATGTTCACTGTTTATGTGCACAACATGTTCACCAGTTGCTAAATTTTTATTAAAGTTTGTATCAGACACAGAAGCAGTATCTTGTTCTTCTAATGTACTAACCACACTAGTCATTTGTTCAGATAATATTTGACAATTCATTTCTTTCAAGTCATAGTCATCACATTCCATTGTTTTATCTGTTACCAAAGGCTTCTGATTGTCCACTTGAGTATCCATATCTTCAAATATATCCGAGCAATGAAGTAAGACCTATCGAATAAGATTAAAATTTGAATGTATATTTTATTTGCATAATTACCAATGAAAGTCCTCAAAATTTTGTAACCTGTATTTCATTGGGCAATTATTTTCACAGAACAGCTTCAGCAATGTTAGCATAATTATCAATAAATCTACATAGTAGGAAAATACAAAATAAATACAGAATTTACAAAATGATAATCTAATATTGTGTCCCGTATAAACTTTTAAACCACAAAGTACTTACATGTGTTGGTAAAATTCTCCCATCAGTCCATTTACTATATGCAGCACATATTTTTATATGTAACTGAATTACGTGTATGTCTACATACCTCATTCAATTGGCATTGTATCAAAGCATATATAAGTCACATGTCTAAAATATACACTATTTGCCTCAAATCAGATTACAGCAACAATATTACACTGCATTTTATGCACAATTTCAGCAATTTTTTCCTCCTTTGTTTGGGTCCAGTAAACGGATCCTTCCCAATCGAAAATAAAGACATTTTTTTCCAATTCCCGACCTAAAAATACCAATTTTGCCTTCATGCCGTGCATATTTTCCCAACTGGACTGGACCTGGACCCTTACCCAAAATTGAAAAAAAAATCACTGAATTTGTACCTTACATAATGTTCAAAAACTATTTGATATGATATGAATCCTTGATTCTAGAAACAGTTCCTGAACATTACGCTGAGCATATTATGATATATTAGTAATTTATTTTCAATGGCATAGCATAGGCATAGGTAGTTCAACTAATTAGGCTGTTTGTGATGGCGCGACATTTTTTTATTTGGCCCCGTCCTGCTCAGAGGATGGCCCTTCCAAATTCATTTATGAAATTCGCCAACCTGAAAGATGAATATTTAAGGCTAAGGCGTGGGCGGGAATGAAATGTTTATACACACAGTGAGGCATGTAGGGAAGGGTGTGTGAGAGTTTTTACAACTTAGGTTACAGAAGTTTTCATATGCATGCGGTATGGTGCCTAATGGGCGCTACACCCCTGCATAGAAAGCATC
This sequence comes from Lutraria rhynchaena, assembly GCA_008271625.1. NCBI lineage: Eukaryota > Metazoa > Mollusca > Bivalvia > Venerida > Mactridae > Lutraria > Lutraria rhynchaena. The sequence continues at coordinate 2,124,578 of VIBL01000019.1, read as the reverse complement.
TATTGGCCAGATTATCTGGAGATCAAATCCATGATAACAATGTACAGAAGTGACATGTTATCTACATGATACAGACAAAATCTCCTCATGTATATGAACGTGTAGTACATGAAATATTACCTTTAACTGACTTTAAAAAAAAGAATCCTGATAAAATACCACTCCACTGACTCCACTTAACAACTTTCATATTATAATTCATGAATAGCAAAGCAGTATTATTATCGTACCCCGGGACTATCTCAGGCATATGACAGTAGTTCTGATGGCGTTCTGATTGTAGGAATATTATTTTTATAGAAGTAAATGTACATACCTAAACAGCTCAAAGATCTACCTTTCCTTTACAGGGAAAAGATAAACGCTCGTGTCTTACACAAAAATTCGTGCTCCCGCTTGGATTATCTCCCTTGTCAAGGGTTGTGTTAAAATCCAGTCCAAAAAGGCGTCTTCCATTTCAGCTGATGTTAGGTTGTGAAATGTTGGTTTGTGAATTATAAAGAAGCAAGTTAACGAATATTAAGGTTGGTAACAGTATGGCAGGAGTGTCAATAAAGAATTTTGTTGTCCCAGCTTGTATTGGAGGTACGTATTTTCTCCATCTTTCTTGTTTATTTACCTTGTCATTTGTAATAAATTTATGAAGTATATATAATTCGGATATTAGACATTTCGGATAAATAATACGAATATATATTTCAATGTCTTTACACTCATTGAATGTCCACCACATTTGATCTAGAACTTTCTCAAAAGACGTGAACTATTTCAATGCCGATACCAAATAAATATTCTAGGTTTAAAAGTTATTTGATTTATTATTTACTTGGCTTAAAAAATAAATGTTGAATTTTTTCATGACAAGGATTTATGGATTTTTCCTTATGGACATTAGATGGCTTTTTTCATACTTGTATGATAGTACCTGATTAAAAATGTCATGCTTTAATGAACTCTCGAATTAATTTTGATTGCACTTGTCTTAGTTATTATGCATATGAACTGTTATATGTAAGCAAATAATATATTGTGATATTATAATAATCTTAGTGTTATTCTTAAGCTCAAGGAATAATTATGCCATTGTAAAAGATATTATGTAAATAATTAAAATTCACAAATTACTAGTACACTTAACTGTGATACAACATTACACAAAATCAGTATTTTGCCTGCAGTTATAATTATGTAGCTTAACAATTTGTAATGTGCCACAAGATATCAACAGGCAACTTTTCCTCTTGACTAAATTGCCAAAGAACAATGTTCTTTGAAAAAAATCTACTCACCAAGTCCTAAACACTAGAGTAAATCCATAATTAAAATCCAAATCCTTCAAAATATCCCTGGTACATTGTTCAAATTTATAAATCAATTACGTCAGAGATGCCACTATTCTCAGTAAAGTTACTCAGTTGACTGTAGACCCTAATTCTACCAACAATATTTTCCTGCTAAATGTTTCTCTCTTTGAAGCTGATTCTTTGACTGTCACTTGACCTTAAAATCGCATGATTAACTTGACAAGTCTACTATTCAGAATAGTCCAATTGTCGGAGTGACAATTTATTATTCAAAATAACTGTTCCAAACAAAGCTGGCAACTGAGACTTGTAAATGAACAGACTCAAATATTTCAAACTGATATTTTTTGTTGTATAAGGTATAATAAATACAGCTATCTATTCTCATTTGAAAATGTAAAAATTAAATATTTTAGATCAATTTCATAAAAATCAGTATTCCCAGATATGGTCAGAACTGTAAAATTTTGTTTAAAAGAGTGATTTGGTTTGTGTTATTTCCAACTGATTCCAGCTGCTGTATTGTGGACAGTGTACAAACAGTTACGGAGCGTTCGAAGTAAATGGCGTTTCAGAGACAAAACTTGTAGAGAAATACATGTAGTAAACTCAACTAAGGATTGGGATAGAATTTACCCAACATTAGCTGCTAAGATATCTGTGATCAAGGTATGTTCATCTCTAGAAGTATCTTGTACTTTTTGTAGTGTGTGCAATTTGTAATGGTGTATAGTACTGAACTGAATATGTTTGTCTTTTAGAAAAAACAACAATTCTTATTTTATAAATCAATGGTCATGACTTATTCCTGACATACAAAGGCTGTAAAATATGTGGAAATTTGTTACAAAGACTAGTGAACAATCATGGGCATTGGAATTAATATTGTCACTGGGGTTTAACGCCATTTTTCAACAATTTTTCAGTTGTATAAGGCGACTGGTTCACCCAACCAGTTTTCCTGGACTGTATGCTAACCAGTACTAACTTACCCTTCCACAAGGAGCCAGCAAGTTCTCCACATACAGAGCAAAAAAAACATGTTACTTTAACATTTAAGGTTTAATGTGTAAGTGAAATCAGGGTTTGACAATTTTGTTTTAGGCTACTCGTCCTGCAAGATAACTAGCTAAGAATTTTAACTACTTCTACAACAATTTCAACTGATCCTGAGTCAATTTCTATTCGTAATTACATGCGGATGAGTGGATTTGTTGAGCTCTGTGAAATATTACATGTTCATATTTTCTCACATTACAGGCTGTTGGTTTTGACTGTGAGTGGGTGTTTGCTGGAACTAGATTCCCTGTATCTCTTATTCAGCTTGCTACACATGATGGACTCTGCATTCTTATCAGAATATTCAGAATGGAATCAGTTCCAGACACATTGTCACAACTACTCTCTGATAAAAGGTTACTTGATTACTAAATTTATGACCATGTATGCTTCTTCAGCTTACAAATACTATGAAATATTCTTTTTACGCTGAATGACATCCCATCAGTCTAGAGTTAAAGAATTAAAATAGGGATCTAGGATTTGAAAAACTTCATCATAGAGGTGTTTGGATTTACAAAAAACATTTAATGTCATGATTAGATTAAAGCAAAATAGGAAATCAATGCTCATTAATTTTACTAACATTTTTAAATCGAAAGTGGATTTTGTAAAAAATGTACATAAAATTATGTCTCAATAGTCTTTGTTCAAGCTTTTTTCATATTTTCTTGCTTAAATGAACTTAAATGATTATTTTTGCAGTATATTGAAGTTAGGTGTTGCATCTAGGGATGATGGGAAGAAGTTAATGAAAGATTATGGGTTGGTTGTAAATGGTTGTGTCGACTTGAGGCATATTATAGCACGTGTCAGAGGATTCAGATGGTAGGATTTATTTAGACTCATATTTTTGAGACCCTTGGGTGCCATATCTTTGTTTTATCCTACCATGGTTTTAACGCAAATGTTTGCAAAGCAGCAAATTTTTTCCATCTTTGTTTGAGTCTGGTAAAGGGACCCTTCATAATCGAAATCAAAGACATTTTTCCCAATTCTGGACCTGAAAATTCCAAATATTGGCATCACATCTCACATTTTTCCCAATTGTACCAGACCCAGACCCTTTAAAATTGCCAAAAAAAGAACAACTGCAAAGTAACCAAATAACTTTTTTTTAGCAGACTACCCATATTGTAAGATTCATGGAACTCTGTTGCTTAGTTCTGGCTTTAGACATTTTGTGTCAGATAAATGCATATCAATATATATATTGATAGACCCAAATATTATCCGTCACTTGGTCTCAATACTTATTGGGTTTAACACCGTTTTTCAACAATTTTTCAGTTATATACAGCAGCCAGTTCACCTAACCAGTTTTCCTGGACTGTATACTAACCAGTATTAACTTGCCCTTCCGTAAGCAGCCGGCAACTTCTCCACATATGGAGGAAAATTGACATTTTTTTGTCAAATTTTTGTGGAAGGGTATTACCTCCTGTGAACAGGATTTGAACCCAGATCACCAGGTTACAAGTGCAGCACACTAACCACTGGACCAAGGCCGTGGCCTCTTAATACATTAATGATGTACTAAAGAAATTCATTAATCAGAAATATGCCATGTCTGTTTTTAGATGCCAGTTTATATTTAAGATAAAAGATTGCGCAATAACATATGAAATCCTGTACAATGATTCTTATTCATTTCATAATTCACAAATTTCTGTTAAGATATTACTTAAGTATATTATTAGCGGCTATGACAGAAAAGGGCATGTTATTTGTATTTGACTTAAAACTCTTGTGCTAAAATCTTACAGCTCAAATCTAAGTTTGCAAGGGTTAGCTGAAGGTGTGGTAGGAGTTACTATGACAAAGGATCGTAGTATACGATGTGGTGATTGGGAAGCTCAAACTTTGTCAAATGATCAGGTAAGTCGTCATGTATTAGTGCATATTCATTTATTTTTCAGCTCACTCTCACACAAACTGCTCAAGGAGAGATATAGTATTCCCCCAGTGGCTTTCATTCATCAATGATTTGAATGTTCACAGTCTGAATGCGACAGTTTCAAATGTTCTGGCCAATATGTTTTTATTATATAAACTTGACCAAACTAACACAAAGCTTGGTCATGTTTGATAATCAGCTGTATGACTGGTTTGTTTGGAATTGTAGCTCTTGAATTTGTCAAATTTATCCGAAAATAATGTTTCATTTTCTTTTTATTTTATGCTTTTTTGTCTTTCACGCTGATACTTACAGATAAATTATGCTGCTGATGATGCGTTGATTGGTATTGATGTATTTTTACATCTTGTATCTGTGAAGCTAGCTGGTATATCGTCACGACAGACATACTATGACAGTGTTATTAGTTCAAGTGTCGATGATTTATGGAAGATTGCTCGATCACTATGTCAAGGTATGTTGTTAACAAGCCATATAAACAAAGATATGTTTAGATCTTCATTTTGTGAAGAGAATAATTGGACTTTCCTATTTTTGTTACCAAATGATGAGATATGTCAGGTAATTTACTTAGGGTTAATTTTTGGTTGTATAATTAATAAAATTTTTTTACATTTAATTTTCTTAATACTTTGAATAGGGAGTTACCTCCCTTTAATACATTTATCTGCACTGGTCAGGAGACTCTGCGAGTGTTCTTTAGCTGCAAACCACTTCTTACGACTCCCTCTGCATTCCACAAGCAACTGACAGTCTCTTCATATTTGCTTCTATATCTTCATCTTCACATGTGTCTAAAACCTTTGACGTTGTAACTTGAAGACCTTTGTTACTGTAAATATTTGGGTGTAGGCTGCATGCATGTGTTATCAGTACATGTAGTATGGTTACATTTATATATTCAGGTGTTGTAGATGTTCCATATAAAAGTAAGACAGCAGCAAGTTTATTACCCAATGATGACGTAAGCTCTGGTGAAGAAAATGACACAGAAAATGCCCCTGGGGTAAAAAATTGTATTGTTTAGTGTTTTGTGTTAAATAGCGGTATGAATTCAATTTACCTAGTATTTGATAGGTGTGTAAGATGAAAACTTTGAAATAATTAGTTCCTATTATGGACAGGTTTCGTATTACATTTCTGTGTTTATGTTCCTTCTTATACCCCTGCAAGTGAAGTTTTTCAGGGTATACTGGAATCATCCTGGTTGTTGGTTGGTTGGTCGCGCAGTCTGTCTCCATTTTGCAGGGGGGTATTTAAACACAATTCTGTAATAGGTCTAGTTTTCTTTGGTAAAATAAAGAAGAAAAATTGTATTAAAAGAATGTCTGATGGACATATTCTATTGAAGTACTTAAGATATACAATTTGCAGGTATGAAACAAACTGCTTTAACACTGACAATGTCCTGATTTAGCATGGATTGGTTTAGAGACATGATTCTTTGATTCATTAATGCTGTCTTCTTGAACCATTTTCTTTGTTGTATACAATTTTTTTTTTTTAATTGAATTGAAAGAAGTGTCCATTAAAGACTAGCACCTTGGGCTGTCACGTTTATATAATTTATTTAACATTAACACATTACAAAAACAAGTAAGACTATTCTGTTTAAACATTGTTTCCCTGTTTTCCAATGTTGACCACCAAATTATGGTGTAAGCACTGGGGAAATGACTGGAGTTTTAAAGTATAGATACATATAAAGTACAAAACATAAAACAATATTATGTCATTACTGGGTGAAATAAATATGAAGTGCAAAAGAATTGGAGTGTCCTAAGTCCAGGGACTGAATCATGTTATTAATGTTAGAGACATTTTGATCTGCTGTGTAAGTATTGTTGAGTGTAGCATTTCATGATGTTACAATTTTATAAACGTTCATTGACTCTAACCAAAAATCCATCATACACAGGGGTAAACATGACAGCCCCTGTTTGCAGTTATGTTAAACTTCAAGATTGGTGCAGATTTTATTTAGCCCTTAGCCTCAAACGCATAATTATTTTGGACTTATCCAAATTCAAAGCTAATGTACAAAACATTATGTAAGGAAGTTGGGTCATTTCTCTCTGGCAGAGTGGAAAACATTGTCGCAAAAGAAGCCATTACTCATTACAAGCCATGGCTTCTTTTGTGGCAATGTTTTCAAAAGTCGTCTGCTTCAATAACTTGGAAATGTTGTATAATATGGCAAAGGGTTAAAATTAGTACATTTATATTCATGTTCTATAATTTAGACGTCATCTTATACACCTGCCACAAATCGTCCTGGTAGACAAAAATCAGCCAAGAAAGCATTTATGACTAGAAAAAGAGCCTTGTATTCCAACTGTCAACTGTTAGCTCCTGATGGTACCTGTCTCACATTGTGTGATATAAGAAAAGCTGAATGGTACCTAAGTAAAGGATTAGCAGGTGAGTTAGTGTTAACTTAATTAATCATCATTTATGAAGTACCAACTTACAAGTTTTATTGATATATACAGTTTAACCTCTCCAAAGCAACACCATTTGGGAGAAGCAAAATTTTTTTTTTGTTGAGATGTTGTTCCTCCAGAGACGTTAAATTGATAGTCAAATAGTACAGCTGGAATAATAATGCTGTTATTGAAGGGTGGTTGTTGCTCAAGAGAGGGCCGCTTTGGAGTGGTTGCACTGTATATTGATAATGTCAAATAAGTGTTTTGTTGGTTATTAAGCATTCCTTGATAAAAATGGTGTGATTCGTGCGAATGATACTGATGGTGCATGTATGTTGGTATTTAGTATACATAATAAGTGTTGGACTTCTTACTTATTATTTTTGCTTCATAGAAATAATAGTCTTTGAATTTTGCTGTAGTGATGTTTGATCTTGTTTACACAAACATTATACAATTCCTCCTTTACTCTCTGTGAAGAAACAACACTCGCGTAGAAATCAAGGTAGTTTTGTTGTATTATGGGGAGACAACCCATTCTTGCCACCCTTGTACAAAACACACAACATTTTTACTGGTTTATATCCCTTTTTTCATATTTTGTAAAATCAAGCCTCATAAATATTACTTCTCTGTCGCATTATTTGTACAAGTTATATGTAATGAATGAATGCAGTATATTGTGTACTAATATTAGTAAGTATATATTTTTTTTCAGTGAAAGTTGATGACGATCCTGTTTGTGTTCAGCTAAAGTTTGAACCTAAAAATCAACCAGGAAGTGATAGAGATTACTATCTACAAGAGAAGGCTAATGTGTGTGTTGTATGTGGAGCAACCAAAGACTATGTCAGGAAAATCGTTGTCCCTAAAGAATATAGAAAGTATGTACAATGGGTTTTGATTTGAAAAAATGTTCTGTATGTATTATGATGTTAAACAGACTTCTGTAGAAGCTAGTGATGTCTGAACATAGCTTTTGAATTCTTTCCTGATTCCCTTGAGTTAAAAAGTAAAGTACATCAAACATATCTTGATTGATGTTAACCTGATTTGTATGTAGCACTTTATAATTATAGGTCTTTCTCTGTTCACTTAAATTTTGTTACCAAATGTTTTATTAAAGTCTACACAGGGATCTTTTCAGCTACAAATTAACCTATACCCATCTTACAACTCACTCTTCTTGAGGTCTGTACTTTTATATTAGTGGTCCTCCATTCAAATACTGTTTGTGTTACTTGTTACTTGTCTGTTTTCATGGTTTTTGTGAGTTAGACTTCAACATATTAAAATTTCACAGTATCTGTTGCATTGAAATAAAGGGCTTAGTTTGCGAAAAATGATTATTTCACTGTATTCAAGATCAATACTGTTTCATTGTATTACCTGGTTATGCTTCAGATATTTTCCAACAATACTAAAGGACCATTCCTCGCATGATGTTTTGTTATTGTGTATAAACTGTCATCTTAATTGCGCTGATTATGAGATGGAGTTGCGACAAAGACTTGCTCATGAATGTAATGCACCATTGGATTCTGGGAAGGACTCCAATCGTTGCTATGATCAAGATTTGGCAAAAGTTGTGTCAGCTGCTAAGTAAGATATAATTGTAATCTTGTAGAATGAATCCATTTATTGTAGATTTTATTTCCTGGTATAATTTTGCATAAAAATGTTCTGGACAAGAAAAAAAATAATCACACTAAAGTGATAATCCTTAAAATATTTATTCACATTAAAAACAGCTTCGTCATGATGGTGTTTGCGTAAATTAATCTTATTTTTGTATTTCATAAGAAGTTTATTATGTGTTTTCCAAGTTGATATAATGACATAGCAAATTAACGTTGTTGCTATCTTTAGTGTGTCAGGATATTTCTTAGTTCTGACATCTGGCCTGATATTTCTTGTTTGAGCTTATTGTCTAGAACTGAATTCTGAATCACAAATACCATGAATACTCTAATCTTTAATAGTCATGGTAAGTCAAATATTTCATTGGCTTTTAACTATATTTTCATTACCGAATAAATTTTGTACAATGTACATGATTACAAGATTTGAAATATTGAGAAAAATACATAATGGAAATATAAATGAAAATACAATGAAAAACATGTATAGTTAATACTACATGACAAGTTATAGTTATATATAGTTAATACTTAATGACAAGTTATAGTTATATATAGTTAATACTTAATGACAAGTTATAGTTATGTATAGTTAATACTACATGACAAGTTATAGTTATATATAGTTAATACTACATGACAGGTTATAGTTATATATAGTTAATACTACATGACAGGTTATAGTTATATATAGTTAATACTACATGACAGGTTATAGTTATATATAGTTAATACTACATGACAGGTTATAGTTATATATAGTTAATACTACATGACAGGTTATAGTTATATATAGTTAATACTACATGACAGGTTATAGTTATATATAGTTAATACTACATGACAGGTTATAGTTATATATAGTTAATACTACATGACAAGTTATAGTTATATATAGTTAATACTACATGACAGGTTATAGTTATATATAGTTAATACTACATGACAAGTTATAGTTATATATAGTTAATACTACATGACAAGTTATAGTTATATATAGTTAATACTACATGACAAGTTATAGTTATATATAGTTAGTACTACATGACAAGTTATAGTTATATATAGTTAATACTACATGACAAGTTATAGTTATATATAGTTAATACTACATGACAAGTTATAGTTATATATAGTTAATACTACATGACAAGTTATAGTTATATATAGTTAATACTACATGACAAGTTATAGTTATATATAGTTAATACTACATGACAAGTTATAGTTATATATAGTTAATACTACATGACAAGTTATAGTTATATATAGTTAATACTACATGACAAGTTATAGTTATATATAGTTAATACTACATGACAAGTTATAGTTATATATAGTTAATACTACATGACAAGTTATAGTTATATATAGTTAATACTACATGACAAGTTATAGTTATATATAGTTAATACTACATGACAAGTTATAGTTATATATAGTTAATACTACATGACAAGTTATAGTTATATATAGTTAATACTACATGACAAGTTATAGTTATGTATATTGTTAATACTACATGACAAGTTATAGTTGTATATAGTTAATACTACATGACAAGTTATAGTTATATATAGTTAATACTACATGACAAGTTATAGTTATATATAGTTAATACTACATGACAAGTTATAGTTATATATAGTTAATACTTCATGACAAGTTATAGTTATATATAGTTAATACTACATGACAAGTTATAGTTATATATAGTTAATACTACATGACAGTAGATAAGACATAAAAAAGAAGAATTAATGTTTGGATCCAATTATTGGTGTCGTGAATTATAGTGAAGAATTTAGTCTAACCCTTCCATACAGCTAAGTAAATACAATGCTTTGAGTATGAAGTAATGTATTATATGTACGTTTTACATGATTGTTTTGTATTTACCAGAGCATTATTGAAATCTCGGGATCAGATACCTGTAAATAGAGTTGTTGAATTAGAGGAGACTGTTAAACGTTTTTATGGAGTACAGTCTTTATCAAAGGATCTTCTCGAGCAGGCTATGACATTAGAACCAAAGTAAGTATTTAATAGTATAAAGGCCCCTACAAGTTGATAGGTTTAGGTCCTAAAAATAATCTGTCACTGTTAAATGGATAAGAAATGCCTTAATGTCTTGATACTTTGATTTTATGTTAACATTTTGCCTCATAATACCACATTTCCCCGCATCTGAAGCAGAGGACTTTTGAAAACGTGGCAAAAGAAGCCATTGCTTGTAATGAGTTATGGCTTCTTTTGCCTGAATGTTTTCCACTCTGTCATAGAGAAATAACCCAATTTTCTAAAAAAAATCGATGTTGTATATATTATATATATACATGTATGCTTAGAATGTGGAAGAGTCCAAAATATGCTTATGAGGCAAAGGGTTCATCTGTTTAACATTGTTAATCCTGTTCAAATCAATTAAAGCTTATCTAGTGGTGAGTTTTTGTTCGAGACCTAGTTCAGTTTGTTTTGTCCTTTTACGGACTTAAACAATATTGCAGAACTGTATTACTGATTGCATACTCTTCTGTATCCTCATGTTTTATAAACATGTGTGTGGCTGTTATTTCAGGGTAAATAATGCTAAGTTTGTTCCTCATGGAAAAAAGGTGGTAGAATATTACATGGACAAAGACGGTGGATTATTAGAATTTGAGAAAATGTGGAGACAACATTTTGTTGATATTATGAAGCCTAAGTATTTGCCATATTTGTGGTCAGTGGAACATAAACCTGAAAGAATGGTACATAAAGATACGGATGGTCTTTCATCTCAGGATTCATAACTTTGTTAAATCAGATATAACCGTCGTTACTGTAGTAACAAGGTGACTTTGAATGACCTAACTTCTGTAAAGATGATGCTAGTAACTGGGCAGCTCAAGTTTTTTCTAACCATCATATTTATTGTCAGTATATTACATTACTGAAATGATCAACTTAGCATGTAGTCTTTTTATGTTTCAAATCGGAAATTCATTGTGCAATATTATTAATGTTAACTAATTATTTGGTTACCTGACCCAAGCACAGATTTAGGGGGAGGAGGGCTAAACTGGGGTGGGCCATAAGTAAAAAAATGTTAGTTATGTGCTAATTGTGTTCATATTCTACATAAACATCTAGACTTTATGCCCCCTAACCAATAATCGATCCTCCCAGTGACCTCTACATTGGGTAATATGATACCCTTGTTTTAAATGTCAGGGTACATATGTTTAGGGTTTTAAGTAAACATGGGCATCATATCAAAATACATTTTGGATGGTATTTTTATGTAATAGTAGCTGAAGTTATCGTATATTCAGTAAAAACTGCATTGTCGCTTGATTGTTCCTTGTATAATTTGAATTTAGTTTACTGGTATGTTATATCAATTGCCATATGTACGCAGGCTTATAATGGCCTTTTTTGAACGAGAACCGTAGTCAATTATAACATGTTGGTAGGGCCCCTATGGTTGAGTGGTTATGGTCTCCGATTAGTTACCACTAGCTTTCCATTTGAATCCCACACATGTGAGGAAGATGTCCAGCTAGCTTAAGGGAGGATGGGAGGTCAATGGTTTTAACCAGTTGTATGTTTGGGGTCTTCATCCACCATTAAAACTGGAAGTTGTTGAATGAAAATAGCCGTAGGTGTGATGTTTAACTTCAGAGAAAAAAACATGCTGGTGCTGGTCATCCATTTGTTTATTACTCAAGTGAGAATACTTATTACCGACATCACTTATGTTTACATTCTGTGATATTATTTATTTTTTGTTAAGTATATCTTGTGTAAATGACAATACTCGTCTTACGAGTAAAATGAGAGAAAGTTAATACACATGTTATGATGTATAATTGAACATTTGTTGTATTTTGTCTTGAAAAATTTAACCCTGTTTTCTCTTTTTAAGTTGTTAAAGAATAACAAACTACATGTACATATTTATTTGATTGAGTTTAATTTTACTTGTTGGAAGTTACAGAATGTTTTATCATTACATAATGTTCGGATTTCACATCATAAGTTGTCTTAATGAAGCAGATATGGGGCCTGTTTCATTGACATATTTTAGTTAACATAGCAGTTTTTTAACTTTAAAATATTGCTATCCCTTGCTTGAAAGTAAAAATTATTTTATTGTAATGATTGTTTTAGAGATCTGTTATCAGCTGTAAAAGGTTAATGCCTGAAATATATAACCATGATATATTAACTGTGATGTCTATGAAACTGGCTCCTGATGTTTAGTCAGTAATTGGTGGATATACAAACTATTGTAAACGATGACCATTTCATAATGTTAGACAGTCCAGTATTGTTTTTATGCAAACATGATCAAACATCACACTATTTAATGATAATATGATATGTTGTTGACTCAATAAACAAACATTTACGTCATAAAAGTAATATTTTATTATCATTTTATTGTTCTTTTTAAATAAACAATAAATCATTATTCAATTATAGAAAGGATTTTATTTAGCAGATGTATAACAAAAACAGGATAAGATTTATTTAATAATAAATATGCCACAATACATGAATATAATTAATATTGAAAACAATTATGCAGCAATTCGTCATCAGCAAAATGAAATTTACACAGCAAAATTCAATCTCAATAAATCCAGACTCACAATGTTTGTAGTTTATGTAAACAACTGTGAGAATTGGATGTTACTGATGTAGAGCAAAATTGAACACAGGATTAATGGCAACACGATTTTTTTTTAAAAAAAGAGTGCTAACTTTTACTGTACCATCACAAAGTAAGGTAGATGGATAGCTTAATTCTGATGTAGTTCTTAAATATGTCTGAAATAAAGTTACCGTGTGTATTTTTTAACAGACTGCTTTCTATGTATATGCGCCACTGACAAATATCATAGTAAAAAACACATTAACAACTTGCAACACCATTGTCCTCCAAAATGATCAAAAATTGACACCAATGTTTCTTTTTCTTAAATGCTTAAATGTTCATGATTTTTATTGAAACATAATTTCATAAAAATTAGAAATAAATCAACATAAAAAAAACATCAAACTCAATATGTTTTAAAATTCAGTCCAGCTGAATAAAACTTCATGTTATTTACTTGGAAAAAATTATCCAATACATCAAAATAATATCAAAAAAACTTCTTCAAGAAATATTATCTTTCACATTTTTATAAGAAGTTACAGGATAAAACAAAAATCTAGAGAATACTAACTCTGTTCAGAAAGGAAAAACTTCAATGACTTGTTGTCATTATTTAAGTAAATCCTCACATTGCGACCACCTCTATATTACAACCACCTTGTTAAAACCACCAAAAATTTTCGGACCGGCTTTCAATAACTCCCCTATAGTTCAACATGAAAATGAGACCACCTCTTTATTACGACCAATTTTAGGGTCCCAAAGGTGGTCTCAATACCAAGGTTTTACTGAACTTATCTTTGTCCTTTTAAAACAATGGTAAATACATGTACAAGCGAATCTCTGTTATACAACGAATTATCTACATCATAACGTGAACACAAAATAAAATACAAGAATTGCATAGCATAAACATTTAACAAAATTCAGCTTTAAAACATGATACCAACATCAATGCACAAAATTAAACAAAGAATAAACATAGGAGCATTTAACAGCACTAAAGACGTTCTTAGACTTGATTCATTACTTATCATCAGTATGAGAGAAAAGCCTTATACAGGAGAGATTTGTATATATATACTTAACAACTTTAAAATGCAGGTCTTTCAATGTACATGTACTTTATTTTTTGTGCCTGACTTGAAAACACTTATTTGATACTATACATCTCTCCATTTAACATGGTATAAAATGAGGACATTTAACTGAATGTGATTGACCTGTCAATTAATTCATAGAAATATCATCAAATATGAATTTGTTTATGTTCTTTCACACGATGAAACTAAACCAACTGGAATTCTCTCATGTGATATCAAACTTGCATTTTTAAAGCAATTAAGTATAATTTGATAAATTTTATACAGATTTTTTGACACATTTCATCATTTTAATCTTTGATTCCTTCAAAGGTGTCTACTGCTAAGGTTAGCTTAGTGGAAGTACAGTGGAACCCCTCTAAACCATTGAAGCACAGGACCAAGTCATTTGGCTGGTTAAGAGGGGATTTTTGAATTGTATAGAAATGAAGTTGGGATGAGAACATTTTGCCAATTTAGAAGGTAAACTGGTTTATAAAGGAACCAGTTTAGAGGGTTTCCACTGTAATTGTTTTCCAAACCATTAATATCATTGTAATGTTTGCTGATACAAGTAAGTAAGTTTGCAAAATAAAATAAAGTTAAATTGAAAGCATCAGAAATAATCAAATTATAACAAAAACCTATAATAAATACATGTATATTATGTATATTAAATAACTTCATATACAATACACTTTGATCAGTATAAATTCAGGTATATACATATTTTGTATCATCCATTTAAATAATATCACAAACTTGGGCTATAAAAACTCGTGTTTAAGGTGTAACTTGACCCCCCAAAAATATGGTAGGTAGGTGAAAATATTTCCTTTTCCAACTTTTTTCAATAACAACTTATGTTGGAATATGAGGTATGATTTATCCTAAAACATTTTCGTACTCCGGATTTTAGAAACTTTAGGGTGCCAAAAAACAGTGTCATAAACACAGCTACCTTTTTTTCCTGGCCTTATGTTATTGTACAAACAGTAAAACAAGCACATGATGTAACAACACATATATCACATTAAAGGCTAAATTTTTAATAAAAATCTTTTTTGCTGACTGATATCAATTTTTAGACTTACACAACATACATACCCAACAACAAGTGCAGACTGCGAGAACTTGTGGAAAAATTACGTTAATGTTCTTCTTATAAAGCGCAGAAGCCACTTCAAGCAATTAATTCCATCAAAATCAAGTCGAAAGATGGCTTACAAGTAACAATAACCTTATCACATTCAGAAAGACAATTACAATGAACAAATATATCACCCCTGTTCAAGGACACAACAAAAAGTCTTTCAAGCCTTTGCTGGACATATTTGGCGTAGTTAACATAAACAAGCTACAAGAAGACGAATTCAAGAGCACACAAAAAACAAGAACCTAGTCCCTATTAACGAACATAGGAATGAGTTTCTATCAAATGAAATACTGAGATAAAAGGAATTCTTTTCAGTAACGACATTTTATACTTGGCTACATTTTAATGCCAAGACGAGGCATTTGATAATGTTGATTTGTAATTCTTTCTACTCCTAGCCATTCTAAACGAAGCTGTTGATCTATGACTTCAACTGGACACTGGTCCACATCTGGTGTGGAGAGCAATATGACTAGATATTGAGTCAAAGATCAAATCATCACAGATATATGTATCCCCATCAGCGGAGCAAATCCCAGTTCAAGACCTTATGAACTCTTATCAATTTAAGATAATAAACGTTATCACAAAAGTCTTCAAATGTGTACAAGTCACAGTTTCATAGAATGAATTCAATTGAGCTATGCACAAAAAAATCCATACACATAATAACTGTCATAATATCTGTGTCCAGATGGACAAATGTGTACAGAAATAGACAAAGCTGTAGTTGGATCTGAATGCTTTCACTTGCACCAACAAAATTGATGTGCATCAGGCATACAAGATAAATATTGAATTGCACAAACATAAGTCTTAAAAGCACATTTATTGGAAGCTGGGGATCGTATAGCACAGTTCCAAGGTAAGGTCAGCAGGGCTCGACAAATCCACTCGTCCGCTCGTAATTACGAGTAGAAATTGATTAAGGTCAAGTTATAGAACCAATTAAAATTCTTAGCTGGTTGTCCCGCAGGACGAGTAGCCTGAAATAAATTTGTCAATCCCTGGTCAGGTGACAATATATAAAAACCTTCAAATGTGTTAGTATCATGGCATAAGGAGCGTATGAAACATTGAAGTGGAAGTCACAGCAATTATATCATCTGCTACTGATGGTGGTAAAACAGACTAAATACAAATGATTGAAGTCAGTTTCTACAACATAACAGCACATTATTTATCAAAATATCAAGATAAAAGTGATCAATGCTCCTGCAGCGCCACACGGTGATTTAAACATTCACACATTTGAGGATCACAAAACACTGGGCAAGTATAAAACATTAATATCATATAGAATGATGATCATAGATATATCAGCTATGCGATGATTGAGTTTGACCGTTAACTAATCCTTTCAACTGCTTCAGTACAACCTCTTGTAGTTTTTTCTTGTCTCTTTCGTTCTTCTTTAATGATGCAAACACTTTATTCTTCTTTTTCTCCGCATTACTCAATCTGAATAATAAAACACAAAAGTTTGAACCCTGTGATTGGTTCATTCTGAGTAGTCTCAAAACACACTAATCGTCGTTTTTGATTTCTGAACGTAAACTCAGACCCAACTATCTAAAGAAACTCATACACAATTTGTTACATGGTTCTTATGATATTTCTGGTATAGGATAACAAGATTACTGTATTAACTTAACATACTGAATTACATTTTCTATTTACATTCTTCCATTGTTTGAAGGGAAGACAAGTACAGAAACATGCTTTTTATACATTCAAATGCAATGGAACAATAATTGTAGTTAGTGTTAACATTATAGAGACACGTTCTTTAAGTGAAAAAAATATTCGTAAAATTTGAAATACAACTGAAGCACTGAATTATAACAACTAAATATAACATGTTTTTTTTTCCTGGATTTAATGCTGCTTTTCAACAATTTTTCAGTTATATGTGGCTGCCAGTTCACCTAACCAGTTTCCCTGGACTGTATACTAACCAGAGCTAACTTACTCTTCCATAAGGAGCTGGCAACTTCTCCACATATGGAGGAAAATCGATATTTTATCAAATTTTCAAGGAAGGGTATGACCTGAGGTGACTGGGGATTGAACCTGGATTACAGGGTTACGTGTCCACCTCACTAACCACTAGACTACAGTCACGACTATAACCTAAGTTTGGTTGTTGATGAGAAGGGAGGACCTTTTTTTGTCAAGGAACAGAATGCAACCAGACAGCATTCTAGAAATAGAATAATTGAATCCAATTACACTGGGACTTTCAATAAAATAAAGCATCAATATTCACTCAATTAGGCATTTGAAGACTCTGAGAATGGACTCGTCCCCATCCTATAGCCCCCTCCCCCCTCATCTCCCCAATTTTATCAATGGATTTACATGTTTCACATAAATAATCCCTGTGATCGTCCAATACGTGGAAAAATCACACGCCTGATACAAACAACAAAAATAATCATACTTCTCCATGATGCTGATAGCCACATTAGGTTTAACACGGATATACTTGGCTTTGGGATTTCCATATTCAGCAAGGTAGGTCGACCATTCATCTTTCAGGAACAGATCTAAAAGCTGGAAAGTGTAATCAACAGCATAATTAACCCTTTACCTCATAAGCATATTTTGGACTCTTCCAAATTCAAAGCAAATACACAAAAAAATCAATTTATTTAAGAAAATTGGGTTATTTCTCTCTCTGACGAAGTGGAAAACATTGTGGTAAAAGGAGCCATTAGTCATTAAAAGCAATGGCTTCTTTTGCCACGTTTTCAAAAGTCATCAGCGTCAGATGCAGGGAAATGCGGTATTATGATGGTTGATAAAAAATATGGTAAAATCATCAAAACTGAGTTAGTAAATCAATTCTATTAATTGACAATATCAATGATATCATTCAAATTTATGCGGAAAATACACATATCAAAATGTAACCATAAAATATCTCAATACAGGCATTCCTGTAATGATATCATCTACACATGTCCACTTCAGCTATAAATATTTAATAACCTCTAAAATTTAATCACCTGTCTCAGATCAACAAACGCAAGTTGTAATGTACCATCGTTGAAGCCTGGCAGAGTTTCTGATGCAGTAAACTCTATAAATAGAAACGTGACATTTTCATGCTTACTTGGTGAAAGTTGAAAATTTAAAAAAAAAACCCAGAAATCTTAACCTTGGTACCGCAGAAACAATAAAAACCAGTAGGGTCTGGACCTTGGAAAAATAGAAGTTCCGGAAAATTCCGGAAAACTTTAACCATGCACTTAATACTGTTTCCTACATTGTCCATTCATACACTTCTAAGATTTTCATAATTAAATTATTACTAGATGCAAATATGTTACAAAATAAATCAAGAATTCATGAGCACCTAAACACACAAGTTGAGACATATCAGACAGATGAGGCACACTATCTAAAATGAAGCTATACTTGTTAGTTCAATTCCAAAATGTGTCTTGTACAGTGAAGTACCAAGACAAAATACTACTAAGATAAAAAACAAATAAAAAATTAAAATTAAAACAACCACAAACATAAAGCTATTCCTCTTTAGATGTGCATAGGGGTCTGAGTGTGTGCGTATGAGTAGATTCATAAATATGAAATCTGTAACAACAAAATTATACATGAATGAATACGACAAAAACCATAAAATGTTAGGTAGGATAATCATTTTAAAAACTTCCCTATTACTTTTTAAATGAAAAATCTTCCACAAATATGAACAACTTAAGGCCAGAAAAAATAGTCATGTTTCCAGTTACCCAAAATGACCCTATTTTTAAACAAAAATATTTTCAAGTCCAACCTCCCAAAAAGGAAAAATATACTGGAAAAGAAAAGTTTCACAATCTACCCACACTATGTTTTTGGTCAAGTAATTGTTAACATAACTATGTTTGTTTTTGCCTTACAATAAGCCAGAAAGCCAGTGAATTTTTTTTTAATTTTCAGAACTACCTGTGGCTTTCTGAAGGGGAAAATATAGTGTGATCAATCAGAAAAAGGGGACAATTTAAAAAGACTATCATTTATTTATTCAGCATTTTTAGAGGAAAATATACGTTTTTAGGGCTAGGGGAAAGAGCTGATATTTGGCTGTAAAGTATACGAAAAAAATAATAATCACTGGACACAAACATACTTTCACATTCCATAACATCCAGACTGAACTGTTGCAATGCATAAGTTGTCATCTGTTGTATGTTGTTATCAAGCAGGAAATTCATCAAACTTTGAGCAATGTGTTTACACGCTGACATACATGCTGTCTTCGCAACCTTCTCCTGCAATATGACAACATTAAATCAATGTCAAAAAACATCAACTATTAAGACAAAATACAGTAGAGCACAGTTATAGTGAATTCTGGGGAAATTCAAATATTAGTTCATTATAACCATATTTCACTATATTCATTATGTAATAAAAAATGATTTGGCTAGGGGGGAATATTTACTTCATTCTATCAAATTTTTTGCTATATCTGAGTTCATGGTAACTGTGTCATACTGTAAAATCATTTCACACATCAAGTAATCATCCCTAAAGAGTTGACTTGTTTTACAGAAAGGTTGTAAGACCAATTGCAGTTGTGAATCTTTGTCGGGACTGACCGAAGTAACTAGACTGATGTCAACATTATTTTGACTTAAGTTGTCAATCTCCATGATTAAGTATCTTTCTAGTAATAAGACAAACATAGCCAATCAAATAAAAGAATGCTGAAAATGCCGAATGTCAATATTCTATACCACATTCTCTCCATGCAAAAAAATGCGCCTACCATTATTGGGCCTGCATTTCACTTAACTGCGTTTATAATAATACTAACATAGCAACATTTCTCATGAATCAAGCTCATAAGTAGATTTTCTCAACAAACGAAAAGCAGGTTGCAATTCAATCGGAATTAATTTAGTATCAGATATTGAGAATAAAGAACATGCAAAGGGGAAGTAGTGTGTAGTACAGTAAAACTTCTGAAAACCGGACTCTGAAAACCGGAATTCTCTGAAAACCGGACTCTGAAAACCGGAATTCTCTGAAAATCGGACGATTTTTCAAGTCCCACTTTTTTTCTTCCATCATCAATAGTTTTTTGAAACTGGACTTCTCAAAAAACCGGACTTTTGGCCAATCCGGAAATGGTCCGGTATTCAGGGGGTTTACTGCGTATAACATAACATTGTTGGATAGATTCTAACTCTAAACACTGCCAACTTCTCAAAAAAATGTGCATTGAATAATTCATCTTTCACCAAATCTACGCAAGTAGAAGACTCAAATATGCACATAAATTGCTGAGAGGCCATTAGAAAAATTAAAGATGTGACTAACTATGGGTGACAAGTGGATGTATTTAAATTCATCACATTACAGTAATACATTCCTAAGGTCATACAGCAAATATCAAGGTCATATTCAAACACATGCAATCTGACATTGAGACGTGTTGAATGGAAAAAGTAAATCAAGTATAAACAGTACAAGAATTAATTGATCAACTCTTAATACATTATATACGATGTGATCGGTCCTTTTAAACAGCATTTATTGGATACAGTTTATTTTTTAACAGCCAACTATGGTGTAAGATATCACAAATAAACATGTATATTCTACTGGCATGAAGAGACAAATATTTGTGCTGTCACACACTATGACACAATAAAGCAATTGTTGCCATTGAAACTTAGACTGATACTAGAATTGGTCAACTACAGACAAAAAATAAACTTCAATCTATGTCTTTTTTGCAGTTGATAAAACAATTTTCACATCAACTGTGAAAAAGGCAATAAATTGTCAAGTTAACGTTACAAACCATGTTCTTTTTCTACATATTTATACTCTAAAACTCTTTCTCAGACAACACCGACAAATTATGAGTGTAGTAACTGAGGTATTGATAAATCAGCAGGTTATTAAAGAATCAAGGCAGGTTTATTCTCTCACCGGTACTGTGGTCACCATAGCCTGATAAATCATACAAACACTAAGTCAGTAAGAAACATATATGCAGGTAAGTAAACGGTGAAAAAATGGCTCATACTGTGTTTGCATATGATGTATATATATGTACATATAATATAGGCCAGAGGCCTTGAAACAAAACATTTTTCATTGCCATATATGATCATTGACACTGCATTGTGTTACCTAACATTGTATCATTTCTATAGATGTATTCTAAAGCCGCAGTAAATATTAGCACAAACAAAGTTAAGTCCTCAACAACATAATTACATGTATTAGGTGATTAGCCCTAAACTCAAGAATTTGTTGTACTGTTTAATTAATCAGAAAAATAATTTTGGTTCACTTTGGTCATGAGCGACTAAATGTTCTAGGCTGTATTCGTCTATAATCAATGCTCGATTAAGATTTGCTATTTCTTTATTTCTATGTGACATTGTCACTGGGTTTAACACCATTTTTCAACAATTTTTCAGGTATATACAGTGGCCGGTACATCCAATCAGTTTTCCTGGATTGTATACTAACCAGTCCTAACTAACCCTTCCACGCGGAGCAGGCAACTTCTCCATATATGAAGAAAAATCAACATTTTTGTCCAATTTTCATGAAAGGGTATGACTTGCCGTGACCAGAATTTGAACCCACATCACTGGGTAAGAAGTCCAGTGTACTAACCACTGGACCATGGTCACAGCCCTCTTGCGTAAGAAATTAACCCCAACATTTAAGGGTGGAAAAAATAACATATTTATGCATAAAATGGTATGCTGTGCCAGGGTTATTTTTTGTGATTTGGTAAATCTGCAGTGGAGTCTGATGGACATAAATGAAGGAGTTTTTTTTCAAGCTTATACAAAATTGTATACAATTCTGGAGAAAAGGGTACAATGAACACAAACCCCTATTGTATCTGATGTTATCTGTCAATGAAACATAACCAAGCATATATACAGTATATACTCAAAAAAAAGCTAGTCTGATCAACAAATAGACTAATGTTAACAAAAATGATTCTTATAACACAACATGACTTCTGAGTAATCTTGACTCTTTTTCACTGGGGTTTAAATGTTGCACTTTTTTGTTTTGTTTGGTTTTATGTGACATATTGTCACAGCAATTTAACGATGTTATCCAACAATTTTTAATGTATGTATGGCGATCAGTTCACCTAACCAGTTTTCCTGGACTGTATACTAACCAGAACTAACTTACCCTTCCACAAGGAGCCATCAACGTCTCCACATATGGAGGAAAATCAACATTTTTGTCAAACTTTCATAGAAGGGTATGACCTGCCGTGACTGGGATTCGAACCCGGATCTCTGGGTTACAAGTCCAGCACACTAACCACTGGACAACAGTCATGGCTAAACATTGCACAAACGGCCAGGAAGGGTCATTTGGCGATGATTTAAGCATTATTAGAGGATGAAGAGCCCAGGTGAACATCTGGGAAAAAACACCAACCAACTGTAAGCCATCTGTACAGCTTCCACCCACGTGAAGTTTGTCTGGTCTTGGTAGGGATTTGAACTCACAGCGATGAGTAGTTATAGCGATTACTAGTCAAGGGACTTTAAGTAATCTCTACCACTTAAATACGTCATGTCAGCACATAACAAAGGGATAGATAGGCACATATCAAGCACTGATACTTATATCACTAGGTATGTATGGAACAAAAACATGTACTGGTTCCCGGTAAAATCGAATAAAAAAAGAAACAACGAAACAAATTAACTAAACACAAATAATGGCATTACCCTGACAGGACAAAATAATCTCTGTGATAAAAATCAAATATATGAAGAATTAGGTCATCTTATACGTGTATGTATATTTGTACATGTATTCATGGGTTCAAGAAATAAAGGCTCTCATTTTTCATCACACTGGAACATAGATTATATATTTATCGATTTATCAACATACAAAGTTAACAACAGGTGTTTGTTTGTTTCATATACTGCATTATACATACGTGTCCCCCATCTCATAGATGACCTTAATTCTTTTCATGCAAATAGAATAACATTAGTATAAATTATCGCACGAGGCAAGACTGATCAACTCTAGTGACTGAAGTAGTAAGAAAATATCAATTCAGAAATTTCATTCCATTTAACTTAACATTAATTAATGTGACTTAGTAAATTAGACAGAAATAATTATTTTTATATAAGTTATTCAGTGGACACGCTTTGAACTTGAATATTGTGACTTTATGGATTCTTGTCACATGACATTATGTCATCATTATCAATGATAGAGACAAAAAAATCATTGGCAACTTAAATACAAAGACGATATAGATGAACAACATCAATATAGGTTTAAATGATGTTATACTCACAGGTAAATTTGTGAAGGACATAAATATACTTTGTAAGAAAGCAATCAGGTCCATTAAGAATCCACTGGGGTGACTAGAAGATTCGGTTAAAGTCCAATTATATGCAGCTGCAATGTAAAACGTATTACAGTAAAACCTCAGATTGATATATCACCTCAAAATTATGACCATCTCGTTACAATGACTACTTATTTTCAGTCCAGCTTTCAATATCACCCCTATAAATCATCTTGAAAATGAGAACAACTCATGTATACAACCAATTTTTCAATTTTTCAAGTCCCAAAGGTCGTCTCATTATCAATGCTTTACTGCATATCTACACCAGACAATTACAAAAAAACTGTAAATTCTTAAACTCCAAGTAAGCCACTTTCCTGATTTAATTGTTATTTTTCTAGCACTGAAGTTCTCATAAGCATACTTAAAAATGACTAAACATCTTATACTTTGTCATATTCAATTCGTAAGTAGCATTTAACTAATTAGTCAAGTACATATAAGGTAAAATATTCATCCTTCAAAAAGAAGAAAAGTTCAAAACTTTAAATCATTATAGATGATTTAATACCAATAAGTGAAAGTTGAAAATTTTGAAAAAGAAACCTTATGCTCAATGCTACAGAAACAATAAAAAAACAGTAAACAAATGGAAATTCTGCCACATGCTGGAAAACTTTCTTGCATGAATACCCCTCCACACATGATAAATGTATTACGTATCTCTGATCTCAATGCTAAAGTATTTGAGTACTTAACTTGAATGTATACATTGTGAAGTACCTACGTGATGAACAAACCACAAACAGTGATAACTAACATCTCAGTCTTATTGTCATACAAGTCAAATGAATTAAGCCTGGATTAATTACAGGATTCTTTTACAAGTTAATACTTTGGAAACTGAATAAAAGAAATTTAGAATAACCACGATTTTTTCACTGGGTTTTTAATATTGCACCAACAGCCAGGCGACTTTCCAGCTTTAATGGTTTAGGAAGACCCCAGGTATACAACTAGGTAGAAGCTTTCTGGACAGTTTCCTCACATGAGAAATTTTGTAAGGAATGGATTCGAGCTCACAGTGGTGAAAAGACTAATGATTACTAGTCAAAGACAATGGCCACTCAACCACGGATGCCCCTAGAATAAACTCAAATCATACATAAACTCATACAGAACATGAAGTCCTTACCAAGCTCCAAGAACTCATCAATTTTATTGTTGAGTTTCTTGTAGATATAATCTTCAGCTTCACTTCGAGCATCCTAAAATATAACAGAGTATAAACATCACATCATACAGGTTACGGTAATACTATATACAGTAAAATCTCAATTATAAAGCCAACTTCGAGACCAAACAAATCAGTTTTAATATTGAGTTGGTCGAATTATCAAGTTAAAATACAGAGGATATTTGAATCTTGGACTGAAAAAAATAAGTAACTCAAATGAGGTTGACCTAATATTGAGGGGCTTTACAGTGAGTTTTAAGTATGTAAGATAAAAAAATAGTGTGCACCATCATATCTATGTTGGGTTTTCATCAAGCCATCTTGAATCAGTAACATTCAATTCTATTCCTATTCTTTTCGTGTAATACAAATACAGATTACTAATGATATTATAACATATACAAGTCCAGAAAAAACATTCAGTAAATACATTCAAACTTACATACCTATTAAAAATATATTGAAACAAGAACAGAGAAATGTTCATTTAATTTGATGCTACAGACAAAGAATAACGGGGCAAGGCCAGACAAAAATAGTGTAGTTCAAGGTTACTTGACCAACAATGTTCTTAGGCGCTGACCATGAAATTTCTGATGGCAAATCCAAAGTGCAAAAATATTTGGAGATGAATAGTACCACCTTGAAAAACGTTTTTTAATTTTTTTTTCAACTCATCTACCCTTATTATTTTGGTCAAGTAACCCTTAATGAGACAATTTTTTCTAGCCTAATCATAAATCTTAAGTCAGGAAAGTTCATGATAATTTGAGATACGTCACCTTAAACATAGAAGTTCCATGTAACCTGGCAGCATGCACACTATCCTTCTCAGCACTGAAAGCAGTAATAAATAACATGCTGAAATTTCATATCTAACAACTTGAACCACATAAAATAAGTTATATTTATAAAACCCATTTTAGTGCTTTGATCAAAAAATTACATTTTTGCTGGTAACTGGTTGCTATGGCAACATTTAAAAAGTATCAGAAGGTACATATAAAATAATTATGCAAAAATTTCTATGTGTTTTTACCAGCCAGAAAACTTTTCCTAAATGCTTGCATTAAATGTTCCGAACTGTTTTACCAGTCAGAAAGATATATAAGAAAAGTAACAGTCACAGTGTTTAAGCTCGTCTGTAATAATCTTTAATCATAAATGTATATACAACATTGGTCATTTTTATTGTTTTTTTTTCCACTGGGGTTTAACGTAGCACCAACAGCCAGATACATTGGGTGACTTCTCCTGCTTTGACAGTGTAGGAACACCCTGGGTAGAACAACCGACCTTCTTTAAGCTAATTGAACAACTTCATCATAGAAGATTTTTTTCTGGCCTGGTAAGATTTGAACTCACAGTGGTGAGGGGCTGGTGATTACTAGTCAGAAGCCATAACCATTCAACCACGGAGGCCCCTTTTAAAGGTCATGAGTTGTCATGTAATATAACAAATATATACTTGAGTTTATTATGACTCACCCAGTAATATTTGAGATATAATCTTCAAGATGGCTACATGATTTCTCCAGATAATTCATATTTATTGATATCTGTATTAACTGAAATAACAAGAGGAACACAATAATTCCAATATGGAATATTATTAATTAAACACTGAATTCAGCATCTTCAATACCTGAAACAAGTGGGATGTAGATAAATGATGATCAACTTACAATACCACATATGCTACAGCCAATCATGATGACTCTGACCAGCACCAACTATAATATTTAATATAACACTAATATATATAATTTCTAAACATGTCAGGCAATGTTAGCTTAGAATTATAAGAAATTTTTTACAAGTTTTTTTCAAAGAAAAAAATCAAACAGGAAATTTTTAGCTGAAGATAAACTTCATCCAAATCACAAATTAAATCGTCAGAATTCATTACCTGCAGTAGACTAAGGTTTGGTTTCTTGATAAGTGAAGATAAACAAGCACTCAACGTTCGTGTTAACAACAAGTTGGTCGATTTTCGGATCATGTCGTCTATTTCTGTATGACTGCGCAATAAAATTGTCAACATAATTTCTAATCAATACACAGTCATAAATGTTATTAAGTTAATGTCATAAAGTTGTAACTGCGTTAAGTTAAGAGATAGTTACAAAGGTAACACAATTTCTGATTAAGCATACAATATTTAAGAGAGGACTTTTTTCACAGGTAGAGGAAGGGGCTTTTTTCTTAAATTTAAGGAAATATAACACAGTATTTTCGCAAAAAGGGGAAGAAAAAACTTGATGTAAACTGAATTTTAGGGGAAAACTGCATGATTTTAAAGATTTTCCCTCATGAGAAGACGCCTGTAAGTGGCCCCTGCTACAGAGGGAAAAAATTCCGGAGAATGTTTGTCCAAAGTAGAGTTACTATCTTTTTTTCTACAGTTTATCCAGGAAGTTTGATATACCAAACCTTAAGTTGTATTCAATGAAACGAATAATAAACAGATCAACAATTTAGCATAATATTTCATTTTCCTATTTTAATAACCTAGCTCTTACCTTAAGTGTAAATCAGCAGAGAATTTTAGGCAGGCATTTATATACTCCTTAACTTGATTATAAACATTAGGAACAAATTCTGAGAAAGGAAATCTCTTCGGATATGGAGACTGAAAAAAATTGTTTCAGACTGAAATGAATATTTGTTAACAAACTGATTCAAATAAATACACATATGCCATAAATTCATTTCACATACTTATGTTCTAACAAATAAATTGATGGCTACTGACTATAAATTTATTAACTGTCATGCAGAAAACCAGAAAAAAAGACAAATGGTTAACTAGTCTTATTTGATGACTGATATCTTCATTTAATTGTGTAATTGAACCACAGAACAATTATAAAATAGGACTAAAAATCATTTTCTGCACATATTTTAGACATATCAATACGTCATGTACACAATGATACCTACCTGTTGTATTTCATCATCCTGGAAAGGAAACTGGGTTATCACAGTAATATACTCCACTTCATTTTCTATGTATATAGGTGTGTAGTTATCTTCAGCAAATATACCATTGAATACCCCCACCCACTGTCTAGTTAATGTATCACTGTATTGATCTCTGTAACAAACATCAACAATATAAGAAGCTTAATAGATCAGGACTTTTTACCTGATATACCATGTACTGGAAAACAGACCCACTACAAATCCAAAAAAAGGGTGACAATTTCTCCAAATTTGAACCAAATTTCCCAAACAAATGAATTTTAAATTGAAATATTCAAATATTACTAACACAATTTCACTCAATTGAACCTAGAATAGTTATTTACTAACGTTAATTAAATGTACTCATCTCTCTTATAAAACTTCATGACTCTTTATGAATTAAGAAATTATCCTTTTAACATATTAAATGACAGATTTTCACTCATTCATTGTGCATTTGTGAATTAATGTTATAAAGAAGTATGGAATTTTGAAAAAATTCTTTAAAAAAACTTAACGATGAGATTTATTAATAATTACAAAGTCAAATAAGATAATAATATAGAACAAACATCTTGCAAATGAGTATATAGAATAACTTCAGTAGGTATAATAATGTTCAATACCATATACTAAATATTGTGTTTGTTACATTTTTAAGTGAATCAAAATTGCTGTCATTTGTACACAATAAAAAAATCCACTATACTTATTTAGTGCAAACATTTATCTAAATCATTTCAAAAGCATGAAAATCTACCTCAACTCCAGCAATAACTCTAACAGATGACCAACACTGAAGCCATATCCCTGAAAACAAGAAACACACATGGTAAAATATAAAGGGCCAGTGGTTATGGGTTTTTTATGTGTCTTATTGTCACTTTGGTTTAACACCATTTTTCAACAATTTTACAGTTATATATGGCGATCGGTTCACCTAACCAGTTTTCCTGGACTATATACAAACCAGTACTAACTTACCCTTCCACAAGGAGCCAGCAACTTCTCCACATATGGAGGAAAATCAACATTTTTGTCAAATTTTCAATGAAGGGTATGACCTGCTGCGACCAGGATTCGAACCCGGGTTTCCGGGTTGCAAGTCCAGCGCACTAACCACTGGACCACAGCTTCAGTGATTATGGTCTCTGACAATTACTATCTAGCCCCCACTGCAGCAAGTTCAAATCCCATTGGGGACTAAACAATATTTACATGTGACGAAGCTGTCTAGCTGACTTATGGAAAGCCATTGGTTCTGCCCAGGTGTAGGACTAGGGTCTTCCTCCAACGTTATACCTTGAGTTGCCAAATGACCCCAAACAATTCATAAAACGTTACACCTCTTAGTAAAAACATGATAAAACAATCAAAGAAGACAAAATCACCATCTTCCGACTCTAAAAACCATTATAATGTACAGTGCAACCTCTCCAAAACACCCTAGGGGAGAAGCAAAATTATGTTGTTGTTGAGAGGTTGCTGCTCTAGAAAGGTTAAATTAATAGTTAAATTGCACAATGGGAAAAATAATGCTGCTGTTGAAGGGACGCTGTTGCTCAAGAGAGGGCTGCTTTGTAGAGGTTGCACCCATAAATAGAAGTGCACTAATTTATTAATCTAAAGGCTTCAACAGAGGAGAGAGCTTGTTAATAAGATGCTCACAAAATTCATAATCTGAAACACCACCATCAATATAACTTATTAACAGAATAAAGATTTTTTGTCAACTAAATACTAATAGCTTCACTTTATGCTAAGACATGTGTATAGAATAACTGGAATTATTAAAAGACTGTACAGGCTTTAAGATGAAAATGACTGGTTAATACAAATCTTCACTCACTCTAAATAATCCATTTAACAAGAAAATGATATAACATCCCTTACCTTGAGGGTATGACAAAACAACACTATCAACTTTTTAATCTCTAACATCATACTGCCTTCGTTACACTGGGCCTGAGAAAAATTAAGACAAAAAACATATTCATACATATCCCTACATCATATCAGTACATCAAAAACCACCAATAAATAAAGCAAAAAAAAATCAGACATATACTTATAAGTATTCCAATTCGTTGTCATTTCACACGGTGATACTAACGTAAATAAGACAATATGACCCAAACAACAGTTATAAAACAAAGCTAAATTATCACAAGACAATCTAATATACAGATTGAAAGAGAGTTAACTGTACTTATAGATTGTTTAACCCTTTGCTTCATAAGCACACTTCAACCTCTTCTGAATTCAAAGCAAATATACAAAACATTAATTTATCAATTTACTTAAGAAAATAGTGCTATTTCTCTCAGACAGAGTGGAAAAACATTGCGGTAAAAGAAGCCGTTACTCATTACAAGCAATGGCTTCTTTTGTCACGTTTTCAAAATTTGTCTGCTTCAGATGTGGGGACTTGTGGTATATGAGG
The DNA here is from genome assembly GCA_008271625.1 of Lutraria rhynchaena. Lineage (NCBI taxonomy): Eukaryota > Metazoa > Mollusca > Bivalvia > Venerida > Mactridae > Lutraria > Lutraria rhynchaena. Next base: position 2,094,369 of record VIBL01000019.1, on the reverse strand, counting down.
CAAAGGGTTAAAGCAGGATACGACTTACAGAGTTTGTTCGAAGTACAGCTACAATCTTGCTCACAGATGTTTCCCAAAGTTCATCCATGTAAGCTCTATTCACTAAACCTTGAGTAGTACTCAATATATGATCTTCAACCACAAAAAATCTGAAATTATATTCTAACAATGAACAGAAACCTAATAATTTTATAAATCATTTGTTGTCTAAAGTATGTATACTAAATCCACTTGGTTGAGTGGTTATGGTCTCTGACTAGAAACCACTGGTCATTAATTGCTGTGAGTTTGAATCCCACCAAAGAACAAAGTTCGTGCGAGGAACTTGTCCAGCTAGCTTATGAAAAGTCAGTTGTTTTACAAAGGTTTAAGCCCAGGGTTTTCATCCGTCATTAAAGCTGGAAAAGTGGCTAAATGACTCAGACTGTTGGAGTGATGAAAAACCCCAGAATGCCACATACTACGCATGTACATAGAAAGTAATATCTAAGATCCAACTGAAAATGTAGTTCTTGTTATTTTCGGATAAATGCAAATTATTTGAGGTAAAAAATTGAAATAATAAATATGGTCTAATATTCTACCAGTGGATAAAGCATGCACAGCCATTTGACAGTTGATCATTGAATTACTCAAGCAATGCACTCATAATTTAATTCTTGCACAGCTGAACTCATGCCCATACTTTATGAATAACACAATATGTAAACATTTACATCATTTCTTACGCCATATTACCCTTTTTTAAAACTGACTCATTTTTAAGTTAATACATGCCATTAAGTCATTTGTCCTCTATTTTACCTGAAACACCTATTGATTGTAAGTCCAAGAATAGTGAAGCATGGTTTGGCAATGCCGGAAATAAACACGTTAAAAAAAGCATAAATAAATGTCTTACCCAATAATATCATGGAAGTATTTTCTGTAACTATCAATAGATTCATGCTGGAAATGTAAAGGAGATAAAGAATGTTATAGCCTAGATACTAACATTAATATACATGTCGTAAAAATAACATAAACCTGATTGGAAAGACATTGAACAGTGAAGTATTCGCATAGTTGAGTCCAAAAAATGTCAGATTGTTTAAGAAAAGTTACTAAGAAACTGATGATTTGTGATCAAATTTCTCTGTTAATTTCTTATTAATTAAAATTGCCATAATTATGAAAGATTCCTTAGGCTATCATTAAAAAACGTTGGTTTGTGGATACGAGACTCAAACTTTTATGGGTAAGTAAGAAGGCATTTCTTCTACTTTCATTTTTGTTAACATTATAAACTTGTACTGAAAACTAAAAGCTGGAATAAAGAACGAAAATCATCATCCGTCAAAATCACTGAAAATTTTCCTGTTTGTGATATTTTAATCTGTCTGTCACATAACTACAAACCAATATTTTCATAAAAATGCGTTGAGAGGACAAAATTTTGAATATTGACAAACAACATATACATATATAAGTGTATTGTATAAGGCGGGATGTTTTGTGGTTTTTCCTAGGAATTGTTTTCTAACCTATTTTGACAAGTCACTATATACTAAATCTAGGATATAACCTTCAATGATCTTGCTCTAATTTAATTTGATTTAATTTGACAGAGGTTCTTATTTTCATAAAATCAAGAGGCTGAGTCCCCAACAATTTCCTTGGTAATGTAGTAAATAAACAGTACAAACCATGTTTGGAGGAGGCTGGAGAGAGAGCCGCGCCTGTTTCCGTCGTTGTTTTCGATAGTAAGTTTCAAAGTGTTCACGATCACTCTGCAAGAACAATCATATCAGTAAATTTTATCTGAATACAAGAACAAATTTTACAAGTTAAGTACCAATGAGTAAAAGGAATAAGCACAAAAGCTTTACAATCTGAATATGGCACCACAGAGCACCCTCCCCAAATTTCAGCAAACAATCAAATCTTTTTAGCATTTATATAGCAGCTCGTAAATAACTCAAAAGGTTAATAACAAGAGTTGAAAATAAAAATGACAACAAATAACTGCCAGAAAGTGTGAATTGGCTGTACTGACCAATCTGCTTAATATTTGATTTCGATCAATAAAGATCACAAAAATTCATCTGAGTAAAACATAAATCTGGTTGATTGACACTCACCAGAACTGTGTATATATGTAGGCATCTGTATACAGGGGAAAAGTCAATCAAGTCTTGTGCACTGAGTTCCTATAAATGATAAAATATGATATTAAGAAAAAACAAAATTTGTCTGATAAAAAATCAAGTACAGTTATTGCTTGGATTTGTTTCTAAATGAACAATGCACAGGGCTCAAAAAATCTACTTATCTGCTCATAATTACCAGTAGAAATTGACCAAAGACTAGTTGAAATTGCTGTAAACCCAGTTAAAATTCTTAGCTGGCCGTCCAGCAGGACGAGCATCATGAAATAAATTTGTCAAGCCCTGAATGCATATTTTGTTAATTATTTAGGTAAATAATTGTGCTAACAGCTACCTTCAAAAATTTTGACAGAAAGAAAGATTTTTTTAATTATCTCTCACAACATGTCCATAGTCATATTAACTAATACAATGGTCATTCTTTTTTCAGAATCATTACCTCTTCAACATCATCATCATCATCATCGTCATCCCCAACATTTGCATCACCCCTTGTTTCAGCTGAATCAATTTCACCAGTAAATGGATTAGGTGGGGCTGGAGCTCTCCTTTTCTTTCCCTTCTTTTTAACAATAGAAGGATCCATATTGTTCTGCTCAGCAGCCTTTAATTGAAAAAAAAATCTTATAATGAAATTTAAGGGACAAAATAATAAAATAAATAACTTTTACCATAATAAGACCCATAGTATCTATGCGATAAGAATTTTGTCAAGAATCATTTGAAATTCTGATACATAAAGCAAGTATCAATACAGTAGCAAAAAAGAAAAACAGAAGGAATAAAATTATATCATGACAATAAATACTTGCAAGGTAAAATTCGTATGTGTTTTACTTACATGTCTCATAGCCACTTCCCCAATCTTTGCTGAGTGTTTTCGAATGTTTTCCAGGAAATCTTTCAGATCTACCATTGATGCTTCTTTAATTTTGTTCCTAAGTTGTGGAATTGCTTCAGCCATAGTTTCTGAGAACCAATGTGTACTGACCCGTGGTAAATATGTGTGTTCTAATTGTTCCAAAGTTTTAAGAGCGGGATAAAACCTGAAATTTAGTTAATATCAGATATGACTGACATTCTAGACTAACAACTGAATTATTATAAAACAGGAATTACAAATTAGGTGAAATTTGGAAGGAGTAGAAGATCATAACAATCCTATCATGCTGGTTTTAACAGATGGTAATATAGCATTCAATAAAGAAATTAGTCAAAACTATTTTTTACACACCATTTCAACTCAGGTTTTTGCCTCCTGAGCTGACAACCATATACAATGTACTAATACAATTATTGGCATACCATCAGGCATTCCTTTGTAAATTTACAAGGCCATTTAAAGGGCCATAATTCACATAACTTCAGAAACTAGGGTCAGAAGGCAAAACATAATTCTGACAACATTAAACAATTTTATCTACCTTCTACTCTTCATCTGTTCCTGTAATTTACCATACATTTCTAGGACTGAAGAATACAGACAAATATGAAAATTCTTATGCCATTGTTAGTACAATTATACAATACATGCTTTTTCCTCACGTATGAGGAATGAGCTATTTTTAATAATAATCTTTCAGCAAAATCTGCATTGTGTTGATCTATCTAGCCTGTTTTAAAGCTTTATTTCTCATAAAAATCTAACAAGTTTCTCCCATATGAAAGCCTGTGTATACAAAAATATCACAGAAACCTTGAAAGATTGTGAAGTACCTGGAAGACATAGTGACAACTGTTCTATAGCAGAGGCAATGTTTTTTTGAACTCTTCTACAACGAATCAAATGATCTCCTTTCTTCATTAAATCTTCACATGACACTTGTAAACCTGTGTTTGTAGCATCTATTTCACCCTGAAACACATGTAATACATACATCAGTCACAGGAACATACAGTCAACAAAAACCAAACCCAGAAACACGAAAGACCTCCATCATCTGGAAAAGATTTCGACGAGGCCTGTGCATATTTAAGAAATACTGGCCTTCATGTCTTGTAAAATTCATTTTTGATTTTTGAGGAATGTTTCAAGTCTTCTGGTCAAGTATAGTAGTCTTTTCGTATATACAATAAATTAAGATGTCAAAATATCCAGAAAAAATATGTATGTATTGTAATAGCTTATGTACAAACCCGGAGATGTGCAGCGTCAGTGCTGACTTGAAGTAGTTCTCGTACAGAGTCAATAAATCCCTGGTAATGATAATTACACATTCTTTCAATCTCCCGATCATGGGACTTAATCCTTCTATCCAGTAAATCAACAAACTTTCCGAGCTCATCATCATCATATACAGCTCTGAAGAAACAAGTACAAATAAAATGCAATGCTCTGAATATTATACATCATTCCTTTACTTTAGCATTTGGCCTTTTACAACCTTCATACACTACTGTATCAATTTTTTAAAGAAAATAGACAATCATAGTTCACTGGTATTTCTGGTTTGAATATGAATTAATGTTCAGCAGCCATTATTTTTAACTGTTCAACTTCAATCTAGGTATTCATTTTGTATTTATAGGTGCTAGGCCAGATTATTTTCCATCAAAAGTTCCATTATAAAATGACAGGCAATTAACATAAGAAAGATTAATACATCAATTATTAATTAACAGTAACATATAACAATTCACATGATCCAGAATGCGGTTGATTTGAAACTACTTTCATTAGTGTGTATATCAACAGAGCAATTACAATTGTTAACAACAAGAATGTTTATTGTTTGCCATGTTTTAAATACGCCCAATCAAAATAAGATATCTGAACTTATAAATAATTCATATTTTACTGAAATCCTTCTTCAACTGATAAAATAACATGTCTGCTGTTGTTATTGATCAGCGACTATTCAGCAGAATGTACTTTCATTTTCAAATTCAGTATCATATAAAACTTGAAAGTCGTACACAACGGATGTTTTTTTTTATTTCTGTGCATGCAGTAAGACAAATTAGCAACAATTTGTAACACAGTTTTGAACAAACACGTCGCAAAAAAACATTGTTCAAGAATCCTTTATCACGATTCAATGAAATTAAATTAATGAAGAGAAATACGGCCGTTGATGATTAACTGAAGTTCTCGTACCGCAAGGTCGTGGCTAAAGGACCGTCAGAGGTTTCAATTTCTGTGATTAAATGTTCATGCTTGGCATTTATTGATTCCAATCGTAAACTATCAGCATCCTGAACGCTGTCTAAACGCTTCCAGTGCTCACTTTGTAGCTTTTTGGGTGTTGCTTCCGCCATTGCAATTTCTATACGCATGCGCAAATGTAAATGCTTGATTACTAACAAATGACGCGAGGTGAACACAGTAGCAATGAATTTAATCGAGTCAGTTACTATTACAATAGAAGTTCATACACTGCAGTCCAGCCAAAGGTATGTTCTAACGTTGACTGATGTCGATGTTCTGGTATTTTTAAACGGTATAACTGATTTCAAACGACATGAACTCCTCGGCGTGTGAAACTTTTTTCATAGGCCAAGAAAACTGCCTGTACCGTGAGGGCAAATCAACGGGTGTACTCTTGAAGCGCAAATCACCAGGATCACACGTGGTTCACGTGATGGGCAAATCTTCGGGAAAACATGTGGTACACGTGTGGAGGCAGATCTTTGGGCTTATACGTGTTCACGTGATGGGGAAATCTTCGGGAAAACATATGGAGAGAAAAACTTCGGGGAAACATGTGGTACATATGTTGGGGATCCCTAAAACATCGGTATCGATGCTGGCCCCCTTCCATTTTATACTACTACTAATGTTATGTATGATTCTCATAAAGGCACATAACTGTGTAAATAATGGTGCTTTGTGTATTGTTCTTTATAAAATACGACTATCTCTACATTGTTGTTCTACATAACTTAAAAATAATGTAGGCCTATGTATACTTTTGCTTGTGCTACGGGCGACACAGATATAACATTTTGATCGAATTTCACTACTGAGCATAATTTTTATTAAAAGAAATGAACACAGCAGTGGTTTACAGAAGTCTTTATATGTTTTATTTTTCCACTCATGAGTTGAAAACGTCTTTCCGGAGTCCTGGTTGTATGGTTCAATTAACCGACCAATTGGTTCTGACTGAAAGTAAAGTGGAGAATATGTTGTAGATTTTGATCAACTTCATAATTATTATGTAAGTCACATCATTTCTTAGCATCATCTCATAAAAGACCGATGAAATATCACACTGAATTCTAAAATTTACACGTCGCTACACACAACATGTTTTGACGGATATGTCTAGTTAACAAAATCAATTTTAACGAATTTCAAAGAAAATTATTGGATATTTGTTTTTCTAACTTCGTGTCAGTTAATTACATGCATATATACCTATTTATTACACTACCTTTTCGTATTAATCAATTTATCAATCATTAAAACGTTTGGCATTGGTTAAATGCCAGGTGTAATCATTCGTACACATTCCGTTATTACTGTGGCATAAATTAACTGTACTGAATCATATACACTGTATATACATGACAACCTATGCTAACGACTAACTGTTGGAATTATTCAATAATACTACAGTTGATATGTGAACTTTTAGGTTAACTCTTGAACGTCATTACAAATTTCGTCGCTTTTCTGAAATAATTAACGATACAGACTTACTTGTCAGGTTTCTCACAGATATACTGGAGTTGCATATGACACGGATAATCATTCCATAAGAAATTAGCTGGTTGGTAAAAGCAAGCACAATTCTCGTTCTTGGCGTAATTATCTGGTTGCCCAGACGCCCAGTCCGCAAATCTTTCTGATGTTAGTGGCTCCTCACTGATCATCCATTTCCATGTTGCTTCTTCCTCGGCGTCGGACAAAGCAATCCAATGAGATTCTAACATAGAGTGGAAAGTCTAATAATTAACTCTGACTGAACATATATTACAAACACAAACATGTACGCATGTAACTCTAAAAAGACAAACGCATTGTGGTATAATTATCATAACTTAATTGAACGTACGGCCTCTTAAGTTAACTTGTGCCTCCAAATACTTGTTTTCATCAGCGTCTTCAATTTCAACCAATTGGCCATGGAATTGTTTACACATTTCCTGAAATATCCATGTACATTACATACGTACCATATTTATTTAAGTAAATGTGCGAATATGTTTATGGTAATGTTACTTGGAAATGCAATCAATCATTAAGCTGGATTTCAAAAGGTTGACTGGAATCAATTCGCACGTATGAATTCAGCGTAAATGTATACATGTATAGCAATCCATAAATTCGACCATAATGAATTACTGTCTGGAACTCTGGCAATTCAGTCATAATGAATCAAGTTTTCTTACTCAACAGTTTTCAATTTGAACGTAAAATGACAAGAATCGCAAATCTCAGGACTTACGTATTGTCTGCTAAATATTTAGTTACAGAAATGAGAGAGAAGAAAACACTTTACTATGGCTCCGATCCAAGACTCAGTGTCGTGGCTAAAATGATAGCACATGGATTCATGCGTTTCCCATCCACTGGGACAACCAAGGACTGCAATTCAAAGTAAACATATTCACATTTGGGGGTCAAAGATTGCCTGTTTTTTTTAAATCTGTCGTAACTAGCAGTACAAACCAGTCATTGTCAGTAGTAGCTAATAAGGCGAAGTGCTGGTGGGTCCAGTGGGTCCAGCTCTCAGACTTGTGTCAGTTTACGTCACCATCTGGGTCAGTGTTAGTAGGTTGACCCTACGTCATCGCTTCAAGGACAGATCGAAGTCATCTAGGTCACGGGCATGCGCAATACTAACCTAGCTTCGGTGACCTCGATCGTCATATATATACATTATATATATTATCATATGTATGTCGTTTAATTGTTTTTATGCGTATGTTTATTCGAAAAATGCGTTAGGCAACATGTGGTAGTAGCTTTGGTTTATGTTCCTCTCTGTCCCTGCAAATCAATGTAGCTAAACTATTACCGGCAATGTTCTCTTCTGTCTGACAAGCCCAGATAGTTAAAAGGGATCATATATAATATGATAAAATACAAAAAAACTTCCTTCGAGGGGGGAAATTTTTCACCTGTTTAAATACATGTACATGGTAACTGCACGTGAAACAAACTAGACACGTACCTTGATTGTCTGATGTTAGGAACACAAAAACCAGAAATTGAACAAACATGGTGGTGTTGTAGTGAATGTGTAATCAAAATGTTCTCAAAACGATGTGATATACATACTTCTTATCACTGGAATTTCAATCTCTTGTAAATGACCTTACATTGTCACGTGTCTTCGAGCCTTTCATATAAACACATCACGATCTTATTGGGTCACGTGTCTTCGAGCCTTTCATATAAACATAAGACGATCTTACTGGGTCACGTGTCCTCGGCAATTTCATGTAAACACACGAAGATTTCCACAAACAACTATTTTCAAGCAATCAGTGTTTACCAGGAGCCATTAGGAGCGACAATGACATGTTTATCATCAGTTACATTTTTTCTTTGGGAAATAATGTTCCAGAACAGCACATGTACACTATATGAAAAGTTAGTCCATTGAAAAAAAATTATCATCACTGAACAAGCACAGAAGAAATATAATTACTGGTATACATGTAGTTCTAAATGTCTTGAATAAATTGTAAAGTGCATTTAACAAGTTGATTTGTGTTTTCCTCTGATTTCACTGGGGTTTAACGTCACACAAATGGCCGGGGTTATTTGGTGACTTTTTCCAGCTTTAATGGTGATGGAAAAGCACAGGCTTACACGTAAGTAGAACCACAGACCTGCCATAAGGTGTCAGTACAGCTTTATCTCATGTGAAATTTGTCTTGTCCAAAGTGGGATTTGAACACGGAGCAATGAGGGGCTAATGCTTACCAGTCAGAGATCTTAACCACACGGCCAGAGGGGACCCTGTGCTTTTCTATAAGTGAGATATATATATATATATTGTAATATGTAGTACAAGTTACTCATTATTTAGAACAATTGTGTGAAAATTTTAAGCTATTTAGAGTAAAAATATTTTTGTGAGTATTAATTCATTATTTTTCATCATATATCAGCACAAAATGTTAGTAATATACCTCTGTATGTCCCACTACAATGGACATGCTTTTGCTAGCTAGCAAGGAATAATAGAAAGATTTAACACTTGTACAAGAATTTACTATTTAATCAACATGTATAAAACAATTTTCATAAATAAATATAATATACACATTTTTTATTATTTAAACTACAGGATATCACATCTGCGTATACAATAAAAGATACATGTATCACAATCTGGATTTCTCTAAAAACAAAATTTAATCAACAGTGAACTTTGGATACACAAAACACGGGCATAGTAGTAGCATTGTATAGAAGTACATTTTTATGTAATATTTTCTGTAAGTTAGTATCATAAAAGTTTTCTTCCTCTTTTACCATGAGATTACGTGGGTGAAAGTTGAAAATTTTCAAAAAAACTGGAAATCTTAATCTTGGTGCCACGGAAACATTTTTATGTAATATTTTCTGTAAGTTAGTATCTTAAAAGTTTTCTTCCTCTTTTACCATGAGATTACGTGGGTGAAAGTTGAAAATTTAAAAAAAAAACGAAATCTTAATCTTGGTGCCACGGAAACATTTTTATGTAATATTTTCTGTAAGTTAGTATCTTAAAAGTTTTCTTCCTCTTTTACCATGAGATTACGTGGGTGAAAGTTGAAAATTTTCAAAAAAACTGGAAATCTTAATCTTGGTGCCACGGAAACAATATAAAACCAGCAGGGTCCGGACCTGGAAAAACCGAAGGTTCCTAAAACTTTTAGCCATAAGATTATCAGACAGCAGTCTTACACTGTGTAAGAATGACACACATTGTGTATATACATATTTTTGGCAAAGATTTAATATACAAAAATTCACTTATAGCAAACAAAAATTCCAACATCACAAAATATCTACCGGTAGTCATTTTTATGTTTAGATGTTTTAAACCAAGAGACAACAGAGTACATGTTCAAGGTGCGTCTAAAATTTTCTTTTATTCAATTGCTCAAAGTTAGTAAAAACATCTGACATTACGACTATACATATTTTTATTGTATCATGTGTACATGGTTTGTAAGTCATATCATTATTTATTGTCTAATTTTTTTGTATTGTACACTGTTGGGGGGTCATGCCTTATGTTGAAATGAATATCTATCTATCAATCTACTAGTATTTATCATATAAATATATTTACAGCTAAAAAACCAACATGCAACAATGTTCTGCATAGATATACATGTATATAATACTGTATAATGACACATATACACGTACATTGTTTACACATTTTTTTGTACACAGTTTTTAGTCTAAAGCTAAATTATACACAGATAAGAAAATTCAGATTTTACTCTCAACTTAAATTGATGTTATACATGTACAGTAAAACTCACGATGCGATCACCTCGATATTACGACCACCTCGTTAAAATGACCTCTTATTTTCTTACCTGCTTTCAATAACTCCCCTCTAATTCAACTGGATAATGAGACGGCCCCATGATTATGACTGATTTTTAGAGTTCTGAGGGTGGCCTCATTATCAAGCTCTTACAGTACGTTATCAAAAAATTCACAAAACATTCTAAATCAGCTGAAGAGCTTCTTATTTGCCTCTCTGAAATTACTTTGTTACGATCTGAAACCACATTGAATATAATTTGATTTCCAAAAATTAACATCTGTATGAGTGCATGAGATGAGATTTTACACAGAAAACAGAATTTCGACTTTTGAACATCAAACAGAAAGAAATTTCTCGGAGGAATTGCTGCAATGAAGAACTACAGAAAACATTTTTATGTGAATTAATATAATGAAATACTAAGAAAATAGTTCAACAACTTTCAATTTTGGTGATTAATTATCTGAATCTAAAACAAATTATTTGAAAGCTAATTCTGAAGTCTAGCATTCTGTTTCCATGAAGTACACATAATTTACATATCAAATGACGTTTAAGGGTGCTTTATGGCGCATCGACAACCAGTTGTCTCGTTAAGTGCGCTTTCAAATACATGTATAAGGTAAAGGAAATAAGTATAAACTGTGTAACAGGATAATAAATTAAAAAGAATGAAGGCTAACTGATAAGAACTGGTTAAAATGGTGAGTGAGACTAATCTCACTTACATATCAAATGTACCAATCACTAATGTACATAAATATTAAGTCCAAAAAGACATGGACAATATGAATACTTGTATCACTTTGGTAGGATTGGTTTAATTCACTGTCACAAATTACATCTTCCTTTGAGTCTTTTTCATTCAAGTTGCAAAAACACTAATGTTTGACAGCATATCTCCAGACATAGCATTTAATTTAGCGGCTAATTGTCTGCAATGATTGGCTACATAGTGAGAGTTAGCCAGCCCTACATGCATCATGAATAACTCCTTCCCATGAACTGTGTTCCTGACAACATTTGGGAAACACTTGTGAGTTACATATCTATAAGAAAACAAAATATTTATGCATCAGAGTTGTTTGTTTTTATGACATTGTTACTGGTTGAACGCCACTTTTTAACAATTTTTCAGTTATATACAGCGGACGGTTTTCCTGGACGGTATACTAACCAGTACTAACTTACCCCTCCAAAAGGAGCCGGCACCTTCTCCAAATATGGAGGAAAATCAACATTTTTGTCAAACTTTCATAGAAGGGCATGACTTGCCACAACTGTGACTTGAACCCCAATTGCTGGGTCGTTTTATATTCCTTGAGTTAATAAAATAAAATAGTAAAATAAAATAATAATTGAACTAAGAGCACATTATAAAAATTGTGGTTCTTGGAATGAAAGATTTTGAAACTACACCATTGTTACTTTAATTGTTATAAATGTATTCAGTAATTCAAACGAAATAAAGAGCATTGTAGAAAAATATAATGAAAACATAATCATGCTGTTGCTGAAGGGAGGTTGTTGCTCAAGGGAAAGCCGCTCTTCAAAGGTTGCACTGTAGATACAGTACTGGACAGATCTACTAGTATTTAAACATAAAGTTATCAGTTGAGGGTACTGTCACAAGGACTCTGCTCTGAATTAGTTACAACGTGAGCTATTTACTTGTAGAAATTTCCAGTCAGAACACCAGGAGGTGGAGCTGTACAGTCTGCTCTATACGGTTTCTGTATGACTTCCGGTACACCCTGTAAAGGAAACTAGTCCTATCACTGAATTGTGATTAAATACCCCCCAAAATGGGCACAGACCACGCAACCGACCAACCGACCGACCGACCGACCAACCAACCAACCAACCAACCAGCCAACAACCAGGGTGATTCCAGCATACCCTCCAAACCTTTGTTTGCAGGGTTATAATAATACATTTAGCTTCTTCTCTTAGCAAAAACCTGGTATACACATAAGTGGCAACTGGAAGCTTTACTTTTATTGATAAATACAAGTATGGTCTTCATGTTAAGAGTATATAAGCTGCTTCTGGAACAAGGTTATATCAGTGCTTACATAATGACAAACTAACTAAGTTACATTGTGTGCTTAGAATTTCTGAATTTAGTAGGCAAACATTTATGTCACACACTACTGCTCCCATCACCCGAACTCATCCACAGAGTACATGTTCTCAGAGAATGAAATCATGGATTAAATTGTTTAATAGTCTGAGAATCTTTACTTACAGAGGTGTTTTCAAACCAGAAGAAGTATGAGAAAAAGTAATCCCCATCACGAGCCATCACAGTCATGTGACCTTCATGTAATTTTTGATGCATCCAGGTCATCATGCTCCATATCTGTAACCGTAGCAACAATATTATAAACACAAAAGTATTTTGATCTTGAAAAAAATGAAGTAACTAAGAGGTTTCAAATAACGAATATCATTTAAAGTGGCCTATCATATAATGCAACGCAATCAATTGCGAACATACAATGTAGATAGCATGTTTTGCATAATTTAACATAATTTTACTTAACAAATAAGTATTACAGCACATACCTTATCTTTAAGTAGTTGTGTGGCATCTAAGCTAGACGAGTCCTTAGTGTTTTGTGTGACATTTATGGATGGAGCTACAATTTGGTTTGTTCTTCTATTCACATAGATAAAATGCACTAAGCCTGGAAACTCAGTGATGTATCTATCAAGTGTTAAGATATAATCCATAAAAAAACATTCCTCATTAAGGCAAATTAATTTTGCTTTTAGCTCAGGTAGAGTGATATGATATCCGTAATTTATTGAAAGATCAGTATTTGAGACAGTCCAGTTGTTTGAGTGGTAATAGTCCTTGATTAGTAATCAGTGCTGTTAGTTCGAATCCCATCAGTGGACCAGACAAATTTCAGATGCGAGGAAGTTGTCTAGCTAGCTTTTAGAAGGTCAGTGGCTCTACCAAGGCGTATGCACGGTGGTGTCTTTCATCACCATTAGCGCTGGAAAAGTCGCCAAATGACCCTGGCTGTTGGTACGACAATGAACTAAAGTGAAAAAAATTAAGTTACCCCAGTTAATCTATGTGCATAAAATCAAAGGATATGTCGTCATTGTTATATTCCTCTGAGCCTTAACAATCAAGAACTCCTTCCAGTCTTTGAGTTGATCAACAAACAAATCACGCACTGAATCAAGTGTATCGAGCACTTCCTGCGTTGAAGGTCGAGGTGACAGATACAGTATCAGAAATATCTCAGTCAGCTTGTTTAAAAGAAACTTAAGAGATCTTTCTAGACTGAAATATTAAGAAAACAAAAAATATAGTTGACGATGATAATTATCAAGCTATTTAGCCATTAAGAGTTAAATCAACTCACTTTCATTTAAAAGTTAAGTCAGGAAACGAATTAAATCCTGAAAAGAGTCGGTAGATTTTAGAGTTATGAATAGTCATAGATACGACAACACAGACATATAAAATTCAAGTCATACAGTTTAACTTTTCAATAAAAAAATATATAAAGGAAACTTCACTTCAAAAATATTTCAGAGAAAAAGTAAAAAAATAAAAAGACTGAGCACTCAAGGAGGTTATATTGTTACCTAGGAGATAAGTCTGTTGAAGAGCTCTGTTCAAGATAAGACAAGAGAGCTCCACGGACATCCTCTGTCTCCCATTTCTTTTTAATACTGAGACAAACACTCTCAAGATGGCCCTATAATAAAGGAAATCAGTAGAAGAACAATATGTATCAGAACCAAAGTCACAAATGTGAGACTGATGTATCAATGATTATGTAATAAACCAAATATATAGCTTATGCTAATAAAACTTCAATCATAGGTTTTTACTTCCACTTGCCCGAGGGGCAAGTTACTTTGAACATCTACATGCCCCCAGTGAAAACAGGTTGCCCTATTTTTTAAGTTAAATTTTAATATAAATTTTGCATAAGTTCAGTTTAACATACACGTGTTGCATCGATATGAACCAAAAGAAAATGCTTTGAAGGAAAAGAAACACTACAAAATAATTTTACTTGCCCACCGGGCTATCTACTTAGAAAAATCACCAGCCCGCAGCGACTTTAACCCCCTGCGGGCAAGTGGGCATCAACTTAAAAAACCCCTTTAGATGAATAACTCACCTCAGTAAGTTCTTCAGAAGAAACCTGTATATAAATTGTTAATAAAAATTGTGATATCATGTACGTGAGGAAAATGATAAGGAACTTGAACTTGAAAGATAATTACAGTGCAACTTCTAATAAGCAGTCCACTCTTGAGCAACAACCTCCCTTTAACAACAACATGATATTTCCCACTGTACAATTTAACTATTAATTTAACCTCTCTAGAGCAACAACCTCTCAAAAACAACAACAACATAATTTAGCTTCTCCCAAAGGGTGTTGCTTTGGAGAGGATGCACTGTACAGTGATTTTTTTGTAATTATGGGAAAGGGTCCAGTCCAATTGGGAAAAAAATGTGGGGTGTGATGCCAAAACTGGGAATTTTTTTAGTATGGGTGTTGGGAAAAAATGACTATTCGAATGGGAAGGGTCTGTTTACCAGACATAAACAAAGAAGGAAAAAATCACCCAATTGTATAAACATTGGTTAACTTTCAACGAATGGTTAATTTAACCCAAGGTTAAATTTAACCATTTTGGTTTACTAACCATTAAAAAAATCATTTAAACATTTAAAAAGGGCTGCCATTTTGGTACTGGTTACCGTTTATGTTAAGATTTAACCAGCATCTTAGACTTGGATTAGATTTATTTGAGCCTTAACAAAAACAACACTTAGTTAAACTTAAACAAAATTTTCTACTAAAGCTAACCGAACGTTTAACCAAAATTTTAACCAAAACTCTGATTCAACCCAGTGGTTAAAGTTAACCAATGTTTATACAATTGGGCGCAGAACTTGAGTATAATGATAAAAGGTTTCAGCAATTTTCACAAACATGTTTATAATATTACCCTGGCTTTCCTCAGTGACAAAAGAAGTTTAGCTAGTTGAGTGTTGATAGTTTCGTACATAAATTGACCCTGTAAAGCATTCATTGGTTCTTTATGTTCTCTAAGCAATTCCTTCAACAGCTGAAATAACTGCACCAATTTATTGGCCTGTGAAAGCTTGGTGGACTGTAAAAAGAACACATCATATACATGTACACAGTATTACATTAACAATTGGTGTTGTAGATACTGTAGTTGCATTTAATATCATTGGCATCAAATTTCATGGATTTGTCTAAATCAGTTATTTTTTAGGTACGTAAATTCGTAGATTTTCAAATTTTGAATAAAAATATTTTCTGGTACATTATTCATAATTTTGTGAACATCTTTGTACTGGTACTTGAATTTATGGATAAGCTAACCCACAAAATCCACAAAACTGCATGTTCCGATTGTCACTGAGATGACTAATAATATTTACATGATCTTATTCATCTGCAATATTAAATTTTTAATGAAGCCACGACAAGAGGAAGAAAACTGGTTTTCTGCCAAGCACAAAATAATCAACAGCAATTTATATACAATCAAACTTGTGAACAAAGGCCATCCTTGGGAGAAACAAAATGTGGTCTTTATGTAGTAGCGTAGTAATACAAAATATGCAAATGTAGTGATTTGGCTAAATTGAATATTTATTACATGGTTTGGCAGGGCCGAAAGATATTTCCGGCACAGGTTTACTGCTCTCTTGAACCACACGTTATGTGATAAAAGAATATTGTATATTACCTCTGTCAGCACTATGAGTATTATTCCAGGAAATATTTTCCTACAGTGCATCTGATACGGGGAATATTTACATAATGGTGTGTATAGGAAAGCAGGCTGTTTAACGTAATCTAAATCATGCGGGGCATTGAATACAGCTTCATCTTCGTCTTCAGTCTCATGTAAGCGTAGATCTGATCCACTCCGGTGACTACATAAATGTCGTTCTGAAATATACATCATACCTAAGTCAGGTATATTCAACTAACATGTGGTACCATAGATGTTAGGCATAAGAAATTGTTTGTTCCTGGTTACCTGACCTAACCTATTTTTCCCCCGCAACCCTAGACTTTTATTACACCTGCGGAATAGTACATCCACTCTCTCACTTTTTTACCTTCCTGTACGAAAATAACCTCAACAGTGGCTTTCAAGAGTAACAGAAAAAATCCCCCCCCCAAAAAAAATTCTCAACCTACCAACCCTATTTGTAATTAATATATAACCAGAAACAAACATTTTTTTAAAGCCTTAAACATGTTTTTTATTAGAAGGAAAATTTGTTTAACATCCCAACTCACAGCAGATATTTCATATCATTTCATGCTGCATGTTTCCTATAACACAAAATTACACAGTATCAAAAATCACTAAAAATGTTTTGAATTGATACCAATACCAAAATGATGCAAGGTATTCCAAGAACTTTTAACTGATTGAAAAATTAGTCATTGTATACTGCCAAATATCACAAGCATCATGGTCCAGAAGTAGAGCGTTCGACCTCTGATTCAAAGGTCCTGAGTTCAAATACCAACTTCTACAGGTTTCATTCATGAACTTCATAATCACATTTTTCAGACGCAGTACTGGCATGATTAATATAAGCAAAATTGATTGTTTCGCAATCAAGCTTAAATAAAATTAGTTTAAAAGTAAATATCACATCAAAAGGTGGTTTATTTGTTTTTTGCATTGTTAATCATCATCTACAGTAATTCATCATTTCA
Organism: Lutraria rhynchaena; assembly: GCA_008271625.1. Taxonomy (NCBI): domain Eukaryota; kingdom Metazoa; phylum Mollusca; class Bivalvia; order Venerida; family Mactridae; genus Lutraria; species Lutraria rhynchaena. Next base: position 2,077,011 of record VIBL01000019.1, on the reverse strand, counting down.
AAAAAAATTCCACAACACTACTGGGCAAGTTTTAATCTTAGAAAACAATAAGAACCTTTCAAATTGACTTCACCAAAACTTCGACTTCTACCACGACCCATTGCGTCATCAGCTGCTTCGTTATCATCGATCTCATTGTTAATTTCATCAAGCGTATGACTGCGTTGACGAACCAAAGATGTCTTATCTGTTAGGACCGATATCCGACTTTTCATATTACGAAACATATCTAACGTCCTTTTCAGATCGGGAACTTTTGGCCTGAATGATTCCTTATGACTGGATGACATATTCTCACCAGCCGAAGTTGGAGACGTTGTTGGGGTAACATAACTCTCAGAAACTGCAGGGTATGCAGGTTTCTCACTTCCTGCAGGAAATTTACAAAGAAATTCATTGATATCGTAAATAATAAATTCAACACAAAATTGCAGTAATCTTCAGAAACAAAACATCAAAAGAATTAAAACATATCTCAGCTAAAATATGTTCAAGATGTTGTGATTTCTCCTACCAGTTTAACAAACAAAAAGAAAATCTTCCACAAATGTACATAAATTTAGGCCAAAAAAAAATAGATGTGTTTCCAGTTACCCATCCCATTCAAGTCTAGGATACTGGTTAAATCTTAACATAAACGGTAACTAGTACCGTAGATGTTTAAATGATTTTTTTAATGGTTAGTAAACCAAATGGTTAAATTTAACCTTGGGTTAAATTAATCATTTGGCTTAAGTTAACCAATGTTTATACAATTGGGCGTAGAAAGGCAAATACCAGAATCTGAAGATCTTTCAGCTGTTCCAGGTAATGGTGGACTACTGTCATCCCAGTGTTTTCCTTCAAATGCACTGAAGTACTGTAATAAATACAAGTAAATACAAACAACATACGCGTGGTAAACATATATACATGTATAAACATTTGAATGAAGTATTACCTACTTCTCTGGTCCTATAGCAACGCAATTCTCACTTAGATTACTGTTTTTCAAATACATTCGAACTTTAGAATACATAGATAGATAACAGCAAGTATGCCGATTATACCACACCATACAATTAAGAAAACACACATGACATCATTACAATTTAAAAAGCATTTACATCAATAATACAAAATTTATTTTCATTCTACTAGAATGTGGGGCTTCCATTGTCAAGTGGTTATGGTAAGTATCATAGGTTTGTCAATGCAGTCATATGCTTGATGAAATTAACAATCAGATGGATGATAATAGAGCAGCTGATGAATCAATGATGGGAGGCATCGTGGTCTATGGGAGGCATCGTGGTCTAGAGACCAACCTCAGATCAAAAGGTTCTGAGTTCGAATCCCAGCTTTGATGAGTTTCGTTCATGAACTTCACAATCCCGTTTTTCGGACGCAGTACTGGTGTAGTGTCCAGGAAGCAAACTTGAGCATGACCAATATAAGCAAAATTGCTTGTTACTCAATCGAGCAAAAATAAATTTGTATAAACAATAAATTACAAACACCGAACTACTGAATTAGTTATCACTAGCAACAAACTGCTGTGAGTTTGAATCCCAACTGAAACCAAACAAATTGCTCAAGTGAGGAAGCTGACAGGCTGACTTATGGAAATTTGGTGGTTCTATCCAGGTGTACGCCCGGGGTGTTCCTCCACCATTAAAGCTGGAAATGTGGCTAAATGTCCCTGGCTGTTGGCGCAATGTTTAACCCAAGCAAGAAAATACTCTACTAAAATGCTGAATCTGTACTGTAATATTTTTGTATAATTATATTTATAAAGTAAATGAACATTACAGAAGAAACTTGGCTCATACCTCATCATTTTCTGTTTCATCACCCGTAGTAAAGCCTTCTACAGCACTTTCATACCTCTCCCGATGTGGAACAGATACACGTATAGTAGCTGGTGTTTGAGCATCTTGTCTGATTAAATACAGTAGAGCAGTTTTAATGAATTCCCGGGAACCCAAATAATTACTTCATTATATTCATACTTCACTGTATCAATATTTCAATGTATCCAATTCTTTGTTACAGTGCAAATCTGTCAAGAGCGGCCTTTTCTTGAGCAAAAACCTCCTTTCAACAACAGCATGATTTTTTCCCACTTTACAATTTAACTATTAATTTAATCTCTCTAGAGCAACAACATCTCAACAACAACATGATATTGCTTCTCCCAAAGGGTGTTGCTTTGGAGAGGTTGCACTGTATATCCAAAGTCACTATAAATCTGATTTACAATGATATATTTCTTCCAATTCCAATGCTCATTGTTTTAGTACTATAATCAATTAAGAACTATTTATTGCCTAAATCCATTTCTTATAGATTAGAAAAATTTACATGCTGGTATCACACAGACATGGATCTTATCAAGCTGTAAAACAGGATATGCACAAAAATAAAGCAATCAACACCGTATAAGGTACAACAATTATTAACACATTGCCACGTAATACAGCATTTCCCTGCATCTGAAGCAGATGATTTATGAAAACACTGTGGCATTGTTTGACTGTACATATACCTGCTGGTTGAGGTATTCGTACTGGCGTTGTATGTCTGAGCAAATAAATCTTCTATTCTATCATGTGTCGGAAATAGACTTCTTACAAGTAGAATAATACAAAGTATATCTGGCGATAAAAGTTCTGGTGCATTCCGACTGAAAGAAAGGATTAAATTGAAATTATTAGTCTCTTTACTGCTTACATTCAATTACAGTTCAGTACAATTACAGAGTCCATGCAATACAAATTACTTTGCTGTCAATGTCAACATTGCTTTCATAAAAGTCATACTAAATTTGCAAACATTTGTACATGTACAAAATTGATTTTCATGGTACTAAAATACTTTAATTTTAATTCAGGCTTAAAAATAAAGAAGACCAAAGACTTGTTAAAAAAATGCAACAAAACACCTTTTAAGGTCAAGGACATTCATTCAAATAAAATCTGTAGCAGCAAAATAGTAAAGTGGTCATATTCCATACTTTGAATAGAGAGCCAATAATTTACTGTTGACAAGAAGCAATGCATGCTGGGCGTGCCTTTCTCCGACATCACGTAACTTGCCAATTGCATGTTGCAGAGTGTCAACACATTTCTCGCTCACATTCATAGACAGGTTCATGTGTAACTTCTCCACAGCCTAAGGGGAAATGTAAGATACTTATGTTTTTTACTGGGGTTTAACGCTATTTTCAATATTTTTTTCAGTTAAATACGATGGCTAGTTCACCTAAACAGGCTAGTTCCTGGACTGTATACTAACCAGTACTAACCCCTTCCACAAGGAGCCGGCAAGGAAAATCGGCAACTTCACAACATATGGAGGAAAATCAACATCTTTTGTCAAATTTTCATAGAAGGGTATGACTGCCGTGACTGTGATTTGAACCCTGATCGCCAGGTTACAAGTACAGTGCACTAACCACTTGACTGCAATCTCAGCCTGGATACTGATGCACAATATGGTAGTATAACGTAAAGGTATTACAAAAGGGTGCAAAGTGGCACTTCTGCAAAGATTATTAGCTACATGATAAAATGGACTCTAAAATGTATGAGAGCATTCAGCTCTGTAGCCTTAAAATCTGGTTAAATCTGCCATATTTCAAGCAAAATAATACCGGTACATCTCTAGACAAATATATCAAAATATATCAGGTTTGTCTCTGAAGACATACCATAAGTAAACTTAGAAAATAGAATATAAATTAATCATTGATTTCAATATTTATCCCTTTTTCAATTTGACTGTTTGGTCATTTCAATACATAAGTTTTCTTACTAACAATTTACTAAATTTGTAACTGTAACAAATACCTCAACAAGAAAAGATTGTTCGTTTTTAGCCAAGTATGTCCATGTGGAGATCAACAATCTTAAAAAATTCCATCGTTCAGTTTTACTAACGAACTTAGGTTTACCGATTCTGGAGTAGAAAAATAAAAATGATCATTTATTGAAAATGTGAATAATTAAATTGTTAAGAAATACATAACATGTCGCAAAATAAATAAATTTTAACACAAAATGGCTTTGGACATACATCTATCTAGATATTTGGTCAAAATGGAATTGTCCATACATTGTCAATTTGTACATTTGGCATGTTTTGGGTTGGCAAGGATTTGGGGTGGGTGGGATTTTTTTATTTTTTTTTCTAGAAATCCTTTTCTTATATATACATTTGTATTCATGAATGGTTTCTGTGGTTTTGTAAATATAAAGCATACTCTTCACTGACTGGTCCCATAGTAAAACCAATCAATCGTACAAACACCAACGTCTTCCTGCGTAAGAAATCCTCACATTCAGTGCCGTCTCCATTTATAGCAATGATCAAAAAATCTTCAAACTGCAAGATAAAAGATAAAAATATCTGAACATTTATGCTCGTATTGATTAGAAAATATTCTGGGAAAAAAACAGTTTAAAACTTACATGAAAAAGGTTCATTAAACTATTTACAAACAAAAAGTCATGTTTTAGAGTAGGTCAGTTGGAAAAATTTTCTTTTCTTTTTTTTTGTAACATACCCTTGGTACTTCGGAAGTATGATTTGTCCCCAAATACTTCTGTACTTTGGATTTTGTCGTCAGAAACTAAAGGGTCTGCGCTAAAAAATAGGGTTGATCAAGTGACCATAAACGAACTTCTTTCTGGCCTAGTATAATATGAATAAATTTTTGTACATTGTGTTGATGAGTGTAAGTTAAACTTTCATTTTAGCTCATTATCTAATGAAGATAAAAAATATAACTTTACCTGTCTGAAGACGAACAAGAAGTTATCTGTAGATATAGATGAACAAGGATTATTGGCATGATCAATCATGAACCATTGAGACATAAACAAGGGGGAGAACTGTTGCATTACAATGTTGGGGTCTATCTTCGTCATATCACTGACATCATCCTGTAAGTGCAACGTTAAATCATTAACATCAAATCAGAGACTGAAAGAAAACTCTTTGGGCTGGTTAATTCTGATATCTAACTATTTTTTGTGTCTCAGGAAATAATTCTTAATTACTGAATGTAACTAACATTCTATATCCTGTCAATGTAGACATATACATTTGACAGGAACCATATTTAAGAGGTAGAGCGTCCAACCTGTGATCCGAAGGTCCTGAGTTCGAATCCCAGCTTCGACGCGTTATGTTCATGAGCTTCACAATCCCATATTTCGGATGCAGTACTGGTGTAGTTTCCAGGATGTGGACTCAAGCGTGATTAATATAAGCAAAACTGCTTGTTGCATAATCAAGCTAAAATGAATGAGTATAAACTAAACTAATGAAGACGTTTAAAAATAAACAGTTCAATATTGTTCTGTTTTGATATAAAAGATTAGTCCAACAAATTAAACCATAACACTACCAGACACTTCTTTATTAGACACTCTCCATTGGAGAGTATAAATTTGTTAAATGGTCTTGTTTCAATCAGTCATCAACAAAGTTTTACCACCAAACTGGTTTACTAGACACATGCACCCCTTTTCTTTCAGACAACTTCAAACTCCATGTAATCATTGTAACTTTTCCTTTTACCCAATGTAACGTAGAGTCCCAGGTCTTACCCGGCTACCGTCATACATTGGAATTCTATGCCAGTTGACATTGCACAGGCATCTACCCTGGACCAGTTTAGACAAGTGTTAACTAATCTGTGCTATTATTTCTGAGTGGTCAAGCTGTTTAAACCTTTTAACTGTATATTTCATCATTTTATTAACACTATCAGCTGTTTCCATCCTCACACACACATTACATGCGTACACATTTCTTCTTTTAAAATTCTAGCACTGACGCGCACCTGCACAAAATACTCAGAATGGTGCGCTGCAGTACTATAGATATTTAGATAAACAAATAATGCACTATTTACATGATTCATTGATAAAACACTTCTTCAGTAAAATAACATTTTTCTTGAAGAAAATATCGACAAAAATACAACATTTTTGTGAAAAATCACCCTTCAAATATTGAAATATATATTGAGAAATTAGAAGGAATGCTTTCATTGTAAATGTTCTATTTTATCACCATTACTGGACTATTCGGTGGCTTTTTTACAAGCAAATTTTTATTAAGATATAATATTTTACCCCAATAAATCCCATTTCTTTCGCCTCGTCATTGATATGCTTTGCAAATTCTTTATCGGTATCGATAAAATGAATATCGTTCAGTCTATCAACAACTAAAAATCCTTTCATTTTGTAGAAACAGTCAACATCCTAACTCTCGACCTAAAATGAAACTGAAAGTAGGTGGAAACATCACGTGACGTCTAACTTCCGGGTTGTTGTTTAGACCTGGTACCCGTTTAGACCTACCACATGTCGTTTCCGTACGTTTCGTTAACGCGTCGTTTCAACTAGTTCGTGTTTTCTGTTGTATATAATATAGTTTCATTATAATATTTATAAATGACTTAGAGTTGTAAAGTTGTGTGACCGGCAGTGAATGAAACTGGTAATGAATCTCAATGTTCAGTACGCCGTAACTACTCATCCAATTCTGTAACCGGTTACGGAAAAGGGCGACTTTATTATTTATTTGTCGAATTGGTTCCCGATGACTGTGTCTTAACAGAGGTAGCATTGAAACGTGGAACGGGAAATAGTCTGACCGAAACTTTGACAGAAGTTCCCGTTTTTATCGGAGGGGGGTTAAGGTCATCATCCGTTCACGAGTGCTGCGCTTGCGGGGTTCAGTTTTTTTGCAATTTTTATAGATCTACGAATATTGTTAAGCTGCATTTACATGTACCTGGGAGCGAGGGGCTTATACAATGTTGTTTATAGTGCAGTGAAATTTTGATTTAATCCGCTTACTTTGTCATAAACTAAGCTATATTATACCCGTTGACATTGTATGTCAGGCTACGCACATGAAAGGTGCCTCGATTCACCGCCAAGTGCATTCTGAGGTCACTGTTTACCAACAAGAGTGGGCTGACTCAGCTCGGTATTACTCCGCCATCAGTTTCGGGATTAAATAATGCATGTTAATGAAATATTCACTGAACAGATTAAACTCAAATTTATGGATGATATGATGACAACATTACCACTATATACTTTGCATTTTTTTGCGCCAAATCTTAGGACTATTTCTTTGCGCGTTTGAATCTGTGTGCACAGCTGATCTTTGTTTACATCATTGACGTTTAAATATAGGTCATCGGAATATTCTCTATTTTGATTATTTGGTTAAAGTTGATTTGACGATAAATCCTCCGTGGAAAAGATCCAGAAGGTAAGAATGTAATAAAGTCAGTAATGTCACATTGATTTTGATTTTTTTTACCAACTGCTGTCCGTCTTTTCTTAGATTCATCGCAATTTATGTGGATTGAACGTAAACAAAAGGACAAAAATGGCGCGGCTGTTTTCGCGAGAAATCAGTGATAATATACGCGAAGTTTTCGGTGAAGCCTTTGCGTGTCCATATCAGATTAAGCATGCAAATCGGGCATTTGTATCGTTTATTGTGTTTGGTACTATTTGTTGATCACATGCATTCTATCTAGCTTAGATTTGGTTACTAGAATATTGAAATAATTCGGAATATGAACTTGTACAATTGTAGTCAGTATTTCGGTGTTAGAAAGACGTTTCAATATATTGCACTGACATGAGATGCGATCGTCTTTTATATTGTCTTATCATTAACTGGACTTCAGTGTGATTGTTGCATAGTTTTTAGAATTAACAATTACAATCTTCAATTAGCTGATTTTGTTGCATAATTAATATACTTTGCAGCCATTTTTTCTATGTACAGTATTGTAATAGGAGGCAGAAAATAAAGTTCCCAACACGGGGCTCGATCCCGTGACCTGCTTGTAAGTCAGCTGCCCTACCAACTGAGCTAATTGGGCAGATGGGCATACAAACTACTATAAACACATACTACACTGTTACAGTATTAATAAGGATCTCACTAAAAGTAAAAAGGGACTAGAAGAATTTTAGCACCATGAAGCAACAAGAAGCTTCAATTTTAATTTGAACAATATTGAAATAATAATTAAAATATCAAAGAATAATCGTAGACAATCCTTTATAAAAACTAAGATTTTTATCAGATAGTAACTTAACTATTGTGTAATATCGACACAGCTGAAGTTCTTGTCGCTCTTACATTTATGAAGTGACAAGAAGTAATATTAATTAATTACCTTTTGAATTTTTGGTGAAATTCTTTATCATAATGGTAGAAAATTACATCAATGATATTATAAAGGAAAGAAGTTAGTGATAATATTGTATGATATCGATGAAAACTCAGTAGAATTTCGGGTTATAATATGTCCCTTTGTGTCTGAACACAAATGTGAGAGCTACAAAAAAGTCGAAGAATTTGAAGTCTTAGTTTTGTGAAAGTCCTATCGATAAGTGTGTAAGAATATGGTTATTGAATGTGAAAAACCAGTTTGGTGAAAATTGTTCTGATAAAATATTCAATGTTGATGTATTACAGTATATTCGTTGAACTTTTACTACCTCATTCTTTAGTGTTGAAAGTCTGCTGATAGGATAGGGGATCACACACCTGAATGTTTAAGCCAAGAACTGACCTGTTGAATTCGTACCATTTCTGGAATGCAGTTATATTTTTGAAATTTTACTCCAACCATTTCATGCTTATTTAAATTAGCTTGACCCTTGATTGTTTGATTTTATAATCCTAGGGGCGGGGTTTGAAGAGTTGCATCATTTGTGTATAATTTCTGAGCCAGTGGTCATTTAGTTCAAAGCTGTGTCCATAACTCCTCATACACATTTAAACTTTAACAGGTGTCGGTATTTTGGTAAAATTGATTCTTATTTTCCTATGTCAGTTCTGTGTTTTTATATATTAATATAGTCAATTTATTTCTTTTATCGCATAAATTGTTATGGTTTCAGATTAGCATTGCATTGTACCAACAATATTGTAATCACGATGAATATGAGAACACCTCCTGATCTGGTGGAGAAGGATCCACTGCTCGGTAACATACCACAAGTTGAAGGAACTATGGAAGTTTCTAATCAAGAGTGGACAGCCGAAGAATTAGAAAATGCTGAAATTCAGGTAGACATACAATTATTTGAAATGTTGTGTTAGATTACATACTTCATGTAGATAACAGGCTGGCATTCAGTCTAAAGGTTCATAGACACGTTTTATGAATGCAATTTTCTTGATGACTTCTTTTGATTTTACAGTATAGAAATGATTAGTCTGTGGTGACTAAATCACTGATAATGGAATCTTATATAATGAGGCAATTTTTGGATATCTGCCTGCAATGTTATACTTGAAATTCTTGAAATATCGTCCAACTTAAACCAGTGAGCTATTTTTTTATATCTGTGTGGTAAGCAAGTGCTGATTTGGTTACTCTTTGGCAGTTTACAATTGATAGTATGGGATATCCTCAAAGTTAAGTACTTATATAATTTAGAAGCCGAAAATCTTTACAAGAGCATTAATTTATGAAATTGCAGATCTATAAAATGAATGAAACTGTGTCAAAATGGCGAAGGATTGAGCTGTCTTTTGAAAACAAAATTGATCTAATTAGTTAGTTATTTAGTGCTGTGTTCAAATAGGACAATTAGTGGTATTAAGTATAAGACAATGATGGTCAGTTGAAGTAATAACACATTCATAAAACACAAATTTTCACTTGTTTATTCACTGAAAACTTCTGAAAACCAGAAACTGGAGACTTCCGAAGCCCTAACTATTTTTAATTGCCCCATAGGTGTTCAGTATTTTGAAGTCACACTGTAATACATGTACACCTGCAACTGTGGTCCAGAGGTTAATTCGCTGGACTTGGAACCCGGCAATTTTGGTTCAAATTTCGGGTGCAGCTGGTCAATCCTATATATGATTATTTGACAAAAATGTGGATTTTCCTTGCTGGCTCCTTGTGGAAGGGTAAGTTAGTGCTGGTTAGTGTACAGTCCAGGAAAATTTGGTTAGGTGAATTGACTGCTGTATAAACTGAATAATGTTGAAAAACTGTGTTATACCCAGTGGAAAAAAGAATACATTTTCCTATCATTGTCTTATATTTACATATAGGTCCAACAAGAATTGCTTGAGGAGGAGTTTATTGCTGAATGTTTTGAGGAGATGATGGAGGAAGAGGAAGCTGAATGGTGTTATTACATGATCAATTCACAACCACCATATTACTCTACTCATACGATATCATCCACTCTCTACTCTGATAATATGTACTCTAGTAATACAGCATCATACTATTCAAATGAATCCAATATTACGGATCAGAGATATTTTCTGGTGAGTTATAGTTTGTTCAATTTAGTTCAGTTATTGTATAGTTTGACAAACAAACTATAGGGAGCTAGCATGTTGAAGGGATGGTGTATAATGGTGTATTAGGCTTTAAATGTCAACATATACACGTATATGTATGTAATCATATGATACATGAGTTTTTGGTCTGTGTGGCCATTTTAGGCTTAATACACCATTATACACCATACCTTCAATGTGTTAACCCCCCTATAGTCTGTTTCTTTGCGTCATCCATAAACTGTTTTATTAGCATTACGCGTGATATGTCAAGTCTTAATTTCTTCGTTGCTAAATGTTTGTGTTAAGCCATTGGATAGTATGCGAATTAGATGTGCATGATAATTAACCCTTTGCCTCATAATACCACATTTCCTGCATCTGAAGCAGACGACTTTTGAAAATATTGTGGCAAAAGAAACCATTGCCTGTAATGAGTAATGGCTTCTTTTTCCACAATGTTTTCCACTCTGTCAGAGAGAAATAACCCAATTTTCCTAAATAAATTGATGTATTGTATGTTTGCTTTGAATTGTTAAGAGTACAAAATATGTTTATGAGGCAAAGTGTTTAAATTCTGAACTGTCTGATTTCATTAATGTAAACTGTATTTTTTGTATCATGAGATATTGGTCACACATCTTATGATTGAATGCAAACTGGTTGTATGATCCTGTTATTTGTATACAGCTCGTTGATTGTTACTTCGATGTAGGATTTAATCATTTGTGGTCTGTTTTTTCTTTGATTTCAGACAAGTAAATTAAATCCCGAAGCTCCTGAGTTCATTCCGAGAGGCATCGCATGATAGTTTGAACACAGCTTTACGCTATGTATACTACTAGTGCTTTCGTTTATCTGATCTGCCTGTCAGAGTGGAATGACTCAGTATTTCCGATGTGCTATATTTATTATTTATATACTTAAACATAGCCATCATCGACCACCAAAATGTTGCGAAAAAAATTTGAAAAATGTGATAAATATTGTGAATGTATTTGTGTTCATGTGAACTGAACAAAATGGTTAACTTACTAGTAATTCTGTCTTAATTTATTTTTCTAAAATTTTAAATTTCAGAAAATAATTGTGGGAAGTAAGTCTCTGTATTAGTTCTAAAATTAAGCTTGAACATATTCGGTTGGCTTCAAAACTAGGCAAAAAATTAGAGTTCTGTTGTAATTTAATTTCAGGGTTTTTGCTAGACGTCAAAAGTTGAGGGCCAAAAATGACCCTTGACTGATGATAATTTGAAGAGTCAACAAAATGTTCTTCAAATTTTATTGTAAATTTGTCACTTTTGGTATAAATTCTCAAGGGTCAAAAGATTTATTTTACTGATTTCAAGAGTCAAAATGCTGTGTCAAGGGTCAAATGAAAGTCCGGAATTTACCGTTGATGTTATAGTTTTGATGATTGATAAAAACTTGTATCTAAGAGTTGAATGACTTGAATATCTAATTATTTAAATGTAATACCTAAAGAATTAGTTTACATCTTGGACGATTTGCTTTGAACATTATTTACTAGTAAGGAATTCATTTTGTTCATTTTATATGTTAAAAAAAACATAATTTCAAAAAAAATATGGTCGTTTTAATTTTGCTGTTTAACAATAAAATAGTTATACTATACTAGCACACAAAATGTTTGGAAATCCTTATGTCGCTGATATGAAGGAAATGCCAAGCAAAATTGCAATCATGTATCTTTTGGTGGGTACCTGGTTAGTTCCAGCTATATTGCATTAATCGAATTGAAATATTCGTTAATTTTAAGTATCATGTATGATCTTCCGGTATAATTATGCAATACAGATGCTATGTAACATCATCGTGTTTCATCCTGTGATGATTTGTCTTAATGTTGATTTATTTATAAATATTTTGATCCAATTATTCAGATCTTATAGTTGAAATAGGTGTTTAGTAGTGAGACATCTGTGTATCTACAATGTTTTAAAAGGGTAACTGATGCATTTTATTGATAATAGACATTGTCGTGCTACTGTGTAGTTATGCAAACATTAATGGTACAATAAAAATATAAAAAATTTAAAAAATTCAAACAAAAAATATTGCTGTATGGTAATTAAAGGCCATCTTAAGAGCTTACACTTATTTTTCAAATTGTTTGACCCCTATCACAGTCTGTAATAAGAGACTAAATCACATATTTTATTGTTAATTGTAGTTTTGTATCTTTCTTTGGTACTTGACTAGGGGTGTAGATATGCGCCAGAAGATGGAAAAATAAACCGGCTATTTGAACATTCTCACCGGATACTTTTTCCCCATAAGGGGCGTTGTCCCTTTGTCTCCTGGGGGAACCCACAGACCTCCCTTCTACTTTAAGTAGCGTACCGGCTAAATGAAAACATTTCTACACCCCTGCTTGACATGATCCGAGACATGTTGAACAGGTGATTATGATCCAAGTATTAAAGATGATAAAAGCATTGAAATTTTGTGACCCAGTGTACAATTATTAAGATGGCCTCATATTTTATTGTAGATATATATGCTTTGTACTTTGTTTGTCTGGTATTTTGAATAACATAATAATCTCGTAATTGTGTATTTTCATAGTTAAAAAAAATTAAAACTGTTCTATAATGCTCTATGTTAGAACTCTCCCATTGTAATGTCATAGTAATATTTTATTTAGAACATGTACATTAATAAGGACAATATTTCACTGGTTTTGTTATGAATAAACTGAATGATTTATACAGTTTTCAAAGAAAACAGCATGATAGGTGAAAGGCTCTATGTTACAGTAGATGCTACAGTAAATTTAGTATTGTTAATTAAGTAATGAAAAAAATTATGATTATCATTGCATAGTACTTAACATCGAAATAATTTTACAGGTAAGTCAATTCTGCGAAACAAAGAAATCCTTAACTCTTGCCTAATAAATTCATCACTAAGTGAGTCATGTTTATGATGAAATCATTCCCCGACTGACATCACCATATCAAGATGTTTTAACTGTTTGTTATATAAATGTAGCTGTGTGGTATGCACCAACATTCTAGTGCCATGCTTTCATGTTAGTAGCTCGAGATAAGATTTGAAGAGGAGCAATGAGATTTTACAGCATTTTCCGTTAAATAAATCATTATGCCTTGTGTTAAGAAATGCTAGATGTCTTTGATTCGAATTACAACAGCTCTTGCTTTCGACATATTCTGATAATAGTTTGAATTAAATTTCAATTGGTGCATATTGTTTGACCATATGGTGGAACATAGTCGATTCGTTCTTTTTATTGTATGCGGCTGAAAAGATTCTTTAAGTATTTTACTTTCTAATCAATCCTTCCCATGTTACTGTAAAGTACGGTTGCAATTATATACCTGTACTGTATATTTACTGTAACAGTTTAATGCTTGTTGTTTTAAAAAATTTTAATTTGTAGAACTTTCCGACCGTATCTAACTATCTGATATACCATATAGTGGCTTTTTTTGGTGTATTTGATGTTCATTATATTCGTAAGAATCGTGAAAAATGATTTATGGAAATAAATACATCCTATGGTAGATTGGGAAAAAAATGTATTCAATTCATGAAAAAGGTCATACGCAAAAATTTATACACAGTAATACTTACAACTTGGAAGTGCTGCAGTACTTGTTATTTTATCAACATTCTTGTGCTAGGAAATATTTTTGCTTGTATGGCTGTGTGAGCATTCATACTTTGTGCTATAAATTTTTCCTCTGTCAAGCTGGTGCATATGTATATTATGTATGTATATGTTTACAATTCTGTTCAACATAGTATTTAGATGACTTTTGAATTTATGAAGAATTCTGCTTTGTTTTTATTAAATCCTGGTGTATTGTATTAACAAATCTTTTAAAGTCAGTTCTGATATCAAAAACCTCACCTTTTGATTTACCAAATTGATCTGAGCAGCTGGTACAGAATACTACTTGCAGAGTACTGTCATTTTTTTGTAATTGTTTACCATGTGTCCAGTAAGCCAAATGTTCTGAAATATGTATGATGTTTCAATAGCTAATTATGATAACATATGTAAGTTTTGATAGTTGTACTCTGCTAAATCAGTTTTTTTTCAATCAAATTTTGTTTCAGACATTATAGTGACATTTCAATGGACTTATGTTTCGAAAGTCAGATATCAATGACAGTCAATTAATGAATTATTGACAGATTGTATTTGTTTTTAATTTCATTATTTTATATGCATGCATAATCAGAAATAGACTATGTTTATGGGAGAACATTGTTTATTAATTGCATTATTCCTGTGTCATTTTTGTTGATTTTATTAAATTTGCAATTTTGCAAAGAAAATTATGCTTCTGTTGTTATATATTTTGTAGTCTTACAGCTGTTTGCTAATTTTTGGTTTTTAGTTAACATGCATGGGTGAAAATTGAAAATTTTTAAAAACTGGAGATCTTAAACTGCCAGGGAAACAGTAAAAACCAGTAGGGTACAGACCTGGGAAAAACTGGAGGTTCTGGAAAACTTTTGACGGAGAAAATGATCTGAAGAGATTGCAAAGTTGTTATCACATTAATGACCAAACATGTTGAATATTGATAAAAAACACAGTATCAATACAATTTAATATAGAAAAATATAGGTCACCGTGAATACTGTCAGGAATTAACATTTTGCTATTTTTTCAACAAGGGCAATAACTCTAACAAAATTTGAAAAATGTGTCGTAAAGTACATTGAAGTATCTAGGGTAACTAGCAAAGAAATTATGACAATTGGGCAATACTGTTTTTTTTCTAATATTACCATTTTTGGGTTGCATTTAGCAGATGCATAAAATGATTACCGTATTAAGGATATAAATTATAATACCTTAATATGAGATGTTTTATAAATAATACTAGTAATCATATCAGCAAGTTGATAAACAGTGTAATTCTTCAATGATATTACAACAACTACACATTCATTCATCTATTTATTTCGCATTAAGAAATTAATTATAAAAGTAGCAAAAGATTTTTAGACCAAAATTAGCCAACCTGGTGAATACTTTTCAGCATGAGATTCTTAACAAAGTCTAACAACCTGTAGAAAACAAGTCGGGGAGACAAGATTTGAGTTCATTATGTTAAAAAAAGTATCATTTTTTCATATGAGAGAGAGAGAGAGAATTTTTGTACCACAAATATGCAAAAATGAACAGTTAATATTATATATAAAACAACTGAAGATAATGAAAAGGCATTAAAATCACTAAGATTACTTCTTATGTGAACAACATCCAACAATTTATCACACATGACAACATTCATCGGAAATTCTCTTAATATTCACATAGAACATCTCATTACAAAAAGTATTCAAAAAGATGACACTCACTTGAATACTTGCTTCAAAAAGTTTTCTACAGACGAGAGTAAATATCAATTAAGGCAATTACTCGTTTTATTTAAAACTTTAAGATCTAAAAACAATAAAAATATTTCAAGACATGTGTTCATAAAACACAAGGCAGCAAATTAGTGTGTAACAAAACAATTATGATGAAGCACACATGTCAACACTATATGATTATACATATGCACATACAGATAGGAGAACAATAATGGTAAATATTGCCACATAAAGAGTAAGAATTTAAAATGAGGAATCCATCCCATACAGTGACACAAAGGTCTCCTGTATGTCAAACACTAGAATTATTCACAGTGATACAAGTGTGTTTGGTAGACACTATCACACATGATATCACTGATTATCTTCAGTGTTGATTCAGATACCCACAACTCAAAAACTGTTGCTTAGCAACTACATTATCATTATAATTGTGAGATGGCACATTCAAATTGAGATATTATCACTTACTATAAAGCACTATTTAAGTTGAGTTAAAAAAATAATTTACTAATGAACTATATACATGTACATAAATTATCACCAATTTATACATAACAGAATGAGATCCACATTAAATTTGAACAAAACAAATACAGTAAAACTTCATTAAAACGAGCATCGATACCACGTACACCCGACTTAACCCAAGGAATTTTTACAATCTCATCAATTATTTGTTCCTAGTTGTGTTTAACAGGAGGCAGAAAATAAGGTTCTCGATGTGGGGCTCGAACCCACGACCTTCTGCCTGCAAGTCAGCTGCTCTACCAACTGAGCTAATCAGGCTGACGGGTATCACATATATATACAACACTGTTACATGAATATAACTTTCAACCAACTAAGAAACACCTCATTACTATGAGCACCACGTTTATCCCGAGCATTTAGTATTCTCCAATGACTTCTCAAGATAATAAGGTTTCACTGTACATAAAGAAACGTGTAGTAGAATGAAAGATGGGGTACATGATACGGAGGTTGCAGCGTTATCACAGTACAATACAGACACAAATATCAACAATCACAGTACCGGGTAATAATGATAAAAGACGGGATTGTGAAAAATCTATCACAGATATCAACTACATGTGGAAACAATATCAATTAACTTACAAACTTTTACAAGTGAATTAGAACTTGTGAGAGCTGTAAAGAACTACAGTCAAATCTGTGAACAATGGCCACTCTTAGGGAAGACAAACTGTGGCCTTTATTGACAGATTGCCTTTATTGGGAGGTCAGTTTGTTCTAAATAATCAGTGACTGTTTTTCAAAGAACAGCCTTTATTCACAGGGTGGTCTTTATTCGGAGGTGGCCGCTAACACTGGTTTGACTGTATATGAATATCATACATCTGCATGTACTTGAAAACAGGTAAATGAACTAAACCTGTATGTAAGATGAAATGTTGTTTTCAAAGCAATACCCATATTTCAATACTAGTGTTACCATTCCTTACTTCTTTGAAATATTTGCCTTCAAAGATTTTTCAGTCAAAAAAAGTTAACAAATATTTTTATAACCACAAACATGTCAGTAAATCATTTGTACTCTGTACAGGAAACTCCATACTAAATTGTTGAAAGTTCCACACAGAAAACTTGTAGAATATTGCAACTGTGTATCCATAGCAACCATTCTCATCATTTATCATCACAGATATTTACAAAATCCTCTTGACCCATAACTCCAGTTTTTGCGCCACTACTAACAACTGTCTTTTTATTCAGATAATCATCTAAGTTTTTCAACACATCTCGAGGATTTTTCTTTGACATAGCCTCGATCTCTGTAAATCAAACTATAGACTTAGGAAGGTACAGCATCAAGAACTGAGCCAATTTTTTTAATTCAAACAATCATGTTATTACATTTCAGTGGATTAATACATAATAAAACCTAAAATACCGATTTTAAAATTTCTGAAAATATTCTTCCTAGTAGATTTCAATAAACCTTAGATAATAATTTCAACACTGAACTGACTTTAAAAAAAGTAAATTGTAAATTTACCTTTAATAACAAATCCTGAATCAGCTATTGTTTTTCCTTGTCTTTTCCAAATTTGATATAATTGTAAATACAAGGCACTATAGAAATCATTCACGACACCAAATACATCCCGTCTTCTATTGCACTCCCTGAAACATTTACACCAATCGTACACGTGGAGATACTAACGGGTGTTAGTAATATACATGTATCAGGTAAAGCGGACAGTTTTAACACATTTGAAAATAACTTTTATTCCATATTTTCAGGTACAAATGTACATCAAGTCATATCAGATTTATATTTATATCCAAACGGATTCTTCTGTAATACATTGGTACATTAAATCTACCATATGCTTTCATCACATGAAACTAACATTCATTTATAACAGCACCGTAAAATTTTGAGCAGAAAGCACACCCATCCATATCACATATCTAATTGCTTTTTATTATTTTTGGGGGGGGTTTACACATCTTCCCATTTTCAACATCACTTCAGTGATATTCAGGTAGAAAGAGAACCAAACATGTGTTCCTGAATTCTGTACCAACTCTAACCTCGTTCTCCACATGTAACTGCTAACCTCTCCGAATGAATCAATCATATCAGTTTTTAACCAATTTGTTCTAGATAACATGATTGCTACTCCAACCACACACAACACAGGACTATATCTGAATTCAACTGCAGTAAAACCTCAATGTGACCACTTTGTTATAATGACCACTTATTTTCAGACTGGCTTTCAATAACTCCCAAATAATGCAACTTGATAAGGAAACCATCTCATTATTACGATGACTGATTTTTTGGGTCTCGAAGATGGTCTTATTATCAAGGTTTTACTGTATGTTCAATGACTTGTACATTATATGATAAATGTGTCTCACTTACTTATTGAGCATGCCTTCTCTTAATGTTTGTAGAGTTATTCTGGACAGATTTATTCCCATGATACAAAATGGAAAATTCTGAAACAGTAACAAAATGTAGTCATCACAATACAGATAAAAGATCAGATGATAAAAAAATGTATCTTTATACATAAAAATCATTTATAAATAAAATAATTATGAACATCATATGTCTATCATTTGTTCAATTCAAAATTTAAGGCACAATAAATCAAAGTATGTCAATCAATTCAAAGTAAACATACTCAGTTTTGAGGTAACCAGTTTGGAGTGTCGAAAAAACATTGGCAAATATACTTCTTAACCTAAACTTCTAATTCATTTTCTGCCATTTTGAAATCATTTTTACACTGATATTTTTCTCTAAACCTCAACTTCCACTTCAATTTCAGCCATATTGGAATCAATCACATATGAGGAAAACATTAACTACAGTGTTCCCTCCCTATACGTCACCTCTCGAGAACGGTTCCCCTTCTGAAACGGTGATTCATTTCCCTCCCCAGCAATTTCGACGTATTTTTCCCTCTAGACAATGACAACTCTCTATAACGATAAACATCCGTACCGATACGACAAAATACCTCTCCTAGGTGACATCGGTAAAGTGTACAAACAAACAAAATATAAACCATGGGTCATACCACATAATTATGTACATTTCCACACAAACGACAGGAACGAACTGTTCCCTCTCCAGAACGGCTACCCCTCTAAAACAACCAATTTGTTTGTCCCCGCAAAATGTTGCTCAAGAGATGGAACACTGCAGTACAATATGACAAAATACCTGCGTAGGATGAAGAGAGAGACGATATATATCACTAGCCAACTGTATTTTCTTAGGATCTTTCAGTAGATGGATGATATTAAGAAGACCAAGTAAACCAGTGCCCCTTAAATCTGTACTAGGGTCAGTTCCTGTAATGCAATAAAGAAGGGTCAAAATCAGTACCTTAATATATGCAGGATGATGATAAATGCAGAGATGTTTTAATATCTACAAAGATTCATGTAATAAAAGCAGTGTTCACATTAAGACTTTGTTGAATTGGCGTAAATAAAAAAGTAACAGGTCTTCTAAGCACAGTGGCCATTTTAGGCCTAATACACCATTATACTCCAACATGCTAGCCCCCTGTGCCTCTAACGGGGTTTGGGGGCATGTCCTCAGGAAATTTTTTTTGCCAGTTCTAACCGGTCTATTAGTCGTTCGAACAGACTTTTTGGGTCGGCAGTTGGTTCCAAATGAGAACGCTGAATAAAAGGTTTAACTGTACTAAGATATGCTACAAAACAAGTACACTTTCATCAGAGAAATAAACATGTCAATAGTACTAAATACACAATTTACACATTTATATGACACTGCAATAGAACAATGAAAAATTTACTGAACTCCGTGAATACATTAACTGACAGTGTTCTATTCTTAGCTTAAACTTGTGTATTAATCAGCTGTTACTTTGTACAAGTTTACAAGAGTCATGCCGACATGGCCAATCCCCTACTGACGGCAGTGTCATACAGAAGAATAACTCAAAAATAAAGAATTCTTCCTAGTTTCATACAAGTATAATTACTATTTATCATTGAAATTAAAGAAAGGGCAATAACTCAAAATTAAATTTCAGTAGACTTGTGCTCTGCACTTCAATTAATTGCCTTCTAAATTTTTATCAGGTCTCTTATCATGAAAATGTATTTTGAGTAATGCTCTAGACAAAATTTACTATTGAATAAAAACTAAGGGCAATAACTCAAAAAGTTGTCATTTAACTTCATTTCAAATTTCATATAAATATCTGACATGGTTTTTGAATAATGCTAGAAATTTATCATTGAAATTAAGCAAAGGGAAATAACTCAAAAATGGATAAGGTAAGATTATGGGTCTCAAGCTCAGCACTTCATCTCATTGCACTCATTGCCCTCTATGTCTAATTTAAGTTTCAAATAAATATCTTAAATATTTTTGGAATCATGAGTTAAGCACCAGACTATTATTCAAAACAGACAGAGGAGGAGGGGGAGAATTTTTATTTACGATTTCTGAAGGGACGTGGGAACATTAGTACACGGACAATAATCACCAAATTTACTGCAAATTTTATTATTTCACAAAATATATATTTATAATGATTTGTCTAATGAAAGTCTCAAGCAACACAGAGGAAAGAATATTACTTTAGCGCTTATTTCCTTGGAGATACATGTAAAACTCATCATAATAACTTATTAAAGCTGATGATTACACACTGAGAAAAGTGAGCAAGCACTTTTGAAATGTTTACAGACATTACACAATTTGATATTATATGACATGGGACAAGTGAGCAAGCCCTTTTGAAATGTTTACAGACATTACACAATTTGATATTATATGACATCACCTTGAAATCCAATCTCTTCCCAATGACCTCCAACTCTAGGACAATCAAATTTAGATCCTGTGAGGCACTTGTAAATTGTTTGCAATGTTCTCATGTGAATCTCATTACTGTTCTCAAGTTGTGCTGGAATTTTAAGACAATGAGTACAGTAAGGGTGATCTCAAGATTATTTTGTACCCAGTTTCGTCGAAATGCATATTAATTTATATAAAGTTGCAGGACAAGGCTTTAACTATTTTATGTATATTTTTTAAGAAACCATTTTCACTGAAAACATTATTTTTGTACAGCAAAATTACAATTATAAAACTGCAGCTTATCCACAAATGGAGGAAAATAACATTTTTGTCCAACTTTCATTGAAGGGTATGACCTGCCGCAATCAGGATTCGAACCCGGATCTCCATATTCCAAGTCCAGCGCACTAACCACTAGACCAAGGCCACGGCCTCTATGACAATATATAAAAAATTAACAAATAAAAAAGGCACTCACTATTATAACATAAAATTCACACATCAACATACATTTTTTCACTTGAAGTAAAAACCAGGATTGATGTAAACTAAGGTTGCAAAACACATTTGATCATGTTTATGACTAATAATCTAGAAATAAAATGGATACAGGTTTACACAACTGATAACACAATTTCTGAATGAAGTCCTGTCATTGGTCGATTCTAGGCCTGGACTCAGAACTGACAAATCAGATGCCTTGTTTCCAAACATGGTCTTTAAGCTCATAATATCTTATGTCATGAAGAAACACAGCGTCAGTCAATGTCTTTGTACATGCAGAGACTTTTTGCCGAAAATTGGGAAGGGGCCTTAGCCTTTCATTTTGGGAAATTCAAGCATGATTTTCAGCCAAATTAGGGAAAGGTAAAATGACTTTCAAGATACATCAATAAACAATGACTGAACTGGCACTTCTTCAAACTGGGAAGTCACCGAATATCCACCTCTATTATTGAAAGAAAAAAGGCCCTGACATGACTTCTCAGGTGACACATTATTGTATACTTACAAGCCGCAATACAGAATACCCTATCTCTATCTTCAGTAAGGTCACGGTGTAACTTTGGTGGACCAAACAAGAAGTTCACAAAAGCAGCAAATCCACGCCTTTCAACATGTGATGTAATTCCACTCTTTAAAAGTAGAATAACCCATGTAACTAAAGCGATCAAAGTACAGTCAAACCTGTGAACAAAGGCCACCCTTGGAAAAGACAAAATGTTGCATTTATTGACAGATGGTCTTTATTCCTGTATCAGTTTGCTCTAAATAATCAGTCATGGTTTTTCAAAGAATGGCCTTTATTCACGGGGTGGTCTTTGATTGGAGATGGCTGCAAACACAGGTTTGACTGTAATCCTGAAATTACCGGATCTAAGTCTAGTTAACTGCAGACCAGACAAAGAGGGTCTAAAATTTATATCAGTATAAAGATGTTTTTGCCATTCAAAATGTTTTTACCTATATAATATGTATTACTTCAGTAAGAAATGTTGCATCGAAGTCGTAAATACATTCTACATTTCTGACAAATAACATACGGAGCAACCTCTCCAGGACAGCCCTCTCTTGAGCAACAACCTCTTTTCAACAACACCATAATTTTCCCACTGAACAATTTAACCATTTACTTAACCTCTCTAGAGCAACAACCTCTCAACAACAACCTAATTTTGATTCTTCCAAAGGGTGTTGCTTTAGAGAGGTTTCAATGTATATACAATGCAGCCTTTCCAGAGCGGCCCTCTTTTGAGCGACAACTTCCCTTCAACAACAGCATGCCTTTTCCCCACTGTACAATTTAACTATTTATTTGACCTCTCTAGAGCGGCAACCTCACAACAACGACATAATTTTGCGTTACTCCCAACGGGTGTTGCTTTAGAGAGGTTGCAATGTACATATTCGAGGCTTATTTCACAGGAAGAACACAGTTCCAGTATCCTACCTTAACAGAAGTAAAATCTTCTTCTTTGAAGCTCTGTATAAGTTCATGTTCTGACATTGGTTTTACTGTACTAACAACAGTTGGTTCTACACCTGTATAACATCAGTTAAAATCATACGAATATGAAGACCAAACAAGTACACAGACAAAAAAACAACTTGACACAATTCAATGTCAGTGAAATGTAAATTAACCAAGCCAGAACCTTATTTCAAAATTTCATCAACTCAAAATGCTGATGTAGATAATATAACATGACTTTTTTATGTATCAATTTTATTTTTTTTTTATGGGACATTATCACTGGGGTTTAATGGTATTTTTCAACAATTTTTCATTTATATATGGCGACTGGTTCATCTAACCAGTTTTCTTGGACTGAATACTAACTAGTACTAACTTACACTTCTACAAGCAGCAGGAAACTTTTCCATATATAGAGGAAAATAGACATTTCTGTCAAATTTTTTTATTGAAGGGCATGACCTGCCGTAACCAGGATTTGAACCCAGATCTCCTGGTTACAAGTCCAGAGCACTAACCACTGGCCCACATTTGTGGCTTTATGTATCAAGGGCATTAACTCTTTCTGTAAATGTCATTAATTACCTCAGCCTAGTAAGATGGACACTGACTTCAAAGAAACTTTAATTTGAAATAAATTGAAAATTAATTTTTAAAACACATCTTTCAGGTTGAATTATAAATGAAAAAAATAAACAATAAATAAAAACTTTGGGACTTAAATGCTGTCACCACAGAATCAGGTTTTCAGTAAAAAATTTAAACACATTTGTTCAATTCACACTTCTCATCATTATTTTTATGGCCTGATTAAGTTTGTAATCTATTTTGACACAAATGTTATGACCAAAGAGAGAATTGTGCCTAAATATAGTTTAACTGTTATTTCATTCAATAAGATATACATACAAGTACACTTATACGCCAAAGTTTAATTAGTCCCTCACCACTGTGAGTTCAAATCCCATCAGGGACCAAATTTCACATATGAGGAAGCTGTCCCGACTACATTACTGAAACTTGGTTGTTCTACCAAGGGTACCCGAACTCCCATCTCTAACATTTTTGGGGTCACTTGGAATTTTGGGGGTCCTACACAGAAAATGTCAAAGGCAAATTCCAAGTTGGAAGGGGTCCAGTGGATGCGGTGATCACTCTCAATGCGAGTCCCTTGACTGAATATTGCATCAGGGACGCAAGAAACCTGCGTCAGGGAAATCCCTGGACCTCCGTGGTTGAGTGGCTATGCTCTTTGATTAGAAATCTCTAGCCTCTCACCGAGTTCTAATTCCACCCAAGACCTAATTTCATGTGTCAGGAACCTGGCGTCTTAGCTACAGCTGGAAAAGTCACCAAATGACCCTGGCTGTTGGTGCAATGATAAAATCCAGTGAACAAGAAAAACAAACAAGTGCACAAAGGGGGTATATACTCAAGAAGACAAATAACATATTTAATGTAAGTAAACTAAATATAATACACGAAAAGTTACAATAATATATACCTGAAATACCAGTGCTTGTGTCCCTATACCCTGTGAATACATAAAAGCCGTTAAGTCATCTAATACATGTCAACAATAATTATCTGTCAGGCACAAGTCCTTCGACAAAAACTTTGAAGGGCTTGGCTCAACGAATCCACTCGTCTGTTCATAATTATTAACAGAAATTGACTCAGGACGAGTTGAAATTGCTATAGAACTAGTCGAAGTTCTTAGCTGGTTGTCCTGCATGACATGGAGCCTGAAAAAAAAATTGTCGAGCCCTGAAGGGGCCTGGCATAATTCAGAGAAATAATGGCCCTCATGTACAGCAAAACTCATTGGATTTTTATGGTACATTTAAGTCAATATACATTGCAGGTCAGTATACTGAGGATGCGTTTAATTTTATTGGTATCCAATAATGTGGATTTACCATAATCAGTAATTTCATGGGTACATTAATTTGTGGATATATTCGAAATTCTACGGATACAGTAAAACTTTGTTATTATGAGCATCGATACCACCAGCACCACGTGTATCTTGAGGAATTTTTGAAGTCCCGTCAATATTTGTTCTTAGTTGTGTATAATTTTCAACCAACAAACACCTTGTTACAACGAACACCACGTTTATCTCGAGTCTTCACTCTGTTCTGATGACTGCTCAAGATAACAATGTTTTAATGTATCTTCATTTGTGGGTTATTGACTTTGTGGATTTTGTGGGGGAATTTATAATTAAATGTTCCACGAAATTTCAAGATATCGCGGTATCTTGTCCAGTCCAGTAAAGTTTATAAGTTTGTCTGCCTTTTGGTCCAGAGATAGTTCATCAAATATTGCATACACAGTAATTTTGTTGAAAAAATAAGAATATATAAAACCTAAAACCAGTGTGATTGACGTAACTTCAAACAGGGATGACAAGTGCAGGTTGTGTTATCCAGCGGGACGTAGCCATCAATACACACTACATTACACACGAGTAACATCAGTTTGGAGTAAAAATATACATATGGCTAAAAATGCCATCTAGGCCGAAAGCTAATGGGGTTAGACCTTAATTAGATCTGTTCAGTTTCAATCTACAAGATGCGATCAATTTACTAGGTGACATGTATGGTTCAAATAAATCATATTCAGTAATTCTAATTCCTCCAAATACACATTAAAGCTCACCATTTTATTTCTAATTTAATTTTTTCTCAAATCCCCAGGAGCAGGAGGGGTTAACCTCCCCCACCCACACCCTACCCGTTGTGTGTGTGACATTCAATCAAAGCTGGCTACGACCCCGTCTGAATACCATTTTAGGACAAAGTGCTGAACAAAATATGCATAACAATCAAACTCATTCAAGAAATTCATGAACAAAATAGTAACACTTATTATAATTAAAGTATTGATATATCAGTAATTCATAAATACACTCAGGTGATTATGATAAAAGGATCTGTAGGATATAACACAACTGTTACCATCAAGACATATCTGTTTTGTAAGTCAAGACTTATCAACTCCATTACTGATTTAATCAAGATCTCAAAATATCCAAAATTGGTTTAAACAAGAAACAAAGCCATCATAGTTGCATAAAAAGTATCTTTTTTAACTCAAATTCTTTCACATTTCAATACACGAACATAAAAAGCGATTAACCCTTTGCCTCATAATACCACATTTCCCTGCATCTGAAGCAGACGACTTTTGAAAACATTGTGGCAAAAGAAGCCATTGCAGTTTTCCACTCTGTCAGGGAGAAAGAATTCAATTTTCTTAAATGAATTACCTATTTTCCTTTGAATTTGGAAGAGTCCAAAATATGCTCATGTGGCAATGGGTTTACTATCACTGGTATACATACCTGCTTGTACAGTCGTTACATTCTCCCATTCTGCTTGTGCAGCTTCAAGAACACTGTTATCTTCTGGTACAACTTCAGATTCCTGGTAAAAACATAGTGGATATCATCTGAGATGTCCTATAAACTTACATGTAATCACTTATGCGAGACCACCGTATGAACATGAACATATTTGAATTGTGTGCATTGTTATTATCAAATTAATATCCAACACAAGAACTTATTCTTATCACAAAATAATTATATTATTAGCCAAATTTATGATGTATAGAAAATAATGAATTGTACAGGTTTAAGACTGAAAAGTCAGGGTAACTCAATATAGACACAGATGGGTTTGCCGCACCTCACTATCTCATCTGTTGTTCAAAAAGTGTGTGAGACAAAACAAACTAGACCTCTGAAGAGTGGCTCCAATGTCCAGGTGTTTTACATCATTCTATTTAATAAGCAATTTTGACCAAAATTTCAAGTTATTAAAGGGGGAATAACTTCAAAAATATAGTATTCAGAATAATGTCCCTTGCCTTGCAACTATGCCTTGTTATGATAATCAAGTAGTCCATGTGTCGAGTTGATATCATTAAAAGTGTTTGAGTAATGGCCAACATTAAAGTTTTTGTATGACAATGACGATGACAACGACGCAGTGATCATAATATCTCAGTTTTTTCTTCCAAACAGACGAGTTAAAAATGGACAAATTTCATACATTTTAAGTTAAGGACCTTACAAACAATACATCTAATTTACGGTCCTGTGTCCTTGTCTTATCAACACCACTAAAAAAAATACATATCTCAAAGCAATGTTATAATTATAACTAACCTGGCATGTGTACACTGATACGGGAGACACTGTTGTTGGTTTTATTACAGCTACAGGTTTCTGGGACACTGTTGTAGGCTGAGTTTCAACTTTTTCAGACACTACCAATGCTGGTGGCTTATCCACAGAACTAGTCAGACAACAGGTATATGATTCATATAATATGATACAGATAATTACAATACAAACAATATTCTGCAGCATGTACCCTTTTATTCGCTTAATCTCAACTTCAAAAAAAGTAGAACTCTGTCCTTTATTAAAGAATATCTTACGTCAATTAAGACAAACTTGATTACCAGTATGATATTTTGTGGGCAGTACAAAAACACAATAGGGAATCAGGTTGGTTTTGTATTAATAAATTCAATTAAGTCAATACATTTTAGCTGGCCAAATACCGGTACACTTCGAAGATACACATACAAAGTCTTGTAATTGTATCACAAATTCTGGCATTATTAGCACAAGCTTAAATTCAGACATCTATTATACAGCTAGTATTTGCATTGATGATAGTCAACTATGACATCACAAGCTAAGGAGGTAACTGCATCAATCTTTTTGAAACTGCAATATTTGTCAGTTTTTTATTTCGATTTATGTGGCCAATTTTCATTTTTGAAAAGTTAAGATTAGCTGTACATATGCAAAATTGTGTGTATTTAATAATTTCAAGCCCACCCAAATTGAAGAGCATGACCTTTAAATTGAGACATCAGATCTGCGTACTGCATAAGACCAGATCTGATGGACTTGATTACATTATTTTATATGCAGGGTTTCCACCGGACATTATATTTTTTCTGCCACATATAAGGAGGGGAGGGTCTACGCCTACAAAAAAGTATGCTTTCTAAAAATTTGATTTTTTTGCCATTTGCAAAACTGGCGAATAGCAGCAGAAACCCTGTATATGTATTTACATAATAAGAAATTATCACAGACTAGCAGAGGAATACTTAATATAAATCTAACAAAAATATACTGGCTTCAAACTGTAAGTAATTTACATAACCTTACCTCACATTTGTTTCAAGTATTTGCTTTACTGGTTGATCAGAAACAGGACAGATGTTAGTATCTGTTGTAGTTGAAGTAGGTAACTCAAAGTCAAATTCAGAGTCCGAGTCTGAACCAGTCTTATCCTGAACTATGATGTTGTCAAGAGTAACCAAGTCATTACCCTGAAAACAACAATATGTACTAGATTCCCAAAGGCAACATGTTGAAACCACTTGTCAAGAGATGAAGAAATTGTATTAAAATGCTTTAAAATGTGTATCTATATAAGATCCATGTCCATTGCTAAAAAGTTAACATGACATTCCAGCAATTTTTTTCTTTCTTTATTTGGTTCTAGTAAGTGGAGCCTTCCCAATCAAAAATAAAGACATTTTTTTCAAATTCCCAATTTAGGCATCACACTGTGCACTTTTTCCCAATTGGACAAAAATTGCTAAAATAATCACTCCATTCTAAGGCAAAAAATTTTTGGAGCACACAACTATAGTACAAAACTTCTCATGTTTGTCCTTAACCTGTGTGCACATGACCTAAGAGCTACAGATGCAGTTCTAGCACTCAATATATTGTCTCATCATGGTGAAGATTTGCGTAAGGTTATATTAAAATTCTTCACTTAATGAATGAGCAAAGGACCAGACAAGCCGTTATGGAAATATTGTTAACATTTTACCTTAAAGTGTGACCTTGACCTTTAAGTTTGGGCTACACACATGGATCATAGGCCTGACACACGGTCTCATCAGGGTAAAGATTTGTGCAAAGTTATTTGAAATCCTTCAACTAATAACAGTATATAGTCCGGACAAGCTTTTAAAGACAAAAATTTGACATTTGACCTTAAGGTGTAACCCTGCCCTTGGATCTACACACACGATTCTCACACAGACATGCACAAACATCAAACCAACTGAAACTGTGGTAACTATGGTGAGCATATGGCAAAGGAAACAGCTGATGTAAATAGACAATAAGTAATGTATATAATTGCCTTGACCCCTAGACACATCTGTTAATATAATTTGTAGTTAGTAAAATTGGAATGAAAAGCAATTAAGATAAACTAACCTCATTATCATCTGTATTGTTCACAATATTGTCTGAAAGTTCATCAGTTAAGTTTTCCATCAATTTAGGTTTCTCATTAATGTCTGAGGTTGAATCAATGTCACAAACAATTTCAGCAGAACTTGCTTCCTGCTTATCTCCCTTCTCATCAACACCATAGGTAACAAGAACAGATTCCATTCTGTATTGTTTACCATCATCAGCTTCATCCTTATCATTAATTTCACTATCAGCATTATTTGAACTCCCAACATTTTGAGAGGGTTCATCAATATCATTTGTTTCAATCAGTTCATTTTTGAGACATACACTGCTGGGCTCAGTGATCATTATTCTCGGTACACCTGATTTGTTTTCATTATGTTCTAGCATAATGTTTTGAGGTTCATCTAGCACCAATCCATCTCTGGGGGTATCAAGATCGAAAGTAATATCATCACATCCTGCAGGTTCAGATATATCATCCCCCAATTGTAAACTTTCATTAACTAATTCACTCATCTTGCAATGTTTCCTGGAAAAAAGTCACACTACTTTGGCTTCATAAGTCAAGATTACACTTGTGGCATGTTTCATTTAAAATTTTAACTAGGAATTTATCCAGATACAATAAGACAGTAATGTCATTAAAAACCTGAGCAAAAACTTGTAATTTACACAAAATGAATTAATTGTCAGGAAAAAAAGATGCTATTGTTAACCGAAAATAATTTACCAAAGCTTATATGAGTTTCTCGAGAAAACTATGTAAAATCTAGTATCAACAGGGTTCCCATTAATAAGCATAAGAGGCAAACGAAAGTTAGTAAGAGACTCAGTCACTGTAAGATACAAACTAGCCATGAAGCACTTAAAGGGGAAGGTGATCCTGTAAGTAGCAACTAACCAACCAAGGAAGCATGGGGATAGTGTTGTATCTAGGCTGAAAAAAGGGCAGGGCACACGTGATACTGGGCAGGGTACTAAAGGCCGCATGTGGGCAGTGTGTGCTTTGATAAAATCTATAAAGTCTTACTTTGTTTCTTATCATAAATAATGTACATGGAGCTAAGTAGACGGTGTTATTAAAACTTATAATGCTGGTCAAGTAATCTAAAAATATGGAAAATTAACTGAATTACTACACAGATTTATAAGTAGAAACTGCATTTGCATATTCAGAATTGGGTGGTGGTGATCAGGGCAGCATGGGATAGTTAAAAAAGGGCAGGGCGGCCCGCACTGCTATCCCATGCTAGATATAACACTATGGGGGGATACCCTTGAAACTGTTGACTCCTCTATTAGCTCTTTGAAATGTAAATATATTGGTAATCAGCACTGGTAATTGCTTCAGAACAAATAATTTGGAAACACAATGATAGAAACACTTCGAAAGTTCTTGAGAAATGTTCCAAAATCAGAACAATGCCATTCAGGTTATTGTTGATTTATGATCACAGATTAACTGTTAGAAATGACAACAGCAGAACTTTTTAATCTATCCATTTAGCTGAGATGTATTGTAAAACAACTATACTGACTGACTATTTCCTCAGCATTCAATATCAATAGAAGACTAGTCAACAATAAACTGGCAGAACTTTTGACAATAGCAACAAATCTATAGCTTTAAAATTAAGTGCCTAGAACCAGCACATATAAGTCTTCAACTTTCACATATTCATAGCAACACATGGTAATATAGTAAATTAGAAGTGAGAAAAATCTATGGTCCTAACCGGGGATCGAACCCAGGACCCCTAGCTGTACCACTGTAGCCGAGAGTGTAGGTAGACACAAAACCAAGTCAATTTACTTTAGTTTGAAGCCTTGCTAAGGGGCTGAAAACTGCCATAAACGATGATAAATGGGTACACAAAATAAACATATCAGAAGGTAAAAATTAATACAGGAAAAGAACGAGCAAAAAGATCTATGAACATATAAATAAAACCCCACAAATTAAATCATGTGACGTAACATTTTAAAATGACAAGAGGCATAATTTGCAGTCCCCATAATTTGAGGTAAGGAAACATATTAAATTTTCTACTCTCTATAAATGAAATCGAGTTGCGACCAGAAAAAAAATGAGAAATTAAAAAAAAACTGTCATGAAATACAGTATGGAAATATTTGGTTCTGTGAAAATAATTGATCACACATCAATAGAGTGATTACAGTTTCAAGTTCAAGTCATTGAATATAAATAACAGACGAAATGATGTTTATCCGAAATTTCATTCTTTTCAACACAATTAATTTTTATAACACTGTGCCTTGAAATGCAAAGTATGATGAATATCAAGCTTATTCAATATTGCTCAACTTACCAGTAAACCAATTATTCTAGCGCTACAAAAATGAAATAGATCACAAATGTTTCGATAAAAATCGATTTGATTTTCCATTCATTGCTTACCACTTATCTTACGAATTCAATGTACATAAAATCGTTGTGGTCTTAAACTAGTATTGAAGGGTAAAACTTAACACTGCAGACATTTTTATCGCGACAAAGACATTTATTTTACAATATTTTACTAACTTTAGTAATTAATTGCATAATTTATGATAAATTTATATAATAAAATGACCATTAAGTGTTATAAAGTTATACAAACCTGTGATCATGTGATTATTGTAATGCAGAGCCACTGTTAACATGTATATGGGTTCCAGTAGAAAGTATGTTGAAACATACTGAGCCATGCAAAAACATTAATTACAGCAAAGATATACATAAGATTTTTCGAAGAATATCTTTATCACAATATCAACAGACTTTATATTTAGTGTAAAATCCCTGCTATTGTTGATGTAAACTGTACACATTTGGTTGTTTTTGAACTGCATCGCTACAACGTTTGTCCGAGACTATGAGGAACGACTGACAGACGAAATGACTATATGCCTGTATATTCATGAAAATTGATTTCGATATGCATCATAAATATTTTAATTGGGTATTTTGCTTTTGTAATTGCTTTTTGATACGCATCTAAAAAAAGTTTCAATTGTGTATTTTGTAAATCTAATTGAGTAAATACGCAAATATGCAGCTTATCTGTTGCTCTGTAAGACTAGTCATACTACATACAAAAGAAGTGTTTCAAGTGTTTGTTAAAGTTGATGTATTGTATTTATTTGAAAGACGTACCATGATATATGGTATCCTTTGCTACAGGCCTTTACAAGGTGGTACCGTCCATGTTTTGTCTTCCATTTTTGTATGGCATTATTAGGCAGCATTTTGACTCTTGAAATCAACAAAATAAAGCTTTTGACGCTTGAAAATTTGTACCAAATGATCAAACATACAATAATATTAAAAGGAAATTTTGTTGACTCTTCAAATTATCATCAGCCATGGGTCATTTTTGACCCTCAACTTTTGACATCCAGTGAAAACCCTGGTGCCATGTATTGGGTTGAGGGAAATCAGTATTTTGGGGAAGATGGGATGTTTTGTGTTTTTTTTTCTAAGAATCCTTTCCTGAGCTGTGCATGATGTCGATTATTAATGTACTGTGTTTATTATCCTATTGTACTGTGAATATTATCCGAACACAAAGCTGGCTTACCAATAAGAACAAAGTCTAAGTGTATTAGATTTATTGTTACATCACAATTCCACAGTTAAATACAAACACAAACTGAGATTATTTTATTCAGATTAAATAATTTCTAGAAAAAAAGTATGTAAATTATGACATATAATTAAATGAAATAACAGAAAATGAGGAATTAAAACATATACATTAATTATTAATAATTCGAGATTAATTAATAAGTTATTCAAACATACCACTTTCGTGTGAGATTCATCAAAAAAAGAGAGAAAAGTTAATAACATTAATACAAATTAGGATTACAAACTTAAAAATAAATAACGAATGCTATAATTAAAAACTCCTAATATCAGACATGATTTTGTATCACAAGTGTTTTAAGTCCAAATAATGGATTGTTACGCAGCTTACAATGAAAGTTCACTGTGGGACTTGCATACACTAAACAGAAGACAAGTGATCAACTTCAATAGCCAATACCACTCAAGTATCCAGTTATGTTTGCAACAGCCTTATTGGTATACCCTTGTTGACATCCTTCCTTTGTATGAGCTATGATAATCCCTGTCTGTGAAGATTGACATGTTATGGCCCCTTTGTCTTTTTTCTTAGCAAGAACTACATTATCATCGACTTTTAGAAAATGGTACTTCTCACCTTCAACATGCACACCATTTGCTTGAAAGGATGAGAAATCTTTAGTCTTAAAGCACTTGGCTATTTCACTTGCCTCAGCGGGTGCAACTTTCAAAGAATTTACGTGGTTATCACTTGTCCACTTCGATCCATCTAATCCAATGATACATGCTTTATCTAAGTGACTCTGACCATGCGTAAAAAGGCTGTCTAAATATTGATCCCAACTAGTCATTGTTCCTACAAAAAAAAAGGAAAGTGTACTAATTGTAACAATTGTTATACAGAAGCTTATTTGGAAATGACAAACACTAAATCTTCTTCACACCACTAAACATTATAACAGGGTTGATGTATCTAGATGGCCAATTATCAATGAGTGGTATCGGTCAATAATTAATTTAAACAGTAAATTAAATCAAAATCAAATAAATATGTAGCGTGACAGAAGTACTTCATCCGTAACAGTGTTGTATATACATATGTGTGTTTATTGTGTTTGTATGCCCATCAGCCCGATTCACTCAGTAGGCAGAGCAGCTGACTTGCGAGCAGGTCACGAGTCCTAGCCCCACATCGGGAAGTCTATTTTCTGCCTCCTATTAGACATATAAAACAAGATTCATTAAGTCTCACTGGTATGACTGAAGTTATACACTAAGTAGGGGTATTCCTAAATCAGATTAATAAAAAGCGGCTTTTAACGTTTTTTCACCTTTGAAGCCCATAGCTCAAATCACTCATGTTCTTCAAACTGTTACAATGTATACTAAATGGAAATAATTATTAACAAAATAAGGCCACAACAAATATACAACATTGAAATGAACTTTAAAACACGGTCCAAAATCCCAACGGTTGAATTATATGAGTATCCGAAACTGCCTCATTTTCAATATACAGAGACAGTATGTATAAATGCGTATTTAAAAATCAAGATAATTCGATCACAAACAAAAAATACTACAAACTTACCCTTGAAGTGTTTTACTTGACGGTAAGACAGTAACAATGCAAGATATTTCAGACCGGCAAAAGTGGGGTAAATTATCTCGATTATCTAGAATGACTCAGAACGACGGGTCATGTATAAAACCATTCTAGACTGGTTCCTGTTCCATGTTGCAGAGCGTTCAAAGGTCTTTCTACATACATATTCAACGGAAACCAGTTTAAAACCAATCTTTATTCAGACTTGTCGTTACTGATTCACAAAGTAGGAAAGGGGAATGTGTAAGCGGTAATCATAGCTAGTGCCGCTGTAGCATAAAATGTTGATCCAAAGAGTCATTTTTCAACGGGGCATTGATCAAGTTTCAACTTTCGAAATTGACATTGACGTTAAATAATGACCCTATTATGCATGGAAATTTGGCCTTCATTATAAAATTATCAGCCTTAGTAGGGTTATTTTTCACATTTTAGTGGTACAAATATGCAGTTTTCTTCTTTGCTAGTAATCAATGTAATTTTAAATGCCATTAATGCAGAGTCCTTAGTTGGCATGCGTCATGAATTTTTTTGTGTAAGCCCACCGTATGATTTTTAAATGAATGATACATTGACAAAACTAATTAATAGAACGCAATAATGCATAATTACTTCTGTTTGTCTTCATTTAAATATGCTTGCAGTGATACGAGTCTGTAGAGGATTTCAAATTCTTAGATGTACCTTACAGTGATATTTGTACATGTTTGGATATATTAATTAGTGTTTTGTTTGACATACTATATGCATTATGTACATGTATATATAGTCTGTTATAGAATATTTCAATATCATCGTTACTTTAGTTCAAGTTCATTTAGCCGCTCCACCCGGCCAACCTGGCAAGTAGAGCACAGGACTGTTGTTCTAAAGAAGCCTCGTTCGAAACCGAGAGCTTGATGCAAGCATTAAATTCATCTTTTGCCTGCATACTAGTTTTGAGTTCGACCATACCAAAATCAATGAATGTTCTGCATCTCAGAGCACACTTGTGTGACTATCTGGTCGAAAACCGAACCTTACAATGCAAGGAAATGTTCATTTTCTCAATTTATTAAACTGGACAAAATTTCAAAATTTGCTATTTCGTATTCATTTACTTTTATGTTATTTTTGTAGTCGATTCTTGAAATAAAAATATATTTCGCTTTTCATGCATCACTTTCTTACTTGTATACATCTTGTGTGGTGTAGAATGTACATATACATTTCGACACTCCGATCTAGTAGCTACGTGATGGATAATGGAGGCAACGATAGGCGAAGACCAATTTGGGTACATGTACGTAGCGTTGTATAAGACTAACTATATATATGAACGGTAACAATAAAACAATGTCGAAAGTATGTGGAGTTTATATTCTACAATACATGTAACACTAACATGTTACACTGAAGTCAATATCTAAATAAGAGCTTCCGTTTGTAAATGAGAATGATTACAAAGAACGATATCTACTATCGTAATTACAACAAATACCAAGAAAAAAGTCATGTAACCAAAACCGGATGATTAGACGTTTGATTCCCTCCTTGTTCTACCGGAAGTTGGGAGACAGCGTCTCTTGTAGTTTTCTTTATTTCCGGTGAAAATGGCAGATTAATAACGTTCGTTTTAATGGCTGGATATGTTTTAATCTGATTCTGTAAATTAATCCATTTACGTCATGGTAAACATTCCATCTTTCAATTGTGCCCATGTTTGATCGTTCGATGCCGTATTCCTTGATGACGTCACATGTTTTATTTCCGTTGTCGCCATTTGCTGAGTTCGACAAAATAATGTCAAAACTAAAGGTTTTCAACCTACTCAAATAAAAGACACAAACAATGTGATAGCAATAGATCTATTATAGACGTAAATGCTTCGTAAAATGTAAATATTGTAGTTTGAGTACGTTTAACAGAACATTAAAACGGTGCGTTATCTCTTAAGCTTTTCCACGAATGAACTGTGTTTGTAAACAAGTGAAACTGTACATGTATGAGTACTGATGAAGATTTTATAAAGAAATCGGAAAAAGAACATGTACATGCTTTTTAATCTATGGCTAATAAAATAACGCCTAGTCTTCAGCAATTTGGTTCCTTTGATTAGTCGTTCTGAAAAGTTTTATATTCCGCGACATGAGTTTACGATACTTAAAAATAACTCGCATACAGACTTCATATTGTTGGGATGTGGAACATTTTCAGATAAAACCGTGAAGTTTAGTGCAGATCCAATGCAGTGATTGGTTTACCTTGTCCAGAAGCGGTTGTCATCCATAGAACATGATCTTACAATCGTCTGGATGCCGATGATTCGAATCGAATATATAGTTGTTTAATTAGAAACAGCAGAACCTGGGAACCGTGGATCCAGTGTTCGTAATCTATATTCATACAATAAAATTAAACAAACGAATTTTGTAATATTCTGGAAACTGCACAGTCTTACTTTCTCTTGGTTTGCCAAAGAAACAACATTTTCAGACTGGTTACGTTTATTACAACAGTTTTGATACAAGGCAAGCAATATAATGTTGTATAGAGACGTGACTGTATGTGTTCATAATGTTGTATAGTGACACCTGACTCTATGAGTTCATAATGTTGTATAGAGTCATCTGACTGGACATGTTCATAATGTTGTATAGAGACACCTGACTGTGCTCATAATGTTGTATAGAGACACCTGACTCTATGTGTTCATAATGTTGTATAGTGACACCTGACTGTATGTGTTCATAATGTTACAAATGATGCTTTATCGTCGTAATAATCCAATAAATAAAAAAAAACACATAACAAATGACTTACTTAATTAATTAGTAAGTTTGTTAATGGCAGGAAATAGGAAGACTTATTACAAGCGTAATCCCGGGGACATGAATGACAAAACATTAAAAGCAACAAAAAAGAACAAAAAACGTAGAAGATATATTTATTCCGAAGATAATTAAGACAAGCAAATTACGGATGCCAGTTTTCATCATGTTCACTTGAGTTATGATTGACAATAGGTAATTAATTAAGAAAACTAGTTGTTTATTGCTGGGTATGAACAGAGCTGTAAATCAACAAAGTTTAAGCTCTGCAGGAGGACACAACCGTGAAAAATGTAGTAAGAATGATTTACTAGCAAACGGACAAATATAATCTGGGCTCACAATATCACTTCCGTTAAATATAATGTCACAAAATAGAAACCCAGTAAGTATAAATATTGATTATTTTAGGGATGTCATCGATACACATGTTTACTTCCACGTGTCCGTAACTCCTGCTTGTGGTGGGCATTACGAAATTTGACAATTTCTATTCAGTTAAAGAGCATAAGAACTATTTTTCGAAGGTATATATATATATGTATGTAGATAGAAAGAGAAATAGGGTGACGTTATTATCTTACACAAGTCAAATATGTTTTTTATAGACACATGCTTCCATACAGCCACTCCGCATAAGAAGATAGATTTACAAATTAAAACAGAAGACTTTGTTCATTACTATATATCAGATAAAGATTAAAAAAGTAGTTATTGAAATGGTTATAAAAATCGTCACAGTATATTCAATAGCCATTGGATTCAAGATGATCCGCAACGAATTGTGTTGCATTGTTTGTCTGTCCTTGTTGTCCCCCTTCTTTAGTATGAGATACAATTACGGCTTGTTTCGTCACATTCAATGTTATAGCACCGTGGTCCTTCTTTTTGGCCAGCACCACCTTGTCATCTTGAACTCTAAGAAATTGATACTTCATACCTCCAACGCGCACGCCGTTTGACATCATGTTTGAGAAATCTTTGCTTTTACAGCACTTTGCAATGACTTGAGCTTCTCCGGCTGCTAATTTCAAATGATTCGGACTAGCATCACTCGTCCATGGAGATTCGTCGTTCAGACCTAAGATACATACCGAATCGCAATCATGTGGACAACGGTCAATGACATTCTTTATATATCCATCCCAAGCCATTGTTTCCTGAAAACACACGAAAACATAGCAGGTTAACTGAATATACTGACTTTATAAATGACTAACATTTCTTAATTAAACGTTTTTCACTTTGGACGTAGTGGTCTATTCTTTTAACATTATCAGAAATGTAGAAACATGTTTCTTTTTTTTCAGGTTTTACGCCGACGGGTCTTCCAGATTTGTTCTGCCCAGTGTTAAAAGTGTTCTCTGCAAATAACTGTTTACTTCTCTATACGATCAGATGATCAGCTTTAAAAGTCACCTTCAACCAAATCGTCACAGAGAACAAGTACCGCAATAAAGGTTCGAACTTACTAAGCTGAGGCCAGTAGACCTGATATTGCCAACTGACAACTGAACTAAGCGGACAGGAGCAAAATCATGTAAAGTAAAGCAATTGCTTAGAAAGTTTAGTAGAGCACGCATATAAAAAGTGGTCACTGAATGACAAAAGTGCTAGACTTAAATGTTGCGACTAAAAACATCCAATAAACAATATGAACAAGATAGTGGCAGCTATTAATATGCATTGTTGTTCTTTATTACTGACATGTACCTCTGTGGACGTCTCAGGTTTTACAAGACACTTGTAAAACAAAAAAAAAATACTGCGATTATAGGTTTACACGCATGTATTTTACGATTAAATGGAATAATTTCATTTGCACAATATTTTTGAGACAAATATGTAATAATGTACATGTACAAAGAAATCAAAGCGCTATGTTGACGGAACATGTTCGGTTATTTTCAGTAGGTTACATATTTCAATCGCTAACATGCAAACGAAATAGAGTGACTTATTGTTACAGGGGATTAATGCCCTTTTTCAACAATTTTCAGTTACATGTACATGTATATACATCGACCGGTTCACCTAACCAGTTTTCCTGGACTGTATTCTAACCAGTACTAATTTGCTCTTCCACAAGGAGCCGGCAACTTCTGCACATCTGGAGGAAAATTGACATTTAGTCCAATTTTCATAGAAGGGGTTGACTTGAACAAATTTGTGTACATAATTATATAGCTTTATCAAAACATAAATGAGATTTTTTTTACACAAACAGTACACACATGTTATACTACCAAAATCACCAGTATATCACGTCAGCAATTACAGGTAACAAACAAAGTACATGGAAAATACACTAAAAAGTAATTCATAGCCAAGTGCACCAAACCAATATACTACAATTAAATTGTTTTCCTAAGTACATAAATACAACAAAAATTCAGTAAAATGCACGACATAACAACAAATTAAAACAGCAAGCCTACTTCTCTGTTGTAAAATCATTGTAAGAGTATGCGAGCTCAGTATGGGACCCCCACACCCACTATCCAGATACCATGTATTTACTTATGCAATACCATAAATATACATGTATTATCAACACAAAGTTGATATTATTTCATAACCTATGTTACATGTATAATTATCATGTGCATGGAAAAAGTCGAAGAACCACGGAATCATTTTTTTTATTCATTTAACCCAAAGATTCCTAAATCTTAATGATTTTTTTGTTAATCAACCCAAAGATTCCTAAATCTTAACGATTTTTGTTTATATAGTTACATTACTCTAAAATTGAAGTGTTTAATTGCAGATCTGAGATGAGAACACATTCTAGCATTAATTCACTGCCTAAGTCAGATCTGCTGGTCAGTTTCCATGATAATCATTACATCTGGCGTGCCAAGATGGTAAAAAATCATCCATTAGCTATAAAAAAATAAATTGAGTGGTATCATCTTGGTACTAGAGGTTAATATATATAACATTCGAACAATTTTCCATTCGGAAGAATGTGAGAGATATTTGGAATAAAAATGTGG
This sequence comes from Lutraria rhynchaena, assembly GCA_008271625.1. Classification (NCBI taxonomy): domain Eukaryota; kingdom Metazoa; phylum Mollusca; class Bivalvia; order Venerida; family Mactridae; genus Lutraria; species Lutraria rhynchaena. Next base: position 2,036,722 of record VIBL01000019.1, on the reverse strand, counting down.
ATTATACAACAGCTGTTCCGTTACAAGAAATGAACAAAGGCCACCCTTGAGAGAGATAAAATGTAGCCTTTATTTACAGATGGCATTTATTCGGAGGTCAATTTATTCTAGATAATCAGGGATTTTTTTAAATGACGTTAATGCATAGGGTGGTCTTTATTCGGAGGTGGTTGCAAACAGGTTTGAGTGTACATGTATATACATTTGTGTATTTTTCAGAATTTCAGCTGTTCTTTTTTTTTTTTTATTATTAAGCAATCATAAAATTAAAGATTCACAAACAAAATGTTCATTTAATCTGAAGTTGCATCCGTTTTCGAGACAAGGCAGATTTTAGAGAACTAAAAATGTATTCATCATGTTTAAGAACTTATTTTTTATATGTTGATCTTTTGTCATTCAGAAAGTGTCCACAGTTGAGTCAATGTAGTACTAATAAGTTGGGTCTATATATGTCACCATAGCACTTGTGAAAATTGAAAATTAAACCGGAAATCTTAGACTCGGTACCACGGGGACAATAAAAACAAGGAGGGTCCGGAACTGGGAAAAGCCGGAAAACGTAATCATGCCTTAGGTCAACGCGTGGGCCTATTTGGGAATAACTGGGCCTGTTTAGCCCACAAGACTGCGCATGCAAGAATACGTGATGAATGTCTTGCAGTGATGCTGCGTTGTCACAACAACTAAAACGTCAGTTAATTACTCAAACACACTTAAGAATTATATAAAGCAATAACTTCAACAAAAACCAATCGTAGTACACATTTATAATCTCCTATTTTAACAATCGCTTCGTCCGTCCGCCCCGTTTATAATAAGACTTCAACTGCATTGAACTGTTTTTCTATCAGGCAGAAGAACTATTGACTATAGTAGATTTGTTCTAAACATGGTAACAAATCAACAGCTGTATCTGTATTGCTAAACACTTCACTTCCATAGCTGTGGTATATTAGTCATGAATAAAACTTGGGACAATCCGCATTTCATCTCGATACTCAGTTATCCACATAGAAAACCCCGAATTAAAAACATAAGAGGTGCTACTTAACATAATTAACCTGATTATATCATTCGTTGTATAGGCCTATGTATTTAGTCTGTAGCACAATCACATACCGTCTCCTGAAACTATCGTATTTCTGTCAAGTGAATGACCAAAAGCTTTCAACGGGACATCCGTAACCAGCTCTCTTTCCTGCCTGCGACTCTTCTAAGATTTTCATTAAAAAAAAGTTTGCAGAATAAAAATATGTGCTTCTTCTAACTTGTTCGTGTTTATGACTTTCATGCATGCCCTTGTTTGTGGCTGTCATTAAATGGTGGTTATTCAGTTGGTTCGCTCTTCATTAGCAGGGGCAATTCGAGGAAAATTGCTACATTAATTAAGTGTCCACGCAGTGTCCTAATATATGATTTTTTTGTTTTATGTGACTTATTGTCAGTGGGGTTTAACACCGTTTTTCAACAATTTTTCAGTTATGTACGGCGACCGATTCACCAAAGTAACTAAATTTTTTCTGGACTGTATACTAACCAGTACTAACGATTTCTGAAAAAGTTACGTTGTGTTAAACACGAAGTTGTGACCCTTGTATGTGTACATAATTATACATGTGTTTTTGGTCCGTGTGGCCATCTTAAGCCCAATACACCTTTATACACCATCCCTTCAACGTGCTAGCCCCCTATGGTTTTAATCATGGTCTACACATTTTCTGTTAAAACATGACTCATTTTCTCTCTCAAAATTGGGCAGAGCCCTTCGAAATTCTGGCAAGCATATGTAATAAGTCAGTTATGTGCTGAATGTGTCCATATTCTACATGTATATCATCTAGACTTTACCCCCCCCCCCCTAACCAAAAGTCCTGTTACCTCCCACGTGTTGCGCTGACAAGGGAAATAATCTCGTGTTAATAATGCTCAAGTACTCACAGTCCGCATATATACAATATATTACGCCCGTCAATCTGTGATAAGTATACGTGTACTTTGAAGCGTTAAAAAATATGTGCACGGTTTCCGAACTATCTCGTTTGCTTTACACACACGTACAAGAAAATCTTGTTAATTCCGAATCAATTAACTTCCTATGTGGAAGAGTATCGTAAAGTTTATGGCTAGCGAACAGGCACACTTAAATATTGGTAATTACATGTGCATGTACACATTTGACGCGCAAAACACTCAAGTATTACGTAGTGTCATGCCCTATTATTTAAAATACATGTACGAGGGATGTTCGTTAAGAATTGCTTATTAACCTCTATCTCGATATCAACGTGAGGCACGATAAAAACCAATACATACCTGTATACGGTTATTCAATATCTACACAACGGTGTATAAATGCACATATAAGACTAAGTGTAAGACATAAAATTTGCCATTTGAATACATGCAGTCATTGACCACTGTAGTTAAAATGGTTGGTAGAAGCGTAGACAAGAAAGATGAAATACGGGCTTAGCTCGCTCAAAACTTGGTTGTTCTTTGAAGCAGCTGATGACTGAACTTTCTACTGCTTATGGACCTTTTTGTGTGTCTTATGACACAGTTAGGCGGTGGAAAAAGAAGTTTGAGTCAGGTGTAGAGTCCATAAAAATGCACCGAAATCAGGCTGGCCAAAATCTGCATCTCGTAAAGAAATCATTTCCAAAATAAAGGAAATCATTAAAGGAGATGCCAGATTTACAGTTCGTAGTATTGCACGAAAGGTAGGCATATCACTATCAACGGTTCACTTTATTTTGAAGAAGCATTTGAAAGTCAGAAAGATTTCTGCTAGATGGGTGCCACATTTGTTAACTGATGAGCAAAAGAGGAAACGGTTAAAGCGACCAAAAAGCTGCTTCAAATGTTTCCAAAATATGACAAAAAGCAGTTTGCCAATGTCGTATCAGATAGGTGATGAAACTTGGGTCCATTATTTTGAGCCCGTCAGAAAGGTCAGCAATAAGATCCGGGCCACTAAACACAGCAAACGCCCAATAATTGCCAAACGGTCTTTAAGTGTAAAAAAGGTTTTGTATGCAATTTTCTTCTCTGGTGTAGGAGTCGCAATAAAAATGCCTGTGAAAAAGGGCAAAATCATCACCGGAATGTACTACAAAGACGTAGTACTGACGAAACTGAAAAAGTATTAGAAACGACGCACTGCCACTGGTTTTTAACATATCCGTCTTTTACATGACAATGCCCCCGCTCATACCTCCGCGACAGTTACGGCGTTTTCTAAGAAAGAAAAGGTAACTGTTTTGCCTCACCCCCCTATTCCCCATGTGATTTCTTCTCGTTTCCGAAATTGAAAACAGTTCTTACTGGGCGGAAATACAAGTCCCAACAAGCACTTGGATCTGCCATTCATCAGTACCGTATTACTGTGTCTAAATCAGCGTACAGTGACGCATTTCTAGCCACGGGGAGTGCTTCGAGGGCATGAAATGAGCACTTTTGGGCAAACTTGACATTTGAAGTCTCCAGATAGAAATAGGCAATTCTTTTCGAACATCCCTCGTACTATCAAGAGTTTTGGAACTTAAATGAACACATATAACGTATTTATTGAACTAATTTTCATGACTGCTTTCATGATGGTGGTATTTCAGGGGTGAAGCCGGAGATACATATGGCCAAAAATGGCTTCTAAGTCCAAAGCTATGGGGGTAGACCTTAATTAGATCAACTCAAGTGTAAATACACAAGATCAGATCAATTTACCAGGTGACATTGAGTAATCTAGATCTGAATTCTATTTAATATCGTATTCAGTGCCCATAATCCCTCCAAATACACATCAAAGTTCACCATTTTATATCAAATTTTAAAAAATCCTGTACGCCCAATAGCATTTGAAGATACCCCTAGCACCTTCCCCTTATGTGCTTAGCATTCATTCTAAGCTGGCTACGCCCCTCTATTTCCCAGAATAATGTGTTGACCTAATCATCATATTGTCAAGTGCATTAATACAGGGGTACTATATAACAATCACAGAGCTAATTGAGTAATCTAATCAACATGAAATAACAAATAATCTTGAAGGAGATACGTTTATTCAGAAGACAATGTGCAAGGAATACATACAAGGAAAATGAGATGACCAGCTCTTGTAATTTTAATTACACTTCCGATTTACACTTGTATAATCACATTTTCCAACAATTACCATGACACTGTACTTGAATATTTACAGTTTTGAATATGGATGCTAAGTTAAATGTCAGTAACTACATTGTACATGTAATTTCAATTTAGACCTTTTAATTCAAGAGTAATTGGAAGAAAAATAATGTAATAATAAATTGTGATACAGGTATACAGCAATATTAATAACATTATACAACATCTCTCCCACATATCTAATTGGTCGCATTCAATAGATTTTTGTCTTTTCCAAAAATGAAGCAAATCAGTACATATTTGTGTTTAATTAGTTTGTAAATAAACCATGAACCATATTACGTACATCCACTACAATGCACTGGAGAGATATGACAAAGTTTATAATGATCACTTAAACTCCATTCACATGCCAATTGATTCAAGATAATCAGCTATAACAGCTACACCTTTGTTTGTGTTCCCCTGTTGACCACCTTCTTTTGTATGAGCTATTACTACTGCTGTTTTTGAACATTGCATGGAAAGCGCGCCATTATCTTTCTTTTTGGCAAATACCGTTTTACCATCCTCTTCTCTTAGAAATTGATACTTCACATTCTCAGCCCATACACCACTTGATTGAAAGCCAGTGAAATCGTGTGCTTTGAAACATTTGGCAATTGCAGCACATTCACTATCAGACAATTTTAAACTCTTCTGATGACCATCTGTTGTCCACTTCGCTCCACCATCTAATCCGATAATACATGCTTTATCACACTGCTCTACAGTATGGCCAATGAGGTTATCTATATAGCTATCCCAAGACATTTTCCTGAAAATACAAATGCAGTACTGTGGATTGAATAATGTTTAATAACAGAGCATTTGATTAATAAGGCAAAACAATATGTAATATATATAAGAAATAATAGATGGGTACAAATGTTTCAAGTTTCTAAATCTGAATATACTGACAAGAGTTTATCAGTTAGCAGCAACCTTGCACCACCTATCTAACAAACCAGACATTTGAATGCATGTACAGCTCTAAAAAATTTACAGAACCACATTTTTACAGTCAGTTGCTCCTGCTGCTGGTTATATTGAATGTAGTTATAGTGTTTTTTTGCAATTTAGGAAAAGTGTCTGGGTATGGTCCAGTTGGGAACAAGAGGGCCATGATGGCCCATTTTCGCTCACCTGAGTAATGATTACATCTGATGTGACCCCAGATTACCCATGTAATCTTAAACTTGTTCAAGATATCATTAAGACAAACATTCTGACAAAGTTTTGTGAACATCCAATCAAAGCTGTGACCAGAGGAGCATTGGCAAGGTTTTCCAGTGATTTGACCTGATGACCTACTTTTTGACCCAAGATGACCCATGTTAATATTTTTCAAGATATTATTAAGACAAAAATTCTAACAAGGTTTGGTGTGTAACCAATCAAAACTATGACCACTGCATTGTTAACTACGTTTTCTAGTGACTTAGTTTTTGACCCCATAAGGCCAATGTTCAAGCTTGTCCAAGATATTATTAAGACTAACACTTAGACAAGATTTGGTGAAGATCCAATCAAAAGTGTGACCTCTAGAGAGTTAACAGCCCCAAGTGTGGATGCTGGACGCTTGAGACTGACTGATCACTCAGTGTGATGCCAAAATTGGAAATTTTTAGCTCTGAAATTGGGAAAAAATTCTTTAGTTTCAATTGGGAACGGTCTGTAGAAAAAAATTGTTGAGTTATAAGGGTGAAAGCTTTAAAACAGGTGGTCCAATTTGTACCAATCGTACAATAGATAGACACATAAAGGTAATAAACATTTTTATAGATTAAATGCAGAGCATAAGTTATGGCTGAAATATAGCACATGCAATTATAGCAAAGTATATATTCATGATCAAAGTTTGTATGCAGTAGATTTCAAAATGAAGGTAAAGTACAGAACACATAAGTATAACAAATATATATGTGACAAATCAATTGAACAGCAAATAACAGTAAATAGAGCAAGATTATTTTTAGTTCTCAGAGCAAAACACTGATTTTTGTCAATTTAAAAAAAGGTAAAAAAAGTACCATTTACATAAATTTCATCTTTTTTTATTAAATTGTGCACTTCAATTCAGTATCATGAAAAACGAATTTTGAGATATGCAGTGTTAATGACTATTTGCACTATGTCAGTCTGCTCTGTTAGACATTAAAACTCATTGAACACATTTTAAAGTGCTTGTACAACTTCGCTTCTAGTGAGCTAAAAACAATTTTGGCCTAATATTTCATTAAGATGTAGGCAAATTACAATACACAAATATCATATGCAAACTACAGTACACAAATTTCATGTGCAAACTACACTACACTAATATCAAGAGCAAACTACGCTACATAAATATCCTATGCAAACTTCAGTACACAAATATCCTATGCAAACTACACTACACAAATATCATAAGTAAAATACACTACACAAATATCATATGCAAACTACACTACACAAATATCATATGCAAACTACAGTACACAAATATCATATGCAAACTACAGTACACAAATATCATGTGCAAACTACACAACACAAATATCATATGCAAACTACAGTACACAAAAATCATATGCAAACTACAGTACACAAATATCATATGCAAACTACAGTACACAAACATCATATGCAAACTACAGAACATAAATATGATATGTCAACTTCAGTACACAAATATCATATGTAAATTACAGTACACAAATATCATATGTAAACAAAGTACACAAACATCATACGCAAACTACAGAACACAAATATGATATGTAAACTACAGTACACAAATATCATATGTAAATTACAGAACACAAATATCATATGTAACCTACAGGACACAAATATCATATGTAAACTACAGTACACAAATATCATATGCAAACTACAATAAACAAATATCATATGCAAACAAATACAGTAGGTAAACTACAGTACACAAATACAGTAGACTAAACTACACAAATATAGGCAAACTAAATGTACACGAATACATTAGGAAAACTAAAGCAAACAAATACGGTAGATATACCATACAAATTTGTTGAGACAGAGAGTTCAAACATAGCAAAACAAGAACACTAGTAAACCAGGAAAGACAGAACAAGTCATTACGGCTTAAGTTATAGTACACCAATATTCTAAGCTTATACTTACAATGTAGGGGTTTGATTGTAAATATCATAAATGTACACCATTAACATGAATTTTAACTTCAGAACTGCGATCTTAGCTAACACATGTCCACGCAACGGGCTCCTATCAAACTAATCCCATCAATTTTATAAAAGTATGATAAAGGGAATCAAAGTACATGTAATTTTAAGATTAAAATCTCTGTTGTTTTCATGAAACATAAAGCAGGTACTATATATAAAAAAATGTACAAAAATCCTTGTCACATCTTTCGTCATCAATTGTGAAATTCAAATACAGCCATTTCACTTATACAATGTTATAAAATACCTCACTTTATTACAATAAACTTCAGCAAGAAATATCACAGATGGCAGCTACAGAGAGAGAGAATTTGCATGGGAAATAATGCCAAGAATATTATTACAGTCAAACCTGTGAACAAAGGCCATCCTTAGGAAAGACAAAATGTGGTCTTTATTGACAGGTGGCCTTAATTTGTATACCAATTTGTTCTAAATAATCAATGATGGTTTTTCAATGAATGGCCTTTACTCACAGGGTGGTCTTATTCGGAGGTGGTCTCATACACAGGGTATGACTGTATTTCAGCTATCATTCTTAGTCACACCTAGTTGCCTACCCAGATTTCATTTTAATCTCAACACCCTATAAATTCTGATGTTATTTCTTGGCATGATAAATATCCTTCAAGCATAAAGTGGTAACAACCAAAGGCAGGCCCTTAAGTTATAGATCCATGTTTATCACAATATTCCACATCAGGAGTAAAAACATTTGATATGAAGGAAAATCAATATTTTTGTCATATTTTCATAGAAGGGTATGACTTGCTGTAACCGTGATTTGAATCCGGATCGCCGGGTTACAAGTTCAGGGCACTAACCACTGGACCATGGTCATGGCTGTTTCGAGTTTGTACCAATAATTAACTGGTCACTTACCTTGACTAACATATCAACTTCAAATTCATTGTTTACAAAATTACTGAAGACAGAAAGAATTTATAACACTTTGAATGTTTTTGTTTTGTTTTGTTATTATGTGAATTATTTTCACTGGGGTTTAATGCCGTTTTTCAACAATTTTCAATTATATATGGTGACTGGTTTACCTAACCAGTTTTTCTGGACTGTATACAAACCAGTACTAATTTACCCTTCCACAAGGAGCTGGCAACTTCTCCACATATGGAGGAAAATCAACATTTTTGTCAAATTTTCATAGAAGGGTATGACCTGCCGCTACCAGGATTCAAACCCGGATCCCTGGGTTACAAGTCCAGCATACTAACCTCTGGACCACAGCCTTACTTTGAATGTAGACAGTGTAATATAATGGCATCTATATATGCTTGCAGACATATTGAGGAAAGAATGTAGGAGAATAATTTTGGGAATATTCTTGTTATCAAAGACACTTAAACAAGAGATAAGAGATACATTCAATTTGGAAGCCAAAGCAATGTAAAGCCATTGAAATATTAGTAAAAACACGCTATAAATTGTGTGAGGCAGTCTTAACTTACAAATAACAAATTTAGCAAAAACTTCCTGTATTAAATGAAATTTGTTAAACATTCAAGGAAAGATCGAGTTACTTAAGTTTACACAAGCACTTGTTCTGGCAAACAGGACAGAATTATAAGAGTCGGATACCACTTATGTCGCATCCATGAGATGAGTGTGTCACTATATGTGGTTCCGGTTGCTTTTGAGATAATGAGAATCATGAAGGTATGTATATATGAACACATAATTTACGACAATGGAGTAAGTATGTGTTTCATGTGAATATTGTTAGCAACTTACCAATGTAAATCAATAGTCCCTCAAACTAGTTTTGGCACAGGCTAATAATGCGTTTTTATTTGGTAAAACCATCAGAAGTCACGTCAAATTTATCTGTTGACAACACCTTGAGCAATATGTCATGAACATCATTGATAGCACATCATGAATAAATTATGCTTGTAATACACAAAAAAACATGTAAAACATGGGGATATATATGAAGGTATGTCATATTCAAAATGTGATCCATGTTTTAACTTTTCTTCAGTTTGGCCAATGTTTCAGTAAACATAGGTTTCAAACAAGAGATTTATTTTAACATACATTCGAAAAAATTGTACAAACAATACTAACATGATAGGTCTGTATTCTCAACTGCCATACAAAGTTCAAATTACCATAGTTTAATGACACAGTCATCCTGTACACAGTTCAAATTACAAAAAGTTTAATAACACAGTCATGACTGAGATGAATCAAGATACTTCAATAATTTCAGACAAGAAAAATATTTCAACCCTTACTGACAGTGGAAAACACTGCGATTTATATTTGGTTTCACTCAGTTTGTCAACAATATCTTGGTAATGCATGATAATCTGATAATCTAACCAGCCCCTATGGTTTCTAACAGCACTAACCAGTCTCTATGGTTTCTGTATAAAACAGAATAAAATCAATGTATAATTTATTGCCATAAATCAAAAGTACACTAGGAGTGAAGATCTTCTATAAAATCATCAAGGGTAACATTTAGATCGCCCATATCATCGGCAAGGGACACTACCTCAATAGCTTGTTGTTGTACCACCTTATGTAAGTGTTTTGATGTACATACTTTGAAAATATATGTGTAAACTTTATTCGGCTTCTCTGTGAACAAGATGGTGTCCTGTGACATGTCAAACAATACAGGCACAGTCGAACACGCACAACTATGCCTTGGATACATCAAACGTTAATATATATTTTTTTCTTTTTTTGTCACAATACATTGCATATAACACTTACAATGAATGATATTATAATCCACTAGTGACTTGGTTAACATAAAGACCCTATACTTTATATTGTGTAGTATAGGTCACTGGTTAACATCACCATACCGTCAGACGATATATATTGTTAGCTATTGCTATATTTATACTGAAGTAGCTCTGCTTATCTCTATAGACGTATTTAAATATTCGCTTTCAATATCACATAAAGACACCTTTTCAATGTATTTGATTTAACATCCAAATTATGGTTTATTCATGGTAACATTTATGTAAAGCTTTCAATGTTTACAGCATAGAAGTTATTTGTATCATAAATATTTTAAGATATGGAGTATGTGTATCTATGTTTTTTCACTGGGGTTTATTTAACATTGCACCAACAACCAGGGTCAGTTTGTGATTTTACTTGCTTTAACGATGGAGGTAGGCCCCAGGCATATGCCTAGTTCTATATATACACTATCAACCTTCTGTAAGCTAGCTGGACAGCTTCCTCATATAAGGAGTTTGGTCCCGGGTAGGATTCGAACTCACAGTGGTGAGGGGCTAGTGATCACTAGTCAAAGACTATAGCCACTCGATATATCTATCTCAACCATTACATATAGATTTAATATGCAAAATGCAATGAAAAATGAGGCACACCTGGGAGACACAAATACACAGGACTATACTATTGTCACTGGGGTTTAATGCCGTTTTTCAACAATTTTTCAGTTATATACAGCGACCGGTTCACCTAACCAGTTTTCCTGGACTGAATACTAACCAGTACTAACTTACCCTTTCACAAGGAACGGGCAACTTCTCCACATATGGAGGAAAATCGAGTTTTCCTGGTAGGACTATACTAACACAAGTTTTAAATAATGGGTGAAAATAAGTATCATTCAATAAATAGACTACTTTGATAAGACTGAAGGTTTGTATTTGAACTATTTTTGTCGGTTTACCGCACTAAAAGTACCTAAAAAGTGAACAATCAATACAGTCAAGTTCAACATGTCAATGTGTGCATGTTGAAGGATATCAAGTTTCTCATTTAAGTTGGAACGTTGCCAAAATGATAAAATGTGTACACAAAATTTATACTTTACTGGTGTATGAATGTTTATGGTTAATGAGCACTATCCGTTTCATTGAATCTCATATTATTAGGTAAACAGCACAAGTTTAAAGTTTGAACACATACAAATTGTTAAATAAATTATTATAAAATGTAATACATGAGATTTACCCTAATGTGAAGTATTGTAATTTTATATAATGTTACACTGACAAAAAGTTGAAGAATTACCAAGGATTTAATGGTATATCTATTGTATGACATGAATGAAGATCAGCTTAAATATCTCAGAAGTTATATGGGTAACAATGCATAGTTACACCACCAACAATCACGAAGGTCACATATAAGGTCAAAATATTACATAGAACAATTATATAACAATTAATAGTATGACTGTGATGCATCTGCGTTAAAAAAATCATGTAAATATTTCCAAACGTTGAGTTAATGACCTCAAATAGATACATTATGTCAGGGGACCCAAGAGTTAAGTTATGTCCAAGTCCCTAATAGTTACATGATGTAAGAGTCCCTAATAATTAATTGCATCAAGGATCCTTACAGTTATCCTATGTCAAGGATGCTTATGGTTACATACGTTATGTTATGTCAGGGTCCCCTACAATTGTGTTATGTCATGGACCCTTGCAGTTATATTAAGTTAGGGTCCCCTATTGTTACGTTAAGTCAGGGACCCTTTCAGTTACATTAAGTTAGGGTCCGCTATAGTTATGTTAAGTCAGGGACCCTTACAGTTATGTTAAGTTAGGGTCCCCTATAGTTAAGTTAAGTCAGGGACCCTACCAGTTATATTAAGTCAGGGTCCCCTACAGTTAAGTACTAGAATATCATGTCAATTACATTAAGTCAGTGACCCTTACCGTTACGTTATGTTAGGGACCCTTACATTTATATTAAGTCAGGGTCCCTCCCCTACAGATATGTTATGTCAGGGTCCCCTTTAATTGTGCTATGTCAGGAACCCTTACAGTTATATTAAATTAAGGTCCCCTATGGTTATGTCAGGGACCTTTACAGATATATTAAGTTTGGGTTCTCTACCGTCACATTAAGTTAGGATCCCCCAAAGTGTTACATTAAAGCCAGTCATCCCTAAAGATACATTAAGCTGGGGACCCATCAAGTTTGAAATGATCATAGCCGCAGCTGTGGTCCAGTGGTTAGTGCATTAGACTTATAACCCGGAGATCCAGGTTCGAATCCTGGTTGCGGCAGGTCATACCCTTCTATGAAAATTAGACAAAAATGTTGATTTTCCTCCATATCTAGAGAAGTTTCCGGCTCCTTGTGGAAGGGTAAGTTAGTACTGGTTAGTATTCAGTCCAGGAAAATTGGTTGGGTGAACTGGACACCGTATAAAAATGGCGTTAAACCCCAGTGAAAACTCAACTAAACTTGAAATTATTAATATAGACACATAACTATAAAAGCAAATCGAGATTAAAAATTTAGAGATGATGCACAGTATTGTAACTTATGAAAAAGTAACTTTTTATCCACTTGTCAACCAACAAACATCACGTAAAACAGTCACATGATCAAGTAGACCACATGATGGGTTAGAGATAACACATGTTGAAGACAAGTGTTAACTTCCTTAGAATAATTTAATTAATAACACACACTTAGATGCATACTTCCTCATCTTATATTAACAGTTTCAACAATGTACATGTATACTGATCTGTGACCAGATTAGAGCACAAGAAAAATATTTATGAATAGTAGGCTACACTTAAAACATCATTGTTTTCTGTATAACATAGAAAGATTTATCATTTGCTAACGAAACATGATCTATTGCTTTACTTTTTAGAAAAATTTAATCTAAATTGGAATGTAACAATGAAAATGGATTGATGAATCCAGAAACACTTTTATAGCCTGTTGTTCAGTGACCATAGGCGGATCCAAGGGGGGGGGTAACTAGAAATCCTGGATCCGCCTATGGTGACATCTTGATCAATCATAAATCATTAATAAAACTTGGAATGAATGTTTCTCAATCAGTTATACCAGTCATTTTTCCCTGGCATGTACAACTATGCATGCCAGGGGTCTCGATCTGATTTAAGTTGTACCTAGATAAGAAACAAATATATATATCCTTATCTGCAAGACAAATATGTCCAAGTTCATCAAAAGTGCACATCCTGGTGTCTTGTTTCAAATTTAAAAAAAGTGAATAGAAAACGAGCATACAATAGTTAAGTGATAAAGTTCGTCCCGGTACGTACACATAACGGGAATTTTACATTCGTATTTGTGTAACTGTCAGTGCTTTGATTTGAACGAAAAATTGTCCATGTTTAAATACCGTACATAATGCATATTTATATATATATACATACATATACCGATGTTTAAGTGTTGAGTTTATCCAATATCGTATGGTATTCACGCGTAACGCACCACTGAACAACTAGCTGGATTAGCACACATTACATCGAGGCTATAACATGCCAAACTAGTACAACACGAAGTTTATATGCAGACATAAAGTAGTCCGTACTACTTTTTTATAGTCAATATTTGGACAAGAACCGGAAAATACGTCAAGTCAATATCAGTCTTTATACCTAACCTAAACATGTTTTCCGAGTCATCATAGACAGAATAGACGGTTAATTTATCCATTGCTGTAATACGACCAAACAACAATATGATATCAATTGTAGTGTTCATACATAAGAGTGTAAATATCAAAACGATGTCAAAATAAACAACAATAAGTTTGTATATATTGACAGCGTGGGTTTGGTTGAAAAAAAATGTTTAATGTAAGACACGTAGCTAAACAGACAAAATACGTATGATTCCATAAAAATTTCCCATGTATTGTCATTATATACGATACGAGTAGCTAGATATGAGTTTTAATAAACATTTTGTCGTTTAAAGGACTATGACTTTACGCTTTTAATAGCCATAAGAAAATCGTGTTTTAACTATCATTTTTACAAACGTTTCTAGCTAATGTAAAGTCAATTTGTTTCGTCCGACAACGTGCTTAGATATGTATATGTCTTTGGGTTAATACAGTATAATAATGCCTTGATGTAGACGTGATGTTAATGAATAATGGATCAATACATGTATGAATCAGTGTAGTGATCTTTGAATAGAATTGATCAACTATCACGTTATTGATTGAAACATTACTCATACAGACTACAGTTTGTTTGGCTGCACTACTACAATTCTAGCTGGTATTGTTCGTTAAATAAATACATGTTCGCACTACATGCATATTCGCGTGAAGAATTTGTACATATGTGTAAGATCTGTGTCGTCTGCTTGGCCCAGTGGTCCATTCTTGAACTGTTCAGTTTTTTTTACACAAACATTCACCATTCCTCACAGTACACGACAAATAACCTTGGAAAGATTCAAATTTCAAGTCAATGCCGAATTAAATATAGCCGTTTACAGTTCAGTTTGAAACTACAGAAATACAAATGAGGTATTATAAACCAACGCAGACGCGTATAACAAAGTCATTTATACACATGTCTCAATAAACGTGACTAGTTTAACTAGACTAGCTATATAACCGGGAAGTTTTGAGGGGTACCGTGACCGAAAGCCCAAAACAGGACATATTAATCCGGGACAAAGGTTTTTAGGAGTATAGTTTAACTTAAGACGTAAAATATCACGCAATCATAACAAACTCTATTTAAACATAACTAAATAAGCGGAAATTTATCAATATTCAATCTTCTTTTGTAAAAAAGACAAATCATCAGATTTTAAGGCTGGTATTCATGAAAATAATACCAAAATGTCTGCCATCCCAAGCTATATTTCAAGTTTCTTCCCCACATTCGCATAAAACCACACATCTCGGATTACCTTATATGCGTATTTACGGGTGGGGCACTTACACAGACTACAGTGATAATACACTCAACTTGTCTGACTAAGCAGACGCCTAGACAAATCGATCGCCATATTTACCCAGACATACAATATACATACACAAATACAACTAAAATACAACAAATATTGACATTATCCTACATAAAACATAATTACATTGTCGACTAAAACTACACTACACAATGTGTAATATCGAACAGACGACACATGAGTCTAGCGCATAAAATTAACCAGACGACTGTAGTACGTTGTAAAATATAAAGATATAAAATGTTGTTCATACATCGCTAGTCGATGTACACGCGCACACACTAAAAAAAGAAAGTCGCCATTACCCTCGTGGCATTAATTAGTTCATGACCACACCAATGGTTATTAATAATAATATATGTATAAATTATCATGATTAAATATAACCTTACCTTTAAAATTTGGTGTAAATCGCTTTACGTAAACGTATAGGGCAGGAGTTTCGCTAAAAATGCGAATAGCGTCTCTTCCTCTACCTGTGTGACACGTTCGATTAGCCAACCGGAACACGGATAACTCTAATCTACCGGCTTTTAAACCAATCCTCTCTCGTGCTCAGTTCGCGTTTAACAAACTGTGTTACCGACGCGTATTGATCGTATGTATGACTCGCGAAGCGGTTTTGCAATGGTTAAATACACTAGCATATCTATGGAAACGTTATTTCCTCCCCTGAGTGTGATTTCCGCCGGGTCTAAACGTCGAGTATACTAAATTAAAGTGTATCACAATGTCATGTATTATTCTTTGTACATGCTAAACAAGTTATCTCAACCCATTGTGTATTGATTTTAATTTCCGTGGTCAATTTCCGCCTCATTTTATAGTATTATGTGTATAAACTAATGTTTCTGAAGTTAATAAAGTTAACAATCTAGCGTTCACATGCAAATGTGTTTTTTAAAACCAAACATTCTTAAAAAGAAATTAATATCATGCGTAACACGATGGACGAGTTACTTTTTATGAGTATATATCTTGTACCCCGGCTAATATTCCAGTCAAGCTCCTTGCCTTGTTTTTTGTGGAGTGTAACATCACATCTACAACTCACAGGCAGTTATAACGGACCTATGATTGTAAAATAATAACACATTAGATTTAAAAGGCTCAAATAAAAAAATAAACCAAAAATGTCATAGAATGCGACCCCCGTACAACTCAGAGGCTCTTATAAGGGACCTATGATAACAAAATAAGAATGCATTCTGTTTAAAAGTCCCAAATTTAAATAAACGAAGTTATGTCATAGAATGTGACCCCGTTTAACAAACTTCCATTTAAGGTAATTTCGGTTTAAAGTTGGGTACCTTGAACAGAATTTATCAAACGTACCGTTTTAGCATTATGGGCCCATTAATTTTGCTCCAGTGTGCTACAACCAGGGTCCTTTGTCAACTAATTTCTCCATCTTAAACAGTGGGGGGAAGACCCTCTGACGTACACTGGATTTAAATAACCGATCGTAAGCTAGCTGGACAACTTGCTCACATATGAAATTTCTCGGGTACCGAGTGGCATTAGGACTCACAGCGGTGAGGGGCTAGATATTACTAGTCATAGACCACGACCACTTGACCCTAGAGCCCCCTTCTTGTTTGTCTGTTTATTTGCAACGAGTTTTAACTCAGTTTAACAACTGTATTTGGTTTTGTTATAGCGGCCAGATCTCCCACTAGTATTAATGGGTACTTCCCCGAGTGCTTACATGTTTTAGTTAATCATCGTAATTCAGTAAGCAACTGCCAACTTTTCCAGTTAATTTGTCAATAAGAGATAACAGACAAATGTGAAAATATTCTGGTAGTGACAAATCCAGATAACATAGCTGCCAAGGGTCCACTGGCTTCAGGTGTGTGGTTTTCGAAACCTGGGGATCGCGAGGGCTCCTGGTGGGTCCAGGGCAAGCCCATGACCAGGGGTCCAGATGCCCCCGGAAGCTCCTGAAATATAGCTAATTCAGCATGTAAAATGCGCGGTATCACCGTTTCGTATGACGTAATCAACAAAACTGGCTATGCGCTCGGTTACCGCTGAAATGAGAATGCAGACACTTGTTTACATGGTGGAAATATTCGATTTTTATGCAAAGCAGACATGCTGATAGTGTACATTTAAAATACATTTGTACCTTGCATTTTTATTTTTTAGAGGACAAAATTTTTAATATGCGTGTGTTCTAGACAACTATGTGTGTGAGCGTGTTTCAAGGCTCAAATGCGAGTGACACACGCGCAATGCGTGTGACTTGACAATTATGAGATAATGATAATGAACATGCGTTCAGTTTAAACTGAACAACAAAAAATATATTTGTCTAATGCATAGGACGTATGTATAATAACTTCCGCTGTAGACAACTTTTAAATACAGTAAAACCTCATTATTAACACCACATTTGGGACCTGTAAATAGTCTAAATATTGAGGTAATCTCATTATCAAGTTGAAATAAAGAAGAAACATTAAAAACTGGTCCGAAAATAAGTGGTCGTTGTTATAAGGTGGTCGTATTGCCGAGGCGGTCGCTTAGTCAGGTTTCAATGTATTGTGATTTTACATGTCAGAAATGTATCTTAGCTCAAAAGCTAAAAGACAATAATGAATTTTCTTCCCTGTTAGAAATATTAGAAGCGCAAACATGTAGTTAATTAAACCATTCTAAAACTCAAATGAACTCTTTTGAATGGCTTCCAAGAAGGAAATTAAATAAACAAGTAAGCTTTTACTTCCTAGTCTTTACATTGAAATAAAAAAACTTAACAAATAAAGCACGAAGCCGTGGGAATTTTATCTCGATTTATGAATAATATGTATGAAACTTAAGCAAGGTTTATTCAACGTAGATTGCAAAAAATATATATAACAGTTCAATAGCTTTTCATGAAGTGGCACATATTCATGTGAGGGCTGACGTTTTCCTTTACACATGTTCTGGTTTCAATAGCATTTCAGTTATATACCAGTAAGAAATTAATCTAACCAGTTTTCTTGAATTCTTTTTAAGTACAGTCAAAGCTGTGTTTGTGACCACCTCCAAATAAAGACCACCGTGTGAATAAAGACCATTCTTTGAAAAACTGTTACTAACTACCAGTACAAATGTATTTAGAACTAAGTATTTAGAACAAATTGACCATCGAATAAGGGCCATCTGTCCAATAAAGGCCACATTTTGTCTTCCCAAGGGTGGTCTATATTCACAGGTTTGACTGCACAAACCTTCTCAGCCGTGGAGGATGAATGCCTTAGAAACAGTGACTTCTACAAAATAGTCACAGAGAACATGTGACGCACCAAGGGATCCAAGTCTCAAACCCAAAGTTTGTGGGCCTAGCGCTCAACCATTTGAGCCAGATGAGCAGTCTAATGAAGAATGGCAAAGTAACGGTCAGATGTTTCAGATATTATGATACAGTTTGTATAATAAATAAATTATACATATGACAAATTTGTCAATTTTCCTACGTATGTTGAGATGTTGACAGCCCTGGTTAGTCAACAGTCCAGGAAAACTAGTTGGGTAAATTGGTCGCCAGATATAACTGAAAAATTGGTGAAAAACGGTTTTAAACCCAGTGAAAAAAAATAAAAATAAAACATATACACAGCGCCAAGAAAACTATTCTTACGGATCGTGTTAACACTTTAATGTTTACTTTTTTGACAGGAGATTAACATCACATCATCAGCCAGGGTCTTTTGGCTACTTTTGGAGGAAGACCAGATCTTAAACCTGTGTAGAACCACTGTCCTTCCGTAAGCTTAATGGACAGATTTTTCATATGTGAAATTTGGTCCTGGGTGGAACTTGAACTTACAGTAGTGAGGGGCTAGTGATTACAAGTCAGAGGCCATAGCCACTCGATCACAGAGGCCCGTTTTCAAAAACGGTTATCTAATGTTTAAGTTCATTGTAAATATTAAGATTAGATAGCCACCAAAAATTATAGAAAGGCATGGGCAAACATGTGCACTTTGTCATCCAATGTGATAAACAAAAAAAAATATCAATTTATCCATGTGTACAGTATTAAAGCATTACACATTCATTCAAATATATTTGTTTACATACACAAATAGAAGTGATAAAAATGGAGAGTAACTCATGAGTAAGCCTGTGAAGTGTTTACAATAGAGGACTTAAGTATTTCGGTAGTAAATATGATACGCGATAAAATTAATACCGTATCTGATGTTGTGATACTATAACATACTTGAAAATCACACGTTGAAAGCAGTTTTTAATATCGTAGATGCAAGAAGCTCGCAGACAACACAGATTGAGACGTTAAAGTTAAAAGTAATTGTAATATAAATCTTCTAATTCTTGCAAAGATGCTTCACCCACCAACCTTGACCTTTAAGGCTCCTTCAGCCTTATGTTGCACATGTATATGCACTCCAAATACCAATCTTTGGGAAAGATTAGGTGACTGAGAGGGCAGCAACAAAGAAGATACTACACTTAATGTTAGTAACCAGTCAAAACAAGGCAGCTAACACTCGACTAAACCTCTTTATTTTTCACTATTAGCTGAAAACTAATGTCCGGAAATAGATGCATTAATACTAAGTTATATCTATAAGTGTTGAATGGGGGGGCAGAGCTGGTGAGCACCCCGCCTAAAATCCGGCATGTGTAAGTAAAATATGTCAGTTATTGTGTCAATGGTTTACATGAACAACGAGACTTCATCCCCTCCAAATCCTGTATCCACCCCTGATTTTTTTAACAAACAGAGGAAAATTGATATTTTTATGATTGTTTACTGTATATGGTCACTGAATTTTATTTTCAAACAAACATAATTAAGTAAATCATAATCCTGGTGCTTTTCAGACATTTTTTTTTATTTTAGTACTGAAGCATAGGTGAAAGTTGAAATTTTACAAAAAAAATGGAAATCTTTAACTTGATGCCATGTAAACATTAAAAACCAGTAGGGTCTAGACCTGGGAAAAACCAGAGATTCCAGAAATTTCCGGAAAACTTATCCATGCTAAAGTATGTCTCCATCTATGTTAAGCAATCCTTAAAATATATATTAAATATTATAAAATATTGAGGTTTTGGTTTAGTTGACCAAAACTTTTAACAGAGGGTATGTAACATGGCATTTGTTTTGTTAACATTTTATGCTTGTACAGAAAACTGAAGCTGGGAACAACATTTTTTTTTGTCAAAATCACTAAAATATTTTTTTGGGCCGAGGATTTTTGAATGAGTCGGTTGGGTAACTGCAAACTGACAATTTTTCAACAATGGCCTTATGGAATTAATATAATTCAGGAGTATTTTACGACAATTTTGACTGATGGGCCATAACTATTATGACTATTGCCACTACTTTTTTAAATAGTGCATAAAAATATGTCATCTGTGTTAACAACATTTTTCATGACTTGCAATGTATCAGGTGTCTGTTATACATGGTACATGGTAGAAAAACAGAGAAACAAACGCTGAATGATAACAACAGTCTCATCCCAGCTTCAAGATGAGACATAGTTTTATGTTCTACAAAATTTATTGCACATCAAAATGGGATAGAAAATAGCACCAATTCAACAATACAGAGGACAAAATAGGTAAATGTAAACTTTTAAACCCAAACAACAATAAAATAAAATACCAAAAAATTGTAGAAACCTTTAGAAAAATACAACAACTACAAAACATACTTAAGGCAAACACATGGTTACATAAAAATGTAAAATAATGATATGATGATATTAAAGTACTTGGCACATTTTGGAAAATTTGTCATGCGGAAATCAGTGTTGCTGGTGTATAGAGCAACCATTGTTCAATTCACTGTGAATGTATCATATTTATCAGATAACATACTTTTCTCTTAAAGTAGCCGGGACAGTTAACACTTGATTAATTACTGCATTGTTAATAATGAAATGATGGAAAAATAAAACTAGTCAGCCAACATACATCATCATTACTATTTTCAGTTTACAGGCTTCTTGAAACTGCTGGAATACTTGCCTGACATTTGGTTAGACAAAGTTAGAATTTCTGCCAGACCAAATAAAAATTTGTCCGACCGAATAATATCATTATAAGTAATAAATGCTGTAAATCTTGCCTGACTGCCGGACATCTGGTCCTGCACTCGTCGAAAAGTTATTGGACCTGCTCGAAATTTGGCTGACATGTCCGACAGTCCGGCAACTTTTGAGAAGTCCAAGTTCATATAATAAACACATAGATTTAGACACAACATTAAATGCAGTCAGCATTACGTTACAAGAATAGGATGTAATGCAACTCATGAAGGATCCACTGTTTCTCTGATGCCAATATTTAAAGCAGCCACGAGATGGGTATAGGGCTTGAGCATGAGGTTCAATTTAAGTAAGATTAGCACATTAACATGGGTGAAAGCTGAACATTTTCAAAATACCTGAAATCTGAACATCTGTGCTGCGTAAACAATAAAAACCAGTAGGGTGCGGACCTAGGAAAAAACGGAGGTTCCAGAAAATTCCTGGTAACTTTTAACCATGCATTAATCAAAATGCATTACACTCTGAAGGTATTGAAAAAAAAATATGTAACCTCCAAAAGCAAACTTAACCCTTTCCCTCATAATACAACATTTCCCCTGCATCTGAAGCAGGCATCATTTGAAAACACAGTGGCAATAGAAGCCATTGCTTGTAATGAATAATGGCTTCTTTTGTCACAATGTTTTCACTCTGCCAGAGAGAAATAACCCAATTTTAAACAAATTGACGGTTTGTATATATGCTTTGAATTTGGAAGAGTCCAAAATATGCTTGTGAGGCAAAGGGTTAAACATATCAAGGCACAAAACAGGTCCATGTTTAATCCATAACTACATGTAAATATAACTAACTACACAAAAACATCAGTATCTGTATGATTTATCAATCCAAACACATCGTCTGCAGGGCTTGACAAATTCTTTTAAGGCTACTTGTCCAGCAGGACCACCAGCTTATAATTTTAACTAGTTCTACTGCAATTTCAACTCATCCTGAGTCAATTTCTATTCGTGATTATGAGCAGACAAGTGGATTTTTCGAACCCTGGTTTGTATATCACTGTTCAGCAGTAATCCTGTCTTTCGCTAATATAGCTGCCTGGGTTATACCATGATGAAGTTCAGCATACTCTACCCTGTTATAAAATATGAGGGATTAACAATAAAACAAAATAATGTATTATTAACAGTAGCAGATTTTATTATTACTAAGCATCTTCCAAAAAAAAACCAATGCTGTATCAACTGCTGGAGGTCTTAAGGCGTAAAAAAAAAGGTTTGTTTCCGGTTACCCGACCAACCCAGCTTTTACCTGCCGACTCGAAGGTTTTTATGTCATTCAAATCTTAGTGCTATATTGTAATTTTCACAACAGTGTTGCCGATATATGTAAAAAAAAGGAAAAGAAAAAAATCTCTACCTACCGACCCATATTTTTTTGGCATGTAACAAGAAACAAACCTTTTTTTTGTTAAGGCAAAATTGACTGACCAACTGTCAACAATCTTAAATTCTGTGTTATCTATACATTATATTCGATCAATCATTAGTCATAAATTAAACAAAAATATCACAATTACAAACAGAGATTTTTTTCAGGTATTTTACAGCAAAATATCAGCTATTTTCCCTGGCCCAAAAAAGTTTTATTTTCCCTAAAAAATGCTACATAAATAAATGATTGTTTTTCAAAATTTCCCCTTTTTTCTATTTTATCACGCAATATTTTCCCCTTAGGAAAGCCCCAGGTAGTTTTGAAAATTCAAAAGAAAAAAAAAATCACTGTGAAAATGATCCCATACTGTGACATCAATGAATTGGATACAGATTAACAACTACAGAATTTGTGAATGCTACTGGTAACAAACGATCAAGTCCAAATTTACTGTATCAGCAGTAAAATGATAGACGAGTTTCAACTAAATCAAATGTATTTGAGGTCACTAGTAATTTATATGTATTATATACCTAAGTATATGCTTGAACAGGGGCGTAGCTCGCCTAAAAAGAGAGTCAAGGCAAAATTCTAGGAGGGACCAGATTTTGAAATTCTAGAACATCATAGGCGCATTTTCTGGCTATTTTGGGGGTATTTTATGACCATTAGAGATGAAACAAATCATAGTTTTAGTTATATAAATGGTCAAGGATATCAATTTTTGATGATATTTTTTTCATTTTTGGAAATCGAGCCTAGGCAATTGCCCAGTACTGCTTAATAGAAGCCATGCGCCTGTTGAATTATGTACACTTGTATCTTTTTTACTGAACCAAATGACACAACAAGGGAGACTACTCTAATAGACTTAATATAGACTTAAAAATAAACTTAAATGCCAAAAAGTTTCAGTTATTTCCCCTCGTACTTATATTAAAATGTTATAACATGATGCATACAAGAAAACTGTAACTCAAAACTGAAGGAATGAGAGCAAGGAGGGCCTATCTCTATTTTGACAAAGAAATGACCCCCTTTATTGTACATAGCTTGAGAGAATCGTTTTCAACATGACATTTACCAAGAATAGAACAGGCATGGAGGAGTGTAGAAATGTTTTCGTGCAATCAGTAAGCTACTATGAGTAGAAGGGGGTCTGAGGGTCCCTCCAAGTAGGGGGCAAGTAGCTGCGAGAATGCTGATCGAAATAGCCAGTTGATTTTTCTGACTCATTTCTATATCCCCCGGGGCATGTAGGATTTATGTTAGCAACATAAAATGTTTTAGCCATAACCAGTAAACACAAAACATAGGCGGATCCAGGGGGGATTCCCCAAGCGAAGTTTTTTTTTCTATCATGAAATATGATATTTACATGAAAATAAATATGAATGTCAAAAAAATTTCAATAAGCAATAAATTACGAGTACAGTAACACAATGACATAACGTACAATGCACAAACAATTCCTTCTCATTATCTGGAAATGTGCCTGAATTCCTTAGAAATGACCAAAACTCAGGAGCTTCCGGGGGCCTCTGCCCCCCCCTGGCCAGGGCTTTGCTCTGGACCCATTGGGGGGCCCTTGTGGACTGGACCCCCAGCCTACTTGTTCAGTTTCTGCCCCCTCTAACTAGAAATCCTGGATCTGCCTATGCAAAAGATAACATACAGCTACTGCTTATACATTACATTTATATATCATGACATCTTGTCAACCAGTCCTAGCACTGATCTATAAAAGCTAAATGAAAGCTCCGGAATCACAAAAATTATTCTTGATGACTGAATGAATACAAAATCTTCCAACATTAACAGTGAACAGCCGACAGCTGAGTCAGCATATTCAACAGACTGGTCACATGGATGTCAACAATCTTCTGGTAAATAAAGATTACAAGTACATGTATTGTGAAATTTGAATATGTATATGCTCTAGTAAATGAATTATTATATAATTACATAAATACCATACAATTCTTACAAATATCAGTCTTAATACAAACTGAAACGTAGTTCAATTAACTTATAATATATTTTGGTGCACTTTTATAAAATAAGATCCCTATAAACAACATACAGAGGCCAATTGTTAAGCGATGAAGATAAAAGACCTTCATTTTGATGTTTAGAAAGCATATTATGCAAGACCAGTGCCATGCCTAAAAGATTAAAAGCACAGTAATGTCATTAAGTCGCACAGGTCAAAATATGGTAAAGTTGGTCCTGTCTAGGCCACACTTTAACAATGTATATAAAAGAAACTTTAATAGAATGGATTCAAAAATAAAATTGATGGTGTATTTACAAGAACATTTTAAAAAAGAGGGCCACGATAGCCCCGCATCGCTCGCCAGAATAAATGTAAATTAACTTGTTACTAAAAAAGTAATAAAGGTACACTTGTGGGCAGATCATTGGGAACAATAATAAACTTGATAGAGGACCATTACAGGATACTACAAAGGAATATTCGTGATGACTGAAGGATGCCACAGACCAAATTTGGTGACGATCCAACCACTGGTTCATGAAAACAAGTCATTTTAATGTATTTCTATTTTTAGCATTGGCAGCCCCTAAAAGGGGCCAACCTAATCTAAGGATGCTACAAACAATTTTCTGAGGAGAAGACGCCAGATGCCAAAGCATCCATCCACCCATCCTAACAGCTCATCCTGAACCTTCGGTTCTGGTGAGCTAAAAAAACAGTACATGTACCAAGCTTCTGTCAATAGACATAGTATTACAATTATTGTGGTTACAGTAATGTTATGATGTAATTCAATAGCCAAACAAACATAATCTCCCTTGAATATCTGTATACACCATACATGTATTTAAGACGTAATTCAGTATATACAAACATGGCAAGACTTTTTTCGTTTGATGAAGGAACTTTTACTAAAAACGATATCAAGTGTCTGCGCTTTACAAAATCTAAACACATGGGTGAAAGTTGAAAATAAAAAAAAAAAACTGAAATCTTAACCTCAGTGCTGCAGAAACAATAAAAACCAGTGGGGTGCGGACCTAAGAAAAACCAGAGGTTCTGGAAAATTCCGGATAACTTGAACCATGACTAGACCATGACTAGACCAACGTTTAACTTACCCAGATCCTAGATTCTCCAAATCAGATGAAGGACGTCTTGGTGGTGTACCGTACTGCGGTGGTAGATCAGTATTCCCTGAACCGGATGAAGGATATGTTGGTGGTGTACTGTACTGTGGTGGTAAGTCATAACTAGTATTTCTGTGATGACGATTATGTCGATCACGATCTCTGAACAAAAAAGGAACAAACATGAAAATACATACAATGTACATTACAAATATATTCATAGGAGTCTCTTTCATTGTATAAAACATTCGAGAGTGATTGAATCTTTGAAAGTGTGTATTGAAAACATGTCTTTGGAAGTTAGATTTTCAAACTAAGCTAAAAGCTGCTGGTCTTAATATTCTCCCTTCAAAAGTGGCTTTATTACGGCCCCAAACCTTTTCCTCAAAATGACACCATGTTTGTACTATTTCGATAAGTCTTTAAACCTTAAGTATTGAACCTAGTTTTGGACACTGAACAGGAAGTAGAAATCCATTGCAGGCCACATCTGCTAAAAATTGGTGTTATTAAAAAAATAGACTTAATTTTGCAAATAGAAAAACAGTTTAATTGGTTTCCACTGCCTATTTATTGAAATCGTTTGCCACTCACTAAAAAATAAGGAAATAGAAATAAGTTCCGCATACCTAAAGGTCAGGCTTCGACTTTCAGGAAACAAGTTTACAGACATAAACATTGTCTTTCATATGAACATGTATCATATTATGCTTATAGTTTATCAGCAGAGTAACAGTACATTCCTTCAATAAAATGTATTAATTTTAATGTTTAAGTATCAAATAGGATGGGTATAGGTCAAATCAATCTGTTGGATACGAGATAAAAACCTTTCATGAACCATGCTATTACATGATTATTTAACAACAATTTATGAATATGATTCATTATTAATCAACTGTTCAATATTAGGTGTGTTTAAATCTCAAAGGCAGGGCCGATATGAAGTTCACCATAGCATTATGAACGCAAAACTTGGCCATTATGAAAAAATGCAGCCTGTATGAAAAAAAACTCGGATATCATGAGATTCTGTCATTCTGATTGACTGTCCAGCTTGGCCATTATGAAACTGCTGCAAATATTGTATAATTAATTAATAAAAAAATTCAGCCCAATAACATAGCAAAATGAAAGCACTTAATTACTAAAATTGTAATATTACACTTAGGTCAGGAGGCAGAAAAAAGAAGTCCCTTGTTTCCATTTGTTTGACAGACTATTATTTCCATAGCATTTGTTTGGGAGCAACAAAAAAATACTAAATAAATTAGTCATAATAAAAGTAGACCAATCCTATTATTTAATCCATTGCAAGTTATGAACATTTTATCCGTGTTTCATACCAAAGAGGTATAATAGTTGTGCAGAACCTGTTAAAGGCTGGTTGAAAGAGGTGTCATTACTGTAAGAGGGAAAACTATGCACAATAATGCAATAAAATTTCATGTTTTCCACAGTCTAAAATTACAGCATTAGAAGATGTGAGAGCATTTTGACAGAAACACAAATAGTCAGTTACAGCTGCCCGACCCTTTTTTTTACACTTGATAAGAGCCAAATTCAAAGTACAAAACAATTTAGGGAAGAATCATACCTCCAAAGTATGGTACGTTTAAAAAAAATAAATCAAAAAGAGGCTTTGCGACCAACCAGCCATGTTGTTTTTGGTCAAGAAAAAAACTGTAAAAATGACCGTTTTTTTTTCCAGCCTGAGAGACATTATACGAAGAATACCTCACCTCTGAAGAGTACCGGGAGCACTTGCTGTACCACGACCTCCTCGTCGATACCTTTGATCTCGCTCAAGATTTAGGGATGCAGTACGTGACTCCCTATCAGCCCTATTTGACAAGAGTGGAGTATCTCTGTTATGAGACAGATGCCGCAAGTTCAAAGATGCTCGCCTTATTGAGTTATACCTTAAAATCTGTGTCCTGCAAAATTCATATAGAACATACAAAAGCAGTGTAACCAAATAGTAGTAATGTACTACACGATTCTCGGAAACGCTTAATTCTGCATATTTGTACGCACAATTTTCTCCGATGAATGCATAAAATATCAAGCAATTATGTGACTCATTGTCACTGGGGTATGCCATTTTTTAACAATTTTTCAGTTTTATACAGCGATCAGTTCACCTCAACAGTTTTCCTGGACTGTATACTAACCAGTACTAACTTACCCTTCCACAAGGAGCCGGCAACTTCTCCAGATATGGAGGAAAATCAACATTTTTGTCAAATTTTCATGGAAGGGTACAACCTGCAGCGACCAGGATTCGAACCTGGATCACCGGGTTACAAGTCCAGCGCACTAACCACTGGACCATGGCTGTGGCCTTTTACAATGAGAGAAGATAGAATAAAAAGTAAAACTCACTCATCATTTACTGAATACTGCTTCTTTCTGTAATATAAAAGATGAACAAAGACTAAAAAAGGAATAAAAAATCAAGTGTTCATGTTTTTAACCCTTTGCCTCATAAACCGCATTTCCCTGCATCTGAAACTTTTGAAAACATTGTCGCAAAAGAAACCATTGCTTGTAATGATTTTCTTAAATAAATTGATGTTTTGTATATTACCTATAAATGTGGAAAAGCTCAAAATATACTTATGAGGCAAAGGGATAATAGGTTATAATCTAGCTCCAAAGAAATGTTGAAAATGAGCAAATGAATTGAGACAAGCCAAAAAGTATAGAACAATCCATCTTGTATAAGAGACAAACAATTGGGAAAACCCAAAGGAGTCTCTAATATAACAGACTCTTAATATAAAACCTGAAATTATAAATTGGTTTAACAATGACATACGTTAACATCATATTTTTTTAGACATAGCTGCATTGTTTTATTTTGTCACATTTACTTGCAGGGCAAGAGCTGTACAAATAATTTTGAGTTCACAACCAGTCAGGGCTCTCAATCTACCGAATTTTGGGCCAAAATTCACCCCCGTTCTCCCACCTCTGGAATATAATTTTTTCCCCTATTTTTGTTAAAAATTCCCCCACCTGAGAAAAAATTTTTAAGCACGTTAAGTTATATTTTAAAATCCCCCCCTGGAACTGAAAATCCCACAAAATTCCCACAAAAGAGAGAGAGCCTTGACAACATAAATCATTTGTTTGTAGTAATAAATAAATAAATAAAATTTTGACTTGCTTATAACCAACAGATAGATTCAACCTGTATCATCTTACCTTTTACAAGCAGAACAACACATAAGAATACTTGTGATGAATACAATAATTAACACAACAGCTGTAGGTATAACAACGATATAAACAAACTCCCAGAACATATCCCTACATCTTCCATCTCCACATTCCAGCTCTGTCACCAGTCCATACGAATCCATGACCTGAAATGCACAAGTTACATACACAGAGGAAGTCCAGAAGGTTGACAAGATAAACCAGAGACATATAATAACATAAATATAGGTCTCTGGATAAACTGCACTTATTGAAGAAAAGTGGTATCAGAATGAAAATATATTAGTTTTCACATATTTCACTGTGAAACATGCCATACCCATTAACTCTTTCACTGCTGATGATTATCATGTCAATAAATGAAGGGTTAGAATTTATATACATAACAACTGAGATGAATCTAACAGTATGCCTGATCGGAACATCCGAAAATAACTTATCCGAGAACTAGCACTTCTAGCAGAATCGTTCATGCAATTTATTCCGATAAAAAATGCAATATCATCAGCGTGCAAATGTACCAGTCATTTCAGTCCTTTCTATCTAGAGATAATTGTAATCAAAGTTTTACGTTAATTACAACAATAACTGTTCTTACCAAAAACTTTATTACTTTTAATATCGCTATAAAAGGAAACGAATGAATGCGACTGACGCTGTCGTCTATGATTCAACAATTCGCGATTCCGCTAAACTCGCTTCCTCCGAATTCTCTCACGTTCATAAGTATATCATATCTGGGACCAATATGCACATGTATATATTGGTCCTAGATCATATTAGACAATAGGTATAACCAAAATATGACGACGTGATTCGGTGAATATGAAACATTTAATCTTATACTGGACAGGACTGTACATTACGGCAGAAAAAAATAAGATCAGTCGGTTAGTGGAAACCCGTTTTTTTACACCAAAGGAAGATAATTGCTTAAATGCACACGTTATTCCTGCAAACTGGGAATCACTCTTTACACTGCCTTACTGCCTATGCCTTCAGTAAAGGACATTCATCCCATTGTATGTTTTTTTCTCAAGAGCGCAATGTAATTTATCTATTTCTATACAATAATGCTCGCTGAACCCGTGTAGCACGTGCGGAATATTTGTGCAGGAACCATCAATGCGTAACGAGTCATTTGGTCGACGAAACATAATTTTATCGATATAATCACATAATATCTGAAGTTAAGGCTATTTGCTGAAAAGTTCATACAGAAATTTCGAAAAGTGAATAAAACAATAACTATGCACATTTTAATGAAGGGGACGTAAGAATTTTTTATTACGGTGTACATCCGGGGACCAATTCGCAAACTAATTTTTTATTTATTTACAGATTATTGATTTAAATCACAGTCACGTGTCACGTTTGTTATGCAATTATGATTCTTTTATGAATTATGACATTTAAGCTGAATGTGTCATCGGAAGCATTAGATATCATAAATTTGAAATGCATGCATAATAAGTGTTCATATTGTACTACGAGTATTATGACGGCAGATTGGAGAACCTGATATGATATATACTGTCTGTCGAGTCGTATAAAATTTGACGAAACGAGTCGGGATGATTTTAGATAGCAAATTAAATACCATCCTTAATGATAATATTCGAATCAATGAGGACCATTAATAGTCGAACTGCATACATTCACTAAGTGTATGATAGCATACACAAGTTATTTATATACATGTACATACATATATTTATATTGGGGCCTATACAATGGTGGTTCCTGTCTTAGTCTACTTTCTAGTTTCAAAAAAAGCTTCAACATTGCTGCCGCGTTTACACTTCTAAAAGCTTTGGATGATAGATCCAACATCCTGGTTAAATGCTGGTTGTGATCCACTTTACTCCTGTTACAATATATATATGTGCATGAACATTGTCATGGACTCGTCTGTGTGCGGGTCATTTCTTCAGTCAGTATGTTGAAAATCAAGATTTGAACTTGATCAGAATAATACTCCTGTCTGATATGCAAACATATAGATCTACGCCCCAGGTTGGCTCCCATACAGGCCTACCAAAAATGTGACTCGATCTACCTCCAAAAGAGAAATTCGTCCGCTCGTTGTTGTGTATGCTTAATAATGTTATATTGTTTTACCGTTTCGAAAACCTGCCCATAGATACAGCCAAACCTGTGAACAAAGACCAACCTTGGGAAAGACAAAATGTGGTCTTTATTGACAGATGGCCTTTATTCGGAGGTCTGTTTGCTCTAAATAATCAGTGACGGTTTTTTCAAAGAATGACCTTTATTCACGGGATGGTCTTTATTCAGAGGTGACCGCAAACACAGATTCAACCATGTAATAAATTCCGTGTTTTCTGCCAATGGTGTACAATTTAGACATTCTATATGAACAACAGTAAACGTCTATGTTGTTTGTTATGTATCATGATTTATATAGTAAACAACATACTATATATATATATAACATGTATATATGTTCTTCCTAGGCAACCGTTTTCCCAATTTTACTCAATTCTGGGGAATGCCCTTCTATGTTCATATTAGTAAATCTGGACCGTTTCTTTTCTAATGATCGGGGGAGCAAGAAGATAAAATACAACATAATTGAAATGTATATTATCATAGAGAAGAAAGTTACAAAATGGTGCTCAGAACTGGGAAAATATTGTGGCTTTATTATCGATAAAGCAATTACAAGTTTAGTAAATATTTCCTCTATAATTCTACATAGACCATATCACTGCAATTTCATCGATACAGCTGAAAAAATCAATTTTCAAGGAGGACAACTTTTCAGATAAGCCAACTGATAAACTATACAAGCTGGCAATGCAACAATACTTCATTGACACAATGATTGGCTTTGAGCCTTTATCTCGATCCAAACAAACACGCGTAAAACTCTGTTTATCTTTGATAAAATACTGATATGACATTTATCTATCGCTCTAATAGTTACAATTAATGTCGGATTTAATTCAAAGTGCCTCGTGTTTTTTTATATATTTTGGCATCACATGAGACATACAAGTAGTAATGTCCGGTTACTTATGCTCTGAGAGAATTTTGTACTGGTTTGATATAAGGATTTACACGCGCCTATTTTGTGTCTGTGACTCATCACATATCATAGTACACTAAGTTTTCGTGCATTTACTCAATCTGTATTCAATATGTTTATCCACCAAGGAGATCTTTACATCATCACGATATACAATTTTCACCAACCGTTTTTGTTTCATTAAATTTTAATACTAAATATTATTATGCGTCGACAAAAGAAACGCAATTCAATCATTAAATATATAAATATTTATTCTATAATTTTAAGTCAACAATTTTAGTACAAAACATGTCACTCGTATACAATGTATTCATCAGATATTCAAATGTTGCATAAACTATAAAAGTAATTATGTTCCATACTTTAAGTGTTAATAAAAATGAGATAAAGCCCCCCTCTCTACCCGCCCTCTCTCGATATATACATATATAAGTACAACAAGTATATATGTATATATAACCATAAGAAAATATAATCAAATGACCCTCTCTCTCGTAAATGTGTGCATTCTTTTATCTGAATCAAAAATCTCATATTTGCATATATACAAAAGTGCTATGACCACACACTCAACAATGACGTCAAAACGAAATCGAAATATCATATATTCTTATCACGTGACCATTACAAAATGTTCTGATGAATTGGAAATCAAATTATAATAAATGAAAACAATAAAAGGTACTTAAAATAGTTTCTGCGATATGAAGTAACACTATATTTTGCATCGATGTTCATGCATTTATAATTTGAATTGATGCTATGATCAGACACTAAGCCAGGCATAAAAAGATGGTCAATATTTCAAAATATTTTTTTTTAATTCAAACACAATTACAACCAATATAAAGTCTCGGGAGAATCCCCAAACATTTTTGTTCAGACACTAACATATTTTTTTTAAGAACAAATGTGACAGAAATGACAGAAGTTGTATAATCACTACTTTCATGAAAACATACCATGCAATGATACTGTAAGAAGTATGGATGATTAGGACAGACACGGTATAGACAGGTCAAGTGACTAGATTAGAAGAAAGGAATTGTATTAGTTGATGGGTATAAAATTAGTTGGTAAAAATCTTACTAAAATAAATTCTATATATATCAATGAAAAATAATTTTGATTCTTAAGGAATATAAACGATATACATGTAAATTACATGATAGAGAGATAGTTGGACCAGTTTTAGTGAAGTTATATGCTGGTCAACCCACTTCATTAGGAGATATGAAGAACTGACCAGTCAGGTTGGAGCTACCAACTGACCATTGTAAGAAACGTTATTAACTTGACCAATTTAAGTGAAGTTACAGACCGACGGCATGTAGTGGAGAATATAAACCAGTCTCCAGTCTATGTTGCAGTACAACCAGAGTGAGCGGGAACCAGTCTATGGGAAATAGCGATAGAATCATGGGTAAGAAAACTACCAGAAAGTCGTAAAAGAACACAAAGACACAGTAATATCAGACATTTAAAATATTTACACAATTATAAATAACAACAATAATTTCGTAAAATGAGATAGGTGTGAAATATAATACAATATAATACATACATATACACTTAAGCCGCTATAAGTAGTGATGACATTCCTTGGAACATTCAGTTCATGCATGTTTCAAAACTACGAGTTAATATCCAATCGAACAAAGTAAAAAACTCCGAAACAGATTCTTTTGAAAAATGAGAAAAATCCTGCGAACATCATTATCACATGTTTCCGTCATTTTAATTACATTTTACATGTTCCTATATTCGCAATACCAACTCGAGAATGTAATTGCAATCATATTTATAATGTACATGTACATTTTTTTTAAATACAATAAGATAAGTTATCCATAAAACAATACAGACGTTAGGCTGACTTATCTGTTTAAGCTATTGCAGTTTTAAAAGTCTTATTATTTGAACCGTTCTAGTTCGATATTCCGTATTAATCATTTCTACAAACTCATACATAATTCTAAAATGCCATTCAAATCTACAGTATAGTTTAGTATTCAGAATAACATGAACGTGAACCTGAGCTTCACTAAACAAATACAATGAAGGCTTTGTTTTAAGATGAGAAAAAAAATGAGAATAAAAGTAATTACAGTAAAACCTCGTTATCACGAGCATCGATATCACGAGCACCCGAATTATCTCTAGGAGTTTTTAAAGTCCCGTCAATACATATTCTAAGTTGTGTAATATTTTCAACTAACAAACAAATACCTCGTTATTACGAGCATCACTTTTATCTCGATAACTCCTCGAGATAACGAGGTTTTATTGTAATAAATTTCTGAAACACTTTTTTGATATGCAGAATATAAACAGCATGTAATATGGTTGTAAATACACCAAACACAATATTATATAGAATAAAACAATTCACCTGGACGCATGCAATAAAGGTCTATCTTAATACAAACTATTCATTGTGTGTAAAAACCATGCAAGTGTAATAAAACCGAAAATACAGTCATTTATATATCTGCACAGAAAACAAAAGTCTTACATTTCAGATAAATATAGAATATCGAATATATACACAGATTAATATGGAAATGTTTGATTGAAGTGGCTCTAAGGTTACTATACCAGTATCTTGTACACGTACCAGCATTTGGCTAGGTACAATTCACATCTCAATGTTTGCGTCAGTGTATATGAGCAGGGTTCGAGGTTATAAAATTTGAGATCGGTCCCAGAGCTCCAATCTCATATTTTGTCTTTTAATGTTTCAAAATTTAATTATGATCAGACAATAATGAAATCATTAATATTCTGACAGCATAATTGACCTGAATATGTATTTAAACATTTAATCATCTCTACCTTTTCAACCATAATACTTTGAGATTGGCATTGAGATTCGAGCTCGGAGACTGTTTGCAAGTTTTATAACCTCGGGGCCAGGAATGTTTTGAGAAATGGAATTTTTAACGTCTTATAATCACAGCCAGACCACATCATTATTGTCTCAACATGAAATATATAAATATATCACAGATTTTTTTCAACGTCTTGGAATAGGTATTAGTAGAACAGTAACTGAAAGTTTCTAAATATGCTAAATTTTTATATATTAATTAATAATGTAGAGTGTAAACTGATGTGGCTGAAATTATCTTTTCCTGTTTGAATATCCAACAGTGTGTTGTAAAGTAGAATGAAGATCGTCTAACCGGACATCCTTTAGGTGAATCAGATGCTCAAGACGTCGGATTTTGGCATGGAGTATCTGTAATAATATAAAATAAAGATGTAATATCAAACAGGTCCCTCATGTGTGTATAATATACATATACAATATATAGTCAAACCTGTGGACAAAGGCCATCCTTGGGAAAGACAAAATGTGGCCTTTATTAACAGATAGCCTTTTATTCGGAGGTCAGTTTGTTCTAAATAATCAATGATGTTTTTTCAAAGAATGGCCTTTATTCACAGGGTGACCTATATTCAGAGGTGGCTGCAAACACAGGTTAGACTGTATTTGCATCATTTATATTCATGTTATCGACAATTTCTTTGATATAAGATCTTTGTGTTAGATAAATAGTCAGATACAGGAAAACACGGTTATAGTGAACTCATATACGACGGCGAAGAATCGGATACAGAAAATTATTTATCTTTCTTCGGACACGCCATTTTTTTTCTTCAATATTATGGATGTATTGAATTTTGGATAAAATGAAGATATTGTTCGTGTCCCGAGGAATTCGCTATTACTGTGCTTTACCGTACATTTATATATTCAAGCTAGCAACACTTTCTTTGATGTGATCCGACTAAAATCGGAAATCCATTGAAACTGATTTGTTAAAAAAGTTATTTTGTTGAACAGCATAGTAGATAAGACAGTATATTCATTGTGGACATTTATTTCTGAAATCTCAGTGTTAGATAAATTTACTGATGCGCAATTTAAGATAGCAATGATTTCACTGGTGTTATAGTTGAACTGTATGGGGAAACCATTTGTCAAAATCTCCCAAGGCCGGGAAAAATAGTCGCGTTTACGGTTACCCGACTCCGACATTTAAGTTTCGAACGGCGAAATTCAAAGTACGAAAGAATTTGGGGCGAAAATCATTCTCCCAACATGTGTTAAGAAAAATGCATGTGTAGAATAGTTTTGACATATCTGCCCTAATTGATTTGGTCAAGTGACCATAAACATGATGATGTTTTCTTGCTTAATATATATTCAACACGCCCATAACACTGATAGCCACTATTGAAACTATACTGGCCGTCATAAGAGAGTAACCAGTAAGTGATGTTGGTATAAAATAGACAAAGCACACGGCATCGAGATATATTTAATTCTGGGTATTGCTGAAACATTTCGTGATATGGTTTATTGTTATCAATTATTGACCATAAAGTTGCTATATACCATTAAAATTTCAAGGTTAGTATATTAGGCCAAAATAGAAGAATTTCTTTGATGGTTACTTTCTTATGACGGCCAGTATACATGCGCTCTATAGCACTAAGGTAATTATTCTCCAATTTATTAACAATTTGAAACATTAAATATAGTCAGTCAATAAATTTTGTATAAAGCCATTACATATCGGTAGATAAATAAATACAAATGGAGATACGTGTAATCCTAGCCAAATATTAACTGATAATTCCACTTATCTTATGACAATGTATACTTTCAATACGGTCAATACAATCATTTTTGTCTGGATCAATATTTTCTATTTGCTCATTCATTTATTATTCAGCCGTACGTAAATTTAAACGTACACATCACAGTTATTTCACATTGGAACAAGGTAATGTGTGATTACATTTTTTATGACACGCGATCATTCTACAGTGTTGACAGAAATTTATACAACGCGTCTTTAGATTACGTCATAATGTACATGTAAAATCAATTAAAGCTTAATTGTTTTATATATCTGAGATAAAGCCCGTAAAACAGGAATTGGTTTTTCAAAGAGTCAAATTTCCATGATGAAACTTCAGAAAAAACATTCCAGGGACCGAATTTATGTATTTTTATTAACTGTATCTCCCGGCAGTCATTTTTAGGTACAAAACAATTTCAGACTGTTTAATTTGTTTGAAATTTCTTTTGTAAAATGTCAAGCTGAATACCAATTTAAGATTTTAATCACTAGCATAATATTTATATATTCTTTACGCACTTCACTCGTTGATACAACACCAGTACACCATAAGTACGTATCATTTTGTCATATTTGTGCGCACCAAAGTTGGGGATTTTTTTTATTAATTATACGTCAGTAATTTTAGACATCTCACTGATAACAAGACTCCTTTTTTCACTGGGTTTAACGCTGTCTTTCAACAATTTTTCAGTTATATACAGTGGCCGGTTCACCTAAACAATTTTCTTGGACTGTTCAGTAACCACTACTGACTTACCCTTCCACAAGGAGCCGGCAACTTCTCCACATATAGAGGAAGATCGACATGTTTGTCAAATTTTCATAGAAGGGTATGGTCTGCCGCCACCCGGATTTGAACCCGGATCGCCGGGTAACAAGTCCACTGGACTCTACATAAGGCTAGAAAATCAACCATTTTTACAGCCAATTGACGAAAAGGGGTAGATAGGTCGCAGAACTTTTCTATTTTTTTCCAAACATACCTTTCTTGCTTTGGGGGGGGGGGGTACGACTCGTACCCCGATACGTATTTTTGTACTTGGGATTTAACTCCTATAAACTTTAGGCTCCAAAAAATAGAAATCGGTCGTGCATCGGTAAACAATGTTTTTTATGGCCTTAGAGACTTTAACCGAAAGTTTTCCTCTCAAATGTTTAAAATAAAAATATTCATTCCGGGAAAAAAAGTAGCAGACGACAATTACCTGAATCGTTTCTTCTTTAGCTTGGCATTCCATGTCTTTCTCTTCGTACAAAATACGTGGCACGTTGTCTGACACGGGCGGTAAGAAAGGTTTCGGTGGTGGAAAAATTGGTTTGTCAGCGAAATACGATCTAAAATGAGAACAACACAATCGTCACAATCACTCAATGGGAATAAATAATTGATTCTTACATTATTATAATGTTTGTATTGTGTGAGTTAATTCAAGAAGAAGTGTGGTTATAATAATCTTCCAGTTAGAAACAACAAAACGTGATTGTGAGCAAAGAGAATGAAGTGAAAATGTGCAAATTCAATTAAAAAAAGCACTTCCGGTAAATATATCTAAGATTCTAAGATAATAGAACGTAAGCATTAATAAAGTTTTAGTTAAATTTATAGCTACTGTATAGGAAAGAACAAAAAATAGGGGTTTTACGAATTGCGATTAAAACTAAATCATTATGAAAGACAACTAACTAACGAAAGCTAAGACTAACGAGACAAATCCCCCACCAGTAACAACACGTGACACGTGAAGCCATCAAACTTCGTGTCTGATTGACAACAATGACGGTATTAATATTTCTATGCATTGCTTTGTTATCTAATTGAGTTAATTACAGTATTGTATGTTAACAAACAGACGGATGCATTCTCTTGACAATTTATTTGCATGCAGTTAATATTGTATATTATGTGCACAACTAACAATGAGTTTCAATACAACTACATTTTGTACATTGGAAGAAAACTGATCTATTTCATTGAGCCTGATGAAAGTGTTGCCATGGCGACTCTAGATTCATAAATACATGTATGAATTATATTTCAGAGTTAACTTTATGCAAAACTGTTACTTGACGTTATAAGTACATGTATGTACATACATTTATGTACACGGTTCTGTGTATGTAGTAAAACAAGCATGCATGTAAGCCCCATACGCATGTATTTAATCCCATTTTCAAGACTTTTGAATGTGCGCATGACTTGACGCCAGTGACTTGTGCAAACCCAACAACTCATAGAAAGGTATGTTCTCAAGGCCGCAAACACAACATTGCAGCATGCGGAATGCTTTCAGTATGCTACCAGTGTGGTGTTTCAGGCAAGGTATAGCAAACATGGTGCTGCAGGCATGGTGATGTAGAAGTGGTGCTATTATATACCGTTCCGAATATGAATGGGGTACGGGAATATCAAAAGCCAGCGCATCAAACCTGAATAGTCACGTGAATTCACAGAATAAATATCAACAATATCATGAATCTCTAAAAACGAATGTCTTCACAATTGTGAAACAAAGTACAATAAAGCCACGATGTGCGTAATGTTATAAATCTGAGTTTGGACATCAATCACAAAACCAAATCATCTGATTGGCTGATTCTGATCAATGTCACATGTTTGACAAATGAAATGGTCGCAATCCGAGACCTTGATAACCATATATTATACTCAAATTTATAACATTACATCCAGTACAGTGATTGTTTTAGGATAACAGGACAAGCTCTCAAATGGACAACATTGGACACACACGGGGTTAAGGCTTCAATACAATCTTACTGTGCATCCATACTCCGTCGAATATCAGAATTTCTTTCCGATTTATTATCACGCCTAAAAATAAATATTGGAACTAATTCATGTGTCTTTTAACAATTTTGTCTCTACAACTGAGGACATTTAAACTAAAATCAGCGTAGAATGCTTAAATAAAGAAACAGCAACACAAAGATTTGGTCGATACATACTGCA
This sequence comes from Lutraria rhynchaena, assembly GCA_008271625.1. NCBI lineage: Eukaryota > Metazoa > Mollusca > Bivalvia > Venerida > Mactridae > Lutraria > Lutraria rhynchaena. Next base: position 1,997,123 of record VIBL01000019.1, on the reverse strand, counting down.
ATTTGTATCTTAGTATACTCATTTAACAACATTGATCATGAATAATCGTTTTTTTATCATCTATAACTTCATTATTGATCGGAATAACAAACATACGAGAAAATCTAAAGCATTTGGTATTAAATTTCCGAACAGTACTTTTACAATGCATAAACCCTTAAAATAAGGGACGTTGTCAAAAATATCACGTTGTTTCATCTTCACGAAGCGCCAATATAACCTTACATGCATTCGCAAGAATTAAATCAATCATTATATCATCAAATATCTCGTTACACAAATTTACAGCAGTCAAAGTTTAAAATTCACAAGCTTTTAGTAAGACAACACAACTAAAACCACACTGTAAATAAATTAAACAATTAATTATTATAATCTGAGAAAAAAACAAACCCACTAGTTGAACAAAATATTAGTTAACTTAATTATCGTGTGAACGCAAAACAACAAAGTTGATAATAACGTCAACTTATTAACATTGAAGGTATTGTTTATTCACCAACGTGTCTATAAATTCGAACACGTAGCTCACCTGTATTTTACAGGGCCATAAATGTCTATATCTCGACGATTCAGGTGGGAAATACTTAGAGAAAAAAAAGAAATAGATATCAATTATTGTGAAACAGAAGCAATAAACACGGACCACACAGAAACAAACTGTTGATCTGAGGTCACGGTATACGACGGAGTGAACTGGTCTCAAACTATGGTTGGATAACACTATATGTGGTCGTATATTTGCTTAGAATTCGCTCTAGCGAAGACATTTCACGAATAGAGATAGAAGAAAGTATACAATTTTAAATTCCAATTAGATGGTTTGATGCAATCATGAACTGAACAGCGATTTAAAATGGAACATCGTCTCAGGGGCAATGCAATCACACTTAATTTCTTCCCGAAGGAGTCAACACGAAATTGTTTTAACTTAATTGTAATACAAATTTTATTCAACAATATTTTGTAATCTTGCCGGAGAATTGTCCCTCTTTAACGTATTGATGATTTGATCATTTGAAATAACTTCAAGTACTGTAGCTTCTGCTTGAGTGTTGGTACGGTTGTAATCTAACATAATTCATATTACAAGTATGTTTAGCGTATATAGATAAATGAGTTAGTAAGGTGATGTAGATATAGATGTAATCAATTGTAAAATCAGAGCATGATATATCAATATGTGCTTAAAGGAATCAGTAGATTTTCAGAGACCAATCTCAAACATCAAATATTTCATCGGATCATTTTAGCACAGTCTCAAAATCGACCATTCAGAGACCAGTCTAAACATCAAGTATTTCATTGGTTTATTTTACCACACCATAAAAATCGACCATTCAGAGACCAGTCTAAACATCAAGTATTTCATTGGTTTATTTTAGCACACCCTAAAAATCGACCATTCAGAGACCAGTCTAAACATCAAGTATTTCATTGGTTTATTTTACCACACCATAAAAATCGACCATTCAGAGACCAGTCTAAACATCAAGTATTTCATTGGTTTATTTTAGCACACCCCAAAAATCGACCATTGGCAAGGCTGCTCTCTGAAAATTGTCTCCAAATCGGTTACATTATATTGGATTCTGGTTTTAACGTGATCGATTTCCTTTTCGTTTTCTGGTGTTTGCTTAGTGAAATTTGTGACAATGTGTTTGTAACAAACTGACTATTCTGTGTTGTTATTTGTAGAAGTATTATTCTGATGATTAGCATGCACCGGCTGTGATATGGTACATGTAATAATATTTGTACGTAGTGTTGCTCTTGGATGTACGAATGTGGCAAGATCATTCACAGACTGTTTTTGATAACTTGAATGAGTCTTTGTACGTACAATAAACTGTAGTAAGTTAGTAATGTCCAGTTATGACTGTCTTGTTTTATAAAAATATATACTTGATAAAGAAAGATGTGAAGTGAGCATTAATATTTATAGTGCTGGTTAAAGTTACTATATCAGTGACAGGATACACATTGCTTACATACATGAATCTACTGAAATATCAAAACATGACTTAAAACATTACTTTAAGCAATTGAAAAGTTAAAGATCCAGTGGATAGTTCGTAAGCATGTCTGTGATTTGATGTTTTTTGCTAACAAGGTGAATTGCGAGAGAATATGATCTAGCAATAACTTGTCACAAGACAGTCTATTGGTTTGAGAGAATAAATAAAACAAATTTCTTAAAACTGTCTACTTAAGCTACTATCAGACTTACGGGTAATTTTGTAGAGCCCGTTGTGAGACAAGCAGATATGGAGGGATAGAAGTCAAATATCTGAAATTGTACATTGAACGAATACTATCATTATCCAATCTACGTATAATATGACGTGACATGGCGTGGTTACCATGGTTACGTGTCTGATGTTTTCGTTTTTTCTTGTTTTATGCATGTTTGTTTGTTTGTCGGAATTGCACATTTAAACATGTTTGGGATACATTGTAAAATTATCACTGATTATATCATAAAAACTATGGAAAAGGCTATTTGAAGGCATCATTCACGATTACTCTTCCGCTACAAAAAAGTTCCGATTCCTACGCTCCAAATTGTCTGAGGTTCACGGATTAAAACATTCTGTAAATAACCAACAACAAGTATATCTCTTGAAAAAATGGTTTCCCTTGGGCAATAAATGATAAGTTATCATTATATATAACACATTCACACCTATTCGTACATAAATCATAAATATGAAATGTGTAAGAGGTAAATGGATGTTCGCAGTATTGTGCGCCCTGTTGTGAAGTAAATGTGGTATATCATTTGTCTAGAAAGCTGTGTTCATCCTAATGATATGTGTCTCGGTAGGCATCGTGGTCCAGAGGTAGAGCGCCCGACCTCTGATCCGAAGGTCCTAAGTTCGAATCCCAGCTTTGAAGGGTTTCGTTTATGAACTTCACAATCCCATTTTCCAGACGTAGTGTCCAGGAAGCGGACTCGAGCGTGGTTGATAAAAGCCAAACTGCTTGTTTCGCAATTGAGCTAAATAAATCAGTATTAGGATCCTAATTATATACAGTCAGATCTATTCTGTGTAAGACGATATATTGTTATTGTTATTTTTTTTATCAAATTATGTAATTATCAGCTATAAGACAATAGTGCTATTTCATAGCTTACGTACAAGTAACTTATCAAACGTAATATATGAAACAGAGTTAATGAAACGAGTCACAAAAGAACAAGTATGATATGTGATGTACAATATAAAAAATCCGTAGATTTATTCAGCTGGAAATGTTCAGCGATGTATTTTGAAAACGATTGTCAAACGTTTGAGTAAATTCTCAATACTTCTGGAACGTCCCCCGTTAACATATAATTAACATATAATTTTAAAATGCTGATATAGCCGCTAATACACACACCATATCAAATACAAATATGTACATATCATCAATACAAATTGTTGCTCTTTGTTTCAATATGATCACAGTGATTTAAACGAGCTATGTTGCTAATTTGACTTGATAATGTTGTCAGTTTATCGTTTTCATAAATGTGATAATTGCGGTATTTTCTGATCTCATCCAGGAAATTCATAACATTAAGACAAATATGAGAGTGGCAGCATTAGCACAAAGCTCGTTTGAATCAATAAAAATATTGTAACGCAAGTCTGGTGTGGAACAATTTTTACTGTGAATAATAGAATATCGTATATGTATACATATTGTAAAAATATTACATAAATCTTGTAGATGGGAACTTTTTGGTAAATATACAACATCCTTTGGACGTCAGCATCATTAGTTTAGTACAGTCAAACCTGTGTTTGCGGCCACCTCCGAATAAATACCACCCTGTGAATAAAAGCCATTCCCTGCAAAACCGTCACTGATTATTTAGAACAAACTGACCTCCGAATAAAAGGCCATCTGTCAATAAAGGCCACATTTTGTATTTCCCAATGGTGGCTTTGTTCATAGGTTTGACTGTGCTGGAATATTGTTTGATAAGAGATTTTTTCAGAACTTTTGCAATCAGATCATCAATTCTTTGCATTCTCCAGTGCGCTTATTATCCTAAAATCACATAGGATACAGTATATGGGTATCACACATTTGGTACTGTAAAATAGAAGTCTACTTACGTTCTATCGGGGTGGCCGTGTGGTATCTCTCCCTTGTTATATTTACGAGGTGAAGCGGTTGGCTCTGATTTGATGAGTCGATTAGGTGAAATGGTTCTGCTCATGTTATCCCCCCGGGGACTCTTCACTCCTGGAGGCGTGTCTGAAATAAGGGGCACATACTACATATACATGAATTTAAAGATATGAGTAACACCTTGTAAGTCAATGAATAGCAAACATTTTAAGTTCAAATGTGATCTGATACAGTTGGCATCAAATCTTGAAATTAAACAGTTTATTAAATTGAAATTTTTCAAATTTAAAAAGTTAAAATTAAGCTTAAAACTGAAACGAATAAAGACCTTTTTTGCCAAACATAAGAAAAGTTGAAGCAATTTAGACTGTGAAAGAAACAATTGTTGAAATGAATAGAATAAATGCGTATCTTTTTTGTTTAAAATATTTTTTATGAAGCAGAAATTTAGCGGTACAGTATTAGAAGATTGTTACAGAAATCTCTGGTGACCTAATCTGTTTAATTCAAACAAGTGCTTCCGGTTTGTGAGTAGATATCACACGAAACAAGCATGAAATTAAAACACAAACACTTCCGGTGCATAAGCTAGTCTTGTGCAATATGTGACGTCACTTATTTTTGATGAGGAATCTATGTTAATGAATGTCCGTATAACATAAATATATTACTACATGAAGTTTCATTGCAATCTTATTGATGGCGAAAGAATTTTTTATGTAAAACTAACTAGTGTTATTAGTTTTAAGTACGGTCAAATTCGTAGAAAACTATTTATACGAACTAAACAATAACGTATTTATGTTTTATCTGTTTCAAAATATGCCATACTTTAGGAATATAAACTATCTTAATTGGAATTCAGGCTATGTGTCTCTGTACAAAGACATACCAAAGTGATACAATGCAGCGTTCCTTGACAAATCATGCATAAGTAGGCGTGGCCTAAATATTACGTCATGTACAGGCTCAGAGACTTTGGAAATAGTCCTTAGTGTAGAAACAGCATAAAGCAACCAACAAACCAATATTAACAAAATCATTTTCATGTTATTTCTTAATATAATGTACACATACAGGCAAACATAACTTTTTAATTTGAATAAATTACAGGCCCAGTGGTTCAATGGCAATTCTAAAACTTGCATATTCATAAGATTTCTTATTTTTACATAATTATGTCGTCGCTGTTAGTAGAAACTAAATGACAGAAACAATGTTAAAATTCGTTGAATACAGCTTAAATATGTAAGGAAATATTACTTAAATGCTAACTGCAATTCAATTTGGTATGCCTTATAAACAGTCTACCACGTGCATATATATTACTAATGGTATACGATACTTGAGAGCTAAACAATGCATCACTCACCTACAAGATTTTAGTGTCAATCAAACTCCCTACATTCTAAAAGGTTACATCCGAACATTGTAACTGTGTGTTTGAGTATGTGTGATAAAATGTCTAATGAATTTGAGGAAAAACAATATAAAAAGCTGAACTTACAACGTAAGCTTTTGGGATTAATTGTCAATACCTAGGACCAATATACACATGAGTATATTGGTCCCAGTCAAAACCAAGTGTTCGTTTTAATCACGTAAATGCATATATCAATATATTTTTCCCAAGGTCGGGCTCAGAAGGATTGTAACCAGGTTTCGGCCCGGATCACGAGGTCAGACATTTTTTATCGAGAATAAATTGAACCTGGTGATTGTTTATAGAACAAAGGCTGATATTTAGATCTCCAACAAGCCTTCTCGTAAAATTTCTATGCATGTACCCCGTACCGATGTAATAAAGCCAGACATTGATAGATGCGAGTGTTGTTATCACAATATCAATTATGAAAACTTTCGTGTTTCGTACAGTTCAAAACTCATTAAATTCTGTACAATACCCATGCAATATGAATCTCACTATGTCGATTGATTAATAATTAAATAAATACAATGTATGGGAGTACATAATGATTACAGTGTGGTCATGCAGTATGTTATTCCCTGACTATACAATAATTTTCTGGATTAAACTTTTATTTCCACGAAGAAGTGGGTAGAGCATGCAACATGTCTCAAATAAAGAAGTGGGCGGAGCATGCAACAAGTTTCCACCAAATGGGTGGAGCAGACAATATGACGCAATCAAATAGGGGGTGGAGCAAGCAATAAGTCTCCACCAAGAAGTGGGCGGAACATGTAACATGTCTAGCAACATTAAATACACAAACCACACACACCTTTGATACACAGTCATTACACTCTGAAACACGCTGAATGATTGTAACAATTTCTGATTTGTTTATATTACCTGCCCTATGAAAAACTGTAAATATAGTCAATTCCATGTAAATATTACATTAGCGTTATATTGTTACATCAACAGTAAAACCTCAATATTAAGACCGCCTTTGACACCAAGTGAATTGGTCGAAATATTGAGATGGTCTAATTATAAAGTTGAAATATAAAGGACACAAACGTATTGAAAATAAATCCGAATTTATGAGGTCTTTATAGTCTTGATAATAAGGTGGTCGCTGAGTGAGGTTTTACTGTATATTTTTATGTTGTAAAGTCATAAATCACAACCTGACACAGTACTTAGTTATGAAGTAAACTAGGAAGATTTTTCTTATATTTTGGAAATGAAATGAAAAAAGAGTTACGCATTAAATACTAATTCAAAATCAGATAACGATTTACATTATTACAGAAACAATAACACATACAATGTTTGTTCTACAAATATGACAAAACATGACACTAAACTTAACAAAGTGTATGATTAATGAACAACACATCTACCATACACGTTTATACTCTTGTATTACGAACTTTGACAATAAATAACACCGCCTCTCACCCTTTGTAGCTGAATAATGTAAAACAAACGATTTTGTTACATACATGTGTAGCATTATATAAAGAAAGTGGTTTAGCACATCTGTTTAAAAGACTTGTAAACGCAATTTCTGCAAAAAATACCCCGTCATATTTGACGCCCATATGTTACATGCGTTACGAAACATGAATGTAATTAGACCATTGATACACAATATAATACCCTAGCTCACCAAATGATAACAATTTACAATACCCTGCTTATATAAAGAATTGTAAATATTACATAGATATACTGACACTAAATCAGTGCGTGGTAACAGCACCCAGGTCCATACTCGCGGATATACTTGTAAATCCACTACTTTCAAATGTTTCAATACGGTAGAGGAGTTACAATAATTGTTATCATCATTTCACTCACGTCTTATATGTATTGCTGCACAGTAAACCCCCTGAAAACCGGACTCCCTAAAAACCGTAATTCTCAGAAATTCGGACGATTATTCAAGTCACATTTTTTTCTCTTCTATAATCAATTGTTCTCTGAAAAACGGAATTCTAATTCTCAGAAAACCGAACCGAAGTGATCTGGTTTTCTCGGGTATTACTGTATTATGATCATTGGTCATTGGTGAATTTAGACATTAAATATTCAGAAGGTTATTTTGAGAACATCCTGGTATGAAAAAATTATTATCTATTAGAATAATTGGTATTGGTAATCCAGTCATGGTTACAATCCAATTTTGTGAGTTTTTAAGTAGAACACGTGAAGGTAAAACAATATAGTACAGCAAAGACCTGCCTTACCAGGAATGCTTCTGCCTACAATGAGTAGTGAATTTAACAAAAGAAAACACAAACACTGAAAGCAAATAATACAAACAGATAAAAACCTTTATGAACTTTTACTCCAGAGCTACTCGGTAAAAACGACATTCCATCATTGTTGCGATAAGATTCGGGTTTTCTAGCCTTCATTTCGAAAATATCTTGACTGATTTTTTTCACATTCTACCATACAAAAGTCTAATGTAAACAGTATGCCTAGAGAGAGTCAACGGTAGTGTTTGAAAATTAATTTCTACGAGAGTGAAGGACGTATCGTATTTTTTCACCTTGTTGTTTTTAATCCTTGACAACGCATACATTGGCAAATTTAATTACAGATAGGTATATTTAAACTCGGAGTAAAATACTAAATAGGTTAGAAGAAAAGGTATTATGCCAGGCAGATCGATTATTTTCAAATATCGGGAAAAACGGATTAACCCTAAAAGGAAAGAAAACTATTTGTAAGCCCATCTGTAGTCCCAATATCGTAAATTCAAAAGAAAAGAGCACCCATAATATGGATTACAACGGTAGCATATTCGTACTTATTAATTTGGAGATTAGAGCGAAATTAAAAAAAGCAATAATATCGAATTAAATCTTGCCAACACATTGACCAGTAGAAACAAATAATAGCTCGTTCACAATGAAATATAAATTGTAATGCTATGATGACTTTGTTTGACACGATAAGGTATTTACACTACACGTAAAACTCTTGAAAATGTCAGAACAAAAGATATAGATACAATAATAGGAAATTACAACAAAAATATAGTCGGGAATCGTAATGAATGTTTAATCATTCACCTAAAAGCCGTACATAAAAAAAAACCCCAAAAAAACCCGTCACTAAACTAATCACTATTCGATAAAACGTAACGGGATGGCGTGGTTAATCTAAATATTTGATATCAAATATGGTGTTATATAAACGATCGTTAATCACGCAGACCTAATAGGGAAAGGCTAATGAAATCGTGGTAAAAAAACAACAGAAATGTGTTTTGGAAATTGAGGTAAAAAGATTGTAAGTAATGAAGACTGAATTGTTGAATAACATGACGGGAAGGGTGAGTTGAAAGATTTCAGTTGTCAGAATGTGGTCTGCACCAGGTATACAGCGATAGAAGAATTTCATAAATTCGAGAAAATTTAGATAACTATTATTCTTCTACTCTTTCTAGAATGTACCTCATACGACAGGGAATAGGTAGGAAAACAGTTCTGTTCAATATAATGCCGTCTTAAATACACAATGCCATAGCGTTCGTTTTTGTTCTGTTATTTAAAACTCGTCATTGTCAGTATTACACTAAAATCATTTCACTCCTCAGTTGCTAAATGGCAAGCGCTCAATCAGTATGTAGACCTCACATTTTTGACCAAAAGATGAAATTTATGGCTGAATCTTCGTTTAAATATTAAATGATGACATTTGTGGGTGAAGCTGAATCGAGACCTTGTTTTCTTCGTTATTGGAAAAACGATTGAAGAAAATATATCAGCATTAAGAAAAATTACCAATACTAAGAATTCGTTTAAACTATACTCCCTTCACTTTCAAAAAATATTATTTGATAATTACAAAGGTCTTAAAATCAGGAAATACCACTATGCAAGATCCCTGAATGCAGACCACGTGACGAAATGTCACTTACTAGGGTGAGGCGGCGGTGTATTTAGATGTAGCCTTAAAACCGGATCTGGGTCCACGTAATATAGTTCTCGCCTTCTCCACGTGGCATCCCTACCTGTTTTCTCTAGTTCAGCATCAATTTGTATTCTAAGCAACATCATAACGCGTTCAATAACTTTTGGTTTACCGTTAGCAAGAGCGGAAAGTACATCCTCAGATAAGTCAATCCCCAACTTTCGGAAAACTTTTCTGTCAAGAGAAAGAAAAAATAAAACAGATGAAAGCCCGTCTAACTGATAAAAAAGTTATTCATGTTTTGCCTATTAATCACTTTTCGTGCGCCTTTCTACTTTAAGAAGGATTTTCAATGCCGTTCAATGAGTCTCCCCATGGGTATAAAAAGTCCGGTAAATGAATTCTTGCATTTTTTCTGGTGCATCCGTATTTTTCCACCAGGTCCTTTTCTGCGATGACAATGTGTTGTAATATTCCAGTGATGTATGGGATATCACGTTAGTGGCTAATTCAGAGAGAATGAGCATTGAAACATGGGATCGAAGCATTTCCAGGCCATTAGAAAATACGGTGCACGCATTTGGACACCACTCTGCACACACGACCGAAATGATAAGCATGATCGACTGTTCACTATGTAGAATTACATTATATTTCAATGGAGCATTCTGTATTCTTATAATTCATATAATGCAGAAAATAAGACTATAAGAAGGTAAACTTTGATACTCCACGATACGTACTTGTTTAATAGCTCCCAATTCTCCTTTTTTTGTCTTGTAGCCGCGGCAGGTGAGTAGTTATGCAATTGAACCAATCGTGGAAAATAATGCTTGATAACCTCTGCGCAAAGAACTGAAATAACGAAATATGGACATAACTGTGGAGGATCTGAAGCGATACAGTATGAAACATACACATGGACATTTATTATAATACGTAAGGTGTGTATGTAAGCATTTGACATGCACCGCCAGAAGGCGCGTTTTCATCATCCGTATGTGTTCATATTGCTTTCACTCGTGAAATACATTTATTGCAGGACGATAAGTATAAACAAGAATTGACGTGTGAATTAATATGAATGCTTTATAATATGTGCTTCCCTCCTCTGACGTACATGTTGTATTTTTTTTTCACAGGCATTAGTTATAAGTAGTTTCTTCCGATCGTATTCTAGACTGGACTGATTCTTCCGTGTGCCCAACTCTGGTGTTCAGGATTGAATTTTGAACAAAGTGTTTTCGGACAAAGTACCGTCAGAAAATATCTTGTTATGTACAAACGTGGTCCTATTTGATTAACCAGTTCATAAATACTGAATTCTGAAGTAAGTTATAGAGTTTTGAGTAAAATTTTGAGTTTTTTACCGTGTATTTCTTTTAATTTATTGAGCGGATATTATAACAATTATGCGTACGTCTTCGCTGCCTTGGTATGGTTTCCAATATTGAAAACAGTGTAAGTAAAACCACTGATTTAAATAGAAGAATTACAAGTTTTCCTTCAGTAAGGTCTTCTAAATGAAAGACCTTTATTAGCGTTTGTGTATGGCAATTAAAGTATGCTTTGGTTACAATAGCACCCAATACACACTTGATAATTACCTATCATTAAATATATACTTGGTTTATCTAACAGAACGTATTGTGGATATTGAAGTAATGACTGACATAACAATAGAAGACCTTCCTTTCCAAACATTTAATCTACAGGAATGTATACAGAAACGATTTTTAAACATAAGTGGTCGAAAGCGACTACCGGTAATATATAACCTCTAAAACATGAATAACACTTTGGTTCAATATTTACATTACAGCTCGATTCGGTGGATTTTGCTGTTGTTAGGTAGGATAATTCGACTATATTCTTGTCGGCCTTAGTTTCGCCATATTGACACAATACATAATCAAAATATAAGAGTATTAAACCATTTATAGTTGAAGTTGGTACTACTGTTTGATTAGGGCCAATACTTAGCTAGAAGGCAATGATAAAATATTAATGAAAGTCAGGTTCATAATTTATTGATTCTTGAAGGAAATACTTGTAAGCAAGACCCCAAATCAAGTCTATAAATTTTCAGTTTATTACTTCATAAATTACAACAAAATTATAAGCAGCGTTATTTGAATTACCGCAAAAAAGAATATAGATTATGTCAACCATAGTCAAGATTTCAAACCAACTTATATGTACAAAATAAAATGATATCAATATTGTTTTCATTTAATGATAATTATTAAACTGAATAATGAAACGTTACTCCCAATGGTTACATATTCATTAAAATATTTACACGCTTTTACGTCAAGTTTTATGCCATATTGTAATGATGTAACTGTTTAGGAAACATAGCTTGATACCGTACTTTATCAGGGAACAAAATATTTTGATGCAGTTCGGATGTGAAATTATTAGAATCAAGTTTCAAATCAACCAGTACCAGTTCAATATCATGACCTGGCGACCTTTTCACATCGACCACTCGTGTTTAGGAAATTATGCCAAGCTATACAATTGACTCATACAAGCTTAACCTCATCACTTGCTACACTCCGTAATTTTGGTCTTTTATCTAAAGAATTATGATCACTCCAACTCTCATTTTTATGTCATGTGTAACACAGGGATCATTGAAGAACAATGTTAAACAAATAATGTTCAACATGGCTCACCAATCTTGAAACAATTAATGTGTAAAGCTTAATGTGTTTATTATTTGTGGTTTAGCAACATTAGAACAACATCGCTACTAAACAAATGTTGTAATAATATCGAGTAATATACGTGACACTCTAGGTTACCATTTATGTACAGTGCAACCTCTTCAGAACGACCCTCTCTTGAGCAACAACCTCCCTTCAACAACAGTATGATTTTTTCCTACTGTACAATTTAACTATTAATTTAGCCTCTCTAGAGCAACAACTTCTCAACAACAACAACAACAACAACAACAACCTAATATTGCTTCTCCCAAGCGGGGTTCCTTTGGCGAGGTTGCACTGTACCTTTGTGTACAGCAAATATTACAATGGCAAGCCTATGATATAAAAATGAACACTTAGTGTGGCGATATCGATACAAAAATATCGGCCATTTCCGTCTCAGTGTTTGCTTAACAAGATCAGCGTTTGCCATGAATCAGTTTTATCTAAAATGCTCGTAAAAGTAATTACAGTCGAGTTTAATTGTGCTATAATTGTATCGATCAATTATTGTATTGTTAAGACAAATCAGTACCGGGATCAATAACAAAAATCAAAATATACTAACACGGCTATTTCTAAGCGCAAAGAGTTTTCGTAATGTAACACCTATACCGGAATGTAGATATATAGAATTATCGGAATGTAGGTACAGTAAAACCCCTGAAAACTGGACTCTCTGAAAACCATAATTCCCTGAAAATCGGACAATTTTTCAAGTACCATTTTTTTCTCTTCTACAATCAGTAGTTCTCTTAAAACCGGAATTCTCGGAAAACCGGACTTTTGGATCAGTCCGGAATGGATCCGGCTTTCAGGGGTCATACTGTAATGGATGTACCGTCATGTAGGTGTGAATGTACTGGAATGTGGGCACATATATGTACCGAAGTGTAGGTGCATTGATGTACTTGGATGTACGTACATGGGTGTACCGGAATGATGTACATTGACGAAATGTCTGTATTTACAGGAACGAGGTATATGAATGTACCGAAATGTAAGTATGTGTGTATACCCGAATGTGTCTGTGTAAATATACCATAAAGTGTATAATACTAAGTACCAAAAGCACAGAATTTACCTAATCATGTCTGGCTTTTTCCATTATTCATTGATAGGTGTAAATGAATATCTCTTATGTGCTAAAAACTTATCTAAACTAAGCATTACAGCAAATAAGCCTAATACAAGGTCGAAACTTGCCATGCCAATGAACGCTCTTAAATAATATTAAAATCCTACACACGTGTCATGTGTCGCAATTTATACCTGATACCACGTATATAGCGTTAATTAAATGTATCGAATATTTACATTTTGCCTTGAGCAAATAAGTGTGACCGAAAAAAAAAGTAATAACGCCGACATCTTTATGTACGAATTTAATAATTAGAAAAGATAATGATTCACGTCTTTACAAACCATATTGATGTTAACATCGGCAAGTTGTTTAATACAGAATTAGATATTGATTAAATATGGTTAATGATATTATTTTTATCTTTCCACGCAATATGATACATTAGCAAAATCAGGCATTAATATACACGACCCCTTATTAACATGGAATTAACTACTAGAGTTAGAATCTCAGCCATGATTTAATTTAAATGCCCACAAAGTCTAGTCTTAATAAAAGCATAAGAAATTAGAACTAAAGTCACCAGTTGCTATCAATAACTTTAGAACTAATCAATGATTAAGGTATTATTGTCACAGGGAGTATCGCTTATAACAAATAGTTTTAATACATTATGTACATAGTAACACTGGAATTTCAGCAATACCTTTAATTTATACAAGCAAAGAAGACATTAAGGGCACTATTTTGCCATGTCATAAATATGACATATTTAATTGTGATAAATAGTTCTTAAAGTTTTTACTTCGAAATTGCACACAAAACGTATGAAGTAGAATTAACATAAAAGTCAAATAAATATGGCTAATTCGGATTTCGAGGCTTAAAACTATACATTCATATTTAATCCATTAAGTTGTAAGTTGGCTGACAGTGTATATAATATATTAATGTTTCGTTTGTTTTTGACGGGTATTGTTACGCACTGTGTATATTATTGAACGTGCAATTGACCGTAACTAAAAAATGGTTCAACTAATCATACATGTAATTGTTCATTATGAAAGAATAATAAATAAATCAGACCCCTGGCTTAAACAGTTTCGTTTATCAGAAATAAATACACACTCAACACGATCTATTTAAGTGCACTGACAGGGTACAATGAATATGGGTTATTTGATACTTAAGAATTTTGGCAACAATAACGGATTTAGGCAGTAAAATATTTACGCGCTTGTTAATTTCAATGGTTCGAATAAATATTGAAAAAATGATTCTTTTAAAGCATAAAGGGAAGGTTTTCCCAAACAAATATGCCTTATCAGAATTTCCTCAATGCACACATTGTCTACGGTAGGCGTATTTATCGTAATGTAAATTTAACGTTAATTGTAACAAACAGCCATGAGCTACTGTTTTTTTTAGATCTAGAACACAATTTGTCTCTTTTTCTTTCAAACGGGTGCAAACGCTTTAAGCGATTTCATTAAGAGATATTCAGTTCTGTATTGACCAAACCATTATCTCAATTTTTGATCGCATTCGTAAACAACACAGCAATTTATACCGATCTGGTGCAATCACTATGCTTACCCCCATCGCAAAAATCCTTAGACATATTTTTCTTCGGTCGGCTTAATGGTATTCTATCAATCCAACTGTAGAGGGATTCAATTTCAACATCGTCGAAGTATTCTTCCATATCAACTTTAGTTATACCATTATCCCTCCTAGCGGTTATTGTTTCCATTTTGAACAGTTTTGATTTGAAATAAACTTAAGATATCAAATACAGAAAGCAATATTAATATGTTTTCAAATCCATTTCACAGTTCACACGTTGTCGAATACATTTATCATATAGAGCGATAGTATTCAATAGTCAATTGTGATACTACCCAACTCTCACCGGATATTAGAATTGTTGTATGTGGTTACCAAGAGTACTTATAGCAATTGTTCAATAATGCTTGAATGGTAGCTTAAACGAATCATATTGGGACGAAAATCGAAAACACCTATTCTATAAACGGATTAATATAGATCCACTGAAAATTTAATATATGAATGATCTTAAGAAATTAAATGTTTATTTGTATATCAGATAAACTATCGTGATATTTTTGCATATACTTATATTTTTGGCAAAAATATACGTATGCATTTTGTTTCGTCTGCTTAATTTTACATAAATATAGTTCTGTTTAGCAAAAAGAGCAGACGACAATTTCAATATTTTTTATGTAAAGTATAAATTATGTCACATAAAACTAAATTTTTAAACTGAAGACAAATGATACATTTGCGGACATATTTGGTTACAATCATTTTAAACAAAGCATCATAAGCTGTTTTAAGCTGTGTGGCAAAAATTTGGCTTAAACAAGACCCGTTTTTGGTCTCTAGTTAGTAGGTAGTATTTTGATTTTGTTTACTTATGTTAAATGAGTTGAAGGTCACATGCAATATGAAATACAAACGCATCTCTATCATTAATTGATTGTGTCTCTGTTTGATTGATTAATGGATGAAAGACATAATGAGTGAGTTAGTGAATTAGTGAGCGAGTGAATGAATGAATGAAAGAAAAAAGAAAGACAGAAAAAAGAGTGAGTGAGTGAGTGAATTAGTGAGCGAGTGAGTGAATGAATGAAAGAAAGAAAAAAGAAAGACAGAAAAAAGAGTGAATGATTGAGTGAATGAGTGAGTGGGTGAAGGAAGGAAGGAATTAAGGAAGGAAGGAAGAATAAATGAATATATGAATTGCATTAGATAACTGTCTTGTGATGGTTCCTTTGTTTGATGCAACAATCTGATACAGAAATCTAAACATTCCTGTGTGTTCACTATCTTCAAAGTCCCAAACTTACGATGATTCATAGATATTTTGAAGAACAAGTTTCACTTCTCCCTATGGTAGTAAAGCATGATGGCTTTTCGCTTTTGTTGTATTAATTATTCTTGGTACAAGCTGACAATGCATTTATACATTATGTCTCTAACCATAGGCACCCTGTTTCCATGATTTTAATCGAAACGTACAAAACACGCAAATCGGTCAAAAAATCTTCATGTCGCTACTGTGCGTATAAGAAAAAAAGTTTTGTTTACAGATTTGTGTTGTGTGGTGAATTTAGATTAAAAATAACGTCTGTACTGGTATAAAATCCATGGAAACCGAGTGCCTATGTCTTCAACGTCAAAAATATAAACGACATGACGGATGGTCAAATATTTATAATCAGGAGTGCACATCTACAATCGTAATTAAGTTGATCCTAGGTAAGTCGTACATTTGGATTTGAGAAGTAAATGATTACTGCACCATATTAAAAATGCCATCACACTTTAAAATATTCTCAATTCTCGACAAAGTGGCGCTTGAACAAATTCTCATTTGCGGACTGTATTAATTCATGAGAATGACTACGTTAAGTAAAAGGCCGCGGCCGTGGTCCAATGGTTAGTGCGCTGGACCTGTAACCCGGAGATCCGGGTTCGAATCCTGATCGCGGCAGGTCATACCCTTCCATGAAAATTTGACAAACATGTCGCTTTTCTTCCATATGCGGAGAAGTTGCCGGCTCCTTGTGGAAGGGTAAGTTAGTACTGGTTAGTATACAGTCCAGGAAAACTGGTTATGTGAACCGGTCGCCGTATATAACTGAAAAATTGTTGAAAAACGGCGTTAAGCCCACAATAAGTCGCATAAAAACAAACGTTAAGTAAAGGGAGACAAATCGTACATTCCATCTATAAATAGACATTACGATATTGATCTGTTTTTACCACTGGTTGTGCAAGACCGGACTTGATATTGGCATTTAGGTAAAACTCCGAACATAGTCGAATACACATACCAACACATATAAACCCCCCAAGTGTAGATATATAAATAACCTGTGGTGGTTTTGATAAAAACAAACAACACGTTATTCTATTGTGATTATCGTTGAACGTTACTGGATATTAAATACAACTACGGTATGTACTAATCTAATGAACTCACATGATCTTATCCAAGATCCGACACTCAATCGTTCTTAGTTCATAATAATTTAACGACTTAAGCTACTTTCGATTTCAAAAGAAAGAATATTCATACTTTTGTTTTTGTGTTAATTGGTTATTTCATAACTGTTTCATCAACCTAATTACTCATGCACTTATTAGCACTGACAGATCTATCTACAAACTGATAAATAGATAACAGCGAGATTTGATAATAATTCAACTTTCGTTTTGAGAACGCTGTCAATGCTTTTCAAGATGGTTCTGTACATGTATAAAGTTGTATTGATGTTAAATTTCACAAACAAAACCCAAAAAACTGAATGGTTGTCATGTTAACTCTGTTTTTTTTTGTGTGACATCATCACGAGTCATTGATTTTGTAGATAACACATATTTATATTGGTTCCACAGATAGCTAGCAATAATTCATCTCACGATATAATAATGGATGACGACGATCCAGAGGGAAAAGTTTTTGTTAATCTTTTTGAAGAAAGTGAAGAGGAATTAGCTGTCAATACAGAAACCGATACAGAACAGCACTCCGACATGACCGACTTCCTATGTGCTTTTTCAAATGACTATTTTACAGAGAATCAGGAGAAATCAACATCAGAAAATTCAAATTCGGCAGATTCCAGCGCTCATTCTGACTTATCTTTTGGATTATTTGACGACTCAAGTGACGAAGATGATAATAATACTACTACTAATGAATGTTCTCAAAAACGTGAAAACCCAGAGGTCATTAAATCGACCTTGTCATGTGATAAATCGAAATCGAAAGTAGAAGAAAAAAATAAATCAGACTACGCCGTTGTGTACAACAGAGACGATATGAATCGAACACATCAACGACATAATCATATTAGGACTAATAATGTACCGGAATGGACCGGTCCTACACCAGATGATGACGACTTCTGCTGTATTTGTATGGACGCAAAAACAGAACCCAAAACTTTGCACAAATGTTCTCATAGTTTTTGTACGGACTGTATTGAGGAATCCTTTAAAGTGAAACCAGTGTGTCCGGTCTGTTTTGTGGCTTATGGTGTAATTATAGGAAATCAACCGGAAGGTTACATGAACGATTCTGTGTCTAAAATTAACCTACCAGGATATGAAAACTTTAATACAATTATCGTGTCGTATGGCTTTGGAAGTGGTATTCAAAAGGTAAGGACGTATAGTATGTTCGTATCATTACAAGCCTCTTTGTATGCTTAAAGTTGACAATGTTTTCTACATTTAAAAACTTTGTCATGTTTAGAGTTGCTTGACCAAAACATTAGGGCAGGTAGGTCAGAAAAAAATTGTTCTATTTATTTTCTAAACATCTTTTGATGAGATTATGAGGTAAAACAAACCCATAAGCGTTAAAAATGAAAAAGAATATTGCTATATTAATGAATCTCATTGTGAGATTTCAATATTTTTGTGTTAGACAATAAAAAGTCTGAAGCGCATAATTTGAAGTGATAGAGATGAAAGTACATTGTGTCATTGATGATAACAGGTACTTGTACGTAAGCTGAATTACTAGTCATTTCATCAGATTTGATTTCACTTTTCACTATCGTACATTGTTAAAACGAAAGTTGAAAGAGCATACCAATACCTTACACTAGCTTACATTATAAATGTATAATTCTACAATGTAAATAATACATGCATATTAAGGTTAATAATTGAATGAGGGATATTTTACATTCACTGACAATTAAGCCTAGTCAGGGGTTTCACTAGACGCCAAAAGCTGAGGGTAAAAAATGACCTTTGACTGATGATAATTCGAAGAGTCAACAAAAATTTCTTCTAATTCTAAATTTGACCCTTTAGTACAAATTCTCAAGAGTCAAAAACTTTATTTTATTGATTTCAAGAGTAAAAATGCGATTTTAAGGGTCAAATAAAAGCCCTGCTAGTAACATGTATAATAATGTTTCCGTTATATTTCTGGTTCAGGATAACCATCCCAATCCAGGAAAAAGGTATGAGGGCACTAGCAGAACTGCCTACCTCCCAAATAACGCCGAGGGTCAGAAAGTATTACGTCTACTGAAAGAATCATTTAAACGGAAACTAACATTTACTATTGGAAGGTCAAGGACAACTGGATGTGATAACGTGGTCACGTGGAATGATATTCACCACAAGACATGTACACACGGTGGACAAGAAAAGTAAAGCATTAGTCTTCTTAAACTTATTAATTATTAATTTATAACTAATTGATTATTCTTACCAGTTTCTAGAACAATAGCTGTAGGGTAATCAAAAGGTAACCATGACCTTTAATGTGATTCGGGCTCACAATCTAGAATATCAGCTGCTACTGTGTTGTCTAGTACTTATACCACTTAGCTAAATATGGGTACACGTAAATTATGCATATTTTCTTTGAATGTGTTTGTTCTCCATTTTTTGTACGTTTCTTTGTGTTGGGCAAGCTTTAGGTTGATGAGTTTTAGTTAAGTAGTCCTTAGGGGAGGTAGGATTTTTTTTTTGTTCGTGTTTTTGTTGTAGGAATCCTTTTCTTATCTGTATTATCCATGTAAATGCAGACTGTTTGTGGTTATGTATGTCACGAACTACCTGTTGATGTTTAGAACGTTTTTTTTGTTTGTTTCAGTTTTGGTTATCCGGATCCTACATACTTACAGAGGGTACAAGAAGAACTTGCCGCTGTTGGTGTCACCGAAGAAAGTCTTAATAGTTCATAAGAAGATTTGTAAACATCTAGAGAACTGTGATGTTATCATTTAGTGCAACATTTTGCATTTAATTGGTGTAAATTATTTGACTGACGCAAGCGTCAATGTTTTGTTGTATGGAGAGCGATTTTTTGCACGAACTGTGCATGTACTTAGCAGTCTGCTTAAGTCTTTCTTATTACTTTTTCTTACGTTGACACTACGTGGCAACGTAGAGATGTGTATAGTCCTTTTATTTAATTTATAGCACTGGCTCATCATTTCTTGTTAATGAACCCCATCACGGTTGTTCATCTCTGTTTTTCAAAGTTACTTTCTTTGTTTTTGTAATAATTTGAAATTTACTAAGTTTATTTTCATACAGTATACCTTATGAATAATAAATGCAATTATAAATAATCCGATTAAAGTTTTATGTATTGTATCACGTGAATTTCAAGCTATTAGCACTCGTGAAGTAAAACAATTAGCGGCATCATAAAACTAACCAATAACTGCAGTTTTAACTGCTAGCAGGTAAGTATAAACATTGAATTTAGGACTACCAACATTTCAGACAATCCATGATGCTTGTGTGATTCTTTTCAAGTGATTTTAAAAGCGTTCTTCCTTAATTTTACATCAAACAATGCAGTGAACTGTTATTCATAAGAAACAAAGTTCCACAAACAGTTCTCTCCCTTCGCACAACGCTGAGAAATTAGCCCTGAATAGCATTTTTACAATATTCAGCATATTCGATCATTTTATGCGCACTTCAATCAAATAATTGGTACAACATGCTGCGAGACTGACAATGTATCTCAAACTTCGTTAGAGATTGAAAGCTTATCCGCAGCCCAGTGGAAATTAACTTGACAATACCGGCGTGATTATTTTTACGCTGATTGTATTATTGTAACGAGTTCACCAACCATACTCAAGGTCAGTTGATCTTATCAACTCATCTGATACATGCAATAAAGTTATCTTGACGAATTAATCGGATGGAAGACGAAAGCAACACTTATGCTTTGTCCAGAAGCATGAAGTGTCTGTATACATGTATTTATTATGGGTTTGATCTACACTTAAATATCATACAACAATGCATATATAATGATATAACACACAAAAATATGAGGAAAAGTAAGCAATAATAAAAAATACATCGAATTAGCTTAAACCATTATGTAGCTTTGCTTACAGACCGTTCCAAGGCGGTACACCCGAGAGTTTGTCCTCCTTTTGTTGTATGTTCCTATGTGTTAGATGGGCTCTGGGGTTTAGTGAATTTTTATACTTTGAGGTAGGGTTTTTTGTGTTTTTTTTTCTAGGAATCATTTTCTTATCCGTATGCAATATCAAGTACGACATACCAGACGTCGAAATTTAAGACAGATCATAAAAAACAAGAGGGCCCTGCATCGCTCACCAGAATAAATATTAATTAACTTGTTACTAAAAAGGTAATAAAGGTACACTTGTGGGCAATTAATGGGGAACAATAATAAACTTTATGAAGGACCATCAAAGGATACTACAAAAGAATATTCATGATGACTGAAGGATGCCACAGACCAAATTTGGTGATGATCCAACCACTGGTTCATAAATAGAAGTCATTTTAAGGTATTTCTATGTTTAGCTCTAGCGGCCCCTAATTGGCGCCAACCATTTTTATTTGAGCAAGTCTGATAAAAGTCCATACAGGGATGCTACAGACCAAGTTTGGTGATGATCTACCCATTGGTTCATGAGAAGGAGATGATTAAAGTTTTTCAATTTTTAGATCTAGTGACCCCCTAAAAGGGGTCAACCGGTACAATATGAGCAAATTGCAGTTAGAATGTCAAAAGGCTTCAGCACAGCAAATTTGAAGTAAATCCGAGTGGTAGTTTCTGAGGAGAAGACCATTGTTGACGCCGGACGACGGAGCGTCCACCTACCCATCCTAACAGGATTCCGTTTGAGCTAACACGGTTCCGGTGAGCTAACAAGCGTGTCTGAGATCTTACAAATTCTGGAACTACACGTATGTAATGTTAAAATATTGACACGTAAGGACAAATGTCTCCAGTTCGATATTATAGATGAGAAAGCTTGTAACTCACTCACCAATCGTTAATTACGGAAGAAAATTGCAATTATTCTGTACAGTATTTCCCCGACATCGGTCAAGGAGATAAACGAGACAATAAGAAGACCAAGGAACTTCTTTAAATGAATGGTTGAAAGTGGAACATTTAAAAAAAACGGAAATCTTAACCTTGGTGCCGCGGAAACAATAAAAGCCAGTGGGGTCCGGACCTTGGAAAAACCAGAGGTTCCGAAAAACCCACAAAGAATCCTATCTTCGCCAAAATTCTACCTTCGCAAAAAACCCAACAAACAAAAACCAACCTATTAAATAGAAACATACACAAATAAGGAAACCAAACAAATATTATAAGTAATTAAACATAACAGACAGCATAATCACTAATCAGCTTATATATCTAGTCGATTGCTCCAGTTCTCTCGAACTATATACCAAAACCATCCATTTATCATTCGAATCGAAATGCGTGACGTCATGTGTCAAGTTATGACGTCATATCTGAAATCTATAGAAAATACACGATGACGCAAGCAATTGCTCTACTGCTTTACAGACGCCAGAACCAAGGGGAGAACCAGAATAATCACGACCAAAGGTTAATCAGAAATAGTAGCACGGCGCACGTCCCATCAGTCGCTATCCAGAGTTGTGTGTTTATATACATCTCTGCGTTTTTGCGTGTACTATGAAGAAAGATTGTTAAAATGAAACGAAATTCTAGTTAAACGCGGGGCCCATTTCAAGGACATATCTAAGTCAATTTTTTAAAGCATTTTATGCTTAAAATCATGCTGACGTATTTTCATGTGACTAGGGTTTAATTCGTTTTTCAACAATTTTCAGTAATATACGGTAACCAGTTTACGTGACTTACCCTTCCACATATGGAGGAAAATCGACATTATTGTCAAATGTTCATAAAAGGGTATGACCTGCCGCGACTGGGATTCGAAACAGGGTTTCCGAGTTACATGTCTAGCGCACTTATCACTGGACAACGGCCGCGGTCTTGTGATATTTTTAAGTTTAAAACAGCTATATTTGCTAAGCTATGTCTATGAAACTGTTCCCTGACACGTAGTACATTGTACCGATTTCTCTCCCATATCCTCTAGAGGTAAGATCTGCAATCAGTTTTGTACAACGCATCTTAAAATTGTTATTAAATTTAAGATTCCAAAGTTTGTAAATGACATCTCTGTAGAATTCTAATTGAGATTTAAACAAGATTTTAGATGGTAATCGTATTTGCTACAAGTTTAGTTTCTCTGTAATACGATTTGCAGAATAATTTACATATTTTATGATATCTGAAGCGCTGCTTAAGCATTTTTTAAAGAAAGAATTGGGTTACCTTCATTATTCTAGCTATGCGAATGAGTTTAGAAATGGAAAGATTATAGGATGCAGGTCGAGGAACATCGTCGTCCAGAGATGGAAAATTAACCGATATCAAATTTATTGTATATTTCATCTAAATTTTAGTAAATATTTTATCGCTAAGAGAAAAAGGTCACGATACTATACAATACATGTTGGCTTGAATCATTAGTTGATGAAAAAACGAAAATACGTCAAAATCCGACAGTTATAGAAAAAAATAGTGCTGTTAAGGCCAAGAAGATATGATGTTAAAAGACGCTCTATCCGTTTCAATTCATGTTTTATTCATATTTATCGTATTTTGACCGATCGAAGGCGGTAACCTCGGGGAGACTACGTTTTGTCATCAATGTTTTGTATGGTCCTTTATGTTTGTTGGGTTTTGGGTCGGGGAATGGTAGTATTTTTAAGAAGGATTTTTGCATGTGGTTTTTGTAGGAATGATTCCATTATCTGTTTTAACAACGTTATGAAAATAAAACTGCATTTTTCCACTTACTGAATAGTTACTTCATTTAAATTTGGTCCAGTTTGTCTGAAAAGACACGTTTTAAAACATAATGCGTATACATGTTTCTCGCCCTTTAAGATTTATCTGAAGTTAGTATAACATTATAAAACATTATATTGGAGGTTTTCGTGAATATATATCGACCTAAGGACTCCGATATAAACGCAAGAAAGCGTACTACAGTAAAACCTGGTTATTTCGAGGAGTCATCGGACCAGACTAACTGCTCGAGATAAACGTGGTGCTCGAAATAACGAGGTATTTGTTCGTTGTTTGAAAATTATACACAACTAAGAACAAACATTTACGGGACTTTAAAAACTTCGCGAGATGAATTGGGTGTTAGCAATAATAACGAAGTTTTACTGTACATGTACTATGTACTTCTTTCACTGTCTGTATTGTGTACCGGATTATCGCCAATGTTTCCATACGTTAGTGTGTAATCATCATCTGTCAAAGAACACATTGTTAGTTAGTGTTAAAAGCACCGTAAAACACCAATCAATCAATCGATCAATCAATCAATCAATCAATCAGAACACATTGTTAGTTAGTGTTAAAAGCACCGTAAAACACCAATCAATCAATCAATCAATCAATCAATCAATCAATCAATCAATCAATCAGAACACATTGAATTTGCCAGCATCTTATTAATTCAATTTCCGTCGAAATCGTAGATGACAATCCATAAAATGATGCGTGCACTTTATTAACATTGTATTATCAAATATTTCATTTGTCAGTTCGGGTAAGGACTAAGATGTTTACTGGTTCTGCGAATTTTTATTAAAATTTTAAACAAGTGTAATTCTGAATGTATGGAGTATAACATTGCGTTAACATGCGTTAAATTGTGTGAAGAGATCAAATGGTAATATTGGATGAATTAATGATAGATATACAAGTATAAAACAAAGCTATAGATAAAGACAAAATACACAAGCAATCACAAATATATTCAGAGGCATACATCAATTGCCACCTAATATGTAAGCATAGGCGTTCGACTTGAATCTTGTGTAATTTGGATTAAATTTGCCCAATATTTCAAAACCCATATAGATAAATGTTCGCTATTACACATACACGCCCTATACCGATCATTTACACATTAATTGTATAAACCCTACCTTTTATAACAAAAGTAAAGATCTCGGACGGACGGAGAGTCGGAAGAATGCATGAATGGAAGGATTCTACGTTTAGTACTTCCACAATTTGCCACTGAGATTGGGGAGATAAAGAATGGACAAGGAACGGACAATAAAAGGTGTACATGTATGACACAGGACAAAGGTACACTTAAAATAAATTAGAACTGCAAGTAATCCACTTGGTGATTGCTCTGACCAGTTTCACAACAATCATGTATACGTTATAGTGCCCAGTTCTCTATGGCTACTAGCAGAAAATATTCTCTTCATCGGAAGTCAACAGTATGAAATCATACTGTGTACAAGTGGATGAAGAACTTCGTGACAAGGGAAATGAACTTTATCAGAAAACATACTAAGAACAACACCCAAGATAGTGTTTGTCGGTTTCGTAACACCATACCAAGGGTAGACTAGCCCGCGGCATTCAAATTCTGAATTTCTCTGCCACAAAGGGAAATACTTTTGTTTATTGAACTCCATAAACATACCCTCAAAAATTGTACACAGCTTGTATCAAAATTGTTGAATAGTCTTCATAATAAGATAAACAAAATGAAAACACGTCGACGAAAGATAGCATTAAATTTAAAGAGTCGTCTTACCTTTTCTGAAGTTGAATAATTGTAGAACATGTTAACGTTAATGCATTGCAGGAGAAAATTGTAAATCATTGTAGTTCAATTGTTTAAGGACACAAGGGACAAACACATAAATCAATGACACAATAAATCGTCAGATGAACCGATAGAGGAGTTTGACACAATAAAAATGCTGAAAATGGAATTCCTCGTGAAATCCACCAGATGTGGTGAGTGATTTCATGTAAAGTTTTTATAGTGTGTTTAAATCCTTCAGGAGATCAGTCTGGTGCAATTAGCGTGTTCAGTTAGAACAGTTTTTACGATACCTCCAATTAAGCCAATTACAGCTGAAAAAATACGTGTTCACTTGGTGAAGCAAGCACTTGTTAATTCTCACAACACGATGTGTTGTGTTAAGTTTACAGTGTTCGTAATTCGATCGTTTCTGTCTCAGTTAACACAAGTAAATGACTTTACGAAAATCTGTCTTTCAAATACAGCTGTAAAAGGATACTTCGTTTGTCACGTCTTCAATAATGTTGTAACGTTTTCGTCGCACTGAAACATTCAGCTTGACATGTTGGAAAATTCATTACCAGATTCCATGAAAACGGTATTCTTGAATTATTTACGATTTGTCGCAACGAAAGAATCAAATCGTTTATGTAGCAGTGAAAAGGAATATAAAAAGACTACGGGACTTATAACCGTAACCAACATGCCATTTGATGCACTTTAGTGTCTTGTATTATTGAAAAGTTGAAATGGAACTCCGGTAGATTTATCTCCACTCACATGTTTGAGAATATGGAATGTCTTCAGATGTCCAATATGCTTTCACGTACCTCAATGACCAGCGATAAATCAACATACTGTGCATATAAAAGCTTTCGGAAAATGTCTTCAAAAACTTAATTCAACAATAAAAGACATATACTCAAAATAATCATGTATTATGAATTGAGGAATGTTGTCAGCAATATTTGCAGAAAGTGCTTCAATAAGTATCAAATTTAAATTGGCTGTAGTAACCGATCATTGGAAGTTTAAATGCTTCAGGCGCTGATTTCGCTTAAATATCTTCACCAAGAGCACTTTTCAAGAGTCTTTATTAAGACTTAAAATCCACAAGCAATCAAACCAGCTCGTGTACAAGCAATATTTAAACATGTTATCTTAGCTTGTACACATATCGCTAGAGTATTGGTAAAAGACTTTCATTATACAAAATGGAACTATTTAAAACCGATATCAGATTTTCCAAACTGTATGCTTTCTTCGAAGAGCCTGTTTGTAATGTATGTCTTGATTCTGCAACCTATTATCGTGTCCTTTTCATAACCATTTATCATCCCCGCCGGGAAATCTTGTTGTGGTATTTAGCCTGAATTTGACGAGATCTCTTTTATGTTTCTTACATTATATACAACAGAAAGCTTTTATTGAGAGAGATTAACCTCATCACGTGACACGATAACCAAGACAACTTCAATATTTCAACATAGTGCTGTGGTAAAGGGTTCATTAGTTCGATGTTGCATTATGTTACGTTATAAAAGGAGTTAAATACGGAGAAAAAAAACGTTGCGTGCTGGGAGCATCTGATATAAATCATCCTTGACATGACGTCAGTTTATATGGTGAACGAAAAAGTACACAGGTCCTTTATTAAACTAATTAAGCAATCAGCAGGTGAACAAACCAGTTCAAAAGCATACGACCGCAACAACATACTGTTACTCTTGCATATTTAAGCAATATTAGAATTTCCTTAACTGCAAGGAATTCATCCATCATACTCGTTAGCGTTTCTTCATTTACTTCTATGTTGTGACGGTATGCTTTGTGCCATGTGGATAAATATTGTAGCGATTATTGAAGACAGAGTGTATGGAACACATCAGTGTCAGCATTGATTGACAAATTGAGAAACCGAGATTCTAAATAGCTGAATAACAACACTAGTAGAACTGCTATCTAAGTCGTATCGGTATTGATTGTTTACAATTTGTCCACCGGACCTAAACTTGTTGGAATTGTATCGCGGATAATCATGACTTTCAGAGCGGGTAAGTTGTTTCATTTGTAAATTAAACAGAACCGTTGGTCAATTATGCATGTTTTATTCAGCCAAATAAATTTCCATTTATCAAATTAAAAAAAAATGTCAATAATGTATACCGTACGTAAATCATTTTAAACAATAATTGATCAATAATTCAATCTATACAATATCAAAGAACTATAAAATTTACAAGCTATCCATATGATTGATTTTACGATGATTACGACTTCAACTTGAATAATGCCTTAAGTAATTTGAACCGTTGTACACTTGAGTTTGGTACCAGATAAGGCCTAAAAAAAGTTTGTTTCCGGTTACATGCCCCAAAAAGTATGGGTCGGTAGGTAGGGATTTTTTCTTTTATGTTTTATTTTTATATATATCGGCAACACTGTTGTGAAAATTACAATTTAGCACTAAGATTTTGATGCCGTGAAAACTTATGAGTCGGCAGGTAAAAGATGGTGGGTGGGGTAACCGGAAACAAACCTATTTTTTAGGCCTAAGAAAATCAGGCTAACATTTAATTGCTTGATTACCACTATATCTCATGTGTATTTCACAATCACTCGAAGTAACAACCAAATCCATTAATTCAGAAACATCATTGTTTTGACAGCCAAGAAAAGTGTTCCTCTTTTAAAGATTTTTATAGATATTTTAAAATGGCAAATTTTACTGTTATGGATAAAGGGTTTATCATAACAACTTTAATTAATTATCTAAATTAATATAAACATCAATGAGTATGTCCATTTTGGTAGGAATTAGTTGGTTAAAACTACTCAGACAGAAAAACCTCGTTATCTCGAGGAGTCATCGAAACAGACGTAATGATGGATATAAACGTGATGCTCGCATTAACGAGCAATTTTTTGTTGGCTGAAAATTATTCACAGCTATGAACAAATATTGACGGGATTTTTAAAAACTTGTCGTAATAAGTCGGGTGCTCATGATATCGATGCTCGTAATAACGAAGTTTTACTGTATTTAACGATTATGTACTTACTGTGTTGTTTTCATGGAGGTGAAGAACAATTTGAAGTAATTTCTGTAAGAATTGAAATAATGCTTTAACGACTCCACAACTAATACGTGTAATAACTGTATGTGTATATATGAGTATATTATTTGTTTTGAATAATATTTGATATAAAGAAGTCCAATCAACAATCCTTCGACATTCCTGTAATTACTCGTCATTTACACAGTGTTTCCAGAAAATTAAGATAAAAATATTCTAATTACATATATAAAATGTTCTCAACAATTTGGTGAAAAGTCTTTCATACCACACGAAAATCTTTGTCAAGTCTAATAAATTAATCTCAAATATAGTTCTTATTGCTTATTGTATGTCTGTAACTGTATTGATTCAGAATACCATTTATAGGAGAAAGCTTGAAATTCATACCATATTCCATTTTGGAAAAAATCTAATTATTTTGATATAATTACCATTAATTGAAGTAAGAGTCAGGTACAACTTATATCAAGTTATAACGCAACAATGTCTTTTGAAGGACAATAGTTGTTCCTGCGCTGAGTTCTACATGGATTGTACCTAATTTTGTGACGATAAATCGTATCATCACTGATCAATAAACCGTTCTTATGTTGAGTTTTATATGCGTCTTTTTTATTTCGTACTTTTGGATTACATGCTTGTGTTTTGACTGATTTAAGAAAATATCAATATTTTCTTCTTCTTCGTCCGATTCTTGCTCTGTTAATTTATGGAGCTCAGTTCCCTGTCCAGCTTACGTAACGTAATTGATCTTTTTAACAGAAGTTTTAAAAATAAAATTAATGTATTCTGTATTATTGTTCCTGTGATTGTAGTAACTAGCCACTGCAGATCCTTGCTCTATCTAAATATGAATTAAATCATTCAATCTTTATAAAACCTTGCCATGATAGCGATGTAAGTTTAATTTGTAGCTGCATGACTATCTTATTATTTATACAAATCATTTTCTATGTGGTAATGTTTTTAAGCTTCCGTTTGCAATCCTGTTCAATTCTTCTTCCTTGTCTTCATCTTTTTATTTCATCTCTATGTGTCCCGATTCTCCAGGTTTTTCAAACTCTTAGGGGAATGTCATGCTATTTACATGCAGCTTCTTCTGATCTACACACAACAGCTTTCTGGGCTTGTTCGCCTTTGATCTAAATAAGGTGCATGCTTTGGAATATTGGTTTGGGATTGTTTCTGCAATTCAATGTTCTCCCAATTCAATTAAAGTCATGCTTGATTTAATCTGCGGATTTTGATGAACAAAGGAAGGGAGAATCGTAAAACAATAAGAGCAAAAATCAATCAATTCTACTTTCTCTCATGTGGGTCAGTTATTTAAACATGTAGAATACATTTCTGTATGGGCAATAAAAGTGTGTCTTTAGTAGACTACAAAAGTATGTCTTTGTCGATAGCAATGAAGCATTGGATGACATAAAACCTAGAAACGTGTGTTTTGTTTTATTTTGGTTTAAATACAGTATAATTATTCAGTAGATATAGAGTAGATATAGACGATAATACAATTTATACATGAAGCGCTCTAGTGCATTTACATTCTACACGCTACCTAACTGAATTATAAGCATTAGATTCCTCTCTTAAATTCAAGTAATTCTTCCCACTTTCTCTTGTCATTGTATTTATTGTATCGCGTGCATTCATCCGACCAGAAACTCTCAGTATCACGACAGGTATTATTTAAATGAATGTGACTAGTTAGTCGTTCAAAGCGCAAATCCGCACTTCAAACAGTGACATGTCTGTTAATATATTCTTTTACGTTATATGGTGCTAGATCAATACCTTTGTCATTTAGAGCAGAACACTATTATGGTGTCCCATTGTCATCGCGATAGAAGGTTTCCTCAAGCAGTACAATGCTGTTGCATCCATTTACATTTTACCGGCAACAAAATCTAATTTTATGCAAGTTATTCAGGAATATTTGAGATGCTGGGAAACTTTCAGAAAATGTGTTTGGATGATGAAGATGTCTTCACAAAGTCTGATCTTTTCATTTTTTTTCCTGTTTGAAATCGAAAGAAAACAAGACATGATATGAGACTTTTTTTCTTTCATGTGAACTTTCAATAACAAATGGAATTCAAGTTGTTACATGTATTCATTTTGTGCTCAATGCACGTTGTGTTTAAGATGCCTATTATGAAGGATTGTGTGAATAATGGTGAACCATAAAGTTGTATTGTCCGGGAAAGGGTAAGGTGAGCATACTCACTATCTTGTTTTTTTTGTCATATAATCACCTTATCAAAATATCAACAAGCAGAATCAACAACTATGCTTACACATTTATACGGTCCTTTGTTGACAGATTAACATCTAAACTTGGTTGTACCAACATCTTGCTTGAGAACTATCTATGTAGGAAGTTTACCAACATCATTTGTCAAACAAAACTAATGTTATACGTCACTTTGTGAAAACAGTTTCTACGACACTCCGCATTAAATGAACGCCATTTATTTACAGTGTCACTGAACATAATATTTATATTCGTTTGCGCAATGCAAAGGAGAGAAAAACTTACAAGAAATGGCCTTGCTGTTGTTTGTCGATCGCGCTTGTGTTTAACACTTCGTGTGTTACATGTTTGGAAATGGAACAAGTTACCCACTTGCGAAGGTCAAGGTCGAACTAATTTTCGTTATTCTAGTTCAGTTGACATCGCTATTAATTATATCAAATCCAATCGTTTCAGTTTATATTGAGCTAATAAGCTTTTATAAAATATACGGAGTACCACACAAGATAATTCTGCATCTCTTGTGTAAATACATAATGAACGGTTGTGTCCCATTGCTCAACGTTTTCCATATCCTGTTGCAGTGCAGACCTGCCTAATATAGAGTGACTTATTGAGATTTTTCCACTGTAACATCCATCGATTTATTATCTTATCTGTTTTATATCTATTCAGAGCGTCATGATTCTTTTGTCCTTACGGCGATAAGGACTATTCCTAGAATTTGACATTCGTTGTTGAGGCTTTATCTTCTTTCGCCTCCATTGATCTAAGTACATAAAAATCCCATCAAAATAATAGTGTTTTCAGTAGCCTTAATGGAAAATGTGGAAAGTAATTATCTGAACCGACGTATGTTTTTGTGTATTTGTCTTCAAAAAGACCATCTTAGGCCGTGACAAAAAAGTAGGTTATCTATAAAACTTTGCAACAAGGATTATCCGTATTGTATATATGGTATACGTAGACAAAACAGATATACACAAATACACTGATAAGACATAGCGTTCTTGATTTATTTCTCAACTTTATATAAACTAGTTACACCGTCGTCAACATCGATTTTCAATAACGGTGATAGGATACGACTAGATACAGACAAATAACTTTGAGCATTGCTCATAGCCCGGCACATAATATATTTGATTATACATAATTGTTAACTGTTACTTAGTATCTATTGCGTCTCGCTCTGATGAACGTGACAGAAATTAAGATACAAAATTGCTAGACTTAATCCTTTGCCTCATAATATCGCATTTCCCTGCATCTGAAGCAGACGATTTGTGAAAACATTGTGGCAAAAGAAGCAATTGAGTTATAGCTTCTTTAGCCGCAAAATTTCCACTCTGTCAGAGAGAAATAACCCAATTTACTTCCAAATTGATGCTGTGTATATTAGCTTTGAATTTTGAAGAGAAATATGCTTATGAGATAAATTGTTAATAGACATTGGGCAATACCAAGAATCTTCTTTACTGTTGTCAACATACTAATCCTGGCTCAGAAATATCTGTATTCAAGGCTGACATATAGTTTGTACATGTAAAGTAACGTCGGGTTATTTCTACAAACCCTTATTTCATTTTTTCCCATTTCGAGAAAATCGCATTTGAAGTTTTAAACTGCAATAACCTTAAGCAGGTTACGGGTTTGTGGAATTGGGATTGACCCTATTACGAAGATCTACCAGCAAGTATGTATGATCATTGTAAAGAGCTCATCGAGACGAAAAAATGATACCAAAATCTCGACATTGCCAAAAATTGAGTTACAGGGTTGTAGAAATAAACCGACGGATTGCAACACTTGTTTGAGGGCAACAATATAATTATAGAACTATTTGGTTGACAATCTATTGATAATACAGGGTGGTGTAACTTTTCGTTGACAAAAGACAAGTTCCAAAACGGTTGCAGATACAACAGCGACCACTTGTTAGAGTTATTACCACTACAACTTGATTGGTTTATGTTAAAATACTCGATATATGTGTATACACTGCAAATCACAGATCCAATCCTGCTATAACAGGGAAGTAAATTTAAACGAAAGCAAAAAGAAATCGTCGCATAGTCTACCAGTAAAAAGTTCTCTCGATGGTGAAATGGTTGTGATTGAAATCCGGTTCGTACATTGTTTTTAATTTCGTGAACATAATTCCGAGGTATTTCTGTTGAGTATCACACCTTGATAGCATTTCATAATGAAAGTTCGTTCAAACGAGAGATACGTTGGGGTGTTAGGGTAAGCGTACAAATAGATGAAGTTCTTTCCGTGCAAACTGCCATTGTGGGGTTAATTTTTCTTATGGGGTTAGAAAATCTCTCTTGCAGGGTTAAAAACATCAAATGGGAAATCAGTGGGAATAATCCTGTACTATGGCCCTCGTAAATACGTCCCCGATATTTGTGAACAGCACATAGACTGAAAGCATTTCTTGAACTGGATTTTTTTCTTCTGTCTAAAATATCGCTCTGGTTTTAAATATAAATAAATCTTTATTCGTATAGATAAAAAGATAAATTGCTGTACACGTAACAAATTATCATTTGATGCCAACGGTCGAAAAAATGGATGATATACTATTTGCTTGTGTCGTCTGTCATGTATTGTATGACGGCTAAAACTGACGGTATCGACTACGTATTGATGAAATCCTTAGACATCATGTGGTAGCATGCTTGTAACATATCAATAATCTACGAAGCGTCTTCCTAGTTGACAACGCCTAATCCTTCAGGGCAAGTGTTGTTAACAGGAATATAAACGTACAATCTATAATCAGTACTGTCACGTGTTCTGTATTGGGATGAGGGTCACATGATATCGTAATACAAATACATGTATACGTATGCTATTTTACCGAATGGAATATTCATATATTTTTCAATCTGTAAATAATTAGACAGATCTACTTTTTCTGTAATCAGCACCATGTATTGTTTAGAATTAATAGTACGTACTATGTTCTCAACTAGTTTAAAATGTCTCAATTCGTAATGTATACA
The DNA here is from genome assembly GCA_008271625.1 of Lutraria rhynchaena. Lineage (NCBI taxonomy): Eukaryota > Metazoa > Mollusca > Bivalvia > Venerida > Mactridae > Lutraria > Lutraria rhynchaena. The sequence continues at coordinate 1,963,044 of VIBL01000019.1, read as the reverse complement.
TTTCAAATACGCACATGAATGCTCTCATTGGACCGCAGCATTTAATGACAAATATACTTGTTTTATGGAATTTAACCCTAAACAACAAATAGTTTACGATTCTGACTAGGCCAGAAAAAATAGCTATGTTTACGTTTTCCTGACCGACCATATTTTTTCGCCCTACACTTTCTGACGGCGAAATCCAAGAAATATTTGTGGTTGAATAGTACCTTTTATGCTCATAAATTATGTCTAGAGAATAATAATAGAAGAGTTTTTCGATCTACCTACGTTTAGCCAAGTTCTCATTAGCCGTGCGATTTTTTGTTCGTACGTTTCGCAGTCCCGAGGTGCCGTAGGGTAATCGGGTTCAATGGGGAATCAACAACCGGAGCTTTCCCTTTTCCCTTCTGTTAACTTTGTTTGGAGGCATGACCTTTTCTTTCTGAAATCTGGACAGCTACTGATTACGTTTTACACAGTTTAGCTATTTATAGCGGGATAACACTTACTTTTCGCAAGACATTCGCGGGCAGCCGTGCGAATTCGTGAAGGTATTCGTACGTTCACCGTGCGGTCTTCACAAGACGAACACAAGTGTAAAACCGTACGATTTATGTGCGATTGTCTGAAGGTTGCCATACGGCAGTCGTGCGGCTATTGTACAGCTGCCGTGCGAACTCCAAAACTCGCCCAGAAATCGCAAAGAAAATGAACATGCTGAAAAACCAGCTTGCGACGTCTGCGGCGATGCGAATTTGTACGGCTGTCTTGCGGCGTCCGTTCGAAGTCTTGCAATTTATCAAAAATGTTGCTGTACGGCTGCCACAAGGCTGATGTGAAACGGGTTTAACGTTGTTCGTGCGTTCATTGTACGATCAGCACCCAATGTGGACATAAATAACCATGCAGCTACCTTGCGAGCTCCAAATAATCGCCCGAAAGTCGCTACGAAAATGTACATGTCGAGAATCTAGTTTTGCGATGTTGCGACAGCCCTGCAACCTTGCGAAGTTATACGGAGGTCTTAAGGGTCAATACGACATCCACTGATTCTCTTTAAAAGGTTAGTCGCATATAGGCGTACTGCCTCTGCAAGGCTGATGCTTTATTGTGATCGTTGCGTAAAATCCTAATTGCTGGGAGTGAGGTGCTGAATCATATCGATATGTCTTCAGTCAATCGGTAACCGTCGGTGGAGCGTTGGACCGCTGATTGACAGGCCAGTATCGCGAAACAGGCCAAGTCCCTACCTCTCATTGTAGTGTTATTAATAGCTTGTGTGAATGAAAACATTTACAGATATTTCTGTTTGGCAGACATTCGTCAAGACTTACACATAATCAGTTATGTCTTAATTAATTTACTAAATGACGTATAACTTAATGCTTGGAATTTAATGGATTCGATTACAACGTGGAAAAAAGCAATTAGCCTATTGTAGATATTTTTGCCAGAACATAAATAGTAGCTCTGAATTCATGCACGCAGTGTAATTAAGGCTCTAAGGTGAAACAACCTTTCTATTTTCTGTAGAACTGAGTGGATGTGATGTAAATGTTCAGCTTAATTGTCTGTGATAGATATTGATTCAGTTTTATGTCGCAAGGCTTCACTCGTAAATCGCAGTAATTCAATTGTTCCTTATTGTCGCTTGATATATGTTGGAACCACACGGTGTATGTTACGGAAACTGGATAATTGGTTTAGGAGAAAGTCTGGTTAATTTGGATGGATATGTCTATGTTATGGATAAAGATAAGACAGGATTCCTAGAAAAAAGGACACATGCGAGACATCCCACCTTTCCCAAAATACTGTCCTTCCTCCAAAATCTCCCAACGTGATTTGCGAGTGAATCGTGTATGGATTTTGTCACAGTTTTATTTTTTATCGGATTTAACGCCGTTTTTCAACATTTTTTTTCAGTTGCATACGGTGACCAGTTAACCTAACCAGTTTTCCTGGACTGTATAAGGAGCCGGTAACTTCTCCACATAAGGAGGAAATCAACATTTTTGTCAAATTTTCATAGATGGGTATGACCTGCCGCGATTGGGATTTGAACCCGGATCCCGGGATACAAGTCCAGCGCACTAATCACTGGACCACGATCGTGACTTCATAGTTTTAAAACCTTATTTTGTTTCGTTTTCAAATTCGATTTTCTGACCGTTCATTGTTCTATTACACCACTCAAAACATTAGATCAATGTTTCACGATCAGTCACGTGTTCTTTAATGGTTTCATTATGCATTTCCTTGTGAAAACAATCAGCTTGTTGCATGAATCTCTCACGCTACGTGCATGTCCAATCGCCAAACTGACGGCAAATAAAAACGTTCACTAATGGAACAGGAAGAACATGATCGGTCATTTGCTTTCAAAATTTTGCATCCGTGAATAACAGGACTTCTGATTGTTTTCCTTATTTTGCGCACCAGTAAAACAAATATTTAAGAATAAGGAATGGTAGATTTTGTAGTTACAGCATTGATATTACTTGTATTTATCTTTTATAACACTTACGTATATTCGTATTATATCTACATGGTTTTTAGTTCAATTGAGTTTAACTACCAACAGCAAGGGTCATTTGGCCGTTTGAGCTTTAACGGTGGAGGAAGACCCCAGGCTTATACCTTGATAGAACCAAGAAATTTGGTCCCGGGTTGGATTCAAACTCACAGCGGTGAGAGGCTAGTGATTACAAGTCAGAGACCATTACCACGGAGGCCCCACATAACATTTTGACATTGCACAATTAAAACTGTGTATCTATTACATTAACAATCATTATCGTAACAACAAGTCATTCCTACTTTTGTGAAACAGTTAGTTTATACGCATTCACCTTTACAATGTCCCAAAGTTCCACGTAAGTAAAGATCTGAAGTTACATGTAATTAGTAACAATCCTTAATCTGGCAGACGGCTCACACACAGGTCATATTGGATCGTCCCCAAATGGAGCCGGAACGTTTAGTCTTGTTCCCAGGACTAATTCCCCAACCGCTAGACGCTTGTACGATACATTATATCTATTGAAAACACAACACTTAAACAATTTCACGAAGTTTGACATTGGTGTACAGCCAATCTTTCAATAATGTTCTGTGTATACTACAGTAAAACCCCTCAAAACTGGACTCCCTGAAAACCGGAATTCTCTGATTTTTAAGTCCCATTTTTTCACTTCGATCAATAGTTCTCTGAATATGGGAAATCTTAGAAAACCGGACATTTGGCCCAGTCAGGAAAGGGTCCGGTTTTCAGAGGTTTTAATGCACTAGGAATTTCCAACATAAATATCAAATTAAATACTCCAGTTTATCACGAATTCACATTTCTCACGGCACGTCTTTGCGTGTTATCGATCACGGAGTATTTGGAGAAAATATATTAAATTTTCAGCATGACTGATGATATTGATAAATAATTTAAATTTAATCAATCACAACACATGCGATATAGAATACGACCAATGGAATAATAAAATCATGGAATTAGAATAGAACATTTACAGAGCCTCGCCAAAGGAGCAGTAAGTCTACAATGTTAATATTTCGTTAACCATTAAATATGATAAAATCGTATTTTACGCGATTCCCAAGAGGCATGTTCACTTAAATTGTTTCATTCATCGATCAGCATGTTCGAACTTTATTGTTGATGCGAATCAATAAAAACAACTATGAAAATCTTTTAGGCGTCGATTTTATCCAAATTCTCGTCTATTACACACGCTGTCAGACTCTCTTTAACAATTTCCAAAAACGTTTAACTTCCCGCGAATTTTAACAGCAGTTTTGCTACGTTCTGCGTGTCGATGTTCTAGACATACTCTTGACTTCTGTTAATAATTTTGTAATTCATTTTGAAAGACCCGTATGTAAATCACATCCTTACTTAAATGCTGTCTCTACAAGGGGGATAAATCATACAGATATCTGACGAATCTAGACAAAGTAGATGTCAGCAGTGAACGTTATAATTCAACTATCGCAAGTTTATGGATTCCACAAAGTGCTATGAGATGTTAGCTCTTAAATGTGATCATTTGAAGTTTTTAAATAGCAGATAACTCAATGACCGATGGCAAATATTCTAAAAGTTACTGCACGATTAAATATTCAACGTTATCGGCACGAAATAACGTGCACATGTGAAAGGATTGAATAATAACGTCGTAATGCACTTGCATTGATGTAAATGTGTTAAAACTAACAGCATTAACAATACTGTCGCAGGAATTGTATTTACATAACAAAGCTACATAAAAGTAGTTTTAATTTCAGAATGTGCTTAATACATAATTTTTAATCACATTTAGATACGTTTTTATCATGCGTATGTAACAGTATTGTTCAATCTATAATCAATGCATGAGATCATCTGATGTTTGAAATAAGGATTGAATGCTGAGTTTCACAAACATTTCATGACCCAAACAAAGAGGTACTTATCACGACAACATGAGCATGTCATTGTGTTTTATATCCCTGTCCTTTGAATTCCAATGCTTCAACACATGAGTTTCCGATTTTTTGCTTTTCCATTTTCGTATCAATGTATTTCACAAAACATTTTATGGACCCTTGATACTTACTCAGTCTTCAAAATCACGCGCAAGCATATCTTAATTTACGCTTACTTCCTTTTCATGCACACGTTCAAAGCATTTTAAGTGGAACGGTAATTGACAAAGCATTTTCAGTATCAACAGACATAACAATGGATATGTTTTTAGTTTCAGTATCAGCTGCGTAGGCGGAATGTAATTGCTGTTCGTAGTTGGTCAGTAATACATATTGATCTGGTGTCATTTCATATCATTCCGCCAGTAAATTGCCGTAATTTCATTGTTCGCTAAATTGTCGTTTGATGCCTGGGACAACTTTGTGAAACCTTTTTATGGTACAACAGTCAGTGCTGATGGATCCAGTCTAATATGATTATGCTTATTAATTGGAATGAATATTTTATCTATCCTATAAACATGCATGAATTGTCTTTGTTCTAAATTATCAATGCTAAACACGACAGTACCAGATTCCTGTTTGATGAACAAAGATGTAAAATATTATATAATGCTTCAGCATTTAGTCGATAAGCAGATATCTTTTCAGGACTCGCACAAATCTTAAAAGAATATATTCCATTCTTAGTAAATAATTGGAATTGGTGCTTTGTTGAATAAAAAATATTGATAAAAGCAATATTTACTTGAGACATTTGCAATTTGATTACAGCGACTCAATGAAATTTCATGCTAGCTACTAATGTTACAACATGCCACACCATGTGATAAAATAAAAAAAAATGCTTGTTTTGGTAGATGGGACCATAATATTGCTCAATACATTCAAACTATGTCTGAACGTACACTGATACCATGGATGAACTGGTTAATACAATACTTAAAGTTACCCTCAACACAAAACGCTGATACTTTATTAATCAGTAAAGGACATCTCTACAGTCATTTGAAATCCACTTCAAGAAGGCGATGGCACATTTATTTGAAAAGAAAAGCGATTTAATTACATGCCAACGTTTAAAGGGAAACAAAAACAATTGTATGACGTATGTGTCTTTTAAGGAATATTCTTTCGTTTGCACGATATTTTCTCAAATACATATGTACATTTTCTGTTTTGGATTTTGCTGGAAAACTCAGAAATTCTATGTAGCTCCAAACTTGTTATGAAATTCACCATTATTCCGATTGGAGATGTCAACGAAGTAGAAAACCTTCTCGGATGTCGGAGCAGTCAAGTGGTTTAATGATTTATATGTAGAACGTGATAATAAAGACGAGAATAAGCCATTGTCTTTATAATTAAAAATATTTTTTAAAGATCCTTTACAACATATTCGGTTTCCGTGTGAAGACGCTGATAAATCATTTTTTTCACCAATTTAATCATGCAATAATTTAATAAATTATTATTTCACATTTCTATTTTCTACGAAATTGCTTTTTTGTTCTTGGACGGTATATGTTTGAATACATACGAGCTATTTAGCGCTTACTTTATATTTTCTGGTTTAACCCCCCCCCCGATGTAGCTATGCTACCGACCGTTCCAGGGCGGAATCCTCGGGGAGACTGTGTTTTGTCCTCCATTTTTGGTAAGGTCCGTGTTGGATAGGTTTTGGGTGGGAGCATCTGGGGAAGGTTTTATTATAAGGAATGTTGGAAGTTTTCTGGGAATACTTTTTTCTTATTTATGTTCATACAGGACCATGTCGTTAGATTTGGTTTTATTGATAAAAATATACATGGTATACAATTACACATATTTATTCTCAATGACTGAAGAACATATGCTTGGTTTGTTTTGTTGAAATGATTGTTAAAGAATGAGTTATGTATGACAAAACGCTTACTAGGTATCAAGGTACTGTGAATTCAGAGTATGGCCAGATATTTTACAAATTAAACTTAATATATAATAAGCAGAAACATTTAAACCTTATTTCTAGAAAGGAATAAGATTTTTTTTTTTAAAAAAAAGATCTACAACTGTGTTACGTCTATTATAATACAGTGCAATCTCTCCAGAACAACACCCTTTGGGAAAATCAAAATTACGTTTTTGTTGAGAGGTTGTTGCTCTAGAGAGGTTTAATCGATAGTTAAATTGTACAATGGAAAAAATCATGCTGTTGTTGAATGGAGGTTGTTACTCAAGAGAGGGCCGCTTTGGAGAGGTTGCACTTTATTCTAAAATAGGGAAATGTGTAAATGTTTGTGACGGCAGAAAAAACGACTGGTATCCAGAATAATTTCAAACATTCGATGTGGAATATACATATTGATGTTGTGTGATAATATATGGCTGTCAGGCTTATTTCAAGCCGCAGTGTTTGTTCTTTCGTCAGATGCAAGATTGATTTTCTCGAATGATTCTGTAGAACACAGTACTACGTAGACAAATTGATATCCTGGTCGGGGTGCACTTTTCAATGATTATTTCACGTCTAGCCGATAATCTCGCTCCGTATCGGAGTTCACTATACTTTGTAAGATAGTTCTGAGAAAATCAACCAGTCTATTACCTGTCGCTTGTTGATTAAAATTGTTCCACATGCTTGTAACAAGTTTCACTTTGTAAACCAATTAGTTTGTAGTTAACCATTTGCCTCATAATACCGCTCCCCCCGCATCTGAAGCAGACGACTTTTGAAAACATTGTTGCAAAAGAAGCAATTGCTTAATGAGTAATGGCTTCTTTTGCCACAATGTTTTCCACTCGGTCTGAGAGAATTAACCCAATTTTCTTAAATAAATTGCTGTTTTGTATTTTTGCTTTTAATTTGGAAGAGTCCAACGAATGCTTATAAGGCAAAGGGTTAATTTGACTAGTTTCAATGTTCGCTCTCGCTGTAATAATCATCCAACTTATTGGTATGTTAGAAACACAGAAATGATATGTTGTTTAGTGAACTGGCAGAAATGTCGTACAGTGGTAACTATTACGGTACCGTGCTTCGCCTTACCGTGGAAGATTTTATCGCCAATTAATGGCGTCGAAATATATTTGTAGAATAATACATTCAGCAATTTTATGCCCTCATAGTCTTGCATGTATCTGTGGAGTTATTAATTATAAAGTTAATATTTTAGTACAAACATCTTGACCTTGAACATTTTAATTCTAGACTGAGAATTCGAAAAGAGTAAAATTAATGTTCTCGCGAACGTATGCTGGCATATTTCTGCATAAGATAATCAGAATATTTTCGCGAAAATCTACCAGATTTTCATGAAAAACAAAGACATTTCCGCAAATATTCAATAAGTTTCATGATTAGATTTCTTCACCAGATAGTAAACGTTCTTATTAAGTGGACGATAAAATATTTTCAAGAAATTAAAACATTTTTTTCGCGAAATGTTAGAAAGCTTTTGCGAAAATTAACTCACTAAGTGTATGCAGAAATATGCCACCGACATTCATAATAAACGACAATCAATGAAACAACAATAGAAGATAAGTGGGTGGGGTGTACAAAGATGTATTAAGTTGTATAAGAATACTATGCTATGATTGAGATTTATGCTGACTGCTTCCAGACGTAATTTAATTGTCCATTCATGTCGTAAGATGAAAGCGTGTGCTTTATAACAGCACTAAATATAAGGGATAGACTCAATCCGGAATAATTGAACATAATCAGAATTGATCTTTAATTATTGTTAAGAACGGCAGTAAATGTTGTAAGTTACACTTAATAAGCTTTGATCATTATATTAATGCATCTCATACGTTCAAATTTGGTTACATTGGGTTTATCTCTTCTTCCTTGATATGCTAACTAATTATGATTTATTCATTGGTCTGTGTCGTCCGCGTTTGAATCCCACCTGAGACTAAATACATGTGAGGAAGCAGTCCAGCTAGCTCACGGAGGGTCGTTGGTTCTACTGATTGATAAGCCTGGAAGTCTTTTTCAACCGTTAAAGCGGGAGAAGTCGCTAAAATGACACTGGCTGTTTGTGTGACGTTAGACCATAGGGGAAAATATATCCTACTGTTTTGACGAAGCCAACTTATCACGTGATTGATTTCAAGTCTAGCTTGAGTTGGGAGACTAAATTTTAAATTACCAAAGAAAGGAGCAGAAAATTATGGTGGAAGCTTATCACAGTCAAACCGGTGAACAAAGTCATCGTTGGGAAAGACGAAATGTGGCCTTTAATGACAGATAGCCTTTTTTCGGATGTCAGTTTCCTCTCGTTAATCAATGTTTTTTCAACGAATGACCTTTATTCGCAGGGTGGCCTTTATTCACAGGGTGGCCTTTATTCGGAGGTGGCCACAAAGACAGATTAGACTGTATTTCAGTATTAATATTAATACAAAAAAAACGAATCAATAACGACTCCAAATAATTTTTATGATACTTATAATAACACCACACCTTCATGACTCCAAACGCTGAATAAAATCTTATGTTGGTTCGATTTTCTGATATATTTCTTGATTAGTTTTCGAGAAACTATAACTCTAATGAAATGTATATTCGATATATCTTAGAGCGATGTCTTCCCGTGTTATTGATGAAACATGATCGCAGAGAATTTGGCGAAAGCAGATTAAAATTTCAGCATGATTGATAGTATTGATAAATAATTTAAATTTAATTAATCACAACACACGCGATACATATGACGAACAAAACAATAAAATCACAGACTTTTGGGAAGAGCATTGCCAGTGTCGCGCCTCGGGAGTCAAAAGTCAAATAGTTAAATGAAGTGATAGTCATTGAGTACGGCTTTTTCTTCTTTCACAGGCCCCCACGATTAAATCAAAAAGATATTTTTTCCATAACGAACAAGCCCGCGGATATTGTAGGATTGTTGGTACGATGAAATGGCGATTGATCAAAATTATGCATTGCCAGTCACCATCTCTGTCTGTAAATTAGTCTGTATATTACGGAATCGTCCACATTACATTTCGCTAGTACCACGCGATAATTATCGTTTTATCTGCAATAATTATCACCTGATAGCTTAGGGTTAGAGTTGGGGCAGGTATAAGTGTCTCTGATTTCTAGATCAGGCGGTAATTATCGCTTTTAAAACGATAATCATCGCGTGATACTGGCGAAATTTAATATGGACGATAAGGATTTTGTGGTCCATCCTAACATCTTCAACTATATTTACAAGAGTATGTTAAGTATAGGAAAAAAGTAGACATGTACGGTTACTTGGCAAAACTAGGGTGAGAAGGTCATACACTTTTTCTATTCTTTTTCTAAAAAGTACGGTCGTTCGGGTAATCGGAACCACGCCTATTTTTTCCAGGCCTGACCATATTTCATCTGTAACATTATTAGTTGTGAGTATTTCGTGTTGAGAGCACTGACCTCATGAAACCGTTCACTCAAGTAGTTTTATTGAGTATAGGTTTTGTACAATAACTAATTATAAGAACACCATACGTACAAATAACGTTTCTAGCACGCTAGTATTATATTAATGACCAGGAACTCTGCCAAAGTCTTGGATAATATTTCACTATTACATGTTACAAAGCAGTTTCAAAGCTGCCTCGGTTTATAAAATAAAATTGCCAGATATGTATATTGTTGCATACTTCAATATGTGTCATTTATAATTGAATTTAGAGATCACTAAACCAGTTTTGATAATTTCTTCGACCGTGTTACTGTACAGCTATATCTCACGGCTATTTGTCTCTTTTTTGAAAATCTACAGCAGAAATTGCATTATATTGGCATTCTAGAAAAGTTACTCATCTTTCAGTGTGAATTCTAAAAGTTATACTTGTGACTTGTTCTTGACTTTGGTAAACTTATTTTTCTTAAAGTTGAGACTGTTTTTTGAATAAAGCATGGGTCGTACATGGCGATAGTGACTATACTGAAAATGAAATGAAACTTTTGGACAACAAACATGGATATTTTATTTGTACGCAAGTCACATCAATCTTCAGTCATGAAATTTTGTGAGTCGCCTAAGTCTGTATGTACTGCATAAAAATGTCCATGGTATAGTGCATCATTGATTATGGGAAAGGAACAAACACGTATTCACAATCATGAGATCTGCAAACATTTTGTCTTATTACCACTTTACAAAATAAGCCGTTCCCATGTACTAGTAATTTATTTAAGTTTTTCTCGTTTTTATGGCGTTTATGTAAGCAACATGCATGGTTTATGAGTTCTTGGCGCGCATGCGTGACGTCGCCACCTCACCACAATGTGACTGCCACGGAGCCGCTAATCATATCTGAAATAACCAGAATGGTCATAATGATTTAAAACGTGGAGAAAAATTGATGCTTTCAACAGTTTGCCCGTCAACCTTATAGTAGTATACCCGTCCCTCGTTTACTGTGTGTGGGTTGAATTAATGTACATGAACGCAGAAGGTTTCAAAAAGGCAATAATATTAGTTCCATGCACAGATGAACCTGGTTTTCCTCTTTCGCCCAGAATTATGTTGTTTACCTACATGGTTGGAGAAAGCCTTTTGCACCGAGGTTTAACGCCGTACACACAGCCACTGTAATTCGGCGACTTTTCCAGCTATAAGGATGGAGGAGGACCCTAGGCGTACACCTGAGGAAAACATCTCGTAAGCTGGACAACTCCCTCATAAATGAAATTCGTCCGGGTGGGATTCGAACTCGCAGCTTCGAGAGGCTGGTGATTATAGGTCAGATATGTCCTTATTAGACCATTTTGTGTGATGGATTGACAGAAAAGAAAGCGGCCCCGGAGTTCCCTAGAAGGAAATTCCCGACCAATAAAGAAATGCTTTGTAAGAAAAGTGGCCGGTAATGATGACACCAGCAGAATTCAACTTCGTCTGATTTATTACAGCGGCATAGGCACTTTTGGGATATACTTCATTTATATACTTCAGTATTTTGATACTTAGAGGCAACACCTATCACATTAAAAAAAACTTAAATGTTATCTATCCTTCTTTCATCCTTACAATACACAATTATAATAAATCTTGTACAACTTAATTCGCCATTTCACCGCAGACATTTCACAATTTTTGTTGACTCGGAATAAAATTTCATTACGACGCAACTTTGACTTTGATAGCGTCTAGTTCAGTGATTTATGAGTACAGCAGCTGAAGCGATAAAGAAACCCAAAATATCATCTATGGTTTTCATCAAGGGATGCAACATTTCTTAAGAATTTTGAATGTGATTGATTAGGTTTTAAGTGAGACATTTTGGAGTTTGTTCTCCCGATAGCGATGATTTGAGATTAAAGATTTCTAGGCATTTATCACTATGTGTCAGTCAAAATCACGAAAATAATTTTGAGCTAATTAATTCAATTATGGATTTATATTCTGGAATAGTTTCAATAGATTAAGTTTCCATTGCTTCGATTTCAGTTCTTCCGTGGCGACGAAAACAAAATCCTATTTAAAAAGTCAAAAGAGTTATGTGAACCTTAACACGATTAATTCTCTCACCCAAACCTGTGGACAATAAGGACAACCGTTTATAGACGATACATCACAAATATATTCGATTTTTGAGTTTATTTTTGACTTTTTTAGGTTTAAATGCGTTTTTAGCGATGACGTCACATTGTACGTCAACTTGTCTTAACACGTTAGTTTTTCTTTCACTGGGTTTAACGCCGTTTTTCAACATTTTTTCAGTTACATACTGCAGCCGGTTCACCGAACCAGTTTTCTTGGATTGTATTCTAACGAATATTAACTTACCCTTCCACAAGGAGTAGGCAACTACTCCACATATTGTGGAAAATCGACATTTTTGTAAAATTTTCATAGTAGGGTATAACCTGCGGCGACCAGGATTTGAACCAGGATCGCCATGTTACAAGTACAATGCACTAACCACGGTGCAGCCCGTACACGTCAGTAATCAAAACATAAAACGGATCACATAATAAAATATTCGTGATGTTGTACATTTATACATTTAAGTTTTCTATTTCATGGAAGTCCCTAAATGTGGATGGTTGTTCAAATTTAACCGCCATCAACCTACAAAGAGTAGGGCAGGTTGAAAATTCTAAATAATGCATACTTATACAATCTAATAAATCACACTTCAAATGTTTAAAGCTGGGAAAATTTACATAAAATATTCATTAAAGTCACAAAGAAAGCCGTCCATCACAGGATTATGTTAGTTTTCTATTCTTAATCATTTCCCTCCCAATTGTCTCGTTTCATGGACGGTGTCTATTTCTAGATTTTGATTTATATTTCAATGGTAATGTTTCTATATTTCTTAATATTCCCTTATACGTCGATGTTAAAATGTCTTGTTTCAGACATTGCTGATAATACATACTCTAAATGTATTTTATACCTTGGCACAATGACATATGAGTTCATTTATTTTAAATTCCGCATTGTCTTCATTTATTTGAAGTGCTTCCATCGTATCGACAACGAAACGTTCACGAGCATTTGCGCTATCTCTTTATCTAAACCCTGTGTCCACTGAGACTAATTTTATCCAGCGTCTTCATATATTACTTATCAAGAGTTGCCAAGACTTGGATGTTAGAAGGGATTTGTAAATATAATCATGTAAATCAAGTATGTTATACAAACATTTATAGGCAATTTTAAAAATAGAATATATTTATGACAGCTTTAGCTGAAACGTCGGCTCTGTGCCATCCTCCCCCGACGAACAAAATAACAAGTTATTTAATACATGCGAAACCATATTTCTGCTTCTTCTGAATTAAACCGAAGACAGTCAATTTCTGCAGGGTTCTTAAACTAGTCCGGCTTTCTCTTGTGATATGAACATGAATTAACACTGATGTATAGCGACATCAGTTCACGCACCATCATTCAGAAACCAAGATGTTGACTCTGTGTGTGTGAACTCGTTAATTAAATATTTCATTGCAACGATTAGAAAGTTGTTAATATTTAAACCATAAGCGAAGTATTTAGAGGCAGATTGATCCATTTCCGCTGGTGATTGAGGTAATTAAGAACCACAACATCCACAGGAGTGAATGTTGTCAGTTTGAAGCTACAGTGCAACCTCTGCAAAGCAACACCCTTTGGAAGATGCAAAATTATGTTGTTGGTGAGAGGTTGTTGCTCGAGAGAGTTGAATTACTAATTAAATTGTACAGTGGGAAAAATCATGCTGTTGTTGAAGGGAGGTTGTTGCTCAACAAAGGTTAAATTAATAGTTAAATCGTACAGTAGGAAAAATCATGTTGTTGTTGAAGGGAGGTTGTTGCTCAACAAAGGTTAAATTAATAGTTAAATCGTACAGTGGGAAAAATCATGCCGTTTTTGAAGGAAGGTTGTTGCTAAGAGAGGGCCGCTATAGAGAGATTGCACTGTATCTGAGATAGTTGATAGACGTTAATTTTGTGGCGAAAGAGTTTTCCTATAAATAAAAGTATATGTACTTGCTTAACAATATGATTCCACCCGTGGCATATTCATAAGGATCTTTGAATAGAATCAGAAAGTTTTACTACATTTTGTATTGTATCACAAACTGACAGTATGTAGTTTAAGGGCATTTCGTATCTGTAGGAATAACTTTTCCTGCAGAAAAAGTCGTAAACGTAGTTCTCAACAATACTGAGACAAGAGACAAACATGTTACATGAGATACGATGGACAGCATTTTTCACTTAGGAACATTTTCAAAGAAATATTACCTGATTAACTATCATTGTTGAATACTTGTTCCAGTTGTTGGACACAATATCAACATTAATCTGCTAGAAAATCCGAGAGTAGTAACCCTCACTAAAAATTAGATTTATCTTTCAACAATTCAACTTCTCGAACTTTTTTATCTTGGAATTAAGAAATTTGTATGGAACGGAACAAATATTATTATGCCATACTACCCGTCGCTTCAATTGCAAATTTGATAGTAAATAAGACATTAAAAAGACATGGGTCCCTTTGGAACTTTAACTTTTAGCCTTTGTTACTCTACAGATATAATATGTTCATATATGTATTTCTCCTAAATGGTCATTTTTATTATATATATTATAAGCTCATTTCACTATCATCGTAATTATACGCCTGTAGACCATCGTCGAATTCATGAGTTATCTACGTTTTTTATGACGAATTCTGTACATCAATTAGGATATTTGTTAAAAATAAATGCGCAAATATAATTGTCTATATATGCATAAACATCTTTGACATATATCAGCCCATCTAAGCTCAAGGCTGATCGTCTGTGTCATATTCCATGCGTTAATTTGATTGAAAGCATCATGTCTAAGACCAGATGTCCTCCATCGCTAATTTGAGTTATTCATGTGATGTTCGTTACCTGCAGATAATAGGTTCAGTATTGGTCCAGAATCTACACTTGTTAACTGCCCACCTGTGTATAATTGAACAATGTTGAACACAGGCGTGAGCTCCGAAAAATGCAAAAATAAATGATTAAATTTTATTTTTTTCTTGTGAGATATGCTTGTTTCAACAATATTCACTTTAAAAAAGAACAAACCTGTTGTATGTACGCTGTTGTGAAATATTCACGTAAATATTTCAGTTTTCATATTACCTCAAGGAACTTGTCGAAATTATATCTGTAAATTTCTTTTCCACATACTCTGGAAAATGTAAATTCAATAAAGAGAAGGAGAGTCGCGTAAATTATGCAATTATCTTTCTTTACTATGCCTATGGCATCATGTTTTTGACGGCGTGTTTTCTTGAGATGTTCCGTATATCCAGTATATGTCAGTCTGTCAGCACAATATGCAAGCTAGAATGCAATATGACGTCACAAGTGCTGCCCACAAACACCCTCCTCTTGTTACGCAAAAAAAGAAAAGCAAGAAAAAAACGCATATGTACTTCCTCTATTGATAGAAATCGGACAGTGAGGCTTGACAAAAGGTCAAGGATTGTTCTACTCTTTAAAATAGGGGTAAATAATACAATGACCAAGTACTTTTCTAAATATAACCTTAATTTCAATTCAAGCCATGTTTGCTACCATTATCACACCAAACCTTACCATATCCCAGCTGAAGATCAATGGGTACCTCATTTTTTTTCTACAGCCCTCAGTTTTGTTACATGTGCAAGGTGCTTGTACAATCAATTGGTTTCCCCTCTGGCCGATAATATATTCACGTTATGTCAATAATAGACACCTATGATAGATTTTTTCGCCCATTAGTTATTCACAAAGGATTCATAATTTTATCTGTGCTAAATTTTTACTGTCATAAATATACCATACTTACTGCACATGTTGGGCTGATTTCGTGAAGTTTTTATTTTTAACCAATAAAAATGCAGATAGTTTCTACGGAAAAACATCAAAGTGTTTTTTCTTATTTCCTATTTGTTAGCGAATGATGGATTAAGATTAATGACGGCATTTTAACTCTTCAGTGAACTGAATATTCATTTGAAATTTATTTTAGTTTGGCAATCCAATTCCATTACTCGATCAATCTTTCGCACAAACAGTTTTAAGACTGTTGGTATTGTAAGCTATACAGAAGACACAGTCTAATAATACAGCTAGGTTTTCCAACATACGTAATAAGCGATTAATAAGCTATTTCAGCAATTCTCATAGTAAAACGTCTGTAAAATACGCGGCACATCGTCTTAATTGTATGTCTGTAAAATGAAGAGTAACTGTTTGGCCATTCCGGGAATAATACTACATAATTCGCTTGGTGCACAGTAGTCATTTAGGAAATAATTAGGCTTAATAAAACTGTGCTTTAAGACCACATGTGTGTACCAATTTATGTCATATCAGACCGTCTGTCCGTCCGTCTATAGAATAGTGTCATGATTTAAAAAATAAGCAAAGCGGTGGCCGGTTCGCCTTACCAGTTTTACTGGACTATACAACCAGTACTAACTTACCCGGCCACAAAGAGTCGGCAACATTTTGTCAAATTGTCATAGAAGGGTATGCTGATACAACCGGAATTTGAACCAGGGTCGCGGCTTTATTACTAATGGTATTCCTTTCCGACACATATCTTTAACAGCAAAGACAGCATTTTTAGCATAAAAATCTTGCTTTTCTCTGTTTGTGAACAAAATGTGATGTATCCTGATTATCGTTGTGGGGGATCTATTGTCAGTTGTTAAAAGTAAATGTCTGATAATGCCATCAGTAAATAATTGTTTGTTTCTGGTCACATGCTCATTAAAAATATAGTAAATTGGTAGGGATTTGTTTTGATGTTTGTACTATTCTTGAACGCCGCTGTGGAAATTATTTCTATGCCGAAAGGTAAAAAAGTGGGACAATGGATGTACCGTTCCTCGGGACTAATAAAAATACTAAGATCCCCTAAGTTAGGGTAGGTCGGGTAACCAGAAACAAACAAATTTTTTTACGCCGTAATAAGAATTTAAATTAAATAACTGGTAAATCAGCTAAGAGACGTCTAAGGAACGGATCCCAGTAGTTTTACGATAAGAGGTCGGGGAAGTGTCTGTTTATTGACAGAGCATTCTATATTAAATTCACGAATTGCACCATAGATAATGTAAATGCGTAGCAATTTACAATCACAAGTAAATTGATATTTGAATTAATAATTCACAAACAGCATATTTTCGCGATATACTGGACATTGTACCGTCTGTAATGCGATTACATGAATACGAATGTTCCATAACAAGAAAATAATAATCTTAAATGCAGGATAATGTCTGCTTCAATGTTCATTTATCATGTAAATATTCGATAAACATTATTTGTCATGTACACTGAACATCGCGTATTTATTGAATTTGCGCATTTCTCCCAGACTAAAGTATTGTTTTACAGAAATATGTTGGTTCAGGGTATAACCGGTCGACGATAGCTCTACAATGTATTAGTATGTATCATGCATTGTTTATATGGTATTATCTGACTAGCATTATGCAACTATCATGTGACTAATATCATGTGACTTGTATCACGTGACTGATCTCTAGACGTTGAATCTTTGTTTCGTAACAATCTTTGACAAATTCAAAAATACGCTTCCATTAGGCGTCATAAAACACAGGGATATAGATAATCGCTTGCCTATATAATATTGCACGTGAACCTTGAGTAAGGGGAATATTAATAAAGCTGTACATTTAGAATATGATATGAAAAAGAATCCGGAATTCTCATGTTGTTTCATAGACACTCATCGATTTATGTACAGATAAAAAAAACATGCACAAAAATCATATTTCCCTGAAACCCACGCAACACACACAGAAAAAACAACAACAAAAGATGAGTGACAAAATACAAGCTCCCTGTGGCGTAGACGCTTAAGTTTCAAAAATCCGTTGTAATATTCTTAACAATGTTTTACATCCTGTCGCAGCGACGCTTTTGTTTCCAGTTCCTGTAGATTTGGAGTCATCGGAACTATGATGACAATATGTCATTTTATGCTTTCCATTATTGACTGTTTTGGAGTTATACTGTCTATCATTTCTATGCTGCTTATTAATTAATACCGTCATATTTGGGATACTTTTGACGTATTTCTATTAGTTGGGTAAAATAACAGCAATTTACATCACTGGAGATATGAGTTGTTTCTAGCTGTGAGGGAGACAGTTAACGGACAGCTTCTATTACAAAAATTTGATTAGGATTTCTACGGAGGCCCTGAAGTGACATTCTACACTTATTTTTACCAAATACTATTTTTTATTGACCAATTATTATTTCGTAATTACGAAATAGTATTTCGTATTACGAATTAAAAATATTTCCTCTATATATAAAAAATTATATATAAAAATATTAACTAATTCGTAATTACGAAATGTTACAGCGTAAAAAAACGAAATAAAAAAGAATGCTACAACTTAAAATATATGTGTAGAATGTCACTTTAGGGGCTCCATAGATTTCTAAGTGTTTCTACGATTGTTTCTGAGAGTTATGATCTGTACTGGCGCTATGGAGGGTGGCAACAATGGCTGGGAAATGTAACATTGCATGACATGCGATCTCAGCGTAATCATGTTTATTGCATGTCAGACTGTTCATATATTATGTTACGTAAAACGTTAGCTTGCTGAATGAGAAAAAAACGCATTTTATTTCCTGAACGCATTATTTCGAAATTGAAATTATACAACGGCGAGTACAATATAAACCGTAATCATTATATTTGTGTGAAAAATATTGCCCTGAAAACATCACAACACATGTATGTTGCTATTTATCCGTAACGATTTCAGCTTACTTCATTTCCTCAGTATATTGTTGTTTTTAGAATTATATGAAGTGAGGGTGAACAAAAAATGTACAGTATCCACGTCATCTCTCACGGACACCCACACACATACAAATAAACAATGTACAAAACTACAATGCACGCCCCCATATATACAAACACACACGCACAAATACAATGCTTACGTCATAAAATTCTAGATATGATATGTATGCTTTTTCGTAGAAATGATAGAGGGAGGGTATGATACAGAACTAGAAGCGTTCACAAAAATGGATGTTTGGTATATTCATTCAGGTATAGATTTATGAGTGTCTATAAAACTTGATTGATAAATTTCCTCCGTTGTCTTATTAATGTATTTTTTTTCAGTTATTCATATAAATAAACATAGTACGATAATAAAATACTTCCTCAGATGAAAGTTCATGACCAGAATATAACGTCATGTGGTGCTGAAAAAGTGTCCCATCTTTATAACATTTATCATGGATAAATTATTTACAAATTAAAACATATCGGCGCGACTGTATGATCTATCTTACCTTGATAACACATTTAATCTCAATCTTTGAAGGTAAAAACAATGTGTCACAGAAGATGAAATATTCAAACACGCTACCGGATACTTCGCTCTGGTGTACTAATCTCCTGAGACATTATTTTTAAATATTGACGACTGGACTTTCAAACATTGACGACATTTAGAAAGAAGCACGATTTTCACGTGCAACATGCCTTATTTTGTCCACTATTTAAAAATGTTGGCGGATATTGGATGTATGTCTAAAAATATATCTGTGTAACTTTTTAACACACTAATCAATTTCTAATTAAAAGCATATTCGTCTAGGAACCAGGAGTGGAGTTCAAAAAGCTTTCATGAAAATGATAGAATAGGATTCTTCAGCAGAGAAAATATTTATTTATTTATTTATTTATTTATTTATTATTTTATGCCAACTCAATATTTAATTTTTAGTTGTTTGTTTCTTTGCTTTTGTCCCAGCTTTGACGTTCGGTCTAAATGATCGTTGTTTGTTATTTTGTTCTGTCCGATAAAGTAAAATCTAATACAGTGCAACCTCTCCAGAGCGACCCTCTCTTGAGCAACAACCTCCCTACATCAACAACATGATTTTTCCACCGTACGATTTAACTATTAATTTAACCTCTTTATGGCAACAACCTCCCTACATCAACAACATGATATTTCCACCGTACGATTTAACTATTAATTTAACCTCTTTATAGCAACAACCTCTCAACAACAACGTAATTTTGCTTCTCTCAAAGGGTATAACTTTGGAGAGGTTGCACTATAATTGTATAGAATTTCAATTTTCATGTGATTGTTATGAGGTTTACTTAGCACAAAGTGCGTTCAATTGTAACAAAAGATACTGTACAGTATATATACATATGGTTTTAAGTACAAACTCATAAACTTTCTTACATCAATACACGATATGAAAACTTCTGTATACAGTAAAACCATGATATTGAGGCCACTTTCAGGACCCTTAGCATTTGGTATTAATAATGAGGTGGTATCATTATCCAAGTTGAGTTATAGGGGAGTTATTGGAGGCCGGTCCGGAAATATGTGGTCGTTTTAACAATATAAGACTAAGGTATAATATAACCTCAATAAGTGACCACCTCATTACAACGACCACATACTTCCGGACCGATTATTAATATTTCCATCTTTATTTCAACATCATAATAGGACAACTTCATTATTAAGACCATTTTTCAGGTCCCCAAGGTGGACTTAATATCAAGGTTTATAGTCTAAACAAATACATAGTCTAAACAAATACATAGTCTAAACAAATACATAGTCTAAACAAATACATAGTCTAAACAAATACATAGTCTAAACAAATACATAGTCTAAACAAATACATAGTCTAAACAAATACATAGTCTAAACAAATGGTACTCTAAATTACAAGTTAAATGTTTATTTTATACAGATTAAAATTCAAACAACAATTTAAACAAATACACAGTTTAAACAAATGGTACTCTAACTTACAAGTTAAATGTTTGTTTTATACAGAATAAAATTTAAACAACAATTTAAACACGTAATTAGTAAGCATTTTGGAATGCTCTAGATATTTATCTAGCATGCCATATAATATAAATCAGATTACTATTTCAGTCCGTTTGTTTTGTAATCATATGATTCAAGCTTTGATTACTAGCACGTACTCATAATTATTTGTGGTAGATTGTAACTTAGAAGTTGTAAGAATACACAAACGATCGGTTTATCTGTTTACACTAACATAACTTTGCATACTTTTGTAAGGGCATGCCTTAGGTTGCACACGAATATTAACAAAGACGATAAAAATACTTGTCTGCGTAAAAATATTCCTATGATAGATTATTCCATTGCACCATGACATTTTATCTAGGTTTATCGAATTGAACCTGAAACAGAATTACTTCAAGTGAGATTTACATGTTGCTTGTAGTATTGGTGTTCATAAACAGTTTTTTCTTGTTGCTGTAATGCAGATGTTTACTAAAAACACACCCAAGAAAAATAACGTTGAAATGCTTCTGAGACACACAGGTACACCAACACTGCGCATTTTTCTTATGTGCAAAATTGACGGTAGCGTTGGCTGCAAACACATTTGTCGTTTATAAAGTCTGTTAAAATGGCATACATGATCGGCATGAGAGCTCAATTTCATTTTTCTTGTTTCATACGACATGTCGGAATGTATTTACTTTGAACTGTGTGTATGTAGCAGGAAAAAAATAGCAATGACAGATTAGATTCTGGTATACAGATCTTATTTTGAAATGAATTGAAATTATCCCGCTTATTTAGAAGCAACATACAACGTCAGATGAGTCTGCAAATGAGGTCTTATATATTGACTCGTTAAAATTGAAATGCTCGCTCAATTGTCTGTCAAACGTGAAACAAATAATAATTCCGAAAGAGCAAAACTAAGGAACAGTACAAACAAGGTATTGAAAGTGTGTTTGTATTCGGTCGTTACCTAACGCCATGTGTAAATCGTTGTTGAGAATAAAAATGACAAAAAAAACGTCGTTTACTTTGATGTTATCAAATATAGGAATTCTCTGATTGTTTTGTTATTTGAATGACAGTTAACATCGTTTCAAATTATCAGAACACGTATTATCCATTCCCTATGAAAACAGAAAGTAGAAAACAAGCGTGCGTCGGTGGAGTTTAGATAAACAGATGACTGTATCTGTGATATAGAAACGTCTACTGCACGGGCAGTGCTCGATTTTGCCCATATTGGTAACATTTCGGCATGAACAATCGGCTTTCTGAATAGGGATAACATTTTTGGTGACTGGATAAACATTGCAGTCGTGGAATTACTTTGTTACAGCTATATATTTACTATTCTCGTATTCTTGGATTACTAACTCTTGTGACCATGGGTGAGTGTTTTAACTTTTTTTTTATTAATTAAGCTTTGAATATTATTTGATGAGATATTGGGATAATTGTTTGGTGACATTTTATATGCTGTGTTGTAAATCGTTTTTTTTTATTTAGTACTTTCCTGAAATCAACAATTTAATGATGTCCAACTTTTTGCTTCAATTTATATTTTATACTTGTGGAAATAAGAAAGATTTCAAATTAATGATGATTTAGTGTTTAACCATTGTAAGTTTTAGTGATGTCTTGTTATTCATTTTCGAGTGAAAATTGCTAGGACGCACATTGTCCAACTTGATAGTGTTAATAAGTTGAATTATTGAACACAACACAATGTACTTGGTTCATTTGTCTGATGATTTTGGTAAGAAAACCTTTAGATGCAACACTAAATCATCACCCAGCTACAAAAAAACGACTACAAATCATATCCGTGTAAAACAGACCATTGAATCCTTACCTAACATTCCTCTGTCGAAAGTACACGCATGAATTAACAATGACTAAAGCTATCATTGTAGGTAACATTAATTGACATGACGTCTTCAATTAAAATCAGATCTAAAATATATATTGCACGGACATTTGATTTCTAACGAAGTGTACGACTTTTGTCAGTCAACAATAATGTTTGGTTTATGGTTTTCATTTACCAGACTTTGTATTGTTTCGACGTTACTAAAACACCTTCTGTTGGAATGAATCCATCATCGAGATAGAAATCCCGAACTTTTTTTGTTATTACTTTTTTCTTGTTTAACAGAAATAATTATTTTTCCTAGAAAAAAATCCACGGAAAATGATGTATAATTTCTCTGAGACTCGTTCAGAAACTAGACGCTAAGTAGAAGTTGTATGCTCTAGAAGAACGCACAAAGGAGCTTAGTGAAACTGAAGATTTTAAAATACTTAATGTGGGTATTTAGTTGAAAAAAATAGTGTTTTAATAGTGGAAAATGGAGCAAAATTGTTCATGTTAAAATAAAAAAAATATACACCGATAAAGGCATAATATTCGTATTGCGAAAAAGCGCTCGAAGAGCTGTTAACATGTTCCCCGTTTTAATAATTCTTTTTGTTCACATGCAACTGATTTTTTAAGTACACAAAATTACATCTGTTTGCATACAAATTGAATTACTGTATCATAAATATCCCGTACAATCAAATTATTTTTATATTAACAATACATTTACCACCATTCGTTGATCTTCTAAGAGTAACTTTAAAGTGAGTCAAATAAAATGAAACTGCATTATAATCATTATAATCTTATAAGCGAACACGCCGTTATTACTTGGCAATATCAAAGAACTGCCGTCGACATTAGAACTGTCTGTGCAGTTACCCCCAGCGTCTGTTGCTTTGATATTCTTCATATGAAGTGATAGATTGGCATTTCAATAATTAAGACAGTAGTTGGTGTTACATTCTACATGAGTTCACTTTTGATCATTAATTCATGATAATGCTTCTGATTTGCGTAACGATGTATTTTAATTCGCTCCTATTGATTCCTGATTCTAATTGTGTTGCACTTAAGAAGAAATCATTCTGATCGGGTTGATGATTTAGAGGATACTAGTTGAAAACACTGCACATTTAATACCTTTTATTGTTCGTTAATACCTTATTCCAGCGTAAAGCCATCAGAACATGATAAGACAATTAGCATTTCTGGCGTTGCAAGATTTGAACTTGGTGCATTTTGTATTGCTGTGAAGCAATCTCTACAACAACAACAACAAAAACAACAAATATATTTGTACCATGAAAATGTACACCTGAATTGTGTGGATATGTTGTTAGATTTAAAAAAACTACTTGTTTGTAATTAATCAAACGCAGCATGACCATAATTTGTGCTCTGTTCTTCTTCTGATTAAAGAACGAACATGCAGACCCCAAAATGGGTCAACTGATAATGAAATATATAATATCATCAAGATTGATCTAGACAGAGACACTAATAAGTTCTTCAAAGAAATTCAATTATCAAGATTAAGAATTATTTCTCATTGAACAGACACTAAGATTTGATTATTAAATAGAATTTAAAGAGAAAATTGAGAAAATCGTCAACTTTGTTTCCGAAATGAAATCGAATCAGAATACCATTTTATTGTGTGTTGTCAATTATATTTTAATCTAAAATCGTAATTTGATTTTAAAATGTAATGCAATGACTTCTACTCGTAATAAAATATTCCCAATTAATACCAAATAATACCAGTTAATTCGCCTGATCCCTTCTGCATTGTACATTGGTATTTATATATCAGTTTTTTTTACATAAGAAACAATAAAACTGCTTTTAATGACCGCTTTAATATTAAGACTAATTCAATATAGCAACTCCTTATTTTTAGGACCAGTTTTTGATACTTACACAATATTTCAATTGGATAATGTATTCACATTAATAATAAAACTATTCTGTCTGCCCCACAGTTTTACCGTATTTAATTACATATTTCACTATCTGGGACGAGACAAGTTTCACGTGAGGAAGTTGTCCAGCTAGCTTACGGAAGGTCGATGGTTCTACCCAGGCGTACACCTGGGGTTTTCACCCACCGTTAAAGCTGGAAAAGTTGCCAAATGACCCTGTCTGTTGATGTTACGTTAAACCCCAAAGAAATAGATCTATGATTTTAATGTGTTCTATGAGTAACTTTTGTATCGTGGTTGAAGAAAACTTGCGTAGTTTGCATGATGAACTAACACATGTTGTATAAAAATATAACATACATACTGTACATAAAATAATATTTCACAGAAAAAAGAGTTTTCAATGTCTGTAATAACAATATTACGATGCCTGTACTTGCTAAACTAGTAAAACAGCAAGTAACCTTTAGATTAATTGTATGTTCTTAACCAGTTTACTAAAAAGGCATAGTGCATAAATGATAAGCTTTCAAATTAAAAGGGTGAATGCACGAAATGTCACTCTCCTTTCTGACCAAGAAGGAGACAGATTCCTAGTTGTACTGGCCGCTGAATTTGAAGAAATATCATACAATTTCGAGTATAAGGGAACGTAAATTGAACATACGAAGGACATGACAGATTTCTCATGTCAAATAGTACTGAAGGATGCATGGGAACTAATCTTGCTTTCGGTATCCGTCTGTCAATTTGAGTGTAAAAGGGAGGCATCGAGGTCTAGAGGTGGAGCGTCTGACCTCTGATCGAATCCTGACTTCGACTGGTTTCGTTCATGAACTTCACAATCCAATATTTCGGACGCAGTACTGGTGTAGTGTCCAGGAAGCGGAATCGAGCTATTATTATGATTAATATAAACAAAATTGCTTGTTTCACAATCGAGCTGAAGTAAATTAGCTTAAACTAACTTGAACGTATCAGAATAACGTGTCATGAATCTGTGACTTCTGTCATCTTCTGGGAAAATTAACATTTAACTGTGAACTTCCTGAGAACAAAGATATCATTGGCGTTCAGAAATTCATGCGTTTTACATGTATATTTCCCCATGGACGTAAAAATAATTGTGCGGGAACATGCGCTAATGAATTTTAGTTAGTTTTTGTTTGGCTTGCGTCATTATTGTGTGGATATATACCATTATAAAACGTGTATGTTTCGCACCTCCTCAGGGAGAAGTATGAACTTGTGTATATCTGTACGACATTAATTAGCTAGTTGAGGGATCTTTGTTTGAAAACGTTTTCATCTTTGAATCTTGCCTGTCTCTCAGACAATGTTTATACTTGAACGTAAAATATGGTATTTTAATGCTCCTCGTTGTTGTTAGAGCAGTAATGGATTGGTTTTTCATTCCACTTAAATAACAATGTAGACATTCAATGTCTTATCGTAGGAGAATCTAAAGCTAGCATATTCTGTAAAATGTAATAAAACATTATGGTTATCGCTGAAATCGTTTATGAAATTACTTCATTCATCGTTATCCTGAAAAAGTATCAGACAAAAATGAATCTAAATTAGCGACGGGGTTTGTGAACATCAATAGAATGTTGATTTCATTGTTTGATTATATCAATTTTCAGGGAAGTTGGTTCATTTTATTGCTAAATAGATATGTTACTGAGGGAATGTTTGACCACCATTACATGTAACGTCGGAATGAAATAAGAACAAAGCTCAGTTTGTGAGTTTGTCTATAAAAAGGCGTGTTTTTTTGTGTATGACTTATTTATGGATAAATTTTCTTTGTTCACCACTAAACCAATCCACTACTGAATTTGTAGAAACGTAAATTGAAAGTCAATGACAGTAATTGAATTTAGTTTCTTCGCTGATAATTGCGTCTATTTTATTTATTGTTTTCCTGGATGTGGTTTTATTAAGACAAATGATAACGAACACAATAGGTTTGCCACATAAGTCTCCGTGATACAATATGAAACAGACACGAGACTACGTATAGCTATGTTTAATGAGATATAGGATTTGAATAGCTGTAAATATATTCCATTGTTATCTGAGAAGATATCTGTCAGTACTAAAAACGCTCTTGCGCATGTTAGCGAGAAGTATTTTATGGCAGACGGTAGAAAACCACCTCGTTTGATTAAAACTATATATATATAAGCAAGCGACTAATTGCCATGGAATATGTAAAATAATTCGACCATTCGACCACTCTACACGAGTATGGTTTAGACAGCAGGTCACAGAAATAATTGTTGAAAGGATACAAACCTTGTTACGGTCATACTGAAGTTTTATCTAAATAACCATCGACTAATTGCCATAGAATGAGTAAAGGAATCGTGTCTACATGAGTATTGTATGGCCAGCAGTTCAAAGAAATTATTATTAAAAGAATAAAGACTTTGTTGCGATCATACCGGCGCTTTATTCACTATACTCTCTTTGATCTGATGCCGGGATAATTTGTCTCTCCCTCTTCCAGATCCAGCAGACAAATTGTGCTCCACAGACCATACAATAAACTCCCAAAAGTATAGATCTATCCGATATGATATTACCAATTTTCCCGTTTTGTATTATAAATTCTTTTCGTATTCTGAGTCTTCTGTTATACGCTGAGTTGTTTCAACAGAAAATGATGAAAGGTTGTAATGTATGGGCGTATGTAATTGTTGTAGAGCAAGCTACATGTTTGTGACATGGAGAAATGTAAAACGCTTTTGATGAAGGTTTATGTTTGCTATCTAAGTGTACGTTAAACCTTGTCTTTAATAGCTGGAAATAAATTCATAACGGGACATCATATTATGTCAGTAAAAAGCGTATCTTACGCAGACTCTATAGTTTATATTAGAACAGGACAAGATAATAAATCATGGCTTGAATAACAACATCAACTTCCTGACACATGAGACTCCTAATTAACATTTTAGAAGAAATGGAGCTTATCATGTTTGTCATTTTGCCTACAAAAAGTATGGTTTATCATGTTTGATTGTAATATTATTACATGAAGTCTGTTATATGCGCTAGATATTGGTAAATGTATTGATAGAAATCAAGGAAATTTTTTGACCATCTCATAGTGGTCAATCCTCTATAAACAGAATTTCCCCCAAATATGCTACAGGCTGCATTTCATAATTGCGTCAGGACTGATCCTTATTGTTCGTCTGTTCAATTTATTCTTGCCTAAGTTTCTAATAGATCTCTATCAAATATGTTACGGTGTTTGTTAAGGCATTAAAAAAGTCGTGTCTCCGTCAATTGTCTCTCTATATATAAAGGCAGGGAAATACAAGTTAAACTTGAATGTTTATGAACACGACTACAAAGCAATGGTCATATTTGAACACAAAAATAAAACTTTCGACTGTTTTATTGATTTTCCAGATAGTTTTTTTCGAAAAATAAAGAGCATTACCCAGTACAAAATGTGGTCGCTATTCATTCTGAAAAAGCTTGGAAAAATCGAAAAATAAGAGTTCATGTACAATTATAAATTTTCAGTGTTTACTAAAAATATTCTGTGTAAAAGTAAAATGTTGGTTTTGGGGATAATGTTTTTCTTTGGGGGGGGGGGTAGCTTTTGGGGGAAGGTAGTTCTTTTGGAAAGGTAGTATTTTGAGGAAGGTGCTTCCCTTATAAAAAAACATTTTATCAATTCAATTTATACTATCTTTGGTTACATCGGAACCTACGTTTTGTCATTTTAGGTACGTTAGATCCGTTTTTTTTTAATTGCTAGGTTTACTGACCTTTTCTACTCTTAATTCAATTTGAAGACACAAATCCCCGCTTTACATTGTCAACAAGATCTTGGTGCTGACAAGTAATCAAGATGTGATTTTCTTGTGGTTTCTTGAAGATGGAAACGTATAAATCACTCAACCCAACGTATGAAAAGTGGCCCCGTACTGCCAATAATACAAGCCATCTGATTAGCTATGCATGATTATAGTCTATTTGTCAGCAAAGTAATTTAAACACGTTTACAATTAGCAATTAGCAATAATACCGAGAGAATTACTCAGGCTATTAAATAGGGGAAAGCTATAAAGGAGAATTACTTCTTTGTGAAATTGACGAAAGTTCTATTGAATGTCTAAAATTCGCGAATATTTGCCAAAATAACTAATTACCACAAGATAACACTCGTAAAATGATTTTCTTATTTTAAAATTATGTCATTAGTTTTTGCATTAATTGCATACTTGAACTTCAGTAACGGTTTCCAGAAATTCAGCTATAAACGCAGATATAAACATACATAAAACAAATGGCGCGAGCGATATCAACATATTATACCAGCCGTATGCTGTAACACGCGAACACGCGGGAATGGTGTACAATATCGTCTTAAGTAATTAATACCACTTTGAACTGTTGTCCAAGGCCAACAGACCATACGTCATAGTTTCAAATGTCTACCCACGAGTAATAAATGGTTTACAAGCCTATGCATTTGTGAAAGGTTACAATGGTAGAAAAGGACCACAAAATTGATTTATAAATAAATTTACTGCGTATCTTTACTGTGCACGCAGCAGTTTTTTACGTGACTTTATTGTTAAGTGTGAGTTTGGGCCCTAAAAACTAGTTTATCATCCCCGTGGCTTGCAACAGATTGTTCCTGGGCGGCAATCTTCGGGAGATTTTGTTTTGTCCTCCATTTTCTGCATTGTCCTGTGTGTTGGGTGGGTATTGAGTTGTGGTATTTGGGGAAGGTGGTATGTTTGCATGTTTTTTTTTCTAGGAATCCTTTACTTATCTCTATTCATGGTAGCCATCAATAGTTCATACTATCGCCCTCCTCGTAAAACAGTAAAAAAAGGACGAATAACAAATTATTAAGGTTCACTATTAATTCTATATCGGCGCGTATAAATAATTGTTATTCTTATAATGTGTAGAGGTACGGCATAATAATTTTAACTTTGTGTAGAAATCTTCGCTTTATAATAGTCGAGAGAATTGTAAAATTCCATAATTATCCGCCACGTTATAATTCAATAAGGAATGCGATTGGACAAAAAAAAACAGGCGGATTTAGTTAATCCCAGGTCAGTACTGTATATTTGTCATGGACATTTGTCCATTATACGAAATTCATAAAATAGTTTTGACCCATGTACTTACAGTCTAACCAGTGTTTGCGGCCACCTCCGAATAAAAACCACTCTGTCAATAAAGGCCGTTCTTTGAAAAACCATTACTGAGTATTTAGAACAAACTCCCCTTCATTCAAAGGTCACTTGTGAACAAAGGCCACATTTTGTCTTTCCCAAGGCTGGCCTTTGTTCACAGGTCTGATTGTAATTTAACTGATTACATTTAAAGAACAATTCACGCACCTTGGTGTGGTTGCTGATGTAATTGAAGAATACCTCAAGGATGTACTTGGCCAGCCTCTATGTACCGCTGATTTATTAACAATTTGTTGTGCAGACAAAAGCTGTTCAAAACAACTGTCAGAGAGAATATTAACGTACACACAGGCGTCAGAATACTATCAATAATGAATGTTCCAACATTATTCTGCCACATATACTTTCACTCAAATTATACGTATGTAGTGCTATATTAGTTTATAGGCAGTGTATGTGCTAAAAGCATTGCGGAAATTATGTACGAATGTTTATAAATTATTTATATGGTCCCCTCTCTATTCGCTATTCCGCCTAACAAACTCTTATTTGAATTGTGGAGTTTTGTATCTAACATGTAAACGGCTGATTGATAACATCAGATTTATATAACAGTAGTTTGTTTGTTTTTATGTGACATTGTCACTGGATTTAATGCCGCTTTTTCGACAATTTTTCAGTTATATAATACAACCGATTCACCTAACCAGTTTTCCTGGACTGTATACTAACCAGTACTAACTAACCGTTCCACAAGGAGCCGGCCACTTCTCCACATTTGGAGACAAATTGACATTTTTGTCGAATTTTCGTAGAAAAAGTATGACCTGCCGCGACCGGAATTCGGATCCGGATCTTTGGGTTACAAGACCAGCACACTAACCACTGGACCACGGTCTCGGCTACATTAACATTAGATGAACATGACAAGACACATTTTATTAACAAATATTACATTTTATATTGACATTATTTATTTTTATTATGGTGCTATGAATGTTTCATAGAATACAGCAAAACCAAAAATAAATAGCTGAATATTGTTCTGTGGTAAAAAAAGCGCATAAATATATAATAATAACAATAAAAGTACTGTTAAACCTGTAAGCAAAGGCCACCATTGGGAAAGACAAAATGTAGCCTTTATTGACAAATGGCCTTTATTCGGATGTCAGTTTTTCTAAAAAAATCAGTGCCAGTTTCTCAAAGAATGACCTTATTCACAGGGTGGTCTTTATTTGGAGGTGGCCGCAAACACAGGTTTGATTGTAATTTATTTCGGGTTTGTACAATACAGTACATGATGACAAAAATACGTTTTTCAAATAAGTACAATGCCACGTTTGAACAATTAACAGAATATTACATAATATAATTTATTATTATGTGAACAAATGTTATCACTTACAATTATTCAATATTAAACATCACATTTTTAAATACATACAATATAATAATCATATTTTGTTAACTTACATATTTCTATACTATTGCATTAAAGTTAAACCAACATTTGTATAGCTTGTAGCTTAATGTAACAATGCACAATTCTGCGTGACGATGAAATGAGAATTGGCAATACAGTGCTCCATCCGAAGAGCAACACTTGTCAGAGTCGCAAAGTGTTGTTCTTTGGATGAAGTTGCTGCTCGGAGGGAATTGATTCATTCACGACAGGCGATTTTTACTATGTGTATGTATGCCTTTTAATTTATCATTTCAATGTAGAAGGAAGATTATTAAGGTATAGGGTTATAGAAAGACTATTCATGTTTCTTTTTGAGATGCAATGTACTCTCTAGTTCTTACATAATTTAGTTTAACCAAAAACTTCGATCGGCGAATTATCTCTCTAGCAATACGATGTTGGTACAGTCACTTATTTTAATTCAGCAGGATTCCGGAAATATTTTTAAACTGTTAAAAGTTGGAATTGGTTTCTTCATATGCCACAACAAATGGCTAGTGTAATTGATTGAATGAAAATAAAATGAATGGAGATAGAAATAAAAAGTCATTTAAACTATCTGTCTGACCGGCGTTTTCATTTAAACACCCATCGTCACGTGGTTTGCTCTGACAGCGATTAATGTTCACCTATGGGAGATAAGAATTTCTCTTCAATCAGAATAGATGTACATACATACAAGGTCAGGTCTTTGAACCAGATAAGGTGTTCAAGCCAGATGACATCCTAAAAGAACAAAATAGTTCCTAGTTCTACACTTAATGTTGGAATAACACAGAAAGGCCAGACAAAACAGTTGTGTAACGGTTACCCGAACAAAGTATCTAACACCATAGTCCAAAGTACGAAACTTTTAGGGGACATGACCGTATCTCCATAGCACGAATAGTAAGCTGGTCGTCATAAGAAAGAAACCATCATAAAAATACTTCTATTTTGGTCTAATATACTGACCTTGAAATTTTAATGGTATACAGCAATTTTATGGTCAATAATGGATAACAATAAACCATATCATGAAATGCCTCAGCTATTTCCAAACGTAAATTCATCTCAAATTCAACGTAAATGACAGGAAAGTATTTCGGCCTATCTACCCTGATATGTTTGGTCAAGTAACCTTAAACAAGGCCTTTTCAAGCCTTATCAACATTTAAGGGAAACACTATGTGATGTCAGTTATTACAGAGAGGGAATCCCACTGTTCATCATTGATCTGAACACATCCTATAGTGAGATACATTGATCTTAAACTTCAAGAAGATGTATACTTACTGTAGTGTTTTCTCATTTATGTCGGAATGTTATATCTTCTTCCCCTTGTTTAGTACATCACAATCGTCCAATCGCGTGATGATAAGAAGAATAATCAAAAAATAGATTTTCTGCAACACGTAATTGATGTCAATACATAGAATCTGAAATTAATGAGAAAAGAAACGCAATTAATGTGTTAACTACTTTCCCAATGTGCACCTTATTAAATAAACAATGAGGCCATACCACGTGATGAAATGGGCGCGAATCACGCAATGCTCTATCTGCTCAACGTAACATTGTCTCTCTCTCTCTATGCTGTTGCTTAACCCTTTGCCTCATAATATTGCATTTTCCCCGCATCTGAAGCAGACGACTATCGAAAACATTGTGGCAGAAGAAGCCATTGCTAGGAATGAGTTATGCCTTCTTTTGCCACAATGTTTTCCACTCTGTCAGAGAGAAATAACCCAATTTTTCTTAAATAAATTAATGTTTTGTATATTTGCTTTGAATTCGGAAGAGTCCAAAATATGCTTATGAGGTAAATGGTTAACCTAAATTGACTTTGATGGTGTAAAACAGAAAACTCCAAACCCTGTCTTAGCCACTGACAGTTTAGCTTTAATATTTAATACTGATTTTAAGGAAATATTGAACAGTCAATTATTCCATTGGAAAAGACATGCAGCACGTAAACTGGGCATTTATATAAGATTAACTGAGAATCTATTTACAATTTTGAGGATTGTTGAACGATCAAGATCTGACGTGATGAATTATTGATATTAAAATTCTGCAAAGTTTGAATATTTTTTACAGTAGCATATTCTTTGAGGCAGCTAGACTTTGTAATCAAAGTTACAACTTAGACACCAACTACAATGATGAAAAATCCCGTATAGCCCACCTCCGGCCATTGTGTACATTTCTCCGAATAATATACGTGTCTCGGTTTATTCTTTGACAAAATTTGTCATCTTTTATCATACACAACGATTAGTAACACAGCCAAATAAAGATACGCGTGTAAATAAAAACACGTGTAAATAAGAACACGTGTAAATAAAACACGCGTAAATAAAGAACACGTCTAAAAAACAAGTGAAAATAAAAAAAACTCATACATGTACAAAAATCCCACCTCCCTAAAACACTCTCCCCGAACTAAAACCCACCCAACGCATTAGGCCGCATTAGGACAGTCTGTAGGGGGTTTAAACTAGAGGACCCGACATCAAACGTACCCCTGTGGAAACAAAAAAAAATAAAATGTCAATAGATACATAACACTGTAAAATCATTGTTAGACTATCATCTCTTTATCGTACTTTCCTGCAGGTTGGGATTTTTTTAGTGAGCGGTCAAGTCCTTTTTATCTTCTACTAAAAAGACTTTATCTCCTTGTAAGACTATTTAACACGGCTAGATGTGCTGTGTTACGTATTGGCAGTACAGTTATGTCGATTAACAATATTGTTACGAGCTCCGAATCAGGGATTTCGTATATTGAACTGTCTAAATTATATAACTGTCTGTATTATCTATGATACAATTATTTTTTTACATTATTTATGGCGGTCAGGTGGTCATTTATCTGTCTATAGTTGATATGAAAAAATGTGTGAGGGTATTACTTTCTCTCAATATCCTATTTTGACAGTTAATGAATTATTTCTGGGATAACTAGATTACCAAATTGGTACTTGATTGTCAAGCACTGTTGGATCAGACATGTACTTGTTTAGCACACGCGCGTACACTCTCAAGTACACACACATATACATACAGTCTAACCTGTGCTTGCGGACACATCTTTGAATAAAGTCCATTCTTTGGAAAAGCATCATTAATTATTTAGAACAAACTGACCCCGAATAAAGGTCATCCGTCAATAAAGGCCATATTTTGTCTTTCTCAAGGGTGGCCTTTGTTCATAGGTTTGACTGTATATAAACGATCATACTGCACTGAATACTTTCCCTTACTGACATTATTACTAATAGTTGATAATAACAATGTGGATGAACCATGTTCTCTATACAATAACTTTTAGTTCATCAGCAGCGAAACATACAATTGAGTATAACATTGATACTGCCAACATTGTGTTCATATCATATTTGTGTGAGGTTGGACTCACAAAAGTAGTTTAAACCTTATATAAACCCTGTAGATTAGCTATAGACAGTTCCGAGACAGTAACCTAATGGGAACAGGTGTCCTTTTCTTGTGTATGATCTTATGTAGCTTTTAAAGCATATGAATTAATTTAAATATACCTTTTATAAACTGTCATTTGATATTTTTTTAATGAATGAACAACTCGAATACAAGCAATAATTGTTTCTTTTATGTCTTCTGTCTGTATATTCAAATTTACAAACTTGTAAATTCTGTAAGAGTTCTTTCTAAAAGAACGATTTGATCGTTGGCTTACTTCACATAAACCAATTTTGACATCTGAAGATTGAATGTCTTGTACATAATAAGACTAATCTTGTCAGTTAGTAATATATTACTAGATTGACCTGTCTGGCTAGTCTCCGCTGATACTCATGATGTAATAATTAAGGTGATAAGATCGACGCTGAAATTATTCCTCCTGTCTTTTATATCAACTGTGGTCGAATCAGTTACAGTACCTCCTAGGCACTTACATAAATATGTACTGTCCTGACACAGTAATGTATCTTTACATCGGCCTGTGAAAAAATCTCCTGTTGTTTTCTGTCTGCCATGTTACAGCTTGTGAAATACATATAAACAGTGTGCCCATACCACGTGACTTTGACGTCATTTTTTGTAATACGGCAAGCAAAGTTTATCAACAAAGCGCTTGATTCGAAATCTTCAACTTCACGTAAGTTCTTTATTCCTTTATCAAGTATGGCCAAGTAAAGCGGAGGGAACACTATATTTTGCCATACAAAATTTTGCAGAAAAATACATTTTTCCCGTTTGGGGAAAACTTTTTCATCTATTGAAAACAACATAACATTGCGCTTGTAGTTCACACTTTTGGACTTTGCCCTCGCTTATTTTCGGACTGGCTTTCAATGACTCCCCTATAATTGAACTTGATAATGAGATCACCTTCAGGACCCGAAAGATCGTTCGTAATATTGAGGTGGTCGCTAGCTTTCAATACATCCATAGTATTCCATCATGATAATGAGAACACACGAAGACCGATTAATTTGGCCCCAAAGATTGTCCTAATACGAAGACTTTACTATAAATAAACGGATGTTGTACATCTGTTTCAACTTTTTTTTCAAGAGTGACTTATTTGTGTTGTCTGAACCTGTCGGACGGATAATCTCTAATTATCTCCAATTAATCACTTGACAATTGGTGAATAGTGTGACTATTCGAATAATAAAAAATAGATTTTCTGCGAAACATCACTGATGATTATTCATTGAATCTGAAGTCAGTGAAAGAATTAATGCATTTAATGAGTTACACAATCACTTCCATTTAATTTATTAAAATAGGATCTGGTTATACGTAATGTTTCATAACTGTAAAATGACGCTGAATGTCCGTATTTCAATGCTTAGGCGTTAAAAACGGTTTTGGTTTTAGTCTAGCCGGCCCACCCCATTTTTTCCCGCCGACCCCAGAGATTTTTAATCTCGGCAATATGTTTTCATGCCGATATTGACATTTTCACAAAGAAAAACATTTGAAAACAATTGCCAGATGACAGGAACTGCCACAAAACCGGGTTTTCAAGAGGAGTTGCGCACATAATATTACAATGCGCGCAAAATAAAAATGATCGTGTCACAAAATATTGACAATACGTGCTTGGGTACTGGGTGATGTTAATTATGTGAAAGCTCCATCGAAATCCCTTGAGAAATGTAGGAGGAGTTGCGAGCAGAAAAAATGTGGAGCCCGCCCGCGCGCCAACATTCGCCAATCTAATTACCAGATTTTTACCATCAGAAAACCTGGTTAAAAACGATCTACCGACACCATGTTTTTTTTTTGATAATGCAAACCAATTATATATTTTGCCTTATGTTTTGGTGATGAATTTGGTGATGCAAAACATAAAATGCGTAGGTAAGTCTTCCAAAGTATTTAAAGCGCCCATCTGTATCAAGCGACCTGGAATGAAGTATAATCGGACACGAAGAGATTTGTCGTCTGAGACACGATGATAAACTTATGATTATATGACGATATATGACGATATGACCCTATCCTTTGTGTCTGCTCCATGAATGTCAAATGATTATTCAAAAGGTACTGTCCTCATCATGACAGAGTTCAGACTTTGTCATACATTAATTTTAAATCCTTTTCAATACAGACACCATTCATTCACTTTATATACAACACACTTTATCTGTATTGTGTGGGTTTTGGGCTGGGGTTTGGGGGGTAGTACTCGGGGGAAGGTGGGATGTTTTGTACATGTTTTTTTCTAACAATTCTTTCCTTATCCAAGTCTATTTCCACGTTCACTGCATTACAATGACACCTAAGTGATTATCATAGACTTTTTGGGATGACATTTTGGTGTATCGTTTATATTCTCGATGGATTATAGTTAAGACTCAAGGCGGCCTCCGTGGTGTAGTGGTTATGGTCTCCGACTAGTAATCCCCAGCCCCCTCCCCGCTGCGAGTTCGATTCCCATCCAGGACCTATTTTCACATGTGAGGAAACTGTCCAGCCAGCTTACTGAAGTTCGGTTCTTATATTTAGGTATGTGCCCCGTGTTTCTACTCCACTGTTAAAGCCTGAAAGTCGCCAAAAGATCCCGGCTATTGGAGCAACGTCGATCCCTAGCGGTTTAGGCTCA
The DNA here is from genome assembly GCA_008271625.1 of Lutraria rhynchaena. Classification (NCBI taxonomy): domain Eukaryota; kingdom Metazoa; phylum Mollusca; class Bivalvia; order Venerida; family Mactridae; genus Lutraria; species Lutraria rhynchaena. The sequence goes on along the minus strand of VIBL01000019.1, from coordinate 1,925,754 downwards.
TTTGTTTTTCTGTCAGTATTAATAGAGTCAACGCGACGACATCAACTAATTCCAAGACCCGTTTATTCGAGCAGTGTTATGGAAACAGTAAGGTGGAGACATTTAAGAGTTTTATTAACTTCTTGTTTTCGACGTATTTCAATTTACTGAGGATTTCATTGGTTCGTTAATAAAAAGATCACACTTATTTATAAATAATACTCTGTTAGATTGTTCTGTCTGACAGGTCTTCGGCGAAATTCATGATGTAATAATTAAGATAATACGATTGACAATAAATGTATTTATCTCGCGTTTTTATTGTGAGATTATCGTGTTGAATTACTTCATTTGATGAACACTTCATGCTAGTGTTCTGTTATCTGTTATAAATCACAACCAGGGTAATATTGAATATATAAATATAGAAACAGTGAAAATGACATTAGCAACAGATAGTCCTGGAAGTATTCCGTACTTACAAATCTTATTCAGAATGTAATGAACCTTAGGCATGAAAAAAATAGTTGGGTTTACGTTACTCAACGGAAGCAATTTTTTGGCACCGACCCGAAAAATTTCTTACGGCAAAATCTAAAAGTTCGGGAATATTTGAAGATGAATCGTTAGAATTAGAAAGTATGTTTAGGAAAGAAAAATATAATGAATGTTTTTTTTCCCACTTATAGTAGATACTTAGTGTGCCTTCTTTGTTTTTGTTTGGTCAAGCAACTTTAAAAAAAAAATCTAGCCTTACATGCGCTAAAAATACCATTTATCATTGATACTCACGCACCAAACGATTTTCTATCATTTCGGCATTTTTACGAAGCGTCTTCTCTGTTTGTATATCGTTAATAGTGTCCGTACATGAACATTGGACTAAACACATGTTTGTCTGTTCTTAGTAAATCTTACGAGTATATCTGTACATCTGGACACAACAATACTCACTAAGTCAGACAATGTATTTATTGTTATTGACTTATCTCCTTGGAGACATTATGGTAAAAACCAAGATGAAAGTTTGCTTTCCTGTTCTATGACTATAAGATGTAAAAAGTGAAACATTTGGGACAGAAAATCATGCTCTGTTTAACTGTGAACAAGAAAATCTCTCGCATAAATATCTTTCTTAAAATCTCGGGAGAATTGGTTCTTATATAACATTTATGCAATTCTACAGTCCTAATATCTTCTAAGTCAACGTCATAAATATTCTAAATTTGAAGCATTCAATGTCGTCTTATGATGATAATGATGATAAAGAATTATAATTCGCTCGGTCTATTGTCATACTTACATCACTTCAATGGGTAAATCTTTTATTATCTTTTTAAGCACTTTGTATACCATAAACTAATGCAGATCCCTTGGTGTTTGGCTGTTTAGCAAAGTTTCCAATCAAATGATACATGTCTGTTGAATCTTTTTATCGCTTTTGAAAATAAATTTCTTTCAATACATTTTATTTTATTTTGTTATCAATTCAAAACTTTCCGCTGGTAGTTCAAGGATTGCTTCCTCCCGGACCTCCTGTTTTCTTATATCGCCCATGAAATGCAAATCAACAATATGAAAGGCAATGAATTTACCCATATCTAAATGTAACTCTTCATTTCTCCAGGACACTCGAACATTACTGTCGCGTGATCAATAGAAAATAGAATAGCAAATGAAAAGAAAATACCATTAATATTCGCAACTAAAACAGATGGAACATTTCCGTTGAATGTTAAATATTTAAATGCTATAAAACGTCAGGGGAACAAAGCTAAAGGCGTGAAGTGTCGACGTTCAAGTACCGTTTAAGTGCATTTAAACAACATTGTCAGCGTGGGGCAATGACATGAAAGTGAATATAAATGCTTATAAAATCTAACGTTATTTCGTCAGTAACTTCCATTGTTGAGGCAGTAATTCATTTATAATAAACACATAATTAAATTAATATTATTTGGAGTTCTCCCATCTAAAGGAAGGCAAATACTTGGCGTGATTTGATATATGTGTAATGGGAATGTTTGTATTTTATTTCTTCATTCATTACGTAACATTCGCGGATAAGCGGTTTATTCCAACGATCAAATTATCCATTTTCTGCAAGAGATAATGATTATCAAAATATTAAATCTGTAATCAATGCTGGAGAAAAATCGATCGAAGTTTAAGCCACAGAAAAGTGTTTTTTATATTTTTTTATACCGGTTAAAATCGATTTTCAAAAATGCTTTTAGGGAAAATATTTTTACTTATGCAAACATTTCTTATTTCGTTAAACTAAACATAATTTAAAGAACTCTATCTTAAATCACAAAGTTACAAAAACAGATACGATATTTTATGTTTTGAAAACACACCTAAAATATGCACACTGGATATCATTTCGTAGAATAGAATCCATTCTGGGTGATTTAGGACCATGTTGAAGCCGCCATTTAAAATGAAATACAATTTTTGCGTTGTGGAACTTTTAGTATTATTGATTCAATTATACACTAAAACTCATATATTCATGTAATTTTAAAAGCGTATTAAAATATCGTAATGAATCGTAATGAATCGTAATGAATCGTTATGAATCGTTATGAATCGTAATGAATCCGACATATGCAAAGGTGATGTTCTCTTTGTTTACCTTTTGTCGACTTTGCACCTAAGGAAAAACATTTTTAACAACAAAAAACCAGGTTTCAATTAGTTATTAACGCTGAATGTGATGTCGCATACTTGCGCAGTTCATCAAATAGATTTGAGCTACATCCAAAACAAGTTTGTATATACAGTGCAACCTCTACAGAGCGGCCCTCTTGAGCAACAATCTCCATTCAACAATAAAATGTATTTTCCCACTGAATGATTTATCTATCAATTCAATCTCTCTAGAGCAACAACCTCTGAACAACAACATAATTTTGCTTCTCCAAAAGGTGTCGCTTCGGAAAGGTTGCACTGTAATTTGGAAACTATGGCTTGCCATTAGATTATTTTAGGACTCCAGTACTTTAGTTTATTAGACCAACTGTCTTACTTCTTACAATGTTTGTTGTTAAGGTGACAAATGCGGGATAGTAATGTGATACATGTTGTTAGCTCGTCTGTTTATACACAGCGTGTCAGAGATCATAAGCACTCGACAACTGTGATATTTTATAATTAATTGAGTTCATATTTTTAGCACGACTGTTTCGGAGAAAAAGTCGAGCTATTATGATCGCTGGCTCGTCGTTGTTGTCCTCGTCGTTGTCATGCAAAAAACTTTAATGTAACCCATAACTCAAACACTTTTAAAGATATCAACACGAAATATGGAATATTTGATTATCGTGAAAAGACGCAGTTGCAAGACAAGTGGTATTACTCTGAAAGCTATCTTTTTGGAGTTATGCTCCTTTTAAACTTAGAATTTTAGCCGGAATTGCTTATTAAATAGAATGATGTAAAACAGACGAGCGTTGGCGCCGCTCTGCGGAGCTCTTGTCATCTTGTGGTCTCGACAGTGTTTATCATATCAAGCCATTGCCCACCCTAGTCACCCCTATGTCTTCGGTACATCTTGATTCAGTTTTAAATACTTATTGATGTCTCCTTTATGTGTTTCTATAGTCTTACGAACGATTTGCATTTTGCCCATTGATTGTATACAACATTTTCTGCATAATGATTTAATGCTAATTTCTTTATTCAGGAATATTATACTTGAATGCACCTATTGTTTTCCGAGTGGATCCACGAGCCACAGCTTGCATTGAAAACAATAGAAACAAAGGGTAGACATGCGCATGTATAAATAGAAACATTTTGATTTAACATTGAATGCACTAAATGAATGGGTGTCATTAATCTTGATTGTATGGCTTAGAAATAATGTATCGAAAATGTAGCAATCAATATGTCAAAAATCTGTCGTCCGTACCAAACAAAAAAAATTTCTGTGGCTGATCAATACTTTAAGCATTTTAGTATAACGAAAAAAAATTTACTTCGTTCATACGAATATAGTGTTAATATGTAGTACTTGCTTGTTTTATTTTGGAGCATGCTTTATATAATTATGAAATAATTAGCTCTATCTGTAGGATTTTTTACGTTCAGCAGTTATGACACATAAATGTTTTGAATTAAGATATGATTTTCATTTTAAGTCGGGATCTCTTGTGAATAATAAACGAATCATGAATATTTACATATTCAACTTAGTGCGAAGCATAATTATTGAAATATTCTCGACGAAACACTACAATGGAATATCAAATGTCTCAATAATATCTTTAGAGACTTGGAGATCGGATTTTGTCTCGCATTTTTTTGTATCTTTCTGTATGTTAGATGTTTTTCGGGTTGAAGAGTTTTCGGTCTGGTGGTGTTTTGTGAAAGGTGGAATTCTTTGTTTCTGCTTGTTGTCTATTTTTAGATATCTTACGTTGTGTTTCTTAGGGCTGTCAATGAGATAGTTTTTATCTTACCTCGTATAGAATACTTGCTGTTGGTTGGTTGAGCCGGGTCACCTGGTGACTTAATATTTTCCTGTATTAGAACAAAAGCAATTCATATCTAGTCAGTAATCATAATTTCAAAAGAAAAAATGGTTGAGATGGCATAAAAATTGGTAAATTGATTTATGAATGGTACTGGGTAAGATAAATTCGTTACACAGGTGTTTACTTTATGCAAATGTGATCGCTACAGTTTCAATATAAAAGGTAAATGGCCCTTATTATTCTTTAAATACATCTCTAAGTAGGCCCTATTTTTTCATTTATACACATGGTGCGTCGTCATGAAAATATTTTCATTATAATGTATATCATGTCTTAATGTTAGAGAAAAGTGTATTGTTTAGTTATCATTTTATTGCGTCTGGTTTTCTATAATTGTATTGAACTTAGAACATTAGATCCAATGGGAAATCAGCGATAAAAAGATCAGTCAGTCCTAATAGTCTGTGATCCTCCCTTGAACAATCCATGCAAAATCAGAAGAGACGTTGGCATCGTTAACTGAAAAAGAACACCCCACGGTCGACATTTCTAGCTAAACCGTCTATATTCAAATATTTAACTTGACACAGTAAGAAACTTGGGACCATTATAATTACACCAAAGTTCCTTTAATGAAAAATGATTCTCTAATCTGATAACATACTCTTGACACTGAAGTGATGGTAACTCCGGCGGATTTTCTTTCCCAGCCCGGGGCTTTCCCTAACGTCTTATTCACGTTGCTCTATTTCCGAACTTTCAAGAGCTGTCATGAAAAATTATACAATGATTGTTTTCCGATGCCCGCCATTTGGTTCTCAATCTGAACAAGGTATAAACCCATACAAAGAAGTCGCCGGTTACAGACGTGGACAAAGAGTATGTTCTCCGTGATTATTTAAAAGATATATAATACAAATTTGACGATCAGAAACAAGCAGGCAAACAAATAATTCATCACGTAAACAAAGCCCTTGGGTTATAATATATTGATGCCGTTTTGGTAATATTCTTTTAGTATGTTGATGATCTGTTTATGTGAGCCGAGACCGGGGTCCAGTGGTTAGTGCTCTGGACTCGTAACCCGGAGATCCGGGTTCAAATCCCGATCACGGCAGGTCTTACCCTTCTATGAAAATTTGACAAAAATATCGAATTTCCCCATATGTAGAGAAATTGCCGACCCCTTGTAGAAGTGTAAGTTAGTACTGGTTAGTATACAGTCTAGAAACTGGTTAGGCGAACCGGCCGCCGTATATAACTGAAAAATTGTTGGAAAACGGCTTTAAACCCCAGTGAAAAATTATTTATGTAGTACCTATATGATTGCAATCAATGAATGCATTCAGTAATTCTAATGAATGAGCCGATTTCATTCTGTACTATTTCTCCACTACCTCAGACTAATTCATGATTCTGGATTGCCATATGCTGTTGTTTAATCACAGTTCATCAGTTTGTATCCATTAACACGCGTCCCTTCGTAGCAACATAATTCACTGTTTTGTCTGTCAACGCGCTTGTTCGTTGATGACGTTTGCCGCAAACTTCAGTATAAAAAGAAACAACGAATAATATCGCATCACGTTGCTTGAGATATTGATATTCTGCAAGCTGTCATAATTTACGTGGTCCTGCATCTCAATGTATAACATTAGGCATACTGACAAAGACAATGTCCCTACCATCTACCAAAGGTTGAGTAAAAAAAAAGAAAATAACGCAAAAATAGAGATTCCTTCATAATTACATACAAGAATGATAATTAATGCATTTATCATTGAAATTGAAGAAAGGGGGATAACTCAAAATTAAATAAACCATGGTTACAGGATTTAAAGTCTGAACTTCATCTCAACGCCCTCTAGTTTTACATTGAGTTTCAAGTAAATACTGTCAAGGAAAATAGTCCGCGGACATTTTATTTTGAAATTAAATAAAGGGCTATAACTAAAACGCTGATAAGGTAGAGTTATGATTTCTGTACCCTGCACTTTTACCCAATGCCTTATAACTTTGTGTCAAGTTTCAAATATATATTTTCAAAGGTATTTGAGTTATGCTTCAGACAAAATTTATCATAGAAGATAAACAAAGGGCAATAATAAAAGAAATAGATATAATATGATGATGAGCTATAAAACAATGCTCCACACTTGTACTTATTGTCAGCTATAGTCATGTCAAGTTTCATGTTAATATCTTAATCGGTTTTGGAGTTTTGTCCCGAACAAATTTATTATTGAAATAAAACAAAGGACAATAACTTAAAACAAAAGACAACGCATGTAGGGTTATGGGTCTGGAACTCTGCACTTCATCCCTATAACTTTGCTCAATAACTTTATTCAAGGTTTCAATAAATAGCTGAAATGGTTTGGAGTTATGATCCAGACAAATATTCCGCACAAATGGAAGGACGGACGGACGGCAACGGGCGCATCTTTCGGCGGATAGATAATAAATGGTGTATACTTTTTGTTTGGTATAATACATGTAGTTGATACGTGTCTTAATTAGTTGATCCATACCTAAGCATTCATTGAAAACTAGCATGTACAAAGATAACCAATACATATATACGTATACATAAACCATTTATTAAGCCATTCAGAGATAAATATTGCGACTTTACTTTACAAAATATTTATTAAATTTGATTTTGACGTTTTGCGTAGAATAGTATATCGCATGCATGCATCATGAGATGAACATAGCATAGAAATATTTACACCAATGTGACGTGTGTAAGTATGATAAATGTGACAATAAAGATGGTTGAGAACAAATGAGAAATTATTTCGCGAATTTAGGTATTCTCCGAAACTTTTCTTTCGTTGACATTTCAGGTTCATCAAAGTAGCTATTTATCATTCAAACATCGATAAAATCTTCAATGTGCTTTCAACGTTATTAAATCAGTACGAATTTCATCAACTATGATGTTGGCTTCCAATAAGAAAAAACTGCTGGTATAATTTGTGTCAAAGAAAGATTATTACATTTTATTTATCATACAGGAAGCTGCGCTTATTTATGGAAGTCTGTTCACAATCTACTCCGAACTTGTTCGGTTTCAAGACGATGAAATTACAAAAGTAATGATTGTAACGCTGAAAAAAGATACAAGCGAAACAAATGCACGAACTCTTAATCAACCTGACATGAAATCTTTGCTTAGAAATAATCGTCACAGTTAAATTAACTCTTTGCAAATCGAATGTTGCATTCGATGTCAAGTGTAATGATTTTTTCCAGATTTCAAATATAGGTTATTCGGAGAGTTTTTTGTAAAGCTATTTTTGATATAGTGTGTCGAATGGAATCGTGAGGATAAGTATGTCACTATCAACCCAAATTGCTTTATCCTTACTCAGTAACTTTGCAATCAATTCATTGCTACAATATGGTCATGTTTTGTTTTCTGGAATAAAATTCTAATTATTTACAGAAGATGCCGAATTTGAATTGAGACTAATAGAAAGGTACTGATATGTTTTATGTGTTAGTAAAAAGAAGGAAACAATTTTGATAGCATTTGTACGATATGTATGTTTTTAGATATGATATTTATATTACGAGACTTGATCATAAGGTCAAAATATGCCGCTATATTCTTTATGATTTGCGTAATAAAATTATTACTTTATACGCACGTATGCATAATTTATATTTAGGTTTTTCATATGCTATTTTTATATGTTTTATATCTAAAAGCTGAATTCAAAATGGATTGTAATCTCAGTAATGTATATAGATCTTAGTCATGTGATCTCAGTCATGTAATCTCAGTCATGTGATCTCAGTCATGTATTCTCAGTTATGACAAGGTGTTTCGATATATTTTATTAGGATAACTATTTCATAGAAATCATTAATTACCTGAATAGTGTATCCCTCCAGATATGAAACTATACAAAACTGAGTCTGCAGATGCTTTGTAACCATAGAAACTATGGATGTATTGTCTCACGATCCTTTGGTGCAAAGTTTAATTGCTATCACTATTCCAATTCCAAAAGATGTCAAATACATATACAGTCAAACCTGTGTATGCGACCACCTCCGAATAAAGGTCACCCTTTGAATAAAGGCCATTCTTTGAAAACCGTCACTGATTATTTAGAACAAACTGACTAAAGGCCACCTGTCAATAAAGGCCGCATTTTGATTTTCCCAAGTGTGGTCTTTGTTCACAGGTTTGACTGTATTTATCATAAGCTCATTAGCAATGAAAGTTTCCTGATCTTTTTTAACAATACGTTTAATGTTTTCGCATAGGTGTGAGTCTTAATGGTTTGTTTGGGCTATTGACCTCTGTGGAGTGTTTGCATGTGGCTTTCCAAGAAAGCCATCATTACTTTATACTCCGTATATCCTTTTTTGGTTCAATCTTGACTATTAACATAACGGCTGTCATCTTGTAGCGTTGCTACTGACCGTTCAAAGGCGGTACCCTCCTGTAGACTGTGTTTTATCCTTCATTTTTAGTCTGTTACTATGTCGCAGGTTGGGTTAGAATTTGTGGGTTTAAGAGAAGAAAGTACAATTTATGGTATTTCAATGGAGGTTGTTTTTTTGTATGTTATGCTGGAATTCTATACTTATATACAATTTAAAGCTAAAAAGTGTTCGCTTAATTTTTGTGAGGACGTATATTTTATGTCCTTCGTCGCACTTAAGTCAGGAGCGTTTAAGGTTTCTTTAAAAAAATCTGAGAAAAAATTGATGTGAGGCAAATTTTAACGCGATCCGTCACGCGATTAAGCTCTTGTAAATTCGCAAAAACGAATTCAAGTTCGAATGTTAAACGTTTTGTGATCAATAGCAATATTTCCTCCTGTTTAAGTAGTCATAAAGAATGCAGTTAATTTAACAATATGAAGGTGTTTTTAATGAAATATGGGAAATAATTATTTTTACCAAAAAAACCTGTCCAAAACGCAATATATGCACAACATGTACAAAACAAGAAGAGTTAAACTAGCATGAGAAATTGTACAAAGAAATTACTCATGTCTCCTACGTTCGCCTATTAGGCACATAAATTTAATACAACATGTTTGTTGACTAGCCGAGTTCACTTCCCTCAGTATTGTCAGAACACCAATGTTGATATGGTGCATTCTCACTCCAGTTTCTAGACTAATTAGTACTACGATATGTACTTTTCTGTTTAATTCAAATGTATGTATAGGGCAACCTCTCTAAACCAACACCCTTTGGGAGAAGCAAAAATATGTTGTTGTTGAGATGTTGTTGCTCTAGAGAGGTTAAATTAATAGTTAAATCGTATAGTGGAAAAATCATGCTGTTGTTGATGGGCGGTTGTTGCTCAAGAGAAGGCCGCTCTGGGGAGGTTGCACTGTATATATTTTCCTAGAATAATCTAAGTGTCAAGTTCGGAGACATATTATTATAATTGGAGATTAATCTTTAGCAGTATTTAGAGATAACGACGTTTTGACATCGTATCACGATCTTTTGATACACGTGACAAGTACTGTTTGATTTGATCTTGTAGGTTGTTTTTGTCGCTTGAACAAGTCTCTTACCATATAATGCACGGAATATCAGGCTTCTTGAGTTGGTTCCACGTTACACCGGACGACGGTGCCACTATATAATAACATCAATACATAATTATATTTTGTTTCAATTATTTACAAGTATTTAGGCTACCGGTCATTGTTAGGACAACTCTTACATACAAAAGCTTACATTTCAGGATTCTTACTTAGTTCAATGTCAAAATAAAAATAAACACCCTATTTTGCCTATTCCATGTACGTTAGAATCTATTGATTCATAGAATAACTATCATGGTAGACAGTAAAACACAGTGAGTACGGTCCACTTGTGGGATATACCATTTCGATACTATCAAACAACTTGCTTAGATCAAACAGTTTTATAATCAGTTATCCAATTCTGACATTTGACGGCGGAATAATTTTTGCACCGTGTATAAATATACATGAAAATAACCAGTTCATGGAAAAAATTCAGAGCTGCAAAATATACCTTTAATAAATACAGTAAAACCACGATAAAAGATGTTTGGAGCAAAAAAGGTGTTATTTCTTCTGCGGTCACATAATCAAGTTGAAATATAGAGGACATGTATGTTGAAATCAGTCCGGAAGTAAGTGGACATTCTAATTAACTAATCTCAATACGGGAGTGGTTTGAGCGAGGTTTTACTGTACATAGCTAAAGTCAACGTACCATCTGATCCTCATGCGTAAGACATTGATATTGACAGGATACGACAATATGAACCCGCACAGGGGAATGATGAAACGGTTTAAGATTCAAGAAAAAGTCCCACTTTCAATTAACAACAAAAACCTTTGCAACATCTAGAATATGGCACCATGCACGTATAATACCAGATTTGAACACAAATTCAAACTAAATGTGACTACTGAAGACTTGATTATCTGTGAAAATAGTTCGAACATGACTCTCCCGAAGGAACGCTTTTCTTATATCATTGAGTACATCGTTAGTTGCATTATTAATGATTATAAATGAATAGTAATACCACAATTGCTCTCGGGAAAAACACCTTTTGTGTCTCAAACACACTTGACAAGATTGTTATGGGAAGAATATTTCAGGACGTCTAAAATAAAATGCAATATATCGTGTTCTTTTTCACTGCGCAACAAAATAGAATTATTTCTTATTAAGTTTTGTATAGCAAAGTATGCACACATACTATAATGCAGTAGTAGTGTACAGCAACAGCTTTTGACACATAGAACAAACTAACAAATGTGTTTACTATTCCTTCTCAGGGATTGCTTCATTATTCGAATATTACTGACCACAGACTACTTTGAACTTATTTCTTTATGATTTATAGGTAGCTAACTTATTTTGTTTCCGCTGTCTATGTCGGGAGTAATTCATTTGAATTGCTATACTTGATTATTTATTCATTTATGAACTCAGATAAGGAAAGGATTTCTAGGGGAAAACATACAAATGTAAGACAAGGCGATTTTTTTACGATTTCACATGTATTTGACGTAGAATAAAGAGTGCATCGATATATAACAACGAAGCACTGTGAAACATATAGGGGATGTACGCTATCTCTCCCTCTGTACACACACTGAACGGTGCGCACCCATAGAATCTCAAAAAGTAAGAAAATGCTATATATCATTATGACACTTTGAAATATTGCACGATAATTGAGTTTTATGTGTTTCTGTTCTTGATATTCCAGCAACAACATAATAATTACAGTACATTATTGTGAAGTTTCAATATCCCTTGTTTTATGTTCAAACGAGGCACCGCAATCCCATGGGACGTACATTCAGACTTGAAGATGTTTTCTATGATGCCATGGTAACCTATTTCAACCGCTTTTTATTTCTTTTTCCATGAATCAGATTTGGGTAACATTGCCAGAAGAGATCTACAAATACAATTTTACCCCATGATTACGATTACATTTCATAAAAAATGCCTCCAAACACGCGTACGCAATATTCCAGTTATGTATTTATTTAAATTGCACCCGTAACGGTGAAAAATTTCTTAAAAAAAGTACCGGAGCATGACACCTAGTACACTTACTTCAAATTCTCTATTTGACATGACAGTCAATGTTAACATGAAATTCCACTTCGACGTTTTCACTTTCTATTTCTTCGAGGCAATTATTTCAGTCGTCACTGACTGCAACTTTCAATGTACAGTGCAACCTCTCCAAAACAACATCCTGTGGGAGACGCAAAATTATGTTGTTGTTGAGAGGTTGCCGCTCTAGAGAGGTTAAATTAATGATCAAATAGTTCAGTGGGGAAAAAGCATGCTGTTGTTGAAGGGAGGTTGTTGCTCAAGAGAGGGCCGCTCTGGAGAGGTTGCACTGTAATATATAAGCTTACATCCTGGGTTGCCGCATGCAGTCTTCAGAAGTATAAATAATGCAGTAGGTTCTCGTTTAAAGCGCGATGACATGCATTCTCCTGACGAACAAATACATATTAAGCATGAATATACCCATTAAGGTACAATATTCCGTGCAGGATAAACTTGAACTAAACCATTGTAGAGTATATGTACATGTTCGGTCTTTTACATCCAAACCAAAACCACATACAGTAAAACTCCGTTATTACGAGCATCGATATGAAGAGCATCCGACTAATATAGATGATGTTTTCAACTTGAAGTCCCGTCAATTTATTTTTAGTTACTAGCTGCGTATAATTTTCAACCAACAAACAAATACCTCGTTATTACGAGCACCATGTTTATCTCGAGAGCATTTAGTTTGTCCCCGATGAACTCTCCAGATAACAAGGTTTTACTCGTATCAAAATGTTTCAAAATTCACTGATTTGTAAATCAACAACTACAGATGGACATAATACTAGTATATTCTTCTGAAAAATACTCCTCACTAACTCAATTTGTATACATACAGGAATTGTGAATTCTGTTTCATCAGTTTTGTGTTTTACAGTTTAACCTGTGAATAAAGGCCACCCTTGGGAAAGACAAAATGTGGCCTTGATTTACTCGGAGGTCAATTTGTTCTAAATAATTCATGACGTTTTTTTAAAGAATGGCCTTTATTCACAGGGTGGCCTTTATTTGGAGGTAGTTGCAAACACAGGTTTGACTACACATTCAGAAACCGCAATGATGTGTTTTTGTCTTGAAGATACAAAAGTAAATAAAAATATACAATTATGGAACACATGTATATGTTTCCTTTGTGTTTAATTCATATGATTCAGCCTTACCAGTCGCTTTATGCACAGTTCTGTTCGTTAGTTTCAAAAATGGGTTTCTGTGTTATTTTGTAGTTACGTGAAGGTTGGCGTGATTGCTTGTATTGTCTGCGTGGTGATATGACATTGTTTGTCCTGTTTTGTTAGTCTCTGTTCTACTTTCGTACAGTCTATGATCATGAGGTCACAAAAATGATTGTCATATACAATATATTCACATCATACTTAGCTGTAAGATTCCCCATGACACAGACCGATATTTTATGGATATATAATGACACATCATTATAATAATGATCCCTTAAACATAATACGTAAGCCGATCTTATAAAGTGGTTTTATTCGTATATAAAATATGTAATACTGTGTGTTTTGTCGCGTAAAGTGGCGTATCTGTTGGCCGGTGTGTGAAACAAATATTTCCTTGGTGTAAACCATTCACAATAATCATGGACATCCATTCTGTATGAATTATTTATATGATCATGATCACGGTAATGAATTGATTACAACAAGTATAAAAGATCGAGAATTTCTCACAAATAAAGAAGACATTCCGATACTACACGCTCAAATAGCCATGAATTCTAAGAAGGAACAATAGTTGTTTGGTTTGCTAAAGGTGACGTTTTTTTTCACTGGGTTTTACGCGGTTTTTCAACAATTTTTCTGTTATATATGGCGGCCAGGTCACCTAACCAGTTTTCCTGAACTGTATAATGACCAGCACTAATTTACCCTTCAACAAGGAGCCGGAAGCTTCTCCATATACAGAGGAAAATTGACATTTTTGTCATTTTTTATAGAACGAGTATACCCAGCCGCGACCGGGATTTGAACCTGTGTCTCCGGGTTACAAGTACAGCGCACTAACCACTGGACCACGGTCGCAGTTATATAAAGGAGATGGAGTCTCTAACAACTCGCACAAAATACAAGAAAATGGCGGTTTTCTTTTCCATAGCAATAAACTAAACGACATCTTAAAACTTGTTTCATGCCTGGAATATAATTTGTCGTGTTATTTTTACAAACCCGTATGTAATTTTTCCCCATTTTAAGAAAATCGCATTATAAGTTTTGAAATGCAATAACTTTAAGCGAGTTATGGGTTTGTGGATTTGGGATTAACCCCTATTTAAGATAGATCTACGAGCAGGTAAGTATAATCATTGTAAAGAGCTCATCAAGACGAAAGAAAAGATACCAAAATCTCAATATTGCCAAACATTGAGTTACCGGGTTGTAGAAATAATTATAAATAATGATACAATGTTTTCTTATAGATGGCAGAGATTAGAAAGAAAGTCTTCATCTCTGTAGAACAAATGTATTGGTGTGTGTAAAACAAAAACCTCATTTGTTACTCTCCAGATATGACTGGCATTTCCATCATAACTACCAAGTATAATGTGTCGCCTGAGACTCGTCAAATGTCAATCTGTCATATTTGTTTAATCGGCATTTACTTCAATGATTTATACAATGGATGTAGATCTATATTTGTGGTGTTTAATGTATTGCATAATCCTTTTCAATGGCTTTTTCTGTTAATGATTTATTGCCCAAATTTTGTAGTATTTTCCAGACTTTGTGATTTGCAATCATACTTTGTATGATGTACTTATGGATTAAACTCCATAAAAGACACTAAAGTAATTTCTGTACGTGAATCCTTTCTTTTGTATATCTATTGAAACAGTAAAACCTCAACTAGCGACCACCTTAATATTACCACCACTTTATGATAACGACTGGTGATTTTTTGGACCGTCTTTCAATGGCTCCTTAAATTCAACTTGACCACCTCATTATTACGACCAATTTTTCAGGTCCTGGCCTCATTATCAAGGTTTACTGTACTTTTAGCCGATGATCTAAACAACATGGAGATGAATGATTTTCACATTTAATAAATTCAATATTTAAGTATAGATAAGAGAAAGATTTCTAGAATACAACGCACAAATAACTCCATGTACTCCAATAACCCAGTCAATGTATAGTAACATACGAACAATACAGGCCAAAACACCGAGTACCAGATGGATGCCACATTGGAATGATGTGATGCATGCTGAATATATCATAGAGTATTGATATTTGATGCACTGACTTACTTTGAGTTTTAATATACATGACATGGAAACATGTGTACATTCTAACCACACCAGTGGTTATTCATAATGCGTTTAATAGTTACCCTTCTTTAGTGCGGTGGACTTGTACCGGAGATCAAGGTTCGAACCCAAGTCGCGGCAGTCCATACCCTTCATGGAAATTTGACAAAAAGATCAATGTTCTCCTGTATATGGAGAAGTTGCCGGCTCTTTGTTGAGGGGTAAGTTTGTGTTGGTTAGTATACAGTCCAGGAAAACTGGTTAGGTGAACCGGCCGCCGTATATAACTGAAGGATTTTTAAAAACGGGGTTAAACCCAGTGAAAATGTAGTTCCTATTGACATCTCTGGGACAGTATAAGGATATCATAGGATATTATGTCATAAATCAGGATGAAATTATATCCTATCACTGTAACTAAATCAGCAAAAACGCCACCGTTATAATGTTCACTTCCAATTAACGATACTTGATGGTATAATTTCTGCTCGAGGGAAGATTATGCCGTACATCTATCGTAGAGAAACCTGTAATTATTTATCTGTATAGAACGTTAGCGACATTTACAGATATGATGACCGTACTGCATTTAATAACGATTAGAAAATTTACGAAGCAATACTTCAGATATTTGAAAAAATGAATATTCCGTCGTGAAGGTGTGTTTTCAAAACAGGCGGCGTCAAATTCCTTGATTCCCTACAAAAATGTTTGGGTCAGGGAGTTTTGAATGAATCGGTCGCGTAAACCAACATTTTTAAACTCGGCCCAAGCACTAAATTTGGCAACAGAAGTCTGCCTTCACCATTAAATTTCTTGTTATTAATTTGCAACGCCCATCGATAAAAGTAAGCCATTGTCTTTAATTGTATATTAATCTGAAAATGTTTTACAAGAATTTTGTACCAAAAATGGTGACAATATAATTAAAGCCACCATTAATTTGTGCTCTGCTCCTAAAGATATCCATATATCAGACTTCTTTAAACTATCAATATAATTATGCCACCCGTACCATTTTTTTCATATGCAATTATGAATTTGATCATACTACAGCCGTAGCTACACTGAGGCAACACCGAGGTGCCGACCTCGGTTAACATTTTGGCAGGTAATTGGGGAAAAATCAGAGAAAAAAATCTGAGGGAGCATGTCCCCGGACCCCCTAGATTGTCTCGGTTCAAATATGGGTCTGGCTACGGCGCTGCATACATTTATCTATTTTTTTTCTGTATAAAGGTAGCCTTGGTGGTTGAGTGATTATGGCAGCTCACCAGTAATAAATGGCTCCGTAACACTGTAAGTTAGAATCTTATCAGGGACTAGACAAAACTTTCATGTGAGAATGCTGTCCCACTAGCTCGAAAAGTCCCCAAATGACCCTGGCTGTTGGTGCGACGTTTCCCCTCCCAAAAACAAATTCTGTGTAAGCCTAGTTTAGATTGTATACAAGTAGCTGATGGCAAAAGTTAAGCAGACCAATCATGTAATTTGTGAGAATGCTGTCCCACTAGCTCGAAAAGTCCCCAAATGACCCTGGCTGTTGGTGCGACGTTTCCACTCCCAAAAACAAATTCTGTGTAAACCTAGTTTAGATTGTATACAAGTAGCTGATGGCAAAAGTTAAACAGACCAATCATGTAATTTGGAGCACAATTTAAACTCAAACAAAGAGGGAGACTGTATCTAGAATTCTGAGAACATTGTGGGGGAGGTTTGTATTTTTGGAAACAATCAAAATGTCAATTAAGAAAATCTTCAGGAAGCTTAATGAAGAACTATGTAATCCCTGTCTCTTATCGACTCGGTGTTCTAGTTCGGGTTAATAATAATACACAATGAAATGATACGTGTTTATTTTCATCGGCATTTTACTTGGGGAAACAATTGTTACAATACTGCATGAAGTAAGCACATTAATTTTATCATATTAGGTCCATTTTCAAAGACAAAATTTGATTTTCAAATTGAACAAAATATTCTGCATCTGTCGTTATATTACAAACATTATGTCGTCATGAGCGCATGTAACACTTCTCATGTACCGGCGAGTATATATTCATGTACATGTATATTATTATGTATAGGCAGAATAGTGTCCATGGTTACCTGAGGGTATTGACCACAGTAAAGTTTCTTGTGGCAATGTCCAGTACCCTGTGTTCTCACAAAAGATTGAAGTTTAAAAAAATAGAATTGTTTCTCGATTTCCAACCCTAATTCTTTTTGTAAGAATTAAGTCACCTTAAACATGACTGTCATATCTAGCCTAATGTACGAGGTACGTTCTCTCTGATAATGTAGGGCGACTCATAAATTTATCATACACTTCCAACATTCAGTGACAAACGGCATATTAAAGAGACGTCGTACAGTAGGTTAAATAACGAGACCCAGACTCTAACACCACATCGTACAATGATCTCTAGGTGATATTCACTGGCAATTGAAAATTAGAAAGAAGACTGCATGTATATTTCCTTAAGTGGCATTCAAAGATACGACTCCTTGACTAAAATGAGGATCATATCATTTCTGACTAAATGAACGGATCCGGAGACTACAATTGGCTTTCGGAAGATCAACAATCTAGCTGCTATTGTTTGATAATAACTCAGACTGGTTTGCTACAAAAAGGACAACAAATCCAGTACACATTATACATTGCACAGCCATGTAGCTACACACTGTTAAAGATATTCGTGGCCGCGGCTGTGGTCCAGTGGTTAGTGCGGTGGACTAGTAACCCGTAGATCCGGGTTCGAATCCCGGTCGCTGCTGGTCATATCCTTCTATGAAAATTTGACAAAAATGTTGATTTTCCTCCATATGTGGAAAGTTACCGGCTCCTTGTAGAAGGGTTAGTTAGTGCTGGTTAGTATACAGTAAAAAATAACTGGTTATGTGAACCGGTCGCCGTATATAACTGAAAATTGTTGAAGAACGACGTTAAACCCCAGTGACAATAAGTCCCATAAAAAAAAAACAACATATTCATGAAGTATTTAAAACCGAACCACGTGCTCTTTCCTCCGTAAATAGTTGAGATTTCATTTTATCCACTTGCATTAAAATTTGTGATTTTGTGCTGCACTTTTGTTTGACAATTTAATTGTGTTTTGACTCCGAACTTGTACGATCAATGAGAATGACAGTAACATTCCACAGTTGTGTAATCACAGGGTGCTAGACATTGTGTTATAAAGATTAAGTAATATTTATTGATAAACTACGGAATCCTATAACGTCCATATTAAATTTCGCTAGTACCACGCGATAATTATCGTTTTAAAGGCAAAAATTATCGCCTGTGTTAGGGCAGATATACGTAAATGTCTCTGGTTTCTCATTAAGGCGACGATAATTAAAGTGCTCCCTCCGAAGAGCAACACTTGTCGGAGTCGCAAAAAAGTGTTGTTCCTTGTAGGAAGTCATTGTTCTGAGAGAATTGACACATTCGCGACAGATTTTTTATCATGTGTATGTATGCCTTTTTCTGTCGTTTCTCGAAGTGAATCGGTCCGTGGAGTTGACGCTATACAGCAAAAAATACCATCTGAAAATTTGGAAAAATGCTTAATATTTGTTTATATGTATTATCTTGCAATAGGATGTTGGACAGGTTTTTCATTTGAAGGGATCATCCAATACAAAATGTTATTCCTAATTAAGATAAAGGGAATGTCCACCTTGAATTGTCTTGCAAGTAGCACTGTATCGCTTTTAAGCTATTCCGTTTCATTTCTTATAGAAATAGGAAAAACAATCTGAATCCTATCAGTAGCTTAATTAGAAGTTTCAATTTTCGAGTGTTTTACAGCCTGAGAATGAAGCGGGCAAATGAGCTACATAATTTTCATCACCGACAACAAATCAAATTAAAATTATTATAAAATTAAGTAGTGTGTGTATTAAACTTTGTATCGATATACTATTGACAAAAAGTCAAACCTGTGAATAAAAGGCCTCCCTTAGGAAATACAAAATGTGGCCTTTATTGACTTTTGACCTTCATTTGGAGGTCAGTTTGTTCTAAATAATCAGTGACGGTTTTTCAAAGAATACTTTTTATATACAGGGTGGCTTTTATTCGGAAATGACCGCAAACACAGGTTTGACTGTATTTAATGCTCATTCGATTATATGGTTAAGTTAATTTGTTGGTGTCAGATAGTCAAGATTTACGTCCAAGCGAATACGTACTCCTTGTTGTAGACACCATATAATTGATAGGAGTGGGATTGCCTTGACCCACACATACCATTTGACGTGGTCGATAGAATTATACCCCCCTCCCAAAAAAAACCAAACTGATACCATGTGATTGCTTTAGCTACATTGTTTTATGTTAGAAGAGGATAAATATTAATAAAATACTTAGTACGTTTGAGACCTCTACGCTGACTATAATATATCTTGTTCGGGGCCTTCATGAATGATAATGCTGTAAAAATTACCAAGTGTCTATATTGTGTACGAAACAATTATAAAAACAATACAAATGTCTGCTATCAGTTAGCATTCAGTCATATCCTATGAACAAATCCTTAATTTTATGATAGGTATAAAGAGATAGATATCACTGTAATAAATTGTGCTGTTTGGATATTCATCACTAGTATTGAGTAATATTTCCTGAGAAGTTTTTTTGTTGGCAGTGTGACTGAGCGGAAAAAACCTGATTATTCATTTATTGGCATTTTTGTATGGCGTTTATATATTAAAGCAAGTGTTACATTAAACGTCACCGTTATTTTCATACATTTGTTTGAAAAAAGAGAAATGGTTTTAAAGCGTAAAAATGGAATGCTACGATATCATAAAATACTATCTATTAATCAGAGACAAAACTTCATAAAGTAGTATTGATAAAAATCCTTGCAAAAAAATAAATAAAAAGCATATTTAGCCCAAAAATAATACCCTGTCCCGACCCACAATTCTCTCAAACTGGAACGGTCTGTAGAAACAGTACAGGGGGGGGGGGGGAGGTATTAGTTTCGAGGGCCCTACGTCACACTTACTTCAGGGTAAACAAAGTAACAATGTGACGTAAATAAATAATAGAAAAATGCAAAAAGTAAACAAAAAGACGCCAAAATGAACAGCTAACATTAATTATAGGTCGCGGCCGTTGTCCAATGGTTAGTGTGCTGGACTTGTAACCCGGAGATCCGGGTTCGAATCCTGGTAGCGGCGGGTCATACCCTTCTATGAAAATTTGACAAAAATGTCGATTTTCCTCCATATTTGGAGAAGTTGCCCGCTCCTTTTGGAATGGTAAACTCCAAACTCTAGTGACAAAAAGTCATATGAAAACAAACTAACATTAATAATTCAAGGTCATAATGAACGGCTAACAGCTAAATCCGAGGTCAAGCTATGTATCGTTTCGTAACATAATAACTTAAGAAAGATAATTGTGCCATTTATAAAGATGTTTCAACAAATGATATCAGGCGTTGAAACGCAAAATTATTTTATCTATTTATCATTCGCATCTCAGCGGACATTTTCAAGCAAAATAGTTAGGTAAATCCACTTGAAAAGATCTTTATGGAACAAACTTATAATAAGAAATATGGTAAAAAGTATTATTTATTTCAAAGTGTTGTAACCATGGAAAGTCCGAATAGCCGATATGAAAAAGCAGAAAGTTATAACAATCGCATTTCCGAAAAATGTCACCGAACTATTTTGACCTTTTCATTCCCTATGAACATCATAGCCCAACCAAGCTACGCAAATACACAAAGGAATAAAACAGGGCGAACATAAGCTGCAAGGTTGCGTACAATACAAAGTTCGTCACGTCGTAATTATAAGCAACTATATGATATAGCGCAGTCTTACTGAAAAAAAAACATGCTGACAATGACTTGATCTTAAAGCAGATATCTGCATGTGAGGAAATAATTAAAATGCCCCAATGAAACAGTCAATTTAATTACAATTTAATGACATATCACCAGGCAGTCCCCGATTACGAGAAGTTGAATGATCTCAATTTAATTCTGTAATAAAATAACGGCGATATTTTAACACTGACGTTCAAAGTCTAATTATCATACAGTTTCATACCATATTGGTAAAATTTGGTGCTAAAATTTGATTTACACTCTGTAACTCAATCTTGACTCATTATGGATAAGTCTTAAAGGAGCGATGATATAGGTTGGAAGTATTAGTTTATCAGTTCCTGCATGTTTGATATTTTGGGTTAGACATTGCTTATCATTAACATTTCAGTTACAGTGCAACCTCTCCAAAGCAACACCCTTTGAGAGAAGCAGAATTGTGTGGTTGTTTGGTTGTTAAGAGTTTTTTTTTCTCGAAAGAGGTTAAATTAATAGTTAAATCGTCGAGTGGGAAAAATCATGCTGTTGTTGAAGAGAGAGAGTTGCTGAAGAGAGGGGCGCTCTGGAGAGTTGGCACTCTACATACTTGTACAGCGGACAATTTACCCAATCAGTGATCTTCGGTTAAGCCAAATTATCACAGAGAAACATGAACATCGCCCCAGTCTGGTACCCGAACATGATTTTTCCTACTGTACAATTTAACTGTCAATTTAATTTCTCAACAATATCTCAACAACAACAACAACAACAACAGAGTTTTACTTCTCCCGAAGGGCATTGCTTTGGAGAGGTTGCACTGCAGTTCATCCGATTAGTTACATCAATAAACTTCATTTCTATATGTCTCTATTTAGGAAATATATCACGGTGGATGAGCAAGACACAACTCGTCAGATAAGATGTCTGATGTGCATTTTAGAAAATGACTCTTTGCTATTTAAGACATACATTTCTAAAGCAGAACAAACAATTTATGAAGCTGCCGTAAATAACGATGTCATGATACATATCAAATATCTATGGATTTTACAATCATACATAAAATTGAATATCTTGTTATCAACGACTACAACAGCCAACTCTGTCTCGTGGGAATGTAATCGTATACTTTGTATGTAAGACAAAATTACTTCCTGTATAAAATATACATACAAGATATCTTGAATTAAATGAGTAATTTCACTAGATCAGGTCACTATAATAGGATTCTTTTTATGGACACGCCGGGGGCCAATCAATTTTATTTATCTCGATATTAAGCAATACGCGGGTTATCAACAGTATTCTATTTTTTGTTGCATATACTCATTGACTGTATCAATGTTGTTCCATTGAAGCCCTATATGTGCACTATATGTCACCCAAATAAAACTGTGGTATTACCAATGAGATTTCTAAAAGATTAATCACCCGTACCAATGCGTGACGTCGTTTAATAGATTAACTAGTAAATGGTTGAGAGGGTTTGTATTTTCGGAGCAATCTTTTATCATATCACCGAAATGCGCACACTGCGCATAAAGTATAGAAAGAATGTTTCAACTCTTTTGAAATTCGTTCGAATTTTTGTTCCTACTGATAATATGTTTTATGCTGTCCCAAACATTATCTGTGACGCCGAATTCTGCTCTGTATTTATTTATTCACTATTGCCGAAAAAAACCCCGACATTTTCTCAATAGAATATCAGCTTGATTCTACATAATGTATGAAAAACAAAGAATTAAGGTGTAATTTCTGTATCACTGACTTCAGATAGTGTCCATGTTTATTAAAGTTTATAATGCAGGAACGTTTTCTTTGACAAGATTACAGAAACATCAATAATGCATGTATGGAACACCCGTCAGATCTGATCACGTCCAGTTTATAGATATTCCAACACATTGATCACAGTTTATGTTACTATCGGTTCAGATAAAACCATCAACTATAATAATAAAAACTGATAAGGTAGTTTTTTGGGGGATATTTTGTATGTCTTTTTTTTAGGAATCCTCTGTCTTTCTGTATTCTTTATATTTTTATTCTACAACTTTTATTTGACGTACTATTTACGTACGTTAATTCGGTGTTCATGAGATTTTGTTGTTAGGTCAAGAATAAAAAAAACATACGGTTTGACTTGTTAAAAATCTACTGACATTATTTACATTTGTCTATATTCAGTTGATAGATAGTTTCATATTCTATAGTTTAAAATAAAGATTGTTTCGCAAGATCGAGGAATGCGAAGAATGGTCAACCAGCAGATTACTAATACAGTGCAACCTCTCCAGAGTGGCCCTCTCTTGAGCGACAACCTCTCTTCAACAACAGCATGCTTTTTCCCCACTGTACGATTTGACTATTTATTTAACCTCTCTAGAGCGACAATCTCTGAACAACGACATAATTTTGCGTCTCCCAAAGGGTGTTGCTTTGGAGAGGTTACACTGTGTCTATAATCTAGTGGCTGCCCAACAATCACTTAGAGCCTCGTCTTGAATTCATTCATTGACAATCATCAATGTTAAACAGTGTAATTGTATTCATATTGATATGTACTGAAAACAATCTGTATATAACTAGCCTGTAACCGCAGTGAGTTTGAATACTACTCCGGACCAGATAGATATTATAAGTGAAGTTATCCAGCAGGCCTACAGAGGGTCAATATTTCTATCCTGGTGTACTGATGGGGTCTTCCTGCACCGTTAAAGCTGTGCTTACATCTGCTCCGTAGTCTAGTTGTTTGTAAGTTCTTGTCTCTGACTAGTAATCACGATCTCATCACCGTTGTGATTTCGTATTCTACCTAGGACCAAATTTCATATCTGAGAAAAATGTCCAGCTAGTTTTTGGAAGGTCAATGGTTCTACCCGGGACTGGGGTCTTCCTCCGACATCAAAGCTGGAAAGGTCGCCAAGTGACCCTGGATTGCGGGTCAGGCATTAAACCCAAGAGGAAAAATCAGCGTACAACATGTAACTGTGTACAAGATGTAACTGTCAATACTAGTTGGTTCTATTTATTTGTTTCATTGTTAAAAGTGTTCAGTTCTGTAATACAGTATTAGAGACATGCCGCTTTTCTGTGACTTTTCCCTAATACTAATTTCTTTCTCACAGAAATTTTGTATGAATAGTGATAGTATATTTTATTTGGGGAATGGATCAAAGTATTCCATACGGATGTCCTCGGTCTATACAACTACTGTTAAATTACGTCAACTTCGAGAAAAATATCATCTATTACTATTCCGACGTAACTGGCATTTAATCTTAACCGCCATAAGTGATGTGTCACGTGGGACTCGTCAAATGTCAACCTGTCATATTCATTAAATCGACGATCACTTTCATTGATTCAGCCAATGGCTCCATATTTTTCATAGTATTTTATTCTTTAGTTCTTTGTACGTTACCGACAAATACCATCTTATTGCACCGTGTATCTAATAACGTCAAACATGGTTTGTGTTTGGCATAAGATGTTAAAATATGTATACACCGATACGTTTTCAGTGTCAACTTCTGATTCCTAAGTGAAGATGTATAATTACTACAAAGTCAAGAAAACCAAACAGAATACCTGAGTGTGCTCTTTAGTAAATCTAAACTTATCTGAACCACTATTAAAGTTCTATCAGACACTTGTTCAGGAAACATTTAAGCTAAGCGGCTGGAAGCATCTTGGTATTGTCTGAAACCTGTCAAACGATGACAATTAACACTGGATATTTAAACTCATTTCACAACCACTTCTAATTCTTTAGAGACTATTCGGTTACCACTGCCTCCGTTTATTGTGAAATTCGATTGGCTTTCTCCTCTTGTTTGCACATATTTCAATCCCTTGCCTCTTTGCTCAGTATTTTATCAAGAGGCTAATTGTTATGTACATAATTCTCCATTCCTCATATTTACTGTCTCGATTGATTCGGGATTTAGTTAATGTTCATGTGCATCGGCACCGTTATAACAGGGTCTTCTGTGGTCGAGTGTATATGTGTATAATTTTGATCTCTGATTAGTATTCACTAGTTCATCACCGTTGTGAGTTTGAATCCCACCCGAGACCAAATTTAACACGTGAGGAAGCTATCCATCAGCTAACAGAAGGTCCAAGTTTAGGGTCTTCATATAGCTAACAGAAGGTCCAAGTTTTTGGGTCTTTTTGCACATATAAGCTTGAAAAGTCACCAAACGACCTCAGCTGTTTGATGCGATGTTAAACCACAGCGAAAAAATGTAATGCGGGTCACATATTTTGGACACCGACGTATTTAAAAAAATACAGCAATGGCTTAGGCAGGAAAATATGATGGAGTGGTTTATGATAAAACACAGATATTATGAGTGCTAATTTCGTTACATACCTAGCTCGAGCTATTCCTTAGTTTACGTTAATGATATTTTCATATATTTGCCTGTTAGTAGCAATGTAGGTCGTACCGAACCTTTGATTGTAAAGCCTATAATGCTCAGAAAATACAGGTTCAAACATACATACATATACTTTGATGATTAAGTAATTCATGTGAAAATATCGTTATTTGCCGTCATTTCGCCATATTAATTTGCAATAAATTGTGCGCAAATAATTTATAGCGATTTGAAATAGAACAATCTATTTAAAATACTAATTGCACATGTTAACACAAGTAAAGTTATCACGCATTTTTATACATCTGATAATAATCCAGGAAATGTCACACCTTCATTAGTGTTATACAACAATAAAATGCGATGAAGCCGAATATTGAAAGGGTCAATAATTCATTTAATGTCAACCTCCGACACCCATCGTACTGGATGGTAAAACTAGCACAATGACCTTACTGGAGAAAGTTCACCTACCAGTTCTATACTCCTACACCAGTGGCTATATATTACAGCAACAAAAGACTCGATTATCAGGAAATTGGTACAACAAATACGAATGAATCCCAAGTGTATACTCGTTAAAGGCAGCAAGGAATGTATCAGATACTGCATTATTAATGATTGTAGATAGACGTGGAAAGAAAATAACACGAAATTGCCGTCGGGAAATGCATTTTGTGGTGCCACATTCTCTTTAGAGGCTTTGTCAGTGTTTATCTATCAGAATTGAAGTAAAATTATATCTTATTATATCTTAAGAACGGTGAGGTAAACAAATAATGGTAACAATGGCTCGATGTTGTCTTTAAACTTGTTGTTTACAACACATTTCTATCAATGTAGATGTATTAGTACCGCGGTCGTGGTCCAGTGGTTAGTGCACTGGACTTGTAACCCGGAGATCCGGGTTCAAATCCAGAATGTGGCAGGTCATACCCTTGAATGAAAATTTGACAAAAGTGTGGATTTTCTTCCATATGTGGAACAGTTGCCGGTTCTTTGTTGAAGGGTAAGTTAGTACTGGTTCGAATACTGTCCAGGAAAGCTGGGTAGGGGAACCGGTCGCCGTATATAACTGAAACATTGTTGAAAAACTGTGTTAAACACCAGTGACAAAAAGTCCCATACAAACTAACAATGTATTTGCTCAACTGGCGTTACATTTACGCTAAACGTTTAATTGTTCCTTTGTGCCTTCATACTGATAGTTTCTTTTGTGCTTTCATTTTTATTAGAGTATTTACAGTGTGTTCTTGGTAATTATGGAATTTAATAATACAGTTAATTTTGTAAAGCTAAAAGTTCAAGTTTTCATTATTCATTTACTATTCAATTCATTCGAGATTTCTCACGTGACGGAATGGTTTACTGCTGTACGCAAACAAGAACTTTAATGATCTGTCTGTTGTTACCTATTTCCGTGAACTCATACGAGAATGAAATCTATTCTATACTCGTAAGTTACATAGAATTCGCTTGATAAAAGAACGCTTTACAGAAACAAAAGTAATTATAATGTTTGTGCCTCTGAATACCATTCTCGAGAATAGGGTAGCGGGATGGTCCTATTACCGGAAAATAGAGACGTTGATTAAAGCAGGAAAAAAATCCGTTCTTTGAAAAATGTCCCTAGAGACGGGGTGTCCAGAAAAACGGGGTGGTCCACTTGCGGGGCTCTACTTTATTATATCCCTAAAATATTTTTGTTCATTTAAGTAGGTCTTCTGTAATGTATGGGTGCGTAATATAAGTAAAACGTTTCCTTTTTCGGCGCTAACATTATTCTTAGTTCTGGTGCGGTAAAAGCGCCGTAAGTGTCATGAGACACACATTTGTTCTGATAGAATCTAATTATTCCAATCACGGAAAGAATTCAGCAGTTTACATATTACAATAACAGTAACTTTGTCTGCATTGATGCCTTTTGTAGACAAAATATACATTGTAAATTAGTATTAGGTTCTGCCGAGACAGACAGACAATAGGAGAACAATCACTATTTGCTAGCAAGAGCTGGAACTATACTAGGGACATGGCATTTTGTGGAGTCAGTTTGGAATGATTTACAAACTATTCAATGTCAGAATCCTTTTATTTTTCATACAAAGAGATTTATTTCGATTACTTTGTTGATAATACATTGACATACATGTTATGAATCTATTATATCTTGAGAATATTTCTTTCATTCAAATGCTATAACATACGTTTTTTTTGTGCGTGTGCAGAAAGGATAGCTATATAGCATGTTGCAGCCGTGAAATTCGTTCTTATACAGCTGTTAAGATATGTATGAATTTCCAAATGTTTCAAAATGTTTCAAATATTATCAGTTCTTATATATACTTATAAAACAGGAGACACACTGCGTACAGTAGTTCCTTCATGGCAATTCTATGCTATGTCTACATTGCTGGCTGATACTCAAATCTCAGTCGCGGCAGGTCATACTCCTCTATGACAATTTGACAAAAATGTCGATTTTCCTCCATATGTGGAGAAGTTGCTGGCTCTTTGTGGAAGGGTAAGTTAGTACTGGTTAGTATACGGCCCGAGAAAACTGGTAAGGCGAACCGGCCTCATATGGAGAGAAATCAACATTTTGTCAAATTTTCATAGAAGAGTTTGACCTGCTGCGACCGGGACTCGGACCCGGATTTCCGAGTTACAATTCCAACGCACTAGCCACTGGACCACGGCAGTGGTTGTCAAATGTATATATAATTAGTATATAAAGTGTTTATATATTCATATATATAACTCTAGACTATGTAATACCCTATTGCCGCAGCAGCGGATCATAATACTGCAAATCGTATTTCTATTGTATGAATGCAAGAATATTGAATCTACAATCAAGAATTATGATTGTTGTCACTGAGGGCTGTGTATTGTTGTGATAGGTAACAATTAATAAATAAATACCACCTTTCAACTAACAACCAAAATAATTTTTCAAATAATTTCTTTTTTAAGTTCGGAGATGTAATTTATATCAAAATGAAAATGTCGGCAAGAAAAAAAGTCTAAAATAGGATTGGTCGGACAAGCGGAAACTTGAAACTTGTTATTTCACGCCTCATATAGTTGGCAACTCAAAATTTATGTCTGACAGATCTTTATCCAGAGTTTTTTTTCTCTGAGGGCGTTTATAATAAAACAATGACGTATATCTGAAAATAATATATATGTGAAAGATGCTTACCCATAATTCATTAATTATGGTCATATTTACCCATAATTCATCATTTATAGTCCAGCGTGATCATATTAGGAAATCATGTTACGTTCTTTTTTCTCTAAAATGAGGAAGGATTTGTTAAGTAATGGATAATACTAATGTCCCTGTGGAACCTTATATTCACGCTGATATAGAGACAGTCAGTATGTATCATTTATACAATCATAAAAACTGTATCAAATATTACATAGAATCAATAAAAATGCTCCGACAATTTGTTATTCAAAATTAAAGTATTAGTTGATATGGTGCATATACAGTAAAACGTGTGAACAAAGGTCACCCGTGGGAAATACAAAATGTCTTTATTGACAGGTGCCCTTCATTCGGAGGTAAGTTTATCTAAATAATGAATGATGATTTTTCAAAGAATGGCCTTTATTCACAGGGTCGCATTTACTCGGAGGTGACCGCGAGCACAGGTTTGACTGTATAAATACTGTTATAAACAACAACAGCAACATGTATAATGTTTTTTGTTTTTTATGTAACATTTGTCACTGGGATTTAACGCCGTTTTTCAACCATTTTTTCAGTTATATACGGCGACCGGTTCACCTAACCAGTTTTCCTGGATTGTATGCAAACCAGTACTAACTTACCCTTCCACAAGGAGCCGGCAACTTCTTCACGTATGGAGAAAAGGGTATGATCTACCGCGACCAACATTCGAAGCCGGATTTCCGGGTTACAAATCCAGCGCACTAACCACTGTACCACGGCCGCGGCCTATGTTCAATATATCTAATATTTTCCCGGTAGAAGAAGATACAAATGCCATACATGGATTGACGTATAACGATGACGAATAGAAGTTCCTGAGATATTGTTTACTATGATGTATTGAGCTAGTGTCTTTAATTCCGCAGCACTGTTGTTATAATGCCAGTCAGTCCTGTGAAACAAAATAACTCATTTGTTACACTCCAGACATGACTGGCATTTTATATTAACCACCCAGCATGATTTTGTCACCCGGGACTCGTCAAATGTCAAACTGTCATACACGTTAAATCTACAGCTTTTTTTATGACAATAACCGGATGCTAACCAAGCATGATGAAAAGAATTTCACTGGGCTTAACGCCGTTTTTTCAACAATTTGTCAGCTGTATACGGCGACCGATTCACTTAACCAGTTTTCCTAGACTATATTCTAACCAGAACTGACTTACCCTTCTATGAGGAACCGGCAACTTCTCCACATTTGGAGGAAAATCGACATTTTTGTCAAAGAAGGATATGACCTGCCGCGACCGGGATTCGAACCCGGATATCCGGGTTCCAAGTCCAACGCACTAACCACTGGACCACGACCGCGGCTCTATTTAGTTTAGTACCGAGAGAAAGAAATACTGTAATCAGTTAGTGCACAAAGTGCTGACAGGTTTAAAATTTCTCTATTTACCTCAAAATGTAGCTGATGTTTTCTCTAGATAAATTTACTCAGCAATTTTCTATTTTTTGCTTGGATTGATTAACACAAGAAAACTTCATATTCAATGACATTGTGGGAGATTTTATAAATGATTAAATCCCTCGCAGTGATTAGAAATCAGAAGAAACGTTTACGGCTCACGGATGACCAAACGAAAGCATAAATAACGGAGTTAGCGTAGATAAAAATAATGTTCTGGATAAAATCGATGAAATTTAATTTTCTACGTTGCATCAAGCAAACACTGAATGAGTTATGGGTTGATTTCATTTGATATTATCTCTGATTGGAACGCTTTATTGGTTCCTGCATATCTCCGTATGTGATGTAATGATTTATATAATTAGTTCACAGAAGAAAGTACTTCGGCGCTTTAATACCACGGGAGCACATTTGTATAAGGCTTAAGATGAAAATCTTGAATATAAGTTTGATTGGACTAAATACATGTTGCCGTCTTGTGTATTTTCCAAACAGGCCGGAGTTGGAACGAACGAACGAACGAACGAACGAACGAACGAACGAACGAACGAACGAACGAACGAACGAACGAACGAACGAACGAACGAACGAACGAACGAACGAACGAACGAACGAACGAACGAACGAACGAACGAACGAACGAACGAACGAAAGGACGGACGGACGGACGGACGGACGGACGAACGAACGAACGAACGAACGAACTTGTTAGGGACTAATATTCGGCCTCGTTTTTCATCGTTATAATTTTATTGTAAATTACAAAAAAGAAATGTAATGAATCGTTACAATACAATACATTGTAATGTAGAGTCCTGTCACAAGTAAAGGGAGAGAACTACATTCACGTTAAAAAGACAATTACACGAGTTGACGTTCTTGAAAGCCATGCTTAATATATTACATAATAATTTCGTAGTCATACGCGTAGTGACGCGGCATACATGTTTCATAGGAGCATCTATGAAGACTCAAGTTTGCTTTGATGCGTTTTTGTTAAATGTTTGTTCCTTGATACAGCTGTTGTTATCCACGGGAAAATATATAATTATATAAATCTAATTAAAGCAAACCAAAGCCTTCGTACACGCACATTTTCCCTTTAAAGTGCATATATTACGATATTTTGTTGGGAGAATCCTGACGTAGTAAACATTAATTTCAGTATCTGTTAGAATCCGAAATTTTCTCTAATCCAAAGTACATGTATACGTGTACAACCTCTGTATGTATATATGTATTGAATGATGTAAACTAAATCTAGTTTATTTTGTGTACTGATTAGCGATTGGCGAGCCCGTTATAGCGTCGGGCATACTTTTCAATAAAAGCCAAGTGAAAAATAATAAAGCAGCATGGTTTTCAGTGACCAATGACAGAGTAACAAATACCATTGATATGTTTGTGTTTCGATAAAAAAATGAACAAAATGAATAACGCTGATAGTAGCGCTTCATCAAGTTCTTTTAAGCGAAATAGAGGTACAATTTTAAAAAAGATCTTCCTACATCCTGAATAAGACATATCTGAGTGGATAGGCAATAAATATATCGTCGACTTGGCCTCGGACAACGTGCTGATCGTGCGGTCTTCACCGTACCCCGAAGGTTGTTTGCGGGCAGATTTGAATAAAAAATGTGTAACTGCCTGATAATAACACGTCGAGGCCGCGAATTAAAGATTGAAATACTAAATATTGTAATTCTGACTAATGAATAGTTGATACTTTCTTGATAATGGACTGTGGAGTATATTCTGAATGTTTGTGTTTATTTATATTTCGCAGAGGGTGGAGGTTCAAGTTTTGAGGTTGGGCTGAAGATGCTTATGTCCATGCCTTCTACTAAAGAAATCAAGACTGCCGTGAGTAAAAAGATTGGAAAAAAGAAAGGTACGTGTCCATGTTTTATGTATGTTTTTGAAGTACTGTGCAACATCTCCAAAGCAACCTTTTGGGGGGAAGCAAATTATGTTGTTGTTGAGAGTTTGCTGCTCTAGAGAAATTAAGTTAATAGTTAAATCATACAGTGGGGAAATCATGCTGTTGTTGAACGGAGGTTGTTGCTCAAGGGAAGGCTACTCAGGAGAGGTTGCACTGTATCGGTGTATATTCGAATGTTTTCAGTGCACTTTTCTTTGTTCTAGATTATATTCAGGAACAACACTCAGCACACTTCATTTCCCACTCATATACAAATTGTATATTACTTTTAAACATTCTATTGATGTTGTGAAATATATAAATCTACAAAACGTTTAAGAATAAAAACAAGAGCTTGCAACTGATTAAAACTAGCGACGTGATTAAGCGGCTGCATACAGTGCTAAGGGTCTTGGGTTCAATGTCCGGTTAGGACAGCGATTTTCACTCCTTACGTTTACATCATCAGGTTCATGCCTAAGGTTAGTGATGATATGATCAAAGTATCATACGGTGATTGCGTGTCTCCTAGATTGATCCACGATCCACCCTTTTTGTAAAGGAGACCGTCAATAAGAGCTCTTAGTCGGATGTGGCGTCCGCCTAATGTTGTGTGTGCTGTTTATTTGCGATTTCTGTAGTGTTAATAATCATAAAGCAAGGCGCTTGTTTCTGGAATTATGTAAGGTTGTTCCGAACAGGAAAATATTCTGTGGTTCATGCGAGTCCATATTTTTCACTCAGCTAATATCTATTATTAGATTTCCGATGTTCTATCAATTTGTTTCTCCAACTTCACATTGAAATGGTTTATTCTCAGTATAAATATTTCACTGTATATATTCAAAATCATTAGACTGCGGAGGGTCTTTTTCACGGGCTACATTTATATTTAAAGTGTCAAAACCTGATTGTACTAAATTAGAAAATCGAACCCAGTTGTCTCCCTTTTCACGGTTTACTGACTGTAATACAAATGTTGAGACCACATTAGTTATGTTGTTTTGAATATGGCTTAGGCGCTGTTCAGTTACAATTAAACTTATACATGTAACGTTACCTTCAGATACCCTTCAGTGACAAACGTATTCAATCTGATTATTTGACGAAATGGAGGAAATTTAATATTATAATTTCCATCATCGGATGATGTATTTGTATCTTGATAAGAATTTATCATCATGAGCTTTGATATTATTACGTCAGTTTAGCGCCCGGCTAGTTGTATGTTTTATTTATGATAGCGCTATGGGATCATGTTATATCATTGATTATAAGGGATGAAGTCTTTTTTTCTGGTGCAGAGCTACACTGTATAAAATATGCATGTAGCGTCAACATATAACGTCAACATACCAATGCAAAGCGAAGTGTTTGTACTAACATGAAACATGTTTTGACCGCATCAATAAATAATTAACCCACTTAGATGAGCGACCTAAGTAATATATACACTAGAGAATAGCACATACAGTAACACTTCGTTATTACGAGCTCCGATATTACGAGCACCTGACTTATCTCGAGGAGTTTCTGAAGTCTCGTCACTTTTTTTTTGTTATTAGTTGTGTAAAATTTTCACCAACAAACAAATACTTCGTTATTACGAGTGCACCACGTTTATCTCGAGCATTTAGTCTGTACCGATGACTTCTCGAGATAACGAGATTTTATCATTGTATACAAAATTGTGTTTCGGGGTTTCCAAAACTGTTGGGTAATACCGAAATTCTTAAACCCCATAGGGCAATTCTATAATCGCGCATATACCCCACCCACAGGGCAGAAAATATTTCTATGTATTCGCTACCATCCAGACAAACGTAGTACTTTGCTGGAAGACTGGATGACTGTGCATTGAACATTGCAACTAAGGCGGCATTTGAAGAAATCAATAAAGGTTGATACGGCCGGACATGCGGTGAAGAACCACATGTCTCTACCAATCACTATTTCATTTCCAATAAAAAACTTTTGAAGTTTACTTGATTAGGCCAGACGTAAAAATTGTCAAGTTTACGATTACCTGACCGATCCCATATTTTGCACCGACCTTATAGTTTTAACGACAAATCCAAGGTACGAAACTATTTGGGAACGAATCGAACCTAAAATGTTCCAAAGGTATGTTCAGGAAAAATAATTTTCGCTATATATCTTTCCGTTGTCAGGTTAGCGTAAACATGACATTTTTTTCTGGCCTTAGAACAACATTAAAAAGACACTCTCGAACAAAAGTTCGGATCATAATACGATCTTCAAGTTTGTGTGTGTTAACAATTCTACCAAATATTTACTGATATGAGAAACGTTTCAGATATAAACTTAATGCTTTCGTGTGCTGTTGAATGTTGTGTCGGATATTAGACATGATACTGTCAAAACATAGACGTTTTTATTAAGTTTTCAACTACTTCTCGACTATAAATGGTTGCTAAGCAACATAATTTGTCTTGACATTTATTCGTAATTCATTGTCAAACATACACCACAAGAAACGCTTTGGAAACTCGAGGGAAACCATTTACAGACGTATATGACATGTCTAAATATAACTCCGTTTCGATATTGCTGGTTTTGGATAAAGATTGCAGATTTCTTTATTCATCTTGATGTAAAAAATAAGATATTATAAACAACGTCAGTGCGTATTAAAACACAGTTTCAGTTAACAGTTTGTCCAAATCCACCTAGAAAATTGTACCATATTGGTGCATTATTTAAGAATTCTACAAAGGTTACTTTCTAACGGAATTAACTTTCCTGATTGGAATTGACAAGCATCATTCCGCATATAATGTTTAACAGTTCAGTTATTGACTATCTGACTAGAATACACTAAATAATGTTCAACACAAAGTGTTGTTGCGTCAAATTCATCGTCTTTTTAAAAGTACAAGGATTACAATTTGGCTCCTGTTTACATATCAGAATGAAAACTGTTTTCATTGTAATCACATCAGATGTAGAATACGGTCCGCATCGTGGTGAAAATTGTGCTCCATGTTTTCTACGTTTTACGCCAAATGTTAGTTATTTCCCATCCCGTGTGGTCCACTCATCCTTTGCGGAAGTCATTAACCCTTTGTCTTATAAGCATACTTTGGACTCGTTCAAATTCAGAGCAAATATACAAAACATAAATTTATTTAAGAAAATGAGGTTATTTCGTTCTGATATAGTGGAAAACATTGTAGCAAAAGAAGCCATTACTCATTGCAAGCAATGACCTCTTTTGCAACATTTTCGAAAGTCGTCTGCCTCAGATGTGGGAAAACGCGGTTTAATGGGACAAAGGGTTAGTTGCCAACGATATTACCGGATGATCTATGACCCCTAACCCAGCAGCACAGTTTAGGACATCAGGACACCGAACAGATCTTAGAAATTGTTGATAAACTGCTTTGATTCACCCCAGTAATGTGTAGGCTGTGAACCACCTCACCAACGTGTAAGAGAATTGAAAGTGATCATACTGAGACACAGAAAATATCACACTAAGTGCCCTTATACAATAAAAACTTCGGAAGTGAATTGACTTATTCCTTTTTAACGTGTGGACGGTTTTAAAGGGATTACAGATCAGACAGTCTGAAACTTAAACACTAACAAGATTTAATTTGCCTATGAACATTAAAACCACCATCAGCAAAGATAAAAAGCTTCAGAATACTATTTATCATCATTATTGTCTTATTCATAACGCGATAAAACACCCGACACATCAGTATGAGTCCCTCAATGATGAATGAATACCTCATTTATATACTACATCGTGTGGCATTTTACATATGGTTTGTTAATTCCAGAACTAAGCATCTTTTGTATTGTCTGTATCATAAAATTCACTTCATGATCGAATTTTCATATCAGCATTTAATATTCTGATACTTAAAACATAAAATAGTTTTCTGTAATTAAAAGTTTTCATTTTTGGCGCAAACCTCTGATGTAAAAGATTATAGTAATACATGAATCAATCAGCACGTGATCTTAATTCATCATAAGTCTAGATTAAATAGACAAGTATAGATTACACTCTAGATAAGACTTTGCCATTAATTTGTCTTTGACGAAACACATTACCCTTTGATCTCTTGAAGTGTTTTTTTAAAGTATCGTGGAAATTGATGAAATATTATTTAAACGGCCGTAAATAATTATTTCACTGGAGTTTAACGTCGCACCAACAGCCAGGATCATGTAGCGACTTTTCCAGCTTTTCTATGGAGGGAGACCCCGGGCATATCCATGGGTAGAACCACCGCCCTCCGAAAGCTGGCTGGAAAGCTTTCTCATACTCACAGCGCAGAAACCATAATCACTGGACACGAAGACCCCTGTTAGATTTAATTTCTACAGGTACTCTATCTAACCACATGAACGACATTTTTTCAAACAATGTACTGCTTATTGTCATTTTGAACGTGTCTATTTTATAACAAATACAAATTGCACGTGCTTATGACTTCAACGTAAGGTATGTCAGTGTGATGTTATTAACAATCTTTTCCACCGATAAATCGTCCTGAAAACAAAACATGAAGCCTGTCTGGCTAACGTGCATTATTTGAAATCTGACGAAGACGACAGAAGATGTGTGTCAATAGTTCATTCAATTAATTCTTACTTTCTTTTCTTGAATTCTTAATAGTTATCTATTCCTCTAACGGATTCATCAGCTATTTATCTTTAACCTAATTTATGTCCTGTTAAACCAAGTTAACATGCTAACAGATGAAACTATATAAAGTGATAGAATTGTTTCTATAATGTAATTCTTTTTATTCCCCATCTATTTTTCATGTAATATCCAGTATACATTCTTTTCACTCCATTTTCGTTTATATTTATACATTGTATCATGTTTATTTTCTCAATATGTTGAACATCGCAATCTTGTACTGCCATCATTTTACTTTATTTTTACGTTGTATACAATTTATTAGGCGATGAACTTTTGACGCTACTATAACATATAAAATACAACATTCATGTTTTCCTAGTAGCAATTACTAATGATGATACACTATCAATATCTCGCTAGAACATTGTATTGTTCTTGATGAATAAACATCACCGGATGTTCTCTGCTCGTGTAAACGGTTCTTTAGTTTCCATTTCAAATAGTAAAACAATGGTGAACAAAGCAAGTCTCTAAGTCTTTGCATTAGCAATATTGAACGTCGTACTTAAATGTATCCAGTGTTTGTTGAGTCTGGTTATATGAAGGTTTGTTATATGACCCATATGGCCGCGTTTATAATTATGTTCCCGCAGTGTAAAGCATTATACAGTCAAACCTGTGAACAAAGATCACCCTTGGGAAAGACAAAATGTGGCTTTTTATTGACAGGCGGCCTTTATTCGAAGGTCAGTTGGTTCTAAGTATTTAATGATTTTTTTTTCAAAAATTGGCCTTTGTTCACAGGGTGATCTTTATTCGGAGGTGTTCACAGATACAGGTTAGACTGTATATAATTATAATAATGACACGTTCGATTGTGTTAACAGGATGTTCAGACAATCAGGGTAAATTTATTATCAGAATGACATTGTACAATAATGTCATGATAGTATGAAATGTGCGCAATTACAACGTAAGGAGTTGATCTTAATGGTCCGATACTAACCTAATGAAAGTGGAAGTTATTTTAATCTAAACAAATCAAAGGGATAATTAATTTTTGCCTCAGTCTATTGTGTTCGTACTATCTTATTGTTATAGTATCAATAGAACACTTAGGTGTTTATCCTTAGAGATTTCATTATTTATATAAACACAAAATCAATCAATATACATGTGTTTACATATTATAAGCCCTGTTTGCATTGTCCATTACAAACTGAAAACTTGCCGTCTACGTCATACCATTGCATCGTCACGTCACTGGGGTTTAACGCAGTTTTTCAACAATTTTTCAGTTATATACGGCGACCGGTTCACCTAACCAGTTTTCCTGGACTATATACCAACCAGTACTAACTTACGGCAACTTCTCCACATCCACTTATGGAGGAAAATCGACAGTTTTGACAAAGTTTCATGAAAGGGTATGACCTGCCGCGACCGGGTTCGAACCACATACCATTGCAATGCTGATAATTGTTTTTTTTTCATTTTAGTTCCATATACTACAAAAAGTAATTCTCTTTTTACATCATTTGAGATATACGTGATAAAGACTAGAAGCTTATTATTTTACACGCGTGTTCATAACAATAGTACGTATCTCTATCAAGGAACTAAACTGCATTCAGGGCTTGCAAATGCTTTTGAAATCCAAGTACATTACTTTTGTTACTTGGGATGTGTTTTAGTTTATCGGGACTAAAACTGATATATGCGAGTATAAAATATACGAAAAACAGTTCTTTACATAAATAAATTCTTTCCTGAATAGTTTAATAATATTGAGGGATGTGATGTAATTGTATACAAAAATGGTCAAAACCGTTGCTGCAAATACATAAGGCTAGGAAAAATAGTCATGCTTACTGTTGCTTGACCAGAAACAATTGGGCAGATGGCTCGCTTTTTTCTTTTTTACTTTTCTAAACGTACCTTTCATGCTATGGAAATACAATTCGTCATTAAACATTTTCATACTTTGTCTTTAGAAGTTTTAGGTTTTTGGCGCTAAAGGTCGGCCAGGGAAGCAAAAGCACGTCTATGTTTCTTACTGGTCATATTAATTACAATTGAACCTGTCTAATCCGAACCTTTCCAATTAGGAAATCTCCGTAAACCGAACACATAAGCTGGTCCCGATTTTTATTACGTTTTTAATACTAATAAAAGTTTGTAATCCGGAACCTTTGTATTCCGAAAACCTTTCTAATCCGAACATTTTCGTCTATCAGAACAAGTTCGGATTAGAAAGGTTCTACTGTATTTTGCAACTGTCAAGACGTGATGTGAAAAGTTTTCTTTAATTCTTTCCGAGTTATCTCGTAGGCCTCTAAGTTGTTCATCTAAAGATTCTGTGTGAAATGATATTATTGATACAAAACCATCAAATTCACGAGTGTCCGGAGCTTCCGGTAGACTCTCAGAACTGTCTAAGGAGTCGATTGCTACTTCGGAAATGTGATTATAATAATGATGTAATTACAAAGTCATACCCCAACCATTTGTTGTAAAGTTCTATATTTCTCTAGTCCCGAATGAAGTATTAGGATTCGTTGATGGTATATTTTCGTCTGTGTTGCTCCCACGTGGGATCACAACACGATGTTATAAGCGTATGTTAATACAGTTTTATAGCATTTATTTCTTCAAGGGCCATTGATGAAACAATCATATGGTTGCCTATTTTCTTATTTTCTTCTAATCCGATTCTAACTTAGCTTAAGACAATATAGACTCGAGTTCTATCTCAATGTAACTTTTATGTAAAAATAGATCAAGTAATTACATTTATTTTATTATTACATTTGCGTGAATTTGCGTACTTTTTTCTCTAGCGTTTGACTGCCAGAGTCATTCGGCGACCTTCCTTGCTTGAACGGTAGAAGTCCCTAGGCGTACTCCTGGATAGAACCACCGACCTTCCGTTAGTCATTTATACATCGCAATATATGCAGGTTTCTTTTTGTATCACTTGCTATATTTTGTTGTAAATAGTTTTCCTAAAAGAGTATTGGACATAAAATACCCATCAATTGTACCTGTATTGATAAGAAAAATGAAAGAGAAAACTATGAAAACGACGGATTAGGAAAACATAATGAAACCATGAAGCAACATAAAAATGTAGAAGTGGAGGAATCAAATTAATGAAAGAACATGTTTGGAATCTGAGCTCACAGTAGAAGAAACTCAATTACTGATACACCTTCAATGCAACTGAACATGACAATCATATAGTTCACCTTTCGTTGCTTTTGATTTTTTATCTCCTTTAAGATCATATAGTTCACCTTTCGTTGCTTTTGAACTTTTTTTTATCTCATTTAAGATCATATAGTTCACCTTTCGTTGCTTTTGAACTTGTTTTATCTCATTTAAGATAAAATGATTTAGTGACTATTGCGAACTTATGGATAAGTTTGATAGAAGTAAATCACCGGACTCCTTGCTGAAGATATGAAGACAATTCTGGTCAAAATGTCAACATAATGTTGAACAATGGTACGATAGTTGGAGATCCTGTTATTCGATGTTTACACTATCATTTAGATAAGATAACGTAACAAGATATAACTGTAGTAGTCAGGTTTAAAGTCACTGTCAGAGGCCTCCGTGGCTGAGTTGTTATGGTCTTAGCTTAGTGTCAGCGCTGTGAGTTCGAATCTCATCCGAGAACAGATAAATTCCAGCTAGCGGCAGGTCGGTGGTTATACTTCAATGTACGCATAAGGTCTTCCCCTCCGTTAAAGCTGGAAAAGTCGACAAAAGATCTTGATTGTTAGTGCGACGTTAAATCCCAGTGAAAAAAATGATAGCCTGTATAAAGGATGATACAATGTACTTGCAAAATATTCATGAAGCATGTTTTTTCCTCTGGACATGGCACGTGTTATTGTTACAGCACGCATATTGTCACTGAACAAGCATGGTGTTGTGTGTACCTATCAGACTGGATCTCTGTTCCATTTGTCACTAACAGCCACAAGCGGCTTGTTTAACATGATGTTACTCAATAAAATAGAAATTGTGCTGCTCTTAAATTTAATCGGACATGCATCTTTTATTTATCTTACTTCAAATACAACTTCCCTGGGCATTTGTTAATCATTAATTACAACTACGTCAATTTCTTGTTCTATAAATTAGTACTGTTTAGCGTTATAATTCAGATATCTAAAAGGGATAGTTGTTAAAATGAAACTAACAATCGCCCTCTACTGTCATAAATAATTCATTAACGCTTGAAACACGAATATTAAACAAGCACAATAACTCGTAAAAGGTAAACGCAGAAATGTGCATTAGGCATATCTCATTTACAATTTAAGACATCGCTCTTCTATCTTTTAATATTGTTCTTCGTGTGATATTCATACATAAAACAAACGTATAAAAAGAGTACACGAGATTACATTGAATGATATTCGTAACTTACATATATTTGCATCTTCCAGTCATCCATTGTGCAAAGTACTTGTAGAACTATCGGTGCGTCACGCCGACCTGTCATCCATAATAGAACGTAAAAAAAAAACGGTTTCCATAGAAATGCCTCTTGCAATGAGTTTAATCTGGCAACCGACACTGCCCATACGAACAGTTCCATAACAGCATTTGCAAAAATAAGACATCGAGCTTGTACAAACAAAAAGAACATGTTCATTGCTGCGTTTAAAGAAACGTCACGATATAATTCCTTAATCACCGTTTATAAGGCAACTTTGTAGTACATCTTCCATGCTACATTCATTTTGTCAATAAGGAATTTCAGTCGGAATTACTTGAATATAAGTTGAGTTTTTTTGTTGTAGGACACTATCGTTCTTTTGAGATATTCTCTAAGTTAACTATGCCAGGATATGCTATTCATTTCTTTGTTTATAAAATAATTCCTTTTTTCTTTAGCTGTTTTTTAACCAGAAATTGGAAGTTTTGACAACAATCACACTAAAGCAAAAATGTGTGCCACCACCACAGGTCGTAGTAAATTTTTATCTATTGAAGATATTCAAACAGAAACGACCAATCAATCATCGGAATGAATGTTAAAGACAATGGCTCATTATATTTGAATAATATATGAAGATAAGTCAGCACATGAAAGGTTCAACACATTTCATTATTTTCAATTTCAATTATCGACTAGTCGTGAAAGCTTCACGCCTACGTATGTTATGGATTTGTCTATGATAATTAATACACTTAAAACACGTTTTCTGTTGTGCTCTAGAGAAGAATTATGCTTCCTTTAACATAAAATATTTTATATTTTAACAGATGTTTGAACTGACTTGTATTTTTACGCATAAATAAGGGAATTGTTCATAGAAATTAGACACATACAAAATTCCACCTTCCCCAAAATAACCCATCCTGCAAATAGCTCCATACAAAAATGGAAAACACAAAACGATTTTGTGTCACGTGGTTTCATGATTTATATCTATCACAGTTTTTTTTTGTTTTTATGTGACTTATTGTCACTGGGGTTTAAAGCTGTTTTTCAACATTTTTTCAGTTATGTACGGCGACCGGTTCACCTAACCAGTTTTCCTGGACCATACGGTAGTCAGTACTAACTTACCCTTCTACACGGAGCCGGCAACTTCTCCACATATGGAGGAAAATCGACATGTTTGTCAAATCTTCATAGAAAGGTATGAGCTACCGCGACCGGGATTCGAACCCAGATCTCCGGGTACAAGTCCCGCGCTTTAACCACTGTACCAAGGCCGCGGCTTATCTATTGCAGTACAAAAAGTGATAATTAAAACACCAAAGAACAAATTTATGAATTTAATATAGACTTACAATATAATTATGTTTCTTAATTTTGTTGCTTTTTTGTACCTTGTTAAAATTACTTGATTATATAATTCTGTGTCAAATAATATATAAACAGTAAAAATAAACGTTTTATTTTTCTGTCATGTGTTCCTCTCCTTAATGCTAATACTTAGTGAATATCCACACTGTCTATTGACCAACATTTTCTCTGATATCTTTTTTCCTATTTCATTGATTCTTTTCTCATTATTTCGTAAGGAGATTTTACCCAAATAAGATTTATGAAACAATGTTTGTCATATCACGGGTCTCTCGCGTTTCTGTATAACGCACGGGATTTTGCAGGAAATAGTTTATGGTTTTGGGGAAAGAATAATTTATCATTATCTACACAGTCTATGTGACATCTAAAGTTTGAGTTTTGATTTTGTGTTTATGACGGAGGGGGGAGGGGGGGGTAAGAATTTTATCTGTAACATTCCCGAGTGGTTTAGAAGGAAGGATAAAAACCTACTTTTCCGATTCCCTATTTTTGACCCAATAAATATTCGTTTGCAATCTGAACGAACAAAGCTATATTTCTCCAAAACCGTTGTGCTAATCTGTAGTGTTTAAACAGTCTAACTGATTTTATTTATCTATATTCAAGGGGGTTAGGCATTCCCCTAAGATTGGTTCAAGTAAAAAAAAATCCCAAAATTGGGTTTTTATGTTCAATTTTCAAAAGTTTTTTATTGTTTTAATAGCGACTTGTGAATTTAACGTACAAATACAATGAACATAATTATAACGCAAATATGTTCATTTCTTTCGTTGAGCCGAATTTCTAAACGTCCGCCTTGCATTTTATGACTGGAAGAAAATCGTTGGACACACTTGGTTAATTACTGGGTGGACTTTTAGTAATTTCGTGTTTAATCTAATATTATGATTATTGTAGTATATTAGAGTTGATTCATTCGTTTGGAATCTTCCAAGAATCGAGTTGGCTATTTAGAAATTCGACTCGTTGTAAATGGAAGCATTTTAATTGGCCCATGTCCCACGACAATTTGGCCATGGGTTGGTGCTTGTATGTAATGTTATAATGTTATGATATTGTAGTTATGTGTTTTATGGAATACATCTTGTCCAAACTTGGCTGTATAGCATATCCAACATTAAATTTTCTACAGTTGTAGCCAACTTATAAAGGTTCAAGCCAACCAAGTAAGTACAATGCACCCATATGGCATGGAATATACCGATGCATGATGCGTTTAGTACAAATTAACATGCGCTTTATCATCAATAAAAAGTATCCATATTTGGTGACGCTAGATATTGTAGTAACTGAAAACCAGTGGGCTGATATCACATATGTAACCAATAAGTAACATAAAGTGTGTGCTTCTATAAAGATGCTTACATCACATGAGCGTGAAAGCAATAAACATTACTCACTACCATTCTGAAATCTATATCACACTAACTGATTCGAAATAACATCTACATCACATAATC
This sequence comes from Lutraria rhynchaena, assembly GCA_008271625.1. Lineage (NCBI taxonomy): Eukaryota > Metazoa > Mollusca > Bivalvia > Venerida > Mactridae > Lutraria > Lutraria rhynchaena. The sequence goes on along the minus strand of VIBL01000019.1, from coordinate 1,881,682 downwards.
TTATACGCAATAAATATTGTTTACTAACTTTCGGAAATATTTTTTGTATACAGTCAAACCTGTGTTTGAGGCCACCTCCGAATAAAAATCACTCGGTGTATAAAGGCCATTCTTTGAAAACAGTTACTGATTATTTAGATCTGACCTCTGAGGAAAGGTCATCTGTCAATAAAGACAAGTGTGGCCTTTGTTCACAGGTTTGACTGTATTCTGGGGTGGTCTTTGTTCACAGGTTTGACCGCAATCTTGACAAAAAATGTTCGCTCTCTTTCCGAAATCTGTATCGTATTCACATTTCATCTCCAACATCGGACACGTTATTATTATCCTAAGCATTTACTGTAATTACGGACATAGAGAAAACTTTGATTACTAATGAAGTACCCACCAGTGAACTTACCGTTCTTGTTTGCTTGCGATTTCTCTATGACAATAGACACAAATTATCGATACAAATCAAGAACATATGCGATGGAATGATCTATATTAATGAACAATGTTCTTTCTTAATCTTATTTATGTGATCATTTTCACAGAGATTTGTGTCCGAGAACCTTAACAAACTACTTAACTTTATTCTAAATCCTAGGTTTTGGAACTCTATAAAATAACCAAATGAAATAAAATAGAAACCAACTTTTTGACTTTTTTGTACAAACCTACGTCCCGGGCAAGTTATGCTCATGGACTGAATTTGTCTACTCGATCATTGAATGTAATAATGTGTTATATTTTTTCTAGCATATGATTGCGTGTCTTCTGTTGTATTAGACACTAGTAACACGATTTGTTATAATATATTGATGCCGTTTTGGTAATTTTCTTTTAGTATGTTGATGATCTGTTTATGTGAGCCGAGACCGGGATCCAGTGGTTAGTGCTCTGGACTCGTAATTCGGAGATCCGGGTACAAATCCCGGTCGCGGCAGGTCATACCCTTCCATGAAAATTTGACAAAAATGTCGATTTTCCTCCACATGTGGAGAAGTTGCCGGCTCCTTGTGGAAGGGTAAGTTAGTACTGGTTAGTATACAGTCCAGCAAAACTGGTTAGGTGAACCGGTCGCCGTATATAACCGAAAAATTGTTGAAAAACGGCGTTAAACCCAGTGAAACAAACAAAATTAAAACATCGGTCACTTCTATTTAAGTTACAACTAAATTCTTACCTAGTTCATGTCATTGACAAGGGCGGATTTAGGATGGGGTGGCGGAGCCGGCTTGCGCCCCCCTCTAAAATCTGGCTAACATAAGTAAAAAAATGTAAGTTATGTGATGATTGTGTCCATATTATACATTATCTAGACTTTACGCCCCAACCCAAAAGCCTGTAACCTCCCCTGATTGATGTAAATTTTTCTTAATATGATAAGACACATTTTGTCTATATAAGGTAATCAGAACGTTTCAATTAAATTCAGAACTCCTTAACAATCATTTATACGTTGTCTTGCGAATCGTTAACTGTTGCGCAGAATTCTTAAGCGCACCGATTAACCATCTCTTCTAAATATGTTTCTTTTATATCTCCAATGACAGCGTTTAGCAAACTTGACTCCGGCTGAGCATGACTGAAAATCATCTTGATTATATTGAGCGATAAATCATTGAACGGTATTTCTAACACCTTACAAATGCTGACGTTTTTTTTTCCAGTAGGAGACAGCTGTCCCTTGTGTCACTATCTGATAATCTAACGAATTGACAAGCCACAACAAAATGCATATCAGCTTGATAACTATTCCGGCGAGTGTTACTCCAGCTTTTAGGAGTTGAGTTATTGGAAAATTTTCTAAGCCTGCAGAATGTTAAAATACTGGAACTACATTTGGCATGAACAGTTCTTAATTTAACCAATATTCCATTCTTGGCATTGGCTTCTTGTAAAAGTTATTTATTGCTTGGATTTTACACTTTCCACGTTTTCATTACTATGACTGAAAATATTGCATTCAATTGAAGTTGTTTAACCATAGTAATGTCGAATTATCTTTATATAATTTGGAATTTTAATATAAATGAAATTGAATTCCATTACAAACCATTTTAGGAAAGGATAGGAGAAAAAAACTTCAGAGGTGAATTACACTAAAACGTCTATGGACAACCCAATACTCAGTTGTCTGCTGTTAGTTTGAATTTATACGGAATCCTTAATTTAACTGTGGGCTTGTCTCCAACAGTGCAATGTACCGAACTAACTTTTGAATACAACATTGTGTTTCTTGAGTGCCTAATCTAAGTAATGTGGAACAATGAATGTGATAGACACATGTAAATAATTATAAATTAGCATACTGTTCCATCAATTATTCATTTGGCGTGTGACGAATTGCATTGTATATTTCACTGGTATTCAATTTGTTTGATGAAAATGCTGCAAGACAGAGGCTATCACGCATTGTCCTAACATCTGTCACTGGTGTTTATATAATATAACGTTAATGCAGTTTTTGAAGCTTCTTAGGATGACACTATTCCGACAAGCACACTCTAGAAAGAATCATTTTATATGGTATATATATGAAGTGTGGCGGATTATTTCTTAATATTTACACTCTAACTCATCACAAACCGCGTTTGAGTGACATTTAACAATTCAAATATAGTGTGATCGTTAATTCGGATAGCGAGTTAGCTTAGATTTGCCTAGAATTTATATTTGTAAAATCAAGCACAAAAAACATGAATAAAACCGTTGGGAACACCAAATGCTTTTATTTTGTTCATTTTCTATTCAAACGTCATTCACAGTACAGTGAAACTTCGTTATTACTAGCATTAATCTGAAGCACCCGACTTCGAGGAGTTTTTAAAGTCCCTTCATTTTTGTGTTCTTAGTTGTGTATAATTTTCAACCAACAAACAAACATCTCGTTATTTCGAGCACCACGTTTATTACGAACATTGTCTGTTTCGATGACTCCTCGGTATAACGAGGTTTTACTGTAATTTTAAAACCGATAATTCCTACGTGAGAATGGCATGTATTTACTAGTAACTGAACGATGTTTTAGAATATTAATAAGTGTGAAAATCTATACGAGATCGGTTTGTTGCTCAATCTATTAGTGTAGTATTGTGTTTTGTATTAAATTCCCTGCCTCAGCCTTTCTTACTACGGAGGGTAATTAATTGTCATTAAATTGTTTCGAATCTATTACGCAGTGATGTAGTTGGTTAGTTTAGACAGCCAGTGCTATAGTATATTTAGGCATTGAATTATCTTTGGAAATAAACGAACAGCAACAACTTAATGAAAAAGTGAATGAAACTTGGAATTCTCTTCGGAAATTATCAAGCGTTATCGGGATTCTTGTCAATGATGTCTTCTTAATGTTTGTTTCAGACAGCGCAATATCGAAGATTTTTCAAAGGATGTCTAAGTTATACAAAAATTGTGATGTTTTGAGTTGTTTTTGTTTAACTATAGTGGTCTAATGAATGAATGGTACTGTTGGAAGATAAGTGCAAGAAGTTTAACTGTGATTCTCTGGGAGTAGATATGCGGAGTATATGCCGTAGGGACGATATGTAGCAATCCTAGGTACTGTTAATTCATACAGATACGTTGTTACTTCAGCTACTAGAATGTTACATGTCGTTCACATTTTAATTAATACGATGTTTTCTCCCACGCGTGATTTTAAATAAAAGTCTTTAAGTGCTAAGTTATTCTTTAATTATTTCGGATTTTGGATTTTTTAATTTCTGGATATCGGCATCGTTTTAATTAGTGAGTATTGCTTTCTTTATTTATTACATCATAAACCTAAGTAATCATTCACCTGTATAAAGCGCAATATATATTTATTTATTTTAATGTCTTTGACATGTTTAAAAGGGGTTTGTTCAGTATTACTGTTCACTGTCCCCTTACTCTCGGGGCGTTTTATACAAACTTTCTATAACGATGTAAGATTGTAAAGCACAAACCATTGGTAGAAAATACTTCAGTTAAGTCTGCATTACAATCCTTAATAGCGTGTTGTATCAATAATACACGCCGGGGTTATTGCCTGGGGACACACTACGAACAGAGATGTGGAGAGAGAATATTTCCATATTCATGCAATGATAGATTCGACAGATTTTATCTCGTATAATGTGAACAAGCTTCTTTAAGACTGTTAACTTCATATACGTAACACACACAATCGATTAAATAGAGCAGTCACTTGTTGGGATACAGCAGAGCAGATCGCACGTTTGTTTTTGCGCTATATTAGAGTAGGCTAGGCCAGGTATGGTATGGTATGATGGAAATAGGTGTGAATTATACAAACCTCATTATATTCTTCAAATGACTGGTCACTGAAGAAACTGAGGTTGTTATAAGTAACAAAATGTGTGAGTTATGCACGTTTGGTGTTACTGTACCATTTTAAGTACATTGTTCATATATCACGATTCATGTAACAAATGTTATATTTATGATCTTCATTATTTTCAGTTATTTGCTTAAGTCTATTGAACTATATATTTCAAGGCTATTGATTTTCTCTTATTGTATCCAAGATAATGTTTAATTTTTAAATTGGTTCGTTGGGTCGAAAGTCATGCGGGCAACCGGAGAAATCAACAGGTTTGCAAACACAATGTGTTGTTCGATAATTAGTAGAATAAACATTTCAGTTATTGGGTAAAAACCTCATATCTATGCTGGAATAATGCGAAAATATCCTCTAACTGTCGTAAAGGTAATGTTGTTGTTGTTACACATGACCAGGATGAGGTGATGTTTTACGATCTGTCTGAGCAATATCAGGAGAACAGCGTATAAATAATAAACAAGGTTATGAGAGAACGCAATAGGTCGCTGGTGAAAGCGATCTTTGTGTAAACAATATTACCTGGGGTATAATAAATTAATACGTTACTGTCGCATTTTGTAGAACCAATTACATAAGTCACGAGTCAAACAGGTGAAAAGTAGGGATATATGAATGAGTATCTGAATTTCAAATGTTTCCATAGATCAGACTAAATGGTCCATTACTTGCTACATAAAACAGCTTGTCTAATGATTATTGAATAACCAGACTCGTGTTATATACGTTCTGGCTCATCATAAAGGAAGTGGTTGTAGATAATTTGTATATATTACGCGTCTAGGTAAATACACAAAATTAATTAGCGATCAATGATGAATGTGATTACACTTTCAGTGTTGGGAATAAAAATATATACAAATTGACATTTTCTCTCTTAAATTAAAACGAAATAAATAAAAAGCAAATAGAGACAAATTGCGCACTCACAGAGCGAGATTCTAGCCCTCAGAGATAGATTCGCGCACTCACAGAGGCAAATTTAAGCACTCACTGAGACAGTTTTAAGCACTCACAGAGGTAGATTCGTGCTCTCTCGGAGAGAGAGATTCGCGCACCCACAAACTCATTAAAATTGCACGCAGCCTGAGGAAACGTTTAATTAGCTGTTTATTTCTTGTTCAATAATTGACTAACAGTTATCATGCAACATTATATATAATAAATGAAGTTATTGTCAACGCAGGATGTACCGTCTGATATGTACACGATATGTCTACAATAACATGATAGTGCTCTTTTCGTGGTATGAATATTATCTCAATATGAGGACACATAATTATATACCACTTGATATAATGCCAGTAGACAAGACTTACAAACCTTGATGTGATACATTATCGTATTCTTACTAGGCTACTGTATTACATTACAGTTTGACCTATATATATAATTATGAAGATACATATATACATATACATGTATATATATAGTTTTATGATACATTGTATATTGAAATAATATATGGCATAAGAATAATTATAGCAAATAGATACAGTTGTATTGATAATTTCTTCGTTGTAATAATGGTATAATGTTAAATATCGTTGATCAACAATATCATTTTATAATAATATTGATTAGATTATCTTAAGTATATTGCTGAGACGATCTCTACAAATTTATGAAATGAACGTTTTAAAAGTTGATCACTACTAGAACGTACCCCACCCCGAAAAAAAAGCCTTAACAGATTTTATGAGTCTTACTATTCGAATATTTCTTTCACGATTTCCTAAAACACAGTCAAAGTGTCGTACACCATTGAATTACGTACACCTCTGTAGTTCGGAACATGTTCCTGAATTCTTTAAATACCGAACAACGATTAGGAAGTATTTCTTGATTTAATGGTTACAGTCACACTGACATTTTCACTTCGGTGTTGTTTTCTTACCATTAACTTTACAACTCTCTATATACCAATAACATCATCAGTTTGTGTGAATGTGTTTCCCAAAAAACAATTACTATATTCATCAGTACATGTGTAGTTTTATGCGCGAGGTATGCTCTATCTACGACCACAGGACTTCAATGATTGCCCCGCAAGGAATTTATAGAATAATTCAAATGTTTAAATGTTATAAGAACTAGAAAAAAAATAAGATGACAATATGATAACTGTAAAAGACAAAATTATATTGCACGTATAATTTAATTGCAATGCTCAATAATCCAATGCTTATTCAGCATGCAGTACCAGAACCGTATAAAATTTGCAGTTGAAAATTTTGATTTCTTGAGCCGTCCTATTGTGACTCTTTTGCTGATAAAAAATACAAGCAAGATTCTCACTAAACACGATATTCTATCGCTAAAACTCAAAAGGACAGAATTTGTCTTATAGCTGAAGTTTTGGGATTTTTTTTGGTGGAAGTCAGATTGTCAATATCTGTCAAACAGATCGGGGAAAAAACTGGCACTTTTTGTGAAAATACGTTCATTACTGGCAGTTGCGTCAAATGGTTTCGTTCAATGCTCATTAATCACAACATGTGTATTTAAAGTATCCTATAATTCACATTAGTTTATAGCCACTAAAAATATCCATTTACATCGTACAGTACGAATACAGCATATTACAAAACGCTCGAGTTTTCAAATATCCCAGATGTCTGGGAAAGCTAAGTGATGTATTACGTTTTCAAGTGGTATTTCTTGACTGATAAATTCTATGAAAATACACATGTGTTCTAGTTGATGAGTTATCTGTTTTACCAAGAAAATCAAACCAATCCAGACATCATCGTATGGTTTTAACATCATTTGAATGCATCAATCTTGAAGCAAGAATGTGCGAAAAAATGTGTTGAATGGATAAAACTAAAACATATCCAAAACATCCAAAAGAATTTCGTGAAAAAAAACATACAAAACAACCCAAATTCTCCAGAATATACTCCTCTCCCAAAGCCTCTAAACTGAAGCCCAATTAACACCCAGAACCATGCAAATAATTGAGGACAAAATACAGTCTCACGGATGATGCCGCCTTGAAACGATCAGTAGCAATGGTACAGGCGGGTTAAACTAGTTTTGAGGGCCCAACGTCACACTTATCTTCGGGGGGGGGGGGAATAAAGTTACATAAATAATAGACCCGTGTGCAAAAAAATAAAACTATTGCAAAACTAAATCATGAGAATTTAACGAATATATCAATATAAAATCAAAAATACAAAATAAGGTAACGCATGTACTTGCAGCATAGCGGACAATTTGATGAGACAACAGTTGAATTCCCTGAAACGTTTAATAACCATAGAAAGTCTTCCCAGGACACAGTGCTTAAGAATTAGAATGAATGTTGATTACACAATGAATCAATTATTGTAACCTAAAATATAATTTACCATGGAGCTAGGATTTTCAAGTAATTAAAGGCTACGAACGGGTTCCTGTATACTTTTGAACTATTTTAACAAAGTGCATCTTGTTCAGTATGAATCAATAACCACCCATAATGTATTTAACACGTATAATTATGTATCGTGTAAGTAAATACTGTATTGGTATACTGTATAATGTTGCCGAGTTCTGAGAGTCGCAGAGAAGGCAATCATCGAACAAAATGTAGATTAGTTTGATCTTGTGTCAATATACTAACATACAGAACTAATATTGGATGCTGATTGTGATCGTTTTTGGACCATGTTTTGCTGGTAGATACGTATCTGTTTATGTAGATATGTTCGTGACATACAGTAAAATAAGATAATATATGTTGTAACTAATTTGCCCAGACGTTTAATACAGACGAGCGAAATGGGCGTTCCAATAGGAATAGATTATCATTGTTACGACGTAAGGCTTAATGTTTCTATATCCCGTTCAATCTTGTCTAGTTATCAGAACGTTCCAAGGCGGTATTATCCGGGAGTCTGTATTTTACCCTCCATTTTAATTGTATGATCTAATGTGCTGGGTAGGTTTTGGGTTGGGGGTTGTATTTTGTGGAAGGTGGAATGATTTTACGTGTTTTTTTCTAGGGCTTCTAATCTATATTTATGAAATCAAGGTAGATATTTTGAAGGCAAAATTGTAAAATATGATAAGTCAAGTCAAGTCAATATTTTTATTGACTTTTAACTATCAAGTTCATCGCCAAATAAGTTAATTAAAATGATGGCGGTACATGAGCGCAGCTTACAACATACTAATATAAAAGAAATATAATACAAATATAAATGAAAATACAATGAAAAGCATGCATGTATACTTGATGTTACATGGTATATAGATAGAAATAAAAAAAGAAGTATTACTTTTGGAATTCAATTATAGGTTATACACTAGCAAAATACCACTGAAAATAATAAATCTAACCCTTAAAAGACAATTAGTCATTACGATCATTTGAAAAATCAAAAGATAATACAATTAAATATGTTTATATGATATGATAATGTATGTTTTAGATGGTAAATTAGAGCTGACATAATGAATCCTATTAATTTGGTTACAAAGTTGAGTACATTGCTGAGTCGACCACAACAAATTCGTAGAATGGTAGTTTGGATAATTGGATTACATATAGACCGTACCCCAAAAAATATTTTATGAGTCTTACTATTCGAATATTTGTTTTATGAATTCCTGAAATAGCGACCTAACCTCTTGGGCGTATTAATTGTTTTAATTGACACAGTTACTGACATGTTCAGTGCCACACAGTTTTCTCTACCGTCCACTTTACAACCCTCTATGGATCAATAACATCAACAGTATAATGTGATTATGTTTTCGAAGTAACAATTAAAATATTCATCAGTACATGTGTAGTTTTATGATCGTGTTGTACTTTGTTTATGTTGACATGACTTCAATGATTGCCCCGCATGGAATTAATGCAGTAATTAACACTATATGATGTAATTGGAGCATAAATAAAGAAAACCCCCAATCTAGACATTATACAGTAAAACCCCTGAAATCTGAACACTTCCCGGACCGGACCAAAAATCCGGTTTTCTGAGTAGTCTGTTTTTCAGAGAACTATTGATTATTGAAGAGAAAAATGGGACTTGAAAAATCGTACTATTTTCCGAGAATTCCGATTTCAGAGAATAATTGTTTATAGACTAGAAAAAATAGGATTTGAAAAATCATCCTATTTTAAGAGAATTTCGGTTTTCAGAGTCCGGATTTTCAGGGGTTATACTGTATATTGCAATCAGGGTAAGAGTGTGACGTACGTATAATAGGTGATTTAACTTTAATGTCATTTTGCTATTGTAAAACAATTCGTGTCACTTCCTATTGTTTATGCGTTGTCCGTCAGTTGGGACTTGAACATAGTAGATGCAGTCATCAGGTGATTACACAAAACATTGCTTAGTTCTGAAATTGGCTGAAAAGTAAATTCTAACGATCAATTCCTCTGTAATGTAACGACCGCTTTAAAATAAATTTTAAAAAAATCAATAAGTAAATATTTGTCGACTTGCTATTCATATTTCTTGTTGATTTCTGTGTCTTTCTATTTTTTGTATGCATTTATCGTGCTGGCAGTTTCATGTGTTTTATGACGAAACAGTTAGCAACAATAATAAATTACAAGTGGACCAAATACCCTATGGTAACGTCAATCGATCAGAAGACTATGAGATATAAGTGAAAAGAAAGTAATTCATGAAAACAAACAGACCTTCTCTATTATTCTCTAGGTTACTAATGTCATGTCGAATAGATTGAACATCCTGACACTTTTTGTAATAACAATTTTTTTTCTTAGGTCAGACTAATTCCAGTAGATTTTATTTTCGTTCTACTGACATAAAACAGCGATGTTTGTTCCTGTGTTTAAAAACAAACAAATACGTATTTTTGAATTTAAATGATTTCCTTTGATGTTTTGTATGGCTATTGATGAAGGACGGGTAAGATCAATAAACGTGCACTGTTCATCTTGTTATAACAGTAAACATTTGGTGTATAATGTGTTTAAACACAATTATTAGGACAATGATGAATACACAAGCATGAAGCACGTGTATTTAAATTTTGATCGTCTACACCGGCGCTTTTTTCTGTCTCTTCAAAATTTGTGTAAAAAATATCAAAAATCATCAAGGAAATTAAGACAAGGAGTTTTAGAATAGTCACAGACACTTTGGCGCGACATAAGTTGTACAAGATAGTGCAGTTTGTTCGTCGAGCGTTTTGTTTACAAAATGAATTTAGTGTGATTTTGCGGCCAGCATTAAGGTTGTGTGAATCGACAAAGGATGATCAAATCATATGGACCTTGCTGCTATATTCTGACTTACAACAAATTGATTAAAGAGAAAGCAATTTGAGGAAAGTTTGCGTGTACCGATGTTGGACATCTCGGTGGTCAATAGTTATAAGCAGTAGTATATAAATAATTTGATACCTGTTCGTGTCAGGATAGCTGTTCAATGTTCCAGTTATTGATAGATATATCATAATTGTTTTCTAATTTATTTGAAGCGCGATATTCTCAGTCATGCAATAACATAAGATTGAGCGTTGATGCAATACCCAGATCAGAATGCATTGTGTTGTATGCGTTGTGTTTCATTATCAATATACAACGAGTTTTCTCCGCTTGCTTTGATCAATAGCGTAAAGGTTAGGTCTGAGGAACACTGGTTTGAACTCTGGACTCAGCATATATTCTCTAGGACGATTTGATGACATTAATGATTCAGATATTATGTCCAAAGCCATTCGTCTTCCAAAACGATTAGAATGATTGATGTGGAGAAGTTGGCAGTTACTTGCAGAGAAAAATCTTACTATGGGTACAGATTCCTGGAATATTTTCTTATGTTGACTGCTATATAACTGTAAAACCGCAGAAAACAGGCACAAAATCCGAAAACTTATTATTGACACAATTATTTTATAGAATAATGTCTCTAACCTGACATTTCTTTAAGAAGAGGTGGCCTCCCGTCGCGTGGTTATAGTATCTGACTTGTAATCACTAGCCTCTCACTGCTGGGAGTTCGAATCATACCCGGGACTAAATTTCACATGTGAGAAAGCTGTCCAGCTAGCTTACGGAAGGTCGATGGTTCTACCAAAGTATAAGCCTGGGGTCTTCCTCCACCATTAAAACTGGAAAGTGATCAAATGACCCTGGCTGTTGGTGGGACGTTAAACTCCAATGAATTTAACATACCTCCACAATTGCACACTGTGACTTTGTTATGTGAAAATAATGGTAACTGATGTCTAGATGAAATCAATATGGAAGAAAAATTATAACAGTGCCACAGTCCAAGGTATTATTGTTTACTTAGCTCATAAATAAACAAATCAATCAAGTTGTTAGTCCACAAGTAACCTTTTTTTCAGAGTGTTTGAGTATAATACATGCGTAAGAATAAAAGCTATGATTCATGATAAAGTAGGAACATGTACAGGTTCGGGATAGTGTGATTTTTAACAAAATTGTTGTTGATTTGCTGCTCACGTGACTTCTACGTTAATGGTTGTTGACACAGGCTGTTGAGACGGGGAAGCTAACATACTTGCTATTCGTACACAAAACAAAGATCCAGCGAAATTATGCTTGATACTGCATCATGAATGGAATGAAATAAAAAAAATCTTGAGTTGGCTTTATTTCGGTACTGAGTTACGAAAAAAGCTTACCCGCTATTGGTTTTGTCAGTGACCCTTAATTCTAGAATATTAGGTATTAACAAATCCTGGTCAAGGCAGGTCATACCCTTCTATGAAAATTTGACAAAAATATCATTGAAAAGCTTTGCGTTTTGTAGTAACACTTGTTTGATACTCTGCCGTATACTCTCTAATTATATATATACGAGTGTATTAAGAAAATAATTCACAGTCTATATCGTGATAAATCGTCCATGGAGGATCAGCATGGTTCATTAGCATATGAATAAAGAGCGCTGTGAATACATTGTCGTTCTCTACGGACGCACGCGTCAAGTTCATTTGTTCACAAATGCCCACAATACACCATTTTTATATATTCATATATAGATTTCGCACGATATCTTTGGCACACATAAATGCCCATAATAACAGTCACCAAGCAGTCGAAATAACGTGCTTTAGTCAATTGGGAAGAAGTATTCAATTCCAAGAATTTCATATAAATCAACAAAACTCGGTAATTCTAAGAGTTTAGTTTGAACGTGTTATAGTCACGTTTGTTTTCCTCTATATTAATGATTCTTGACACAGGCTGTTGAAACCGAGAAACAAACGTACTTGCTATTCTTACACAAAACAGTGATGGAGAAGCTGCTGGCTCCTTGTGGAAGGGTAAGTTAGTACTGGTTGTTATAAAGTCCAGGAAGACTGGTTAGGTGAACCGGCCGCCGTGTATAACTGAAAAAAAATGTTGAAAGACGGCGTTAATCCAGTAAAAAAGCTATTAATCTCAATCATCCGCATACACAAAATGATACCTGAAGGAAAAGTCACGCAAACAAGTCATTGTCTTATTATTTTCATTTCTTTCTTCGGTACACTCTTTATAACATAGCAAGAACTCCCATACTCAATATGTTGTAGATCTACATTCCTGGCACCATGTATAAAAAACAAAATCCATGTTGCTTTAGCAAACACAGGTCACACATATCACATACGGTGATCAATGTGGTTTTATGAATGCTATTATAAATCAGAACGTTTGAACTTTAATATATGAATTAGCTTTCTTTTATGAGTTTCTTTGAAAGACTAATACCGGTTTATCTGCAGTCATTTTACATGGAATAAATGAATAATTAGCATGGATCTCAAAGGCATTTTATCGACAAATTACTTTTGATGCATGGAGTACGTTATGATACTCTTCTTCGAGATATTGTCTGTAATTTACATTATACTTAATATCATATGATTGTTTAATGTCGAAATTATGGCCGAAAGACGTCGGTTTGGTAAATTCTTTTCCAACAGTTGCTTAAAGTTGGTTGTTTACTCGTTTCTTTGTTTTTTTTTAAATATATTGTACATGTATGCAAAATCGTTCTTAAATGAACGAAATACAAATTGTTTAACCCAACTGCTTGTTAAAGGGCAATTTTGTTTTCTTTAATTGAATTTAGATTTTCGCCGTGCGTCGCTTGTGTTTCAGCAATAGACACTATATCAAAACCATGTCTTTCGGTATGCCTAACCTACCAGTCTTTATTTGTTCCTCTTCAGTCCGTAAGTAACGTTCACCTTTCCCCCAAAAAATGAAAACAAGAGATTGAGACAATTGATTTTTAGATTTTTGATTTTTAGATTTTTGATATATTTATTTTAGTTAATTATTTCTGAGAGCCTGCTTCATGTTTTATGTTCTGATCGTAAACATGCGTTTTGTAGGTAATAGATCATTTAGTTTACATGTTAGAAAATGTCTATAATCTATAATCAATTTCGTAACCTAATTTATTTATGAAAAAATAAAAGGTAAAACGGCAAGTTTTTAATTATTGTCATCATATCTAGGGTATTTTCATATCTTATTGATATATACAAGTTTGGAACATTTGAAATACCATCGTAAAACGACGCACATTGTTTACATTCTGCGTCAAACTTTCCTTCTGGTTCAATCTCGGACAAGATTTCAGTTTTTCACGATGTTTGTTTTTCATGCAACATGCAGGTACCTCGTGTTATGGGCATCTTGCCGCACACAAATGGTGTGATATTGTCTGAATAATTTATTATGTAGATCAATAGTTCATTAATTTACCGTTGTTTTAATAATATGGCGTTTTCCCTGCCAAGATATAATCAAAAACACATAATGGCCTCATACCAATTATCATGGTTTTGTAAAGTGGGTAATTATATATTTGTATCTGGATTAATGTTACCATATTACCTTTATCGTCATTACTTTAGTCATAAGTAAGGTTAGGGAGGACGAAAGCAATAAACTTGTTTATGTTTATTTATGTTTTGCTGTTGATTGTAGTGTCTTTAGTACTTTTATTTTTGTCGGCATTTAGTGGTCATCTATGTACATGTAAGTTTTCATTTTTCCTGGAGGTAAGTGGGTGATTGGGCCCTTAAAACTCTTGTAGCTTTGCTGCATACAGTTCCACCGTATGACTATGTTTTCCCCAATTTTGTGTGGTCCTTTATCTGTTGGGTAGGTCTTTTGTTGGGTGATTTGGTGGGAGGAGTTAGTATATTTGGGGAACGTTGGATGTTTTGTATGCCTTTAATTTTAGGAATCTTTTATTCTATACTAATAATATACATCAGAAAACAAATCCTTGAAAAAAAGAACAAAAAACACCTTCCCAAAAATACTTCTTTCCCCAACACAAACCCATTCCAAAATTAGACAAGATACAAATAGAGGACAAAACTCAGCCCCCCGGAGAGTACCGCCTTGGGACTGACTTTAGAAAGCTACAGAGGGCTTTAATCAGTTAAGGACCAAACCTCACACTTAAACCCGGGCAAACAAAAATAAATTACATAAATTTATATTACACAAATAAAAAAATGAAAGATATAACAATGCTGATGAGGATATTATGGACAATTAGATAAACAGCCTTCACATTGTACAGTTTGTCCGACATGCATTTGTTGTTTTTGTGCGGATATATTGTGGGAGAAAGTGTGCAATTAGTGTGTGTGTTTTTCTATGAATCTTGCCATTATCTATATTCTTTTTAAAACAGTAACGTCATTTTCTGTCAGTAAATTGTATAATAAATAAAAAATTGGCGCATAAATTCATACAATATACGATACAGACTTGGTATGTCAACTACTTACTCACTTCAACGTCAAAAACGTCATTGCAATTGATATTTCACCCAATTAGGTCAATCTTGTTTCTTGAAATAAAGTTTAGGCGTGATCAGGATGACCATTGTATGTCCAATTAGGCCGTATTGTGTGGGCGAAGCTAATTTTGTGGATAAAGCAAATTGGACACAATAAGTGAAGTCTACTAGCAATAAGTTCATTATGAACACGTCATTGGTCTATTTGACGGTATTCATTTCAGTGAAAACTGGACATTTCGTGATGCTGGTAATAGAACATAACTTGTGTACTTTCTGGTCCACGCTTAAAACTGTAAAATACATTACTACCAGTTTATATCTTAAACTTTATCCTAAATTAACACTGACCATCGCAATGCCAACGTTGTCAGACGCATTTAGCCAAGAAAATACAAAAGTATACAATAATAAGTGGTTATAGATAAAACTAAGATTTCTAGAAGAAAAAAAATACATACATATATTTCTATCATCGCTAAAGCATCACCATTCCTAAGACTCCCCAACCCAAAACCTACCCAACAAATGAAGCAAATAAAAAATGGAGGACACAACATAGTCTCTTGGATGTTACCACCTTAGAACGGCCTATAGCAATGCTGCATAGAGTTTAAACTAGTTTTGAGGACTCAATCGCGCCCACTCACCCCTAGGGGGAAACAAAAAATACAATTACATGAATAAATAACACACAGGTGCAAAAATAAAAGACATTACAATCAACAGCAACCATAGGCTATATGACACCTTCATTAATTGCTCCAGTTTTCCCTGTGTCGCTCTTTATTATATATTTCTTAATAGAAATAGCAGTTTGTTGCAAAGGTTAGCTGTTTAAATAAAACAATGATTACACAATTTGAACAATGACGTAAGAATCGGCAAATGAAATTTTTACAATGTTGGTGTTGAAGCAAAATATACTTCTAATGCCAGGCTGCTCTCTTACCGTTATAATGCCCTAGATTAAATAAAGTAATGAAGTTAATTCTATAATACATATTTTCTGAAATTTGATTTCAATAATTTGCGACCCATATTATTTATTGGGGTGCCATATTGAATTAATACACGGCAGGAGTATCTTTCAAATAATATTAAGGAAATTAATCCATTAGTAAAACACACGAGGATATAGAATTATGATTTAGTGGTTAAAACTGACACTTTATTGAGTATATTGAGTGAGTACTAGTTTATCTCGCTGCTAGACTTGTCCCTCAACAAATACTTAATGGAAGTTGCCTTATTGTATAGAAGTATATTACAGTGGAACCCCTCTAAACCGGCTGAGCCACGGACCAGGTCATTTGGCCGGTTTAGAGGAGATGCCAGTTTAGAGGGGATTTTTGAATTATATTGTAGTGAAGTCGGGACCAGAACATTTGGCAGGTTTACAGAGGAACCAGTTTAGAGGGTTTCCACTGAACAAATTTTTGGAATCACGCTAATTAGGGTCATTACGTCTATTTTATGACGTAGATTTGTAGTTCGTCAAATCAATTCTCCGGTCACGGCTGTGATAGTGTGACGTAATTAGCACGGGCGAATATGTTTCTTGTTACATGTTGGTGCAGTACAGAAGAAATACAGTCTTAACCCCACGTAGATTCAACCACTGTATGACTTGTTTTATAGTGCACCATGTTGCTATTATATTTGTACTTCTTAACCCATAATCAGATTTGAGGAGCTTGAAATTTCTCTTTTCTCTAAGCTGGATGAAATATATTCTAAGTCGTCAAATAATGTCTCTATAAGCGAAGGCTGAGTACTATTTAGCCCGGAAATCAGAGAATGATTGACAGCATCTTATTATGAAACATAAATTTACCATATTTGTAAGATTCTAGGTTGTAAATTCACCGTTTTTTATTTTTATTCCGGTGATTCATTGCTTTTTCGGATTTTTTCGTATACAATAAATGACTATTATGCGATTCAACCTGTATTACATTTATATATAAACAATAATATTATACTCAATACGCAAGAAATACTGATAAATCCATGGGCGGTTGCAGGAACTTTGGTTAAGTTCGGGGGGGGGTAAAGTCAGGATGCTTATGTAGAATATGGACACAATCAGCGGATAACTTATATTTTTTACGTATGCTTGCCAGGTTTTAAAGGGGCCATGCTGACTTCGACCTCTTATTTTCGGACCGGTTTTTCAATAGCTCCACTATTATACAACTCGATAACGTCACCACCACGTCATTACGACCAATTTTTGGCTGCCGAAGGTGATCTCATCATTGAGGTTCTACTGTACCTCTAATGTTTCACAATTATACCGATATTGACTGACTACATACACCAAATATCTCATTAAATTTTCTTCTAGTATCCTACAGCCCCTTGTCACCATCTTTTACTGCGGGAAGTCTTAAGTTGCTAGTGGATCACGTCAGTACAAGTAATTACATAGGAGCATCACTTGAGTCTACAGAACGCTTTAACAAGATTTAAATACCGATAAGCGGCTTTAAATCCAATATAAAAGTATGGATGCCACAATGTATTGATCAAACATGATGATTTTATATTACTGTAACCAAGAAGAACGTTTGAACATGTAATTATGAATGAGTCTTGGTCGAACAAAAACCTCTTTGAGGAAAATAATTATCAATACGTTTTTCTTTTAACCGGAAGTACATTTGTAATAATGCTTGCAATTAAAAGTGATCGTGGACAAAAGAATGAAGAGTGTTTTATTTATTCTCAAACCAGTCACGTGACAGAAGCGTGACGTAATACGTAGTAGTGTATTGAATCGTTATGTCGAGTGCGCGAGTGTACAAATATGAAAATTTAATATGGAAAAGCAACACATATCTTCTAACAATCAACTTTAATCTCCTAGACCGATTTGATTTCTGTTGATATGCACTTTTATTAAATGTTTATCATTTTCAATTGACGGGGATATTGAATTAACATTAATTTGTACTACGATTTTATGCAAACTTTGTACAATGGACATTTTACGCATAATTTACTGTCTTCTGGTTGTCAGCTCGTCAACTTAGTTTATTAGGTGGAGTGCTGGGTCTACGAACCACTGTTCGTTTACTTTATTCTAGTTGCCACTCATCAACTTAGTTTAATAGGTAGAGTTCTTGGTCTACGGACCACTGTTCGTTTACTATATCCTAGTTGTCAACTCGTCAACGTAGTTTAATAGTTGGAGTGCTGGGTCTCCGAACCTCTGGTCGTGTGTTTGAGACCTAGGTGCGGCACATATTGTATGTGGCGATTTGGCTTAACATATTGCATCAAACGACTCTAGTTCTCAACCGCTGAGCATATATTTATATAGAGAAGTTACCAGTTGAGAATAAAATTAATACTGCTACAGAATCTAAAAAAAATAGTTAGAGTAACTACCCGCTGTTATATAACCAAACTACTAATAAAAGCAGTCATTAACCCTTATAATTAAAAACAGAAATTGGCAGCTTCCTAAATTTGTTACACATGTCCATTGGTACATCTATTTTTTAATGGGGCTTAATGTCGCACTAACCGCTGGGGTCATTTGGCGAATTTCCAGCTTTAACTGTGGGGAAGGCCCCAGGCTTAGACTTTGGTAGAACCACCGACCTTCCGTAAGCTTGGTACAACTTGTACAAACTTTCTAATATCTGACGGTCGGTTCAAGGTATCATTCATACCTTCTTCTGGCATTTGCTGTTACAATCAGATTGTATCGCAAAAAATGGACATACTGTCATGGGACTAACCAAATAAATGAAGATGGGTATGGTTATTCAGTATAAGCGTTTGTTGATACACTGATCACAATAATAACTGCTATAAACGTATAGAACGATACATGAAGATGTTTGACCATATTCGATAATTCAAATGTACTGTTGGTCACATGTGACTAATGCTAGTACATGAATCTACCTAAGGCCACGATGAAATCAAGCTTTATTTACTCACTCTGTGTTTCCCTTTTTATTTAAGTTTATATTGTTTTCTTATCAATGTTAAGACATCGTACGTAAGTGTCTTTCGACGTTTAGAAAATTACACGAATTAGACACTGAGAGAAAATACAACACATACATTGACTGTATCAATGCTGTACTGAGAAGTAGCTGGCGTGGATACAGGAATTATTGTTCGGGGGGCGCAACGTCAAGATGTTTATGTAGAATTTAGACACAATCAGCACATAACTGACGTTTCTTTTACTTATGCTTGCCAGATTTAGAGGGGGCGCACGCCGGCTCCGCCCTCCATCCGCGCCCGGTCAGTTACATATATCAGAGCCCATTTAATTAGTTTCTGGGATAGTTATCGCTTCTATAGATTTCACATCGGTTGTGTAACCTATAATTCGTGCGAAACAATCTTGACACCATGAT
This sequence comes from Lutraria rhynchaena, assembly GCA_008271625.1. Classification (NCBI taxonomy): domain Eukaryota; kingdom Metazoa; phylum Mollusca; class Bivalvia; order Venerida; family Mactridae; genus Lutraria; species Lutraria rhynchaena. The sequence goes on along the minus strand of VIBL01000019.1, from coordinate 1,862,204 downwards.
AGATTGGGGTCTTAGAACTTGCACTGATTGTGATAGGTCAAGTCAAATACCTTTTATTTAAGTCAGTAATAACAGGTACTGAATTGTCTGATTTGGTGACCTATTTCTAGCCTAATGTTGATTGTAGACTTGAGCCCATACACACTGAGGCTGAAGCTACTTTCTAGTAGTTAAATAACACATTATGATTTAATTTACTACAGTAGTGTCGTACACCGTATTGTCACAAAAAGCCGTACTCAAACTTAGACGGCCAGTCTACACTTAAATTCCTTTGTCTCTGATACATATTGCCCATCTTAAGCGTGTATTAGAACTTTCAATGCATATAGTAATCCTTGTAACATCTATTCCGAAATGTAACTCTTTCTAAAGTCAGTTTTCTCCAAAAAGCCTCGTGTTGCTAGAAAAGGACGCTGACTGTACATTCAAACACAAGCAAATACATGCTGTGTCTGCGACGGTACATTCAAAAGAAGTAAATAAATAATATTTCACAAAATGCCACACGCAATAGATTCCACCTCTTTATACATTCTATGAGCGGTACCCTCCTGAAGACTGTCCTATGTCTTCTTTCTTGTATATTCCTACCTGTTGGGTGAGGTTTTTTGGATTGTGGGTTGGAGTAGGTAGTATTGGGGACGGTGGAATTCTTTTATGTGTTTTTTGTTCTTGGAATCCAATCATTTTTCGCGTCTATAGCCATACTCTAAACCAGCCAGGAAAGCCAGTAACAAAACACACTTATGACCTATCATGCACACAAATGTACTTACATAAGTCACACGCAGCAATATACATGCACACAAAGCAGACAGCTGTCACATTAATGTTGGTAAATATCTAGAAAGTGCCGCCTTGAGAAGGTCTGAATGCAGCCACTTTAGACCTTTAGAGCGGTTCAAAGATCCTGAAATTGCATTCATTTCGGGCTTTGAAAAATATGAATGTTTAATTACTTTATCATTCAATATACTTTCTGCGTTACTTACGTTCAATCTTTCGCGCGGAAAGTGCTTATACAAATTGATCTAACACATTAATCCATTAACAGACCTCTTGAGAAATTATTCATTATAAATAAGTAGATATTAGTGGGTTTGTTGCGTAATTTATTATTTCATTCTTGCGTCTATTAGACACTTAGAACTTTATCTCCACAAGTTCTAATCACATAAATAGTATCTATTTACTACATTGTAGAGTGCTGACAAGTAATTCGCCAATAATACATAATGACTATTACACGAGGCCACAGTACGGTCTAATCATTAAATTCTTTGGCCCAGAACTTTCATGGCTAGTTACTTAGGGGTAAATGCGACCTTCCGACCAGCTTTCGTAGCTACATTTAAACCTAAACGTTGTGTTCTCTTATACATGTAGTCGAGATATTAGCAATCACCAGTGACGTTTATGTTGTTTATTCATAAAAAAAGTAAACAACAATGTGTTATATATCATATTGATGATTGCTTTCTGGCTTCACACACCGCTGTAATATTATTAATATGTTATGATGTGTTAGGTTTGACGCGACATAAACAATGATAATCGCCAGTAGGCAATTTGCCGTGTATTTATCATGCTTTCATTCCTCTGCACATCAACGATAGACGCTTTCAAGTTCGTCCAATAAACAACGCAATTTCAACTGTATCTCACGGAATCCTACATCGTCCACATTAAATTTCGCCATTTTCACGCGATAATTATCGTTTTTAAGGCGAAAATTATCACCTGGTGGGCGAAATCAGAAACACTTGTACCTGCCCTAACCCCAACACTAACCCATCAGCGCCCAATTGTATAAACGTTGGTTAATATAAACCACTGGGTTATATTTGAGTAAAGATTAAATTTTTGGTTAAAGTTTGGTAAAGCGATTGTATAAAACTTTGGTTAAATTTGACCAGATATTATTTATGGTTAGATTTAACCCAATATTTAACTCAGGATTCACAGTTTGTTTACTGGTCTGAATTATCGTAGTTGTCTAGCGTTTAGTTCAACAGTGGTAGCCATTTCGTTTATGGCTAACATTTGGTTAACTTCTTCACCTAACCTCAAATTTAACCCAGTGGTTTAATTTAACCAATTTTTATACAACTGGGTTCAGATGATAAATATTGCCTTTAAAACGATACTAACCCCTCACCGCGGTGAGATCGAAACCCACCTGAGAAAAGACGAATTTCACATGTGAGAAAGCTGTCCAGCTAGCTTACCGAAGCTCTATCCAGGTGTTCGCTTGGAGTTTTTCTCCATTTTTACAATCTGAAATGCCAACGAATGACCCTGGCTGTTGCTTTAATGTTAAACGCCAGATACAAAGAAACAGTATTTGGTTCAGAATATTTTAATGAAGCAAAATAAATTAACGAACATACGTTGAACGGTCAGTTAAAATGTCTTGAATCAAACTCCGAAACGAGAGAAAAAAACGGACACTCCTGAATGTCAGGATCATTTACTACATCTGTCAAGTACAGTACAGTGCAACCCTTCCAAAGCAACACCCTTTGGATGACGCAAAATTATGTCGTTGTTGAGAGATTGTCGCTCTAGAGATGTTAAATAAATAGTCAAATCGTACAGTGGGAAAAAAGCATGCTGTTGTTGAAGGGAGGTTGTCGCTCAAGAGAGGGCCGCTCTGGAGAGGTTGCACTGTACTCTAATTCTAATTGTCGGTTTATTTTAAGGACAGACCTGAAACAATTATTAATTGCATAAAAGAACTCTTACTTCACAATAAACGGTAAATTATATATTTTAGACTCTTCCTTTTAATTATGTATCCATTGATACACTATGTATAAAACAATGTAAACGAAATTAATCTCACAAAACAAAACTTTTATAACAATTATAACCAATTCATATCAGTTGTCCTTCATTTTTATTAATATATTATCTTTTTACATGATGTATTCATATTCGTTTATACATGATCATTAGTTGTCGATGCGCCGTAAAACACTATTAAACATTAAAAACATATCTGACGCCTCCTTTTATGAAAACTTATTGTGGGAAGTTTTTTCTTCAGTGATTGTTTTTTTAGCTTACTTTTATTATCTAACACACTTAATGTTTATGAAAAAGTTCTTGACATATACTTCTTATTCTTGGAATTTTGTAAGGACATAAAACACTAATGTCGGTTTTTATTGCTGCCCTGAACTAATATCCTTCAAAGTGCAATTCAGGTCACAAACCAAGTGATTTCTTCAACGTATACATCCGTTCGGCATCCGATATTTTGACTTTATTGTATTATGTATTGTCAAGGAATACGTTTCTGCTTTTATATTAAACTAGGTTGAGCCGCCGGAATGTGTTAACAAGACAGAAAGAAGATGCTCTTAGAAAGTCAGGATCATTTACTATATCTGTCAGATTACTAAAGGCTGCTGTTCTGTTCTTGTTTACAATCTTAGTTTCTAATGTTTTAACGGCACCCATGGTGTTGTACTTTATCATTTATGTTTTACAGCCTAGGGGAATAACAATCCATGTTCTTGCGGTTAATATATTGCGCTTTTGTCTTCAAGTCGAATATTTGGTAATACACATTGAAAGACAAACAGTATTGTGTTTTGTCAACTAGTGACTGCAGTTTCTGGTACAGCATAAATGTGTTTACACTTACGTTGGCTGTCTATCACAGCAGGCATAGCATAGATCTGTTGAGCTACTGGCAAACTTATTGTTCAATGAAATAAATCATTGTCTTGTTAATTATTGCACTATATTTATCTGTGCCGGTGTTCAGAGAAGTTTGTTGTTTATAATGCATTACCATATTGCAACGCCTTAGAAACTTGTGAAATTAAGAATTAGCGCTGCGCCCACCTGTTCGTAATATTGGACTCCTTATGATCAAAATAACTTCTGTAATTGAGATAAAAAATAGCACGAAATCAGTGTTACAACACCCGGTTGCCATAAAGCCAGGTACTTTTCACAGAAATAATCACTCGTCTACAAATAAAATTGAATTACATCCAACATCAAGTCAAAATTGATATCTTTGTGTTTGCAATTTATAAGTAGAGAATATTGTAAGCCTGACATTTAAGTATTTCATCAGAATTAAAAATTAGGATGCATTTATTAATACTTCGATTTGAACAAGTATTATTGATCATTTTAATTTCATGTATTGTACACAAGAAATATGTAATTGGTAAGACGTAACGCTGAATTATTTGTTAGTAAACCGAACTTATGACGGGAATGTATTGTACATTAATATATATTAAGGGCTGTAATGTTTCTAGGAGTATAATAATAAACATCTATTGTAAGCATTGAATAAAAATAACCAGGTTAAGGTTTTACTACACAAAAAATGTTTTGGTCGGTTGGACGAAAAACTTTATTTCCATTTTGTTGTAAACATATCGTTCGTACTTTGGATGCACGATTCGTCCCCAAATATGTTCGTAATTCGGATGCACGATTCGTCCCCAAATATGTTCGTACTGATAAAATCATTAGGTTTAGTGCCATAAAAGTTTATCGGTCTGGGTAACCATAAACACGACTGCTTACTTCTGGTTCCAGTATCCCATTCTTATCTGTTTTGTTGGTAATTATTTTGACTGTGCGGTTTGATAGGTTTGTGTAAACAAATGTAATTAGTGGTTAGAATAAGACACATCAGCTGTGCCTGTTTCCTTAGTTTATGTAACATCAATAATTTAATGTCAGCGTTCGAAGAAATACGCCCAGCTTACATGTTTGATTGTGAGGTTGTATAACTTACTCTGTCGGCGTTATTTGGAGGTTCTTAAAGAGGTGCAATATCTTAACAATAGTTGGTAGCTGTTTGAAGGCTTGTCATGCCGGCGTACGTGTCATATTTGTAATATTGTGCGCACATATAACGTCTGACATGCAATAAAAAGTATACAATCTAGAAGAAAGCATACGGTATGTGTTAATGTCTCATATATTCGCGGTGAAAACTTAGACACAAGCAAAAATGATGCCATTTTTTCTACCAGTACACAATAATAGTTGTATTCTAAGTAAACTAGCACTGAAGTCCAATAAGGCCGCGACCTTGGTCTAGTGGTTAGTGAGCTGGACTTGTAACCCGGAGATCCGGGTTTGAATCCCGGTCGCGGCAGGTTATACCTTTCTACGAAAATGTAACAAAAATGTCGATTTCCTCCTTATGTGGAAAAGTTACCGGCTCCTTATGGAAGGATAAGTTAGTACGAGTTAGTAGTCAGACCAGTAAAACTGGTTAGGTGAACCAGTCGCCAAATGAAAAATTGTTGAAAAACGGCGTTAAAACCAGTGAAAACATAAGTCCAATAAAATCACATGTTATAAAACATAATTTTACAAAGTATGGAAAACGCACTGTCTAAAGCAATTTTTCAACAATATGGTTATTAGTGGGGTACAGTTTATATTCTTTATACAATAAATATTACCGGCTATACAAACATTTAGCAATAAATTAATGGAAAAAACTGTTATAATAATTATTATGTTTGAATGAAAGCATTCTATAAATATTTGTCTACCACATGGACGTTCTATTTTTGGCGATTTAATTCACACTAAATACTAATATGGTCTGATGCGGACACTACAAAGTTAAACTTTAACATTTCCTACCCTCCCAAGATCAACAAGAATCAATTAGCATTTCCATAGTTTGTCGATAATTGTTATTGCATATAAAATAAAATAATCGGAGAACATATGTTGTAATGAGCAGCTTGGCGCACACAACAGGCGCGAACCTATCTCAATCAATTATCGTATAAATCAATAATGTATTAATAAAGAGTGATATTTCCTGGCAGCCTTTTTCATTGTTTGAGACATCATCGGCGATATCACTTTCCTACGATAATAACCGTCATAAGTATCGATTATGATACAGATCTGGTTCCCTAGTTTGGCACAAAATGTGTTTATTTGAAATACTTATCACTCAAATTTCACTCTGCAGCTTGCTATTGGAAAAGTTATTTTCCGTTTAAACAAGTCGTTGCTCGTGGCCTGAAGTTTTGACCTATTTGAACTATATGTATTTTTTTCTATATTTTCCGTACTTTAAGTTTTGATGCTTTAACTTTTAGAGGTAGATTTTCGAAGAGTTGATTATAAGCGTATGGGGGCATATTTCTATGTTGCTTACATTAATGCTTTGTTTTGTTACGCCGCAAGCTGCTGTTTTTATTTCATATTTAAAAACATCTGTGATCTTTAACAGTGGGTTTTAAGACCATAAAAGTTTGCTTATCTCTCTCTGGATATATCGATATGCAATCGAGATTACAGCCATGTAGTAGAATACAGTGTGAGGTCTAGCTAATAAAACCGGTTTCAACGCGCGACAGACCATTCAAATGGCAGTATCCCCGGGGACATTGTATTTTGTCCTCCCATTGGGCATGTATCTGTGTATTTGGTGGTTTTATGTCTATTTGTGTGTTTTAGGGAGTGTGGACTATTTTGTATGTATTTTTTTCTGGGAGGCCTGTATATATGCTAGTTACAGTCGAATCTCTCTAATCCGAACCTTTCCAATCCGGAATCCTCTCTAAACCGAACACGTCAGGTGGTCCCGATAGTTTTATAATGTATTTGATACTAAAAACATTAAGGAATCCGGAAACTTTGTATTCCGAAAATCCCCTTAATTCCGAATATTTTTGTCTGTCCGAGCAAGTTCGGATTAGAAAGGTCTTACTGCACTACAAAGCTATATAACGTGTCCTCCATCAGTTTGCATGCACTGTACCATAACTTGGATGACATAATTCAGTATAAATAAACGGTAAATCAGACAGACAGCGTCATTTAGCGGTATTACATAGATCCTTTGTCTGATCATGAAGAGTTCTTTCTCCTCCGAGATGTTGCGAATCAATCAATTAGGCCATACCAAATCGTATCTATGTTCCGCGTCCGCGGACGGAAAGGTTTTGATCGCCTGAGTCAAATAAAAAACATATCGTAATATTGAATATTTGATCATTTGAAATATCTTTATTGAACCATTACATGTTGGAACGATTTGCTTTGAATCAATATGCCTTCCAGTCGCCAAAATCGATCAATATTATGCTTATGTTTTGATTTAAGAAATGAAACATATTTATTCTCACTGAGTGACTGTTTGAACTTTTGATAGAAGCTAATATTTTGCGGCAATTAAGTAGGTAATTTGTGTTTTTTCCTGAGGCAAATGTTTGTTTTTTTTTCCGAATAGCTAGATAGGTTTTTGAACATCGATGTTACGCTAAACATAGACGCGATTTGGTATGGCCTTAACTGTATATATGAGACATATTGTATCTCACATCGTTGTCAGTGAATATCAGATATACGGTCAAACCTGTGTTTGCGGCCATCTCTGAATAAAAGACCACGCTGTGAATAAACGCCATTCTTTGAAAAACCGTTTTGTTTTGGCGATGCAAATTGGTGGTAAAGTTTAAAATGGGTGTAAACGCATTCGGTCATAGCTTGATGACTTTGTTATACATTGCAACGTTTGTAGTCATATCTAATGTGTTAAAATTATTTTTTTTGCGCAAACAGATTATCGATCCAGGAAAACATGATAATTATCATAAGATAATATAGACCCTATTAACTATATACTACAAACTTGTGCACAAAGGACACCCTGCGGAAAATCTGGAAATTTCCTTTGGAGACAGGTGTCTTTTGAAATTTAATTTGACTATGTATTATATCTTACTTTGGTTAACATATCGTAAGTTAGTATTGATAACGCTTAAGTAAATCTTGTCATATTATAATAAACAATCCTTTTATCGTTTATTAATTAATTGCACGCACATATACTTGCGTATTTTACACTGTATATTAATATATATATATTATATAATTATACGTCCTACCTCAAAACTTCACGGGCAACCCTCGTATTTCTGCCATTCCGTGTATAATTAAGGCGTCATACGTACGTGTTAATGCTTCTCAGAGAAGTTAATTGAAACAAAATGCTGTTATGAGTGACCGATACTCAATAAATGTTATATTAATTAATTTGATGTCATGTTGTTGACATTTTATTGCGACTTTATTTGTATTCGTGCTACAAGAGCTCGTAAACCAGTCCTGAGCCAAAATTGAATTATTTACAATTCCTAACAGAGCGTTTTGTAGCCGTGATCAATTCTGACAGACACAATACTGGATTTGAAAGTAAATGGACTGAGATGAATTGAAGCTATATAAGGACGATGTAAAGTGAACGAAGTAACATCTTATATTTCATTCTTGCGACTGATCAGCCATTGACTATCAATTGGTTGTAGGTAGCTTCTATTTATCTGAATAATCTAAAACAGCTGCAGAAAAACGCCACATTACAACCATCTCAATATTACGACCACCTTTTTATAACTACCACTGATTTCCCGACCGGCTTTCATTAACTTCCCTACAATTCAACTTGATAATGAGACCACCTCATTATTACGACCGATTTTTCGGTGTTTATAAAGAATTACACGGTAGGCGTCTTGTAGACTTGTTCTTCATATCCGCATGGTTGCATTAAACTACAACAATATTATCAGATAGACATATATTCATGTAATTCAATTCGCATGCGCCAGCGACATAAGTTCCATTTCAAGTTTATTACCCATGTGTTTCTCTCTTTTTTCAAGAATTACATTGCCAGTAAATGATAATCTTAAACCGATTTTCAGCTGTAAATTTACTGCAATATTACACCTCATTTCTATATCTGTAAAATTAGGTGTTGAATTCTCTGCTAGGATATTTACTGCTGAAAAGTATTCTAGCTTGTTTATGGCACATATTGTTATCTGTCTGCCGTCAATTGCCTGACACAATAAATTATTGTTTACAGTAGCGTCTCATTTTCTAACACGATTTCGCTTTCTTAAAGTCGAAGAACACTGGTAAAGTAAATTCCGTATGGCATTTCACTTAGAAGATATAACGAGATCTATTTAGTATTGCGACAATTCTATGTAAGTAAGGTTAATTAGATTTACATTAACGTGCCATCTGATCCTTAGTGAACGAAGAACTATGAACTAAGAACTCCATCACGAACGGTGAGAAACATTTATAAGTTCATTCACTTAAAATACGGTCGCTCCAAACTGGTCCATACCGGTACAACGTCCAATAAAAATAAATAATAGAAATGACTAAAAATTAGGAAGATTGCGAAGGCACCAAATGAAGACAATGGAGATGGAACATAAAAACTTATTAGCGTAGGAAATGGCGATTTTCGTTATGGGGATAAAGTTGTAGAACAGAAAACAGAGTGTGATAATGAAATAAACAAAGGTACGGACTTTACACGCCTAAATATCAATATAAATAAAGCCTTCATACATCAACTGCTGATAGGGGACGATGGGCAGGAACAAGATAGAGTACATAATCTAATATGTTACATAAAGGAACTCAACTAAAACGCATAGTAAAGGTATTAAGAAAAGTATATAGGCAACTGACTCTTTAAGAACTTGTTTTGTTCAATTCCAGCTGCCCGACTAAAATGAAGAAAAAATACTGCGTGTGGAAGCGAAACAAAATTGCATTAAGGATTTTATTTGGAGTTGATTGTACAAATAAAATACGTTATTCAAATAGGATGTTGTTATTTGCGGAAAACAATCAATTTCCCTTTGATTACATCTTCACTTTACTTTTTTGGGGGGATGGTTTTGTCGTACAACGACAGTGGCACAGGGATATAGACAATAAGAACTCAACTCAATTCATTTGGTTATGAAAATAAATTCCAATCTTTTTTTAATATTTTTTTTCTTAAAATATTTGTTTATAAGTTACTTTTGATTTTGTTTTCATTTTTTTGTCCGACAATTATTATCTCACTGTCACTGTTATTGAAATAATTCTTAAATAAAAACTTACGTTTGAACGTCAGTTTTCCCGACATGCTTGTGTATAAAAGATCATGCAATACATAAGCTATACCTTTGATCAACCCACCTCCTCCTTTGTCATAAATTTGATATGAACTTATATGGAACTGGATGGATTTCGTAAAGGTCTACTGGGTGTGTTTGATGTAAATTACTACGAACTGATTGCATTGGTTTTATTCATATTTAATTCTCTCAGCGACACGCATAGACATTCTAAACCCAACTATCCATTGATCCTTTTAGACGGTTACGCTCAGCTGTAATTTGTGCATGAAAACAATTTACGAATTGACGTCTTGGATTACATCAACCGGACAAAACATTGTAACAGTGCCAACGGATAAGTTATTATCATTTAACGATCTATTCAGTTATTTTTTTTAGTGAAAGGCTACATTATGCAATACGCGGCTAAAATAACGAATATACATATTGGGACACTAAACAATATTACATTATGCAATAGTCGGCTAAAATAACGAATATATATATTGGGACACTAAACAATATTACATTATGCAATACGCGGCTAAAATAACTAATACACATATTGGGACACTAAACAATACTAGATTATGCTATACGCAGCTAAAATAACGAATATACATATTGGGACACTAACCAGACAATACTACGTTGGATGTTAACATCTACTGTTTCCGGGTTGTCTGTAGCTGGAGTCATAATTATGAATTATGAATTATGAATTATGGAAATCGTCTTACTGATCGGATCTTTTCTTCTTGTTATGAAAGACAGTTCAAGCAAACTATATCAATTACAATTAGTCTGATATGCTGAGAGGCATTCGATAGGACCGGTATTTAGATAATGCTCTGCGTAGATAGGAAACATTTCCAACAACAATGCATGGAAATAAATGCAGTGGAAATCGCTCATGATTTAGCTACATAAACATTAGTTTTAGATTTGAGCTTAAATAGTAAAACATGTACTATTAATTGTTGCAAAGCTCAATGAGAGGCGCCTGTTCTTTAATATTTGCGTGCTTGATGCTTGCCTTACCTACATTTTCAAAATGCATCTAAAATGATTATAAACTATCATTAAACGTAAGCATTAATTAAGGATATCTTTTGAACAAACATTATGAATGAGGTTTATTCTATAATATCTTTTTGAAATCGTACGTCATGCCAAGCTGTTACCAATAAGCTGGAAATAAATAGTTGACTAATGGAGATCTTAAACACTATTTATCGACAAACTATCCTTTGAAACATTACGTGTCTGTTTGTATTTTCTTTACAGATGTCACGTATGCACATAACACATAAGCTTATGATATAAACTATAAAGCTAATCTGCTTGGGACTCCACCAGGAAAAGGTATTTTGTTGTGGTTTATTATTTAGCCCTATTTGCTTTAACTTAAGACAATTCCATTGAGGAATATGCAGCATTTTCATTTACGCATTAAGTCATGAAGAAATAGCCGTTTTTACGGTTATCCGTCCGAGCCTATGTTTTGCGCCGACCCCAAAATTTTTTTCAACAAAATCCAAAGTGCGAAGATATTTGGGGACGAATCATACCCCCAAAGGACGAAAAGGTCCTGCATGTTTGAATCAGCAGAAAACTACCATTTGTCAAGGTAGTAACCCTTTCTGCCACCGTCATGTTGTGTGATGAATGAATCAAAGTGTAAATACCGTGCCGAGACTCTAGATTATGGTTCTCATTAAATGCAGCCAAGATAATGCTGTGTGCAAGACTCCTTGATTCCCCATCCTTACTGCGTTCCCCAACCTGCTTCAGCTAGATATGTCTAACGTTAATCATAATTAAAATATAACATCCGCTTAAGAATAGCCGGTTAGATAATGAGTACACGTCATATGCATGAGCATAAAACACACAAAATCTTATAATATTTCTGGGAAGCAGGATTTTTCAATGAAGGCCACCGTACAGTTCTTGGGGGATCGTCTCAGAACAATTTTGATTCAAAAGCGTACAAAATGATACAAAAAGGGGGGTCGTCTCAGAACAATTTTGATTCAAAAGCGTACAAAATGATACAAAAAGAGGGCTCAGGTAATTCTTCTGATGTTGACCTTGTATGGTCCTGTAGGTGGGGAGCTTTGATAGGATGATTGTTAATCTGGGGAAGATAAGATGTTTTGTATACGTTTTTTTAATTTCTAGAAATTCTTTTCTTATCTAAATTTACCAAATACATTTAGCAAACTTTGAGTAGAGCATTTCATTTTAATATAAAACCGTATTCGTTTACTGGCAAATACAAAGGTATAGAGGGGCAGAATATTTTGTCAAAACTATGATTCAAAATGAAATTATAATCTCAAAATTGGGTCAGATATTCATCGTCATTGATCATATCTGCCTCTTCATTGGAGAGAGATCTATTCGTGCATATTTTGCTACAAGCCGAGAAGAAAGTTATTTATTTATTCATGCAGCAAAACTTTTTTAAAGCATTCAGTGATGAGAAATGAGAGAAACTAGTGAATTCTCGTAGAATGTCACGAACAATAAATTTTGTTGTTTTTTTTTGCTTGTCAAGAAAAACTCTCACGAACAGTTCAACATTTGTTACTTATGCTACACTGCACACAATCATATGGCCCTGTTTGAATCAATCATATAGTGTCACTTGAAAATATTGGTAAAATATGGTTGGCAATATTATTCATAATCATTATTGGGTGGGGTATTATAATCGTTCTGAATTTATGCTTGTTAATTGCTCGTTTTTATTCGTTATACAGAGCAATGTCTCCAGAACGGCCCTCTCTTGAGAAACAACCTCCCTTCAACAACATCATGATATTTCCCGCTGTATGATTTAACTTTAAAATCAACCTCTCTAGAGCAACAACCTCTCTTCTTAAAGACGTGACCTTGCACCACGCCAAATGTCATATTTCATGTTGCCAAGAATTTCAATCACGCGGTGTCATTGAAGAGATTAAGTCCAAGCGATCCTAATTTTAAAAAATGAGTTAATGCAAAATTTTCAGTCGTGGGCTATGGTATACATAACGTACATGATCTTACGTATGCAGACTGTTTGAGCAATTTGTCACCACATAAAATCTTCATAACGGACTAAGTATAATTCGCTTTTTTCCCAGGGGGATTAACCAACAGCCAGGGTCATTTGGTGAGTTTGACTGACTTAACGGTGTAGAAAAACTTGGGTCTACCCCTGGATAGAAACCACTGACCTTCCATAACCCAGTTGTACAGCGTCCCCACATGTGAAATTTGGTTTTGGATGGGATTCGAACTCACAGCGGTGACTGACTAATGATAACGGACTAGTAATAATAACCACTCGACCTCGGAGCTCCTCAAGTATATTAATCAGTTATACTTTCTGTGTTTGCTCTCATGAGGCTAAATTTCTTTTTGAGTTGAAATGGTAACTAAATTGTGTTATTAGATGATTTATTTTATTTTTTAAGGACCTGTCGACAGTAGTTTTAAGTGTCACACGGAGTTTTGTATTCGTTAGTTGTATTGCACACATCAATAATTTACGACAAAGCTATGCCAATAAATGTTTTATTTCTTAAGGTAAATTACGCCATCTAGATTACATGGACCAATGACTTTGAACCATCATTCCTTAATTATACATCATATACTTCTAACATTGCTAATTGTTGTTATGCCTCTGTGATAGAATGGTTATGGTCTCTGACCGGTAGTCACTAGACCCTCTCCGTTATATGTTCTAATCCCACTTGGGACCAGGCAATGTTCACATGTAAGAAAGCTGTCCAGTTAACTTATGGAAGGTCTGCCGTTCCACCCGGGTGTACTCCTGGGGGGATCATCCTCCACCTTTACAGCTCGGAAAATGACCCTGCCTGTTGGAGCAACGTTTAAACCCCAGGATTAAAATAAAGGTAGTGGATAAAGTAATACCTAAGAAACTAATACACGACGCATTCAGTTTAATCTATGACTGCGAACATGACAAGGCAATTACCGAGACAAGACTTAAATTCCCAGGTAATATTTATCCACTAATATTTCAAACCATAGAATTATTAATTATTTTGTTATAGCTCGTGTTGACGTAATGCTTGATGTGCGATATAAGCAATTTGATGCTCATTAAGAGAGTAAATATCGTGGGTTTTAGTCCTATGCGTAAGTTATGAATATTTTAATGTTCATAAAGAAACGGGGGTTTTATCAACAGTTTATGGTTAGCATTAATACGGGCGGAATGACTTGTTGAGGCAATTTATGTAATCGATCGATCCCGATCGGACCATTTTGACGGACTATTTCAATTTAACGATTCCTATTTTATCATACAAACGGTTAGATGCCTGAGTCAGAGACAGACTACAAACGTATAATGTTGAGCGATGGGATGAAAAATTTATTAGGGCTATATACGCAATATTATAGGGCTGTAGGGATAAGTCTGTAAAGTCGTTTTGCTTTGTAATTTGCATCACATTATATATACAATGTACATATATAGAGGATCTTGAATGAGTACTCATTCCTTACCATTTTTATTAAACGAGTTGACTAAATAATATGACACGAGACTCTATTTTTGTCAACGAGTTTAATAAAAATGGTAAAGGATGAGCACGAATGTAAGATTCTACTTATCACATAACCGTAAAAACGACCTCAGAAAATGAAACAGACTACAGGATGACGTCAAGATGACGTCAGTACAAAACGTCCAGTGTAGACTGTTCACTACTGTGCGCAAAAAAATAGTGCATGTCTCTATTAATCGTTTGGCGATAAAATGCAAGATAAAAGACATAAAATTTTATTCACACAAACATCATTTTATTCATTAATAAAATCATCACGAATCGAAAGTCGACCATGTTTACAAATATCGTAGTAGCGTAGTAATACAAAATATGCAAATATAGTGATTTGGCTAATTTGAATATTTATTGCACGGTTTGGCAGTGCCGAACGATATTTCCGGCACGGGTTTACGGCACTCTTGGACCGGAGGTTATGTGATAAAAATATATTTTTTATTTCTTGAAAATAATATGTCGCCGAAACATCACTGGAATACAAGAATAGGAATCATATTTATTTATTATTTACCTCTCTTCAACACAATAGCATATACTGCGCTCCATCCGAAGAGCAACACTTGTTAGGGTCGCAAAAAAGTGTTGTTCTTTGGAAAAAGTTGTTGTTTGGAGGGAATTGATACAATCGTGGCAGTTGTTTTTTTATTATGTGTATGTGTGCCTTTTACTGTCGTTTCTAGGAGGGAATCGGTCTTTGGAGGGGACGTTATTGGAGGGAACACTGCATAAACCAATATAAACAGTATCTATGTTAAAAACATATGTTGCCACTCACCCAGTGAGTTATAAGAGATTATTGAACAATACGAACATTTGTTTATATAAAATCCAGTTAAATAATTAGCGTAGATAAATCTAATACATATATCAATGAAATAAAGTGAAGATATTATAAAAACCTATTTAAAAATTTAAATATACGGTTAAGAATATGATGGCAGGGCTTTGGCACATGTAAGTATCATGCTTTTGTCAGAGAATAAAATACCATTTTCTCTAAATCACTAAACATGTCAAAGTTGAAACAAGCACGTTTAGTCTCAGAACACAAAATGCATCGTAATAGTGTGTGCTTGTATGGTTCAATGTTTTGTTCTTTCATGCAAAAAAATACCTAACAACAACATCAACTATAAAAGTAATAGAAAGTTTTCCTGCTTAAATTGCCTGCGCTAGAACAATGATTTCAATTTTAACTTTTTATGA
Source organism: Lutraria rhynchaena (assembly GCA_008271625.1). Classification (NCBI taxonomy): domain Eukaryota; kingdom Metazoa; phylum Mollusca; class Bivalvia; order Venerida; family Mactridae; genus Lutraria; species Lutraria rhynchaena. Next base: position 1,846,471 of record VIBL01000019.1, on the reverse strand, counting down.
TTACAAAATGTCTTTCTTTGACTTTTTTTCTTTTTTCTCTTTTGAATCAAGATTACTGCTAATCTGTTAGCGTAAAGAAATAAGCATACACACGTTTGAACAATTGCTCTCAGGTGAATGATTTTACATTTATTTACTTATTTCGAATTCAAATGATTGATTGAACTGTTTTTCCTGATGATAAATCGGTCGATTATCTATTTAATGTAAATATAAAGTATGTAACCTTGGTACTAACTATCACGTCCAGTGATGTCTGATACTAAAATAAATTACCATATGTACTTACAATAAATTGCTGTAAGTATTTGAAATAAATTACCATAAGCAATTAAATATTTGCCACAAGTACTTAAAATATACTGCTATAAGTACTTAAAATGAATTACCATAAGCGATTAAATATTTGCCATAAGTACTTAAAATAAATTACCATAAGTACTTAAAATAAATTACCATAAGTACTTAAAATAAATTACTTATAAGTACTTAAAATAAATTACCCAAAATACTTAAAATAAATTATCACATGTAATTTCAAGCGTTGATTCAGTTTTATCATTTTACATTATGCCATATGAAATTGATAATCTGATTTTTTCTATGTCTGTCTAATTATTAGTTTCTGAAACACAACAAAAACTACCGCTTATATTTAGATTGTTTTCATGGCTTCCAGCAATTACGTTCTAGAAATGATGATATTGAAATAAAAACATTTTAGGATAGAAAATCTAGGTTGAGATATTATTGAATAATTTGAGAAATTGAGTGATTCTAGCTGTTATTTCCGTGTTGTTACGCAAACCTTTCTCAGAATAATGATAAAACATCGAAGCACATCTGACACAATGGACTGTTTTATTGAGTCCCAAGGTGGGTTTTTTTAACGTAAAAAAATGTCTGTTTTATTAACTAATAGCTTGTTCCTATATTCATGCAAATATTTCACTGCTGTATGTGCCCCTAAAGGCAAAACTTGTGGTGCTAGGCTGTAATACAAATGATACAAAATGGGTTAATGTCGCAAAGACATGCTAAATGAAATTGAAAAAAAGTATAATGTACATTACTTTAGTCAATGTCTGGAAAACAGACTGGCTTAGTAAGTGAAAATATAAAAGATGTGTCTTATTGTCTTTTACATGTCTCCTTTATTCATAAAGACATAGTGAACGGAATACGGCGGTATAATGTACATTTATGTACTTATTATTGTACATTTATATGTAGTAACTTATATAGTATTTTATGTAACATTTAGACGTATATTTATACTCCGGGGACAAAGAAAAGCCCCTTCTAGTAATAGTTATTTTTCACTTTTCATAAAAAATCGAATGTTGAAAGTTATACATCCGAAGGACGCACTTTTCATTTTGCGAAAAGAGCATTGAACGCTAGTCAAGCGAGCCTTTGGTCATAAAATTTAAATAAAGTTCTCACCGTTCTCAATAGGAAGCATCAAAGGAAATACAAAAAAATACACATTTTTCTTTTTTCTTTTATGATTTTCTTTTGATCATGATTAAAGTTTTTATTACGAGTTTTACACACAGCGCCTATAAAATATGAACGCACATCAATAAATATTTTTTGTATGGTAGAGGTTTACACCGTAGAATGGCCGTGCTTTTTCTAAACAACTGGTATGAAATCTGCGTTACTTTCCATTTTTAGAATTTGCAATAAATACAAGTGTTAGCAATTGTTCTGGTAACCAAATATCTGGTGTAGAATTGTTGAGCATTACGCCCGGTTCCCAACCGCCAATTACTAGTATACTGGAGTTTTAACGTCTCACGGTGTAAAAGAAACCCTAGCATACACCTGGGTAGAACCACCGACCATACGTGAGCTAACTGAACAGTTTCCTCATAAAAATATGTGAACTTTTGGCCCCGCGTGAGATTCGAACTCATAGCGAAGAGGGGCTAGTGATTAATTACAAGTCAGATCTCATAAACACTCGACCACGGAGGCTTGGCAATCGTCACTAGAAGCATTAAGCCCAACTTGATAGTGATTGTTATTGATTATATTGCTCTATGTTGCTATTTCTATTAAACTGACCGTTTGATAGTCTATGCAATGTACTTACGGATACTTCAATTTGTCTAACATTCTATGTCTGTAAAATTGCTGCAAACATCGCAGACACGGTCAGGTTCAGAGATTAAAATCAGAATTGTATCCGTATATTATTGCCCCCCCAAAAAACCAAGTATATTACCTTTTTTGCTTTAACATTTAGACAAACTAAAATATGACACAACTATAGTCGCACAAGATCATTATATAAAAAGTAATAAGTTTCATTCTGTTTATATTTGAATCGCACGGGTATATTACGTCGTGTATAGTGCAACCTCACCAAAGCAACCCTCTTTGGGAGAAGCAAAATTATGTTGTTGTTGTTGTTGAGAGGTTGTTGCTCTAGACATCTTAAATCATACAGAGGGGAAATCATGCTGTTGTTGAAGAGAGGTTTTTGCTCAAGAGAGGGTCGCTCTGGAGAGGTTGCACTGTATATGCATATATATAGAAGGATATATTTGACCCATACATTTAACGTTATAATAGTACTGCATGGTCAGTTGTTCATCTGTGCATTGAATATTGTAGTGATTGTAGGAATATAAGCCGCTTTAAACAGCTTTGTTAGATTAACTCTTTAGCGGCGTGGTTGCGTGTCCCGCTTCAGTACTAGGGGTCCTGGGTTCAATCTCCGGGTAAGACCATGGCTTTTTCTCGCTCCTAATTTACAACAATTTCATAAATTATGGTTTAAGGTAAATTTCAATTAAATAAGTAACAGTTAGAATTCCCTCAATTTATCGATGTCTGTTATTTCACACACCGTACAGACACCTGCTGTTATAGGCAGCACGATATAAGCAAATGATGCCAGTTATATCGTATTGATCCATAAAATGTGGATAATTCAGTCAGCAGTTTTCAAAGCAGTATTTTTGTTATATCACTGTGAAGTATCTAAAATTTCATTTGGCTGCAATTAGGGCTTTGAGATAATTTGATACTCGCACAGAAATACAATATTAGGCTTTAATTAAAAAAAAATGGATTGCTGTTACGCGGACACAAACTTTTAACAGTGGATAGGTAAGAAAGCATTTTTGATAACATTATATGCTTATAAAGAAAACGGAAAGTTAGAATGAACACAAAATAGTTTTTTTTGTCAAAATTGGTAAAATATTTTGGTTTATGGGATTTTCTAATAAGTCGGTCACGTGACTGCAAACCGAAGATTTATTAAGAATGGCCTCATTTAGTGAAATTGTCAGATTCTCTGGTAATATGAACACATTACGGCGTCCTGTCAAATTCATAAAGGATATTTCCTGGTGTCAGTAATGGAAGCCATGGTAGGATACTATAGAGTCCAGATTTCTTGACAAATTAACCTGCACGAATAACGACATCTGAACAAAGATATGGCTAGATTTTGGATTTGTAAGAAAATGTTGACTGCTGAGAAGAATTTGGTAAAGAGTATATTCTTGTTTGTTGATTAATATTGATTAAAGCCGATGCTTCAAACCTGGACTCATAACCTAGCGATCCGGTTGCAGCAATCCATACCCTTCTATGAAAATTTAACAAAAAATATCGACTTTCCTCCATATGCGGAGAAGTTGAGAAGTCGCCGGCTCCCTGTGGAAGAATAAACTAGCACTGGCTAGTATACAGTCCAAGAAAGCTAGTTAGGTGAACCAACCGTCATACATAGCTAAAAAAATGTTGAAAAACGGCGTCAAACCAGCGAAAAACAATAATTCATCATCTTAGGCATTAAAATGTTTTCATTTTTATCTCAAGTAATCTGTGTATATTTGATATGATATCTGCTATGCATTGAATTTTTAATTACACAGATTGTGTCTTGCAAGTGCTTCGTGCATTACGAATATCAAAATAATAATCTGAAATATGATTTGTTGTTAATTTGTTTTTAAGTAAAGTTGCCGCTAACGTGACGTAATGCTGACGAAAGGAAATTTATGCAGTTTATAATTATTGAATATGATCTCATATTTTGTATCTCTAAATTCAAATTAAACATGGCGGTCCCAGGTTTAACATCTGACACGCATCTACGTTAGGCCTGACTAGATTTTTTGCATCATCAATAAACGTACTTGCCATTCAGCCTGTGTAATGCACAGAGAGGGTAAACCATGAGCAATTGGGCAACAAACAGGATGAACTTATCCAATTTACCTTAAGTTTAAATAGATACAGGATTTTATCTACTATCATACACAGCATTATTCTCATAATAATGTGAATGAAAACAGACTTTATCTGAACTTTACAATCACTAAACTCCAGACGTTCTTAATTGAAACATCTGAAAATCTGCCATAATAGTGCAGTTTTATTATCCGCCTGACACCTTCGTATCTACCCTCGAGCTTAACACATTAAAAGTGATATCACTGACAGAAGAAAAGATAAATATGCATATAATAATGTAATGACAGATCAAGTATTTTATTGTTAGCAGAATACCGTAGGTTTCTCTTTACTGTTCTGTCATTTTGTATTTAAAGTCGTATATCGAAGACATCTCTTCTTGGGGGTTTAATGTCGCACTGATAGCCAGAGACATATAGCGACTTTTCCAGCTTGAACGGCGGAGGAGCCCACTGGCGTACACCTGGGTAGAACCACCGACCTTCCTTGAGCTTGCTGGACAACTTCCTCACGTGTGAAATTTGGTCCAAGGTGGTATTCGAACTCACCGGAACAGGTGATTACTAGTCAGACACCATAACCACTCAACCACGGAAGCCCCAAACACAGCTCTAACGAGCGCAAACTTGCGCATTATATATGATACATTTGTGAATAGTCTGTACTGAGATTTCTTATCTTCAACATTGTCTTGAATAAAGTGATACTGTAATACCGTATTTCTCAAACAGATTAAGCCATCTCAAGGGATTTGTTTGTGTCAATAGAATTCTGGGATCATAATTTAAATGCCAGACACATAAAAATCACATCTCATGTTTTTTTTTATTATTAAGCCTAAATAATTCCTGGTTTTCGCTAACCCGGCCGTCCTTATTTTTCTTGCCAAAATATTTTCGTGTTCATATGAACTATATCTCCGAATTAAAAGAGCGAGTCTGAAAAAAGGTCTGCCAGCCTATGCATAGTTTTTGGGGATGATGACGGATACCAGATATTTATTTTTGGGGCCCTTATAGAGATGTTAAGACATTTATTAATGCCGACATCGTATGTAACAGACGTAAAAATCCCAGGCTGTTTAGAATATTGCGTTACTTTTTTCAATTGAACATTTTAACACTGACGTCAACTTTTCTACGTAAACTGTGCTTAATACATGACATCACCGTGTAGACAAGTAACGCCAGTGTCTAGTCACTCAATTGTTAGAATGGAAATAGATCGTTTTGTGCACTATTGTTTCATATAGCACGATTTTTCGTTCAGGCTCATGCAATTAATCATTCAGGCCTATCGGCCTTCGTGATTTGATTACTACACGCCTGAACTCAAAAGCGTGCTGTATGAAGCAATAAAACACGCAACGTCATGATCTATTTCCTAATTCTACGTTACCGATATGAACTTAACGAGACAATCAACAGTTTATACCAGTATGAAAATATCATGTTAACGCAACTTATTACTTGTGGGGGAATCTGTTCAGAGACGTAAAGCTCCAAGCTGCTGTTACTCAATAAAAAAGACCATTAATTAGTTGGTAACAGGTTGCATTCATTTGTAGTTAATTAGTTTAGCCTTTATTTACGAGTGTGCATAAAACAAATTGTCATAGGATTTATTAACAATTACAGAAAAATTATACATTATTAAACGTGTAGTATTAATGTTTTTTCCTACAATGCGTTTTGCAATAATGATCAATTTAGGCCTATTTATTTAATGCATGTATCGAAAGACAATGTTTTATCCAATAGATTACAATACAATACATTTGTATTCTATGGAAAAGAAACAATATCTACAGATGGTTATATTAATATATAATTAAGGTATATATTAAGGGTTGTTGGTTAAGCAAGGATTCTCAACGATTTTAAAACGGATGTGTTGTTAATGTCATTATCCTCGTTGCAGCAGGTCATACGCTTCTATTAAAATTTGACAAAAATATTAATTTTCCTCCATGTGTGCCGGCTCCTTGTGGAAGGGTAAGTTAGCACTGGTTATTACACAGTCCAGGAAAACTGAAAAAATGTTGAAAAACGGAGTTAAACCTAGTTACAATGACACATAAAAAACAAAAACAAACATGTACTAAAAGACAATAAATGTGTTTTAACACAAAATAAATAAATAAATAATGATAAATAATAAAACATGAAAATACAAACTATAAAAAGTTATGCTGCGGAGCATTTTACTATTAAAAAACATCTCCTGAGTCATATAAAAAATATGTATTTGTAAAATATATAGCATTCTATTGAGTTACCTTTTATACAAGGGGTTGGTTTAAATGACAAACGCATTTTAGCGTTTCGGCATCAATCATGGTCCGGAATGCATCGGGTCTAATAATTATTATCTCAATAAATTTTGACGATTTTGAAATAAAACAATTTATCAACTAATTCTGGATTTAGAAATTTGCTCGCATGATCTTAAGGACCAAAACAAGAGAAAATCAATGTCTTTTTATTTATAAAATATGTTCGAGTTAATTTTATGCTATCGTGTTTGCACCATTCCAGTGGGTCAGTTGTTAGGGCGTGTCCGAGGTCTCTGGAACGCCCGGGACAAGAAAGTTCACATGCGGCGTGGTTCTTCTAGACGGCGACTTCAATCATCAACTTCTACCGGCTCAGCAAGTATGTTTTGTGTAGATAATGATTAAGATTATCAATCTAGATGACAATGTTTGGGATTTAGACATGTATATTTGTATCTTGCTGGAATTAGGGTTAAGTGCCTGTCTTTTTTTCTGATCCACTCTTTTTCCATAATTATGCCGACAGAGGTGAACTGTTATTTTCAGCTCAGATTTGAATTATCAAATACATTGAATACTGGATAATGTCACATTGACGTTCGCGGTGTCAGTGTTTCATGGTCTTTTATAAGTCCCAAATTAGCTCTTAAAAGCCTGATTGCGTACTTTAATTACATTAGGTAGATTGAAGCATGTCTTGTAATTACTATGTCAGGATACAGGGCGCATTATTCCCCACATTTTTGCGCAATCATTCCAGTAGACACGTCTCCACTTAAAGCAATAACTTTCCCGTATACTAGTTTTTTATCAGCGATATATCCATTCGGAAATTGTTGTTGACATATCCGTGCAAACCGCATTTACGTAAGCAAACACTATTCCTACATTATTCGCATATAGCGCATACGTTCAGCTGTTCCTGGTAATTGTATAATTTACATCTTTGCTATTACGTTGGTGATCATTGCACAAGATGTGTCTCATGGGGAGGGAGATATTCGTGGAGTTCAACGAAATACCGAACATGAGGTATTTCTGTACCATTTCGATGATGTACCAATTCAAACATCGGTCATTTTTTTGTTAAATTCCTCTTTCATTTCATCATGGCGATCTATGATAAATGCTAACACGAAGAAAAATTTACTCATTTGTAACTCTGTCTTGACGGTCAGACCTCTGGTTTCACTGACCATTTTCATTCTTGATTGCGAGGTGCGCGGAATTCGTATTATGTTAGCAGGTAATCAGAAACACTTGTTAGGTCAAGAGATTCCGTGCTGTAACTGAAATATTGTCGATAAACCGCCTTTGAAACTTCCACAAATTATCGTCGCTGTGATGTAAGGGAAACAACTCATACAGAATGTATGTAAATGTTTAACACGCTTGCAGTTCTTTCTGATACGCGCAAACCCAACAGCACCGGAAATCATTTAATATGCAATACAGGGCGACAAAAAAACTATTGTCTTTACCAGTTATTGACCGTCGTCATTGAATACAATTTTTTTGTATTGGCTGTATAAATTCAATACATCCACTTACTCAGCCGCTGAATAAAAGTCTACGCATGTTATGGTTTAAAGGTAATTTTCGACCTAAAAATTTGTTGAAAAAGTTGAGTAAAATAATCTAAACGCGGACGATTCGATTAAAACTCACTGCGCTTGTTATTAGCAAATAAAACGATTTTCGCTCTACCTTCACGCACTGAAATTAAACATAATGTTTCGTCGAAGTTTTAATTGTTTTAGTGAACATTTGTAATTTGCTGCAAGATAACTCATGGCGTAAATAAATATGCTGAGCTTGACATGAATTGAATGCACCCAGTTACTTTATGAAACAAAAATGCTTGAACAGTGTTTAAAAGATTATCGAAGCTTTGCCAATATTTGTGAGCATATTTCAGTAAATACAATTGCTCATTTGGCACCACTTAATTTTTTATCGAACGAAAGTATGTTTATGCAACATTTGTTGCTAAAATTACATGATATATGCGTATACTAACATATGGCAATATCAAACTTAAATGCTAGATAATATCACGTAGATTTTCTCTGCATGTTGCCTCGAGTTAGGCGGATGGAACGTCTGTTTCATAATTATAGGAATTAAAAGACTAATTGTAATTCTTTAATATATATGATGATTGTTATTAAGATAATAAAACAATTAACTTAAACAATTATTTCGACTATTCTTTAAATTAATTATCTTTTACTGCAAATGTAATACAAATAATTTGTGTTATTGCATATTAATATTATTTATGTTTAGCGGATTTATACAGTCAAACCTGTTAACAAACGCCATCCTTGAGAACGACAAAATGTGACCTTTATTGACAGGTGTCCTTTATTCGGAGGTCAGTTTGTTCTAAATTATCAATAGTGGTAATTCAATGAATGGTATTTATTCACAGGGTGACCTTTATTCGGAGATTAATGAGTGTATAGATCAATACAAAACTATCAATTACAGTAAGACCTCGATAACGAGGCCACCTTCCGGACCCGAAAATCGGTAGTAATAATGAGGTGGTCTCATTATCAAGTTGAATTATAGAAGGGTTTTTAAGAACCGGTCCGAAAATAAGTGGTTGTCATGACAAGATGGTCGTAATGTTGAGGTGGTTGTTATTTGAGGTTTTACAGTATTATAAGAAAGTTAAAGCATTTTATATACTTGATAATGTAATACAGTGTAACCTGTTCAAAGCAGCACCCCTTGGGAGAAGCAAAATTGTGTTGGTGTTGTTGTTGTTGAGAGGTTCTTGCTGTAGAGAGGTTAAATTAATAGTTAAATCGTACAGAGGGAGAAATTATGCCTTTTGTTGAAGGGAGGTTGTTGCTGCATTCCAATTAGTTTGACCGACTACGTATTTTACATAAGTCTAAAATAAAGTTCCGTCCGGATCTGTACCATTTTTTTTTCAAAACAATGCAGCTTTAATGATTTAATCATTTTTTTCATATTAATCAAATAATCAGTGTACATCAATTACATATCATAACAGGAAATCATCTGGAGCCCAATAATGCGGCTTGGGTGTTCAAAATTAATGCTTTGCCTTTCACCTTTACACAGCCCGTCCGCCTAGCTCAATAGATAAAGCGTTAGTTTCACGGACCTTGGTTCATCAGGTCGAACCCTAGACGACTTGGTTAAAGACATATCATTCATGTATAGAAGTTGACAGTTTCTTTCGGAGAACAAGGTTGCTACAGGATTGGAATCCAGGAAATCTTGTATGACTGCTGAACTACAGTCGGAAACTGGTGTATAACTCGAAACAAGTAAAACTGATATTTTTACATAGAATAAAAACATTATTTCGTTTTCCGTTAACAGATTTGTAAGGATCAAAAGTATGCAATTTTGATACAAATGAGCTTATCCTAATGTATATAGAATGTTATGTATCTTGTTGCTTTGGTGTTAGGTACGTATACGCGTTTCGTATCTATATGGCAAACTATGCGGGTAGGTTGTAAAGGTACAATACTTTTTGCTAGCCTTTTTATTATTATAAAGCAGACAAGCAAGTACATTTTAACTCTTCGGTCAAAAATAGGTTCATTTTGCTCAACTGGTCAACTAAGTTTCCATAATTACAAATCTTTGCTTGGAAAAAATCTTTGGAGAATTTCGTGTATTAGGTTCAATGTCCAAAAATTGATTTCCGACATTGGGTTTGAAAGCTAATCTATTACATAATACGGGATGTCAATTTGGTGAAATGAAATTATTTTGCCCTGTATTGGTTTGTGACAAAGTCACCGGTGATAGGAACAAGAACATGTTCTACTGACTCAGCTCCTCAGGTGTATTGAATTAAGCAATGATGATGTAACTCTACCACTGTACGATCTGGTATTTAGGCCATCCATAAATCAATATTGTGTTGCGGTCATGCGAACTAAACTTTTAACCGTAGCTGGGTAGGTAGGTAGGCATTTTTGTTAACATAAAGCTGAAAGGAAAAAAAACATGTCAAAATCGCTGAAAAATTGGTTTGGGGAATTTTTTAATGACCCGGTCACCTAACTGCTAAATAGCATTTTTACGAATGGCCTTATGGTATGGTACACTCCAGTAAATGCTTGTAGATCAATCTTTTTACCTGGAAATTCCCCGATCTCTTACACTGTGTACCTACCTTGTTCTGAACCCGCTATGCTTTTTATGAGTAGACCTACATCAAAGTACAAACAGATACAGCTTCCCATTCACAGAACTTCTTATCATAAGGCCATACTTAAAAAAATATGTTTGCTGTATCATGACGGACTCATAAAAATTGCCTCGACGCAACATTTTTAACTATCCAAGTAAGATAACACCATTTCGTTTTTAATAATTGCTTTCCAGAAAAAATCCTTACCTACCTACCCACTTATAAAATTTTGGGTCGCGTTACAACAAACGAACAATATTTTTAAGCGTGGCCCTAGTCTTAATTCTGAACATCAGATAAGATTGAAGTTCACGATCTAGCAGTTTATTGTTTTAACTATTAGCTAAACAAACATGGAATGTCAAGAAATTGACATAAGGTCGACAAACACATATTTTGTGACCCTTTTTGTAGAAATGCTAATGAAGTTGATATATGTACATGATTAGAAATATAATTATGCATTACAATGAAACCACGTATAGTGACCACCTCAATATTACGCCCACCGTGTTATAATGTTATAACGACCACTTATTTTCGGACCGACTTTCAATAACTCCCATGTAATTCAACTTGATAATGAGACCACCTCATTATTACGACCGATTTTTTGGATCCCGAAGATCATCTGTCGAGGTTTTGCTGTTATTACGACACTACCAATTATATTGAACGTCATATCACATGACAGTCACATGACTGTGTTGTAGTGTTTTAATCTTTGTAACGTGTTTAATGTTTTAATTATGATAATATGATACACTTAGAAATTACATGACATCAAGCCTAGACATGAAAGTTTTTTTGTATCGCTAGTGTATAAAATGATTTCGATGCAGGATTTCGCGACTCGAATGAATTTGTCACATAACCACTTTCTTAGTGCATGTCAGTAAGCCTTGTTTTTGGGGGGCGTGGTACAATCTTTTTCTCTATTAAATCATCGGTTAAAAGGAAATTTTCAACTCGTGATATGCAATTACAATAAATGTACAATTCTGCAAAAGCTATGTGATATTGCATTATGTTCGTATCTTATGATGGCTGAAAACTGAAAGAAATTGTTATAATCAATTAGATAAGTCTATCGCTGTATCGAATTGCTGGACTGGCTGCTTGCTGATAAGCATAGAAGGCTGGGGAATGATTATCTCCTTCGTTAATGCATTACACGTACCGTATTTATATAACAATAATACATAATACAAGACATGATTTCTAGCCACTTGTTGTACCGTGTGATAATTACACATGTCTACATAACGTGGGATGTTGTTACGCGTTTAGTTGACGAATTACACTGTAACACATTTGTTTCTGTATAATATGTCTGGGTCCTATACTAGCGTAGGATTACTATAATTACTGTATCCAAGTAACGTGTATTCTTAGTTTGAACGGTTAGCCTGGAATTATTATCTGGATTAGAACTTAATTCACTTATTCATTTGATTACCTGGTAAGACAATGCATGGTTTTGGAATTTGAAAACTATTTATTTAATTGGTGTTGTAAATTTCTATGAGATAATGAATAGCTTGTGTATTCTGTCCGAACAGAGGCGACCAGATTCGGCGAGGAACGGGTGCGAATTCTGTGTGATTCCATCGAATTAGAAACTTATTGTTTTTTTTCAAATAACGAGTAATCAAGAACGTTACTGCGTACTTAGGAAATGTTGTGATCTGAATTAGTTATATTAATTACCTATCTTTTATCGATAGCAACATTACTGTCTACCCTTTGAAAGTTGATATAGAAACTAATAGCAAGACTGTACAAAGTACAGTTCACATGTAGTGAAGTCTGTTTGTACTAATATATAACGATGTGTATGTACACAATATTATAAATATTTTAAATTCGTATTTTCATAAGAGTGGGTAAACGTCGAAATCTCTCGCGTGGAGTTGTACAAGCATTTAATATTTATCGATAATTAATGCCTCTGCTGAAAAAATATTTCAGATACAGCTATGAGCACAGCATAACATTAGTTCCGAAATTCTGGTTTATATATATATATATAGTCTACCTATATCAACTTAAAATGCCGCATAATGTGTGAAAATGTAATCAGCACATTAGAATACAATTATAAGTCTAAGAAGGGCCTATTTCATCACTACAAGATCAAAGACTTGTGTCAAACTTAATGCTTGTCATCTTGATGGTGTTGTTAATATTCTGTGGAAACTGTAAGTTGGTTACATTTGTAAAGACGCATATGATAATTTACATACATGCAGATAATGCATACTAGTAAAATATGCAAAACGACATTCTAACATCTTGTTGCTGTTATAGCAGTACTCGTAAATATATTTCATTGTATCATACCATGCACATTGCACGAGTATGAATTGTTCCTCTTGGTACAACTATGCGATATTTGGGTTTAACATAGTTTTATGATAATCTAGACATTGGCTTGGTACATTGGATTATGACATTTACTGGAATCAGTTCTTAATTCGATAGGTTGGTTCCAGTATTGTGCACGATGTATCAGGATGTTGAATTAGAAAAAATAATACTGGTTCCAGTATTGTGCACGATGTATTAGGATGTTGAATTAAAAAAAAAACTATACTGGTTCCAGTATTGTACACAATGTATTAGGATGTTAACTTGTTCACTACAGACTAGTATTGTTCACTATGTGTTTGAATGTTGACTTGTATACAATAGACTGGTTCTAGTATTGTTCAATATGTGTATGAATGTTGACTTGTATACAATAGACTGTTCTAGTATTGTTCAATATGTGTATGAATGTTGACTTGTTTACAATAGACTGGTTCTAGTATTGTTCAATATGTGTATGAATGTTGACGTGTATACAATAGACTGGTTCTAGTATTGTTCAATATGTGTATGAATGTTGACTTGTAAACAATAGACTGGTTCTAGTATTGTTCACTATGTGTATGAACGTTGACTTGTATACAATAGACTGGTTCTAGTATTGTTCACTATGTGTTTGAATGTTGACTTGTTTACTACAGACTAGAATTGTTCACTATGTGTATGAATGTTGACTTGTTTACAATAGACTGGTTCTAGTATTGTTCAATATGTGTTTGAACATCGACTTGTTCACAACTTACTTATTCTATGATTGAACTCGACGTATGAATATGATGTGGAGCCATCGTCTATGGAATGAAGCATATAAAACAATGGTCATATTTCCTTTTATTACATCGGCTACAATATACCTACCTGTATTTATGACCCTGGTTTTCAGACCTGCTTGACTTTTACAGAGTAATCATGTTCTGTTAATTACCCTTTTTGCTACAATAAATCACAACCAAATGTTTTCAAGCACCGGTAAACAACGCCGGGTATGCTTGGTATACTCTCATGAAAAAATGCGAACAAATTTTCAATTTCAGAAATTTTATTCAGGAATTCTGTAGGCCTACCTAAAATCTTGTTTATTGTTCAATGAATATTCCAGTATAAATCGTAAGACACTAAAAAAAAGAAAAAAAACTGACGTTTATTAAACATACAGGTGTTATTATCCTGTCGTCCGAAAATCGTTCACTGTGTAGTAATACCAGTGTCTCTTTCTTGAAAATATACAAGTCTTTAATACTTTTTCTCACCATTATTGCTACAAGAAGAAGGAAAATTAGAAAAAATCAACTGAATTAGATTTAATCAAATGTGTGATAGTAATGTAAAGCGTAACAATTTTCTATTTCACGGAAAAAATTGAATTTAGTCTTTCACATCAACACGCATGTTATCCGACCCGTATTGACGAGTCCTTGATCTAGGCCCGAAAATGTTCTGTTCATACATTTAAGATACATTTATCATGAACATCTATTAACCAGTCGTGTGTAAACTTCATTTTTGCTACGTCCGATATGTCAGCAGGTCACCCAAATGTTAACGCATGCGCACAATAACGCAGTGATCGATTTTTGCTACATATTCCCTAAACGATGATAACCGTATCTTCGTCTGCGGAGAAAATGACGTAATGGTGAACAATAAACTATTTCTATAATCATTTTCTGACAGGAACGCCACCTGAGCACATTTTGTTGAAAACACAAATAGAAACAATAAATACAACGACAATATTGATGCACTGTTAAAGCAACATGTGAACGAATATCACACTGAAAATATCAATACAGTGCAACCTCTCAACAACAACATAATTTTGCGTCTCCTAAAGGGTGTTGCATTGGAGAGGTTGCACTGTATTGATATTTTCAGTTGCCGCTCTAGAGAGGTTACATTAATGATCAAATAGTATAGTGGGGAAAAAGTACGCTATTGTTGAAGGGAGGTTGTCGCTCAAGAGAGGGCCGCTCTAGAGAGGTTGCACTGTCAACTTAAAAATCCACGTTAAATTGAATCCCATCCGGAAACCAGACAAACATTCATTTACATGTGAAGAAAACTGTGCTGCTAGCTTACAGAATGCCAGTGGTTCTACCCAGTATATGTCTTGGGTTTTTTTCCAACCCTGAAAGCTGGAAAGACGCCAAATGACCCTGGTTGTTTGTAAGACATTCAACTTCATAGAAAAGGGGACATAACATTATTTCTGTTCACTGTTTTCAAATCTTCATTCAGTTTATAATGAGATTCCAACGTAAACTGATATCTCATATGTCATAATGTCATATGTTGTTTTTAACATTTAAGAAAAATGTTTTTATCTTCATGAATGTTAGTATAAATGTAAGTATAATAACATAGTATTCGGTGCAATTACATTAAATTCTGTTCTATTGTGATACTCAAGATTCTTGGTAAAAAATGACGCAGTTGAGAATTTCTCGCTGTCGGCTTCCTGGCGGCTTGAAAAAAGTAAACTTTATACTCTTAATCACAATTTTGATCACAATTATGTTAGGACGTTTCTTTCTTCATCGAACAAAGTATTTGTTGAGAAACACAGCATTGTTTTGAGCATTAATGGATTGCTAATGGGTTAAACTGAAGTGCCAACACTAAGTGGTATTTGAATATTGATAACAATACAACTATGTGGCGTACATCGACTAATCTTGAATAAACAAAACATTAATAGCATTTTTCTGGATAATGGATTCGTTCCAAATCTACATAATTTTCGCCATGTAAGCTTCTTTTTTGGAGATCATCTAAACTAGGGACGGGAAGTGATCGTTGTTTCCACTCAGGCCAGAAAAAATTCTTTTTTCACGGTTACCTGACTGACACTGTCGTTTCTAACAGCGAATTTCAGGGTACGAAAATTTTTTGGGACGAATCGTAACGAATACGAAAAATATGATTGGGAAAATATGGAGAAGAACAGCTTTACAACCTATCTGGCCCTATGTTTTTGGTCAAGATGCCATAAACATGATTATTACTCTTTTTGGCCTAATGTATGTTTTCGTTTATTGACTATTTACACGGCATGGTAGCAATTTTATTGTTGATTATTAATTGATGGAAGATTGAAAGAGAAAATGAATAGTTCACTATATCCAATACTTCACTGTATTAGACTTAGAGAAACTTCACAAAACCGAACACCATCAGCAATGGTCGAAATATGTCTTAGGTGATATCTAATTTTTTAACTGACAATGGGGTTATTGCTTTGCGGGCTGAATAATGACTCGTGATGCCACTAGCGTGTAAATGCAGTAATTTGAAGGAACAATAAAACCAAAATGGAAGTTTAGCTATCATCACAATTCTAATTTCGAATCCCGGCATATTTATTATTAGTTCCTTCTTTATATCAATAATTTTCCCATTTACTTTTTCACTGGAGTTTAACAGTGCACCAACAGCTATTGTTGTTTTGTGGACCTTTTCAGCTTTAACGATGCGTACACAATGGTAGAAACGCCGACTTCCCGTATGCGATCTGGACAGCTTCCTTGTATGGGAATTTTGTCTGGTCCCGCGTGAGATTTGAACTCAAAAAGGTGAAGGACTAGTAATTACCAGTCAGAAACTATAAACACTCAAACACGGAAGCCCCTCTTTCCCTTTTTTATACCTTGGAGTTGTAGACAATTAGATTTTAGTAAGCGAAACAATCATTTAATGTTACAAACACTCTCGGTGTCATTTCTGGTAATCAGATTATGCAATTATCTTACGGGACTGGTGCATTTTTAGTAGTACGCTAGTCTTCAAAATACAATAACACAGGAGAAAATCATTCATAACAACACGGACAAAAAATATCTCATTTTGTAATAATACGTTATATACTTCCCTGAGAGACGTGTTAGTCGAATTTTCGTACCTCCATCATCTTTTATCTCTGAGCTAAATTTCCTGGAGAAAGTAGGAAACCAATAAACATTTGTTAATATGTTACAATGCAAACAGTAAAAAACGTATGTTTCTTAGTTAATGTTGAGCAAAATGCTTGAAACGTTTAGTTATCGGAGAAAATGTACAAACATCCGACATGAGAATGTTCCCGCTTAACATATAAGTTAGAAAATTGAGAAACAGTTGCCGAGTCTTTTTCTAACTTAATGAGTCTGGATAAAGTGTTTATTGGTTTCCGCGGTCTCTGATACATCTCTAAAGTTAATATTGACTTTTTTAATTCTGTCGCGAATACTTATAATTATGTACATACTCGTATTTATGACGTAATTGAGAAGAAAATAAAGCGCGAACTATGACTTCCAATGTTTGTGAGAATATAAAGATTGGAATGAGGTCTTATATCATATTGCCATAGTAACCTGGAAATCTTAACATCAGAGCAAAATGGAATCTTTAGGGGCTTTTAAGAAATTATTCGAAATAGGCAAAAGTAAGTAAAATGACTTTATACATTTTTTAAAGAATTTACTAATTATTTTATAAAGACACAGCGATATTTCGTTTGTTTTGTTTCCATTTTTTTTGTCAGTGAGCGCGTAGTTTTACATAACCTAGCCTGATTAATGAATACCGCTTATTCTAATACGTGGGTGAAGTATTCAATAGTTACTGTTCGTTGTTCATTTTTTTGTGCTCACATTTTGATTAATCCTATTTTTTAAGTTATTGTTAGTTCATGTATATTGATAGATTTGTTACAGTTTACGAAATAAAATCGTCCACCACCAATATACACAGTGTGATGAAAGTTGTATCTAAATTACTGTGTCTGATTTTTTTTTACTTTTCTTATCTATTTGTCATATATTATCAAGCATACAAGCTTTTCATTGTATTTTCGTTTATATTTTCGTAATATTTTTTTTTATATATTTGGCGATGAACTGTATAGTTAAAAGCCAGTAAAATATTTAACTTGATTTGTACTGAGTAACTGTAACTTTATCCTGAAATAGATTTATTCATCATTTATAAGATATCTAGAGCAACATGTGTTTGATTATCACATAATGTAATTTAAAAAATACATTTTGCATACGTATGAGGGCATATTTCCGCATACACTTAGAGAATTAATTTTCGCGAAAGTTTTCCAAGTTTTGGTGAAAAAAACTGCATTAATTTTATGAAAATCCACTTAATAAATACGTATACTATCTTACGAAAAATTTTTATCATGAAAAGTTATTGTGAATTTTCGTGAAAATGTCTTTGTTTTTTTCATGAAAATATGGTAGATTTTTGCGAAAATGTTCTGATTATCTTATACAGAAACATGCCACCATACATATGGTAGAGATCATCATTTACATGTAACTTTTCACCGAAAGAAAATCCAAGCCAAAAGATGGACATGTTTACGTTGTTATGTTTACATTCGTGTTAATAAAGATCTGGGCCGTGACCGTGGTCCAGTGGTCTGTGCGCTGGACTTGTAACCCGGAGATCTGGGTTCGGATCCCGGTCACGGCAGGTTATACCCTTCTTTGAAAATTTGACAAAAATATCGATTTTCCTCCATATGTGGAGAAGTTGCCGACTCCTTGTGGAAGGGTAAGTTAGTACTGGTTAGTATATAGTCCAGGAAAATTGGTTAGGTGAACTGGTCGCCATATATACTTGTAACTGAAAAATTGTTGAAAAAACGCGTTAAACCCCAGTGACAATAGGTCTGTTTTACTCAATTTTAGAAAAAATGCAGGCTTAATCCTGATGCTGTGACATGATTTATGCAAATGATCGCTGACATTACTGGAATTTTGCTACATGTATACCTTCGTAGATAATTAATCAAAATATACACATTAGGCTATTTTTATCATCGCCGATTGTTTCTAAATTCGAAAAAGAATCCTGGATGATATGATTATTCTGAAATGGGTTACTTGGTCAATTATGATCTCAAAAAATGTACGACACACATACATAATACACTCATAGAAATACAGCTATAATCAACATACGGTCGACAGACATTGGTAACCGTTTGTTGAACACAGTTACTATAAATAGAGCAGAAACAATGCAACACCCCCACGCTAACATACTATTGTTTCAGCTGATGTCACATAAATTATGAAAGAGTTGTGGTAATTGCGAGCAAGAATAACACAATAATTAATCATATCTGTGCGCGTCGTCATTTGGCGCGTGAGACGACGTTGTCAAATACTGTGGTACATATGTTTCAAATCGTAAATAGATTAAATTAATCAATTAATCTAACATCAAATGTATCGCGATACATATTTTATCGTGATTTTAATTACTACGATGATGCCATTCCTTTGTTATGTCAATAATGTATCTTTTATACAACCCATATTATATTCTATATTGATTCGTGACTACGAAAATTTGAAGAATTCTTTATAGATTTATTGTAAATTTGACCTTTTGATACAAATATTTAAGAGTTAGAAGCTTTATTTTACTGATTTCAAGAGTCAAAATGCTGCTTTAAGGGTCAAACAAATGAAAGCCCTGATGGCCGCCATACTGCGCAACGTTTCAGTAGAGTTCAGTATTGGTTCCCAAGCTGTCCTCCATAACTCTTGTATTGTGATTTTACCAAGGTGTTCGCGATTATTTTTATTTCTCTTTTATGATTGCCTCATGTTTGTACCGTGTTATCAACGATAGGCTACATCGCTCGTTTTATTAGTCAAAGTAAATATGTAAGACATGTAAAATCACGTAATGTATACGCTAACCAGTGTTAGTGTACCAGGTAATGAGAAAAAAATCTACCTGGATCTGTAATCAACAATGTTATCTAAATCTTCGTCATATCAATTAATTTGTTATCCTTCTATCTTTATCTACCTGTTCCATTTTGTTTCCGTGCTTTGCTAAGTCTTTGACGGATGAGAGCAAGAAAAGCTTATCTCTGTATACAGCCAAACCTCTGATTGAAGACCATCCTCGGGAAAGACAAAATGTGGCCTTTATTGACAGATGGCCTTTATTGACAGATGGCCTTTATTGACAGATGGCCTTTATTCGGTGGTCAGTTTGTTCTAAATAATCAGTGACGATTTTGGAAAGAATGGACTTTATTCGCAGTATGGTCTTTATTCGAAGGTGGCCGCAAACACATGTTTAACTGTATTCAAAGAAGAAGATAGTCCCTTCTTGCTCTCACCCCTTCAGTTTTGCACATCTGTTGTCGAGTACAGTATAACTGATCATTTTCAGTGTGATATTTAGTTTGATTGATTGATTGATTGACTGACTGATTGATTGATTGATTTAGTGATTTAGTGATGGCTTTTATGTATAATTGTATCTGTACAGTAAGGCTCGGATCGGTATCAACTTATGAACAAATTCAAACATTGGTTTATGAATATATTTGCTTGCTAGTACGGTTGGGTTTGATGCTAAACACGCCAGAAACAAAAACATTGCTCTATTATTGTTGAAAGTGAGTAAACTTGTATCGTAAGTTAAGAAAACTGTATTTGAAATTAACTTACAGTCGATAATTTAGCACAAAGCCCCTCCCACGAAGAATAATGGTTTATAATTTAAAGCTATGAAGCGTATTGTTTTCGCCTAAACAAAGGCCGTTGTTTCGTTGCATATGGTTACCCTCGGTTACTTTACCTCTAGGGAGCCGTATACCTAAGTTTACAGCTCTTCAAGGGTTAGCAAACGGATGAGTTATGTACAGTGACTTGTGTACTGAAGCTAGCATGCGCATAATTATCTTTATTCGACGTCCTAAAAATGGATCATCGTCCCCGAGAGTCACTAGTGTGAGGTCTCAATCACACATGTCTCTTGTACACTAAAAATGTCTTTGTGGTCTCAAATCGAGCTATCCTGCGTGAATTTACACGAATCATAGCACTGAGAGTGCGCAATATTGAAACATATTCATCAAAGCAATATATAATTTAAAATGAGGGTATTGATCTTAAAATTCAGCATGATAATGATACCATTGAATGTCCTTCGATGTGATAATATGATTAAGAATCTAAGTTTGATATTTTGTCGGTCATGCTTGCTCTGTCTGTTGAGCGCAGGTCAGTTGTGGTGGGGGAACCAAGCAAGCAAGAAAGAAAGCAAGAAAGAAAGTAAACAAACAATCAAACAATCAAGAAAACAAGCAAGAAAACAAGCAAACAAGAAAACAAACAAACAGGAAAACAAGTGAGCGAGCAAGAAAACAAACAAACAAACTAGCATGCAAGCAAGCAAGCAAACAAACAAACATACAAACAAACATACAAACAGGAAAACAAGCAAGCTAGCAAGAAACAAACAAGTAAGTAAGTAAACAAACTAGCAAGCAAGCAAGCAACTACAAACAAACAAACAAACAAATAGTCCTTGAGGTGTACTACAGATGTTCTTAGAACCACGTAAAGAACAACAAATCCTACGAAGTGCAATTAAATCATACCACTTCAATAAACATCATAGTTAATTAACTTATACTTATCACATAATATTCAATTAAATTCTTGTTCTAAAGAAGAAGAAAAAAAACAAAGCATTATTAAGTTCCTACATGGAAACACTTTTCGTGAAGTCCCATATCATCATCAATATACGTTACTTAATGATATCATAACGGTTTATCTACAGAAAACTATGAGTAGGTTATAACCATACATCAAACGAAAGTAGGGAAAATTCTGCTGTTGTTTACCTACATTCCCGTCTGCTGATATTAATCACATCTGAAAACAATTTAACACTCTAAAATAGTTTCTCCAAATAACCTTATCACTTAATACATTCCCCTGGGAGTTTTCTGTATGCGTTTTCCTGACCTTGATTTACG
Source organism: Lutraria rhynchaena (assembly GCA_008271625.1). Classification (NCBI taxonomy): domain Eukaryota; kingdom Metazoa; phylum Mollusca; class Bivalvia; order Venerida; family Mactridae; genus Lutraria; species Lutraria rhynchaena. The sequence goes on along the minus strand of VIBL01000019.1, from coordinate 1,824,625 downwards.
ATTATAGAGGCGCTTGCATTTATATTATTATATACAATGACTTACGAAGATTAGATATATACATTAATCAAGTGTATTGAGAAACATGCAATTATTGATATTTCAAACGTATTTATGATACACACAATTTTCGTTTTAAGGTATTGTTTTATTGTTTTATGTGACTTATTGTCACTAGGGTTAACGCCGTTTTTCAACAATTTTTCAGTTATATACGGCGACGGGTTCATCTGACCAGTTTTCCTGGACTGTATACTAACCAGTACTAATTTACCATTCCACAAGGAGCCGGCAACTTCACATTTGGAGGAAAATCGACAAATTTGTCAAATTTTCATGGAAGGGTATGGCCTAGCGACCGGGATTCGAACCCGGATCCCCAGGCTACAAGTCCAGTGCACTAACCACTGGATCACGGCCGCGACTACGTTTTAAAATATAAAATATTTTAAACTCACGTGGACCTTAAGAGGGAAACCACGTGATGTGACGTTTTGGTGTTAATTTGATCGATGCTGATTGAGTCATTTATATCCGCCTGTGAGTATAATTCTCATCATCTTCGGACACGCTTGAACAAATAGCTTTCAGTCAAGAGTAATACCGTGCTAACTTGAAACATGTCGGTAACTTTATATATACATTCTGTACGTATATATATATAGTTAACCAGATCCATTGACATGATTAACCGCCGTATGTATATATATATATATATACATACGGCGGTTAATCATGTCAATGGATCTGGTTAACTACGTGCAAGTTACCGCAGCTCATAGTCTTATAAATACTCACTCACTGATAAAAAAGTACATGAACCAATATTAGGGGCCGTATTCATAAAACTCCTTTGGGAAAAAATATTCCTTGAGTTGAGTATTTTTTCTTAGATTTCTACGATTTTCCCCTGAATATGAGGAAATTCCTTAAGTTCTGTTCATAAAGCAGAAAGATTTTGGTTGTTTTTTGTCACTCATTGCGGATAGCTGGTGTTCTATTCCCAGGGTTGTGTTTTAATGTATATATTACGAATATAAAGCCATAGTGAAATTCATTGTGGTGTCGAAATCAAGCGCATTGCTTATAATATACATGTCTGTCTGTATGATAATTGAGTGCATAGTTTAGGAATTGCCGGTTTGTTTTTGAAGTATGTGTACATACTGGTTTATAGCAAGAAATATGTACAAATAACCAATACAATTATAAATATTTGATGATTTTTCAAGATATTTGTCTGTAAGTTCTACCCAATAAGTCAAGTTCTTCAAAGACTTTATAAATTGCATTATTGTTAAATAATTTAGCAAGTTTTGTTCCAGTGACGTTCTGTTTTAGAATGGCTGTTTTCAACACGCAATGAAATATATCATATTTTCTATCATGCATAGACAACTTTGTATAAATATACCATCATACTATAGTATAGATTTGCTGTCAGAACACATTAATCTGTATCGCATTGTGGGAAGTTTAAAGCTGAGTTGTCTCCCTTGCGTTCGCGAAATTTTCAAATTCTTAGCGTAGTTATTTGCAATTTGAACACATTAGATCTGCGTTATTTTAAAAGCTTATACGCGTATAACTATCGTCACTGCATGGAGCAGATAATGTGATATGATAATTATTTGTGCATTACGTATTCTAGTATGCTGAAGAAACTATAGCGCCTTTATGTATGCGCGAATCTATCGGCTTCAAATCTCTTATTGCACGTGTTTGATTGGTTCAAACTTGTTTCCACCTTTTATGCTTACTAGAAGTTTGTATCACATCATGGACAATATCCCTCTGGGACAAGCTAATATTATGATTCAAAGACTATCAGAAAAACAAACAGCCGCAGCTCATGACGTATTGTATATACACATATACCAGAATGATTAAACTCTTTAAGAGATGCCCTTCAATTTTTTCCCGGGGCTTTAACGTCGCACTAACAGTCAGGGTCGACCTTTTAAGTTTTAACGGTAGAGGAAGTCCCCAGACGTACACCTAGGTAGAATCACCGACCTCCCCTAAGGTAGCAAGTTAGTAAGGAGTTTAATATTTTGGAGAAGCAAAATTTTGTTGCTGTTGAGAGGTCGTTGCTCTAGAGAGGCTTAATTAATAGTTAAATCGTACAATGGGAAACATCATGCTGTTGTTGAAGGGAGGTTGTTGCTCAAGAGAGGGCCGCTCTGGAGAGGTTGCATTGTACATTTTAGGCCATTATCATTTTGTGTGATAGTTATATAGTACTTAAGCATGTTAAGTGTTTTGTAAACCCACATAGTTATGCATCAATAAAGTTAATTGCTTCGTATAATGATTTAACAATAATATCAATATCTTAAGCCCGCTTATTTGTTTATTCTCCAAATCAAAACATTCTATTAAATATAACATCTAGCATAACCACGTGTCTCCCACAGTACACTAAGACCGCATGCGCCATTCGAATGTAGGGGAGTAGGTCAGTACAGTTGGGTTGCCTGGCAGGTCAGATTTAATTTGAATTTGTACTTCTGTGCTCGTGGAAGACGCCTTCATGCAAAGGATTCTTATTGACAAGCAACTTATTTTGCCTAAAGTGATTTTAAGTGATCAGAAAACTAAAAGTTATTTTGTCACAACCATCACGTGTCACTAAGAACATTTATATATTGTATGTACCATGTATATTAATCTTCCGTTCAAGTATATTTCCCTGATGTTTAAGAACGATCAGACGCAATTTTAGCCTTCCGAAATTTCCAATTATTTCCAAATAAGGTCTAGTATGTTAACGTGATTAGCTTGAGGCGAATACAAGACAGTATTGAACATTGTTTTCGGTTTTTCTTGCTAGATGTGAAAGTTATACGCTTCTAACAAACAATTTGGAAAACTGAAAGTCGATATTGCAGCCACCCGCTCCGTCATTGTTAGTAAAAAAGTGAAATTGAAGACGGAATTTGAACAACGAAACGAACGGAACGATTTTTTACATCGAAATGAACGGAGCGAACTGTGAATATCACTCGCCCGTTGTTCTAAGAAGATGAAGTCCTAGATAAAATGGGAGATATTGATTCGATTAAGTGAAAGTGCGGATGATGAACGAGGAAGATGTACGTGTCAATATGTGGACTTGTTTATTTCGTCTGTTTTTTCCCGGCTTGCAGTATCATCCCACTCATTCAACTTTCACCAACACTTAAACAGCTGGGTTCGATGTGGTAAAACTTGACATCGGTCTCCGAGCTCAAATATCGTTTTTGTTTCGTTTAATGTTTTTAAGTTAAATATGATCAGACAACAAGGACATTAAAATACATTATAATGATTGTATATAATTGACCTGATTATGTATCTAAACATTAATCACCCCTGTCTTTTCAACAATAATACTTTGAGAATGGATTTGAAATCTTAGCTCGGATTTCATAGGGCTTGCATTAACTGCTAATTTGGGCTGGAACGCTTTGTGGTATATTGGGATGATAGAATATCATTCCTACACATGTTTTATCCATAGATTCAACTTTGACCTTGGTAGTGTCCCAAGTTATTGTTTTATAGCATGGTTTGCTGAATCCTTTGCTTCATAATATTCTCAAACAGACAACTTTGAAAAGATTGTGGCAAAAGAAGCCATTGCTCGTAATGTGCAATGATTTCTTTTGTCACAATGTTTTGCACTCTGTCAGGGAGAAATAATCCAATTTTGTATATTAACTTTGAATTTGGAATAGTCCAAAATGCTTGTGAAACAAAGGGTTAAAGCAATGGACTATTTATGCACCTTTTACAAAGATCAATCATCGGAAAATGTCCGATTATGATATTCCATGGCAGTAAAACTGAAATCGAATAAAATAAAAAAATGTAACAGCGTCATAACAAAATGGAACTACCGTTATTTCTATGGCATGATAGAGCCGATCCATCATAATTATTCTTCGCTATGCTGGAACATTTACCGTAATTTCCCATTTATTATCTTATCATCCTTCGATTTTCTTATTCCCTGGAAAAAGTAAAACGATTGAATCCTGGTGATTTTGTTTCTTTTTCAACCTTCTAAATAATATCGTCCTCTGGTATTAAATAGATAATTGATTGCGTTTGTAGCCGATAAAATTTCACCCAAAGCGGAAGGCTTCATTGAAATGATTTTTGTTATACATGGTTGAGAGAATTTTTCGGAGCTCTGTTCTCGTTTCCACCACTAGTTTTCTCTTTGCCCAACATTTATTTTTCGTACGAACGAAAGGATACGAGCCAGTATTGGAAATACTTAGTTTCAGCATTATGCAATGGGACGGGATTCCTGAGACCAGCACAGGCTGTAAGGAAATTCAGGCTCTTGAGCTGTTTTGAATGGATTAAGTTAACAGCCTCAATGTTCAATTCAGCCACGCGACAATATTGAAATCTGTAGTCGTCTGCTTGTATAGAAAATCACTATACGTTTTCTATGTTGTGTCAAGTGTGGTATTTATGTTACTAAAAATAAACATGGAATCGCTGGAATTGTTGAAGAAATTGTTTGAGATTGATCGAAGTAAGTTGTTTGTTTTCGTGTGTGTTTTTTTCTGTGTGTTTTTTCTATGTTTAATTATTACATTTATTTTATACCATAGCTGTAAGTTTGTCGATGCAGTCATTTGTCTTGTGACGTGCTATTGAATTTGTATTTAGAATGAACACTATATGTTTAATACAGCGGGTATTTCTGTATTAAAATGTTAACAATAACGTTCGTCCATGCGAAACGATTTAAGATAGAATATTAATTAAAAATGAATTCGAAGCCACGAAGCCATTTTTACCATGACGACATTGCTATTTGAAAATATGGTAATTGAAATAATTATATGTACACGTAAAATGAGCTCTGTTGAACGTTAATTGATTGTAAAATTACCAATAAGCATAATACTAATATACGGCTAAGACCCTTTTCATAGACATATCTTTGCTGACAAACCCTATGATATACATTTAAGGCGTTCACCCTTTACAGCTGACAATAGACCTCCAAAATAATCAATATAATAAAACACTATTTTATTTACAGAGACCAATAAATTTTTTTAAGTTTTAAAACTGGCGTCTTAGTCATGGCTTAGATATGTCTACGAAACGGGCCCTTTTGGCTAAATGATTAATTGCAACCAAGCAATTCCTTAGATAAGTGCGATGTACATAATACTCAATAACATGGCTTGTAGATATATCTTTTATGTCTACAGTATCCGATGGGGAATATTTAGTAAACTATCAGTATGCAGCGATGTCTGAACTTTTTTAAAAAATACTAAAAGTCATTGTAGAGTTAGGTCTGTGTTAAAAATCCCATCTACAAGCCTACCCACCAGACAGAGTATGTATCAAAAGTTAATGTACACGTTCGCGAATATTGTCCCGATATGCATCGCCCGAAACATATTTTAGAACTGTCAATTAGCATTCTTCACCGTATCGAAATCCCAAATGTTAAAACGAAATGGCTTCATACAACTGAAGTGGAGAGCGTTCGCAAAAAGGGACTATCTCCACTGTGACATAGAAGGAACCTTCATGCTTTTCCCCTTCAATTAGAATACTAATATAATATCATACATTGACTATCACTTGTGTTATTATTATTTTAAAATCTGACAAGAACTTTTGTTTTTACATGGCTTGTTTGTTTTTACATTGTATTTTAACTTTTATCAGATATATTTCTAAACTAATTGTTTGAAGGTACTACACTCGGGATTTCTGTCCGTTCAGAGAGCCATTCATCTTTCTAACTATTAAGACCAAACATTGGTCATTTAGGTCTTAATTTTATCAAGAGTATTCTTTTGTTCTTGACATAAAGAATAATAATTAAATAAAAAAGGTCTTACTTATCTATAGTGTACGGATGTCATTACTAAAATTACAGTAAAACCTCGTTATCTCAAGGAGTCATCGGAACAGAATAACTGCTCGAGATAAACGTGGTGTTCGTAATAACGAGGTATTTGTTCGTTGGTTGAATATTATACACAACTATTGAACTAAGATAAAAAAATTGAGGGGACGGGGAAAATCCTCGAGATAAGTCGGGTGCTCGTTATATCGACGCTCGTAATAATGATGTTTTACTGTATTGTTTTGCACTGCTTATGAAACCCCTTGCTGTTTTGAATTATCCATATGCAAATTACAAGTTGAATTTTGCCATTGCAATTTATGTCATATGTAAGTAAATCCACTAATGAAACTAACTTTGTCCATTGGGCCAAATCAAGAGCCCATCATACACAGTCACCATACACTGAATCATGTGTGGTTTGAGTCTGTTATCGAAATTTGCATGTAAACTAATGTGTTACTCTTCTTTCTGCAATTTTCTTTCTTTGTCATAGACCCGACTATCGTTTGCCATTGCACATAATTACGGTCATCTTATTTCGCTTTTGCTAAACTTTCAACTGTTAAATGTTAAGTAAATCATTTCATTGACCCCCCCCCCCGAACTGCAGTTTCATTATTGAAATATTTCTATGTACTATGTGTGTCTATATAGAATACGATTTTGCTTTTTCAGTTCAGACAATCGATGGTGACTCCCACAAATGTTACCCCTCTTTTATGATGTAAACATGAAAGTCAATAAAAGTAAATAGAATGATTATAATTATTATTTTCATCAAAATTAGCAATCACACGTTACTGTACATACTGATTAAACATGTAATCACTAGGCCTATGTTCACCTATTAGTACTGCTACAGTGTATAAAAGGTTCGTTTTGTTTGTTTGGGTGGTTGGTTGGTTGTTTGGTTGTTTGGTTGGTTGGTTGGTTGGTTGGTTGGTTGAAATTACTTAATTTATTAAAATTGCGTTCGTTGACGAGCAATTTCCGTCTGGTAGTATTGTATACAGCCTGTCCACATTCAACCAGATCCACGGTCAGATATTACATAAGTGAGATCAATCTCATTGTTTAGGACGGGTTGTCGTTATAAAATTAGTTTTCTTCGTTATTTACCGTTCTTATCTTGTTTTAACATTATTTAGCTAAATTATGTCACATCCGAAATAATGCATGATTAGATAAAATGTCATAATTAATACAAGAATGTTGAAATGACTCGCTTTTTGATAACCTACTACAATGACTTCGGTTTATATTGTGTTCTTTTAAGTTTGAAAAATCTCATATTGAAATATTTTCTATCGTTAAAAAACTATAAGCTCTCAAAATCTGTCTGCTCCATTTTGAGATGGTAAGTTTGGATATTATGGACTCAGCTGAAGTTTTTACCATTGCAGTATTAAGTGTTCTATAAGTATATTAGCTGTGTTGTATTACACATAATGACACAGTTAAATGGAAGGAGATAGTATGTTTATAAGCATTTACAAATGCTTTAGATTATTTTATACCAGTCCTATGTTCATATATGAAAGCTTTAAGGGGTCATTTCATGTAGTCTGAAGGGCGTGTGATTTGTTTTTCGCTTTATTTTAAGATCTTAAAAGTTTTATACTGATTTAAATGATGGCTGCATGTTGTTATATATTGATATACTTGTTGATCATGCGTGCGTAACTACACACGCACATGAGAGCGTATCTGACGTCATATCTTGTTACGTCATTAATATACTCAACGAAAAGTTTTAAACAACGCTTCCGCTATGCTCCAGAAATTTTGAGCCGCTCTTGGTTAGTGACATGGTCTTAATTTCTTATCTGGATAGAAACGAAAATTAATCTGATTTTAACTGAAAATGATGAAATGTTTGTTTGAACTCTATTAAAACAATGAAAGAATTGTTCTCATTTTTCTGTTCTTTCTTTAGCGTGTCTGTCCTCATTGAAAAAAATACCTTTCTAAAATCAATTTATAACACGAATCGTCGACGCTGTTGAGAGAACGCATAAAACAAAATGCTATCTTGAATGATAATTTATAGAACCATTTTTTGCTAGCATCGATTTATTAAATAGCTTTAAATATTTATATTACCGATAATGGGCATGCATACTATCAATTAATCATTTAGTGGAACATCATAGGGAGCTATTGGCGCGTCTGAATATTTACATTATTTAGTCAAAAAACGAAGGAAACCCGATCTATATAATTGTATAGTATTCTCTTTGGACCATCAAGGAATGCTTAACTCACACCGCATGTACAAACATAGACTTCTAAGCATTCACAAGTCAATACACCGAGACTTCGTTTTAACTTAATAAACCAGACTGTGCATGTACGTGTATTTTCTTTTACCCAATCTTTGATCACGTGATCACATTATTGTCACATCTAATGTATTACTGGTCTCTCTACATTAAAATACGTTTATATCAACTGACGCGCATGCGCGCAAAAATAGATTGTGAGTGTATGTTTACCGTTAATGGAATAATACTATGCTAAATCATGGTGAAAAAGATCACAATTGTCAGCAATTTAAGTAAAAAAAACTTGAAATAACGGGCCTGTGAAGTAGTTTTTGTCCCATCAAAATTGTTATGTTAAATTTAAACAATAAAATATCAACGATAAATTATTGATCGGAAATTGAAGTTTTTAAGTGCTGGCAAATTCAAAAACGAATGTAAGTGCTCGTTGTTGATTTAAACTGATAGCTCACTGTACGAACGTTACATCTATCACATATCTAGTCCCCAGTTTAAGTAATCGCCACTTTTCCCGCCTGAAATCCGCGATAAGCGTCTATCGACCTACACTGTCGGTACCCTCCTGGCGCTTTAATGAAAAAATATATAAGATACTGCATGCGGGTTGTTTTGTTCAAAATTTTAATTTGCTTTCAGAATTACTCCCAATACATCACATAAATTGTTCTAGAACCATGAGGGTTGGCATCAGATCTTAAATAATTGTCCTTGTTTGGGAAGTGTTTTGTCTGCTTTGAGCTTAAAATCCAGTATTTGACCGTGTGTTCTTCGTCTTTGTTGAAATGGATTGGCGTAAAATCCGCATGCTAAATCAAGCGCGGTTTTTGTACAATCTTACAGATTTCTTGCAGCTCTTGAGACACAGCGAGATTTCTCCTAGAAGGCAATCTATTAATAAGTCCCAAATTCGACAATGTTTCGCTTGGAATCGATCCAGTGCAGTAACTGTATACGTAGTCAGAATTGTGAAGAAGCCATCAATTAACTCAATCTCCGAGTAATCTGACGACATATTACGTGTACCTTTTTGTACTAAATGCTCCAAGTTACAGTAAGACCCGTCTGTGGCGCTCTCCTTTTAGAAAATGTGTTAGTGCCGTTACTGAAAGGGTTTCTTTAATATACGGTGGGTGCAATTAAGGCATTGACTTTTTAAATTACAAAATATTTCATCACTATGATTATTTGGAGATGCCATTAATGCCAAAGATAAGTGTACATGTACCAAGTTCACTTGTTTTGTTGTTTTTATGTGACTTATTGTCACTGGGATTTAACGCCGTTTTCCAAGAATTTGCCAGTTATATTCGGCGACCGGTTCACATAACCAGTTTTCCTGGCCTGCATACTAACCAATACTAACTTACCCTTCCACAAGGAGCCGGAAATCTCTCCACGTATGGAGGAAAATCGAGATTTTGTCGAATTTTCATAGGAGGGTATGACCTGGCGCGACCGGGATTCGAACCCGGATCTCCGGGTTACAAGTCCAGCGTACTAAACACTGGACCACAGCCGCGGCCTCATAGTTGAATGTGAAATCGTCGCTTCTATTTCACGTTTTCATATGCTTATGTTTTCAATATTTTGGCAGACAGATGAAGGTGAACAACACAGAACAGTTGTCATGGTTTGTAACTTTGCGATTACATGGTCTGCAGAATCAAGATCGATTTTTTACTTACTAGTACAGTCAAACCTGTGTTTGAGGCGACCTCCGAATACAGGACAGACCACACTTTAAATAAAGGTCATTCTTCGAAAAAGCGTCACTGATTATTTAGAACAAACTGGCCTCCGAATAAAGGCTATCTGTCAATAAAGGCCACATTTTGTCTTTATTACTCTACTTGCCTTTTCTCCATTTGCGCTGCTTTCGTATAGACGTTCTTCTCTACTCTACCAGCTGTGCTCTGCTTTGTTCTGCTTTTATATAGATATTCTGCCCTACTCTATCTGCTCTGCTTTGTTCTGATTCTATTTTATATAGATGTTGTAATATACTCTATTTGCTCTGCTTTGTTCTGATTTCATATTGATGTTGTACTCTACTCTATCCTGCTCTCACTTCTGTGCTCTCAATTCAGATATATTTATATTGTCTTGCTCATGAAGACCTACCGAACACTGGTCTTTGCTGCTGTGACTCGATACTTTGACTGTATTTACTAAGCTTCACTCAAACATTTTCTGCTCTATATTCTGTCTAACTAAAACGGTGTCATAGTAATTACACGCATGTACGATTCTTCCACATTTACAATAATCAAACGATTTTCTTAATATAGTTCATGCATAATTATTGGAAATGATCCAATTTCGTGATGATTTTTTTAATCATTGCGTGACATCGAAGCATTAAGGTTTTCCTAAGAATTAAATATCGCTATAAACGTTGGCATAATTTTCCAAAAGCTTTATAATATCACGTCTGATTTGATTTGAAGACGATTTAAATATGCACGTGTATTCATCATGTAATAGTACTATACTTTGTACATAAAACACCACGCATTCTCCAGACATGATGGGATAAAGACGAACAAATGACGGCATTAGAGTGCTGGTTGATGAATGACTAAACGTATTCCTGAATTAAATCAATTTTACTTCAAAAATGTGTCTTATACACATATTTTATTTTATTTACCTTCCTACGATGAATCCTAAATTCTGGACACTGTCGTAGGCTTTCTGCTCTCACATTCAAAACGATACAAATATTTCACTATTGCGACCATCTGATTGGATCATCCTGTCTGTATAGCGCGGATAGAGACATGGGCACGGTAAATCTGTCTCCGCGCTGGTATGACAGGAGACTAGATATATATTACAATAGACTAGATATAGTTCACAAGAGACTAGATATGACCAGATATTGGATACAACTAGACTGGACGTCTCCACGCAGGTATGGATAGAGACTAGATACAACTAGACTTGATGTCTCCGCGCAGGTATGGATAGAAATTAAATATAACTGGACTGGACGTCTCCGTGCAGGTATGGATAGAGACTAGATACAACTAGACTTGATGTCTCCGCGCAGGTATGGATAGAAATTAAATATAACTGGACTGGACGTCTCCGCGCAGGTATGACAATAGACTAGACATGACTAATAACTAGGCTTGACTGAATTTTACTTAAGTACATTTGACGTTACCCCGTATCCAATAGTTTTCCGCACGATATGTCAGAAACAATTTTACCTAAACAGCTTTTCACAAAATTCTTAGGAGTTGATGAACTGCAGCATTGCCCAACGGTAATTCACTGTCTGTCTTACAGCCGCAACTATTAGATAAAGTCGTTATTATATTACCATATGTAATGTATCAAAGTATGGGGAGTTTTTGAAATCCCCAGGCTATTATATGCTGAAACGGTGTATTCAATTTATAACAGCACAAGCGTCTTAATTGATTTGAAAATACTTATACTTGTTCAGTAAAACCTCACATAGTGACCACCTCAATGTTACGACCAACTTGTTGTGACAACCACTTATTTTCGGACCGGCTTTCAATAACTTTCCTATAAATCAACTTGATAATGAGACCACCTCATTATTACAACCGAGTTTTAGGGTCTCGAATGTGGTCTCAATAACGGGGTTTTACTGTACAATACAATACAATACAATACAATACAATACAATACAATACAATACAGTACAGTACAGTACAGTACAGTACAGTACAGTACAGTACAGTACTGTACAGTACAGTACAGTACAGTACAGTACGATACGATACGATACGATACGATACGATACGATACGATACGATACGATACGATACAATACAATACAATACAATACAATATGTATTCAAAGTCATCTTAGGTTCTTCTTAAATGTCTATGTGTCGAGGAATATAATACTGTCAAGCCTTCGTTTTCGGTCCCTTCTGTATAAAGACAATCCTCTGAATGAAGGCCGACTTCGTGAAACTGTCACTGATTATTTAGAATAAACTGACCTCTGAATAAAGGGCACCTGTCAATAAAGGCCACATTTGTTTTTTTCCCAATGATGGCCTTCGTTCAACGGTTTGACAGTAGTCTGTGATCAATTATGTGACAGTTGTCAAGCATTTCATACTAACCAATGGCTGAATACATGGAAGATATGAAACATAATGAATTTTTTCATTGCAATCTGAATAACGCATCATAGTCAAAGTTGTTTTACCTGCATGGGATATGAATTAAAATACAGAATATTGACTGATGTCTTTTCTCTAGTCTGGAATGTATAACAGAACACTTTGTGTCATCTATTATAACATCGCAATGTCTAGACGAATTGAATTCAATGCCTCAAACCTCTTTACTCTGTTAATTTATATTTTGAGGAACGAAATGAATTAAGTCCGCGAACAAGGGTCACCAAAGGCAGCCAGCATTTGCCCTATATGAGAATATGACTTTATTTAAAAGGTTTGTTCAGTCTTTCGTATCAATAAACCTACCATTGTTAACAATTAATCTCTATTTACAGATAGTTCCGCATTATCAAATTATTTTTTAATATTAAGTATTTAGTATTAAGTATTTAGTGTTAAGAACGTACCAAGCTCTTCTTTGACCGTAGTAAGGGAACAGAATGTTCCATAAATATGCGTTTCCTTAGCATATATACGTAGACCTTTTAGCTGAGGTCGCATTGTATGAATAATTATAAATAACTCAAACTTAATTATGTATAAGTGCAAAAAGAGCGGTTTTGTAATGCCACCTTCGCCTTATTTTTGATTGATTAGTTTTCTTAGAAACACAGTCTGGAGAATTATAGTTACAATGAAACCTCTCCAAAGCAACACCCTGTGGGAGACGCAAAATTATGTTGTTGTTGAGAGGTTGTTTCTCTAGAGAGGTTAAATTTATAGTTAAAACGTACAGTGGGAACAATCATGCTGTTGTTGAAGGGAGGTTGTTGCTCAAGGGAGGGACTTTCCAGAGAGGTTGCACTGTACAACAGGAATATTTCAAGAGCTTTAGATACCGAACTCATGTCTCAACATTGTCTACTATTGTGCTATGTCGGCTTCCTTGATCATTACAATCATTGACAGAAAAAATTGCAGCATGCGAGTTCTACAAAAATACACTTCAATGCACATTTCCATGTCAGCTAAACTACGTAACTTGTCAATCACGCTATAATTAGGAACCGCACGATAATGTGGACACGAATCGTTACTTATGTTTCTTCTTTGAGACTTGTGTACACACACGACAATCTTAGATGTTTAATGTTTATTGCTGTATAATGATTCAGGTATCTGTAGTTCTAAAAATATTTAACTACTGTTAGAAATATTTTTTGAAGTTAATACATGGTGCGCAAGTTTATGCCCATCCCCGATACGTTTGTTGGCAAGGCCTTACTAGACAAACAAAGTTTTTCTTCTGTTTTCGTCTGTTTGCACCCAAGAGATTTTTATCGTATTTTTATACTAGTATTTTTTTGTTTGTATCCTTATCATCAATTTTCGTCTGACCAATGGGATTACATATGTATGTAATTCCTATACATGTGTTACATGAATACGAAGCATTCCTTTTCGGCTGGGTTATCTAATATTATTGTGGACTATTGTTTTCAATTTTGGGACGGCTTTTTTTCATTTATACCGTAAGTAAAACACAGCTTTTATAACGCACGGCAAGTAATTAAGTGTCCAATAATGAAGTAAGCAAGGTACATGAACATTTGGTTTGAATGTTGTATTTCCAAATTTTTCATGAACTACACGGTTAAGGCATTTTTTTCTTATATTTTGTTCTATTCGACCTTGCATTTCTTTGGTTAGTGGTTGTTACACAGAAGCCACACGTGGATAAACTTCAATGTTTTATGTGACTTATTTTCACTGGTGTTTAACGTCATTTTCCAAGATTGTTTCAGTTATATACGGCGACAGGTTCACCTAACCAGTTTTCCTGGACTGCATACTAACCAGTACTAACTTACCCTTCTACAAGGAGCAACTTCTCCACATATGGAGGAAAATCGAGATTTTTGTCCAATTTTCATAGAAGGGTATGACCTGCCGCGACCAGGATTTGACCCCGGATCCCCGGGTTACAAGTCCAACGCACTAACCACTGGACCACATCCGCTTCAAAAGCAACTCAAGACTTATACCGCTAAAAAAATGAAATCATTAATTTTGTTTAGGCCTACAGCGCAGCATTCAGAACATGGACTTTTTGTATTACAACATCTGTCAAGTTGCATAACCATGCAATCAATCAATGTTTGGATGACAAAATCTGTCAGGGAGTGTACAGACATTTGTTTCCACTGGTTTCCTGACATTCGTGGACGCTGTTGTGACACCACGTAATTAAACTAATGTTATTCATGCTACCTTTGCAGATATAATAGTTTGATTAACTTTCAGATAAATCATGAATGTGATTATTTTTACGCACGTCTGTGGAGTCTGACAATGTTGTGCGTTTTCTTTTTCGTATCTTGTTTGTTTAAATCTAGACAATTGATTGACTGCACTGTTATTGCTTGAAATCATAATACATGTAGAAATAGCATAAATACAAATTTGCTTAGTTACTAATACAGTGCAACCTATCCAGAGCAGCCCTCTCTTGAGCGACAACCTCCCTTCAACAGCAGCATGCTTTTTCCCCACAGTACAATATGACTATTTCTTTAACCTCTCTAGAGCGGCAACCTCTCAACAACGACATAATTTTGCGTCTCCCACAGGGTGTTGCTTTGGAGAGGTTGCACTGTACGCAATAATTTAAGAGTTAAAGTGTTACTGTCTATGAACATGAACTTGTTCATTTATATCTACCGAGCTAAAATTTAACCATTCTTCAGAAAAAAATAAATCCACATGATCTCTTTTGAAATTTTTGTCTAAAATCATTACTTGTCTTGTGTGGTAGCTTACTCTTGTGAATTGAATTATAACTGTTATTTAATTGTAAGTCAGGCGTTGTATTATGTGGTCAATAGTTCTGTAGACATTCATTGGTTCATGTTTATTGAGCGTGGTCAGTTTCCTGTTAGTCTGTTGACAAGACTTTAGTACGCTTCATCATTTTGGTGCAGTTCGTATCCAAACGGTAATATCCGGAAATTACCTTTAGATGCATAATGTACGTGTTTCTATGTCTTCTATATTTTTGTGGGTTGGTTTGTTTACATTTCCATTGTGTTTATTTACTGGTTCGTCTTCTTCTTTAAGCGTTTATTGGTTAGTTTGATTACATCTTTATGTGATTGTTCGCTAGTTTATCTACTTCTCCAATGTTGTTGTTAGTTTGTTCGTTTACTTGTTCAATATGTTTCTTGGTCCTTAGTCTGCTTCTTTTTTCACTGGGTTTACCAATGTTTGTAGCAAATTTCCAGTTATATACGGCAGCCAGTTCACCTAATCAGTTTTCCTGGACAGTATTCTAACTAGTACTAACTTCTCCTTCCATTAGGAGCCGGCAACTTCTCCAAATATGGTGGAAATCAACATTTTGGTCAAAGTCCAGCGCACTAACCACTGGATCACGGTCGCGACTCTCTACTTCTTTAAGCCTTTATTGGTGGGTTGGCCTACGTCTTTGCGTTCGTTAATTCGTTCATTTATTTCTGCATTGTGTTTGTTTGTTTGTTCGTTTATCTCCTTTTTATGCATTTGTTAATTATTGTGTTCATTTCTTATGTTTGTCGGTTCGTTCACCTATTGCTCTATTATGTTCATATTGGTTCTTTCGTTTTTTGTCTTTATGTGTTCGTTGGTTCGTTAGTCTACCTGGTAATTTCCTATTGATTCAGTTAAGCTTTACAATCCCTGGATAAGATATGAAGTTCATTCTAAGTAAATGATACAGGACAAAAAACGGGAAGAAATTAGAAAATTAGAAACTTATCTGCTATTAGGTGTCTCGGCTTCATGACATAAATAACGTTGTGTATTGCTGATATCTTATCAATTATTACTGAACCAATCTCGGGACGTTATAAGAATTTATTTAATAACTTCCTCGGAAGTTTCATTTTCTAGATATGATGATCTAAGATAATACTCTAATGCGAATGAAAAATTGTTCGGGATTCATACTCAGCTAATGGTTGAAATGGAACTGTAGTTGTATGTACAATAAGAATTTGACCTTTTTGTACAGATTCCATCCCTGTCTGTGTGTCTTCTGTGACAATCCTTTTATTCCTAAATTCAGTATTGACAGTTTGAGGTCAATGTCTGGTTTATATCAGCACTTGGCATGTTAAGTTGTCCTTGTTTTTTTGTTGAGATTGTTGACAATAGCGTTGATCTTAATGCTGTTTTTGTTTGTATTTGTGTAAAACCTCCATGAATTTATTTGTCACTAAAGTACACTTCATGCTGTTCAGATAAATAAAAAGATGAAGTAGTAAAATCAATAGGTTCTACCATTTGGATATAATTTTAGAGTTTTTATCGATAGCTCTGTTATGTCAGTCGGTTTTGAGCGTCCAACCCCTGAAAACCGGACCTCTTCCGGACTGGGCCAAAAGTCCAGATTTCTCATTTTTTATTCAGTCACTCGCTTTAACTGCAAACCAACACTTTGTCAAGGATGGACTTAGGTCTGTATGTTCATTTTTCAATTGATCGGCTCTGATTAACCGCCAATATATGTATAATTACTTAATGTACATTTTAGTGTGCACAACAACTTTATTGCTTTAATTATACATTAAAAACCCTGAAAACCGGACTCAGAAAACCGGAATCCTCCAAAAATCGGATGATTTTTCAAATCCTATGTTTTCTATTCTATAATCAATAATTCTCTGAAAACCGGAATTCTCTGAAAACCGGACTTTTGGACCAGTCCGGAAGGAGTCCGGTTTTCAGGGGTTATACTGTATTTACATAGTCGTTATATAACATTAAGGTTAATGATATGTTTTGTTTCTATTCTAGGTAAGGCACAGACTGGGGTGATGGGTGAGTTGTCTGTTTTCTTCCACTTTCTCATTTCTTCTACTATACTGTTTGTATAAATGTACAATTGTTCTGTAGATGATATATTTATATTGTCTCAGAAATCTTTATTTACGTGTCTGCGACGGGATTGATCGAAGCAATATCAATTACATCCTGGACCAGAATTGATTTCATCTCATTCATTAATGCATGTTAAGTTTATTCTGTACCCCAATTGTTGTGTTAACTCTATTTTCCTGTCCGCAAATTATTGTTTAACTATATTTGTGTATCTGTGAATTTATTTCGAATACGCGTTATTCGTTGGCCTGATTTTCTTGTTACATTTCCAGTTTATTCAATATATTTGAGATTAATGCAATGTACACTTTCCCGTCTATTCTTCATTCTTTCACAGACAGAAAGCTGTAGATATTTTCTCTAGATACAATAAACCCCCTGAAAAACCGGACTTTCTGAATACCGGAACATTCAGAAAACCGGATGATTTTCTCCGTCCCGTTTTTTTGTTTTGACTTAAAAATTCAATGTAAAATATTTTTTATATGTTTTTGCTACAAACGACGGACCACATTTACCGACCACTTCAATATTAAGACCTCTCCATTTTAACGACCACTTATTTATGGATGATCGAAATATTTAATTTTACCGTTCCTATAAAAGTCAGTTTAGAATATTTCTAAAATTATTAAATATTTTCTTTCAATTTTCTCCACACTGATGTTGTCTTTAATTTCCCACTTCACTTGTAAAAACGAAGTCATCAAATGCGAAATCTTGTAGTTCACAATGTCAGTCTTAATAACTTCACACTTCGCAATTTCAAATTTTAGATTCGGAGGGAGAATTGCGAAGACACAATTTGGTCTTCTGTAGAATGCACTACGTTTGTTTGTGCAGCATTAAACTGTCTAACTATCGATAGAATAACGTGGGGGCGAAGTACTTTAAACTCAATTTAAAGCCTATTTCACGATGTAGCGTCAAAGTCGAACTACTGTTGTTATTTTCAAAGGAAATAAAGCATTATTTCACGTATAGCAAAACTTCATTCAGGGACCTCCTCTTAATAACGACCACCTCATAATAAGGACCGCCTCATAATAAGGACCACCCTATAATACGGACCGCCCTATAATAAGGACCGCCTCATAATAAGGACCGCCTCATAATTACGACCACCTCTTATTAACGACCTCTCATATTCGTACTTATTTCAATAATCCCGCCTATATTTCAACTTAATAATGAGACCACCTCAATTTTAAATACCCACAATGGCTTTAATATCAAGGTTTTACTGTATATTAATGACATGGTGCAAATTTTCTCGATATCCGTCGCTTGGACATAGTTAAAATAAACTATATGTTCAAAATATATCATGTATTTCTCAATACAGATTTTCTTCATGACAGGATCAAAATAATCTTATTCCCACTTTATGTATAAGTTCGAAATGTGTCCAGTTATTCTGAACATTCGATTCAATTTTATGTTTAGTTATGGTTTTGGCCATCATACCTCAAATTGTGTACATAAATTGACAATGTTACTTTTGAATTAATTCGAAACTCTTCGGCCATTTACGTTAAGCCGAAATAAAAAAGAACAAACAAAAAATGCAAGGAGATTCAAATGACAACACTTATTTGGAATAGAACGAATACATTTTTTTTCTTCGATGTGTACTCGCCACCGTTAATCCTATATTTCTCAGTTTAATTATAATTCAACTCAATTAGTTAAGTCACGGCTTACGACGAATTCACACTACACATAGATTAACACAATTATTCACTTTTAAAGTAAAATTATTTCAATTGTAGTCGTGTGAGTAGAAGACATTTGGTGAAAATCGATGCTTAATTGAAAAAAGAATCACAAAATATCGCACGTTTTCTCATAGTTTTTTTATTCTTAGCATCACACATTTCTGCGGAAGAATTCCGTTGTTAGAAATTCATTTTCTCCGCTTTAAACCAATTGACGTAATCACGTGATCGCCCAGAAGATCCAGAAATGCATATGTACGGGGCAACAAACTATGTGCCTTGAAATGAAAAAGAAAAAAATACGTATACAAAGTTTCGAAACAGTAATTAAACTTTTAATTAATGGTTAAGTTTCATTTTACTTCGTGAGCGTGTATAAGTTATGTATGTATTATCTTAAAATACTATAATAGTGTGTTTAAAAATGCACCATTTCAGTCTGATGAACTTGTATTTAAGTGATGTTAAAAGTAGAATACCCACAAACAGCTAAAAATTTATTTTTGCTCAAGTTGCAACAAAATGAACAAAAAAAATGGACACGAATCGAGACAATATACTTACAGGACGGACGTATCTGCAAGTCAAATAGATTCACTCATTATCTGCTCGTAAATATGTATAAATGTACATGTTGTTGAGAAGCCTGAAGACTTGAACCACCTCCAGTTGTCGTGATCTTCATTAATAAAGATCCTAAATTTAAGCTTAAAGCTCATTCAATATCGAAATTATATACACGATATTTATCGAAAGTTGTTTTACCATGCAATATGAGATATGAATAAGATGCGATTTGAAATGTATTTAGCTTAAGAAAAATTTTAAACAAGGATTCGCATCGACAACCAAATATTGAGACTGTCCTTAATTTCTACCTTTGTTTGTACATTAGAATGACAACCATGAACATTTCATTAAAGGGGACAATAGAACTTTAAAGGGTCATTAGACGACACAAAGTCCAAATATGTACAAGAAAGAAGACTCCTTAGTGAATATTTATTAACAAAATAGATTGATGAATGAAATCAACTGTACTTAAAAACCATTATTTCCGTCTCTGTATGAAGGTTAGACTTCATTTCTAAAACATTGTAGAATCTATGTTTTGCATTCTTCATGATAAATTATGTAAGCGCTGTTAGAAAAAAATTCAGTTGATTTTAGGAATTTTTTTGTCACATGTTTCGTTACATCTCACATGCTTAACGTATTTATTTGGGATTTTTAATCGGGTTATATGGATTGATACAATCTATATGTGTGTGTTTTATGTGTCCTTGGTGATTAATAGTTTAGAAAAAAATCATCAGCAAATAGAATGTTTATTCCACTAACAATTTTTATTATAGGGAATAAATGTTGCCAGCCAGTTCCTATCTGAGATAATACCGTAACATGCAAACGATTCTCTCGCTCCCTAATCATCTTCAGTCATTGACTATAACCATGATTGAAAAAAAGGACTTGATTTATGATCGGACATCGATTGACAGTAACTGTATCTGTGTACAATTTCTCTCCTCGTCTTTAAACATCTTTTCAAATGTCTTATTTTACCCTTTATTAAGTTTGGTCCTACTTAAGCCATGATCAGAATTGGAATTACTTTCGCCATGCATGTGATTTGGACTGATTTTTACTGATTGAAATTTCTCCGATGCATTAATTACGTTTTGCCTGTTTTGTATGCATGAACAAAACACGTACCATAAGCCGTTTGTCAGTAAGACATTGTATTAAAATGCACACAGAAAATGCCGACCAATATTCTCCTACTTAACGCCATTTGTTATGTTCGTGTTTGTAGTCCAAACACGCACAGATAATATTGTCTTGTCATAATTCTCATTTTCTACCGTGATTGTTTGGCAATGATTGTTTTTTTAAATAAATTATTTTTGCGCGAAGAAACGACAATTTTATCCAGCAGTGTTGTTGATATTGCCACGTCCGTGTGGCAGCTGTCAAATTTGTCGACGAAATTACGGTATTGATTACAAACAGCACGGGAGCAGACTTCGTGTACGAATTGTCGTCTGCCGATTCCACATTATTGAACTATCTTGTGATCATTGTTGTGCATACTTCTATTTGAAACTTTTATACAAAGTCTGCCAAACGTGGCTAGACAAATATGATTTTATTTGATAATTGAACAGGACATTGTTAATACATTGAGTTGTATATTCGTTTGAGTCCACTTCTCCGTGGTACTACGTGGTCAAGTGGTTATGATCAATGATTAGTAATCACTAGCCCCGCGCCGCTGTAAGTTCGCTTCCCACTCGGGATCAGATATATTTTATATGTGAAGAAGTTGTCCAGCTGGCTTACGGAAGGTCGTTGGTTCTACCCAGGGCTACGACTGGGTGTCTTCTTCCATCGTTACAGCTTGCTACATGATCCCGGCCGTTGGTGCGACGTTTGACCCCAGTGTAACGGATGTATTGACATGAAATTCATTCTAGTAAGCGTCAATAATTAGACGCTTATTCTAAGTTGCTAGTTTACACCCAGTCAAAGCAGTGTTTCAACACAGCAATCCAACTGAATTCATTACAACAAGTACAACAAGTTCAATATTGCTTATCTCTGATCCATTTGTTGTCAGTTAACCTATAGGGTTAGGACTGCGCAGATTATTTTGTGTTTTTTCACCAAGGAGCACTGAAAATACATGCCGTATGATGTATGTAAAACATTAAATACTGCTGATAACTAGGGCGTTAATCCTAAGATATCGTATAACTTAGTCCTTTTTATCAAATGTTTGCCTATATGAATTTTTAAAGCGCAAGGCTTCGATCGTGTATAAATATTTTGTTTCTATCGCTACCGCAAGCTCATCCAACGAGAATATTAAGTTAGGGTTACGTTTTATTGTATCAATTTCTCAATTCTTATCTACAGTCAAACCTGTGTTTGCTGCAATCTCCGAATAAAGGCCACCCAGTGAATAAAGGCCATTCTTTGAAAAACGGCACTGATTATTTAGAACAAATTGACCTCTGAATAATGGCCATCTATCAGTAAAGGCCATATTTTGTCTTTTTCAAGGGTGACCTTTGTTCTCAGGTTTGACTGTATTTCAGTTTTGCAACCCATCCCCTTAATTTCCCTTATGTCAAACTATAGGGGTCAGCGTGGAAAGCCCCTAAATATCATACTGACTTTCATAGTGCCGTCTTTTGTTTCTTTTTGATAATTTTTACGATTTCGTATTTATTTACGATTTCGTATTTATTTAACGTGTAACGATTATTTTCAGTCTAAATGATGTTATATTAATAATAACTTTCAGGGGGTTCTCATTAGGTTCAAGTCTCTTTGAAAATAGTCGACGTTGCCTGTAATGAAGAAATAAACATGCTGTGCGAATTATGAAAACATGACACACACATTGAAAAGTCTTCAACGCCAATTCACGTGTCTTTAGTGCTACTTCATGACTCTGTATGATACAAAGAGATTTTGTGTTTCTCTCAAAGGAACCACAAGGGAAGTTCATTCATCGCATTAGATTAAGTATGATTAATGTACGAGGTCTGCAAGCATTGACACTGTGTTTTCAAAATCAAGATGCCGCACAAAATGACTGGAATTTCAAGTCCGTTTGGTAATTTTTCATTAAAAATCATCAAACGATGCAGCGATGTTGCACGCCTTCTCAATTTCGACAGCATCTGAAAGCCACTCCTGATGTTAATTCCTTTTTAACATTAAAAAGCATATTTCATCTAGCGGCTCTTGTATAATTCCTCTTCTCACTGCTTATTATGAATATAATGCTTATACCTAAGGCCAGTTAAAAATGTTGATTTGCAGTTACGCGATCGACCCATTCAAAAGTCCCCCAGTCCAAAGATTTTCAGCATTTTTTACAAATTCTTTATTGCTCTATATTCCAGCCTTTCGTTTTCAGTATAAACCTACATTGATGACAAAAAAGCATATCTACTTACACACTGTTAAGAATAAGCGCAAACCAATGTTTTTGTTGCTAACTTTTTTATATTATTTTTTATAGCAATGTGTCCTATAGCCGCGGCCGTGGTCCAGTGGTTAGTGCGCTGGACTTGTAGCCCGGAGATCCGAGTTCGAATCCCAGTCGCGGCAGGTCATACCCTTCTATGAAAATTTGACAAAAATGTCGATTTTCCTCCATATGTGGAGAAGTTGCCGGCTCCTTGTGGAAGGTAAGTTAGTACTGGTTAGTATACAGTCAAGGAAAACTGGTTAGGTGAACAGGTCGCCGTATATAACTGAAGAATTGTTGAAAAAACGGCGTTGAACCCCAATACAACCAACCAAAACCAAAGCAATGTGTCCACGAAGCCTTCCAGACTTTGATATTGAGGTAGAGACACGTGACACACTTATTGATGGTATTGATTTTTTTTTTGCTAAGTGTTGCATTAATCGTGGTGTTTTTTTTTTCTCTCGTAACTAGTTCACATAAAAAAAAACTTAATGCGACAACCAGAACTACTTTTTATTTTCCGAAATCATATTCCAAATGAGAATCAACTGCACTTATTACTTTAAGTATTTTTGTAGTTGGACATTTTCTTGGGTATAGCATAGTCTTATTTACAACAGGAAATAGTTTGTAAGTAACTTATACGAAATTGCGTTACGTAAATGCGCCGTATCAAGATGTTGGCTAGTCCCCTTGAGAGTAAACGAGTAACTTTAAGTAATGAGACGGTTGGTCCCAAATGACTCCATCTTTGAAATCAATTTACGCAAACGTCGTTCTATAAATACGCAGGCGACAGTGTCGGAAAGCAGACGACACAAATATCGGCAGTGCTAAAATCAATGAAAGTTTCTTGTTAGAATTCTACGTAGCTATACTTCTTGCTTGTAATTACATGAGACCTATAAGCAATCGACGATTTCTACATGAAACCTATTCTGAATTTGATCATCAAAATAGATTGTATAGTCCCGAGCGTTTCATGGTGTCATGTATGTATTGGAGACAACTAATGTTTATTGCGCACAGTTTTAAAAACATTTTGATTGATGCGTTTAATCTGACTCCTTAACTAATGAAGAGATTTTCAGACATACTGGTGAACAGTTGGTCAATGATGGATAACACCGATGCTTATGTATAATTCGAATACAGCACCCCAACAACCCAAAACATGCACATTAACGAGACCGGACTGCAGAGGGACATTTCGCGGACAAATCATAGCTAAGATATCAGAATTCAAAGTGAATTTTTCTTAGTTTTTCATTTTACACTTTACCTGATGTTACTTTTGAGGTAAGACCTTTTAAGGAAAATAAGATTTGATCTATAAGAATTAATCTTCTCTTATTCCCCAGTAAAACCTTAATAATGAGACCACTTTCGGGACCACAAAAATACGGTCGTAATAAAGCCATGTTTTAATTATCCATTTGAATTATAGGGGAGTTATTGAAAGCCAGTCCGAAAATAAATGGTCGTTATAACAAGGTGGTCCTAATATTGAGGTGGTCGCTCTTTGAGGTTTCGTATGAATAAATAGCGAATATAAGGCTGCTTTTTGTTTCTTAAAACCGATTTCAATATAAAAAAAACACATCGCTCTTTTCGTTATTGATCTTATACAGTATTACGATATCCGTCGGTTATTTTTACCTCAATATAGATTTCAAAAAGCTCAGTCATATTCAATATTGAACTGGTATAATTGTAGATTCAAAAGGAAAATGATCAATTACCTGTATTAATTATTTATCAATGTTAGAAATATACTCGCCCAATAAACAGAACCTGTCCCGACGTGTAATTGATAACAAATGTTAACTATCAAAAGCATAGCACACATGTTAGGAAACTCAATTATCATCTATGGTGTCATTATATGAGATACGAGAGTGTGTACACACTGAAAACTAGACTTTGCAATGTATAAAAAGGTGCAGCTACATGTGTGTATGAACTTTTAATTAACTTATTCACAACTTTTGATTTACTTTTATCTATATCTGTAATGGTTTGTGTGGTGGATTACAAACAAAAGCTCCAGGTCCGATCGGCAAAGCTCGAGTCCAAATTTTGGCCAGGTTTTACCGTATTTAATTATCGATAACCTGCTATGTGGATCGAAGGTCATGGTCCCTGACTAATAATCATTAGCCCCTCACTGCTGTAAATTCAGATCCCACTCGGAACCAGCTAGCTTACAAAAAGTTCCACACAGGTGTACGCCTGGGGTCATCCTTATTAAAGCTCGTTAAGGCTGGAAAAGTTTCCAAAATGGCACTGGCTGTTGGTGTGACAATAAACCCCGAACAAAAAATAGAGAAACAGATGCAGTCAACACTCACCCAGAGACCACTTCACTACTTAACTGTATTTTAGCCACCAATGTAATCTTGATATTCGCGTTTAACGGTGACTCAAATCGGATGGTTTGCAATACCGGAAGTTAACTCCAAAATTGATTTACTAACAACTGAATTTCAACTTAGATGTTATTATAATAGTTGAAAAAGTAAGTGTACTTTTATATTGAATATCTGTCTGAAAACGTTATAAAACATTGTCGTCTTGATAATGCAAATATTCGATAAAACAGTCTCTTAATTCAGTTGAATTATACTTTGTTACAGACAATCCTGATTTAATAAACATTCATGAATAGATTTGCTCTTTGGTTTCCTTCAATGGTTGAAATATTGCGGACAAATTATTTTGACTTTGGGTGTTAAATAATACGTAATTTCAATACTTTCACATATGGATACTTTTTATCACTGGGGGTCTAACCTCGCATCAACAATATGAGTCATTTGACGACTTTTACTAGCAGTAACAGCGGAAAAGACCCCGGGCGTACACTTGGGTAAAACCGCCGACCCTCCGTCAGTTTGCTGGACAGCTTCCTCACATGTGAAGATTTGTTTGGCTCCGAATGGGATTCGAACTCACAGCGGTGAGGAAGATAGTAACAATAACCACTCGCCCACGGAGGCTCCTATTATATAGATTCAGCATATACACAATATATACAAAACGTAACGTAGATGTACATTGTATGTTTATCCACTTGATTCAATGAACTTGTTACTAACGTAGAAAGTAGAACTTGCGTATACAAAATATGTAAAAATACAACGATAGGAACATGCCTCATAAACACGAACAAACCATATTGTGTTCAGCATTCATACCTGGCTTACGTTTTACTTCAATCGGTTGTTTACGCAATACGGGGGAATGGGTTAGCATTGATAAATTTGCACAGCATTAGTGGGGTAGGCTGTTAGTTGAATGCAGGCGGAGAACTGCAGATAAGGACTTAAGCAAATTACAAAACGAACAAACGAATATTTAATAGCGTCGCCATAGATTCTGAGCCTGTTTCTCAAAAAAATTATTTCTGATTATCGTAATATTCCATTAAGAATAGGTTTATCGCATATAAACTTTCCCTCAAGTATCAATGGTTTCGTTATTTGAATATAAAGTATATACCTATTTCAATAATGTATATATAATACATATCATACTATGAATGCACTTTATCTGGCGTCAACTTATACACTAGACAGTTGTGTGGTAAATGGTGTTACACATCCAAGGGAAACCACTCCGGATATGAATTTCAGTTTCCAGGACAGAATAGCCTCCCCTTACCCGAAACCGCAATATCAGATTCTTATTGAAAATATTTAACCATTGCGCATGTCAGCCTTGCTGTTCTACTTCTCGAGTAGAAAAAAATCAATCGTTAGGTTACTTGGTGTAAAAAATGGATCAAATTTCCAACATTTGATTGAAACAACGGAATATTAAACAAAGCATTCATTCAACATTGCATTTACTTAATGATTCTATTTAGAAATTATCGTTTGCAACAATTTCCGATTGAATTACTTGACAATCGTGCGTAACCTTAGCGGAATTAAGTGTTAGACTAGTAAGCAATGCTAGAAGTAAAGTGTTTGCTTTCATATCAAGTTTCGTTATTTGATTCGTATGCGGCACAGCTTATCAGAATGAGAAATTTATATAAACAACAGTTGCCGAGTTTATGAGTACAAAACCTTCCTCTTATTCGTGATGCCGCAAGCATCTGAAGATTCATCCCTTTACTTTTATTGTAGAAATAAATGCTTCAAAACCAGCACCACTACAGACAGCCTCTTACACACCACACCCTTTATTACGCAAGATGCAGGTCTTTTTCTAGTGTTCTTGTACTACTGGAGACAAACACTTGTTTGTAACATTTAATTTTACGACTTGTTCATTGTTTATAGCTGCTTGTTGTCTTACTGCATTTGTATAAATCTTTAGTCATTTCAAAATTGTTGTTTATGCGCAAATGGCGTTTTTGTGGCGTATTACTCAACAAAAAAAACAGTCAAACCTGTGAACAATGGCCTTTATTCGAGGTCAATTTGTCCTAAATAGTCAGTGACGGATTTTCAAAGAATGACCTTTATTCACAGGGTATACTTTATTCGGAGGTGGCTACAAACACAGGTTTGACTGTGGTTGCAATTCTGTAAAATTTATATGCACGCGTTACTAATCATTCTAATGTTGATATTCCGGTACCTCGTATTGAATAACTTTCGATATCAAACGATTATCTATAATAATCGATTATCTACATTCAATAATTGTCTAGATTAAAACGATTTTACATATTAATCGATTATCTACATTTAACAATTACCTAGATTAAACGATTTTATTCATTAATCGATTATCTGCATTAATCGGTTATGTGCATTGAACGTCTGTATCAAACCACTTTGTACAGCAATCGATTGTCTTCATTTATCA
Source organism: Lutraria rhynchaena (assembly GCA_008271625.1). Classification (NCBI taxonomy): domain Eukaryota; kingdom Metazoa; phylum Mollusca; class Bivalvia; order Venerida; family Mactridae; genus Lutraria; species Lutraria rhynchaena. Next base: position 1,796,909 of record VIBL01000019.1, on the reverse strand, counting down.
ATTATCCGCATGTACGAGTATCTATACTAAACCATTATAGGAGAACTATCACCCGTGAAAAAAAAGAAGTACAGTAAAGCCTGCGAATAAAGGCCACCCTTGGGAAAGACAAAATGTGACCTTTATTGACAGGTGACCTTTATTCGGAGGTCAGTGTGTTCTAAATAATCAGCGACGGTTTTTCAAAGAATGACCTTTATTCACAGGGTGGTCTTTATTCGGGGGAAGTCTCAAACACAAGTTTGACTGTATTAAATGTGTTAAAAACACCATTCACTCGGTATTATTAACTTACTGCAATCAGATTGTGGTGAGTTATAAGCTACAAGTTGGTCTGTGACAACAACTGCCCTCTAGCGAAGAACAATATGTCAGACTTGATCAATATAATTGCCATGGAATTGAAGTCATCACAATTTATTTCCACACATTGTCAGCATCTGTATGTAAATTAATGCAGTCCACTGTTTTCATTATCTGACATTTACAAACCTCTCACAAGTGCAATTAAATTTGTTTATCAATAACATATCCAATGAAAACAAACCCTTGTTGTTGCGTTCTCAGAGATTAAAGGAAGGCAACTGGTAATTGCTCGCTTATTGTCGGCTTTGGTAATCAATGAGTAGGATCTGTGAGAAAGGTAGAGCAAATCTCACACAAATACTAACAGTTATACATTTAATACATAGCAAACTGACCTGGCTTTAATTATTAACAAATCTGAATTAACTTTGCTTTCGTTTGGAATTGAAATAAGCCGAGGTTGTAATGAATAATATATTGAAACGGTAACAGTTCTTATAGTGTTTCTGTACTTAACGTGCGTGAATTTCCTTGCTAATTTCATTATGATACAAGTTCAAAGAACTGTTATGTGCATTAAAAAGTATGTTTTTGTTTATTTGATGGGGGAAATATGCCTTCACATGCTGATGAAAACATCTTGTAACGGAGACTACAAATTGGTGTGATGGCAAATATAACATTTACCGTGATTTTCTGGTAGTACTATCATTTTGTAGAGAAAGGTGAAGATAACAGTACTGACTTTTCACCAACAACCATCAAGCAGGTGAAACAAATTGTGAATAATAGAAATAATGACAAATCTGTAACCATTAACTTTACGCACGTGTTATCGAAAGTCAGTGAATGTTGGTGTTCTCAGTTTTTTTTTTTTGCTTGTTCATTGATAGGTAGTTTGTAAAGTATGAACATTTGGAGTACGGTAATCTTTACGATTTTTAATTGTTTATTCCAATTTTACACTGTACATGTCTGACTAACAACTTGGTTACTCGTTTAGTGCTGAATTCGGATTTCACTTCTGCATGAAAATATTGCCGCGTAAATTATTGTTAATGTGCAAATGCTTAATAGGAACGGCTAACGTATTGATGATAATCAGCATCCATGGGAAGTGTTCTAAACGCATTTATTATTGTATTGTACGATAAACTTTTTTCTCATGACTAATATCATTTGAACATTTTGTAATAAGCAATTAAGTCCGGATTTTTAAGTCCTGTTTTTTTATACATTCACGTTTAATTGTAACGTTTGTTTGTTTACAAACCTGCTGTTTATGCATGATTACGTGGAGAAAGTTGCAAGTGTTTCCAAAGTGTGTTTTTGTGGTTTAATTCTTTGTGAATTTAGTGTTTGTTTATGGATGACGCATAGCTATGGCAACGTCAGAAGATGAACCAGTGACAGAAATGACATTTCTTGAACGTATACAGAGTCGATTCCTTAGTTGTTGTATCATTGAATGGTTAATTCTATGTTTTTGTTCAAGAGGTAGGTTTTCTACTTGAATTACTCAAACATTCATATAAACATATTTATTTTGAATAAGTAATTGAAAATGCAATTCGCAATAAAGCATATTTCAGCATTAGGTTGGACGACTAAAAAATATTTTCCTAAATAGCACATTTATGATATATATATGCATATATATATATAGATGCACTTTTAAACTGATTGCTGTGCAATGTATTTTTAAAAGAATTTATTGCAACATCAGCCATATCAGGTATAATCTAAACATCTTTCACACTGGATGAATGTGTTCCGTATTCACGCATCAAACCGATGCTGGCTTACAAGTACAAATAACAGTGTGGATAAATATAATAATATGTAAAAGGCCGTATGTCAAAATATGTTGTTTAAAGAACAACATTTTGTTATAGTATGATATTGCTTTATTTATTATGCTGTCTTCGACATACTTGTTGACATTTCTGACGCCTTATAAAATTGACGAGCAACCAAAATACGTGTAACACGAGCAGGTTGGTTGGCTTGTTTGAATTCAGTTAATCAGTTTTTTGCCTGTGTTGATGTACACGCGCCGGCCAGAATTTGCACAATATGGTTATACTTGACTCCAATTTGTCACCGTTATCACAAAGCAACAAATACACTCCAGGATAGCAATGCATTGTCTAATCTGTTATGTTGGACTAAATTTTCATCAGACCAGGAATAACTTAATATCAATAAGAAATGTTATGTCTACAATATTCATATTGGCATTGAGTATCTATCATTTTCTCTTATTTATAAAATCATTGGCGAATGAGCTAGGCGTATCCTTAGGCGAAGGATTTCCAAATACCAGAATGTTTTGTGCAAATCTCTTAGCCAGGAGAGGGTATTGCTGATGATTTGGGAAATCCAAAGAGTAGCCTTTACTGGTAGGAGTTCAGTTTGTTCTAAATAATCAATGACGGTTTTCCTTTTCGTAAAGAATGGACTTTATTCACAGGGTGGTCTTTATTCAAGCACAGGTTTGACTGTACATGATGAATTCAATTTCCATGAAATTCATTCTGTGTATAATATCTATTGTTGTTTATTCAGCGGTGTAAGAAAATTTATTGTAAAAACAAACAACAAAATTCTACCCGAATGTCATGCTCTCACGAAAAATATAACTTACACACAAATAATTATGAATGATCGGTTTTGCAAGTTCAATACTAGATATAACTGTTAATTATATCTTTGAAGCGGTTTAGAAGTGGTAATAAACGTGTTATGTTATATGTTACAAACAGATCTAATTGATTTTTCGTCTTTTTCCTCAACGTACTCGAATCTTAGAAGGAACATGAAAGGTTAGGTGCAATATATTGTCGACAATATTCACACGAGATAATTGTGCGTTTGTATCTTGTTGAGTTTAATTATCCGCTTATTACATAACATGTATGGCTGATGTGCAACACTTGTTTTATCATTTTAATATAAATTGCTAGTGGTGATAATGTAGCGTCTCGGAAATCAAGCCTCAACTTTAACACTACGAGTGAATAGCTTTGGAAACCTTGCGAACTGTAGCTTGGTCTGATAACTTGCTACACACATACAGCCACCGATAAGTAAACAATAGCATTAGACCAACCGGAGTCTTAATGATTTATGAACATATTTCTGTGTCATTGTACGTAATTACACGAAGAGATCATCTTCTCTAAGTATATAGCACAATGATTTACTTGTTGTTAATACTGTTAGAGTAGGCTCAATCTTTGTTTGATTAAAAAGCAGTATCGTACAAACGTAATGTCATTCATACGGCTTACTGTGGTTGAACATTATTCATGATGTATATATATTGTATATTATGTGGTCACAAGCCTTATATTTTCAACGCACTGGCTTGTTTACATTATAAATTTCGCTCTTGTTTCTTGTAGCAAACAATTTTACATTGCAGATAAAAACTCTGCTTGGAATCGTTAGTAAATTCTATAAGTAACAGACACTTTTTCATTTCCTGGTTGTTTTGGAGTTTGCTTCACAAAAAATCTTTGTTTTATTGATTTTGGCAAGTCACAAATGACGTGCGGTGTTCTGAGATACGGCTATGCTAGTTTTTGTCCCACGGGAGAAAATCCGAAAAACGAACATGTCTACAGTATTCCAAAGATCTAAGTACTTGCCTACCTGTTGATGTATCAATACCTAAATGCTATGAGTATCATAACAATCATAATACATTAACTGTGTTCTGTTAGTCAGCCGACAGCATCGGATGTTGGCAAAATATAGCGCCGGTGTACACTCTTCCTGTGGTATTCTCTCGGGAAATCTTTGAAAACTATTGACTTTTGAATGAAAGAAAATCAACAGTAAGTTGGAATCCAAACTATTCACCTACTGTTCAGATTGTAAAATTTCTGTACAAAAGGACAATGGGTTAACAATTGGTAGATATTGATTATTTATCTCGATGCTCAGTTTTCTGATTAATAAACAGCAACAGCGTGCCTGAACCCGTTTGTTTACAATCCAGGCCGTATCATTATACAAATCCGCGCTGATGTATTGCCCCTATTGTTGTTTTGTTTACTTCCTGTCATTGTCTATCATGTATTCTTATAATAAATATAAACACGTCTATAAACATATTTTATTGTTATGTAGACTAATCCAATAAAACGAAATCTGAGAATTAAATTATTCGCTAATGCAATTATATTGTATATTGATCCTAAAAAGTATATTACTCTATTTATCTTGTACCTTAGCCTGAAATTCATTTTACCACCAATAAATGGCATCCATATTTAATGATTTGATGGGTCGTAGACGATCTTGAAGGTCTGGTGTTTTATAATAGCGAGAACTCAAATCACAAATTGAGTTACGAAATGATTAATAATTGTACTTCTTGATTTACTCCAAATTTTAGGATTTTTAAACCAGCTTTACTGTAGCATTACTGCTCAAACAATTACAAACGGAACTGAAATAACGAGAAAAATAATGCGATTTACTGCTGTCTGACATTTAAACGTAGACAAGTTGATAAGTGAACGTAATTTGATTGAGATTATCGAGTAATTAATTTATAAACCATCCCACATATTTCAAAGTCGTAAAATTAATTTACAAGTTCTTTTAAAGCGTGGATTTCTTTATTTAACATCATGACATTGTGTTGTTTTTTGTATATTTTTTTTATAGTTTTCGGGTTTTCCTTTTCTTCAGTTAGTTTTAATTTAATTCATAGACTTGCGAATTAATGCTTTAGTATTAACATTTGACCTGAATTTTAAACCCTATATCCGCAGTTCTTACATTTCCTTATGGTGTCCTTCGAACATTTACTATTTTTTTCTTTTACTTTCTGACACCATGAACTACAGTGATAACAGCCACCCTGAAACATCAATCAAACGTACAGTAAAACCTCACATATCACGTCCACCTTGTTATTGCGACCACTTATTTTCGGTCGGGCTTTCAATAATTACCCTATAATTCAACCTGATTATGAGACCACCTCATTAATACGACCATTTTTTTGTCACAATATCGGGTTTTTTTCTGTACTTTTTGTTACATGTTCGGACTAATTATTTGTTCAGTGTACACAATTTCTCGGATCTCAAAAAAATGTTAAAAACACGCCACAAGATGTTTTTCCACGTCGTTTTTTTTACTTCTACTGTCAAATGAATTCCCCAAAGATTCAAACAATGCTGCGGTAGACATTTCAAATGTTTCGTGTCAGAAAATGTTCGATGATTGTTTTAGATATCTGACACTTTGTTCTAAAACGATATTTTATGATGTAAATTAGTTCAGATGTGTTAAACTTAATTTCTGTCGGCTGTAAATCATTGTAGGACTGTTTTTTTCGCCTTTGTTTTTATAAGGAACACAAAAAGACGTGCATACGTTATGATCTAGTACAAGGTACAGCTATACAGTACAACCTCTCCAAAGCAACACCCTTTGGGAGAAAACTATGTTGTTGTTGAGAGGTCCTTGCTCTAGAGAGGTTGAATAATTAAATTGTACATTGGGGAAAATCATGTTATTGAAGGGAGGATGTTGCTAAAGAGAGGGCCTCTCTGGAGAGGTTGCACTGTATTAGTAATTGCAAGACAGTTAAGTGTTATGGGCATTAGGCCAGTTTTATTAATTTTTCCATTTTTGTACTGGCGGGCACTTAATCCAATCAGTGTTCCCGGATTTTGTACCAGACCTAGACCTGTTTTTCTCTTGTAATTGCCAACTTCCTAATGAATTATCAAACAGTGGAGAACGAATAGCCTTCTGATATGATGTCCTCAGCCAAATCTTCACATAGAACATGCTGTGCTCCTAGGGTTCGAACTTACGAACCCGAGGTCCGATGCACCCAATGCACCTAACCCTCTACATATTGTCCTAAGAGTGCGGATTCCTCTATTTCAACGAATTCGTTCTGTGATATAACACAGCTAGTTTCGTTTACTCAAAAATACTCATCTTTATCCTGAACGACTCGTGTACATTAGTATATTATTGTTTATCAAACGTTGTACCTACAGCATAGAAGCAACATGAATTACATCCATTATATCTGCTTGGTAAACCCGGAGATTTCGCGTTCATGTGATGCTTTCAGTATCATCTTTTTATCGATTACATGCCTACTTTACAGACTTAGAATTCAAACACATAAAACACGATCGTTACTCTTACATTAGCTAGTCAGCGGCTTGTGGAAATATGTAGAACATTAAGCTAGTGATAAATAAACATGAGCCTCGGACGACTGTCATCTTACACTTACATACATCGGTTGTATAACAATAAATTTGCATAAGCGACAAACATACTGATCATGCCCTTGTGTTAACCTCATGGTAAACACAGCAGAAACTGTTGGTTTCGCTGGATTCATTCTAGAGTTCGCATTATCAGACAAATTGAGCTTGATCACTGATATCTGAATTGCCTAGATATGATCTGCTTTTTATGCAATTATTTCTACCTCACTAACGTATCCTGTATACACCATGTATGAAGATATTGATGTAAGCTCCGAGGCTAAAAAGCCAACCGATTGACAAATGAAATAGATTCTATATTGCTATGGCAACTGCGCGATGTAATGTTCTACATTGACTCCACTTGGGAGAGTAGAAGTCATAATATCCATTGAAATGTTAGGATAACATAAAAAATTCTAAAATTGTGTAAACATTTCCGAAGATCCTATGAGAATCCCGGAATAACTGCAGGAAAATGATAATTGAATGATATATTTCCAATTCATACGATTTAATGCCAATAGATTTTTTTCCAATAGTCAATCTACTCTCTGATCTAATTTATCGCCAATACAAATTGGAATTCCAATCTCAAATTGCTCTTAAATGTTTTTCTAATTGAACGTTAATGGTAAATGCATTCCAGAAATGCATTTCTACTTTTACGACAATTAAAATTACGCGTTTATCTCATGAACTTATGAAGAGCGTTTGATGGTGTTCGTGTCTCTTCTTCGCATTGCTGTATTGGCAGAGTCAGACTTGCCATGAAACACTTGACTGTGATATAACAATAATATTGTGATGACCAGATGCTAACAGACTGTTTGTTTGAATGCATAAAGCGCATGTGTTGATATTAGTCCGTATGAAACAATTTAAACGTAAGTTATCAAGCTGGACTTTTGTACAAAACAGACAACTAACATTGTATTTGTTTGGTACAAAACAGACAACTAATATCGTATTTGTTTGATACAAAGTACATCCTCAAAGGGACATATGACAAGACTGCATTCTTTTATCGATCTTCAAACATAGTTTTGTAACCTTGAACCCAGTGGGATTTTTTTCTTCAAATGCATATCGATGATACATTGTATACTCTGTGTAACCATCAGAAAATATAGTTCTCCCATTAGTGCGTGTTGTTTCACCCTAAAACATTTGATGTTTTGTATTCATTCGACTCTTCAAAATAGCGAAGATAATTGGAGATGTTATCAACAAAATACAAGAAAGAACATGTTACGATTTGTTACTTTCCAATAATGCATTCATGTTTGGTTTGTTGTCATTTCCAAAACAAAACTTCAAAACAGATAACATTGAATGATGTTGCTATAAGATTGTATTCCATTAGATAATTTGACTTGGGTTGTTTTCTTGGGCTTTTGGGGTTCAATAAATAAAAGTATATGATGGTATATTAGTGGAATGTCTCTTATTATATAACGAGTATTTAATGCATAGAATACACAATGACTTTGATGCTGTGATCACAGTTCTTGTGAGAAATATATCAGGGCACGAACGATACCATGGTGTTATGTAAAACGTATATAGAAAACTATCGTACATGGTAATGTTTTGTGACATTTAGATAGATAAACTTTCTTACACTTTCATGGGCTTCAGAAAAACAGCTGAAGCCGCGTTAAAGTTTTGTAATATCTATGTACCAAAAGTGAAGAGGGGACAAACCTTGGTCTGGACTCACAAGTGTCTGAAACATTAATTTTGTATGATTAATGACTGAAAGAAATGGGGCGATACGGAAAACAACTAAATTTTAGATATAGATCTGCCTATATTTTCCAAAAATACAATTCATTTATTAATCATCTCATTCAAACGGTTGTACTGTTGGTCATATTTCAAACACATATCGCCAATGTCTTTAATCACTCTTATCTCTAGCAACTAGACATTTCAAGAAAAATCGTGTTGATTGCGATGAAAATGGCTAGCAAATCTGAATAGAGTACATCTGTCATCTAATCTCTACATTCGTCTGTTATCTTATTGTTTATTCACATAAATGGTTAATCCATCGATTAAGCCCATTGTATTACTTGTTATCTCCGTAAGATAACTATACATCTGTTCCACGACATAACCAATAAGAGTTTACACGGTCAATCTAAACATAGTTATCTATTCATGGTTAAACATTGACATTTACAACAACATTCATACCATGTTTGTACGAGAATGTTTTTTTTTTTTTTGTGAAGTATATGATTTACGTTTACTGTTTGAATAGTTAGTCGGGGAAATGATTGAAGCTATCGACTGACAGTATTATGTGACGGAATAAAAATCCGTTTGACAACAGAAATAAGTACCTTGTTGCTTCGGCAAGGTAATAACAGAACAATTGCATACCTTTACCCGCGAGAAATACAATTTTGCACTGTGAAATATTTAACTCCAAAACTATATCCTTCGTGATTGTAGAATTTGTCTAATAATAACAATTATCACTGGATAGTTGCTATGTTCAGATAATGTTGGTATATTACATTTAGTGACAGACATTGTCATTGGTTTAATTGTTTCATTTGGTGACAGGCATTACCATTGGTTTAATTATTACATTTGGTGACATACATTACCATTGATTTAATTATTACATTTAGTGACATACATTACCATTGGTTTAATTATTACATTTAGTGACATACATTACCATTGGTTTAATTATTACATTTGGTGACATACATTACCATTGGTTTAATTATTACATTTGGTGACGTACATTAAAATTGATATAATATTACATTTCGTGACATACATTACCATTGGTTTAATTATTATATTTGGTGACATACATTACCATTGATATAATATTACATTTCGTGACAGACATTACCATTGATATAATATTACATTTCGTGACAGACATTACCATTGGTTTAATTATTACATTTGGTGACATACATTACTATTGATATAATATTACATTTCGTGACATACATTACCATTGATATAATTATTACATTTGGTGACAGGCATTATCATTGATATAATTATTACATTTGGTGACAAGCATTATCATTGATATAATTATTACATTTGGTGACATACATTACCATTGATATAATATACCATTTGGTGACATACTTTACCATTGATATAATATTACATTTGGTGACATACATTACCATTGATATAATTATTACATTTGGTGACAGGCATTATCATTGATATAATTATTACATTTGGTGACAGGCATTATCATTGATATAATATTACATTTGGTGACATACTTTACCATTGATATAATATTACATTTGGTGACAGCCATTACCATTGGTTTAATTATTACATTTGGTGGCATACATTACCATTGGTTTAATTATTACATTTGGTGGCATACATTACCATTGGTTTAATTATTACATTTGGTGGCATACATTACCATTGGTTTAATTATTACATTTGGTGACATACATTACCATTGATATAATATTACATTTGGTGACATACATTACCATTGATATAATATTACATTTGGTGACATACATTACCATTGATATAATATTACATTTGGTGACATACATTACCATTGGTTTAACTGTAACATTAGGTAAGGAAATCACTGTTGGTTAATTTTTTACATTTCATGACAGAATGACCTTTATTTATATTGTAACAATTGACGAAATATACTGTGTGTTACCTTGGCGCTTGTGGCAAACATGATACATTCACTTAATACTTTTTGCTTGTTTCTGGTAGTTAAACACTTAAATCCCAGCGGTAGTTTATCTGTTATTCTTTCGCTGTTGTTATGGTTATGTGTCTCCTGTGTTCTTATTAACGTCACATTTACGTAAAGCCATAATTTGACAGACAATTTACGGGTGTCTAGTGTAAACAGTCGCCTGTCATATAATCAGTAGCTATAGTTCAGTGGTGCAATATTTCATAATAAATTTCCACTATTGTTCGGGAATTATCCGCTGGAATCCTTTTAGTATTTTAGTATTGTTAAAATTTCTACAGATTATTAATTTCTTTCATAATCTTAAATGCGATTGGTAAAATTCGTTAGGTAAGGAATAACTAGATTCTGAATTCTTGTGGTCGTTGAAATCAGTTGCGCAGTGATAAAAACCTTTGTATGCATAAGTCTATATTTTAAGTTATAAACTTGATATTCGATAAAAGATAATGAAAGCAGGGTGTGTCTTCATGTTAAACCCATTGCTTAGTACATGTTCAAAGATCATTTTTGATCTTAACAAATAATATGTACACGTATTAAAAAATATCCTGAATAGACTTTAAAACTTTGCATAATTTTGCAACATTTTCTAAGATACTTCTGGGCAAGCTTGAAATAATTATATTACTTTTTACAGGTCAAAACATATGAGTTAGATAAGAAAAGGTTTCATAGGAAAAACACATACAAAACACTCCACCTTCCCCAAAATAATGACTTCTTCTAAATCTCCGAACCGCAAGCCCACACTAGTTAAATGCAAAAAAACGTGAGTATTTTCACAGACGGAGGATGCAATTGTTTAATTGTGTTCATTCGGGTTCATAAGAATCACCGACATTTCGTCTGAATGATAATTTAGTTATTTGTATAATATGCTTATTGCCTTTGGATTAAAGTCTGTCAATGTTTGGACGTATACATCCCATTGAGCCGCACGCTGGCATGATGTCAATACAGGGTGAACAACCGCTTCTCAGTGTCTCCATGATTGCCTTAATCATGTAAACGTCATTGTTGTATCCTAAATGCGTATGTCTAGTGGCCAATTATATGTTAATTATGCAATGATTAGAAATGTGATATACAAAATGTACATGAAGTCTTGTTCAATTATTTCATGTAAATGTACTACTATTATAAATATTTATAAATTGATATATCGCATTGTTGATACATGTTATACATATGAGTATGGGTCGATACTATAACCGATCAACAAACATTCAATCTGTTTGTTATTCAAACTTCATATTATGCAAACAAATACCGTTTAATAATGTTGACAAGTTATTGTATTGTTTGCTCCCAAGAAATGACTTTAGAGTTTATTTAATTTGTTCGTCGCAGAAGCAGAATAGTAAAGTGTTTATAGTCTTGTGTTTATTTGGGAAAGGTTTGTTAATTTGTTTCCTAAATGATTAGTTATAGTTATATATGGCTGATTAAATTAATTATTTATACAAGCTCTATTTGTGACCATTTCCGTCCGACCTTGTAAAATTAGGCTTTAGTCTGAACTACACACACTTGTTTTTTAATGGAATAAAGTCCTGAATATGTTTGTTAAACCATCGAAACATACGTTGGTAATTTAATGGTGTGAAATTCTTGTGGTTGATCAAGTGTTGGCTTCGTATAATGTTTCAACCATTCTTGCTATTCTACGATGGTTATCCACGATCTCATGGAAAAAGAAACACATTTGTATGGCTTGAAATCGATGTGGCATTCACCGTATGATTTACATATGTTGTAAATATTATCATATTGAACAGTACGGGCATTAAAATCCGATTTGTTTTTCACCAATTTACCAAAAGAACATGGCTTCTATTTATGTCTTATCTTTTAGAAAATACGATCTTAGAAATGAAAATAAAGTCCATTTCTCTTCAGTAAAAACATAATCAATAGATATGTCAGTTATCTTATTATCGTCTGGTTTCGGTGCGTTTAATGCGAAGTGCCGTTGTAGAAAAATTCCATGTCGACAGCCATTGAAATCAATAAATATTATTCGATCTATATACATGAATATGCGCATCGGTTTGGTGCATAAATGCACGTGATAAAGTACTCAGTGTTCTGACTCTCATTACGAAGGAAAACTGTGATATAAAATAATAAAACTTGGTTGTGTTTAGAAAACCTGGCGCCTTCAGCTGCAAAGCGGCATTGAATCTTCAACTTCGTGATGCTAAGAATTCATTAACTCAAACATGATCTAAAACAGACATAAATTGAATACCAGTTTGTGAGCGGTTATTTTTTTTGTTATGTGCGCGCTTCATCATCATGCAACGCACTTGCACCAATTATAGGATTACAGTCTTTATGAAAGTAAAATTATTAACACATATTTTACCGCAGTTGATAAATATTAAACTTAATTAATTAAGACTTCGCTTAATTACAATTTATTTACACGACAAAGCAATCTGTATTAGTAATATCGGATGCTCTTTTCCATGATAAACCTATGATGTAAATTAAATGTACATTCGGTTTCATAAACTCTATTTTATATTTCATTTTATGCTTGTTTTTCACATTTTCTGAATTATTTTGGTTAGCTAAACATTCGTGGTAAAATATATACATTCACTTTTTCTTGAGAAAGATTCCTCTTAATTAATTGCAACGTTCACTTGCCTTGAAGCCGACATCGCGACCACTTTAATTGTTTTGTCCTCCGCCGCAGTACTAATGGTTACAGCCACTATTGTCAGAAAAGAACCATATTTTTACCTGCGAATTCACTAATAATCCCTACCTCCGCACCGCTGTTAGTTCGAATTCCACGGCGTACCGAATTTCACATATAAGGCACCTTTCCATCTAGCTTGCGGAAGGTCGGTGGTTCTACCAAGGTGTACGCTTGGGGTATTCCTCCACCGTTAAAGCTGGAAAAGTCGCTAAATGACCCTAGCTGATGGTGCTTGGTGAAGCCGCTGTGAAAAAAGAAATATGTAGTACGTACATTATAAAGCATTCTCTTTATAATTCAATATGTCTTCGTTACAGCTGAAGTTTCTTTTTCACACGTATGTGTTGGCTATAATAGCTTCTTACATAAACATCAAATGTAAATATTTACCGTGAAGTGTAACAGATGTGATGGAAACTTTAAATACAATGTGCTTATGTTGTTTCTTTCTTTGTCAATGTTTGATTGCAATGTGCAACATCTCGAAGGACTAAATAGATTAACACGATTCGTATAATTGTTTCAGTTGCTGCATGTAGGAAATATAGTGAACGACTCCTGTCTGAGACCATACTTGAATGGTTTACTTCACCAAACATCGCATCAATCTGTTGAAGATCTGTTAGCGTTAATAAATAATTACATTCCCAATACAATGTCGGCCAGACGTAAGCACATGCGACCGTTAACTGATTAATTCTGATCTTTTGAAAATCCTGATATTCAATAATGAGGTAAATAGTGCTATTGACTTCGATGATTTAATAACAATTCTCTCAAATGTAACCGATTATCGCCTATCTATACACGGAAAATTGACCACAGACCCACACGCATTGGTTATTTGTTTTCTTGTTAGACAAGATAACGTGATGCTTAAGGGAAACTGCTGTTGCAAACGACTACACCTGTTTGATTTAGGTCCATATCGCGGAATGACGAAGTTTAGAGAACTGATAATGTGTCCACTGTTAAAAAGCCTCTGTGTAGTTTCTAACTAATGGAATAGTGTTTAATAATACAGATTTGTAAAAGCTTTTAACAGCGTTGTTTATATAACATATAATTGTCTATTCCTTACGGATTCTGTTATTTACAGACATGATTAAGGACGGTTTTAGCTGTGTCTTCCTGTCTCATGATAGTTGAACATTATGTCTGAGAGACTTAACAGTGTTTAATATGTTTTGACATTGTGATCACATGGCAACCAGTGGATATTATTGTTTAACGTCCTGAGATATTGCGCACGATTTAAACCGTTTCATTCGAAATTACAATAAATTTCGTAGAGTTCTTGTGAGTGATTTGATGGAGCGAATAAAGCATTGATCTTACAGTATCGGATTAATTATGTAAAGAAAATGTTTTAGTAGTCTATGGATGAAGATGTGTTATTCCTTATGGCTCGATGAAAAATCGATGTTTTGAAATATACCTTAGTAAGAAATCATTCTGTTGCTCAGTATTTCGGATAGTGTAATTTCGGATAAGAAGTAGATTGTTTCCGCTTTAGCGGTTGTTCACGGGAGATAGTTTTTTTACAATAATATTATATTAACCCATGAATGTGTTGTTTCATGCGCTAAGAATGTACCATATCTGTGCCCTTTATACCTTCACAGCGATGAACGAGCCAGCATTTGTTCAACAGTTATTGTGTTAACCAGTGTGAATGATTCCTTTAGATGTTAATGTGATTAATTAAAAGCCGATATTATACGAGGATCTCATTTGAATTCTTCGTAACAAGGCGGTAGACAATGTGTTAATTCTTGTGAAATAATTGGCGTAACTTATCGCGGAGCGCAAAGGTCGTAATTCAGAACTTTAATATCATGCGTACATTATTTTTGCCGTAAATTACTAAATTTTATTTTGGTGCTAACTAAATACACTTGAGTACTCGTATATTCTCAAGTGCGATGTTGCTTCGTATCATTTACTAATAATCATCGGTTATTTTCATGACAGTGAAATTGATCGTTTCCACGAATCCTCAGAGATTTTTGGCTTCTGGTTTCAAAATTGTTTTACGATGTGCTAGAAGATTGTAAGTATTCAATTAAAAAAACTCCGGATCTACGGTTGTTAGCCATTATTATTTCAACAAACGAAACTGGATTCATGAAACAGAAGAAAAGCATATGAAATTGTTCCTAGAAACGTATTGTAATAATGCATTACAACTTCTGTTTTTGTCTACACCATAAAATGATTTTTTACACTCAAAAGTTATGCTTATTATCAAATAATAAGTTTTAGAAAATGTGATTTCTCGTCTTGGAATTTTACTTCCGTTTTTAATTTTTTTGGAGTTCTAAACACCATGACGAAAGTTTATAAAACGCTACGATACTGGATTTATAAGTTTCTGGACAGGTTCCTGTTTGACAAAGGTGAGATATTTTTTTCTTTTCAAAGAATACCACAATTAGCAGCTACAATCAAAACGCCTATCGGACAGTTTTTTGATTGATGTATAAGGTCACATATATGGCAAATGAATTGTCATCGCAATCATTAATAGAAATAATACTGCTTTCTATTGATTAATATCTACTTGCATTTAGAATCTTATATAACCATGCGTTATGCACTCTTATAAATGAAAATGTTCATGTTGATGAGTGTAACAAATAATAACAGTGCATTTCTTTGCACTAGTATGTCTTCACATAATAGCTAAATGCTAATTATTACGTATAGCTTTGTGAATGATTATGGTCGAATCTTTTCAGTCTCTGGGAGACGTATACATTGAAATGTATTAGAAAATGTTTCTGTATTATGGCTTCGTTTTATATTACTTACAACAATTTTATTACACCCTTGGATGAAAAGACAAAGAACACTCCATAGCACGTGTTGCCTGCGAACAAACAGAAAGCCGTATTGTCAAATCAGTTGATTATCATAACAAACGAAAAATGGGCGAAGTATTACATCGTTGTTTGAAGAAAGAATCGCCACTTGGAAATGAAATAGATGTTATCTATTTGAATCGATTTGTTGGAAACAAATTGTTGTATAGTTTGTCAATAAACCGTTTGAACGTACAAAATACTGCTTTGGGTTGTAAAGTGATTGTCGGTGTGGGGTAAATGATAACAGAATTTTATTTGCGAAAACTAATAAATCATGTATACAAATAATTGACGATAGTTTGAAGTGAAATATGCTTTTACATGTATACCTAATCTAATTTCTGATAATTACTCTAATAACTTTACAGCAGCAATAAAACTCGATGGGGTACGCTTGTTTTGCATGATTAAACACTTTTTACAGAGGACCAAATAATTTATTAATTGATCAATTGTTATATTTGCGGGAGGCCAATTAGATAAAGAATTGCTGAAACTATTTTTTGCATGGCATCTGCAGCAGCAACATGAGTATAAAACCAATAAAAAGAGTGTCTTGTTAAGTATGCGATGTCAGTCAATTAGTTTAATTACAAAGCATGCTTTATTGCAAGTTATTTTAAATTAGCAGCCATTCAAACACCACAGTTGCTTATTAAGTCGACATCGTTTTCTTGTAAGAGGTTTTTAACTGTCAATAGTCACAATTAGTGTCAGAACTATTTCTGTGTCATTGTTTGTAATTAAACCATTAAGAGACTCGGCCTTTGGAGTATTTAGTAACATGGTGTTTATATAAGTTCAATCCACTTAGGGCGACTTCAAAGTCACGTGACGTGTTGTACTTTCTGACTCTGATCGGAGCGTTTTATGACCAGTGATTGGAGCTCTTGGATTTTAGGATTGTCGTAAAATGCGGTTCCATGAGGGCGCAATCTGCGTTTTAACTGGGCTCAATACTAAACAAACGAATAATGATTTAATGCAGTTTAGAGACTGGATCCTAGCTTAAATTTTCTAACGCAGATTCATAATCTACTCTGGTTTAGATTGTACAAAAAACAAAGAATTCTGGACACTATGATATCAAACCAAATACCAGGTCAAACATAATGATGGCTTTACTATATGCAGCAATAAAAAGATTAGATGCTTCCGATAGATATAGCGTCGGCTTATTTCTACAACCTCGTAACTCATTTTTCGGCAATATTGAGATTTTTCGTCTCAATGAGCTCTTTAAAATGATCATACTTACCTGCTTGTAGATCTATCCTAAATAGGGTTAATCCTAATTCGACAAACCCGTAACTCGCTTTGTTGCAGTTCAAAACTTCCAATGCGATTTTCTCAAAATGGGGGAAAATGACGTACGGGGTTATTGAAATAAACCGACGACATGTGGGCAAAATTGAGCTTTAATCAGTATAATTATTCATCTATTTCAACTTTAGGATTACCACATTTTTCCAGACACTGGTCCGAGTTGATGACACTGGTGCTGACAGTAAAAAAAATATTTACAACATCGTTTAGTCAAAGATGTAGCTGTGTATGAATTATTCACAATAATGAGCTCTAGATTTCAGTCAATCTATTTCTTTTGGATGTATTTAGTCAATATATGTATCTATTCTCTCAACTGTGTTAAAATCTGTTGATATTTTATCATATGAAAATAAACCTAGATGTACACATGCATGTATAAAAAGGTAATTTTTATATCATTTTATTGAAAAACTAAATTTAATATTGCACTCTGCGTCTCCTTAAAACTGCTCTTGAAATTTTGATCTTGTATTTTTAATTAATACAGTGGTCCAAATACTCGACTAATCGTTCGGAAGATTGGCCTAATATTTGAATACCAAATAAACGAATTGTTAATTTGCTAATTTCTATGTACATATGTATATATGTTGTCTTATATCCTCGTCGGCCGCATGGCTTACAGGGTTTACGAAATGAACATAATATGCATATACACAACTGTATATTTAAACAGGCTTGTTCAAAAATGGATGCATTTATTATGATAAATATGGTAAGCTTATATATTACGCCTGACCGTGAGAATGTTTAAACAATTGTCTGGGATTTAAGCTTCTAGACAATATTTAAATTTCATATCCTGAAATACGGATCCATAGATTTGTTGTTTGTATTAGATATTTCAGAAAACGCGGTACAAACATATTAAATTTCTTGTTTTATGAGCTTTTAATAAGCTGTATGGTAATAACCAAATTCATATCACAATGAGCGAAGGACGAAAACAAATGAATACAAATAGTTTAACGCTTTAAAAGAGTATTTGTTTCCAAGCCAAGTAATTTAACATTTTACTTGCTCTGAGAATATTCAAATATTATACGACGCATAAAACGCCACTTTCTCTATTCAGTTCATCAAGAATCGTTATAAATGGTTTATATTTATGACAAGAAAATAAACAAAATGGCGGTTAAATTGTTTCAGGCGTAGTCAGTCTGCTTCCCTTTAAATACGGAAGTTAAAACGCTCATTTATCATTTGATAGACTCATCATTGCATGCGGTAATTACATCCTCCATCTACTCGACAATTTGTTTGTATCTTCGTCAATGGTTGCCGCACCTTGTGCATACTAACAACATAGAATGGCCTAACCTTAATGGCGAGAAATACCAATTTGACGTAATGAACAATGGTCGATCAAGTATCCACTTATCGGCTGTTAGAACTAATGATTTTTAAAACGTCAAAACATTTTTAAAACAAATGCAGTTAAGTTGTGATTAATGAAATCGGAGAAAATCGGTGTTTGTTTTGAATATAGACCTAAGTTGTGAAGTCAAAGACCTGATTCATTACGTTAATTAAATATGGCTCGATAAGGAACCATTCTCAAAGAACTTTACAACTGGTGACATTTACTATAGATAAACATTGAATTCACAAGTTTGGATCATATACAGTCAAACATGTGAACAAATGCCACCCTTGGGAATGACAAAATGTGGCATTTATAGACAGATGTTTGTTCTAAATAATCAGTGACGGTTTTCAGAGAATGACCTTTATCCACGTTGTGGTCTTTATTCGGAGGTGGCCGCAAACACAGGTTAGACTGTACTTTGGCGTGTGTACAATGAACAATAACTGTATTACATCGCTACATTCCTTGTTAGCAACTTTATTTCACCTCCTGCTGGTGTAAACTTTTGGCATCTGTCCACCCTTTAAAAAATGTTAATTTGCAGTTACGTAACCCTAACTATATATAATGTATAAATAGGTCGATATTTTGGTGGGGAGTTAATATCATTATATACTTATACTGAGAACGAAAAACTGGAATAAAGAGAAATAATAGAAAAAATGTCAAAATCGCTGAAAAACTTTTCGGTCGGGGAATATTGAATCAAACTATTGTCTAACTGATTGTAAACATATTTTATGCAGGTAAATGCATATGTATACAATACCACAACATATTTATTTATCTATTTATTTATTTTATTTTTATTTATTTATTTATTTATTCAAACAATTGTTTCATATACTGCCTCAAATTAGTATACACTAATCCTGAAATTGATACTATCATATATGATATAATTATAGTGTACAATGCAACCTCTCTAAAGCAACATCTTTTGGTTTGGGAGAAGTAAAATTATGGTGCTGTTGTTGAGAGGTTGTTGTTCTAGAGAAGTTGAATTAATAGTTAAATCGTACAGCGGGAAAATCATGTTGTTGTCGAAGGTAGGTTGTTACTCAAGAGAGGTGCCGCTCTGGAGAAGTTGCGCTGTATTTCTAAAATTGGGCACGAGATATACATGTGTTTGTTCAAAATGAGATATACATGTGTGCTTGTAAAAGTTGCCACTATAAAATCATTCCGCGTTCTCTCGTCCAGGCGGTCACCGACGATTGTTAAATGACGTCAAATGTCTTGGAAAATCAATTTGTTTCTCCCCGTCTCGTATATTTGCATTCATTTATCTTTTGATAGAAATATGCATGTCTTATATATAATCCTATTAGTATTCTGCGTATCTGTGTCGCCAAATTCCGCGTTCATTTAAGTGAATTTCTTATAGAAATGAATCTAAAATATGTTCCACAAAAGTTTCTATTCAAGCAACTTTCAGGAAAATCGAATCAACAGCGAACAAATAAGAAAATAATAGTAATTGTTAAAAATGTACTTTAACTAATTTTCCTGGAATTGTCGACAAAACTTGATTATGATCATTTTGTGTTGTTTTAACGACTGCTATCCGAATTAGTTCTTTCTTAGGTCGCCTTTTTCAGCGACGTACTTGTGTTTTAGGACAACTTTATTTCATGCTAAATTACTCAAAATGCAGGGACAAGCTTAACATAATTCACGGTGGTATTTTTGGCCCCAATTTTTATCTGACGTTGCGTCATTGAGTTTATGAACTTTGAAGAACCATTGGAGTGACGAATGGCCCTTTCGAACACCCATAACCCGCCGTATTCGACAAGCGTTCCGTGTCCTATAAATAGTCTGGGAAATCCGTCCTACTCTATACACTTAACATGTTCTATAAATACATTGTGAAATCCGTCTTACACTATACACTTTAAATATCCTATAAATAGATTTTATAACTCGTCTTGCACTATACACTTTAAATATCCTATAAATAGATTTTATAACTCGTCCTGCACTATACACTTTAAATATCCTATAAATAAACCTGTCTTACACTTTACACTTTACATGTCCTATAAATAGATTGTAAACCCGACTTACACCATACACTTCATAGGTCCTATAAAGTGTGCTATCAGTCGTAAACAACTCTACTTAAGGGCACTTTTGCGAAGTTCTTATATTTTTTATCTGTTTTGGGGAAAAAGACCCGCTACATTCAATTTTCTTTCTATTCGGATATAAGTTTCTGCTTAAAAGTGTATAAATGATTTGATAGTTTACACTCTGTAAAAGGATTGTATGAAAATCAACATGGTGCGACAAAAACACATGCACTAGTCTCGCTAGTTTTTATAGCTGTGTTTTCACTCGCTGTTTGAAATTAGTACAACACAATATAATGTATATTTATCAAGAAACAAAAAAAACTAATACATGTATATTTATCAAGAAACAAAAAAACTAATACATGTATATTTATCAAGAAACAATAAAAAAAACTAATACATGTACTAGATTCTTTAAGAATTTCTTAGAATTTTCGCGTGACAATACAGTGTTATTGAAATGTACGGAATATTGTCTATACGCGAACAATGCATCTGTGTATATTTTAACCACTCCCGTAAATGGGGACGTAATGCATTATTGATGAAATTTTGAAATAAAACATAGATAGTACTTGTTGCCATTTAGTGGTGGATATTATGTTACCAGAATTATGCGACATTTTAGTGTATAAGCAAATCACGAATATCCCAATAATTGAAAGATGGTTTATACAATCGTGATTATGACGTCATTTGTATGGTCGTGTTTCGTCGGCCATGTTTGTCCATGCATATTATATTCACCTTATTAACGATTGTCTTATTGACGCAACATCAAATATGATTAATGCAAGATTGTGGATTGCAAAACCTAGAAGCATGTTACACTCTAACAAATTGTTTGCTCTACACATATACAGTTGTTGCGTTAGATTGAAAATACAATGTAGATTATTGAGAGATTTCCATTACAACGGTCGTTTTACGTAATCAGTAATCTTTGGGTACCAATCAATGCTCTTTGGGTACCAATCAGTGTTCTTCGGGTACCAATTAATCTTTTAAGATAGCGATCAGTGCTCTTAGGGTACCAATCAGTCTCATAAGGTACCAATCAGTGCTCTTTGGGTACCAATCAGTTTCTTAAGGTACCAATCAATGCTCTTTGGGTACCAGTCAGTGTTCTTCGGGTACCAATTAGTCTCTTAAGATAGCAATCAGTGCTCTTAGGGTACCAATCAGTCTCTTAAGGTATCAATCAGTGCTTTTGGGGTACCAAACAGTTATAACATTTTCCTCCTCAGCCCATAAGCAAGTAAAGCAACTGCCTCCACTTTTCTACGACATGTGAATCAGAAGTGGAAGGAATTCAATCCGGATACATTGTCCTCAGACAGCATATAACGGACAACACGATTCTCAGCTTGAAGACTTCTAGAACATACGCAGACATAATAACCTTTCTATTAATGCAACTTCTTTTATCGAAGCTAAAGTGAACTGTCAATGCTCGAATCAGAGATAGCTTGTTCTTTTAAGCCGGGTGGTTTGCAGTCACAGGTTGACTTTGCAATGCAGGTTTTACGGTATCGGAGATACGAGCGTGCAGTTTGGGCAACTTTGATATATATTTATTTGTTCTTTCCATGTGACAGTGTGCCAATTGGCTAGTGTATACTTTGATACATCTTTTTTTATTCTAGGTGTTTCCATATAAGGACAATCACGTGACTTATTCCCCCTTAGGTGTATAAGATAAGAAATTGTATTGTTTTTTAACGTCCTGTCAGCTACTCTTTCCAAGTATGTTAATTAGAAATGTGTTTGTACATTATCAGTGAGATAATTTCCGGAAAATAAACAAATGCAAAAATCTCACCCCCAAAATACCATCCCACCTATAGTCCATCACTTACAAACCTTTCAAACACATAGAAACATTCACAAAATGGGGGATTGAAGATAATCTCCCCAGGGGTACCATCTTGGAACTGTCTGCTGCTAAAGCTGCGGGAGGGAGGTGTAAACTGGTGTGTCGTGACCAACCTTTCACTTACTCTCGGAGAAACAAAAAAGAAAGAAAAAACATTTTCATCAATAAAAGAATAAATGAATTATACAAAAGAGAATATAAGATAATAGACCATGATTTCGCACGGTACTTAAATCTAAAGTAATGATGAATGTGTTTATCATGATAAAACTATGCTTATATATCATTGAGTACTTGTGTTTAGAAGAACGCAAACCGAGATGTTTTCTATTTGCATTTATTGTTGTATAACTGCTCACTAACTTAGATAACATCTGCTACCTCATTTCAATATGTCAATGTAAAACTGTGGCATTGTGTGACTCAGAAATTACTGGTAAATTATTGCTTACTTCATTTATAATATTCAATTACTTGTAACAATAGCTTGGAGTTGATTTATTACTGAACTGTGGACATATCTCTGTGATGTTACTATTATATGCATTGTGTTATTACTACTCAATACAGTCGCAATTCACGATATGCATTGGCATTATTACATCGCGAAATTGATTCCAACAACTGCATTGCGGTCGCGAAAATAGATGACACAATATCATATTGCAGTTTGTTTCACAATGATCACAGTGAATAAATACAGTTTGATAGTTTCATGTGATACGCAATGTTGGTACGTTAATAAATTTCTCGAAATGTAAATACGAAGGATAAATAACCGCGAACGTTTGACAGTTTTGTTAACGTTGCCGTTACCCTGACAACAGTATATTCTGTTCTGCAAATAGTTTAATTCAAAGTGACGCTATTTTCCTGGGAAATTAACGAGATACAGCGATCGTACTGTTACATGCGATGCCTAAATATAGAATTTGTTTCCAGTTGTCTATGAAAAACTCTTTGAAAAGGCAGAATGGACAGATACTATGTCGTTTTTAAAGACTGGATAATGAAATTAATTGGACGTTATGTATTTAATGTAGGTGAGATGCCATGTGTTGTTTTTATTTATACATTTTATCTCAGATAATTGAATCATTCGCGTAACTTAACTGTCGAGTGTTTGTTTATCAATTAATTAAATATAATTAACAATCCCGCGTGTGTTTCCAATCAAAACCCGTGCGTGTGCTCTTGTAGACTCCTTTTATCCGGGGTAGCTTCGTATACTGTTATTGCATTGCTTAAGTTGAACCGTTTGTAGAAATATAAATGTATGTGTATTAAAAGGATTGTTAACGTGCCACACAAATGTGCATCACCCCTCATCTGTGATGTTTAAGGATACGGTCAAACCCGTGAACAAAGGCCATTCTTGAGAACGACAAAATGTGGACTTTATTGACAGGTGGTATTTATTCGGAGGTCAGTTTGCTCCAAATAGTCTGTAACAGTTTTTCAAAGAATGGTCTTTATTCACAGGATGGTCTTTATTCAGAGGTGGCTGCAAACTCAGGTTTGCCTGTACGTTGCTCTATTAAGGCAGTTATCTGATATGTCCACTTTGTTTTATCATTAATTTGGCCGACCGTAATATTGATATTTTCTCCATTATAAACAACCATATGATCAACGATTAGTAACGCGGAAATGTTTAGCTCTCGAGTTGCTTCGGATGACTTTTAATATAATGCAATTATCTGGTAATAAGGTAAACGCGATCATGTTTTGACTTAATGGCCTTGTTTGAACATGTTTGCCCTTGATCCTTGAGCTCTTGATTTACAATTGAATTATAATTGATGTAAAACAAGTTATATTATTTTTCTCGTATTGTAAGATTTACGTATACGTACGAGGGGTGTTCCAAAAATAATGTCACTTGCATTTGCAATATCTTTCAAACCAGAATGCTTCTCTTTCGGCATTGAGATTTGAGCTCGGAGACTGTCCTTAAATTTTATAACCCCGGGGCTTAGTGTCCGGTCCAAAACTTAGCTACCCACCTACAGATAGGCCAATGAGGTATTTGATCCTCCTCCTAAATGTCGGTGAATATCTACAGATTTTATGCCAAGTGGCGACCTACCTTTTATACAGGCCCTAATTTCAAGCCCACCCGGCTCTCTTGCCAATTATTTTGTAATAAATACGTTATTCAGCAATGTACACGGAACAAAGGTCAGTGAAATTGTGAGCGAGATATTTACCTATGTAACGCTTCAGTGATCACTCTATGGCCACGATGTGGTTTTGAGTTCAGTCGGATTTGTGTTTGCGGCCACCTCAGAATAAAGACCACCCTGTGAAAAAAGGCCATTCTTTAAAAATCGTCTCCGATTATTGAGAAGATACTGACATGCGAAAAAAGGCCATGAATAAAGGTCATATGTTGTTCTTCCCAAGGGTGGCCTTTGTTCTTAGGTTTGGCTGTACACATTGCACAATTTCCACGTAACAAAGCCCAGATGACATTATTTTTGGAACACCCCTCGTACGCTTATCACCGCGTCCATCTGTCTATGGCGTGTATATGAAAATGGATGTTACGCGTTAAAATGCTTCGAAGTGTCGTTAGTTTATAGAAACCACTCCACTACAAGATAGTTAACCACACAATCGATGTTTTCTACTATATCTTCCAGAATTTCTACAATATCTGTATGTAACGCGGATACTTTGATCCTTATTTTCCCTGTGTAAATGGAATGTTTAATACTAGATGCGTATCGTGTTTCCATCAGGAACCCAGTTTGCCCAATCATGTTTCAACAGCATTAACATCTCGAGAACTCCATTAGTATACAAATGACACAACTGTATTTCGTTACCTTAATAAACTAGGCTTTTAATCATGATTATAATTACACGTGTTAGGTACATTATATTCATTTGGGGATTGAGTCAGAAAATTGCACCGTCGAAGTATGTAAATAAAATGTGTTGATTAAGATAATCTTTTAACCACGGATACTACCCTCGTGGTCATTTTGTCATTACGAAGGACATTAACAGACTTTGTATCGATTTGGTCTTTTTTATGTGGGCTATATATAGCTTCTGCCTTGGCTGTTTTTCAATTAAAACGACACGCGATTTGTTCAAAGAACGAAATCCATTCCCGGCTTTCCCTTTGGGTATAAGACATTCAATTGAACAAAAGTTAGGCTAGATGGATATTAGAGGTTGTTAAAATGCACTGGAAAAAAAACCCCTAATTTCTTTGGTGTTTGTATTGTCTGATGATATAATGGCATAATGATACTTGTCTATGTGCAGTTAAACGTACGAACTCGTGTCTCGGCAATGCGTCTGAAACTAAAACTTGAAACAAGAAAAGAGAATACATGTACAGAACAACCTCTCCAAAGCAACACCCTCTGGGAGAAGCATAATTATGTTGTTGTTGAGAGGTTGTTCCCTAGAGAGGTTAAATTGATAAATCGTACACTGGAAAAAATCATGCTGTTGTTAAAGGGAGGTTTTTGCTCAAGAGAGGGCTGTTCTGGAGAGGTTGCGCTGTATTAATAATTTGAAAAAATAATTGCCACATGTGATCATTTTGAAAAGTTTTTGCGTTGTCTATTTAACATTTTACTATTTGAAATAATAGCTTTAAAATGCCATCTTTTTCTTTTATCATTTTTTTCCATTTTACTAATGTAAACATTAAGAATATCGTAAGAAGTTCCAGGAAATCTCTTTAAAGCGTGAATTACGAACTTATCTTTTTTTAGTAATTATATTGATGTGCGTTTTTAACTTTTTTCTTACATGTAATTAAGAATATTATTGTTTCATACGAGAACAAAATGATTATTCGGAAGTAAGAGTAATTTATGTTAATAAAGTATTAAATGCTAGAAGTGTCTTCCAATGTCAACCATTTTTATGAATATGTCTGTTTTCTGTTATAACTAAAGCAAAATATGCAATACAGATAAACCTGTGAACAAAGACCCCCCTTGGGAAAAACAAAATGTGGTCTTTCATTGTCAGATGACCTTTGTCCGAAGGTCAGTTTGTTCTATAAACAACCAATGATTTTTTTCAGAATGGCCATTATTCACAGGGTGGCCTTTATTGGGAGATTGTATCAAACATAGTTTTGACTGTATTATGTTATTACATTCAATAGAGCACTACAGTGTCGTACAAGAGGTCGTGGGTTTGAGGCTTTGACATGTGTCAAAGAAATAACGATACTTGGGCGATACAGTTTTTGCAATATTAACATATTCGCGTAGAATTGTACATAACTGAAAATTGTTGAAAAACGACGTTAAACGCCAGTAACAATAAGTCACATAAAAAAATATAAAAAAAAACAGAATTGAGCAAATGCGTCCAAGAAGTACAGCATTACGGACGCCATACCTTAATATTAATGAGTAACTCAATGACACTGTTATGATAAACTGTTTGCTGTATAAAACTGTAAAACTAAATTAATAAACGCCAAACCAGTACAAACAAAAATCAGTCTCCATGTGTTTTGGAATGAAAAATATGCTCACTGTTAATACCAGTATTTCGCATATTTGCCAAGCCAATGTTTTTTTTTATTCTCCGAAGACACTGCTTGTTTTATAATTAATTAAAACTTTGTTCTACATGAATTTCAATTACACTGGACTCATCGCCTCAACAGTCGAACCGATCAAATGTCTTATTGGATAAAACAGACAAGTGTTATATTTATGCTTGAATTAAAATTAATGATGAGACGAAGAAAAGAATTTAAGATTTCTCCTTTATTTGAATCCCATGTCTGCAGTCATTACTACGGTGATATATTGCGACAATAAGATATCGTGTAACAATTATTGACGTAATACAGGGAATGACGGATGTAGTTTGTTGGCTGTTTTTCTTGCGAATTCTGCATAAAAGTGTTTGCTTTCACGAGGAAATGAGATAAAAGACAGAATTATGTCCTCTCTGCACGGACGCGTTATTTGGTCCGGATATCTTTGTTCTGTAGTCGCTCGTATGTTATCTTTGGTCACATTGGATATATTTGTTGAACGTGTGGACGACCACGTAACAGTTTGCTGCAATAGTTATTGCGACAACGTCAATCATTCTTAATTGGTTTTGTGTGTCCATCTAGCGCTTGCTATCAGACGAATCGTACCTAAAACATCCAAACATCTTCTCGTATAATACATATCTTAACTAATTTGTATAAAACCAGAATTGTTTTCCCTGAGGATAATAATTATATCGATTTATTGATGTATTGTTTTTTTTATTGAGAATGAATGTTAAACTTAATAAAATTTGGAAGCTAGGAGAAAATATTTACATTTGTTTTGTATTACGTTTTAGAAAAAATATGAATACAACAAAAATATGGAATCAAATGCATTGTCAATGCCTAGATTTTCAACATATATTTTGTGTTTAACTCTAGGTCCATAACCACAAAAGTTTGATAACCTTCTGTTAGTGTCATGGATGATCTGAAAGATGGTCTCGTTGCAGGATTCATTAAATTTTGAAAATTTGAAATCCTTTTATTTGATAGTAATTAAGATGACAAAAAAGTGTATCTAAGATCTTAAAGCCGCGTTTACCAATTTTAAGGCCTTTTAGAATGTAAGAATAAAAATTAAAGTGTTAGTCACGTGGTTGGAGCGTTAATAAATTGGTGTACCATATTTTCGTATTTATGAAAGCGACAGCAAAGTTAACGTTTATAAATGTACAGAGGGAAAACAACATGTTGTTGATTGTCTGTGCTACGAACGTATTGGCCACTTGAGCAAATACCAAAGGTAAACATACAAACTGAAATTTTTGCATTCATACATTAATGAGTGTTACAAAATCGTTAAATTGACATTCTGCTAGTTTTCAATCCTAAGCTCTTTTCTGTTGCCATCCTGCCGATGGATGCTCATACTTCAATCAAGTTACGCTGCATAGCTTCAAAATTACGACAAATTTTTTGTCGACGAGAACATTGGAGAAGGTGTTTTGGGGGCCCTCAAAACTAGTTTAAATCTTTGATATAGACCGTGTCAAGAAGGTCTTCTCAGCGAGACTGTGTTTTGTCCCTTGTTTACGTATGATCTTATATGTTTGATGGGTTTTGCGATGACAGTATTTTAGGGACGTTTTTGTATGTGGTTATTTTATCGGAAACCTTTTCTTATTGAAATTTCATTTATTAGAAACGCGAAATTGAACGGAGCGTTGCTGTATTTTTGACATTAAACAACTGGCGAGAACAGCCAATACTAGTATTTCCAGTGCATGGGGTTTCCCTTTTTGAATGAATGCCATTAAGTGAATTTGTCAGTCATTTTCATAAAAAATAGCTTTCCACTCTCATGCCAATAATGTAGATTCTACAATGGGTGATAATTTAAAAATGATCATGAAAATAAATTGTAAATGAGCTTTAATGACGTATTTCTTGGTGAGGATGATAAGGTCTGGGACAAATCTTCGAGATAATATGTTTTAGTATTTTCAAATTCTTATAAGGGACCAAACTTTACTCTGACAATACAATGACAATACTTACAATACTTATAACTTCATCCTCAGATCGCTATGCAACGCCTAGTCTGTTATATGATACCACACTGTAGCGATACATCAATGTGCTTACAACGATGCACAGGTCATTAAAAAACTGTCTTGTTGACACTTACGGTACGTTATCATTTCAAGATATGCGTTCTACTGTAGCAATATCGATATTTTGTCAAATCACAGACGCTGAATAAATATATGATTTTTGATAAGACAGTGTGTAATTGCTGCTCTTCCCATTGATCAAATATCATTCTACGTGCTCTAGCCATGTTTGTTTATATCTTTATCGTCGACTGATTCGTTTTCTTCCGTTGTTAATTATGACACGATCTCGTGATAGCATATGATATGTCGCATAATATAACATACCACGGTGACTTTATTATTGGCATTTTTTCACGAATCAAAGCATGGTGAATTCTGCGCATCACGAAATCATTGCCGTGTAGAAATTATAATCATCATGATTATTTTACCACGTTTTTATAGCGCTCTTTTCATGTATAATATGTTCAAAAGTGCTTTGCAATAGCATTTGTCAACAAAATAGTTCAATAGTAAAATATAAAAACCATACAGCATACAGGGATCAAGTTCGAAAGTTTAAAAGTGAGAAAGAAAATCGATTTTCTGCAATGCTATTACAATTGTTCCCCTTGTTTTAAGAGCATCTTGCTTCATAGGATCTTTCCAAAGGGCAATGATCTAATATTTTTTATGGGTGTACGACTTATGCTGCCCGTGCCTTATGCTGTCCTATTGCATTATTTTATCTTGACTTTCGTAATATACAAGATCCAGTTAATTTAAGCCGAGGTCACGACCGTGGTACAGTGGTTAGTGCGCTGGACTTGTAACCCAGCGATCCGGGTTCAAATCCCGGTCATACCTTTCTATGAGAAATTGACAAAAATGTTGATTTTCCTCCATTCGTAGAGACGTTGTCGGCTCCATGTGGAAAGTAAGTTAGTACTGGTCAGTATACAGTCCAGGAAAACTGGTTATGTGAACCGATCGCCGTATATAACTGAAAATTTGTTGAATAACGGCGTTAAACCCCACTGACAATGCCATATAAATGATGTAATAAAGTAATCAGAAGTGGTAGGACACTGTCATGTACAGTAATATATCATTGTAGTCAATCATTTTACAAAAAAACATAAAATCCGAAAAGCAATTTATCATAAAGAATACGCTTGGTTTGTTATTCATGATTGTTTTGCGCTGTGTTACAACAATGCTTTGATGGTTGATATGAGTTTCGTTTTTGACATTTTGTTGTCTTGTTCTATGAGAGATATTATTTCATTTACCGGTCTTAAATATCTAAGTGACTCTATAACTAATTAGCGCAATAGCGAATGTTTATAGCTGTGTGGTTTTCATTGACATTTTAGTTATTACCACAATTTGTGACTTATTACAAAAACTTGTAGACTGCAGCAAAAACATGATCTGCAATGTTGCCTACGTTTGTAGAATGATACATTGTGCAATCAATATTTGTCTTAGGAACATTCAATGTATGAGATATTGTATCGTATAGATATGAAATACGCATCACTGGCAACGCTAACGTATTTACATAATGGTCATTTGTAACGAAGAACTGTATCAAAAGCCCTGACACAGATTGGGGATGATAATTATTTTATGAAAATAAAATGGTACCTTGATATGCATATTTTTTATAGACTTTCGCGAGATTTGGGCTTGATCTCGCAGCATTGTCGTTGAAAAAAAGATACAAAAATTGTTAATTTTCTAACTTGAAGTAGACGCCTGATATTTATGATGTATAAGTTAGATGTCAAATTGATGTAGTTAAGAACTCTGTTTATAATTTCTGAAACTTGCTGTCGGATCCATTTAACAAGATAACACGCAGGGCGCATTTATGGTTTTAAATATATCGACGTTTTCAACTGTAATACTATTGGGATTTTTCTAAATTCTAGTAATTATTTATACGTGTCCTATCCTGTTTAGTTTAGCGTTTAGAAATAATGTTTTATGTTACCACTGACGTACAAACTGAATCCCATCAAATCATTTATTTGTAGTTTTGTCATAACCTGACAAAATGCACCTTTACGGTTTTATGTGGAAGAAATTATTTGTTAATAAGGATTATCTTAAAAAAACATCGTGTAGATATTTGTAGAAGCGCATAAGGGTTTACCTCTGAACACCGTGCATTATACACTTTACTGGATTTTAACGTCGTACCGACAGCCCGGGTCCCTTGGTGACTTTTCCAGCTTTAACGGTGGAGGAACGCCCTCAAATATTTTGTAAAGGCTAGCGTACGCTAGTTTCTAGAAAACTTTACCAATTTTATTATATTACTATGATGAATTTATTTTATTGCCATGGCATTTATTGTACATATTGATTAGATCAACGCAGTATACACACTGATTGGCCTGTTGCATGGATTGTATACGACATTAGTAGAATTAAGAGATAATTTACCCATTTGTATTCACCAGTGCCATGGAAATATGTGGTACATGGAAAATTAATCTGCGGCGAATTGTTTGCAAAGTATTATTTATCAGTCACTCGGATATTTATACGATTTCTAAACCCTGAACGGGCTGGAGGATTGATTTTGTAATCATTATTCGCGATGTGCTACGTGTTTTAAGAAGAAAATCCAAACAAACTTACATCAGACATAAATCACTCCGATATCTTGGCAACTTAGGGGGGCCACATTGTAAGTAATTTTTTCTGACGACAAACTTCCTTGGATATCTAATATGTCCATATTTATACTATTAAATAAGCTAAAATAAAGTGCTTGCGTCAATTGCAAAGCATTTCCTGGTATAGAAATATAATTGATATTAATAAGTATAGGGTTATATCATAAGCTTAGTTGATGATATCATGCGCATTATAAACATTGCAAGTATTATGTACTGACGTTGCGATACTCAAAGCACAGACTGCTTTATAGTACACATTGATAGCAAGTTGTGATTATTCCGACAGCGCGTCTTTTGGGGCTTCAATTATCATTAATGAATGATCATTAAATTTAATGTGGTAATGGAATATTAATGGTACTGAATTATCAAAACTTGAATCGCGAGATTCAATAGATTGTGTTTAATGTGTACGATATTTGCAAACGAATTGAGCATTATATATGATTTAAATGCTCGGTACTTAAGTGATTCAAATAACATAAAACGCAACAATCTCCTTTCCGGTATTAAATAATTATCATGCGGGACTATATGGCCGTGTCTCTTTCTTCACAAGTACGCATATTTCATTTTCATAATGTATTTCAAAAGTTTCAGTTCTGGAAATGATCCATTAATATGCAACTAACTGGACTGGTTCCTGTTCATTCTGTTTGTACAGAGACTTAGGTGCACTTTATTATGTAACAGGGAACCAGTATAGCCGCTGTTATCGCCCCCTAGCAATATGGTAAACTCACCGCAAAGGGAGATAATTAAAACCGCGGAGGGCACGAAGTGATAGCCATGACACAGAGATATGCGATCAACATAATATCCATCTATTCTGATGTCACATAGAATTAAACACAAGTCGCTATTACCCTCGAGTTTTCCCGCATTAAGTTTTCCACAAACATTGATGGAAAAAAGGGGAAAAAACATAACACTACACGATGGTTATGTGAAAATCATGACCCTGTAAATATGTTTCATCTGACCAACCATCACGCTAGAAAATAGTCGTTTTTACGGTGACCCGACCAACTCCACAATTTCTTACTGCAAAATCCAGAATACGAAAATATTTAAAAGGGCGAATCGTATCTCCAAAGCGTGTACAGAAAAAAAGGGAAAAGAAAAGATTTTCCATATACCGACCCTAATTGTTTTGGTCAAGTGACTGTAACCATGACTATTTCGCCTGGCCTTATCCATGACTACCCAAAGCATATTTTCTGAAACGTTTCATAAATATACATCGTTCTTTGAGAGAACCTCTACATGAGTTAGACCTTGATATCAAGAACGATTGTTCCTAAGTATGATTATAAAAACACATTATATATATAGTGTAGCCTCCCCTAAGCGACAATCTTTGGGAGAAGCAAGATTATGTTGTTATTGAGAGGTTGTTGCTCTAGAGAGGTTAAATTAATAGCTAAATCGTACATCGGGAAAAATCATGCTTATGTTGAAGAGAGGTTGTTGCTCAAGAGAGGGCCGCACTGGAGGGGTTGCACTGTTATGTCATTTTGGTAATCCGTTCAATGACGCAGAATTTATTTCTCATGTATATATGGTATGTATGGTACTTTGTGGAATTTAACTATTCATGCATTTGAAAAACGATTCACTATAAATTTTTAATGAACTATATTTTTATATTGAGATATTCGTCATATTTATAAAGAAGTACATAATTATATAAATTATATATTACATAAAGAAAAATACTTAGAAAAAATTCAGTACTTGATTATTGCCACGCTAATATCAGTTTGTAACTTTGTCTGAACGTACCTTGGTTGGTAGGATATTATGTTAAGGAATGAAACTTGTTTTTTATGGTTTGGGGGCCATAATGAAGCCTTAATTAAATATGGTCTGTCTCATTAAGATTAATAGCGAATAATGTATTAATACTTCAAGTAAAAGAAACAAAAGTAAATGATTTTGTCTGTATACCTAAGACATAGGTTTAATCAACAATTTACTAATATCATACGGTTTTTGTAATAGACCCCATTCGGTATTTTCAATTAATGTAATATTGTGGTAGTCATTTCGATTATTGCAATTATATTATACTTTTATGATGATCTGTCTTTTTAAGTAATCCGTGTAGTACATATTTTACATAACAAACTGGTTGATTTAATCAAGTTTTATTTTGAATATCACCGAGTGTGTGGGAGGAAGGAGTTTTATATCATTTTATTTCTTATTTATGCTTTTAATATTACATTAAGTATCATTTGGTATACATCAAGAGTAACCTCAGGGTTGGTCATTCAGTTGCTGAAATAAAAAGTAAATGTAATCCTAATAGTATTTGTTTTTACCACCGCAAACGAAGTTTTCGGGTTTACACTGGAATCACCCTCTTTGTCAGTTGGTCGGTGGGTTGGTCGTTTGCGCGGTCTGTCCCCATTTTTACGGGGTATTTAATCACAATTCATAATATTTATACTAGTTTTACTCGCTAATGTTTACGCACAGTCAGCATGATCATCACCACTTTTACCCACAAATGACCGTATACAGTGCAACCACTCCAGAGCGGCGCTCTTTTGAGCAACCACCCCCTTTCAACAACAGCATCCTTTTTTCCCACTGTACGATTTAGCTATTTATTAAACTCTCTAGGGCAACAACCTCTCAATAACAGCATAATTTTGCTCCTCCCAAAGGGTGTTGCTTTGGAGAGGTTGCAGTCTACAATATTTCCAATATTGTTATTTACGAAACGATATTCATTATTGCATGTTTTAATCACAGTCTTCGACCAAACTGACTGCTCGTCGAAGCATCTTGCTACTAATAAGATGCGTAAATGCTATAATTGTTGATTATTTTAAAACCTTTATTAACGTCTTCGGTGATAGTACAATGTACAAACAAAAAACTCTTTGTCATATTAGATAAATACATGATATTAATAGAGAGGACAGGAACGAACACTTTCATATTCTCTGAGGGCCATTAAAACTTTTTTTGTTTAAATTCTATAGTCAAACCCTAAGTCTGATCATGCAACGTGTCTACGTAAAATACAGGGATTTATGCTGCCTGTCAGTCTGGTGACTGCCCAGAAATGATTTATGACTTTTGAGGTAGATGGTGCCGCTGATATGTGTTCATGTTTTTTGTAGAATTTCGTTGCTAAGTTATATATGATATACACGTGGGTTGCAACCTAGTAAAATGGATTTTAATCAACTCTAAACAAGTTTTTGGTGGACATCATATATTTCAAGGCAAGCGATCGGAAATGACTGAATTACTATCCATCTACACGTGTACCTCATAGTGGGCGTGGCTTGTTCCGTAACCTGACTTTTTATCTTAATTAAATACTAATCCTGAATTCTTTTAAATCGTATAGTAAGGTTGTATAAAGTTGGAACGCAGTTCGCGATTAGAATTGCGAACTGCGTTCGAACTTTATACTTTACACTTAATAGTGGCGAGTTTGAACGATAATTTATCATTTAAACAACTATGTAAGTTGAGACAACTGTGCATTATTTTTTTAAACAACACTTTTCGAGCAGTCAGATTGTATCAATCAGTGCGCTGTCCTCATTAAAGGGCAAATCAGTTTTTGCTTAGCCTACATTCATCAATATCTCTGTGTTATTTTTACGCTAAATACTCTCTACAACATTTGATAAATGTGTGTGCGTGTGTCTTTCTATAATGTAGTTTAATTAATTTATGTGCGCAACAGCTGCATGAACAAATTATGTTTATAGTTAAGCTGAGACGGGCGGTAATCAAATCGTGATGTTGCTAAAATTGATATTATGGAGCAACTACATTTACAGGTGTTGCTTGCCTGTCCTTAAATAGAAACGCAACTAAATCATTTTGTTATGATAACTGGATGATATGTAATTAAAGCTTTGAACTGTTAATTAAACGTGTCTAATGTTTGTTATTACTTGAGGCTATATGGAGTACATCTTGAAGTTGAATGTATTGTCAGGATGAACTTAAACTCTATCAACTTGCAGTATTTGAATCTTAATGAATGTTGATTTTTTCTTGATGCTAAAGATAGACTAGCCCATAAACTGGTAGCCAGACACTTTCTAGGTTATGTACTCGTATAGATGTGTGATGTTGCTGCTATGTTACTGTTTTTGTTGCTAGTATTGTTGTGATTTATAATTGATTATGATGAATACGGTAATAGTTTAAGTGTCAGTATAGGCAGCGTTATTGTTGTTGTTGCTGCTGATGCTACTGCTGATGATGATGACGACGATGATGATGATGATGGTGGTGGTGGTGATGATGATGATGATGACGATGATGGTGATGATGATGATATCGAAATCCATTAATTAAAATGGGCAAGACTCCTGCCGCCACTGCCTGGCATTTGGTTCATTATTGTACACAGTTGTAGACAATAAAAGGGACGTTAAAACAGCGTGTCATCAAATCAATATATTCACAATATATTTAATGGTTACCTCCCTTGTATTCAAAAGTTATTGAAATAGTATGGTACGTATTTTAAACATTTATGAAATTATAAACATATTGCACAGAACAAATTTACAAAACATATGTGCTGTATTTTAGCTCTAGAGTAATTTATAGCGTAAAACATTTTAAGAAAATTATTTTGTTTATTTAGTTGAAATCGAATTGCTTTTGTTTTGTTCATTGCTATTGATCGCAAGAAGCCTTGGAAGCTGAGTGACAATGCGAAAATTGTTTTCGTGGATGAATTATCATGAAAAAATGTTTTATCTGCATTTCATTTGATCCATTCATTGTCGTTTAATCAAGTATCACGTACGAATGTTTTCAAAGAATTTGTCGCCATGGGCTCAGTTTGTTTCCAGGAAATTCAAATCGTTTCAACTGCAACAATTTATTGCCAAGTATTCCGGATGGAAGATAAATGATAATGTTAAATATATCTCGTACAAATCAATTACCTTGGTTGTGTTTTTGTTGTTATATCGGCGCCTTGAGTACTGTGCATGGCGTATGCGTCGCTTTTTTTCTGCGTTTCTTCTTCATAACGGCATTCGCAGACTTTGAAATACTAAATAATTAAGATACACATTCATGCCCAGAATACCATCTTGAAAACCAAGCCTGTAAATGGCCACGTTTAAGCTGTCATCAGGTTTTGATTTTGCCTTTCGTGATGTATAGTGAAAGAATCTATTTGTATGCAGATTTTGGGATACACAGATATGTCTGAGAGGATGAATGCGACGTTTTCAAAGATACATACTCTTGTGATGAGAACGTTATACACTGCGTTGTATTTTCAATTGTACGTTATTCGTGTGTATATTTCTTGTCACGTCATCTATCTATCATGACTGAAGGTACTGTCGTATCATTATTATTCGCACGGTACTTATTTTCGCGTATTTCTCACAGAGATCGATGCGCGAATTGACAGCCACGCCATCAATCTCGTGTTTTTGTGATATATATGCTGTCTTTAACTGAAAATGCATGAACTTAAAACCGCTGGAAATATATTTTTGTTAGCGTGTCCGCAAAAATTCCGCCCTAAATATATTTATGGTTACTTGGCAAAAATAGAGAAGGTAGGTCGCAAAATTTACTGTTTTTTTTCTAAACATACCTTTCTTACTTTTGAGGTACGATTCGTCCCCAAATATTTTCGTACTCTTTAGATTTTTCTGTTAGGGTGAAAAT
Organism: Lutraria rhynchaena; assembly: GCA_008271625.1. Taxonomy (NCBI): domain Eukaryota; kingdom Metazoa; phylum Mollusca; class Bivalvia; order Venerida; family Mactridae; genus Lutraria; species Lutraria rhynchaena. Next base: position 1,759,433 of record VIBL01000019.1, on the reverse strand, counting down.
TAACTATTTTGTCTGGCCTAATAGACACGTATATATCTGTAGGTAAAACATAAATACGCTCTAAAATTTACCATAGAAGTGTTATATTTTAATGCATTTTTAATAGCGAACATACTTGAGGTATACGGGTACATTAGCATACACATTAACTGAAACATTTGTACGCATTAATCACCGGAAGGAATTTTAAATAATAGTTTGATGTAGTTTCCCATTATTTCTAGCAACAACAAAATTTCGTCTTCTCTTCAAAATATTTATTTAATAATAATGCTTTGAATTTAAAAGATTTTCATGCAATTTTGCGTCTTTCTAATAACCTCATAAAACCTTTTAACCCATTGCCTTATAATACCGCATTTCCACGCATCTGCAGCAGACGACTTTTGAAAACATTGTGGCAAAAGAAGCCATTACTCATTACAAACAATGGCTTCTTTTGCCACAATGTTTTCAAAAGCCGGACGGACGAAGTTTTGTATCGCAAATTAAAAAAGTATTTTTTTTATTAATATTTGTGATAAACACACTGTGTTTTATCTTTTACATATCATACGAGCACTTTAAAAATAATTAAGATATGTGGTTAATGTAATTTTATTTATTGTACCATATAAGCAGACACATATATGTTATAATTATGAGTGAATTCTAAAGCATATTTACAGTAATGATCATTGTCATATCATTTTGAATATACTGTTGACTGACAAAATTATGCTTGGTTGTTTTTTTTAGAATGTAAAGAATTTGTTTTGCTCTTTCAATATCCCATTGGATTAACATAAATGTATGTATATTGTGTTGGTTTATGGGCAGTACGCATGCGCATTAGACCAACGTTAACATGACAGAGAATAATGTATATAAGTTCTGAATTAGTTAGTCTCTTTACGTTTGATTTAAAATCTTTTTTCACCCATTGTTTTCCTTTTCTTCCAACGTTTGTAAGATGTGTAGAAATCTTAATCAATGCAGTGGTTGAGTGCTAAGTACTCTGCCTTTTAAGATAAAATTCAAGGAATTATTTTATGAGATATCCACGATAGAAATTCTTCTGAAACTTAGGTTGTTATTTACATACTGTGTCTTGTATTGAACTGCAAATCTCGGTACGTTGATACAATTGTATTTCTCTTGAATATTTAATAAAGTGACTGACTCTGTGTCTCGTAGATAGACAGTCAGTTATTTCTGCGTTATTTTCATTCTTTATATAGAATTTTCTTAAATGAATTTATATAAGTTGATTAAAGTTTCTAGGAATTTTCTCTAATACGACTATATGTTGGGTCGAAATCACAAATTGAAATTCCTAATACCCCGCTGTTGCCACTAGCGATGGTTTTTAATAAAATAACACTAAAAACAGCACCGAGTGTGTAAGCAAGTAATCAAAAAATGTAGCGTTTTCAAAGCAAAACATTTATATTTGGATGTGTCAAAGCTTTGATATAATATACTAAGAAAGTAACCTTTTTTTTCTATTTTGGCCTAATATACTGACCTTGAAATTTTAATGGTATATAGCAACTTTATGGTCAATAATGGATAACAATAAACCATAGCATGAAATGTTTCAGCTATTTCCAGAATTAAATTCATCCCGATTACTTTCGCTTTATCTATTTTATACCAACATCACTTACTGGTGACTTTCTTATGACGGCCAGTATTTGAATAAGCATGCCTCGTTTCGGCGACTTTATTTTGCCAGTCAATATATTTCCTAATTAATTATCGAAATCATTTGCAAGTAAAACATATTTATCCCGGATATATAGAATTCAGGAGAAGGTTTAGGATAAGGAAATTAATTTTCACGTGCGCACACCGAAGTTCTCGTGCGGTACGTGATATTAATTAGCAATATAAATCGTCAAAATCCCTTCTCAGCCTCTTCGGGCTGTCTTCGGGATAATATTCAAATTTGAAACAGTCTCTCTATTAACGTGATATGCGTTTTTTTTTTGTCTGTTCATTTAATAAATATTACGCATAAAATGCATATTTTTCATGTTAATTTCTTAATGTTTTTCAGCTGAAATTGACTTCTGGTGAAGAATAAAATAAATCGGATTACTCACTAAGTGCCCGAAATCCATAATAATTGACCTAAAAGTTTCCGATTCGATGCATATTTACAAATTGCTAAGTAATACCAGTATCAACAAATTGCTCATAAACACGCAACAAGACACCCTCGTCCCTTTTAGCGAACTACTACGGTCGGTATAACAAACACCAGTAATTACCGTAACTCGTTTAGCCACTAACGCGTCTATTAATTAACCATTATCAGCGTTGTATTTACCACGGTATGTATGTGTGATAATGCGTATACAACAAGATTTCCAATTTGGTTTTTGCTCAGAAACGAAAACGCTGGACTTGGTTGTATATGGACGCCCTTTAATGACTTCTGTATTTCTTATAATCTCATGATAATAGCTCCGACAACAGCTCTATTGTACCAATATGTAGTTTTTCATTATTTATTGACCAAATGTTAAGTTAAAAATTCCTTAATTATGTCGTCCAGTAGTTCATTCTTCAAGATTTTACAAATTTATGACATAATTGTGAAGACATGGAAATGCGATTTTCTAATGGCCGAGTTTTCATTTTTCGTTGATTATGTTCAGCACTGTTAAATTGTGGGCAAGATCAGTCTACCGTAGTTTTTTGCATCCGTGTCTTGGAATGTGTTCAAAGAGGTGTAATCAGCGGGCATTTGGCGTTTATATTGTTGTAGTGTGCTGGCGTTTGATATTATTGTTAACGCTAAGTAAACACGTACTATACGAACATAGATACAATACGCCCAATGTTATCTGTATCTTTCGATACATTATGTATCATAAATCTACCTTGTACTACATGAATACTAGTATTTCATGTTGTAGGTGTCTGAATGCTTTATTCAGACACAGAGATAGAGAACCAAGTATTTTTTCATTGGGGTTTAAAGTCGCATAAACAGTCAAGGTTAATTGGTGACTTTTCCAGTTGAAATGGTGTGGGAAGACCCTAGGCGTACACCTGGGCAGAACCAAACACCTTCCTTTTAAGCTAGCTGGACAGGTTCTGCAAATTTGAAATTTGTCTGGTCCCAGAGAGGATTCAAACCCACAGCTGTGAGGGGCTGGTAAATACTAGTCGGAATCTATAACCACTGGACCAAGGAGTCCCCCCAAATCGACTGTCTTTACAAACGTTCCGGTGCAAGCTACATAATTATAACGCAAGATGAAATATAAAAAATATATAGAACTAGCCATAAGTTGCAGTACCTCCGATGATTTGCCTTACATTATGGGCTGAAATATGTATTGATTTTTGAATGGTTTGGGTTGATATATTATTACTGACTTCTTTAAAGAATCAGATTTCAGTCAGTGTATAATTAGCTAAATCACGATGCACAACTTACTGCACAAGTATTATTATCTTTAACAATTTCAAAACTTTTATTGTAATATAAAGAAGAGCCGCCACCGTGGTCATGTGGTTAGTGCTCTGGACTTGTATACCGATCATCCGGGTTCAAATCTCTATCGCGGCTGGTCATACATACTCTTCTTCGAAAATCTGTCGATTTTCCTCCATATGTAGAGCAGTTGCCGACTCCTTGTGGATGGGTAAGTTAGTAGTAGTTAGTAAACAGTCAAGGAAGCTGGTTAGGTGAACCAGACACCGTGTGTGGACGACAAATGTTGAAAATTGGTGTTAACCCAGTGAAAAAATGCAACGTAATGAGTATAGCAGTCGTGTTACTGTTTTCATGTTCGAAATGTGTAGAACACCTGGTAAAGTAACTTAGTTACGGTCAATCAGTCCCTTTATTTCATTATAATGATATTTGTGACTCTTGTGAGGAAAACGACAATACCCGCGGTGATAGTTTAGTATTTACATTACACAATTGGATGGATGAATGCAAGCAGGGGCTGTCTGTATTTGGACGATGAAGGGGATTGGTGCCTTCTTGCTCTGATCCTTCAATCAGCTTAAATAATTAATATTGCGTTTATAGATTAAATCAACAAGAGGTACTCCTGATTCTCATGAATGGTCCTTCATTTTGTTTTGAAAAAAAAACTTTATTCATCCAGTAAAATGAATAGTTAAATTGAAGGTAATCTTTTAAAATTACGAATTTCTTGTTTAAACAAACATAATTCAAATTTCAAGGTGTGTTCAGCGCTACCGGCGTCACGTGTTTATTTATGTCAATAAGGGAATAATTGTACAATTTTCACAAAAGATCAATAATTAATATCCATGTCGTTTATTTGTTATAAAATCGCTATAACAATCCGTCCCCTAAGTCTATGTAAACCTATTACTGAATATAGCCTTATTTTGTTCTAGAAATAATTGCAGTTCTTCCTGGAGGCTTATATTTTGATAGTTAACAAGCGACTGCTATTATTTATTACACACATTACCAAATGGGCTTCCATGTATACAAACTTTATTATTAATGATGTAACTGCCCAGAGCAGCCTCATTATATGATTGTAAGGTTGCACTAACTTAGTATATCTCTCCCTGTGATATGTGTAGATGGTCTACGATAATTCTTTGAATAGCAGGATGGTATCCAAATTTTGATTTTTGTTTGGCAGGTAAGATTTTGCGACAATATTCTAAATGATGACATTTTTAGATTGTACACTGCATTTTATTCATTTAATGAATTGGCTCTTGATAAAGTTATCGTCATTGTATTAAATAATTCAAATCAGTAAAAGACATAAAATAATCTTGTTGTTATATTTCTGAAGTATTCACAATGGATTAGCACGTAATTATTTTTCATTGATAGCATGAAAACAAGTCTCTATCCCGACTATCTTTGATATGCAAATTTGTATTGACTAGAAATGTGTGTATGAAATAAATCAAAATGATAGATTCATCATGGCGAAGACTGATAATATAAGGTATAAAAGTAGGTTGAATATCAAATTTTCTATGTCTATTATAGATACAACTTGTGCCCTTTTAATGCCATTTCATATAATAGAATTGTTTGTATGATAATGATACAATACGCTGACTCTGCAGTTTAATGTCGCACCACCAGCCTGAGTCATTTAGCGATTTCTTTGGCTTTAACGGTAGAGGAATACCGTAGACTTGGTAAAACCACCGACCTTCCATGAGCTAGCTGGACAGTTTCCTCACATGCGAAATTTGTTCCTAGGTGGGATTCGAACTCATAGCGGTGAGGCGATTTTAATTGCTAGTCAGAGACCATAACCTCTCGATGACGGAGGCCCCTGTGAGTAGTAATCAATTTTGACCAGCAGCTGCTTTTTTGGTTTTATTTAACCAACAACCATAACAGCTTTGTTAGATATGTTAAGATATTTCATTTCCATAGTAAAAAGAATACTTGACATATGGGAAAAACTGATGCATATGTTGATGTATAAAATACTAGTAATTGATTAATACAATGTACATATATCTTGAGATAAGTTCTATAAACTTTGTGTTATTACATTGAATTAATGGTTTCAGTCATAACATAATCATTACTTGAACAAGGATTAAAAATGCATCAATTTTACGTCAGGATATAGGTAATCAATGAAATTAAAATGCGCTTTGATGCACAATATTGGCCAGACATGGCTTTACGGAAGCTCTGTGGTTCTACCAAAGTGTAGGCAGGCATGGGTCTTCCTCCACCACTAAAGCTGGAGAACTCGCGGAATGAACTTGGCTTTTGGTGCGGAATTAAACTCCACAGAAAAAAAGAAGACATGTTTGTGAATGATTTAATGTTCATTTTCATGACTACAGTATATCCATCATTTATCATCAATTCGAAATTACGGGCATTGCGTGATATTCTGGATGCTTCAAATCTGCTAATGCATTTAATATCACCATATTTTGTTGTAGGTAATCATTGTAACAATAACCAAGTTTTATCAATACTGGTTCAATATCGACACAATATACTATCAGCTAATTGAATCAGCTGACAATTTTACAAAAGTAAATGCTGAATATCTTTCCCTACTGTTTAGCGTACAAGAATTGAATCAGTTGTTGTATAAACAATGTTATTAGATTGTATATACAACTTGTTTGATTTGGGTCAAAGATCGGACCGGTTAGCGATATCTTTATGTACAACGACATTCCACGTGTTACATCGATTATCAACAGCTGTGCGGCGAAATGCTGGTTGGCTTTCCTATAATAAATTGTCGGCGATAGTTCCTGCAGCCTGCTAGCAAAATATATCTGAAATATTTGTTCTAGCGGAATAATGATATCATATAATGTACTGTAAAACCTGTGAATAAAGGCCACCCTTGGGAAAGACAAAATGTGACCTTTATGTACAGATGGCCTTTATTCAGAGGTCAGTTTGTTCTAAATAATCAGTGATTCTTTTAAAAGAATTGCCTTTAATTACAGGGTGGCCTTTATTCGGAGGTGGTCGTAAACACAGATTTCTCTGTATACATAAAAGAGATTGGATCTAGATCAGTTATTGTAAACATTTCTTACTTGTTTCTAATGCGAGAGGTTTATTACACTTTTCGTAAACATTTGAAGAAGTTTCTTTGTCTGTGTAAAACATACATCGCCCTAGTTTTCCACTCATTGCTACACAGGATCCATGTACATTGTATAAGTTAATTCACATCGCTGTTCATTCATTGAGCGAAACATGAGTATGTTCGATACGTTATATGCACCCAGTGTGGCTCATAGACAGATGTACCCTCGCGGTTCGTGGTATGGGGGGGCTACTGGCGCTTGATGCAAGAACATGTGCGACATCAGTCTCAATCGAGCCGTCCAATCTTCAATTATATAACATTGCCTATGCTTGTTGCGTGAACACATTTGTCATGTTTTGGAACCCAGAATCTTGTGAAGTCCTTGTTATTTCTTTAAAAAAAAAACGAAACTCCACCTTGCTCGTTTATTAATGTGGCTTTAATACAATAGGATGCATCCTATGTCAATATCAGACATTTCGTACGGTTATATTTTGCTTATTGGTTATGAATCAAGCTGCGTCTTGCGTATACAGACAAATTGATTTAATAAACTATGTTAATAATTCTGTTACGAATGGAATATTGATAAATGCTATAGTGTTGATGCAGCAGTATATGTATGTCATTCATTTGGCGCAACTTGGCAAAACAAAAGTAATAATATGACACAGACTGCAATAAAACCTCACATTGCGACCACTTTAATATTACAACCACCTTGCTATAACGACCACTTATTCTGCGACCGATTTACCATCACTCTCCTACAATTCACCTTGACAATGAGACTACCTTATTATTACGACCGAGTTGGTCTCATTTTCGAGGCTTTACCGTATTTATGTTCGCTGTATAGTGTCGTAGACCGTCATTTCCACGTTTTAATTTGACATATCAGCAATATACAATATTGTGTCCATGTTACAAACGTTCAATGCATTGTGGTTTTATTGATTAGATTTTCCATCCTGTCGTGCTTTTTGTGGGTCTATCAATCAAATTGTACAACTGCGTTATTGTTAAAATCCTAAATCCATTTTACTTGCATGCTGTTAAACACATTAGAATGACTCGTTTTATCAGTCCGTTAAAATACTGCTTTTAACACATCGGATTTTGTGATTAGTATTAATGATTATAATAAACTAGTATTTCAACCTAATCTTTTGAACATAAATTCAACAATTTCAAGTTGTTTACACAGCTAGGTTTCTGGAAACAATGCAATTTGAAAATGAAAAGACGCGGAATAGTTCGTATTCCAGCTGGTAGAGCAATAATGAATATCGTATTTGTGACGCATATTGTTGTAACATGCCATTAGCTTTCCTATTAATAATTCAAAATGCTTTAGTAAAATGGTTTTACGCTAGATTTAAATAAAAAAAGTATTGTTTCCTTTCCATTACGTGGATTGTAGGAACTCCCAATTTTTCCCGTCGATGTTTTGTAGAAAGGTTAATGGCAAGCATAAATCAAAATGTCCCATGATTCCGCGATGTCTTGTTTAGAGACACTGTACTAATGAATGTGTATGTCTAGATTGACCAATAATTGCTTACTAACACCATAATCGTACGTTAATCTTGATATATCTATGCCGAAGAAGAACCTGTTGAATACTACCTAAATGTGATTGATTTATTCTCTTTGTATAGCTGTTGGTTGTGGCCGAAAAAACGGATTTTTTCTAGTGTTTCTTTTTGTTCGTTTCTCATTTAAAAAATTGTCAAAAACTGTTCATTGTATTCAGAATACAACATAATGTTGGTTGTTAAGGCATCATTGCAAATTAAGCACTGTACTTTTCCATGGGTGAAAGTTGAAAATTTTCCAGAAAAGACCGGAAAACTTAACTTTGATGCCGCGGAAACATTAAAACCGGAGGTTCCGGAAAATTCCGGAAAATTTTTAACCATGCGTTTCTGTCTATTTCCATAAAGGGACTTGTTTCTGTTTCTGTAATGATAAAATTAGCTTCATCTCTAGGGGTTCGTTTGGTTGTATAAAACGTTCTAGTGACATTTTAATCGTATTGTTGAAATCCTAATGGAGCGACAAGGCGAGGATTTTACATAATTCTGTTCACCCTTTGCCGAATAATACCACATTTCCCCGTATCTGAAGCGGACGACTTTTGAAAACATTGTGGCAAAAGAAGCCATTGCTTGTAATGAGTAATGGTTTCTTTTGCCACAATGTTTTCAAAAGCCATTGCTTGTAATGAGTAATAGCTCCTTTTGCCACATTGGTTTCCACTCTGTCAGAGAGAAATAACCCAATTTTCTGTAATAAATTGTTATTTTGTATATTTCTTTGAATTTGGACGAGTCCAAAATATGCCTAGGAGGCAAAGGGATATGAAGATTAATGGTCTACCCTGGAACTAATTTATAAACACCAAATCTAGTGTCAACTACACTGAATAACAATTTAGACTTGTCTCAAATAAAATTAGAGAAATGTTGGAAATTTTCTTGCTGATAGTTTCGGAACCTACACACTTTGTTTAAGAATATACATATGGTCTCTTGTCTTTAGATTACTTTGTCAGCATTTGACGCATCAAACATCTTTTTAACACTGCAACGATTCCAATAAATTTAGACATTTTGTTCGCACTGACTTTGTAAAATATTCTTTAAATTTGTGCATATATATATCCGCTGAATTAAGCTTTGTACTCATCAAGCGTAAACTGAAAACGGTTTTGCGAAATTTTCGCCAGTTGCACAACATGAAACAAGTTCAAGTCACATTCCAATCGTGTCTGTTTAAATAACGTGTTTCCGCGAATTTGTTAAAGATCTCCTGAATTACTCTATAGATGATTTACATTTAATTAAATACGCAGTCAGAGAGTTTCACCTTTACTTGACGAGCAGCGTAAATCACTAAATATCGTCATTAATTTTCCTTCCTGACGGTCGATAAATTTGTCTCGTCTGGACATATATAGTAGATTCTTTCCATCAGATAACCTTTGGTATTTAATGCTACATCAAACCTTACCGTATATATATTTCTCTCCCCCCCCTCTCTCTCTCTCTCTCTTTCTGCTCCTTCTTCTTCTTCTCTATCACTCTCTCACCCTCTCTCTCTATATCTTTCTGCTCCTTCTTCTTCTTCTTCTTCTTCTCTCTCTCACACTCTTTCTCACTCTCTCTCTCCCCCTCTCTCCCCCCCTCTCTCTCTCTCTTTCTGCTCCTTCTTCTTCTTCTTCTTCTCTCTCACTCTCTCTCTCTCTCTCTCTCTCTCTCTCTCTCTCTCTCTCTGCCTTTGGAAGGTGTCTAAATATAGGGCTGAAACACGATACCTACAAGTATATATAATTATACAAGTACATACATTTTTTTTCATCCATCATATGTGAACATGATGTCAGATGTTGGTAGAACAATAATTACGTGATACGCAGATGACAGAGAACCGGAAACATTGCCAAGGTCTACTGATCTTCTTTTGCAAGACTCTAGTCTTTAGGGAAAGACATTATTTTGGTTTCTTCCATTGAATTTAGTTTTGATACATAATCTTTGATTTAGTGTGGCTGCTACATGAAAGTAACTTATCTGATTGTGATACGAAGGTAAAGGGTTTCATTTCTAGCTATGACTCTATCCAAAATCTATAATATTATTCAATTCTTTTGCAAATTGCTTTGACTAAATCGCATTACATGAATCAATTATTTTGTTTTGAAGTATGAATGGGATGATTATATGTACAACGTGGCATATAGTGTGTTATTTACTTGTTCCAATCTGTAGACTCTGTCTTTACGCGGTTAAGTGTGCGATACAGTCTGTCTTCATACATATTTATTAGTTAAACATGATCAATTCTGACCAAAAATTTAGTATTTCTCGGTTCGAGATTTCATGTTCCCTATTTCGTGATTTCATTCCCGATAAAATTATGTGTGACATCATGCGTTTTAGGATTTTTTTAAGTTATTTTCTTAAACAACTGTAACCATCCAATTTTAATACACCGCCATGTTGACATGACATGGTCTTTCTAGTGGTGTGATTTTCATGCAATATAATCACTGCAAGTTGGACTGAAACTTAATAAAAAGCCTAAAACTGAACATATCCAAGATTACGGTAAAACCTGTGAACAAAGACCATCCTTAGGAAAGACAAAACGTGGCCTTTATTTTACAGATGGTCTTTATTCAGAGGTCAGTTTGTTCTAAATATTTAGTGATGGTTTTTCAAAAATGGCCTTTATCCACGGGATGGTCCATATTCGGAGGTGCCCGCAAAACAGGTTTGACTGTACTTTCGTTGACCGTGATGAAATATTTGGCATGTTTGCGTAGGAACAGGTCTGAGAGATTATAACAATTAGCACGTAATTTAGCAACAAGTTGATTACTCTGTTATTAGACACAGATTTTTAATACGAACCGTTTATATCATTTTAATGGATACAGGTTACCTTTTCCACTGATTGATCACCCCTGTCTTGAGTCTACACGAAGTCTTATCATTTCCCCTTCTTTTGCATCTGTTATAATTGCACCGTGCGTGGAGGGGACCAGAATACTAATTGCTACGTATTGTTGTCCGAAATTACTTAAGTATTTGTCCATTCTGGAATAGTCATTTGGTAAAAATAACCGCAAATGGGTTCACTCGTGTTAAAAGAGCTGTCACAGACAGCTTCTGTCTCAAACTTAGAATCCTATCAGTATTACTGGGTAATGTTGTCTGTTCAGGAAAAACGAAGTAGCGTCAAAAGTCTTACGGTATACACACTTCACCTCATGAGCGAACAAATGAGATTTATTGATCTAACGTTCAGACTATCAGACTGGAGAAACGGTGACTCAAGGTAAACAAGTTGAATTATTTATTCTCATTATCATGTAAAGGTACCATTTGTTTTGTGTGTTGTTTTTCTGTGTTTAACAAATAATTCCTTCTATACAGAGTACTAAATAATTCACAACGACCGTTAGGGAAGTAACGAAGTTAAGACAAGAATTGAGCAAAGTTTCTGACCCCCTTGGTAACATTGCTTCATACTTAGCAATGATATATTTTCCAAGCCGATGTATTGATGAATTAGACGCAACACGTAAACGCAGCATTAAAAGCAAATTAAATCTCCTGATATATCCGCTCACAAAACGCAATTAATCGACATTATTGCATGTTAAACTCTATCGTAGTCCAAGACACGTCTGCATGGCAGCACATTGTGCTGTACATATATACATGACCATTTCCAACACAACTCACAATATCCGAACGCGGTGTGTGACTGTATGCAGGAAGATTAGTTATTTCAAATATAGTGCAAACTCTCCAAAACCAACTCCCTTTGGGAGAAGCTAAATTACGTTACTGTTGAGAGGTTGTTGCTCTAAGAAGGCTAAATTTTTAGTTAAATCGTACAGTGGGAAAAATCATGTTGGTGTTGGAGGGAGGTTGTTGCTCAAGAGAGGAACTCTCTAGAGAGGTTGCACTTTATTGTAAACATATAGCACTGCACAGCTATTGTTCCTAATTATGATCTTATCTTACATTAAACATTAATGTAAATTGTAACACAGTTTTACACATTGAATAAGGTAATCGATGTACAGTTCTCTGATAGGCGAACATGTTAGAGTTTATAAAATACAGTGCTACCTCTCCAGAGCAACAACCTCTCTTCAACGACTGCATGATTTTTTCCCACTGTACGATTTAACTATTAATTTAGCCTCTCCAGAGCAACGACCTTTCAACAACAACATATTTTTGCTTTTCCTAAAGGGTGTTGTTTTAGAGAGGTTGTACGGTAATACAATGGTAAATAATGTGACTTAATGACCCGAATATGACGGAACACGTTGAGCTGTTAATACGAGTATTGGATGGATGTTTCTCCAATCTAAATGTCTGGTATGGCATGAGACAATTTATGACTTCGAACGTTAATTTTCAAGAAACAATTTTCGCAGACATTGACAAATTACCACCACGAATGTGCGACTACGTGACACAGTTTGATATGATATTTTATTTCTGTGAAAATGATATTTTTCTAGAGTTGTAACTTGCCCTATGCTCTATACTATATCCAATAACTCAGCAGTATAATGTAGGACCCTTGTACTTTCCAATGTACTAAAATATATTATTTGTTTAAAGTTGTTTTTTTATTTTAGATTATTTGAATTGCGTGTATCTATCTGTGCATCTATGAGTCACAGTTGTGTACTTTTTCGCAATATTTAATTCTTAAATATTCACTATGTGCCGTAGATTTTCATTTATGACGATCAACTCTTTTAATACACATAGTCCTTGTATTTGGGGCCTCCATGGTGGAGTGGTTATGGTCCATGACTGGTAATCACTAGCCTCCTCAACGCTGTGTGTTCGAGTCCCACTTGAGACCAGACAAATTTCTCATGGGTGGAAGCTTTCCAGCTAACTTACTGAAGGGCGTTGGTTCTACGCAGGTTTACGCTTTTAGTGTTCCTCCACCGTTTCATTTGGAAAAATTAACAAATGACGCTGGTTGTTGGTGGGATGTTGAACAGAGAAATAAATAATGCTTGTATCCGGCTTCAATTCTTATATCGCACGAATACCGTTCTTTGAAGCCCATAGTTATTTCATATAGAATGTATATTTCACCATACTACGTTATTACTGAAACTTATTTGGTGTTACATATGAAGTACTTTAATGCCGCTGTCTCCTGGCACAAATTATTTATGGGACATGTGGTAAAAACAATACGGAGATAAGAATTAAGATGCCAATAATCGTGTCTGTGAGACGTCATCTAAACAAATCAAAGTGCTGATTTATTTTTCATCTCTGGTAAAAGTAGTTGTTAGTGTCAGTTCTTGCGAAACTTGCGCTCTATATATAATCGTATATTACATATGTTATCTGTATGAGAATCGCGCTGTCATTTTAACGTAACTGATCTGATTTCTGATTTGAGGCCAATTAAAAAATAAATAAACTTATACGCATTTTAATTCGTGTAAACATTTGTGTTTCGTATAATGTATTGTATTAAAACACGACATACATTGTTTAATCAAAATATGGCCGAGTAAAAGTAAATATATTATTATGCCTATCAACATTGTTCGGACATATCGAATAGTTTAGTCGGTAATCCATATGATATTTGTTCGTGGGGCCAACGGTTCGAACCCCGTGTCTGGCATAGGTTTCTCCGGGGCAATTTGATTGAAGACGTTGAATTCAAGGCCATTAGTCTCCCAGATTTTCTTGTGAAATTGACATCTACTAAATTGATGAAGAACGGATGGGGTCAGGTATGTGTTGGTGAGCCAACTAGTATTTTTTTTTGGGGGGGGCAACTTCCGCTGTACTTCTTTTTAATACTGTTGATAAATCGCATTAACTTTTAAAGCGAGTGCAAAGTAATTGCTTGGAACTAAATTTGATAACGGTGTTTGCAATGACTTGTTCTATTTATTTTTCTGTTTACCTGGTGATAGAATTACAAACGTACCTGGAAAAAACGACGTCTGTTTAAAGGTTAGATTAGGTTTTTTTTTGTTATTGTCTCGTCTGCTAAATTGCTCGTGACGTCGTACATAGATTCTGCGCAATGTATGCTAGATATTCTTTCTAGAAAATTTATGGATGATTTATTACTACACTGTAAATAACGATCAGAGAAAATTCTCATTAATTTATTACGAATAGTTGTCTGTTTCTCCCCCTATTTACAGAAAAGATCATAGGTACGTACGTTGATATGCCGCACTTTTTGGCACAATTTACGAGACACGTGTTCGCGGAATGTAATAAAACGTGAATAGTATTAGTACTTTGATCTTGCAATTTTTTTACTTCCTGTATTGCCGAAATATAAACAAATGCTTTGAGTCTGGTTTTTTTTAAAAATTTGTTAATATGACGTAAGAATTGTAGATATTTGAAACGGATCGTCGTATATGTTATGGTGTACAAGCAGGATTGGTCTACGGTTCGGAAAACTGTTATCACCACCATTGTAGATGCCACTAGATAAATGAATGATTATGCGGCTCAGTGACGTTCGTGATCCCGTTGTAGCTTCGTGTTTAGAGTCGTGTATATTATAAGTAAAATCTAATCGATTCTGTCCTAAGGGAGACGTTTCATGGTGTGCGAACAATAATGTAATTATACACCTAATGCCATTCGTTTTTCATGGAAACGTCGCGCAAACTGTACGGTAATTGTACATAAATTGTCGATCGATTTTGATCATGTTCAGCTTCTTTGCGATTCTAATTCTATCAAGTATTTAATAGATAACCTGATGTCACTGTAACTATTTTCAAATCTGCGCATCGGATTCAATCCAGCCAGTAATGACGCGAGATTCTCTCTCCTTCTCTCCACTCGTCTCGCGACTTACGTTTCAGTAAATGAACGGAATAAAATCAATGAGCATTGCGTCGCGTTCGGAGTAAAACTTCCACAAAATCGTCAGGACAATGTTTTATCAGTTCGGTATTTACATCCAGAGAATGAAATATCGGTTCGCCGTGTCGGATCACACGTTATGAAGTGATTTGAAGATTTAATTAAATGAGAAGAATAAGACAATTACTATACCGTGGTAATTGTTTCTGAACGGTCTGACGATTGGACAGTCCTTGAACTTTGTACGGGTGATCGGAATTCGCCGTTTGTCGTCACACACATGACCAATTTTCTGACGGATGTTTAGTATAATCGCACAAAAGAGCTGCTACACGGATATCTCGATGAGCGATAATTTTAATAAATTGGATTCTGGTGTTTAATCAACGTATCTTTTTTTTGCTTATTTTCCGGGATTTTATTCTGTAACAAACCATCCATGATCATCGATCGGTTATCGCTCAGTAAATCATTTATATTATCTACAGCCAGCTGTTGTTAAACACGTGTTTATATGATACCATTGTATACATTTAAAAATAGTTATTTAGCGTTCTGCGCTGATAGGGGAATTTGTTCGATGATAATAATAGTATATGGTTCCTGGTTTTGTTGGAATCCTGTTAGCGTTGTGAATGAGTCTTAATGAGACTAGATAAAGGTGTTTAGGCCGTAATTGTGCTTTTATATTAAAATTACAATCATCCAACATGTGACAAATCGGAAGCATTTAGGTGGTTGGAAATTGAGTATTAGTGTGGACATGAATTCCGTGATAAACCCAGAATCACATTTATCAGAGATTGGACGTGTAACGCTGTCACTGCTCTGAAATTCCGTCGCATTGGCTTATTAAATGTATTGGTCAAATATCCACAGGCGTACGTTTTATTCTAAACGGGAAGAAACACTTTGTTCGAAAATGGACATAGGAAAAATTGGATCCAATATTGTGATATTGTGTAAATTTTGAAATTCGTGCAAATTTTGCATCGGGATTTTTTCTAGCGTACTACAAGGATCAAAAGCTTAATGTTTCGGATGATTTTATATCGTCTTTTTCCGCCTCTTAGAAAGCATTTGTTGCTAACGAAGGAGCAACGTAAGTACTGTGTTCTCTTCTTATTGTCTCTCGTACTCCGCTCATGAATACTTTATACTTGGCATTTGTGATACTACTTTCAAAACATTTTTCTCATTGCGATCCTATTTTTATCAATTTATCAATTTTAACAAGATTAACATTTGTTCACTTTTTAAAGAAAATGTTAACCTATCTAATTTACTTATATCACGAATTCTTAGAAAAAAATCGTTCTTTCATTATACGCATGTCAGTTATGGAGCTTTTTTTCCTCGATATAAAAAACAACAATGATATACTTTAGGTTTGTATCTGTGTGTGTGTGTGTTACCAAAATATTTTCGGCAGCTATAGAAGGCACTTTGTATATCGTTGTTAGATTGCATTAACTGATTATAAAATATACATGCTGATTGATATTACATATTTATCAATGAAATAATGATCAATGCGGAAATTGATTGCATATAACGGAAAGACATTTACAAGGTGGCTTATCAGATAGGATTGCGTAGTATTGAAATAGCAGACATTTTGAGATACAAAATTACCACAGGATGGGCAGGATCTAAACAGGAATATCTGTATTTAAAACGCGATATAATTAAGAGAAAATAGCTGAAACCCTGAGGATTTAAAGTTCAACTTTGATTTCAACAGAGTAATAAAAATAATCATTATGTTGTAGACACATTTACTGCCTTCTTTCTAAAACCATTATAGTTCACGTATTGTTCTCACAATGAATCAACAGGGGTATATCAAGCAGGCTGGGTGATTCGGTTTAACTGCTGATTCAGGAATACCATGGTTCAGAGAGTTGTATGATAATTTGTAACTAAGTAATACAAAAGAGTGATTCGTTATCTTTTATTAATTACATTTCCTGTCTTGTAAGTTTCATCTAGATCATTAGAAGACGATGGTTGACTGGTTTGTTACATGATACGGAAAAATTCTTATAGTTTCATTGCGTGCGCGGTGCTATCAAAGCTGGTACCCGTTCCTTAGATGTCTTCACGACCAGTAACGGTCAACAGGAACCAGTGTGACTCGACCGTTTAAACTGGTTCCTTTTCATGTTGCCGTGCAGACATGAGACAACGGGAATCAGTTTACTTATTGCTTGAACGATACTAAAAGCCGTACCGGGAATACGGACTGTGCTACTCATTTTGAGTATTTACCAAATGTTCTGAAGAAAAAAAGCATGTTCTTATATTTTGTTTGATCTACGGTAAACGTTTTTCGTTTCTTTGTTAAGTAATTACTTAAAGGAACCGTTTTATCTTAAGTATTTTATCATAGTAGTATTCAATCCGTCGATAGTATAACCTAACGTTGAAACAGAATTTATCTTTTAAATATCACATTTTTTCTCTCGACAATCAGTCAATACGTCTCTTTCATGGAAATTAATCATACATCTTTATATAACGACAATTCATCCACTGACAGCAGGTGAAATATTACAAAATTGTTGATTTGTATGCATCGCAACACACAACTTGTAATTATCTAATGTTAAATCATTGGCTTCATTAATCACAGTAAACGACATCATGTAGTGACTTATGTATTTTGAACACCGTAATATAGATTTCCTGACCTGGTATACATTTGTTAAAATGATTTCCTGATCAGTCAACTTGAAAACTCATAAATTATTCATAATTCTATTTATAGTAATTGTGTCTCAATATGTTAATATGACGTAAGATATAGTATATAGATATCATCTTTCTGGTATATTTCTGTTGGGGTTTTGGGTATAGACCAGCCCTTAATTGTATTATTCATATGAATTATTTATGATTTCATGTATCTAGTTATGTCTAAATTATACCATCTTTGACCTAACAGTTCGCTTGATATCGATTACTATATCGGCAATATCTTTGAGATAATGTAATATAAGGATTGAAGATTCCATTCTTTGAGATGGTCTTTTGTTCGTATATCAGAAAACCATGGAATCTGTCTCATGCGCTGACAGTCGCGTCATTGTCACATAGAAATGATTGTTTGATGCCTCTCTTCCCCTAGAAAATTACGAAATGAGAACCATTTTTCATCTTGACCATTTGATATTAGACAAGATGAGGTATTTGTAAATACATTGAAATATAGCTAGTATAAACGTGTTGTTGTCTTTGCGAAATAACGCACTCGGGTACATCTAACAGTCACCCTCTTTCAGGATCTATATTCATTACGAAACACAAACATATTTAGTGCATTATTAGGCCTTTCTTTGTGCAACTTTGATGTTGGTGAATTTTCATCTAAATATAATGTTAATTTTACAAATTATACTACAACCTCTCCGGTGCGGCCTTCTCTTCAGCAGCAACCTCCCTTCAATATCAGCATGGTTTTTCCCACTGCACGATTTAACTATTAATTTAACCTCTCGAGAGCAACAACCTCTCAACAACAGTATAATTTTGCTTCTCCCAAAGTGCGTTGCTTTGGACAGATTGCACTGTATGTCCATCGAAGAGGCGACAAATTGCATTTTGAGAATCAATACGTGCTCATTACGGCTTCTCCTTGATTAATACCCTTTCTGTTTTTGTCCAACAGTCGAGGTCTTTTTGTTGACTCAGAATTAAATACTATGGGTATCTTTCGTGGGATACCGTTTCATTAATACCAAAGTGCAAATATATTCAGACATTAACGCTGAAACTCAATATACCTTTATTACAAACTCACACAATTTAATAAAATCTATTCACAAACGATAATCCGAAAATCATTATTTTCTTTGTATTGTTCAAATATCGCCATACGTCCGTGTCTAATACATGGCATTTACGGTGTGTCACCTAAAGATATTTCTGTAACAAATTCACCGACTCGACGCAACATAATTATACATTACTTTCTGACAAATTTGTTTGAACACCATATCAAAGTGCTTGAAGTGATTTGAAATATGCAAATGTAATTTTATAAATTGATTTCCTGTTATATCTGAAATATTACATCGTATGAGAACTTGCTAGCTCTACGTGCAGCTAAAATGGGTGGGGTAATAGAAACCACAGACCAAGTGTTATATCGATTGCAAACTTCATTTATCAGTACGACTTTTTTGACTGACTTAGTTCTCAGTATCGCTTAAAAAATCAAATTTGTAAAATACACATATGACTAGGATGCCTTGTCTGAGATAACCCAGTCTTGCTCAGACAGCAGGATTCGAGGTTATAAAACTTGAGATCGGTCTCCGATCTCAAATCTAATATCTTGTCTTTTCAAGTTTCAAAGTTAATTATGATAATAAAATAACGATATGATATTATTGATGCATTATTGTGACAGCGTAATTGACCTGAGTATTTAAACATTAATCAGCTCTATCATTTCAACCATAATACATTCAGAATTGACTAGAGATTTGAGCTCGGGGACTGTTCTCAAGTTTATAACCTCGGGGTCAGATATTCATGCTCATTGTGACAATGTTTTGAAACAGGACTTTAATAAAAGTTCGCTGTATTGATGTTACACTTTATACAGTTTGTTGTTACTTTCAACACATATAATATTATGACAAGGTATATAAATACATTATAAAGCATTCTTAACAGTGAATCAGACTGTAAGTGTTGATATAATAACGATGTAATGGTATACTTGTAACAAAAGGTAAAATACAGTAAAACCCCTGAAAACCGGACCCTTTCTTGACTGGGTCAAAAGTCCGGGTTTCCGAGATTTCCGGTTTTTTAAAGAACTATTGGTTATCGAAGAGAAAAAATAGGACTTGAAAAATCCTCCTATATTCAGAGAAGTCCGGTTTTCAGAGAATCCGGTTTTCGGAGAGTCCGATTTTCAGGGGTTTTACTGCAAAAGTAAATAGACATGTACATAAATTGACAACTGTTAATCTATAGTGAAAGCTGGTAAATACTGCAACATCGCTTTGTTTCTCTTCATGTTTTTTCCATTCTTCCTCATTCCCTTTCTGGTTATTCTCAAGATTCTCCCCTTTATTATGTTTAGGGGCTCGCGTGGTATCAGTGTGTTGAAAGCGGTAAGTCGTTTGATGTCGGAGTCTACCGCAGGCGGGTCTTTTTCATATTTTCCCATAATTTGGTTCTCTTCCCGTGCAAAGTCAGCAGCATCATAGCTCAACCTTCCTTTGGCTTTGTAATAAAACGTTAGATCAAGTTATTTATCGTTTCAGTTGACGTACGATGATAAAAAGATATAATGCAATATTGTTTGAAATGGACGAAGCAATAAAACTCTCGTAATGTCAAATTACGGTTTGTCTTTATTCGTTACAATGAACTTCTGTCGTATGACGAATCCCTAAAGTCAAATTGCGTACAAAACATTTCTATTTGATGATCGTATGAAATGATAGTATTTGGCCCGTTACAATAAATATCAGCGTTCCATCATATGTCGTAAATTTCTATAGATATTATAAGAGAGACACGGGCATCTGGCTGAATTCCCTAGCGTATATCATGCATATGTATGTAACTGATGGTATAGAGCATCAACGACTTTGAATTTTCTCCCATTTGTCATAAATCCGGAAGTCTTATACGTTTGGTGTACTTATCACATTTGGCGTGGATAAGCGTATTTCCTATTCTTTGTGTTTTTAGATAATCATGTTTGTAATTATCTTTTACAAGCGTACACAGGGAAGGAAAAAAAACAGTGCATTCTTTGATACAAATATATTTGTGAACAATTAAGCGCGTGTTTAACAAATCTAGTTATGCCACTATACCTCTAAATATCTTTAATCAATAGCAATTTTAATTAAGTCTCAGCTTTGAATTAACTTCTTGATCATTTCCTAATCTGATTGACGGCAGCCCGGCAAGTCATTAAGACGTCACTGATTACGTATTGCTAGTCATCCCAACAACATTGCACAGCCCCCAGGATATTATGTCCATTAACGATAGTAATTTTGTCATCCCTTTTTTTCGAAATTAGATGTGGATTATGGTCTTGACTCGCGAGAGACAGCTGGTTCCTGTTCGGGTTTGTTAATTGTGCGAAGAAATTATATAATAATTTTAGTTTTTTTCAAGTGTGGTACCAAACTTCGGGTTATTTCACCAAACACAAAACATTGAGGTCACAATGCCCCACTCTGATCGCCATATAACGCATAGCTATCATAAGAAAAAATATACAAATTTCAAAAACTAAGTATAGCTTTATTTTGTGATCATTTAAAAAAAAAACACTATTTACATTGACTTTTAACGTATTTTTGTCTTATTGTAGATACAGATGCATCAATTCAATAAATACCGCTTTTCTGTTATTGTTCTTAGATCCATACGAGGGGTATACAATTAATGCACACTCATGATTATATTACAAATCGACGGACAATAGCTCGCTTGTGTCTATTACAGTCGAACCTCTTTTATCAAAACCTTTCCAGTCCGGAAACCTCTCTAAACCGAACACATCAGCTGGTCTCGTTTTTCATAATGTCTTTGATGCTAAAAACTTTTGGAATCCTCAACCATTGTATTCCGACAACCTGTCTAATCCGAACAATTTTGTCTGTCCAGGAAAGTTCGGATTATAAAGGTTGTACTGTACATAAGCCGAATGATGATGAAGCACATATCGTGTTCTAGTACTTGTAAACAGACTAATAATATCAATATCATTTATACATGAACTGCTATTTACTGAATCGATCACAATTACTTCCATCGGCATGATATAATGTACAAAATGATAAATGTTGAAAAACGAAGACTCATTGAGATGGGCGGGGCAACTTATACCAGTCACGCCCATTTTTGTGCCACGGATTCACTCGCGTACGTATATAATTACGCTTAATTGTTACCATAGAAGTTCACTGTTCAAGTATATAATTTTGTACAGATATATGTATAAGAGAATATCGTGTATCAACGTTCCATTCTGGTTATTTGCCATTCTTTATTCCATAACATCTTGATCTTTTCTGCGAACCAAGAACCTTGTAACATACAGCTAACGCGTATGTTATTATTGCGAATATTGGCCATACGTCAATACCGTCGACTTACGCTTGTTATTATAGCATTAAATGTGTCGAACATGGCAAAGTGTAGCCTTATTACTGTCAGATATAATTATTTCGTATATCTAATGGAAGATTATTTATGGTCAGAAAATAATGACCGATACAAATAATTAATAAGTGGGGGAATGGAATATCATTAAAAAGACTTGGGTTTGCCAATGATATTAGTTTGAAGAATCTCGTTATTATTATTATTATTATTATTATTATTATATTCTCCGGGCTTAACAGCCTCTTTGTAACCATACGCCCCACCCCGTTACACTACAGCATAGTTTTATCTATCCCCCTATACAGTAAAACCTGTTACCAAAGGTCACCCTTGTGAAAGACAAAATGTGGCCTTTATCGACAGATGATTTTTATTCGGAGGTCAGTTTATTCCAAATAATCAGGAATGGTTTTTCAAAGAATGGCCATAATTCACAGGGTGGTCTTTTTTCAGAGGTGGCCGTAAATACAGGTTTGACTACAATTGTTTTTGAGTATGGTTTTTGTTTTAAGACTAAAGTCTACGGGTGGAGGCGGCATTACCGCCAGTGGCTTGTCATTACGTAGTCTGTTTTAGATCTCCTGATAAAAAGTTTTGCACAGTTTCAATAGTTTCAAAGATCTAAATGCGATAAAATTTATTCATCCCTGTTAAAGACAATAT
Source organism: Lutraria rhynchaena (assembly GCA_008271625.1). Lineage (NCBI taxonomy): Eukaryota > Metazoa > Mollusca > Bivalvia > Venerida > Mactridae > Lutraria > Lutraria rhynchaena. The sequence continues at coordinate 1,736,680 of VIBL01000019.1, read as the reverse complement.
GAGATATGGAGATAATATTTGTTTAAAAGATGTACCAGACAGAATTTCATTGAATATTTTAAAAGTTGTTTGAAGAGCACTGCTTCCATAGGAAGAAGTCGTCGGACCTTTCTGATTGGGATCCTTACTTTTGTAAAGTCGAGAATCACTTTTTTTCGGGATATTATGTATGTGGAATCACCCACGTCATTCAGTAATCCCGTCTGATTCTTTCACATACAAATAATTTCTCCCCAATCGGGACTGACAGCTTTTAATAATTCTTCGGATGACAAATCTCATCTTTTCATTTATTCTCTTCTGGAACATTAATTATTGAACAACCCTCAAAAATGTTGTCCCTAGTTTCTGGCTATTGAGTAATCTGAGCACAAAGCTTTCTAAGGTCGATTAAAAGGAAAGTCATTTTGTCAGCACGCTGTTTATTTGCGTCCGTGGGGACTTCGTTAATGTCGAATGGTCGGTCTTAGAATCACATATAGACTGTGGCATTGATTGAGTTTGTCGTCTGGGATTTCATTTTGTCTTTATTTGTTAGTTAGTTGCTACGCATTGGTCAGCTGAAAGTATCTGGATAAATGACACGGATACCTTGACAACGGCAAACACATCTCAACACAAACTATCGTCTCTAGATTTCAATTTTAAATCGGATTTGTTGAATGGCAACTTCAAGTTCTATATCTATCATTTTTAAGGAGTGTTTTACCCAAACGATAAATTAAAAAATTTCCATAAATTCAAATCGAAATCAGATACAGTTTAGATGGGTTTTAGCTAAATTTACCGCTTATAGACAACATAAATACAGTGACATACGTCATCCGTTGCTATAGCAACACATACTTTTTTATTTTACATCCTGCAATATAAATCGTCTGGGTCGTTATAACTTGATAATATCATGAAATAGCGACTAAATCATACAAAAACGAGACGCATGTGCCGGCGATATCATATATACGCATGAAAAGTTCTCAAAATGTCTTTGTAATCTAAAGGCTTGAAATAATTTAGAATGTTCCAAATCAAATTAAGATTATATTAGCCGTACAAGGGTATGGCAGTGTGTTACTGATAAGAGTTTAAATTTGCCGTTCTCCTGAGCAAGAACGAATAAATTTTGTAATTATTGTGATGTCTGTCTCACGAGTTACGTGACTTTAAAACGTTTTCTGGTGCAAGTTAGCTTCGTTTAGCAGCAGGGACAATAGGTGCATGTGACAACACCGTGACAATTAACGTACCCTGTGACCGTCGGGCAAACTAACTAACAATATTTAACTGAAGAACAAAATAAACACTCTCATCAGTGGCCTGACTGTAATGTTTGATACAAATATTAGCTACTTTGAATCCATAGAATATACGAAGCACACAATTGAAATGAGATGCACGTGTATGGATAGCTTTGTACCAACACTTTTGTCTACCCGCATGATATATAATACACGCATTTATTACCTTTAACTAGTGTTATCTGTTTCTTCTACCATTATCTAACAATTGTCTTGTCTGTTTCTCTTTCTTGAGAACTTAAAATCTTAACAATGATCAATAGCTTGTGTTTTTTTTTGTTCAAAATATCTCCACCCTAACTGTTGTATTCGTAGACACTTCAAAACTTGGATTCCGTACAGCTGTCGTTTATTCCATGATAGACAAATAACCGCAGTTTGTGAGAAATATTTAGAAGTCAATAAGGTCGCATACTTTGGTAAATATTGTTTACATTGTACATACTTGGCATGTTGAGATATTAAACAAACTGGAAAGTTTTAGGAGCCTGTAAGATCGTTTGTAGTCATTGATGTGTGAAAGCAATATTCTTCTGGCATGTTACTGTTGGTAATGCGCGAAACATCCGTGCACTTCGTGACTTCTTTATGAAGATGTTAATTTCGTATATGTGAAGTATTTCAAGGGAGAGAATAAATATGCCCGTGTTTACAAATAAAGGGGTTTTTTATTGACTGTGTTAGTATGACTTTGATCTTTTGGGGTTTTTTTATAACTACGACAAAACTGAGTCGACAAAGTGTTTAAATCTTTAAACACTTATTGTTATTATACGAAACAATTAAATATATACAACTTAGAAAACTATTAGCATAAAACATGAGTCAACCAAAATGTTCCAAATGATAGGAAATAAGATTGAAAAAGAAATACAAATTTGACAAATATTGAGATACTGGCTCTCACACAGTATAAAAACTGGATTATTTTGTTTGCGTTTGGCTTTAATTCAATACATAACAGGGGTTCAATATTATAACATCAGAAGGGATGACAGAAACTCCTGTTTATACTATCCTGAACAGATATACATGCAATACCCTCCTCTAGGCTTGTTGTTTAGGGATTTTACCACTCAACTAGCCATTCACGACCATAGGTTCTTGATTGTACGGCAACAAAAATGTATCGCCGCCTTTACAAGTACGTTAATGTGGTGTAAAGAGTCTTAAAATAATGTAAAATAGATATCAAGATATTGTTGTTATTGTATTTTTTTGCACGATCTAAAGCCTATAAGAATAAATTTATATATATGCGGTTGTAAGAGACACCCAGGGAAACATTGATATTTGATGACTGTCTGCAAGCTTCGTAGCTACGTAAGAATTGCATGTGTGACAATCATTGAGTTCTTAATGCATACTATATATACAATATATCATTTTCTACTTATTGCCCTACCGTGTCTAGAAATGTCTATTGAAGCGCTCAGAAGAAAAGAAAATTCAGGATGTAGTCACGCAAGTTTCCATTTGAGCCGATTTACCCGTCTCTTCCATTTATTGTGGAAAATGTAGAAATTGTCAAACTGTTGTGGAATTGTGACGCATTAGACCAAACGTCTTCTGATGTTTTATGTATAATTTAGCAGTATTTGTGAAGCAATGAGAAAAAATCGGTGACTTTTAGGTTATGTTTCTATTTCTTATTTTGATATGTACTCCATCTCTTTTAGATCTGAATGTACCTCTTTAAGTACCACTTATTTTGCGCTAGGCTTATCTTTTTTTTCTTATATCTGATTTCCTCATGTTTTTGTTTTCTTGGTTTGACAATGCAACTCTCCAAAGCAATACCTTTTGGGAGAAGCAAAATTATGTTCTTGTTGAGAGGTTGTTGCTCTAGAGAGGTTAAATTAATAATTAAATCGTAAAATGAGAAAAATCCTGCTGTTGTTGAAGAGATGTTGTTGTCCAGGAGAGGGCCGCTCTAGAGAAGTTGCACTGTACTTTTAAATTCTTCCTGTTCAGAAGAATCCCACGAAAGAAGAAATAGTTAGTCGGTACAGAGGCGGTGCTAGAAATAATGTGAAAAATGTTACTTTTTTCATCAGCGTGATGATAATTAATTACATAATTCGATTGGCTAATTAACTCAAATTTGACACTGAAGTTGGATTTGCGCCAATCTTAATTCGCAGAATATTGTTGGATTGCCTGAAGGGTTTATTTTTGCATTTTTACGCATCTTGTTATAACGTTCGTTATTGTTTTTTTCTGATATAATTGACAGATTATGTTGCCATCGCTTTTAGATGGTTAACTGACTATCGGTGTTTGTTCTGCGATAGAAACATACTTCTGTTATTTGAACAGTCATGTAGTTATAATATTCCTGTCTAGTATCCGTTCTTTTATCGGTATTTTTGGAAGCTGGACTCTGGAGAAATATTACACTCTTCAAAAGCTCGGGTCGCCTAGAGAATATGGAATATTTCCATAAATTATGACGTCAACAAGAATTATCTGGCGCATGCGTGGTTGCATGTCGACGTTAGTATAAGGCGATCAGGTCATATTCGCTTATGGAAATAGTGTCTTTAGATACATTTGTATTAATTAAATTATTACCATTTGTTTTGTTAGAAATTGACTTTTGGATACAATGCTTTGATGTTTATGGTGCGTTGTCTTGTCTATAAAGCGGTGAAGTCCATTAGGAGGGGGGAGGGTCACTTATGGCTTTTAGAATTGATCATGTATTGACCTCACGAGGAAAAAAAGTATCACGAAAGCAATCAGAAACCGAAATCATATAATTGTGTAACACATCCATAATATAGAGGATTACCTTATCACTTATGTATACTGAATTACACACTCTAATCGACACACGTATTTCACCAGAATGTCTACCCGCTATTGGTTAGACGATCTTATTGACAGTCGTCAAAGGTTAATTTGATTTATTTGTCTGATTATGGCATCAATGATCGAAATTTCACGAAATGGAATTTGTTTATCTGACCAGCAGTCTTCAAAGTGGAGCTTCTTGTGTGTGCATTAATGATGTATATTGGTCAATCTTAAAGATTTGTAATTTATTCTACTTCGCCTACTAATGGTCATCAAATGATCAAATAAAACGAATTGGATTATATCGGAACTATTTTGTCAAAACGAGGACTCTTGTTCTTCATCATTGCTACTGTTTTCATTCATAATGGAATGCACTCTTACGTGTCCATAAAATTGATGATTGACAATCAAGCCAATTTCTTCTCTTAACCATGCTATAAACATCTTACGCCACAATCCTGCAATACAAATTTAAAATGGCATTTAATTAAACACAGATACGGGTTCTCAAACACGTTTTACTGACCTGCATAAAGCATTCTATTAAAAGATTGTGATCTTAAGAATTTAATCAAATCTTTTAACGCTTATACGTCAAATAATGAAGAATCCCCATCCCTCATGTCACCGTGTGGCCATTTTTTTGTATTGTTTTGTATTGTTTTTGTATGGAACGTGCGGTGCTTGCTTTTACCGCGCATTTCAGTTCAACGCACGATTCCTCGGACACCCGGAGTGTAATCATGAAATATACAGTATAAGTTGTATTTTCATATTTATATATGTTTTTATTCGGATATTTGTCCATTGTTGTTAACTGAGTTGCACATTGTTTAGGACGCAGATACTAAATGTTGGTGCACACCTTATGGAAACTGAACAAGGTATTAGTTTATACAATGCATAACTGTATTTGTTTTCTAATGCAAATATTTCTAATGAAAATTATTAGTTTGAAAGCATAATCTGATTTATTTTATAATACAAACATGCTCAATTATTTTAGAGTAACGGGGCAATAATTCTTTATTAAATGACTGAAATTACAATAACAATACTAATGATAGCTTATAAAAATGTATCGTTGGCTTAATGATGGCTAAATCACAGTTTCTCATGGACCGTACGTAGTCTGGAAACTATTTTATTGTTAAAGTCGATCTTAGGTCGATCGCTTGCCAACCAAATTATACAAAATGTCTGTTTCAATATAATAATGGATCGTGGCATATTGAATGGTTATTTATTTATTGCTGCTAATGAAAATCGTGTTGCATTATTCGTACACATTGTTTGTACACGTGTTTAACGAAAATTTCAAATACATTTTGAATATTATTTCATAAATAATTTTCGACATGGCCGTCTTTTCTTGCCAACGTTATGCTTAGACATAAACTAATACATGTATTACTTGAAATATATATTATTTAGCTAATGGATTACGTTCATGGTTTAATTATAAGTAATTGCTTGTACATTTTGCTACTAAGGAAACATTGTATATGAAGTTGGTGGGTGTCATTTAGTTGATGCAAGATCGATTCGTTCAAAGAAATATAACCATGGTCCCGTTTCATGAACGTATAAATGTTTTTGCTAAGGTGGCAATTTCAAAGCTTCAAAATATTGCCAACTCGTTTTGATAAGGAAAGGATGTTTCATAGTATTGATTTTTTGCGGGGAGTGAATGTTTATTGTCAATTAAAGGTATATAGCTGAAACCCAAGTGAATGATTAGATGTTGGTATGTTGTTACAACGTTATTCCATGCTTGAAAAACAATTACATCAGTCACATACAGGCACAAGATATTTGTCATGGTGCCTAGTTTGCTTTCCGTGAATATTGTGATATGTATGCGTCAAGAACAATTATCTGACATCAATTAAACTTCAAAAAATGACATTGTCTTGTCCTAACCCTTTTAAGACCTTGGATTTTATGATCTCTTGTTGGTGAAATCCAAAGCATCGCCCGTACGATTTCTACCTACAATTTTTCCCGTATATTTGTCGGTACAATGGTACATCATATAGGCCTACTAAAAATCAAATGTTGGTAGGGCCTGATTTGTAAATATGGCAGAATAAAAAGTTAAATGCTGGAATCCCAATTTGTGAATGTGGTCATATAACCAGGTCTGTGTGATAAGCCTAGGTGGTAGATGTCAAAGTCCTAACTTTCTCCATCTAAGTTTTATTGTATATATACAGTGCAACCTCACCAAAGCAGCATCCTTTGGCAGAAACAAAATCATGTTGTTATTGAGAAGTTTTTGCTCTAGAGCGTTATTCTAATAATTAATTCGTACAGTGGGATAAACATGTTGTTGAAGGGAGGTTGTCGCTCAAGAGAGGGCTGCTTTGAAGAGGTTGCACTGTATTTGATATTATTCGCCCATTGTTAGACTTATTGAATTACTTGATATTTCGTCTCGATGTATTGGATAGTTTGTATGATCAGATAAATAACAAGAAGCAGTCAGACAAATAAAGGACTACAAAACATTCCTTCATGCAACATCTTCCGCTAACATAGCATTAATCATGTCTTATTGTATTTAATTATGTCTGAAAGTTCGCTGTATTGTATCTTGTGTCAAAGTTTATTTGTTTAAAAGTTCGTTGCGATTTATCAGTAAATTCTGGTACGTTATTAGATACTTCACTTGTCAGACATTGGCAAAATGGCGTTTCAGAGTTATACGCGTTTTATTCCTGGCGCATTTTAGTGTCAGATTAAAATGTAGCGATATCTGAATTATACATTGTTAGGCCAGACATTGATTTGTGGGTTTATTAGAGAAGTCGCTATACCAAAGAAATATTTCTGTGTTTGGATCTGTGTGTCTGTCATTTCTGAATCAGTTTAACTGACAGACTGACAGTCGACACATTTTACATCTCCGAGGCAGAAATATAATATATTCCTTTCAATCAATATGTTGAATACTTAGCCCGTATTTGACTGATTGAGTCTCTATATTAGAATTTGTCCCATGACGGCCTTACACGGGTTATGCAAGTATTTCTAGAATCTATATTAACCCCTGTATTTCTCATTCCTTTGAATATTCTGTGTGTGTTACTAGAATGTCATCCATATACGAAAGTGCTCTCGCATTTTAATATGACCGTTAAAATAGGAGGTTATTCCACAAACATTTATTTCAGCGAACTCTCAACATACGACTGCTTCTCGATTTATTGATAATGGAAACTTATCTCTATGTAGTATAATGATTCATGGATATAGCTCCACACATGCGCTATTGACATTGACTTAAGCTTCGGAAATCCATGATAAAATAACTCCCGCTGGTATCATTATTGTACCCGTTAGTTTTATGTCCCTTTGGATCCTGGACTTTTTCCAGGGGAATAAACTGCACTTGGCCAAAGTTTATGATCAGCGCTTCTTTCTTTGCGGAAATTCAGTTTGTACTAAAACTTACCATACATATCGCTTTTGGATATCCATGCATAAAAATGTAAGAAAATTACAAAGCTTTGAATACTTGAAACTGCTTGATGGCTATAATTGCCCAAGTTTCTGAAAAAATAATAGTCAGACGCTGTATTTTACAGCCTAAAATACGACTGCTTAGCCAATAAAATGACAAGATTTATTTCATGGAAATGATTAATCTACGTCTTCTATTTTGTGTCCTTGGATGATTCAGACACAAATTTGGTATTATAATAAGGAACTGATTCTTGATACGATATTTCTTGTGCGCGAATAACACGAGTATGACTGGAATACGTCAAGAAAGGAGCAATCTTTCTAACGTATGATATGCACATGTAAACTTAGCTTTAATAATGTGTATTCTTGACTTCCATTCATACTTTTTTATTGAGTACTAACTAAATGTAATGGTTTTTGTTTGTTTGTTTTATATGACGTTGTGACTGGTGTTCAACACTTTTTCAGTTATATACGGCGACCAGTTCACCTAACCAGTTTTCCTGGACTGTATACTAACCAATACTAACTTACCTTCCACAATGAGCCGGCAACGTCTCCACTTATGGAGGAAAAATGAAATTTTTGTCAAATTTTCAGAGAAGGGTATGACCTGCCGCGACCAGGATTTGAACCCAGATCTCCGAGTCACAAGTCCAGCGCACTAACCACTGGACCACGGTCGTGGCCCCAAATTGTTAGGTTATTGAAACCATTTGATGGACCTAATCACGCATTTGTTAGATCTACTGTGACGATTAATGTACCTCGTGACAGAAGAATATGTCACGTGCGTGCTTCAACCATGTACCATGTGGTTCTACGATGTTAAATAGTGTAATACGAATAACAGCGTGCGAGAGAGCTCACGTAATCGTTCGCTTTGTTTGTATTACTCGAAGACAAATCGGGAACAATCAATTCTAGAACATTGTTAAGTTCTTACAAAAGGTTTTAATTATGTACGTTGAAACTGGATTAATTTTCACACGTTTTGTTTCCGTTTGAATTGACAGGTCACGAATTAATCGTTGAGTTTCGTGTTAGAATCATTATCTTGAAGCAAAAGCTTAATTAAAGTCACTAAGTTCAGTTCACTGGGATTTGCGTCTTACATAAAAAATTGGTTAGACATCTTACATGAAAGTTCAAGAAACACATAAAATCTGTTTTATACTATATTGCTTTCCATTTTTGTGTGTTTCTGCATGACAATAAATTGACTGAAAAAAAACTTACAATTTCATTCCAACTATCTCTTATTTACACATCACGTGGGGCAACATAACTGATAGTTGATTGAGGTTGAATACAGTCTAACTTTGTTTAGCTGTCACTATAATACACAGGCATCCAGTGTACGACGGTCATTCTTCAATACACATTTATTGCTATAAAGAGCAAATGGCCTCTAGATATATGCGAACTGTGTGTAAAAGCCATATTTCTTCTTTACCAGAATGCAATGTTTCTTTTCATTTCAATGCCAGTATTGTTGTTAAGCAGTTCTATTGACTCGTCTGTTAACGTGTGTTTATTCGTATCCTTTTTTTCCTTCAGAATTTGCGATACTACCCCCAATCACTGTCATTATCAGAAATAAACGGGGAAATAAATCCGGGTTTATATTTCTCGTAGAGGCTTATAACGTTGTTATGAGTACATTACAGAACGATGCTTCAAGTTCCATTAACTACAATGGTTGTCTTGGTGATACAGTTGTCAATTACGGCTTTGCCATCCCTAATCGATAAAAGTCTGTAATCTACTGATCTTACACAGAGGTTGACAAATACAGAAAAAAAACTATTTATCTCGAGGTCATGTGCTATTCCTCTGTGATTGGAAATGGCTATGTTTAGAATGATGCCATTGTATATAGTTAATTTCTGATAGCAGGTTAGGAGGGGGGGGGTTGATGAGATCTCTAATTATACAGTCAAAACATATCAACTAAACAGGTGATTACAAAGTTCTGCATCATCTTCGTCCAGTTTTAAACCTTTATTTACACAATTACACAAATAACCCCACTTCGTTGAGTAAATAGATCATGTCCAATCCACAACACGCAATTAAATTGTTATTAATATAACATAAATAAATGTTTAACCGGAACAGCATGATAAAGCAATACGCAAACAAACCAATGGGCCACTTTGTTCATCACTGCGTTTAGGTTTGTCGAATTTTGATATCATTAATTCATTTACATGCTTGACAATTGTCGAGTATTGATGAAGTTAATCAATTTATTTCATTCATGTCTTTGATATAAATCACAGAAAAATATTTGTTCAACACAGTGACATCAGTTAATTAGTTTGATTATTAGCCCGCTACCGATCAAGCAAACACGCATTCTCAGCTTGCGTTCTTAAAATAGAAGCTATTTATTTGGTTATTTTGCTTTAATATGACATCCTGTAGATGTAGACACCATACGCTGACAATCGGGGCAAAATACCACAAGATCGTGTTTAAAACTGAACTTAAATGATCGACATTTCTTTTACCTAAGACTGATGCATCAATTCTAAGTAATCCAAGCGTCACGAAGTTCGTCCGTGTAACAGCGATTTTGATTGGAACTTGGATAAGAACCAATCAAATTTCCGCATTAAGATTTACATGTTGAGCGTATGAACTAAAGACCGGACTAATCCGGACTTGACCGAACTGTGACTTATATGAATAATAGAATAACGCTGATGACAAAAATACGACAGAGGCTGAGTGAATGTGGGGCTATAACTATGATTCATAAGATATAATTTTTTCGAGACGACTAAACGGGCTATCGTACGATGTCTTATTTAATGTGATCAGTAACTATATTATCGTGTTATGTTAGCAACAAATTGTAGCCTCCTAGGACGACTTCACTAATCAATAAGCCAGGAAATCTGGAAGATCGAATTGTCTCTGTATTCAGCGAAGAAGGGCATAAATCTGTTGACACTTAACGGAAATGTTCACAGCTGAAAGTGTCTTTCGGGCAAATGCTTTTCAGTGAGCAAATCAAGTTAGAAGTGTTTTCTAACATGGTTGTTCATAAATTATTAATACGGTGTTGTAAATTCCGATCTTAGAAACGGTTTAGAATTTGAATATACTTCTGTCTGAACGTAACAGGAGAAAATCTGCGGGTGTATCGCTCTATGTCAATCTGCGAACAGATCGTATGACGAGCTTAAATGAAACAAAAATACTTGATTCGTTTTGTTTGAATTATTTATAAGACCGAACAATGAATCACAACTGCGTATGTGCGTTAGGTGAACCTTTTCCCTCTCAAATGGCGCCAGAATGATCATCACGCTATTGAAATAAACTGTTGACATTTCCGACTTGTTGCGGAATGTTACGCATTTAGTTCTTCGCTTATTATTTATTTAGTCAAAAGATATAATCCATCAGACCTTATTTCTGATTGGTGTTTGTTTTCAATTCCGTATATTGTGATCATTAGCTTTAGATTATGTCAAATACTTACGAACAGGCTATTTTACCGCAATCTTCCAAAACGATTAATCGAAACTTCGCTTAAATTTGAGAAGATTCATATCGCCGAACGAAATTGTCTAGATTTTAGCACCACTGTCTTATACAAATTAGTTTTTTAATAGGCACTTGGGACGAGTTATAATTAAAACCTGTTTTCTCGTTTTTTTTTGTTTTTTTTTTTTTATAAATCACTTAAAACTCAATCACATTCTCAAACAAAAATAATTGCAATTTGAAGATACTCTTTTCACTTTTTCTGCAAATTTAATAGTTTGTTAGTCAAAGTTATCGTTCATTATTCTCAAATTCGTCTCAGCAATAGACTAAGTGTCATGACGTACACTACTCAGACGAGTTACGTCCCCTGGCAAATGTCATACTCGGTTTATGAACCAAATAGAGCACATAGCGCGGGTCTCGTTTGTTGATGCTCGTTTTCTGTTTAATTTATTAATTGATTTTACCGCCCACATTAGATCTGTAGGATTTTTATGGTATTTAATTTGATAATCAATATAATTTGATGAGTATGTTAGCCGAAAACAAATACACTCAAACCTGCGAACAAAGGCCACCCTCGTGAAAGACAAACTGTGACCTTTATTGACAGGCGGCCCTTATTCAGAGGTCAGTTCGTTCTGTTTGTCAAGTATTGGTGACGGTTTTTCAAAGAATGACCTGTATTCAAGGTGGTTTTTATTCCGAGATGGCCGCAAACACAGGTTTGTCTGTAATCAATTTAATAATCAATAACATTTGATGAGTATGTTAGTCGAAAAACTAATACATAAAAAAGATAAAAAATTAAACGCATTTTTTTCATACTATATAATGACTGAATTGAAATCTAAATTATTCTGAATAAATCGATAAATGAATAGAATATTAACGTCAACAAGCCGCAAATAAATGCATGAGCGGACCACTTTGCCTCCTACGTAAACCTGTCCATGACATAAAGTTATAAAACTGGACTGACCTGAAAAAATGAAGCTTTTACCATGTTAAAATAACTTAACTATCGTATGATACTAAATATCAGTTAACATTAATTCCTATATATTCTTACAGTTGCTAACTAATTTCCCAGTTTATTTGTCCCTATTTAATATGCGAACAATCCAATCCAGAAATTACCCTGTCAGTCCAATCCATTATAAATGTCTGACACATATGTTTTCTCCTGAAATCATGGTAACATTATGGTCGTATTTTTCTATCGTATTCTTTTGGTGCAAAGTATGTTTTTGTTCCCTGACATTATTTGTTGTACCAAGTTCAATCAATCAAATTCACTTTGACAGTGTGCATCAATATAACAAATTAAAATGTGTAATAAATATCCATTTAGTTGTTACCCCGTTTATTTCGTTGTACGAATGTACAATAGGTTTCTAGATAATTCTTGTGAATAGAAAGTAACCATTATTTTGGTTTAAATACAATGAGTCTTATATTATGTTCTGTGAGTAACATAACAAACCATGGAACGCTTAATCATGTGCAATCATCTACAGAGGTTCACAAGTTCCCATGTATTTGAATGATCGATAGCAGTTAACAGTAAAACCCATCCATTCCGGAATTACTAACGATCGGATAACGATAATTAAAACGAGAGTTGACCGCGGGGACCAAACATTGAAATATCATAAGCCGGACATGTTATAGATATTAAAGAGGAGCATCAATCCTTCGACAATCATGGAACTCGATAACGTGGTCTTTAAATGTGTATAATTATTGCAAAACTGACATGTAAAGACATATGTTTGATCGTTAAAAGCACCTGGTTACCAATATAATAATGTGGTTATACTGTACACGATTACAGTGCAACCTCTCCAAAGCAACACCTTATAGCAGAAGCAAAATTATGTTGTTGTTGAGAGGTGGTTACTGTAAAGGGGTTAAACTAATAGTTAAATCGAACAGTGGGAAATTCATGCTATTGTTGAAGGGAGGTTGTTGCTCAAAAGAGGGGCGCTCTGGAGAGGCTACACTGTATATCGAACTCAGATGTAATAAAGAGTCGGATACAATTAAGTATTTATCTTTCCCCGAAAACATCCTTCAATATATATTGTAACGGATAACTGTGGAATATGGGTAAAATGATGTAATTATTCTGGTCTGCGGGAATTCACGAAAACCGTGATCGACTGTAGTCACGAATCGACGAATTACGCACAATTGACTTTATAATCACATTGTATGTATAAGTGATGCATCAATAATATATAAGCTGTTTAAATTGATTGAATATCATGATAGAAAACATTTGGTACCTAGTTTATAGTAATACCACATAGGAACCGCACACGCGATGCTTTACTGCGAAATATTATCATAGAAATACCATTTCCTCTGAAATATTCATAAAGAAACATGACGAGTAATTAATTTAAACAAGTGGTTTGATGGTTTCATATGTTTTGATATCCACAACAGGTGCGCGTCAGTTTATTGTTTAACACATTGTAAGTCTTTGAATCTTCATGGTGGAGGTACTGCTATGGTTTGGAATGAACGGATGTTCTTCAGTTTGCTCTGTCAAAATATGGTTAATGTAAGATAAAGACAATTGGTTTATTTATGCAGTATGACCACTGAAAACCGGAGTCCCTGAAAACCGGAATTCTCAGGAAACCGGACTTTTTGCCCAGTCCGGAAGGGGGCCGGTTTTCAGGGGTTGTACTGTGCATAAATTTTGAGTTCCTCTCCATAATATTAATTCCGCTCGATAAAGGAGATTATGGAGATGAATATATATAAGTCATGTTTCTTTTCCAATCCATAGCATCTTAATTTTGTAACTATCATTATACGTGCTTCTTTACTTCAACTTGATAATGAGACCACCTCAATGTTAAGAATTGTTGTTGCTTTTGTCCCAAAACTGGCATTATTACTTAGGCTTTACTGAACCGTATTAAACCTGTTCATCGTATGTTGACTGTACGATATAAAACGCTCATCTCTCCCATAATATCTTGATTAAATGACATTTCCGATCAGAGATCAAAATCGATAGTGTACACAATTAATTCAAGTAGGGGGGAGCTCCATGTTCGCGTGATTATTATCTTTGACAAGTGATCACTTGCCCCTCACCATTGTGAATTCATAACCCACCCATAACCTAACAAAATCACATAAGAGAAAACTGCCCAGATGGCTTGAAGAAGGTCAGTGGTTCTATCCAGCGTCTGGGTCCTTCCTCCGCCATTAAAACTAAAAATAGTCGCCAAATGATCCTGACTGTTTTTTTTTTCTTTCTTTTTTGGAACGATGAACCCTTCAGCACCCAATTGTATAAACATTGGTTAAATTTAACCGCTGGGTTAAATCAGAGTTTTGGTTAAAATTTTGGTTAAATGTTCGGTTAGCTGTTGTAGAAAATTTTGTTTGAGTTTAACTAAATTTTGTTTTTGTTAAAGCTCAAGTAAATCTAACCCATATCTAAAATGCTGGTTAAATCTTAACATAAACGGTAACCAGTACCAAAATGGCAGCCCTTTTTAAATGTTTAAATGATTTTTTCAATGATTAGTAAACCAAAATGGTTAAATTTAACCTTGGGTTAAATTAACCACTTGGTTAAATTAACCAATGTTTATACAATTGGGCACAGAAGGAAAAAAAGTAATAATTCTAGTAACGCCATATTGTCGCGTCCATACAAAGGTACAAAGATCCGCCGGTGCAAAAAGCATTAGTGTCGTACACCGTACCAATATCCCACGCTATTAGATTTTAATATTGCAGATCCATCAATGATTAGAAATCAGGCTCTAATGACTACGTCACTTAGTTACACAGATTACGTCTCCGCATTTCTCCTCTTGATCGCTAATTATTGATCAATGTTAATTCTGCAGGTGACAACAAATGGTAGCAATACAAGCATTTCATGCGCCGTAGTTTTCTTGTAATGACATTGAAAAGGTTTTTATTACTATAATTCCGTGTTTATTTACCGATGTCAGCTCAATACATTGGTTTCGTATGAAATGAGGCTAAAAGTAATTAATGGTGGATATTTGTGTTTGCATTTTCATCTTATCACGAGACAGTCATAAAATATTTATTTGTTTTCATGATAAGTGTGTTTAAAACACATGCTATGGTTTCGATTGACCATTTACAACTCTGAATAAATTATAAGTAAATCGGAGATTTTAGATAAATTCTAACGCAACAGCGTGTTAATGCTGGTTACCGACTTTCTAGTATTCTAGTGAATGTACTCAAACTGGTTCCCGTCTGGTTGTCACGGAAGACTGTACAAAATCGCACTGTAAACATTTTCATGGAGTTGTATATTGGATTTTTGTGAGGTTTTGTGACGATTTTCCTTATTTTGTTTATGTGTCAATGACTTGGCTTAGAAAGGGAAAACGAATGAAACAACTGCGGTGATTAATCTTCTCTTAATTTGGTCAATCACGGACGTAGGAGCGTGTTAATGTCATGTAGGGGTGAACAGTTGGTGATTTGTGACACTAGATCTGGAATGGTGTTATTGTTAGTATTTGTTTAATGGTTAAGTAAACCAAAATAGAGTTGATTTGATTGCTCTTGGTCGTTGCTTTTAAAACATGAGAAAGTAGAAAGCCGCGATGAGGTATGAAGCCGCATATGTTCTGGGATATGAATCATAACGTGTAACTTACAAGACAAATGACAAATATTTCATGGCACCATCTTAATATACTCGGACTGAAGTTTGTAACTATGATAATGTGAACATCCTTGAAGGATCTTTGGAATTTTTTTTCGACTGTTATTTTTTATGGTGCATTTTTGAATGAAGTTTCTGGATAGATGAAATAATACGTATAGTGTATATAATGACAGTTTGGTGTATGTAAAACAATGGGTGCGATTTATGATAAAGTACATGATAATGGTAAGTTTGTAATATTAGAATGATTAGAAATCCATGCACTGGTGTAATTATGCTATCATGTGAAGCACGCAGAATCTGTCAATCTCGAGCATGTTTTGCCAATTCTTCTGAACAAAAAATATTTGTTAGGTAGCTGGATTTTTTTTTGACACAAGCTTGTTTTGTTTATTGTTAAGCTAAATGGCACGAATTTAAAGCCAATTGTTGAAAAAAGTGATATTGTTTAATTTGAATGATATGACTGCTTTGGATGTTGTTTTTTAAACTACTGTTTGATTAAAGCGTGATATTTGTATTCATTTCACTTAAAGTTCATACAATTTGTCTTGGCACTTTTAACTCCATTGAATCGTGTCTCGTATTCTAAATTTCGTTTGTATTTGGAGGAAATGTTTAATTGACTTTTATGTTTCATCAGCATTCGTAACATAACTCGGTAATTAATTAGAACATGTTCGTCATTAAATTTTAACTATTTTAAGAACATGTTTCAGTAAGACTTGTGTTTTGTTAAAGTTCCCATTTTAAGATCATTTTATGAATCAGCTGTAAGCTTAATGAGAAATGTCTCCTACAGAATAATGTAACCAGATTTATCTGTCTGTGTTGTAGTTTCAAAATTTAAATTCAGAATATTCATATTCTTTCCAGACTCTGAATATTATTTTAGATATTTATCTTTTCTTGCCGGTTTGCATTCAGAACCATTCATTCATAGTTTGTATTCCCATTATGCATATGTGAATTAATAGGATCGATAACATTTAAAATGAGTTTGGAAACCAGTCTAAGAACGCAGACATGTCATTGGTCGATTTTAAAGAAATGTTCTGCGTTAGCCAATGAAATCTTTGAATTTGGTTGCTGATATCCAGGACTTATATCTTACTTTATTTTTCACGATAAGATTTGATTAAATGACGTGGTTTGAATGTGTTGGGTAAGTTTGTACCGCAACATTTTTGTATATTTCTAAACACTAATTGCTGATGTATTTAAATGTGTATCTCTCGATAATTTTGTTTGCAACTCATGTACATTTGCATAATTATACAGTGTCGCCAAGTTGCACAGCGCAACATGTTCTACATGGCTTTCTTTTGATTCTGTCTTTTGTTAATCCCTTTGGATCTAATTTTTTTAAGTACATTTTATTTTTTTGAGTAAAATTGTTTTCCGGCTTGGTAAGCGTTAACGATTAAAGGAAGGCGTATTGTCGAGAAACTATAGGCTCTAAATCTTTGGCACTGTCAATTATTGAATCATCAAAGTATATTACCGTATCCACATTGGACAGGAACCTCAAGCTGATTGGATTTGTCAATACCCACTTCACCATATTGTAACTTTACACACAAATGAAGCCGTTTACATTCTGAAAACGACTAAATCGTTGACGCCTCATCTCCGTCTCATACTTTACAAAGCAATCGGTCACATAGGGTGAGTAGGGTGAGTGGAATTTCGGAACAAACATTGACCTCTCGTCACGCTTCACTCTCCGATTTCTATCTATAACAGTTTCAAATCCTCATGTCGAACCTTTCAGGGTTGTTTATTGAGTAGAATTGCCTTCCTTGTTATTTTAACCCTTGTTACTACGAAATGTTATTATAGCTTTTGAAAGCAAATTAGGCTGTTTCTTATTGTATTACCGTTACCATATCCGTAATTACCATTTAAAACCCCCTAGTTTAGATTGCTAAAACAACAATATACTCTTTAAACGCGGCTGGAGGATATTATGTTGTGTTGTAAAACAAAGTCCTGGAATGCCAAAGGCATGAATGTGATTAAGCGCCATTGTTTTTACCATTTCCAAACCCCAACAGGCACTATTTTCCTTGTCGTAAATTGTCTTCATACCATTAATGTACAGCCATTGGTTAAGTTAATACCAAAAATGCCTTCAAGATCTGAGCTGATTTGTTATCTGTATATATAATAGAGTAGAAAGCTTTTTACAATATTCTATATCTAATCAAGAGACTGAAATACGTCTTGTAGCAACAGGAACATTACTTAATGAGATCCGTGAACTTAATTCCTCATTTCTGGGAAGGGATTCTGTCATATATATTTGCATTTTACGTCCGTCTATCTGTCTGTCTGTCAAAAGAATTCTGAGACTATTTGATACACAGTACATGTGTCAGCACCAAACATCGCTGTTTGGTAAGGCATCGTGGTCTAGAGGTAGAGCGTCCTACCTCTGATCCGTAGGTCCTGTGTTCGAATCCTGGTTTCCACCTTGTTTCGTTCATGAACTTCACAATCCCATTTTTCGGACGAAATACTGGTGTAGTGTCCAGGAGGCGGACTCGAGTGTGATTAATATAAGCAAAATTGCTTGTTTCTCAATCGAACTAAAATAAATTAGTGTAAACTAACTAGCACTAGTCCTATTACCAGGGAGCTGAATTATATGATGAAATAGTGCATGGTCATTCAAATTGTTCAAGGTATAGATAGGCCATTGCCTGGATCCATCCGCTGCTAATATGGACATTCTTCTCATTTGGAAACCCTCAATTAACGTTCCATTTTGTCTATTTTCAGATCATGACATCGATGACCTTGAGATGCAGGTGGTTCGATACAAACCGGAAGGGTTAGATATTCTGTGTAAAAATACAAAATTTACGCGGAAGGAGCTCCAAATTATGTACAGAGGCTTCAAACAGGTAGGGGACACGTGTTTTGCCATTTCCGTTTCTCCTCTTAATTCTAGATGCAGTCAAACCGGTGGACAAAGGCTACATTTGGGAAAGACAAGATGTGGCCTTCATTGTTGCCTTTATTCGAAGGTCAGATTGTTCTAAATAATCAGTGAAAGTTTTTCAAAGAATGGCCAGGAGGTGGTCGAAAACACAGGTTTGACTGTAATTTGACTTTGTCGGTAGTAGAATTTATAGTTGCTTGTTTGTCATCACTATCAATCGAAGCTTTTCCATCAGAGTTCTGGTCTACACTGTGGTCATTGTTCATCAATATCAATCATTCCTTTTCTGTCACGTGTCCAATCAAGCTTGGGATTATGACTGAGATGATAATTAAAACGAGGTAAGTGAGTTGTGACTATTCGTGTCCTTGAGCAAATTTTCGGCTGTTTCTTACTTACTTTAAACTGACTAGTTGGGGGGGGCCTCTATGAAATCTACGTGTTATTTGTCCGACGGAAACCTTATTTAGACGTATTGACAGATACTATTGACATTAATACTGATTGAACTTCACTAGAATCAAGAGATACATCCAAGGTCAATCCGATTGACTCCTCTTGTCGTTTGGTTATTTGGGCAATCTTGGTTTAAGAGTCAATAAAGACAAAACAGTATTACCCTGGAGTTAGTTGGGTACAATCTATTTATGTTGTAATTATGGTTGTGTATTGGCCTGAATTGTTTTAAATATTTACACCAACAAATCAGGAAGTGCAACTTTAGACAAATATATATAGTATATATCACGCTGGAAACAATTTATTTGTAGAATTTACACATGAACGTCATAAAATCTTAACATGATATATAATTTTGAAAAACCTTGTGCGCGACAAATTATGTTTATTGCACGCATGCAAATATAAACAAGTATCCGATGTTTGCCCACGTACATGAATGTGTTTTCTGGTTCGGCTAATCCTCTGTGCAATGATCAATCCATTACGTTAATTATCTTCAAAGAATTTCTCGAAGATTTTGAAAGTACATTTTTTTCTTATTGCTGATTTATGAGTTGTTTTGTTTTATAGAGTTCATTATTGACAGCAGACACATAATGGTCCATAGTCCAAAATGCTGTTAAATTACATTTGTCACGCACAAAAACAAACATCGCCTTAATTTCATCAAGATATGCGGTTTGCATGAGATTTGTGCTGAAACAAGATAATTTGTGGTTTGTACATTTCTTATGCCAACATATCGCAGTAACGAATAAAGAAAACATGGAAGCGTATTAAAGAAATTTACTGCGTTCAAAGGCATGCCATAAACATGATTGAGAAAAAAATCCAGTTAGGACTGTCTTGTAGAAAGTACGGACTGTCTTGTAGAAAGCACGGACTGTCTTGTAGAAAGAATGGATTGTCTTGTAGAAAGAATGGACTGTCTTGTAGAAAGAATGGACTGTCTTGTAGAAAGAATGGACAGACTTGTAGAAAGCGATGAATGGCTTGAAAAAAACACAAAGTGGTTTGTAGAGGGCAAAACATGGTTTGTCGAAAGCAATGAATGTTTTGTAGAAGACAAAAATATGGCTTGTGGAAAGCAATGAATGGCTTGTTGAAAGCGCAGATTGGCTTGTAGAAAGGAATGCATAGCTTGTAGACAGCATTGAGTGGCTTGTTAAAAGCAAAAAAAGGCTAGTAGGCAGCATAGAATAGCTTGTAGACAGTGCGAAGTGGCGTGTTGAGAGTATGGAATCACTAAGAGAATGTACACGAACATCTGCTTCCTTCAGTAATAAGACATTCCGTATGTCACCAGATGTATTTATGTACAATAAATCCAAAACTTCATTTATTTTAATATTATGACCAAAGTCTGGCAGTTTTCTAAATAGTTTGCCTCCTAAAGCGCCAAGTTATCTCATTATTTTACCATCTAATCGACTATCCTATTGTACGGGAATACTTTCGTTTCTCAAATTGCCATGTAGGTGTGAGTGTGTTGAATATATTACTCTCATAGTATTACAATATTTGCCAACAATTTTAAGAAATTCAATATTCTAACTGCGCCTTAAAACTCTGAATTATACGATATTCCTAGTCAGACATGGTAATATTTGTCTCTGAACTCGATAGCAAACAAGACAATGACGTCTGACGGTCAAACCAATTAACAAGTCTGCAAGCATTTTGATCGGATGTGTAGGCAAGCATAGTCCTTGGGAATAGAGAAAAGTTGTAATATATCTAAAATAAATAAGGATGAGAGTGGTTAATATTATCATGCCTGCAGACACATCGTGATCCAACTTAATGACTAACAACGGTGTCCTGATTACAGCCATTGCTATTAACCTATATAATACAATACACACACACATGGGGAATATTACAACCCTGAAATTTCATCCGAGCAACACAGATGATAATATAAATTTGATGTATATGTTCATGTTCTCGCGAGAAGTTACCCTTATTCGATCTAAAATTTGGAATTCAACTGAATATGTAAAATGAAGATTCTTAACATTCTTGAAAAACACAATCATGGTGGTGGGTACAAAGTCTCGTCACGTGTGCATGAAGCAATACATTTGTAATTATGCCAGCAATATGAGCATGTGAATATACAAAAAATTTTCACTCAGTCATGTGTTAAAAGTGATGGTTTTACTATTTGATGATAGATTCGGAATGGTTAACGTCTAGCACTTTGATGTACATTGTAACTGAAAACACTCAGAAGATAAAAATGTGTACGTGCTGAATGAATCTTATTGAAAAAAACAATTATTCTGAATCAATTACAGTGCAGCCTGTCCAGAGTGACCCTCTATTGAGCAACAAACTCCCTCCAGTAACTGCATGATTTTTCCCACGGTATGATTTAACTATTAAATTATACTCTCTAGCGCAACAACCCCTCAACAACAACAACAATTTTACTTCTCCCATAGGGTGTTGCTTTGGAGAGGTTGCACTGTAGTAGCTTAGTTCTGGTCGGTCAACATTACCAGAAATATGAATCTTTCCGTCTAACCTAATTTGTCGACCCTCCATTGCATGCATCTAATCATTTCTTTAAGTACAAAGATCGTAATGTCGCTGCCGTCCTCCCACCTACTTCAGCCACAAAACTTATGGCATAGAAGGCCATACATTATTCTGTAACGAGTAGGGACTAGACGTTAAGGAGAAGTGTTACACACAGGAAATGTTCGCAGATGTTACAAGAAATTTCAAACGTCAACTAACAGCAAATAGACCGATTTTATATGAAGTTGTATACAATTTGCAGATGATATCTGTTGGTTTGATTTCTGCTGAACTAAGACATTGTTGCGTTAGTGTAATTTGCTATTCTGACAAAAGAAAGCAATAACGCAAAGAAACAAACAAAAACATAAAATTCTATCAAACTTGCACTGTGTTGTAGTAAAAGGTAGATGGCCGCAGTACCTGGTAGATACTTGACAGCGTCTCTGTATATTTACTTTCACATGTCCGCTTGTTGATAATTTAGAACAACGCTTATGTGCGCAGATAAATTGGCACTAAACCTAAGGCTGTTCATGGAAATGAATGCTTAAGTAATTACTTACATAATACTATACTATTTTACGTTTCTGCTGAATGCAGCACTAAATGATAACATTATAAAAATAGTATAGCCAAATTATATTTTTTCTACGGTAGTTACATTAGATACTTTACAATACATTTTGAAAATAAAACGCGAGTTGTTGCCCTTGTTTAAAAAATGAAGAAAATATTAATTTGTGTAGATATTGCATGGTGACCTAAATTTTCCCTTATCGAATTAGACTGATTCTGTGTTTTTGCGTCGTTTTACCGTGTGTTTAAATAACAATGAATCTTCTGTCCTTTAAGCTTTCAAACATAGACTTCTCCTACCGATTTCTATGCAAATTTACAGGGACAAAATCAAAGGATTGTCATTGATTTTAAAAATCTGACGGTACATCATTTTCGATATTGGAAACCTATAAAAATTGTGAATGTTTCCGAAATATGTCTGCTCCATTTTGAGATGAAATTTTGGACATTAGGCATGTAATACCTTACGGATGAAAACAGATTCGTTTTATTTGCATGAGCTGTTTCAATTCTGAATGATCACAAAATTTTCTCATACTCTCGTAAAGACCCCAAATATTAATATTTCCCCATTTGGATAAACCTCTTGCACAAACATGTGCAGAAATGTTGGGTGAAAGCATGTTCACACACACTCATACACATATCTACAGTATTGTCAGGAGACACTGTTCATTTGCGAAAATTAATCGAACAATCAGAAAACAGACATAACCGAAAAACTTGTCCAATTAATGTTATCATAACATACGATCAGTTTGCAAATCTGTCAGCCATTTCATTGTAAATTATTGATGACTTCCGAGGTACATCCCTTCCAATGAATATGTTTATATTATTCCGCTTCGATAGCAAATATGTCGTCTGCAATTGATTAATTGGAATTAGCTAATCAATTTATATATTATATGATAGTTAAAACTAATAACGTCGTTGAGATATTAAAATAATTATGATGTTCGTAATTCTGGAACGAAGTTATTGAATTTATATTAGTGAAATACGTAATACCTCATTCATGTTTTATTCTGTGTTTTAAATGTACGTTTTGTGATGTCATGTATCAGAATATTCATTCAGAATAATGAGTATGGTTTGAACGATATGAATAGAAAAAAACACTGCATGAGCTTTAGTTGTATTATGTAGGATTTTAATAGATTAATCAATCGTATATAGTTTAATCGTGATTGCTTCAAGCGTGTCATTTTGACGTTCACCTACGTTTAGCTTTAGACATAAATAGTTTGTCATAAAGAGCCACAGTCAATTGCCAGTTATTTGAATACTTTTGTGGCATCTGTCGTAATTAACTACGAGCAAATGTGCGTATACATTTTTCAAGTTGTCCTAAGAAACAGATTTTGTTTTGAAATAATCTAACCACTCAAAATATAGAACTTGTATTGTTCTTAGCTGTGCTGTTGTTTAAAACCGACGAGCCCTCTGATAGTACACAAACGATTTTGCCTTGTGCTCGATGGTTGAAGTGTTCTATGATGATCTAATGAGAATTATCATCTGCCTGTAATGATGTTGTCCACTGTCTACAGAAAACTGAACAGTATTGTACAAGTTACATTTAAGAAAACATACTAAAAACTTGTGTTGGAAAAATTTATTGACTGCATCTGTTGGGGTAATCACTTTAGACAGATGTTGAGATGTTGGTTCAACAGGAATGTTTTTTTTTAGGATTTGTTTGAAGTTGTTCTCCCTGTGGTCCTCTGGATGATAGCCATTTGCACGGACCTGGCAAACTAGTGTACAGTCCAACCTGTGTTTGTGGTCACCTCCGAATAAAACCACCATGTGAATAATGGCCATTCTTTGAAAACTCGTCACTAATTATTTAGAACAAACTGACTTCCGAATAAAGGCCATCTGTCAATAAAGGCCATGTTTTCTCTTTCCCAAGGGTAGCCTTTGTTCACAGGTTTGACTATACATTAGCAACTAAGGTCTAATCAATGGCGTCCACGTGACTAGCAGATTAGACCGAAAATGTAAGGAACATTGTGACTAGCACTGTAGATCACAAAATTTAAGGAACATTATTCATGTCACGTAGAAGTTGATGTCGTAAATGAAACACGACTATCTAAGATAGCAAATGTTTTCCTTTACTTTTTACAGGAGTGTCCCACGGGAATTGTGAACGAGGAGACGTTCAAAGAAATTTACGCTCAATTTTTCCCACAAGGCGGTAAGATGTCAATTTTTCAAGATTAAACGATGCTAATTATTTCCTACGTGAATCAGAATTGGCTACAATTTGTGAGAAAGCGTTTTAGCAGAGAAACAGATTCTGACGAAAATCCTGTTTGTTTTGTAATGGTGTGATATGATTATTGAAAAGTTATTGCGTCTAGCATCGATATTAATATTGTCATGGGAACGGGCCGAATTTTCCCGACACAAACTGGTCGTTCCAAATAAACACCAAATATGTAAAGTCAAATTTTCCATAGCAACTTATTCGATATATTTATTATAATTGTCATGCTGAGTTTGACATATGTAGTCATCAGGTTACTTTTATTGTCATTAATTAGTGTACTTTAGGGTAAGTTGGACTGTATTTTATTTTTCTCATTTCTGTTTCTTACCCCGTTTTTTCATATCCCGTATGTTTGTTTGTTCAACATAATTCCAGACCTATACACGTATGCTGGCAATATGTAATTTATGATTATTTGCTATTATTATTGTATGATAATTATATGTGTTATATTTACACGATTATTTAAAATTCAAGCGTCTATGCGTTACTTATGATTATTTCATAATCAAGCGCCTACGACACTATGTGTTATTTATGATTATTTCATAATCAAGCGTCTACGACACTTTGTGTTATTATGATTATTTCAGATTCAAGCGCCTATGCTAACTATGTGTTATTTATGATTATTTCATAATCAAGCGTCTATGACACTTTGTGTCATTATGATTATTTCAGATTCAAGCGCCTATGCTAACTATGTGTTATTTATGATTATTTCATAATCAAGCGTCTATGACACTTTGTGTTATTTATGATTATTTCAGATTCAAGCGCCTATGCTCACTATGTGTTCAATACGTTTGACCATGATCGGAATGGTTCAATAAGCTTTGAGGTAAGACCACAGAAATATGATACGATGTAACATGTAGATGTAGTGTAGTCTCAAAAATAAATATGAATGTGTATATTAATTGCCATAACGCTTTGCAACTAACTTCAAATTCATCAATCCACTCGTCTAGTTTTTAGGCAATCTAATAAAGATTAATGGTCGAGTTGTTTATTTGATAATGCCGTCACATAAACGGTCGGGTGTAATGTTCTAATGTTATTCTTATGTTACATTTTATGAATCATCGGTGATTAGCTTTGTTGCATGTCTCATGGTGGGGCCCCTTGGGGAGATTATGCTTGAGACGGGTGTTTTTTTTTAGGTGGGATCCGAAATACGGGATTTTTTGTATGTGCTTTTTGCTAGAAATCCTTTTGTTACATATATTTATGGTTATAATTATACAGCATTGTCATTTCTGTATGCAAATATGCTCTGGTCGTTCTCTTTGTTCGGCTTCATTCCTTACAGAATATATTCTCTCAAATGTATGCCGCATTTTACAATGGTCGTTTCAAGAGCCGATGTAATTTCAATGTTTTTGTGTTTAAAATGAAATGCATTGATCATGAAGTTCAAGTTACAACCGAATATTCACTTTTCGGTGAACATGATACGTCAATGCAAAAAATAATACAAAGAACGCCCATAAAGGCTTTTAACTCCGCGACTAAACGCCATTAAAAACTATGACGTATAAAACAGTTTGAAACTGTAAAGAGACAACAAATAGCTAATTGAAATACACGTACTCCCTTGAGAAATGGATTTACTTTGTCTTCGACAGATTATCTTTTTTGATAACAAAACAAAATGGTGCTCTCTGTGAACATGCTTCTAATGTTTCATCAGTTTAAATATTATCAATACTTTTGACGCTCCTTGTGCATTACCAGAATTACAGGCTGGTTTCCTGCGTGGTTAAATAACATAACTTAATTGCTGGGGCAATTAGGAGACGCATTAATTCTGTTTTAGCTCTTAATTCATTCTTTTTTAATGTCCTTTGTAATAAATCGATTGTTCAAAATCCTACCATTTTATTCGCCTCGCAAACAAAATCAATGTAACAAGTGTTGAATGTTGCAAATGAAAAACGAAAAGAAATGGCAACCTTATCAGGAAATGTCCATTTTGAATGTTGCATACCAGTTGTTATATGTATGAAACATAGCACTCCCATGTGTTTTTGGAAGTTCTAGTCCTATACGTGTGCTGATATGACTTTCTGCCTATGTTCCCTTTGTTGAACATGAACACATTCATCAACAATGTATTTATTCTATGAACTGATCATTTACAGTCAAACCTGTGAACAAAGGCCATCCTTGGGAAAGACAATATGTGGCCTATATTGACTGATGGTTGATCTTTATTCAAAGGTCAGTTTGTTCTAAATAATCGGTGACAGTATTTCAAAGGGTGGCTTCTTTTCACCAGGTGGTTTTTATTCGGAAGTGGCCGCAAACACATCTTTGACTGTAGTTTGACAAAGACAACAGTTGATAGCAATAATACAACATGGACAAAATAACGAAATGGGTCATTTAGAATCGGCATGTTATAACCTCAAATTAAGTCGTAAAGCCATGCAACCGCGACCGTGATCCAGGGCTTAGTGCGCTGGACTTGCAACCCGGAGATCCAGGTTCGAATCCTGGTCGCGCCAGGTCATACCCTTCCATGAAAATTTGACAGAAAAGGTCGATTCTCCTCCATATGTGGAGAAAATGCCGACTCCTTGTGGAAGGGTAAGTTAGTACTGGTTAGTGTACAGTACAGGAAAACTGGTTAGGTGAACCGGTCGCCGTATATAACTGAAATGTTGTTGAAAAACGGCGTTAAACCCCAGTGACAATAAGTCACATACAAACGTAAAGCCATGCGAATCACATTTCTTATATTAGCGTGGTGTTCGGGACGTATCGTACCGTGCCATTACTAATTTCTAGTCTACAGCAATGCTCTCAAATATTCTTGTTTATCGCACGTCCCAATGGGACATTTATACGGGACGGCAATCAATATTTCTGACTACAAATTAGCGTGCAAGCAACAAATAATGCCTCGGCATAGTGATACACTGAAGATATGTTCATATTTCACTGTAATAGGAGGTTATTGTATGCACAGTGGATCGCTGAACAAATTGCAATAAACACAATTACAATAATAGCGATACACGGAATCGTATCTCTTACGGCAATGTACCCAGTCCATCCTCTCTTGCCATTTAATGTTCGTGCATTCTCTGGTACATATACAAACTCGTTTGTCGTGGCACTTATTTTGTGTTTTATAGAACGTAACTTTCAATATTAATTGTTTACTGTTCCGCCACTAAAATGCGATGTTTTTTGATGATGCAATACAAAATGTTGCAGAATACATGGAGACTTAAGAGAAAGGGGTACATCTAGAATCATATTTAGTAGATTGAAATTTATGCCACTGGTATAATCAAAAGTTGCGCATTTGCATAATTGAAAGGCATACTTACTAATATCGCTGATTTACAGAATACATGTAATTAGTGGTGACCTTGGTATACTGCTGTCTGTTTTGGAAATCATATGAACGAACCAGAATCATACCAGTTTGTGTTTTCAATTCATATAATTATCAATGTTTGAAATACAGTCGCACCCGTGGTTCCGGCCACCTCCGAATAAAGACCACACTGTGAATAAAGCCATTCTTTGAAACTAACTGACCTCCGAAAAAAGGCCATTTGTCAGTAGAGGTTACATTTTTCTTTCCCAAGGGTGGCCTTTGTCCACAGGTTTGACTGTAAATGTAGTTACAAGTTTTTACCTTCTCTAGACTGATAGTAAAACTTTTTTTTAAAATATCGAATCGGATGCAGTTTTGGCAAAATTATTGTAATTACTCCCAGTATAATTGGATCCCTCGCGTAGAT
Source organism: Lutraria rhynchaena (assembly GCA_008271625.1). Classification (NCBI taxonomy): domain Eukaryota; kingdom Metazoa; phylum Mollusca; class Bivalvia; order Venerida; family Mactridae; genus Lutraria; species Lutraria rhynchaena. The sequence goes on along the minus strand of VIBL01000019.1, from coordinate 1,708,356 downwards.
TTGATATTTTAACGAAAAAAAAATTAATCTTCGTTAATTCATACAGGAGTTTGTGATGGGATTATCCGTACTAGCTAGGGGCAGCTTACCCGAGCGCCTTCAGTGGGCCTTCAATCTCTACGATATTAATGGGGATGGAATTATAACCAAAGATGAAATGGCGGACATTGTTGGGGCCATATACGAGATGATGGGAAGATTTACACAGCCACTAATTGAAGAATACAGCGCACGTGATCACGTGGAGAAAGTGTTTCAGGTTTGTCTGATTTATGTAAAACTATGAATTTCTTTAGGTGTTAGCTGCCTCGTTTTAATTGGAAATGAACCCCTTTTTTGACATCGAGTACTACATTCTAAACTTTAACATTTTGCTTCCTTTAAAACATGCATATGGCACGTGTATCTATGATATATTCCATAGGTTGTGTCGTATGCGCGTATAACGATGATAAATGTAAATGATTGTACATAACCTACTTTATATTGAGCATATTTCATCAATAGTCCATCTATTATTTACACCAAATCCTGTTTCACCTTCTCAGCAACAGGCAGCAGCCTCTCATACATCAATACTTCAAGACGCTTGCAACAATCTTTTCACTACAGCGTTCGTTCATTCAGTGTTCCGCCATATCCACGTGTAATCAACAATATTATAAGCATGCCTGTTGGCGGTGATTTAATGAGATCAAACGTATCATGAGAATTACAATTGCTTTCTATAATGAGTTATATCAATCTTTGCGTATAAATATGTCTTTTTGAGCGTAAGAATACATTAATCTCGCGTGTATGGGGGACGGGGACATCAAAGAGTTGCATTGAATATTCAGGCAAGGTCATTAAATCACCATAATGGAATGTGTTATTATCATAAACAGCTTCTATACTCGACCGACATTAATCATAAAGCATTGTTTCTTTTATTGCCCATGACACAATGTGTAATTACTAGTGTTCATTTCAACAGTCAAGATATAAAAAGATGTGAAACTAAATGTTAGTTCGTACGAACTTAAAACCGAGATATAGATAAGAATCTTGCCATTCCCAACGCAAAACTGTTCAGTTATTGATTCGTCGTTTATCATGCAGCATGTGCAGTGTAATATTCATTGTTGTTGCATTTATACGGAGGAAACGAATGCATAATGTATGAGAAGCAAATCAAGCGCGAAATTAATGGAGGTGGGGGCTGATGTCGCTTCTCTTATTTCGCGATTGATTTGTTTAAATTTGAATTTAGAGGACTGAGGCCGTCTCATTAAAATTTGGTACCTTATAAAAAAAAGTTCGTTCCAGTTACTTCGATGAGGAATATTTGTACTGCGAGCCAGCTTATTGCTTGAAATTCATCTATGATTAGTCTGTGGTCACTCATATACTGCCTGCATATACTGCAATGAGAGAATGCCAGTTTCAAATTCATTTATTGATTCACGCCTTCCCAGAGTTTAAATTTATTTTGTACCCGCCCCTTCAAGAATTATCTTGTCCACTCTTATGACATTCCTACCAACTTATTTCATAATTTTCTTCAGGTTCTTACGACTAAGTTATATTATTCTTGACTATTCTATCATTGGTTTCTAACCGGAATCAGCACCGTGTTAAAACGTGTGAGAATATCACGATATATGGTACTGAGACCCCATAGTTTAAAATTACCTGGTTTCCCCCCCTCCCCCCCCAAAAAAAAATTACCTAATTACCTCCCCTACCCCCCCCCCCAAAAAAAAAAATAATTAGGATCCGTAAATCGGCCGAACTTTTTTCAAATAGTTTTAGTTCCGAGGCGTATAGTCCTTATGAAAATGAAAATATCGGCAATGAAAACACTAACGAGACTAATAATTAATAAATCGGGAGACCCCAAATTGTCTTGAATCGGTAGAAAAAGGTCGGTCGGGTTAGTGGAAACCAGGAACTTTTTACGTAGTGTACATTGTATTGTTGTTGTGAGAATGATATTGCTATTACCCAACAATGTCAAAACTCTCAACATGAATTTGTTATTTCATTTAATTCACAGAAAATGGACCTAAACAAAGACGGTGTGATATCATTTGAGGAATTCATGGACTCGTGTCGTATGGTAAGTTTGTACAAGAATAATTAATATAGTCATATCTCCTCTGCCAGTAAATATATGGAACCAACATACATTACATGTAACATTTTACAATACCTCACTAGAAATGGTCTCAGTTGTAATTGACCATACATGCATTTAATTATTTCCACACCAGAGCTTGTGGGATTTATATGGTATTAATGAACTTGGCTGAGTTTCATTGACATTCAACAACTGATATTTTACCCACGGCTAATTATTTGATATCCAAACCAATTCTCTATTTGTTTCATCTCTTGTGTCCCCAAAATTAACCTGAAGTAATTTTCAATAGAATGGCATGAGAACTGGTGTATTATATACGATTTGTATGAACACGTGACTTCCTTTCGTGATGTTATCTTTGTACATTCGTTAACTGTATGTTGTCATATGGCCAATCTAGCTCTTGTCCCGTCAGTAGATATGTCTATAAGACCGTCTTTTCATGGGGAACAAGGTTTGCAGTTTTAAAATCTCATTACTTTAGATATGAATTTAACTAAACCCTACCGTTTATGTCGCAAAAAGGTCAAGGTCGCAACCGACATAGAGACGTGATTATGGTTACAATTACATTGATATATATTGATAATTAGCTTATTTATGGGTTTGGTGAAAAGAATTCTGTAAGTCAATGTTATTTTCATGTTTGGAGTTTGTAAGTAACTCGTACAAGTATGTTTATTGTTGTCATAGGCGGGGTAGTTACATTTTATGTTCATGATTCATCGTATTTTTTTTTGCTCTGCAATCCTCCTTTATCTTTGCAGGATGAAAATATCGTACGTGGGATGTCGTTATTTGATACTGTCCTTTAGCATCGCCTTTGGTCTCTTCTCAAACATTCAAATAAAGTTTATTTGACTTTACATTATTTACTTAACTCACAATGATTGTCCGCGCACATTTACCCCAGTGACACTTTAAACCACTATTGCCACCTTGAAGAACAATATTTTGTTCTCAAACAAAGCTTCCTGAATGAAAAACAAGATGAAATAAAGGAAGTTATTGTGATTATAATAGAATGTAGCTGTGAAGGGTAACACTGTGTGGTGATTTTTCACCCAAGTAACCGTCTTCCGGTCTGTGAGCGACATTGCCAACAATTATAAGAGACAGTATTTGTGACAACACCGTTTGGTGTGTGAATTGATTGGAGAACGGTAACATGAAAATTATGTTATTTCAGAAATTGATTTTTGACTTTAAATATAAAAAAAACTTCTGAAAAGAAGGTTTCGGTCAGGCGATGTTAGGACGCAGTGTTTATATCTTATAGAAATTGGTTGACAAGAAACGCCAGACGATAACGTGTACGAAGTGAATTTACTTTCATCATGTCCAGGATCGCTGACCCATTTTTTTTTTCATTTTGAAATTTCTGTGTGAAATTTCACCAGTTCACATATTCCGACATATTTTACTGTCACCAAAGTGTACATATTTTGGATTTATATTATTCATTATATTCGTCGCGTGTATGTACATAATTAATGACCTGAATCACGCCTAACAGTATTTGTTATTTGAATATTTTGTGTTTTTTTCCTCAATTAATGATATTATTATGAACTGTACAGTAAACATTGTTAGTCGCAGCTCGTGTGTTAGTTTAAGCCATTACGTATAGTTTCATTCCTTGGTTGTTAAATATGGAGACTGTTGAACAAAATACATTCTTTGGCTCTGAGTACCAGGGTCACTCAGACACCGCGTATACTTTTCCTAGCTCTTTTCAACACAAATCTTTAAAAATATTCCTACAACATTGTAATTATAAGAGCATAATAATTCAGTCAGTGATCTAAGGTATTTTAAGAGAAAGTCGAACTGCTATGGAAATTGTAGATGTAGATTGTAATAGTTTAAAACACAAAACTTCTTAGTTAAAAGTTTTAATGACTGACATAAAAATTTCAAGTAAATTGGAGAAATACTGCTAGCTAATTACAAAAACTGTTTTACGTTAATCAAACAGTAACTAACACCTGCTTTAAATGCAAAGTGTTTTAACAACTACACTTAGTAATACTGGCTGAAAGAAAATTTGCTGAATAAGCAAAAATATTCAATGATACAACTCATTGATTCATTGCTGTGTGTAGTGCTGTGCATGTCCAGTCAACGCTACCGTATATTCCACGGCGAAGAATGAAATGCGCATAATCACACCACATGAAGAGCTGCAGATATATTGATATGTATACAGTCTAACCTGTGTTTGTGGCGACCTCCAAATAAAGGCCATTTTTTGAAAAACCGTCACTGATTATTTGGAACAGACTGACCTCAACATATAGGCCAGATGTCAATAAAGGCCACATTATGTCTTTCTCAGTGGTGACCTTTGTTCACAGGTTTGACTGTATTAAATTTTCTTGTCTTGACAATGGTGTAAATTACCCTTAGTCCAGTTTGCTTATTGGTTTCATTCTACGGAATATTGACCTCAGATGACATATAAAACAAGTTCAAAATTTTATGGCTGGACTTCAATGAGAACAGATTCTACCCTCATGATAATTCTGCAAAAACAGCATTTACTGCGTCTTCAAGAACAGAAAATTAAACTATGGAAATATCTTGTATTAAATGAAAATTTCACTTTGATACTATCTCAAATTCGAAAATAATGTCATATTTGGACGCACAAAGTCAAGGTGCTGCACGGGTCTATTTTATTTTCAAATGCATGACTTGATTAATATGAAACCAGGCTATAATAACTATAATAAAGTCAATGATATTCATTGCATATAGAAATGATTATACAGTTATTATAATTGGGGTATCTAATGTATTATAAATAAATGTTTTGTTGACAAAAAATGATATCAAAAAAGTTTAGCTATACAAGTATATTCTATACAATATTAGTTGTTACAATGAGTATGTTGATTTCTTCACACTGTAACTTCATATTAATACTGTAAATATGAATCTGTAGCATTTTAATATGTCATGTTTCCGTATGTAACAATCAATGATAATTATTTGCAAGTATAAAATGTACAAGTTAGCACAAGTTGTATTGATTTAATTTGATTAATTTTTCTAGATTTAACATTTTCACAACACTTCTCATTTTTTTCGTTCTTGAAACAACCCAACTAAGTTTTTAATGGAATGCCCATAAACGATTACAAGTGTGGTGAAAATATAAACAAAATTAATCAAATGTTACGATTGTGCTCATTAGTGGATATACTGTTATATATTTACATTTAATAATCTCAGTTCAATTACACTGTGGAAGGCTGATATGTGAATTGTTCACCAACATGAGAGCAAAAACACAAATTTTAGCTCCTATTTTTAAGATACATATACATAATAACTTACTCCTAATGTGCGTGAGAGCACATGCTGAATATTGTTAAGTCTATTTTTCTTATAATCAAAGTGAAGTCCAATCAACTTTCAGAATTGTAAAAGTTAAGGTCAGAGTAGGTGTTGCGTCAGTAGCATCATGTCTAGCGAGACTTTAGTTTCACACCTTCTTGCTGGCACATTTAAATGTTTAGAAAATGTGAACGTTAATTGTTGTTGAAGTGCTATATGCTACTGTGGTTGTGAATAGCATTGCCTTTTCTCTGTGATGAGGTGTCACAATCTATACATAGTGTCATATTTGTATCGTCATTAACCTGTCATAGTGATGACTCCTATAACAACGAGTCACGAATATCGTTTTTTTTTGTTGTTCTTTTTTTCATAATAAAACATCAGATAGAATACTAAAAGTTCTAGAAGCGTTTAGGAAACATCTTTTTAGGCTGAAGTAAAGATATTCATTGCTTTGACCACATTAATACATTATTTTTAATAAAATAAAAACATTAAAACATTATTTTTAATAAAATAACGAATAAAAAGTGGTGCCTTAACATTGCATTTTGTAACCAAAGCAAGAAATATGAAAATTCGTTGATATCGATCAGTGACTGATTTTACAAAATAAACAAACAGCTCCCTTAATTACCCATAAAGGACTATATTAACGACATTATATGTAATTGGATATTTACAAATAAGTTTAATGATAATCATGATTTTGTGTTATCTTTTAACCAGTCATTCCAACAAACCTTTAATGATAACATACAGGACATGGTCATGCATGAGTCATTGTCCCAAATCATGTTCACTAACATAAGTAGAGGTGAAGTAAGGCTTTCATATAGAGTCAGTTATGGCTCTTTTCCTTAAAATCAAAATAATTATTGTATTACAACAGCCTCAAAATTGTCAAAAGAATTTTTTTTATTCGGTTAATTTCTGATATGGAATTTGTGAATTAAGCTTGTACTAGTATTTGTGCATGCTGAATTTGAGAATTTTACTTGTGCCAGTATTTGCGCATGCTGTCTACATATCCTCTTTATTGCGCAATTATCAGTTTTGTGATGTTCTGTTTTCTAATCATAACAACACATTGAGGATTGAGGGTGACAGAAAATTACTGAAGCTTTTCTGTCCTGAAGTTGTGTTACAGCAATTGAGTCAAACGCATGAACTTGTAAGTTTCATTCCAACAAAAAAAGCAGGGCCCTTTTTCCATCTATAACAGAATGAATAATAGAGGCCAATATTCAGTGACTTCCCAATTGCAAAAAGCCTCTTTTTTCCCAATTTGGTTAAAGAATTTCTCCAAAATACCATACTGAAATTCCCAATATGTTGAAATACGATTCTCCCTATATCTTGGAAATCCTTTTCCCAGTTTGGTTGAAAATCAAATTTGAATTTCCCAAAATGAAAGGCTTTTTGGAAAAAGGGGCTCTGAAAAGGACTTGAATAGTGTATTGATGAAGACAGAAGATATCCAAAGTTGGTACATTGAACTTAATTGCAAATACATGTATACAGATGTTTTACCACTGTACGGGCATTTCATTATTTTATGTACACATAGATCTTGATACAATTATTATGTTTTACCTAAAATTATTCTCGTTTTGTGTATGTTTGTTTATTTATCAAGTATCATAGTGACTAAGTATTGATTACAATTGTTTTAGTTCAGTTCATACTAGCTTGTGACTATGATATGAAATTGTGCATTAAAATTGTTACATTTTCCTAAACCGGCCTTTCTTGTTCTTTCGTGTAACTATCCAAGATTTTTCTCAATAAACATTAAGGATTTGGTGAAAGTACATAAGTTCTTTCTTTTAAACCTAGTAACAAATCCAGATCTTGACAAGAAAGTACTTTTATCTCAACTGAATATCATTATGCTGTCTCCAGGGTTGGTCTAGTCACAAAATTGTCATCAAGAAAGAACCATAATGTTCAAAAGGAAACTGAAACGGCTAATTAATTATTGATCAGAATAGTATTAAATTCAATCAGATCTAAGCACACAGCTTGAGCATACATAGTTCATCACACACGAAGTCACGCAACTTCAACATTTCCCAGTGCAGAAATTTTTTTAATTGTTGCAAGGGAGATCATGCAAGTATCTCTATGACTTGTATTGCTTCCCTTGAACTGGAGACAAATTTTGCCAAGAAAAAACAGTTTGTTTGTTTGTTTGTTTGTTTGTATTTATGTGACTTAATGTCACTGCGGTTTATTGACATTTTTCAACGATTTTTCAGTCATATACGGCGACCAGTTCACCTAACCAGTTTTCCTGAACTGTGTACTAACCAGTACTAACTTACCCTTCCACAGGGAGTCGGCAACTTCTCCACATAAGGAGGAAAATCGACATTTTTGTCAAATTTTGATAGAATAAAAAGGGTATGACCTGCCGCAACTGGGATTTGAACCTGGATCTCTGGGTTACAAGTCCAGTGCACCAACCACTGGACCATGGCCGTGAAAAAACAGTAAGTGTAAAAAAAATATACATAAAAAAGACTTAAACTTTAAGCATAACATACCAAATACAGAGTTTACACAGCAAAATGAAAATGATGTCATGTACAGTAATATCTTGTACCACATTATGAATTCCTTAACAGTAAAATGTCATTTCTATGCATAAAACTATACGCTAACTCCCTTGAAACACAACATGCTACTTTGATTATATATTGAGAGTAATGTTATCATTGAACAAAATAGGTAAACATGCAAAATAATATAAAGATTTACTAATCAGGTCAAGAAAAATGAGTGAGAGGTGTAAAACATCAATTTTTGCATTCTTTATTTTGAGACGTAGTCCAACAATTTGTACAAAGAGGATCAACATTAAACACATTCAGCAACAACATACATATATAGATATGAGATTAAATAAGTCCCTGTGTTTCATGTTTATCTTATACAAATGTTCCAACGAGAATGAATGAAAAGGAGACAATGTATATGTACCTGAGCATCATTTTATTCAATAAAAACTTCATAATTGTAATTAATAATGATTACCATTAATATAAAAACATTTACAAATATTTTTATAACACATCCAATAAGAACAGCTACATATCATACCACATCATTATATATATATATATATATATTAGCTCACTAGCCTAACAGGAATTCTACGCAATTACCATAAACATTTCAGGAATCAAGTAATTAATGATGACACAATAATTGAATGTAAGTAGACAAACGAAAATATACTGAGTCATCTCCATAGCAATATTAAGTAAATACTGACAAAATCATTCAGATTGTATTACAGCAATACATACATATTTGAATTCACATCACACTTCCTATTCTATCATTGTACCTTTGAGAAGTAAGAAAAAAGTTACTACTCTATATCTATAGTTTTTAATCAAACATTTTTCAATTCTGATATATCCACACAATTTGTCCGCTGTGAGCGAGTTGTACACCTTGTAAAGATGTAGTACCACTAAGCACTGGCTCACCAATATTGGTTACCTGTGAATTAGGGTCCATGTCACTAGTGGTAATTATCAGACCGTCAGGAGAAACTCTCTCAGCTTGTCTTACACCCTGAAGGTTAGTGCTAGCACAGTCAACTTCTGTAGATGTTTTATCAGCAACTTGATTAGTACCAGAGGCTGTTTCAAAGCTGACCACAGTTTCATTAATATTTAAATTTTGTGATTTCTGAAGCAAACCTGAAGGCTCCTTACTATTTGTATCACTGTCCAGACAGTTCGCTATATTTTCATCATCTTTATTTACTGTTTTAGTGTCTGAATGAAGTCCTACAGAGAGATTACTACCTTTGCCAACAACACCCGTAGTCAACAACTTAACCCCTTTTTCTCCTAGTCCGGCCAATATCTTCAAATCCCTTAATTTAACACCTGAATTGGAAATTCCCAATTTTTTCTTGGACTTTTCTTTCTTATGACTCAATAAATGTTTGCAATAACCCGATCGATACATAAACTCCTTCTGACACAACTCACACTTGTATCTTTTCTGCTCATGAACAGACATTCTATGATTATGCAGTGCGCCATTGCCCTGAAAGACTTTACCACAAACATCGCACTGTGAAGACTTCAGGTCTTTGGAATGGTTTAAAATGTGAGATTTAAGTGAAATTATTGAAGCAAATGCTTTTTCACACTGACAACATTTATGCGGTTTCCTTCCCTCATGAATATTCAAATGATCATTATACAAACTTTCAGAATCGAATACAGCTTTGCAAGGGGAATAAGTACATGTGAACCTTGCCAAGCATTTATCAGGGTGGACTCTCAACATATGCTTGCGAAGAGATGACTTTCGACTCATAGAAGAACCGCATTCATCACACACATACGAAGCTGAATGGAATTTTTCATTGTGTAAGGCCAGTTTTTCTGTATCTTCGAAATACCAATTACAGGCTGAACATCTCACCATTCCTGGCTTATGTGACATCATGTGACGAGTCAATGAACATTTCTTCCCATAAACTTTACCACATTCTTTACAATCATATTTCATCGAAGCCTGTAGGTTAGTGACAGAATTTGCAGAAGACAGCGTATCACTAGACAAGGGTGATAATGAAGTCCTATGTTGCTCATCTGCTGTCACTTCACTTTTGATTTCATTAACTTTTCTAAGGTCATTCATCAAAGAAGCAACAAAGTCTTTTGGATGAATCATTACAGTTTGTGTCCCTTCCTCATGTTGAGTTTCTGACTGAAATATCATACAAATAATTATAGACCAAAAATCCTTCAGTGAACATAATTACGGTATGTGAGACATAATTAAGACATGTTTCAACAACATTTACAATAAAGAAAATAATTTTTAAATCAAGCATGTTTATGAAAGAAATAAACAATAAATATAACATTTTTGCATTAAAATTTGAAGACTTTTAAAAGAAAACAGATACAAAGAAGTTTTAAAAAATCGTGAGTATAAATAGACTATTAATTAATGTATTTTATATAGATACAAATGTATTCATCATCAGCCCACCTTGGTCTCGGCAATTAACAAAGAAGAATAATTTCACCAATAACATTACAAGTTACAAATTATTACACAATATATACTCAGTTTAACGTAAAGGTAGTCAGTGCGATATAACCTAGTTAGTGTTAAAAGCACCTAAAACACCAATTAAACAAACAAAAAAAAAACTTAAAGGTACAATGAAAGATAAATGAAAATACTATCATTGTTACAAACCAATGTAAAACATTCCTAATATTAACAGATTTAATTGGACACTTCTTTTTTGTGAATAAATTCTCTAAACTTGTATTTTCAACTAAAGCATATTATCAACCCTAGAAAATACAATAAAATTATCATTTCGAACAAAGGCATGTGTATATTATAAATGATATACACTAAGAATGATACAATGAAATATAACAAGAAAAATAGTGTGATTGTGTACAACAGACAGAAGAAATAAGTAAAATTTTAAAAAAATACCAAAAGATGGCAAAACTTATTCTTTTAATAAATCGCATGAAATAATTTGACTTAATGTTCATATTTTTCAATGAAGTTGGACAGCATTAAAAAAAAAACTCTTGACTATATGGAGAAGAACTTGCAGCAATCACCTCTATTCTTTTAAGATGACATAATAAACGCTCTGTGCTCCTGTATCATTTTGTACAGACACTCTGGAATCTTCCACTTTAAGAGTTCCTGACATATCTCCGTCTATCAGTAGTCCTCCTTCTCTTAAAGCATTCGCGATGTCACTTCGAACCACCTGTTCTCCTTCATCAGTGGTGATAGTAGTCAAGTCAGCATTAGTGTCTATCCCTAAATCCATAGGAGCATCAGATACTATAACATTCCCATCCATATCAAATTCAGTTTCATATAAGTTATTCTTTGCTGTATTCATGGCATTGTCTACCGGTCTAGATGGCTTGTTAATCTGCATACTGCCTTGCTTCCCACCAAAAAGTACACATTTTCGTTTATGCTTAGCCATAGAAGACCGCCATTTAACGACCACTCCACACTCGCAAGTAGGTGGTGAATCACTGTGCACTGCTTCAATGTGCATGTCTAAATTGTGCTGCTGAGTGAATTTTTTCCCACAATGAGGACATTCTTTCTTGTTGGTATCATCCATCAAGCAGTGGTCACGATGTTGTTTGACATTCCTTAGAGTATAGAAGTCCTTATTGCAAACATCACATTTATATAACTTCTTTTTCAAATGAACTTTATTCTTATGATATTCTAGCTGGTAAGGTCGCAAGAATGCCTTCCCACATTCCTCACAAGTATGTTTCTTAGCAGTCCCCTTATGCTTACTATTAATGTGTTCAGAAAGATTGCCCTGGCGCAAGAAAGCAAACCCGCAAAAATCGCACACAAATTTACGTTCGGTCGGTTTCATTTTTAATTTCCGAGACCTTGTCTTCAGGTGAACAATATCTTTGTGATCTTTCATAGTATCTTTACGACAAAAGTTTTTTCCACAAACATCGCACTGGTAATGTTTATCAGGCTCAAAGCAGACAATAACATTATGTATTTTCTTCTTATGACTAATGAAAGACTTGTTGGTGTATAGAATTTCAGAGCACTCGTCACATGCAAATGAATCCATGTTTTCAAGTTTAGTCTTATGAACATTTTCCTGATGTAATTTTAACAGGTATGCACTACCGCATGTAGCAGAGCAAGAGTTGCATTTATAAGATTTATCGAACACCATACGATGCCTGGTCATCTGATGCAACTTCAGGTTATATATCGTACTATAGGCACCATCACAACAGTCACATTGAAATGCGTATTTTTTGAGATCAGGACTTTTGAATCTTTCATCTGTGTCATTACCCTCAGAGTTCATGCCATCCTTTAATGACTTGTTATCAATAGCATCATTCAAATCAGTAACATTATTGCTAATATCTTCAACTTCATCCAGCAACACTTCATCACATCCACTATATTCGTCAACAAGTTCAACTTTACATTTTACACAAGCATTTTCATTTAAATGATCGTTTAAGTCTTTTCGGGTACAGAGCATTTGCAAACATTTTCCACACTGATATCTCAAAGGGCTGTCTGACTTTTCCGACTCAATAAGAGACGTAGAAAGTTTGGACTTGAACTTCCTATCCGTTCCAATGGCTTTAAATGCAGGAGATGAATTATTCTTTCCATTGTCACAGCCAGAACTTTCTTGAGAAGTCGTCTAAAAATGAACAATGGACACCACAAATTGAAAGCTGAAAGACAAACTTAGTAACTTTTGTCGTTTTGAGCATTAGCCATGACTAAACAAATTTATTATGAACCTTAGACTGCATACTTTGAGGAATTTAAGCATGACGCCTATGATGAGGAAAACAATTGCTGTGGATTTAAATGCCATCCGTTGACAAAGTCTATACACTATACAGTAAGCACAACAGTAACCTGTACTAAACTGCCAATAACGTAGTACAAAGAAAGAACTACCGAAAGCGTGTCCAGCTAATTTCATGACCACTTAAAAAAAGTAACTCTTCACTCACACAACAAGAAAAAGAGAGACTGTATAGGAACACATAAATTTTGACAAATGATAGATGAAATTTATCAATCAAAAAATATACAACACTAAATTACTTACACATCTAAATAAAAGGAACTATATATAGATACATTAAACTCCATTTAATTTTTTATCCGTACCCTCACACTATAACGAGACCAAGATGGGCTGATTTATGAAGATTTTTCATCAACTATTGAGTCAATGTTAATTCAGCACATAATTTTATTGTACCCTTGTTGTCTCACTCAGATGCAGTGAAATATTTCTTGCACTGGATTTAGCACTGTTCTTCAACAATTTTTTAGTTATATATGGCAACTGGTTCACCTAACCAGTTTTCTTAGACTGTTTACTAACCAGTACTAACTTACTCTCCCACAAGAAGCCTGCAACTTCTCCACATATGGAAGAAAATCAACATTTTTTTGTCAAATTTGTATAGAAGGGTATGACCTGCCACGACCAGGATTTGAACCCAGATTGCCAGCTTACAAGTCCAGCGCACTAACCACTGGACCATGGTTGCAGCCCCTTGCTGTCTAAAACAGATCAATTTGCATTGACTTGATGTTATCAAACAAATTTAAATTGTTTGATAAATGATACATCACCAACTCACCATGGAATTAATATCCTCAGTTGTTCCATCAGTTTTAGCCAGCAGTGTGTCATCATTTGCATTAGATTTCATCCTAATATCTGAAATAATATCAAACAAATCAAAAACAAACCAACACAAGCAAAATAAAAATGTTCAAAACATCAATTAAAAGGACAGAGATATCACTGATAAAAAAGACATTGACCACCTGAACTTGAGAGTTACATACTTTCAAAAGAGGCAATAACAAAAACAATGCAAATGCTGAGACAACATTAAATCATATTTAATAGTGTTGCAACATCGATTCAAAATCATAATCGATTATCGGTTGGAATCGGTTGTAATATCCAATGCGATTTTCCGATTATATAATCGGTTCTAGTGTAGTATCTAGTTTCTAGTTCTAGTATTTGATTTTATTTATGCACCCTTTGGTTCTTAGTGATCCTCTGCTTTATGTTAGTTGGCATTGTAACATATAAGCATGGTGAATGGAGTGTGTTATCCATATGAACCATTTACAAGGCTCTATTAACATCAAATGACTTGGAGGTGGTCAAATATTTGTTTTTCGTATCGATCGACGATCCTCCATCTTTTTTTAAACAATGCGAGTGATTTCCCTGGAATGTTTGTTCAGTTTGAGGCATCAGTAGTTAGTTACGGCGCCTAAATGAGATAGACTGATAATCGATTATTATGAAAAACTGCTATTGATTATCGGAATCGGCAATCGTTTTCACACCGCTAATCGATAGTATCCAATTATCGTTATGTTAAATCTATTCTAAATATTTTGCCAGTCCACTGAGTCTAGTGAATGACATATTTTAAGACTGATTCACTCAAATTATTCATAGTTTATGTATTAAAGACACATAATTCTAGATCAAACAGTTTTTGATTTGATAAAATATTTATCATACAACTTGCAGTACAATGTACAAACCTTGGTTTGTGTAATCATCAACAAAATCATCATCTTCATCGCCATCATCTATATATTCATTCAATTCGGCATCACCCACTCCATCCATCACAGATAAAGCTGAAAAAATGAGCTCATGCAATTAAAGTTACTGTAATACAATATTAAAAATCCAATTTTTCACATCTTGCTGCACATACATACTATATAACATAATGATAAAGTGTAACCATGTTTTAGATTAGAATAAATTAGATTAACTTTTTTATATAATACTCACCTCAGAATATTTTAGCAATGTTTCAAAAATACATTATCAATATAAATAAGAGCATAAAAATTAGTAGAAGAAACCTTTCTACATCTGATATGACATATGTAATGCAACATTATTGAATTTGAATATCAAATTAGGATTCAAAACTACAGAGGTAGAAGCTAGTTGAATGACTTACAATTATTTGCTTCCTGCGTTTCTTCCTCTTCAACAATGTGATGCTTTCTTTTACTTCTTGTACACATTGATGAGGCAGAACGTGTGGCAACAGCAGATTTGGATCGAGCAGAAGTGATTTTTGGAGCAGGTGTGGTAGATTCATCACTGACAGGAAGATCCGATCTGATGGGACCAACTTCATCAGTGAAATGTGATAGATCTAGTTATGGTATAAAATATACATACAGTCAATTAAGATGAAACTAGCAAGCATTTTACCCCAAGACAATTAGATATGAATGCACTAAGACACAAGCATAAAAATATATAGCAGGATATCATCACCAAACATTAACATTACCGCTGATAAGTAAATCTAACGGACACAATGATGTATTGTTTTCAAATTTACAGCTTATGACACACTAAAAGAATTTTTTATCAAACACTTGTACAATGACACAATGTCATACTTTCAGGTCTGGTTTTGACAGGAATCATTTTAGAATACTATAACTAGCAGAAGGTGATATGTATTGTTAGTAAATTGGGAGCGAGAAAAATCCATGATCCTATGTGGGAATTGAACCCAGGACCCCTAACACTGTAGGCAGACACTCAACCAAAAAGTTAACCCATCAGCAAGGCTGTTGAAAGTGGCCCATATTCCTACAATCACTACAGTGACAAGTTACTTGCCAAAAAGAGTTACTTACTGCCAAACTACTTGTCCATAAAAACTTTTCTACAAGCCCTATATTCTAATCTTAGCTAGTCTCAAGAATTGAATTTTTCAAATAACAATGCCAAGGTACTGATTTTAAGAGGTATATCTAATACAAATATCTCAAAGGGCTTATAAAATGTTTCATTCCACAAGGTTGTTAAAGTCCAGAATTAAAGATGAAAAAAATGCTCCTTCATTTCAGCTAGATGGAAATTAGATTACAGAGAGACGTGTATTAGTAGGAGACTGTTTGAAACATTTCTGTCTAAGTGGAGAAATTCAGTAAGATGCAGCAAGTACCTGGCTTCCTGTATTTCCATCCTTTATCAACAAAGAATTTCTTCAGTGCTATCTCTTGTTCCAACGAGACATATAACATCATCAAGTATGTATCCATGGTAACTCTGAAATATGGTGTGCTAATATTATTTAATGATTACACAAATATAGTAAATGTAAAATAAAAAAAATACTAATAGCTACCACTAAGTAATGTGTAAAAATATCGCTCATTGAAATCAGGGCGAATAAGTAGAAGGACGAATGGTCGGAGATAAAAGGAAATAATCCCGTTCTAACAGCATGAAATAATGGATAGTCCTTTTGTTCGATTTATTTATAGAAGTTCCATCAAAGACAATAAAGCAATTGGTTAGAGATATATGCGACGCATAGTTTGTTGTAAAGTACCTTATCTACTCATTCGCTTTACCAAATCAGAGGTGTAGGTTTAATTCCGGATATACGGTAAGTACCGGGCGACGTATAAAACTCGGAGAATACGGGGCTATTCCGGATAGAAATTGGACAATGGGAAACGGTCATGACGCCATATAGTCTTGGTGTTTTTCATACGCGGAAAACCAAGTCCGGAGTATCATACATGCATTTAAAGTTTGTGGCCAAATAAGTATTTCCAAATCATAGTTTTTTTTTATATTTTGCAATAGGCTCTCGGAAAACCCGGACAAAATAATTTCATTGGTTGTTATCACTCTGTACTTATGATTGAATAGCGCATTCAAATGTACTAATATTGTCACATGGATACTTTCATGCATAACTGTCGTGTTCACGTGGACCTTTTTGCGAAATTAAAATAACTAAATAAATAATCATATAATAAAATGGCTCTTTATTCATTGTATTTGCTTATGCTTAATTACTATATTTTAAGCTAAAAAAAAACAGAAATAATTATGTTGTATACAAATATTTACATACGATTTCCTATAATTTTAGCCCATTTTGTGACTTGAGCAACGTACAACTAATTTGTTTAGATTCTGAAAACGCGGATACATAATAATATAAAAGTTTATCACGACTGAAAATTTCAATTTTATACACAATATGATCTCAACATTCATTACAATCAAGATGTACACGGCCGCAACCGCGGTGCAGTGGTTAGTGCATTGAATTTGTAACCTGGCGATCCGGGTTCAAATCATGTTGGCGGCAGGTCATAGCTTTCTATCAAAATTTGACAAAAAATTAGATTTTCCACAATATATGGAGAAGTTCCTTGTGGAATGGTGAGCTAATGCAATGCTCCGTATATACGTGTTTTACGTGTGAACATGTTGATAATTTAGTGTCATGTTATTGTGGTTGGTACCATTAAAGGCATGAACAATTCGAGAAAAATAATGGTTTAGTTCTTTCTGTGTCTTGGACCAATATAAATGCACTGTGCAGACTCTCCAAAGCAGCACCGTTTGGGAGAAGCAAAATTATGCTGTGGTTGAGAGGTTATTACTCTAGAGAGGTTAAATTAATAGTTAATTTGTACAGTGGTGCTATATCATGCTGTTGTTGAAGGGAGGTTGTCGCTCAAAAGAGGGCCGCTCTGGAGAGGTTACACTGTTCGTGTATATGTTAGTGTATTGAAAAGTGTTCTATTTTGTTGCTTACAAAAACCTATAGATACTATGCATGTAGGTCTTAATTGGTACTAACATTCATATATAGATACATGTACGGTAAAACCTTCATATTAAGACCACAATTTGAACCTGAAAAGACAGGTTTAATATTGAGTTGGCCCGATTATCAAGTTCAAATATAGGAAACAATATAGAAAATATAGAAAACTGGTCCAAAATTGAGTGGTTGCTACATAATGAGGTGGTCTTATATTGAGGTGGTCGTACATTGAGGTTTTACTGTACATTGAGAGTGAGTTTTACTGTCTTTATTAGCAACCGTCTCTGTAAGACTAGAACTCGTATAAATTTATATTTGCATTACACACTTATTTCACTGATTAACTGTTAAGATAATATTAAAATACTAGAACGCTTGCTTCACGTGGCTGGATGTAAATGCTGATCCCCAATGATAACGTTATGTATACTACATATTTAATATACATGTACATGTATCGTAAATATGTAGTAAACATACTTGTCATCATCAGGGATCAGCATTTACATCCAGCCACGTGTAACGTGTCTTTATATGCAGTATATAGAGTTAAGTATCCGTCAAATCTAACAATCGCTAAGCCTGATGTTAGTTTAAGTCACTTATTGTCACTGGGGTTTAACGCCATTTTTCAACAATTTTTCACTTACATACGGCAACCGGTTCACCTAACCAGTTTTTCTGGACTGTATACTAACCAGTATTAACTTGCCCTTCCGCAAGGAACCGGCAACTTCACCAAATATGGAGGAAAATCGACATTTTGTCAAATTTTCACAGAAGGGTATGACTTGCCGCGACCTGGATTCGAACTCGGATCGCCGGGTTACAAGTCCAGCGCACTAACCGTGGCTGGCTAAGCCTAAAATTTATGAAAATGAACATTATGTATATGTATATGCTATAACATCATTCACTAAAATGTTTGAGTATATAACTTGGTTGTAATAATTTGATAAGTTGCTTCTACACATTTTTTTCAGCTGAAGATATCTGCGTATTTTATTGTTTAAATTATTCTGCGGGGTTTTACTAGTTGGCGAAGGTACGATATAAACATGCTTCATTAACTCAAATAAGACTATATATCAAATTAAATTTCATTTAAAACGATCGTGTTTAGAGAACGCGATTTAAACAATCTATGTCCTTTATCCGCATGTATTATAGTACCGAAGAGTCCCCGTGATCGAATGGTTATGGTCACAACCCCGACCAAGTTATGAGTACGAATCCCAACCGAGACGAGACAAAGGAACATGCAAGGTAACTGCCTTTCAGAAGGTTGGTGGTTCTACCCTGGTGCATGCCTGGGATCTTCCTCCGCCGATAAAGCTGCAAAAGTCGCCAAATGACCAAAGCTTTTGGGGTAAATCCCCAGTGAAGCAGCAAAACTTTATTTTAGGTTATTTATCAGAATTGAACCAACATCCAGTTTTTGAGCATTGATTGAAATCAAAGTTGATACAAGTCGCATTATTTCACAAACATCACGTGAACAAACATGTGGATCTTCGTGTTTTGTATCTATCTTAATGAGACTTTTCTTTATGCTGTATGATTATTTTGTGAAGTTTTTGTTTGTCTGATAACGTCTGTTACACGTTCTTTATTTAAGTTAATTGCCTAGCGAGTCACGAAATCGTTAATTCAAGTTACAATTCAGTCCGCTTTTAAATAATCGTTACCAAAACGAATTCAAATAAAACAGAAGTCAAATTAAGGCGATTTCTTGATTCGTCATCAAATTTGTTATTAACTTTGTAACAGTACAGCTACATTGTTCGTAAAATTATAACTCCATTGACCGTGAACTGGTGCATGAATTTTGTTTGTTCGTTTTTATGTGGCATTGTTTAACGCCGAACAGAACTGTTATATACAGCGGCCGGTGATTCTAACCAGTCTTACAGGACTGTATACTAACTAGTATTATTTTAGCCTTTCACACGGTGCCGGCAACTTCTCCACATATGGAGGAAAATCGACATTTTTTGTCAAGATTTCTGGTATTTGAATCAATTATTGAGGTAGTAGAGGAACGTGTCCTTGATATAAGTGGAGGGGCGTGTCCTTGACATAAGTAGAGGAGCGTGTCCTTGGCATTAGTTAAAAGACGGCCAATACACTTATATATTTCCAAGCTTTGGGTACTATTAGGGGGAGTCAATACATAAATGCAATATCCGATTATTCAGTGGCAGCGACTTGTTCCAAGGCGTTACCCTCTCCGGTATTAAGATTGAATCTGACTCGAAAAGCAAATAGTTAAATTTTGGATGACTTTGCACATAAGTCAAAAACTATTTTCTGTTAGTGTATCACAATATCTTTATACTTTTATACTTGTTTATAGCATTCAGTAGTATGTACATGTCAAAGCTATCAACCAGGTCACTGACCCGAAGTATCAAGGTTTACCCTAGGGCTTATCCCAGTTTTAAATATACTGATAAAAGAAAGAAGTGCTCTACAGTGTTTCGAGTTTTTTTTAAATAAAGTTCACTCACAACGTTTTATCATAAAGTTATGATATTGAGAAAAGAAATATGATTTAAATGGAACAATTGGTAGTAATTACCAAAACTTTCATACGGTCCATATGTCAAACCGGGCGTTTCCGTGACAACATAATTTAACTTACATTATAGTAATTCTGATAACCTCGTGACTTTATCGAATTAATTCAAAGATTTGAATGTATGTAACACGAGTCCTCTATTTTCGTGCTATTTATAAACTGCTGCTTTAAAACACACGCATCGTTACCGTGTTACGCGTGCTGCAATAGCTTAATAGTTTTAAATGTTTTTTAATAACAATCTGCCGACTACGTCATCTTCGCCACCAATTCATATGAATGTATTACAACATCTAATACTAAATCAATTAACAGTAGCGTGAACAGGAACGCGTAAAATGCTAATTTAAAGTTTTGCACACAACGTGTGTAGGACCAGTCATAAAATCTTTAGCGATGCTCGTGAACGCCGACCCGTGCATTGGATGAAAGACACATTTGAAAGTAAAGAGCAGCAGTGTTGCAGCATGGACTGACTACACCTAAAGGTATAAAAAGATAAATAAAACGATGTACAGTCAAACCTGTGTTGGCGGCCACCTCCGAATAAAGACCATCATGTAAATAAAGATCGTTCTTTGAAAAACCGTCACTGATTATTTAGAACAAAGTGACCTTCGTTTAAAGGCCAACTGCCAATAAAGGTCACATTTTGTCTTTCCCAAGAGTGGTCTTTGTTCACAGGTTTGACCGTACTTTCATTTTACGACAACCATACTGTTGCAAACAGTTTAATCAACATGAAATCAACATAAACACTTTAAATCTCCTTGGCGTATCATTCATTATACGGTCTATCAATCATTCTGTGTGATTAGTAGACCTGTTTTGTCATGTATATATAATAATACTTACCCACATACCATGGCCGGCCGCGGCCGCGACCGTGGTCCAGTGGTTAGTGCGCTGGACTTGTAACACAGAGATCCAGGTTCGAATCCCGGTCGCGGCAGGTTATACCTTCTACGAAAATTCGACAAAAATGTCGATTTTCCACCATATGTGGAGAAGTTGCCGGCTCCTTGTGGAATGGTAAGTTAGTACTGGTTAGTATACAGTCCAGGAAAACTGGTTAGGTGAACCGCTTGCCGTATGTAACTGAAAAATTGTTGAAAAACGGCGTTAAACCCCAGTGAAAATAAGTCACATAAAAACAAACAAACATACCATGGCAGAGTCTATTGTATCGAACATGATCTGTACTGCAAACCGACAAGAATTATTCATTAGGCATCCCCTACACCATGGTTCTTCGAATCATACACAAAAACTGGACTCATCTGTTCAAAGTCCAATTAATCATTGACCTTGATAAGTGATCGCAAGTCCGTCGTAGACGTACGAGTGTTATCCATTAAGTTCGTGGACAACATTATCAATGAGAATAATCATAAACGTTTTACGTCATAATTTTATGTACATTTAATATAACAAATTGACAGAGTACGTACCAAATATCAGGGCGAGATATTGACGGATAAAAATATACGCTACATGGATCAAATGCACATATGGAACTACGGAGCACTTCAACGTACATGCCATCGACGTCACGACGTTATGCTCACACATAGTCACATTTTCTCGTATAATTTACGAGTGACTCTGCGTGAGTTGCTCACGTATGCATCCAGTAGAAATTAATTTGTGAAACAGGATGCGCACTAGATGAAATCGCGCGATGTTGAAGCGTTCTTGGAACGATGACAACGGTCTGAAAGGTGATGAACTGACTTTACGCTGTAATAGGTGTCCTTTCATTACGTTCATAGTGCCATGGATCAACATTTCAATACGAAGGAATCTCGTTCTACGTTTTTGAAATAACGCTTTGCAAAGCACCAAATCCATTGACAACCTGCCCTGGAGCGCAGCCTGAACATATCCCCCACACCAAAACGTTCTCCAGCTCGATAATTATTCAAAACGGTTGAGTCCACTAATTGATGTCAGTAAGCAAACAAATCATGCATGAATTAGGAAAATTTTGCTGTGTTTCTTTTTCACGCTCAAATGCGGAAAAGATCATGATAAGAACATATATGATGTATAGCTGATTTATGGGGCCTTACGTTTATTTCATAAATAACTTTGAAAATACAAATGTAACTTCAAATCATACGAATTATTCAGGGATAAAGTGATCATTGTCAGTGATTATCTAAACAAAGTTTTGTTATAAAAATCAACGGCAACAAATCACAAATTAAGCCATGTGCCCGTAGAAGGAAGAAAAAGACCATCGTATACTATTTCTAAAATACTTACACTGCCACTTGAAGAAATATATACTTTGCTGAAAAATAAAGCTGTGAATGAAAAAAGATAGTACCAGTCTCGCTTGATATAACTTCGTTGATATTTAAATATTTGGATAGTATTATACTACTGGTGGTATAGATAACGTAGTAGGGAGAAGCGCTTAACGAATGTAAAAGTCGAGAACGGCGCAACGGACATAGCAATAGGAGGTTTTATACACGACCATAAGGAATATCGGTCTGTCTATAAAAGTATGTCGATTTTTTTATATATCATGAATCAAGATTGTTTATTAATTTGTGTGTAAATTGCGTGAATTTATTTGTATATTTAGAAGCACGTTGACAAATCAAATAAAACATGCATTCGTGTGGAAAGAAAATATGCGGGAAACATGCTTTTAACTTCTTTGAATTAGCTAAACGTGATGTCTAAGTAACTAAGAATTAAAACAAAACAAATCAAGAATTTGAATAATTGTAAATAGCGTCTAATTGATGTTGTAAACTAAACGGAGATGTTGCGAAAAGAGCTATATCATCAGTAAATAATAACAGATTCATTGACAACGTACGCAAGTCGTGTTCCGTTAGGTTCTCCACACTTAAATATGTATTAACATCGTTCACAAACAAAATAAATAGTAATGTGGATAGTGGGGATAACTGAAACAATGAAATACATTTCATTAAAGATTTGCAGCGACTAGTGTAAAATCGTTTCAAACAATATTAATAACTTTAACGACAATGTACAGTTAAACCCCGAATATTCGAATGTGCTTGGAATCGAAAAAAATAATTCGGATAATCCATGGTTTCGAATAATCCATTTCAGTATAATGTACTGGTTAGAAAACGACGGTGCAGACTGTCTGTTCATTACTAATGATTTTCCTTGTATACAAACATGCGTAATATTGCTTAAATTTATCTTCCAATTTGGAATAAAATATATCATTTTATACAGATCACATTAAATATTTGAAGTAATTAGTATAAAAACCGTTATAAACAATATAGATAACTTTAACGGCGATGCATATTTTCTTACAATTAACTCATCATAAAAAAACTTGCCAAAAACATCAGTAAACATACGAAATTGTTGGCAGGAATAGATGTTGCGCATTGAAAATGCGTGTATATCTGATTGTAGGGACCAAATAATGTATTCAGATAACACCAGTTACTCGCAAATTCCAATTCGTATAACCGGGGTTCTTTTTGTTTTAAATATATAGGGACAAAAATCGGGACAGTGGAAGTGATTCGGATAATACCGGGTATTCGGATAATCGGTTGTCGAATAACCGAGGGTTTACTGTATATCACATTATAATTAATCCATCATGAATTTGAACAATTAAGCAAACACTCCACGAACAATTAATTAAATGAAAAAAATGTTGACTCGCATTGTGACTGTCTAATTAATTATTGTTACGCATTGTTTGTCAGACGCTAGTTGGTTCTAAAATGGCCGCTATTGTCAAATGACGACCTCTGGTAATACATGTAGGCAGGACTCTACAATACAGACATGAAGAGTACCTGATGTGGGTGTGAAAATGCATGCGTTATATCCTCATGGGCCGCAAGGCTTACTGGATTGAAATGGACTTTATTATTTATTTATTTTTGTTTATCTATCATGCAATTTTAGGGACGACATAATGTATTCGGATAACACCAGGTATTCGTAGAATCCATTTCATGATTCAGGAACAAAATCGGGACTGTAGATGTATTTCGGACAATACCGGGTATTCGGATTATCTGTATATTAAACACTTTTCATCTATTCGGGTATATTTAATTCACATTAATGTAGATTGAATTTATTCTTAATTTTAGGCTCTCAAAAATACATACATGCAATAAAAGGACTCGTACTTTGATACCGAAAACATGTACTTGTTTATGAAAGATATTTCATTCTAGTCACATTTACAACGCCTGTATCCATTCACGTAAAATTACTCAAGTTTAAAAGTTACTCTTTAACGACGTTTGCCATCAGTTGTGATTTCTATTTTAAGCGCATAAAAAGTACATGATAATCATTAGAGCGTTTTATTCAATATTTCAAGTCGTCATTTCGAGCAGATTCATTATTTGCGTACTTTGGCAGAGAGCAAATGCACATGGTCATATTACTTGATATGTAATGTAAGACGAGTGTTTTTTGTCGTGTAGATACGTTAAGCATCTGTTTAACAATTAAAAGTTCAAGTTTTCTTCTCTGTTTTTAGAAAGCCTTGGTTGATATACTTCAAATCATTTGATGCGTTTAAAATCCTACACTGTTTACTCAGAAGGGCAATGAACTATTTATCCGAAGGTCAAGGATTCGCAACCCTGGCGAGGCAAAGGTTATCAAAAACAATCTGACTGAAGACTGACTATTATGAATGAATAAATACAACTATTTTGGGGGAAATGTACATCGTACATAATATATGACTATTTTAACGGTATCAAACAAATTTCGTTTAAACCATCAATATAATATTATCAACGAAACGTTATGAATACAATAAAATTGTACAATAAATATGATAAACATTAGTTACGACACATAATATTGTTTATCGTTGTTTCGCACTTTTCAGACAAGGACAATGTCGACTCTCGGAACGTCCATTATCGTGATTCTGGCGGCCGTTTATATCGGCTATCAGATAAATCTAAAGACAACAAAGAGCAGTACAATGTATGACAAGAAACTGGAGGCAGAATATGATTACATAGTGATTGGTTCGGGATCTGCTGGCTCTGTTGTTGCTGCCAGATTGTCTGAGGACAAAGATAACCAAGTGCTTCTTTTAGAAGCCGGAGGACATTTTAGGGAGAACGACGCCCTTCATGTACCTATGCTGTGGTCAACCGTAGAAATGACAAGTCATGATTGGCAATATTACACCGAGCCACAGACACATTCCTTTCAAGGCCTAAACGGGAAAAGAGGATTTTTACCGCGTGGCCGAGTTCTAGGCGGAACAAGCTGTCTGAATGCTATGCAATACACGCGCGGCAGTCCGTTCGACTATGATGAATGGTCAGCAGCTGGATGCCAAGGTTGGAGTTATAAGGAGGTGCTCCCATACTTTCGGAAAGCGGAAGATATCAACATAGATGAATTAGAAAAGTCACCTTACCATAGCAATGGAGGACCTATATCGAATACCTATAGTTACAGAACTGAGTTATCGGATATCTTTTTAAAGGCGGGAAAAGAACTTGGATATGCTATCACAGATTATAACGGAGAAGATCAAGAAGGGTTTAGTACCGCACAAAAAAGTATTCGAAATGGAGTACGCAGCAGCACTGGTCTGGAATATATTGACAGTGCAGGTCCTAAAGATAATCTGCATATATCTTTATACAGTCTTGCGACAAAAATCGATATTTCTAATAAGAAAGCAGTCGGTGTTTATTTCATCAAAGATGGGAAAAAACATTACGCTAAATGCAATAAGGAAATCGTAGTTTCAGCAGGCACAATAAATTCCCCACAGCTTCTTATGCTGTCTGGTATAGGACCGAAGGCCCATTTGAATGAACTTGGAATAAAAGTAAACGCTGATTTACCGGTTGGTCAAAACTTTCAAGATCATCAGCTATTATTTCTAAAAACCAGAATACAAAAACCATTAAGCATCACCCCAGGAGTTCTTGGGAACTTTTGGAATATTCTTAAGTACAAGGTTTTTCATGACGGGCCATTATCCACCAACGCCCTAGAAGGGTCAGCATTCCTTCATCTAGACAAGACAAAACGCGGCGAAACATACCCAGATATTCAATTAATTTTCTTTCCATTCCTTTTCCGGGACAACATTCTAAATTTGCGACAAGAAATAGCAGAGGAATTTCTAGAAGCAGATATAGATGCTCATGGTTTCACAACGGCAGTTTGTACGACACATCCGAAAAGCGTTGGCAGTTTAACATTACGCAGCTCTGACCCCTTTGATTATCCTAAAATTGATACAGGATATTTTACCGACAGTCAAAACGAAGACGTTGAAACCATCGTGGGAGGAATAAGAATATGGGAGCAGCTTATGGAAACAAAAACATTCAAGGACCTTGGGGCAAAGATTGAAGACAACAAATTTAAGTTTTGCTCTGAACACAAGTTCCGTTCGGACGATTACTGGAAATGTGTAATACGCACGGTGTCAACTACAGAATACCACCACGTGGGTACATGTCGAATGGGAGCACGGGGTAATCCAACAGCTGTTGTTGACCCGGAACTGAGAGTGATAGGTGTCGATGGATTGCGTGTAGCGGACGCTTCAGTGTTTCCAAACGTTACTTCCGGTAATACTAACATTCCCACTATCATGGTGGGTGAAAAGGCAGCAGACATGATTAGAAAAAATACACTGTTGAAAAATATAAAGTGAATATTTAACTGTACGTTGGAATATATAAACTTTCATTACCGCAGACTTGAAATCATAATTTTAATAATTTTTGCATTTTTCATCTTCGTTTGTTTGGTTAGATATTTGTCCATGCAATAGTGTCTGTGAATTCTGGAATAATAAATTAGTTGGAAGATGTGTTGAAATATCGCTATACGTATTCTTCTCTTAATGTTTCATGCATAAATTTTATACTAGTCATTGACTGACAACAGCAACAAGGACCAAACACTGGGTCCGTTTCATAGACATATTCATGTATAATCTGAGAAAACCGTTTTTAAACTTGAACCACTTGATAGTTTACATTTTGGCCAACTACCCGTTACAGTTGAAATTAGATCCTCAAAACAGTCTATGGGATAAAACACTTTATCTACAATCAAGGGTTTACAAAAATGTTAAGTTTAAAATTTGCTATCTTACCTAAGACGAGCGTATGAGTCGGCCTCCCGATGCATAAATTTACAAAACAGTTTAGTCATAATGCTTTTTTCATCATAATTCACCGTCAATATCGAGGGTATTAATACCCGGTGCTCAAATTCTGAATTCTGATACATTTTTATCAATGATCTATAAATACCTGTATTTGTATTCTTTATATCTGCTGTATTTTATTATATCTCTTGTATGTTCAAGACGATAGTTGGTTACATTAGTTTATAATTTCACAATTCATTTTCATCAAATAAGTTCTAAAATACACACACGTTCATCTTCCTTTCTTTACTGGCAAATTCGGCATCACAATATGCCTTCGGCCATGTACATTTACATTAGTCAAACATCATTGCTCATCTCTATTCTAAGTCGATTCTCACCATATTCGGAAACATAAAATAAATATTGAAACACTACTTTGATAATACTGGGAATTGCCTGCGGGACGCAGATTCACACATACTTGCCGGAGGATACACCCGGGTCACTGTCATGCCATCTGAAAGCCACTCATCGCGGCGATACTAAAGGTATGTGTCTTTCTGAACATAATTACGAGGACGAACTTCACTTGATATTTCTGTATGCTCCAATATGTTATAACGTAAAAATGCCTTAACTGTAGTATTTCAATTTAGATGAAACAGATAACACAAGTGTCGTCTGCATTTTAACATAAAAACAAGATACTTGAGTTTGAATTCCATGACAGTATTCATAATGATTTGTGATGTGTAACATTCAAAATTTTAAAGTTGTTGTATAATCAATTAATCAGTAACCATTTTTGTTTGACATGCGCCTCACTGATTGTGTCTGTATACTTGTCAATAGAGATTTTTGAAATAGGGATTTCATGTTATTTTTCTGGGGTTTTACCATTAACTCCGATATGACAATATCGCACACAAATGTTAATTACCCAACACCCCAGTTACACAGACGGTCGGTCCCCAATCGGTCATTATTTTGAATTGCTGTTTTGGTTGTCATGCGCGATTTTAGTTCTGATTTTCTGTGTAAACGGTAAACTGTGTAAATAAAATGACCGTCTGTGTAACTGGGGTGTAACAGGTTGTAACTTGGTATGAACCAATTGATTCAATCACCAGAAATCTGGACAAGAAATGTCGATTTTCCACCATATGGGTAGAAGTTGCCGGCTCCTTGTGGAAAGGTAAGTTAATACAGGTTATAATACAGTCCAGAAAACTGTTTAGGTGAACCGGTCGCGGTATATGACTGAAAAAATTGTTGAAAAACGGCGTCAGCCCCCAGCGACAATGTCACGTAAGCAAACAATTCCAACTCCAATCGTGCAACACATTTTACTCGAGCTAGAAATCGTACAGTCCGTCGAAAAAACTCATCTAGTAATATAGGCGGGGCGTGAGGCTTAGCACGAACAGGATTTCTCAGAGTGCTAAAATAGAAATCGGTATCGCGATAGAGGTTAGAGTGCATTGACTTTACCTACGCATGGACAGGAGGCCAATATCTAGGACAACGCGGAGGAGGTCGTTGTTCGATGCGCGTATATGAATATAAATAGTCTACAAAGCAAACAGACTGATAAACTTCATTCTGATTTTGTGAAAAACGTCTTTGATAATAATGACTATAATTCTTTTCATAGAAACTTGAACAGAAAATTACAAGTTGATGGCTTTGAATATTTTGTATTGCATAAAATCTATGTTAAATACATTTAAACGTCACTCATGTGGCATTATTGTCTATGTGAATGTCACAGAATGAAATTTTGTGTATGTCAGAATAAAGTATACTTACATTTAATTACATTTGTATTATGCTTTATCATTTATTTGTCCAGCCCCGGTTTGTTTCACAGAGCATTTTGTCCATTTAAGCAGACATTATTTTGACAGTTTAGCTTGTGCTCCTACCTTAATAAGTGAGTACTAATCATCACGTATATTTCTCTTCACTATTCTAATCTTTTAATATGATTTCGCCTGACTTAATTCACCTGTGACGCAATGAAAAGTCAAGCTGACCAGACATTACAGGTTTGGACATCCTGAGGGATGATCAGTACACATGAGATATTATTATTATTTAAATATATATTATACATAATTATATATTTGCAGGTAATTTTTTATTTCATTTCCTTATATTTGCGATCATTTTACATGCATTACTATTGCAATCTGTCTTGTTTGTTTGATGTTATAAGTAATTTATTGCATTAATTTTTGTCTTTTTGTAGAGAAAGAAATCGGACAGTGAGGCGTGACGAAAGATCAAGGATTGTTCCACTCTTTAAAATAGGGGTAAGTAATACAATGACCAAATACTTTTCGAAAAAAGTCTGGATACCATTACTTCCGTCAATCGAAAAAAATAGCGAGTGACTTACCTTTTAGTTTTTATGATACACAGAGTAGTGAAATGACGTTTTCTTTTCTTGGCTGATTTGCGTTGTTTGATGAGTTTAGATTAAAACATTAGGTCTGTTCGGGTATATAAATCACGGAAATCGAGTGCCTATGTTCTAAACATAACCTTAATCCCAATTAAAAAGGACGAACAACTGTTCTTTATATATAGAACCACCAATACGTTCCGAAATGCCACTCACCAAACAGAATGGACTTAGCTGATCTTTGAACATTCACAGGTCGTTGTGGAACTATACCATAAATTAATTGGCGGCCATAGGACTTAAATAGGACTATGGAGGCTTTGAGTCTTGAGATATGTTTTTTTTTCAGATATGTTCGGATGCTCTTACTGTATACCTTGTTCAATTTGAATTTTCTCATTTTGACTTTGATATTGTTTAGCCATAGACTTGAGTGCGAGTATTACAAAATGATCGATCTTGAACTATTCCCTCTGTCCAGATTTAGAAAATAAAACTAATTAGGTTATCACTGCTAACATATTTCTTTATAAATTACTAGAAATCACACTGTTTTATTGAGTATTTAATGCAAAAAAAAAACGTGAAAATATATTCCATTTATTTTAGATTAATTTCTTACAACACCATCGTATTCAAAACAAATTTTGACTGTTATTAGTGTTTTTATGACTTGGACTGAAGTAATTTTTAGAATTATTGTGATGTCCGTATCGTATCAGAAAATATCGGATTGCCTTGTCTGTATCGCGATTCGCAATGGCGGTATCGGCCCAGCTCTATTTATCTCCCATCCTTTTTTCTACGTTCGTTAATGACCTTGAAGAGTTTTTCATACATGGAAATGTTAATGGCTTAGTTGTGAATATGTTTAAATCCTTTTATCATTAATACAGATGATACTATTATATTCCCAAATACTGCTAAAGAATTACGAAAAAAAACATTTATTTATTATACAGATATTGTGAATTGTGGAAGTTGAAGGTAAATGTATTTTAAATGGATTTTATTTGTAATTCCAGGCCTCCGGCCCGTACACATACATGTAACAACATACATAGTACAAATAATTTGACTGACAGAGTTGTCAGATATAGATAACCTTTTACATAACACTTTAAAAAATAAGACATTTTGTACTGACTTCAAATGCTTTATGTAAAAACATTGCCAATTTTCTAATCAATTGGCTATTTCTATTAGACATAAGGTTATAATTATTATTTTTTTTTTGTTTATTTATTTTGTTACTTGGGAATCCATAATACATTTTTGGTTAAAAAATGAAGTGCAAATCAAAACAAAATGATATTCATCTTCAATATCGTCACAAAACAAACAATGTCTTAGGTCCCTTGGTATACCGAGTTCTCTCCCTTTTCAATTAAAAGATTATGCACCGAAGCTCTAAATGTTATTAAGCATTTTCTGACATTCAAACATTGGAAACGGTGTTTGTTGCTATCCTTGGTTTATATGGAATGTTTCCGAATTATCTTATAGATGGATTCAGACAGTACAGTGCATAATGATAATAAATAATTATCCTCACAATTCCAGTTTTACTGAAAATGATGGAAACACAAAATATTGTTCTTGCATTTATAGCTACATGTTTCGGTTGTATTTTTTAACAGTGTATCTCCCCATTATCAGGTCTGCAGCTTTTTCACCCACCATAATTGCTGGACTATTCGTATTACCGGAAGTGACGTTTGGAAACACGGAAGTATCTGCTACACGTAATCCATCAATACCTATTACTCTCAATTGTGGATCAACAACAGCTGTCGGATTACTTCGTGCTCCCATACGACATGTACCCGCTTGATGATGATAGGCAGTTGACACCGTGCGTGTTACACATTTCCAGTAATCGTCCGAGCGAAATTTGTAATCGGAACAAAATTTAAAATTGTTGTCTTCAATGTTGGCACCCAGTTCCTTGAAAGCTTTTGTGTCTATGAGATGTTCCCATATTCTTATTCCTCCAAGCATAGTATCCACATCTTCTTCGTTTGTGAAAAAGCCTGTGTCTATTTTAGGATGATCAAACGGATCGGTGCTTCGTAATGTTATGCTACCAACACTTTTTGGACGAGTTAAATTAATAATAATCGTAAACCCATCGTCATTAGCGGTAGCTTCAAGATATTCTTCAGCAATTTCAGGTAGTAAATTCAAAAGATTGTCTTTAAATAGAAAAGGTAACAAGGCTAATTGAATATCCGGATACGTTTGGCCACGTTTTGTCTTGTCTAGATGCAGGAAAGCTGTTCCCTCCGAACCAGAGATTGCCAAAGGTCCTTCACCGAAAAACTTGTAATTGATGATATTCCGAAGGCTTCCTATATCATCCGGTATTAAACTGAGAGGTTTATCTATTCTTGTTTTCAATATCAGTGCCTGATGATCTTGAAGGTTTTGACCAACAGGTAAATCAGCCTTTACAACTATCCCAAGTTCATTCAAATGGAACTTTGGACCAACTCCTGACAACATAAGAAGTTGCGGCGTGTTAATTGCTCCCGCCGAAACTACAATTTCCTTCCTGCATTTAATGTAATGCTTTTTCCCTTTCTTGATAAAATAGACTCCGACAGCTTTCCTATTTGGTATATCGACTTTCGTCGCAAGACTTTCTAATGAAACATGCAAGTTTTCTTTGAATTCCGCCTTGTCAATGTACTCTAGGCCAGAGCTGCTCCGTACTCCATTTCTAATATTGTTCTGTATTCTACTAAACCCTTCCTGATTTTCACCGTTATAATCCACAATTGAATATCCTAGTTCTTCCCCAGCCCTTAAATAAACGTCTGCTAATTGCGTCCTGTAATTGCTAAAAGTGTTTGATATCGGACCACCTTTGCTATGATACGGTGAAGAGCTCAATTCATCTGTATTTATATCTTCAGATTTCAGAAAATATGGGAGAACATCTTTGTAACTCCATCCTTCACAACCTGCTGCTGCCCATTCATCGAAATCATACCTGCTGCCACGTGTGTATTGCATAACATTTATACAACTTGATCCTCCCAGTACCCGACCGCGGGGCAAAAACCCTCTTCGCTCGTTTAATCCATAAAATGAATTCGTCTGCGGCTCGGTATAATATTGCCAATCATATTTTGTCTTCAAAAGTGTCGGCCATAATATAGGAATATGAAGGGCTTCATTCTCGCTATAATGTCCCCCAGCCTCCAAAAGAAGCACTCGGTTGGCCTTGTCTTCAGACAGTCTGGCAGCAACGACTGAACCTGTAGATCCTGATCCAATCACTATGTAGTCATATTCTGTCTCCAGTTTCCTGTTATACATTGAGGGGTTGTCAGACGACTTACGATTCGTCCAGCCAATGAAAATAGCTGCAAGAATCACAAATACGGCATATCGGACAGCAGTCATTTTGTATTTTCTGCAATCTGAATAAGAAATTATGATATTAACACAGAATTTATTAATTCATAATTTTATTTTTGAACATAACGTAGGTAAAAACATATCAGTGAGAACTGCGTTGTTGTACATAAAGGAAGTGGGTTTTTTTACAATAAACACATATACACGAGTTGAAATATCGTACTTTTGACACGCATAGGGTCACTGTCTCATACGAAAATATGTATTTGTACTTGAATATAACGTAATAAGCCTTGTTTCGACCAAAAAAGTGCCTGTAAGCAATTGTCCACGATTGCTTTGAGTCATTTTATACTGAAATATTGTTTGACTTGGTGGTCAGACGATGATGGTCTAATCGGAATGGAGTGAATTTATTTTGCCAGATCTCCGGACAAACTCTGATATTGGGTGTTGCGCACTCTTAGTGACTGATTAGAAGATGAATTTCACTTTTTATTCGAATGTCCTTTGTAATTTGAAATGAGGAAAAACGTGAAAAAGTAATTTTGGCGACATCCGTGATTAAAGTTATAGATGTTTTGAAATCAGGAACTTTTCATGAAACTAAAAAATATTTTAATCTACATTTCAAGAAAAGAAATAGCACTCACTATTATGCTTTAAATGTTTTCTTCTCACAAGAAAATGTTTAATTGTTGTACTTTTTAAAAATAAAAATGATAAAAAATTACCACAATGTATAAATTGCGTATAATTTTAACAATACATACAAAAATTGATATATTTTGTGTATGGCTTTGTATTGATATGTTATTGACAGTTTTGCCTATTTCTAGAATAAACTATGTATAATCTTTTACATATCCACAATGAAGAGTACTCAAGAAATATAACTCTTACCAAAGATTTCAAATTTAAGATGGTCAGGGTCACCTCCCTTAATAACCGTAGTTGATATTAAGTTGGTATATCAATGATAGTCGTGCTAAAGTGCAAGTACATGATTGCTCATTTGCACTTCAATATATTCAGAAATTCACTTTATCACTTTTGGTAAACCAGTTGAGTTATACTTCGGTGGGAATGAATGTATATGTTACATTTGCAATGAATTTAATGAAAATATAAGATCAAGTGTTCACTAAAAAGCAGCCCGTTCACTATTCTTGACTTTTCAACAATCATTGTAACTATCAGATCTTGTTGATAATGTTAAAAAAGTTTATGGTGTATTTTCAGATAGAATATTGCATTCTTTTAAAAAAAAATCTTTGGTTTTAGAACGGCTCTGTTTTTGTTTATCTTACAGGTATCTCTACGTATAAATATATAGAATTTAAATGCATGTAGAATTATATTCAAA
This sequence comes from Lutraria rhynchaena, assembly GCA_008271625.1. Taxonomy (NCBI): domain Eukaryota; kingdom Metazoa; phylum Mollusca; class Bivalvia; order Venerida; family Mactridae; genus Lutraria; species Lutraria rhynchaena. The sequence goes on along the minus strand of VIBL01000019.1, from coordinate 1,673,831 downwards.
TAGATTACTTGAAACACAAAAGACTGGTAGGCCCACTTCGTCTATATCTCCAGTGATATGTAATAAAACGAGTATCACCGTTTTGAAACAAAGACAAAAAAAATGAAAATTCTAATAGTCTTACTTATTGTGCACTATTCGATTCACGTGCAATTAAGTTCTACTTACGTTTAATATCCACTCACAAAACGACGGTATTAACACAAAGAATAGAAAAAACTACATGCAATATACAAATATAAATCTATTGCACAGTTGCATACAGTAAACAGGTCAAAATGAACGTTAGTAACACGAGATATCTTAATGTTTTCATAAACATCTACACTTCCCCGATATATGTTACGCCAAACCGAATGCAGTTTACCTTGTAGTGTAAGGGTGCAAGTATTGTAATACGTACGCATGCATAATTACATCATTGAAGTTTTGTCAAATATTGCACCCCGAGAATACTCGACCATGCTGTGGCGATCACTACGTACATTTAATATCCACACACAACATGACGGTATTAACACAAAGAATATACAAACTGTAATGCAATGTTTAAATCGATTGCACAATTGTCAACAGAAAACGGGTTAAATGTATACCCCAAAAAGAACGCTGGTAACATGAGCTATCTGTATGTATTATAAACCTCGGCATGTCACCTATCTATATTATGCTCCAACCAAATTCATGTTATTTAAAGTTTACCTTGTAGTGTAAGGGTGCAAATATTTTAATAAGTGCTCATGCCTAATTACATTATTGAAGTTTTGTCAGATATTGCATCACGGGAATATTCGACCATACTGTGGAGACCGCTAAAAGTAATGTTATGAACCAGAACGCTGATGAGACTATATACAAATGTCAGATTTAAATGTGTTGACTTTAATGTCAGTCATAGAAAATATATTAAAAGCCTCACTAACAGCGGAGTGTGTCGACCATCAACAAGACACCGAATCATTATTTAAGTTGTAACATTTTATTTATTTTAAAGGTGTAACGTATTGCTGACAATTTGAGACCAGAATATTAGTACTTAAAATAGAATGAATATCAGTAAAATAGTTCCTGATTTATACATCACTTCAAATACGTAATTGGCAAATTCGTCTTTGTTGATGTGTTGTTGAATGCGTCAAATTGGATCTTTGCACAAAATACGATGTTTCATACATGTAGGATGTTTAGTAACGATTATTCTAACGCTAAATTTTTCTTATTAAATTAAAGACAAAATCCATGCTCTCGTGTATAATTTTGCATAATGATGACTCGTGCGCATGTTTCAGTACAAGGTCATAAATTTTCATACCAATGACAAATCACATGATGTAAATAAACGTTCGTACTACTACCGTCGTCTGCAATTTACTTTTCAGCAATCTAAAATGGCAACTGCGCCGTTGATATTGTTCATGAAATCTTGGAATACTGTGGCATCTATTTTGTTCAAATATTCAACCAAAATTGTCAAAATTACCGACGGATTGTCTAATTTTCGGAACAGCCAATAGAATGCGTCGCTAAAGGTAAATACAGGCGCGTAGTTGACAGTGTTTATTTTACTACGCATAAAAAAAACTAGATTTTGTTTCATTTATTAATGAAAGCAGACGAGTCAGAATGGAAATAGATCGTTATTTTTCGTGCAATATTGTGACATATAACATGATTTTAAGTTTGTATGCGGAATAATCTGATCACGAAGGCCGATAAATAATTTATTGAAATATTTTTACACTCTAAAATGGCTATACATTACGTAAGCCAAATAAATTCGTTAAATTAAGTTTTATAAAAAAAATATTTGTGTTGAATTGAATAAAAAATTTCGCCCAACAACAGCTATATCTCCACACCTGAGTTAATATCATAAGAGACACGTTATAAGTAACTCTCATTAATGAGAACAAATTGAAATCGTAGAAAAAAGCATTGCCGAAGTACTATTGTTTATATCATCTTGTCATTCTACATCATAAAACTCAATATAATACGATACGATACGATACGATACAATACGATACGATACGATACGATGGAATGAATTAATTCATGATTTTGGCCACCATCCCAAGACATATTAATATTACAATATTACAATAATTGTTTACCATCTACACAAATTATACAAGACTAAAAAAACATTTTTAACAGCTTGATAGTGGTGGAACATTTTTGAAATTAAGCAAAACGTTGCGTATGAGACTAAGAAAACTCAAATTATTAAGAAACTTCTCAGCGATTTCTTTTCATCATGTTTATTAACAACATGAGAAATTGTTTAACGATATAGATGATAGTGTTCATCTATTGAAAATATTAGCAAAATAAGTGCACGCAGTCAAGATCCTAACTTTCCAGATTAGTTATAACTACACTATGACACTTTTTGAGGAATTTTGATTATTAGTAAGAACTATTCTTTGATGAACTGAACCAAGTTCTTATCATCGTTTTTTGTTTCATAATTATGTGCATATACCACGCCAAGTATTTACCAGCGATATGTTTAATAAACTAAACAATACCTGAGCACAATAATCAGGCAACTGAGCCTATAAGTAACTTAGGCCATACCAAATCTTTTTTTTTCGTTTAGCGTCCGCGAACGGATAGGTTTGAGCCTCTGTAGAATGAAAAAAAAACACTTTTCTTACGACAAGAAGTACATATCTGACATTGTAACCCCTTTACACATTTACGCCATTTTTATTCGACAAAGACGTTTGAATTTAGATGTAAGCTGTAGCATTTGGTCAATGAGTTAAAACAATAATCAAGAATTATACATGAAATAATATCTTTTAAAATAAATAAATTAATAGATTGTTGGACAGGTGTAAATTAACTTTTATTACACAATTATGCGGATGTCATGTTTATCCACATTCTTTATTGACATTCTACACGTTTTTGTGTACTTTAGTATGTGTATTGTAAAAACTGGAAAGATTCAATGAGGACCTTCTCAGAAAAATACAAAACAATTCTTATTAATGTGTCGAAACACAATAAGAACTTTCTAAGAAAAATACAAAACAATTCTTAACAATGAGGCGAAACACATCAAGTACGAAAGGAAACGTTTAAGTACGAAAACGTAACGAATGGAAAATACTCATATTTCAAACAATAAACCAATAAGTAGAAAGAAAAATACATGATAACCACAATGGAGTGTGTGGTAAACTAAAAAATACTACATTGCCGTGACTGTCCAAGCATATAACGTCAAATTAGTCAAAATATTAACCTCTCTAATTCTCTCAAGAGGGAGGATTGCCGCCAACTTCGAGCTTAAACAAAAACTGTAACCTCTGATAATCGCTGTTATCGCGTAGTTTAGATGCCACTAAACTTACTGTGTTGAAAAATTTCATCAATGATATCGCAACGCAACTTTTCAGAAATCACTCAAATTTCTAATAACTGGTGTTTACAGATGGCTAAAACATTATACTACGCATAACCAATAAGCACTTTGTCCAATTCAAATCAAGGAAGCAGATATTTCATCTTTTTTCTCCGAAATATCGTCAATTTCGTTTCGTCCATGTGTAGTATATTGTATTAGCTATCTGTAGACACCAGTTATTAGAAATTTGAGTGATTTCTGAAAAGGCTGCATAGTGATATACAAGCTTGGTGCAGAAACTGTCATCTCGAAAGTTGTAACCTTTCTATATGTATATATATGACAAAAGTGCTTTGGTCCGTGTGGCCATTTTAAGCCTTAATTCACCATTTAACATATCTTCCCTTCGTATTTGCCCCTTTGCATAATTCTAAAGTCATATTAACATTCAGTTTGCTTAAATGTTTAATCAATATTTAATTGTCAATGAATAAGAAATTGAGCAATTTTACCGGAACGCGAAGAAGAAAACGAATACCTCGGGTATGTTTTTGAACGGAAAACTGGGGGTTCATCCTTAATTTTATACAATCGTCATTTATTATCGATTGACAAAGCAAAAACATTAAACTAAGAACCTTAAACCTATTGATTTTTCTTGATTACGGCGCCAGGGCCGGCCTTCCCGTACAAAAGTGATTCCGGCCTTTCTCGGTCCGCCGTAACATCGTGTTTTATACCAGCTTTGGTCCATAACCATTCCTGATTTTATCCCGTATTGCTATAGCGATCTCGTGGTATATGATCCTTTTGAACGTGAAAGAGTTTTAACTCAGAACCAGTCTGATGTTAGTTAATGTTGAATTCCTTACATCAGTTGTCTTTAGTTTTCTAGCAGATTTTTGTTTTTATTGTATTTATGCGACTTATTGTCACTGGGGTTTAACGCCGTTTTTCAACATTTTTTTAGTTATATACGGTGACCGGTTCACCAAGCCAACTTTCCTGGACTGAACACTAACCAGTACTAACTTACCCTTCCGCAAGGAGCTGGCAACATTTCCATATTTGGAGGAAAATCAACATTTTTGTCAAATTTTCATAGAAGGGTATGACCTGCCGTGACCGGGATTTCCGGGTTACAAGTCCAGAGCACTAAACACTGGTACACGGCCGCGGCCTGAAATAGGTACAATAGGGTCGCCTTGTTTTATGTAATAATTTGCAGATTTTACGCGGGTACTCAACGTTTATTGATTTGCTAGAACAAGAATTGAGAAATCAAAATAATGTTCATCCATGTGACATCCTTTTATTTGATGAAAACATTTCCATTTGTTTATATGTAAATGTGATTTAATTATCCTTTACTGAGCCTCGACAATATGCAATGCAGGTAAATTAACTGTGTTATCAACAAATGTCGGAATGCATGTGCGAATGGACCTGCAAATTGTTTGCATTGACAAAGTAGAACTTATCTTTTCAAACAACGTATTCATATCACGTTTTACCGAGGCTAACCAAAAGTGACTTTGCTTAAGAACTGGTGCGAGTAAGGGCCTTTGAATATGATAAAGAAATTTTTAAAAAAATATTTGGTGTGTTCCATGTTTTTTTTTTCAATTGAAAAATGTAAAATTTTGGATGTGCAAGAATCTGCACAGCACGAATGATTTTATGATAAGCTGCCGAATGACTAAGACGGTACCCTCGGATAGGTAAAATGAAGCAGGTGAGCGTGTTTTATCGTAGAGTAATGTTTACTTCAGTATATTCGTCAACGATGCACATCGTGGTAAAAAAATGTATAATTCTATCGTTTTCTTTAATCGAGTATATCTTTTCTAGGTCGTCTGAATGGTTAAATATTTCAGCTAGATACTAATGTAAAATATGAGTATCTATCAGGTTTTAGAAAAGGGTTTCCAATGAAACTTGTCTCATTCATCTTAAAGATTATATTCGCTTCCACTTTGTAGGCATGATTCTATTAGATCTCCAAAAAGCATTTGGCGCAGTTAATCATAGTATTCTTTTAATGAAACTGAGAGCCATGGGTTTATCGGATCAAGCTGTTCTGTGGCTATCTTCTTATTTGTCAGACAGGAAGCAATTGGTTGAAAACTCTGGGGTGCTATCATCATCGGTCTCTATAACTTATGGTGTTCCTCAAGGTTCTATTTTAGGTCCCCTACTTTTTCTGATATATGTTAATGACATGTCAGCAGCAGTCAAGAACAAGTTACTACTTCATGCAGATGACACAGCTATTTTAGTCTCAGCAAAAGACAAAAGTTATATTGAAATTATGTGACCTCTGATCTAAATACTGTTAGCCAGTGGCTTATCTGTAACAAACTCTCTTTACATCTGGTTACGACAGAGTCTATCCTTTTTGGCCATCATAGGAGTCTTAAATCTCAATCCAATTTTAAAAAAGAATGTAATGGTCAAACAATTGAATCAAAATCATTTGTCAAGTATCTTGGAGCGACCATTGATCAGTTCTTATCTATCTTTTGAATCCATGGCTAGGGCAGTGATTAAGAAATCCTGTTCCAGATTAATATTTCTATACCGTAAAAGTGAATATTTAACATGTCACACTAAAAGGCTACTGGTTAATTCACTAATTCAATGTCATTTTGACCATTCTTCCTCTGCTTGGAACTAAGGTTTACTTCAAGATCTCAAATACAAATTACAGGTCACTCAAAATAAGATTATAAGGTTTGTTTTAGATTTACATCGAAGAACACGTATTGGTAAAGATCATTACAAAAGCCAAAAATTGCTTCCTATTGAACATAGGGTCAATGTAATAATTTTTTTTCATGTTTACAGGATACATTCTGGATTTCCACCGACATATTTGAAAGAAAATTTTACTCCTGTTAGTGATGTATACTCTTATTCCACCGGGTTTAGGTCAAAAGCATATTCCTCTGGCACTGATCTTGAAATGACAGATAGTGTTAGGTTCTCAATCCCAGTGGTGAAAGGTTTTGGAAAGAGGTCATTCGCCTATAATAGTTGTAGTTTATGGAATATGGTGTAAGGAATGTCCATTCCACTTCCTCTTTTAAGCACAAGGTTAAAGACAATCTGCTAATTTCTATTGATAATTAAACTTAATCACATCCTTTTATTTTAGCTATGAATTTTATATCCTGTTTCATTTTAGTGACTACACCGAGTCAAGTGTTGTTTTAATTTGTACGGAAACTTGTAGCATATTTTTACTAAGTCATTAACTATGGTGAAATTTATTGCATTTATTGTTCCACTGTAACGTATTTTTTTAGTTTCATACTTTTATAGCTCGTAATGCATACTGCACTGTGATAAATACATAAGTGATATTGCATCTTAACTTGTGGTGCTATTTTATTTATAAGTTTATTATAAATTATTATATTATTTATTACATTATGTATAAGTGATATTATTTATTATTATATAAAAATCGATGGTTATTTGCATTTGTCTGTTAGCACTGTATATCTAAGTAACACAATGGAAATAAGGGTATTGATTTAACCTTTTTTGTGTTATCCTTACTATATAATGTTGATTGACGTGGCTTCTTTAATTCATACCTGTTTTTCATTGTCTGTATGTTTTAATGTACTTGCCATGTTTGTCGTAACATTTTATAGTGAAATCTATCCGTCCGTCCGTCCGCCCGTCTGTCTGTCTAACTATAGTATTATTCCCCGAGAATACATTTTATGTTCACGGAATATTACAGAAGAATTTATTTTGATTTCGCCTGAACGTAAACCTTAGATAATACGAATAATATAAGTGAGGGTTCTAATGCTTGTTCGTGCCAGTGATATGTAAGTGGTAGCTTAGCATCTTCCCGATCCAGTAAGAAATTCAGAAGACCATGAAAATGAGAGAATTAAAGAAGGTAAAAAAAATAAGTCGGTATTTCTGACAACTTCTCAACGAACGCTGCATGTATGATGTATGTCTCATAACTGAGCGTTGTCAATTACGCCTGGAAAAACATGCAGGTATGGTATGAGTCATAGCTCGTTGATGTGCCGCTAAATGTACTGATAGATAACCTCGGTTATCTTTAGTGTGTGTTTAGAAATCAACTTTTCTAGTATTGACTTCAATATTTTTGGTGTATGTTACAAAAATGCATGTAGTATTAATACCATACTATCAGTGGTCTTTTAATTAAAGTAGTAATTCGCAAAATAATAAATGGTATCCCAGCAGGGTGAGAGAAACTCAATTTAATGTGCAAAACGTAATTAGACAAAACTTTCGCAGATTGAAGATCGAAATCCACGTTATTTGAATTGTTCAGTTGTCTCGGAAAGTTGATAATGTGACCTTGGTGATTCAAATATGAAAACTAAGATAAAAAACAACCCTGAATCTTAATTCAAATTAAATAAAAAGGGTTTTCTGGTGATTATGTTTGTTGCAAAGTATGCTTACTTGCGATTTTAGACATTCATAGATTGAAAGAAATCAGTCAGATAAGTCAGTGTTTCAATGATGAACATTCTTTTTTCACAAAAATCAACTACCGTGTCTCGTGGTAAAAATCAAGTCTGCAAATAAATTCTGACAGAGTCAAATGTACTGTTATTATTGAATAAATTTGTTATACTAATGTAAGATAACAAAAAGTATAGATATCTATGTAAATGTTCGCTCATAGTTTTGTCCTTAAATGTAAAGATTGATACTTTGACCTCAGATGTAGAATTCTCAACTGGAAGTTTAAAGATCATGATTTCATTCCGTGTCAATTTAGATCAAGTCATGATATCAAAGGCCATTTTGTATCCTCCGAATCTCTAATGAATGCGCTTTTTTTATCTGTTATCCAAAACACTAGTGTTATACTTGCGTTCATGTCTAACTTCAAATTAGTCACATGATATATTCGTTTAAACCAGTGTCCTGATATTGTCTTTATGTCTTCACATCCTAAACATGTTTTTTGTTGGATACCCAGCAGCCGTAGTTAGTTTAGTTTTGAATGAAGCTTCTAGATTAAGAACGAGTAATCTCCTTCGTGGATTAATTAAATTTAATCTGAAGTTGATTTCAGTCAATAACTCTGTTTGTATATGACTACAGCCTGGTTGAGTACTATGAAGTGAGAAGAAGGCAACGGTGGTCGTATGTTTTAGATTGGCTTCTACTGGTAACGTTTGTGTCCGATACATCATACAAAGCAACGATTGGAACGTATTATTTTTTTTAATCATTTTCCTTTCTTTTTATGCCATTTCAGTGTTAATACATCTTTCGGATATTTTCTACGATACACAATACATAACATATGTATATGGGGCCTCCGTGGTCGAGTGACTCCTCTCCCTGCTTTGACTTCAAATCTCCTCCGTGACAAAATTTCACAAGTGAGAAAGCTGTCCAGCTAACGTACGGAAGGTCAGTGGTTTTAACCAGGTGTGAACCTAGGGTATTCCTTCACTGTTTAAGCCGGAACGTCACCAAATGACTATGGCTGTTGATATGACGTTAAACTGGAGCAAAAAACATACCTGAACATGTATATACCAATTTGAATTCCTTTTTGAACTAATAGTTTTGATATGGTCTACATAAAAATGTCAGCCTAAGTTAATCGTATTTTTCCTTTATCAGTGTGATATTTTGTTTGAGTACAAGTTAAAGTGATACATAAAAGTGGTACACCAAAGGTGGAATATGTGTAAATATACAAACATACAAAGTGTAGCCAATCTTAATCTCTTTAGAGAACAACTGTATTTTGCCTTCTATGTAGCTTAGATGATATATGTTTGCAAATTTTTACTCTTTCCTTAATTGTCCTTGATAGCTCATTATATACTATGTGAAATAACATACATTTTCACCATTTTGGTTAGAAGTAATTTGCTGCTTCAAAATAACTTGATTCGGTGTTATTCACAAATCTTTTCAACACACACACATTTCAGCTTGACAAACATCTTTTAAATTGCCTTTTTTAAAGTACGTTTTATGTACCCTTCCTAAAATAAATCGAGCTTTGACCCAACTTTACCACAGGCACTTCAAAACTAAAAAAACGGGTTTGGCTGTTTTGTAAATTTTTCTGTCTATAAAAGGTGTATCCTCTTGCAAAGATTTTAATGCAATGTAATATAAACTGTGTGATTTTTTCATTTAAGGTTTTCGTATTCATGTCAAAGTAGACTCAATCTAAGCTTTATCATTTTTTCAATAGGAGCAAAGTTCATATCTTGCATTATCTGGGACAGGCGGACATCTCTTACGAGTATAATCAGTAACTAGTCAGGCTTTAAAGGGGTCGATTCAAAAATGACATCAGAGTATCATGACAATATTAATGAAAAAATACAAAAAAGTCCTATAAATATCAATAATCTTAATATTTGATGATTATACGTATAAAAATAAAATTAATTTTTGTGTTGTTTTCGTCCAGAATGACTTATGCTACAGATATTTATTCTATATCTGAAAACCTAAACATGTGCTATATTAAATTCACTGTAAACATTGAATTAAACATTCTTTTATTCTTTGCCATCAAATGAAAGAAGTTTCTTTGTATATGACAAAATACGCCTGTATGAAACTATGTTTCTACCCGAAGAGTGAAATTGCATTTTGTCCCACGCGCAACATGTCAATAGTAGACAGTAACTATGCAAAATTATGCGTGCTTATATTTGTAATTAATCCAAAAATAGCCTTAGAACAACAGTCTGCAACACCATACTAAAATACTGTTTGTAACTGTGTTAAACATACTATAAGGGAGGAATCGTGGTCTAGAGGTAGAGCGTCCTACCTCTGATCAGAAGGTCCTAAATTCGAATCCCAACTGCGACTAGTTTCGTTCATGATCTTCACAATCCCATTTTTCGGACGCAGTAGGCTACTGGTGTAGTGTCCAGGAAGCGCACCCAAGTGTGATTAATATAAGCAAAATTGCTTGTTTCAAAAACTAAAATAAATTAGTATAAACTAAACATATCATAACAACAATTATAGTAATATAATACTAGTTATAATAAACAAAACAGTATGCATTACTATAAATCAAATAAATTATGAAGTTACATCCATATTGGGTCCTTGCAAGTGTATGAAATTGTATGCACTATAATAATGGCTTGTCTCTTATATCATTTACTATATACATATTCATAGTTTCTTCTATGACAATGTTTTCTATTACAATATATTTTACCCCCCCCATATCAACGTCTGTATTTGCTGACAGTATCCTTGTTGCGTATCATATCTGATGCTTTCTCGGCTATCATTGTTGTTGGTGCATTAGTGTTGCCCGCAGTAACGTCTCGAAACACAGACGCATCAACAACACGCAGTCCTTTCACGCCTTTCACACGCAATTTAGGATCAACAACTGCAAGAGGGTCATTTTCGCTTCCCATTCTGCAGGTACACGAATGGTGGTATTCTGTATTACTTGTGTGACGAATAAAACATTCCCAATAATCATCAGAACGGAATTCATATTGTGAACAAAACGACAGTTTATTTCTATTTATGTCAACACCAATATCTTTCATGGTTTTAGTTTCAGAAAGTCTTTCCCACGCCCGAATACCAGCAATCATTGTTTTTATATCTCTGTCATCAGAATAGTAATTCGGATCTATTGCCGGATAGTCAAATGGATCGGAGCTCCTTAATGTAAGTTTCCCATGACTATATGGATGTGTTAGACAAATATCAGCGGTGAGACCATATGGTGTATCGAATTTGCCTATATATTCTTCAGCAACACTGTCATTCCAAGCTACTAAGTTTTCAGCCAAAAGGAAATTAAAAAATATAATTTGAATATCTGGTGCTGCTTTTCCTCGGTTAGATTCATCTGCATATAAAAATGCTGACCCATCCAGGCTGGTGCGGGCTAGAGGACCAGTCTTGAAATAGTTATATTGTAAAGAAGTCCAAGCACTTTGGAATGATGCTGGATTTACACTTATCGGTTTGTTTATTGGACTTGGGAATAGTACCAGTTGGTGATCTTTAAGGTATTGGCCAACTGGTAAATCTTTTACCACTTTGATTCCATGACGTTCTAGCTCTTCCTTTGGGCCAATACCTGACAACATCAGTAACTGGGGGGAGTTAATGGCGCCTGCAGATAAGATTACCTCACGAGTTGCTTTAACGTAGTGTTTCTTATTATCCTTAATGAAAAACACACCCTTTGTGACATCATCTTCTATGTCCAATTTCGTAACGAAACTTTTAACAGATATATGAAGATTTGCCTTTCTTCCAGCGGCACCAAGATGTTCTATAGCAGTACTGCTACGTACAGCGTTACGAAGGTTGCTTTGAACTCTACTAAAGCCTTCCATATCCTCACCGTTATAGTCCACCTCTTTATACCCAAGTTCTTTTCCGGCTGCGACGAACAAATCAGTCAATCCTGAGGCCATACTGTACGAGACAGCAATGGGGCCTCCAGTACTATGATAGGGAGATGACTTAAGCTCATCAATCTGAATGTCTTCCGACTTAAGAAAGTATGGAAGGACATCCTTGTAGCTCCAACCCTCACACCCTTCCGCTGCCCAGCTATCATAGTCAAATTTACTGCCTCTGGTATATTGCAAACCATTCATGTTTCCACTTCCTCCCAATACCTTCCCTCTTGGAAAGTAGAATCGGTTGTCCTTCATTCCTTTAGCAGAATGTGTTTGTTTTTCGGTTATGTATTCCCAATCGTAATTAGAACGCATTAATACGGCCCAACCAGGTGGTTGAAAGAACATTTCACTCTCAGCGAAATGTCCCCCGGCTTCTAACAACAGCACTGTTTTATCGGCATCCTCAGCAAGTCGAGCTGCAACAACGGAACCTGCAGTACCTCCTCCCACGATAATATAATCATATTCGTTATTAACGGTGTCTGTTAATATGTCATATGATTCTTGTCTAGGAAACCATCGGTACAAAAAGGCTATGCCGATGAGAATGACACCTGTCCAAAACTGCATGCCCATGGTTGTTACCTGTAAATGTTTTGTAAATGAAATTAGAATTGAACACATGAGTGTTTGATCATATTTGATTTAAATTAATTTCTAGCCTGGACATGCTTATTATAATGTTTAAGCATTCAGTTTTCTTATATACACACGTTCTAAATTATGAACCCTCAATTATTTTTCTTTTGTCACGTTTTAAACCTTTAGTTGAACTGTCAACATGTTTCTCTATTTGTGTTATACACATCTTACAACTAATTAATTTCTAAATCAGATGTAAACATGTATACAATAAAGTACAGTAACTAATTAATTCGCGCAGTTTGTTTAAGTTTTGTTTTGTGTGTTTGTTTAAGTTTTGTTTTGTGTGTTTGTTTAAGTTTTGTTTTGTGTGTTTGTTTAAGTTTTGTTTTGTGTGTTTGTTTAAGTTTTGTTTCGTGTGTTTGTTTAAGTTTTGTTTCGTGTGTTTGTTTAAGTTTTGTTTTGTGTGTTTGTTTAAGTTTTGTTTTGTGTGTTTGTTTAAGTTTTGTTTTGTGTGTTTGTTTAAGTTTTGTTTCGTGCATTTGTTTAAGTGTTGTTTTGTGTGTTTGTTTAAGTGTTGTTTTGTGTGTTTGTTTAAGTGTTGTTTTGTGTGTTTGTTTAAGTTTTGTTTTGTGTGTTTGTTTAAGTTTTGTTTTGTGTGTTTGTTTAAGTGTTGTTTTGTGTGTTTGTTTAAGTTTTGTTTTGTGTGTTTGTTTAAGTTTTGTTTTGTGTGTTTGTTTACTCGAGCAATAACGAATAATAATTTTATTGAATCTAACTGAATCTTTATGTTAAATTATGAGGATTTAAAACGTTTTAACACATAACATTAGGTTGAAAGCCTCTCATTTTTAGAGTGCACAAAGAGCTTTTTTATAAACGCATAAGATTGTATATGTATTTTGAATCAATAACTTTGCCTTTCAATCAATCTGGTTAGTTCCGGCAGAGATTGTTTTGATTTTACCACTGACGTGTTTCTTAATCATAGTGTTTGTATCTAATATTTGATGTATTACTTTCTTCATCAAGAAGCAGTGTCCAAGGTGTCATACGTACATATAAATATGATTGCTCCTTGTGTAATCTTCACCATTAAGAATTAAGTTTAGTATTTAGTGACTCTGTGACCAGAATAATAAACTTTACGAGTGGTGTTATAATCATTTACTAGATAAGGCACGATATTGTTTTATTTTTCTGGTTACTTGACCAAAGAAGGGTAGATTGGTCGCAATACTTTCTATTTTTTCTAAGCAGGTCTTTCGTATTTTTTTAGGTACGAATCGTCCTAAAATATTTTCGTCATACCACGATTGATAGCATTTTTATTATTTGCTATTGGAAACGAATTCTTTTCTGGCATAAGGGTCAATTTATGCATATGAATACAAATATAATGACTTATGCCTGTCTTAACAATGCCATATGTCCTGAAAATAGTTCCCTCTGTTTAATCGTATTTGGTAATGGTGTGGAGATGGTCGTGGCTATTTTTATATTCATTGTAATTTATTTAATTGTTCCCCATATTGTTTTATAATACTATACTCATTATAATCCTTTTACCGAAATAAAATATATCTGAATATACCTTATCAAACCGACTTGTTATCGAAACATGTTGCGAAAGAAGTTTTTGCTTTTCAAGTTATTTATCATGTAAAATGTAATCTGTGTGACATGTTTGATCATGTTTGTTGAATACATTATGCTTGTCTTGAACATTGACAAACGTGTTTGGTCATTACCATTCGTGTGTTTTATAATTTGTATAAATATATAATTTGCATAAATATATAAGGTTAAATAGATCTTCGAGTGACGGTGCTTTGTAAAGATTAAAACAAACGTGCGTAGACGGAGTTGCTGTCCTGAGAGTCATTAGAGTGTGTGAAGCTTTGTTTTTCAAAGTAACTCAAAATATAGAATATTAAATATAAAAAGATACATACGTGATTTTAAAGTCCGTAAGTTTCAAATACTATCCAACGAATGAATAATGAACTAGTTCTAGTTGAACAAGTTAACAAGCACAGCATTTGATTTAAACTCCAGTTTATCAAAGCTGTCACCTCACTGTTCTGAATTCAAAACACATAATCTTATATATAATGATACGTAATGCATCTCAGTCAGTCAGTCACCTGCAAATATGCAGTAAAGATATTGAGATAAGTGCGTGGTGAGGATTGGAGTGTACTGTTATGAACGCTACACCGCAAATTTTATAATCAAGGTCAAGTTTAGTGCGGTTAACGTGGGGTGACCATTTGTTTCTGTTTGTACTTGCAAATTATTAGATTTGCATTAAAAGGCCGAATGGTGCTGTTTTGAAAATTTTGAACCAAACAAACACAGAATTCTGCCTTACAGGTTTATGTTTATGCGTAAGTTGTGAATCAAAAGCAATCGGAAAATGTAAATACTCTTAATTATCAAGACGACCCACATAAAAAGCTTGCTACACAGCTGATTCGTAATTAGGTTATCATTATACTGCATTGCTACACCATACAAAGCTTACACCCTATAGAGCTTAGATGTAAGCGCTATACATTTTCAAGCAATGCATATAGCTTACCGTAAGCTCCATGTGTTAATGACAACGTATAGAGCTGACATAAGCTTTATGCGTTTATGATAACGTACAGAACTGACGTAGTTTCTATGTGTTTATGACAACGTATAGAACTTACGTAAGCTTTATGTGTTTATGATAACGTATAGAACTGACGTAAGCCCTATACGCCAAACATATACATCTACATTTTTCAGGTAATTTGTTTGACCTATAGAGCTTACATGCCAAATTACCAAAATTAATGGCCGGTATTTAGATTTCGTTTTTTTTGGTGTGTATTTTTATTTTCACAAAAAAAAACGAAAAAAAAACAACAATGCACAGCATATTGCTACTTTTGCAATTCAACCTTTTTGAGTTCTTCCCCTTGGCTCAGGTTTATATTTCAATGGTTCTGTGAGTAACTTGTCTTACATTTCTTGATCAATTGTCAATTGACGACGGTAACCCAGAAGAAGTATGGTCAGTTACATGTAAAACACTTCACAATTCAGTGTCATGCGGCAAATATTCTCTAATGATGAAAGTCGACGTAAAAATACCCAAATCTAGTACATTATGCCTGTGTGAAGACTGATAATGTCAAGTGGCGAATATTTTCATATGATGAAAGTCGACATAAAAAATGCCAAATCTAGTAAATTACAACCGTCTCAAAAGCCTGTGTGAAGACTGATTAACAGTGGACAGAAATTCGAGTAGCTTTCTGGACATTACTGCTTACGAAATGAAACAAATAGCAAATTCACTTTTGGCAGATGCTGAACATTTTGTATTAGAAAATACGTACAGACGGCTTTTACCAGAATGCGAATTTACCATTCCCCTTTCCTTTAGAAAAGCAAAGGCAATAGCTTTTGGTGCAGATATTGTAAGCATAAAGGAATCACAATATAAAAGATCTTCAAATCTGCTAACTGGAGTGTTGGGGACGGCAATGTTATACTGTAAGTGACAAAGGATACTTGTGCTGCGACAGTGTCAATGATTATTAGTCTCAACATGAGCGTAAAATAATGGTGACAGGAAAGTGCATATTTTATTGTAGGTTTCATGGTACATATACTTTATAAAGAAATAGAAAATCACTGTATATCACCAGTTAACCCTTTGCCTCATATTGCCGCATTTTCCTGCATCTGCAGCAGACGACTCATGAACCGTGCCATAAGAAGTCATTGCTTAATTCGGACAATGGTTTCTTTTATCACAATGTTTCCACTCTGTCAGAAAGAATTAAATCCAGTTTTCTGAAATAAATTGATTATGTGTGTATTTTCTTTGAATTTGGAAAAGTCCAAAAACTTGGTGGTGGTGGTCTGTCAGGTTCGACAATGACATTTATGTGCGGGGGATGGGTTCGAAGGTGGCTATGGAGTCCAAGACGGGAACGGAAAGCACGTCCTTAGTGGGGGGCAAATAAACTGGCTTGGAGATCTGGGTGTCCTGGTTGCTGCCTTTCTTTCCGCATGAGCCTCAGTGATACTGTCACATCTGTTTGCCTCGAAGGTCTCTGCTGCTTCAAAAACAAGTGCACGCCATGCAGATCGATCCTGAGCATACACCTCGAGCTGTTTTGTGGCTATTCCAGTGTGGGCAATTGATGCAATCTTTGAAGCGTTTCAGTGGCCTGTCTTGCTTTCGAGTTCGCCGTAGATGAGTTGTTTTTGGAATTCTGTCATCCTCCATCCGAATGACATGTCCCGTCCATCTGAGCTGTGCTTTCAGGATCATGGCTTCGATGCTAGTGGTCTCTGCTCGGTCCAGGACTTCAAGGTTTGTGATCCTGCCCAGCCATTTGATGCCCATGATTGAGCGCAAAGCTTCGCATGTGAAAACGCTCCCACAGTTTGATGTATCTTCTGTATAAGGTCCAAGTCTCACAGCTATAAAGAAGACTGACGAGAACCACTGTCTTGTAGACTTTGAGCTTGGTAGACTGTCGGATATTATGTTGGTTGAACACATGCGCTCGCAGTCTGCCCAGAGCTTGGCTGGCCTTGCAGATTCTGGCACTGATCTCTTTGTCAAGGTACTTGAACTCTTCTACATTCTTAGGCTCTGTTCCCTCGATCGAGATGGATAGGCGACGATCTGTTGTGGGAGGGTTGGGCTGGAACAGCACTTCTGTCTTTTCAAGGCTGATAGTGAGGTCAAACAAGCAGGATACTTCGGCAAATTTATTGACAATGAGCTGGAGGGCAGATTCCGTATGTGCCATCAGGGCACAGTCGTCGGCAAAGAGGGCCTCCAGGATCAATTGTTCAGTCGTCTTGGTTTTTGCCTTAGGGCGACGGAGTTCAAAGAGAGACCCGTCCAGCCTGTATCTGATGAATACTCCATCCTCAATTTCTTTGACAGCGTGACTGAGAACGCAGGCGAAGAAGAGATTGGACAGCACTGGGGCTAGGACACACCTCTGCTTCACACCATTGGAGATCTCAAAAGGCTCAGACGCCTCTCCTCCAGAAAGCACCAGACCAGTCATATTGTCATGAAACAGACGGATCAGGGTCACAAATTTTCTGGGGCAGCCAAGTATCCGAAGAACCGCCCACAGTGCAGCTCTGTTTACAGTGTCGGACGCCTTGGTCAGATCGATGAAGACTGCATACGGATCTAGATTCTGCCCTCTACATTTCTCCTGTACTTGACGAACGGCAAGGATCATGTCGGTCATGCTTCGTCCTGGGCGGAATCCACATTGGGCTTCTGGTGGATTATGCTCAGAGATGTTGGAGATTAAGCGATTAAGGATAATACGCGTCAGGATCTTGCCAGCAAGGCTGATGGTGAGGCTAAACAAGCGGGAGAAACAATAGACAGGAGAGATATGCCTCGGTAGTTGCCACAGTCAGATTTGCTACCCTTGTTTTTATAAAAGGAAACGACTGTGGCATCTCTGTGTTCCTGGGGTATGTCCTCTTTCTCCCATATGCTGCAGAGAAGGTCGTGGAAGGCGTCAAGGGTTACTGGTTCTGCAGCCTTGTAGGTTTCTGCGGGGATCCCATTCTTACCAGGGGCTTTTCCTGAGCTGGTCGGCTTGATTGCCTTCTGAACTTCTTCCATGCTTGAAGGGAGGTCGAGGCTGTCTAGTGTGGGTCTTTCGTGGATCTGGTCCACAACCTCACTGCTGACAGTGGAGGGTCTATTGAGAATGATACTGAAGTGATCTATCCATCTTTCATTAAATTTTATGGCTTTCTTCTCTTTCAGCAGCGTGCCGTATGTTGACAGGAAGGGGTTGTGTTTGGTCGAGATGGTCCATATACTGATTTAATAGCACTGAAGAACATCTTCGAGTTCTTAGTGTCAGTGTACAGCTGGACTTCGTCTGTCTTGTTCCTCCACTCATCCTGCATGAGGCGTAGGGCGGTTTGGGCACAGCGCTGGAGGTGTCTGAAGCAGTCTTGCTTAGAGGTGGAGGAAATGTCATTTCCTCAAAAATGCTTTTTGTTCCTCATCTAGGAGCTGTGTGATGGCTTCATCATTCTCATCAAACCAGTCCTGGTGCACTCTCTTCTTTTGGCCGAGTGTCGACTGGGCTACCTCTTTCACCATTGTGCTAAACTGGTCCTATTGATGAGTTGAGCTACCAGTAAGAGGTCCATGGGAGGTCATTTTGTCGTCCAGGCTGCTCACGAAGTGACCTCGGTGGTCTGGGTGACTGAGTTTGGCAATGTTGAATGATGGCCGGATATGCTTAGGTTTCTTCTGATGAGTAGGGGCGATGGAGAGCTTAACGACTAATCTAACAAGCCCATGATCAGTCCAGCACTCTGCTCCTCGAATGGCCCTGGTAGTTCTAAAGTCTCACATAAAACATCTCTTCTGAGGCAGATAACGTAATCAATCAAGTGCCACTGCTTGGACCTTGGATGCGAACATTTTCTAAATTCGAATTTATTATTTGGAACATTATAGTACATGTGTTCATTAAATACAACTTTGTATAGCAACAGTTGCTAACAGTTGTCACATTTGTACATTGAACGCTATAACTGTTACAGTTGAAGGCAAACAAAGACTATAAAACGGTATGCTTCAAGAGTAGAAAACGGACTGGATGTTGTCAGTCAACAATAGCAAATGTGGGATTACTTCCTGAAGAACCGAGGGTTCAATTCCAGGCCACTAATCCCAGGACATTAACTTCTGAGTCAAGAAACTGTAAGTAAATTAAGAAAATACAACTTTGGCATCATTAGCTTCTCTGAGAAATACAGCATGCTGCCTGCAAGATAACATGGCACTGAGTCATCAGACAGTAGCATGTTCACTCTTGTATGCAAGCACAAAATTTGGATTTGTATTCGTACATCGTCACATCAGTTGAGAATGTTCAGCCACGAGCCATTCATGAAAGAGCGACTGAAATTAAACAAGTGTTCCATGATCTTGGTCAGAAGATAAAGTAACAAGAGGACCATGATGGCCCTTTTTCGCTCACCTGAGTAAATATTGCAACATCTATGTTTTACCTGTGACTTGACCTGGTGACCTAATTTTTAACATGAGCTGACCCATGTTCAAACCTGTTCACGATATCATTATTACAAACATTCTGGCAACGTTTGGTGAAGATCAAATCAAAACTGTGACCTGGTGACAAAGCTTTTAACCCCAGATGACGGACAACAGACGCTGGAATAGATAGACTGATCATTATAGCCCACTGAGCACTACCTGCTCAGATGAGCTAAAAAGCGGTATAATATGAATAATAAGGCATATTTATACTCAAATAGTAAATATGCATAAATTAAAGGACCATAATGACTTTCACCTTTGAACTGGTGACATGGTTCACAGATGCAACACATCAACTCATTATACTGACACTTCTTTGCCTATTGAATCCTTTTTGCTAGACAACTGGAGGACTGGCAGTTTTTTGCATGGACTGGAATAAAGTTATACAGAAAATATCAAGTTAACATCACTTTTAGGACAAAAGGTAATGTTCTCATTGCAGCCTTAATATCAATGTGGTCATTGTCAAGTTGAATAACAAGTAAATATTGAAAACTAATAGGTAAATATGAGGTCATTACAATGAAGTGATCCTAATATTGAAGTGAGGTTATCCTATATAACGTCAAATTACAAACATTAAATGCACAAAGGACGACTGTGACCTTGACCTTATGAACTACCCATATGATTCTTCAACTTCAACACAACACATCTCATTATAGTGATAGTTTGTGCCAAATATATTCTATGTTCAATAACTGATGGTCAAATTATAGCTGTATCACCAACAATCAGAGTTTTTCAATATAACTTAGAGTAACAATATAGTATGTTTTTAGACCAAGCATTATAAAGTGCATTATTTATATCATAGTATTTACATAAAATCAAAGAGAAACAGATGTATAAAAACATAAGGTATGTAGGTATAAGGTACATATAATAATGTTTTATTAGTTAATTATCATTCTAGTAAACAAATACATAAAACATCTTCATTAATGATTTCTGTTGCATCAAGTGGAATATTTTGGCAAGTAGAATGAATTTAACACTGAATAACAATAATTATCTAAACAACTGTTCCAACCATTCATACAACTCTTTACTCATTATACTAACAATTTCACCATAAACTTGTCTTACTGTATCATAGACAGGCTAGGTAGACAACTTGACTGCATAAATTAATACATGTAGATATCTCGACATAACGGAAATACATCTTTATATACATCTATACCTGAGTTGAGCAGCACACACATTTATTTTCCACAATTCAGCATACAGTAGATTCTTCGTTCATCAGCTTACAGATTCTTTATTTTAACGCTGTATACTAAGCAAGCATACATGCACAAACATACACTCACAACTCATACTATAATAAAACAACCATGAACTGGCACTCATAATTCTTGACCAAGATTTTTATACACAATCCCTGTCTTGTTAACTGCGAATGCAATATCAAAAGTGGTATTTTACATTATGCTAAATTAAAAAGTGCAATGTAAATTTCATCAAACTATAAAAAAGTGATTTACTTCAGAAATAAACAATGATATAACAAATGATGGTAACTGGGGTTGTAGATCACAACAACTGATGGTAACTGGGGTTATAGATCACAACAACTGATGGTAACTGGGGTTATAGATCACAACAACTGATGGTAACTGGGGTTATAAATCACAACAACTGATGGTAACTGGGGTTATAGATCACAACTGATGGTAACTGGGGTTATAGATCACAACAACTGATGGTAACTGGGGTTATAAATCACAACAACTGATAGTAACTGGGGTTATAGATCACAACAACTGATGGTAACTGTGGTTATAAATCACAACAACTGATGGTAACTGGGGTTATAGATCACAACTGATGGTAACTGGGGTTATAGATCAAAACAAATGATGGTAACTGGGGTTATAGATCACAACAACTGATGGTAACTGGGGTTATAGATCAAAACAAATGATGGTAACTGGGGTTATAGATCAAAACAAATGAAAGTAATGGCAACTACATAAAAGACAAGAAGGCCAAGATGGTCCTTTTTCGCTCACCTGAGTAAAGATTTCAACTTCTATGGTTTTCTGGTGATTTGACCTGGTGACCTAGTTTTTAACCTGAGTTGATCCATGTTCAAACTTGTTCATGATATCATTAATACAAACATTCTGACAAAGTTTGAGGAAGATACAATTAAAACTGTAACCACTAGAGGGTTAACAAGGTATTCCAATGATTTGACCTGGTGACCTAGTTTTTTTACCTCAGAAGACCCATGTTCGATCCTAGCCAAGATATCATTAAGAAAACCATTTTGAAAAGGTTTGGAGAACCTCCAATCAAAACTGTGACCCCTAGAGTGTTAACAAGGGTTTTCTATGATTTTACCTGGTTACCTACGTGCTCAGGTGAGCTAAATAAGCCATACCAAAGCAGAGATTATAATAATGTCTATTTTCCTCCGTACTAGTATATGGAGAAGTTGCAGGCTCCTTCTGGAAGAGTAATTTAGTACTGGTTAGAATACAGTCCAGGAAAACTGGTTAGGTGAACCGGCCACTACATATTAATCGAAAAATTGTTGAAAAACAGTGTTAAACCCAGTGAAAAGAAAGATATCCACCAGCAATCTGTTCTTTCAAACACAAGGTCATGGAACAGTGTGCAAATGGACATAGTCACTACCGTCACAAGAAAGCTTAAAAACTATTCTATTTTTAAGCTTTATACGAGCGCACTGAACAAAACATTCAAAACCATTTTTATGTATGAGATGCACAATATGTGATGGACCATCACAGGAGTATTCATTTGTCAATAATGCATAACTGAGGCCCAAAAAATAGGTTTGCTTTCTGTAACACACAGAAAAAAAGATGGGTCAGCAGGTAGGGATTTTTTTTATAAGTGTTGAGACATCTTAACAATATTTTCTACAAGTAACCTCAGTTTAACCGATAACCCCAGACAAAAAAAATGAAAAACAACACTTTACTTTTGAGTAATTGTTATAACATTTTAAAGTCACTGCAAGTAGCTTTTTTGCCATGATCCGAAAGTCACCTGTTATTTACAAAGCAATGAGATCAAACAAGACTAAATTAGTGTTGTCATCCCCAGGTGTCACTTGACTAAATATTTGGTCGAAAAAAAATGAAGTTGGCAGTAAAAAAGATGGTTAGTTCAATTATAGGAAACAAACCTATATTTTTAGGCCTTACAGTGCAATGCCAAGTACAAATGAACAACAAGATTATGAAACATTATGTTAAGGAAATAAGGCATCTTCAAAGAGAAAATAAAATTACAGTATTCATTGATCCATGTTGTGACAACAGTTTGTGGTGACTGCAGGCTTAGTGAAAAACATTAAGCAGAATGTATGGCATAAATTTCTATAATATTGAAACACAAATGAGTTCAAATTATATTGATCATTTTATTGTGTACAATGCATGTAAAACATAAAATAAATATGGTACAAACATACAATGAGTATTTCAGAAAGCTTTAACAAGTTTACAAGTTGTTCCCTACCTAAGCTTGTTCTACAATAATAAAACAAATACAAATCATAGACATTAAAGTCTGTGACGTATTCAACACTGATATTTTTATTTTACGGAGTTAAATTCAAAATTAAATGTTTTAATAATTAACTCCATAAACAATAAAATGATGCTAATATACTCGCAATTCTAGTTAAAGAAACAAAAAAATTGTACAATGGTAATAAAAGACTGATAATTGACTGGGTATTTCCCCCGAAAAATAACAGTGTACTACTACTGTTATATCTAATACTGATTGTCAAAAAAACAATTAAGGACATTACGAAAGCCAGTTATACATAAAGACACTTGTAATTATAAGACATTAATATGGATAGGATCCTGTAAGTGCATTCTTGCCTTGTTATCTTAAAATTCATAATGACTGAAACTTTACCAATATTGAAATAATGCATACACACAAAGTGTACTGTCTCAAATGTACAAAAATTAACATAGAAATAAGGCAATGACATAAAACACGACAAAGGCAAACCAGAGACATAAACAATACATAGAAGGTCATGAAAAGCTATATGAAAATCAGTCAGTTCTAAATCTGCCATAGTAACAATAGGAATCTAACCATGTATTAACTACAAATTTCCACCTACTCTCACACTGCATATACATTGAAATAAAATTGTATGAGAACTACATCAGTAGTTGAGCAAGGCAAAAGAAGATGAGGCAGAACCTGGAGAAAAACCCTCAACACCAAACTGCAGTCAATAAAGCTGTATTTTTGTTAAGATTAGCAGTATATGTTTTGAAGTTTACATTCACAGTTTTCCAAGCTTGGTTGTGTCACTACATGTACTTAAAGTGTATACTACAAATAGTACAGTGTGCACACATACTGACAGTTTTCAAAAGCATTTCTGAGACAAATAATAGCACATTATATATTTTTCACACTGTTTTCAAGGACAATTTTAGAAAAAAAATTAACTTGTAATATTAGTAAATGCAAAGATACTTTTCAAAGGCAACTTTGTAAGTATTTATAGCACAGGAGACGATGACACTGTGTTTTCGTGGGCATTTATACCAAATAACAGTACATTTTTACAAATGTACTGTACCAGCTGAATTAAGGAAAATCACACAGGTATTAAATATAATTCATACCATTGTGTAGGCTTTCTAGGCCAGAAAGTTAGACTGGAATATTGATTACAGTACAACTAAACAAAAGCAGGTAATAAGCCACAAACAATGGGTGTAGTTATCAGTAGAAACAATTCCGAGATTCATGCACTGTCATATAGTGACCTCCATCTACTTTCAAGGTCAGCATTCAAGTTCTCAGAAGATGTATAGAGATTTCTAGCCTTCACATTAATAACAACTCCATGACTTAGTATAATGAGTTCAAACGATGTTAATCACACTAGGAAGTATAACTGTTCAAGATTCAGCATGTTCCATACATTTAAATATCGTATTTCTCTGAATGTTTGAAGTTCCTTCATAAATAGCTCCTAAAATGTAAACAATTGGTAATCATTAGTTAATAAGAACATTAAGCAATGTTGATTAAATTAATATTAAACACACAATCGAATCCTAGCACCTGATATACAAGGGACATTCAATCAAGTTCCCAGGCTTAGGAATTCAACCAAAGGCTTAGAAAGTATATAATGTACAGCACATGAGTTTATATCTTGCATCACTTTTGAACTTTGACCAGCCCCTCACTGCTGTGCGTTTGAATCCCATTCAGGGCCAGACAAACTGAGAGAACAGTCCAGCTAGCTTACAGAAGGTTGTTGGTTCTACTCAGTTGTATGTCTTGGGGCTTCACCCACTATCAAATCTGGAAAAGCCGCCAAACGACCTTGGCTGCTGGTGCGACATTAAACCCCAGAGAAAAAATGAGTGTCTACTATTATTGCTTACAGAGGCAATGACAATGGGTTGACAGTAAAACGTTTACAAATTATGGATGAAATGTTATTAAAAAGAAATCTTTGCAATTCCTCTTCCATGACAAACTTATGACAAAGTTCTTCGTTAAATCTAACTAACCTATCTTGCAATCACGGTAGAATTTTTCTACTGGATAATCTTTCGTAAATCCAACACCACCCATCCATTCAATGCACTTTGATGTAGTCAGGGCAGCTACCTATTGAGTAAATAATATTCAACAAATAAAGTGTCTATAAAATACAACCTTATATGTGGTAAGAAAATCTTGTATGTGATATTTTCACAAGTGTCATTTCAGTCATAATTCATCCAAAGTTAGCTCTGATTCCATCAAATTATAATTCACACAACAGAAAAATCTTAATAATGCCACCACTTACAAGACCTAAAAAAATCAATTGTAATAATAAGGAGGTCTAATTATTTAGTTAAATTATAGGAGAGTTATTGGAAACAGGTCTGAAGAACAGTAATAGTCTTTATAACAAGGTGGTTGTAAAGTTGAGATGGTCACTATTTGAGGTTTTACTGGGTAATAATAGTGAAATATAATTTCAGAAGAGTACAAATATTTGCATTCACATTTCACCTTGTCAAAGCAGTGAAAATTGAGTTATTTGAACATACCTCTGAAGAATAGTACTTGGCCATAGCAGCTTCTTTGATGACAGGAAGACCAGCTTCTCGTCGTCTTGCAGCATTATATACCAACAACTTAGCGGCTTCAATCTGTATGGCTACATCAGCAATCTGATGTTGCATTCCCTAGATATAAACAAGGTTATCTATTGATAATAATAAAATATTTCTCATCTATTAAGTCAAACAGGACCACAGCCTGTCAAACCTTCAAATCCAGTCTTGGTAAGTAATCATTTTTAACTGCTCCAAATATAATCTGAAAGGTATAATGCTGCCACACACCTTTTGATGGGTTAATAAAATATATATATATATGCATTGCATTCCCAATATATCTATAAACAAAATTATCTACATGCTATAATTAAAAGTACCAAGCATATTAAGACATACAGGAACAATCAATCTTAAAATCAAGTCCAAACAAGGTAATGTGACATGAACTACCAAATTATAATTGCCGCTTCATACTCTATTTTGATATAACAAAACATATTGCTTGTGTCCTTGATTGGTTTTTAATTACATTAGAAATTTGAACTAAACTGACACCAAAATTCATCTATTTTACTGAGAGAGTGTACCTGAAAATCACATATTCTCTTCCCGAACTGTTTTCTTTCTCTTGTGTATGGAACTGTAGCATTAAAACATCCCTCAGCTAATCCAAGCATCTAAAAAAGAAAAATTTTCACACTTAATATGATGTAAAGTATTCTGAAATATAGGGAATAGAAAGGATGATGTTACCAGTTACCAGTGGTTTGCTTGCTGGACCTGTAATTGGTGATCCGGGTTCAAATCCTTGTCACAGCAGGTCATAACCGTCTATTTCCTCCATATGTGGAGAAGTTGCTGGCTCCATGTTGAAAGGTAAGTTAGAACTGGTTAGTATACAAGACAAAATATGAGATTTGAGCTTGGAGATCAATCTCAAGTCTTATAACCTCGAGGCCTGTAAAAGAAATATTAATTACTAAGCTATGAATTTAAAGACATATCAAGGAGTTGCCATTGCACAACCTTTTCACTCATTCACTTTCTGTTTATAACATTTCTTGTTAAAAAAACTTCAGATATTCAAATATTATACATACCTGAGCACCAATGCCAATTCTTCCCTCATTAAGAACTTCAATACAATATTTATATCCTTTACCAAACTCTCCTAATATGCTTGTTTCAGGGACTTTAACATTCTCCAAATGTACTGGACATGTGCTCGAAGCTCTTATACCAAGTTTGTCCTCCTTTTTACCAATAATCAATCCTTCAGTATCACGGTCTATCAGGAAACATGTGATACCTTTATAGCCCTGAAAAAACATACACATGACTCATACCAAAAGCCCGCAAGCAATTTTTTATCTACTTTACATATATAAAGACAAAGGTTGGTCAGTGGGCGACCATGGTCAAGTGGCTATTGTCTCTGGCTAGTATTCGCTAGCCTGTGACGGCTGTGATTTTAAGTCCCACCCACAACCAAATTTCACATGTGAGCAAGTTGTCCAGATAGCTTACAGCAGGTAGGCAGTTCTAACCAGGGGCGAACCTGGGGTCTTCCACTGTTAAAGCTGGAAAGTCGCAAAATGACCATGGCTGTTGGTGCAACAATAAACTCCCGTGAATAAATAAAACATGATAATTCTTACCGCAGTGGGTTTAGCATTTGCAAAAACAACAAATAGACCAGCATGCTCAGCATTAGTGATCCATAACTTTGTTCCATTGATGATGTAATGATCTCCCTGTTTTACCGCTGAAGTCTTCATCGCAAACGCATCGGTTCCAGAATCTGCTTCAGACAGACAAAAACTGGACAGCTGAAATATATCATTACATTACAGTCAAACCTGTGAACAAAGGCTACCCTTTGGAAAATCAAAATGTGGCCTTTAATAACAGGTGGCCTTTATTTGGAGATCAGTTTGTTCTGAATAATCAATGATGCTTTTTCAAAGAATGGCCTTTATTTACAAGGTCTGCCTTTATTCGTAAGTGGCCACAAATTCAGGTTAGACTGTATGTAGGCTTGATTGTACTGTTAAACGTACCCAAAACATACCATTTAACTAATTTAAATGAACTATGTCATTTTCTGTTTTAAATACGCTGACCACAATGAGACAACATCATTTAATATATTTTCAAATAAATAGATGAACTAGACACACCATTTTTACATGAAACATGAAACACTTTGATCAGCCATGTATAATCCAGATGGGTACAAAGTTACTCCCAACTAAAGCTAAAACTAATTAGAAAAATTCAAACTAAAAGTACATTGGACAATGAAATTACATCAAAGACAATTAGACATAATTATTATCTTTCGGTACAAAACATTCATCTAAAAGAAACATATAACTGAAGAATTTAATACTCACTGTGTCTGATGCCAATCTAGGCAGATATTTATTCTTTTGTTCAGGAGTTCCTAGTGTGCGTAACAATGTCACAGTCAGTGTATTATGTACGTCACACATCACACTCACGGATGGGTCAACTTTAGCTAATTCTTCTATAACCAGATTAGCCACAAAGAAAGATGAATTCGTTCCACCATACTCTGATTCTATCTCAATTCCCATCAACTATAATGTATGTAATACCAGTACATGTAGAGTTTCTGTTAGCTGTATCAAAGTTCCGCAACACTAACTAAATACATATTTTTATCATTGAAAGTATTAAGAAAAAAAACATATTCCACACTAACACATACTTTGATAACAAATTTGCCATATAATTAATAGTTAGATTTCAATATACAATAGTATTATGAAAATGACTTGAAAATATTTCGATGAATATTTCCAATGGGCTTATTTCAAATTAGCTCTACTCAACATTATATTTTACCACTTACCCCATTCTCAAACAAAGCATTTATTACTGACTGATCCATTTGACTTTCAGCATCCATTTTTCTAACCAAAGGCTGAATTTTCTCTGCTGCCAACTTAGCCACTATAACAAAATAGCAATATGACATACAAAAATAACATAGAAAAGTAATGGCATAAACCAAAACTCTAAGGACAGTTTGGGGACTGTTGGTCCATAAAATCTCTGACACCAGTCCATAAAATCTCTGAAACCAGTTCATAAAAACTCTGAAACCAGGCCACCAAATCCCTGAAACCAGTCCATAAAATCTCGGAAACCAATCCACAAAATCTATGAAACCAGTCCACAAAATCTATGAAACCAGTCCATAAAATCTATGAAATTAGACATATTCAGGTCAAATTCTGCGTTTTCTTCAAAGTGACAATGCTATAGTGATCATATAGCTAGACATTTCCATCAAAACAGACGTGCTAAAATTTGATTTCACAATGATCAAAATTGGTTTGATTATTGGTTATATTATGCCTCATTCTGTTCATGAAAATTGGTTAAAATATTTCATGCACAGAATGTGATAAATATAGTACCTGTATCTTTCATCATCTGTTCTTCATCAGTTAACAAATCAACTGGAGGGGAAATAATTCCAGGCATATCAAGTTGTGTGTGTGTAGAACTTGAACGGCATGCCAACATTGACCTGGCTGTACGTGCATTATGCCTCAACAATCTCCCAGTTTGTTGGATAACCTGTACATATCAGAATCGAATCATAGAAAATAAGGCCTACTTATAAACATTATGATATGATATTCATTTATCAAGCCTAAACAGAGAAAGGTTTGTTTCCAGTTACATGCCCAAACAAATATGGGTTGGTGAGAAGGGATTTTTGAGGGGTTTACATACATCAACAACACTTTTGTGAAAATTACACTATTGCACAAAGACTTGAATGCTGTAAAAAGTTATGAGTCCGCAGGTAAAAGATGAGTTAGGCTGGTAACTGGAAACAAACCTCTTTTTTAGACCTTATATAAGTTCAAAACAAAAATGAAGCAAAATGAATATCATTTCAACAAAAAACTGTAGCATTAGTTACAGAGACGTAATTGAGAACTTAAGAAGAGAGCAAAACGATACATAAACTATTGAATTTATTGATTCGTTAATATGACATGAAATTGTGTTTACTATGCAGGGGAGATAATCTAAGGTTGTTCATATAACTCGAGCTAAAATGTAAGAGAATAAAATTGCTTTATAGGACCACACATAATATTTTAGTGTAAAAAAGAGTATTATGATACAACTGTTAAAAATACACACATAAATCGAACTGACAATACGTCTTATTCAATAAAATAGTCACCTTTAGTGAAGAAAACATCTTTGACATTCTCTCTTAATAAATTAGTAAATTCAAGTAGTCTCCCTTTAATACCTCGGTGTTCGGACCCAAATTTATTCGATCCAGTGTCAGATAAAATATCTTTATTTCATCTCCCTCAATATTGTGAGAATTTGGCATAATTATTTGAATTGGATTTTAGTTTTACATTACAAATAAACCGGATATGTGAGAGGTCTGTGTACATTGGGTCAAGGTTTTAAGCGAATCGACGATGGACGATTAAATACTCTTCAATTAAAGTTAAGAAAACGCTATTTGTTTCAAAATGGCGTCAAGAGATAGAAAAACAGTGGGAATAGTGCGGAAAATTTCTAAACCTGTTATTAGCACGGATGTTATGGGAAATAGAAATGTTGAAGTGCGAGCAGTTGGAGCTTGGGTTCAAGCAGAGCCCATTTGTCGACAATCGGAGGGTGTGGTTAGTATATTTGATGGACCTAAACATGTCGTGACTTGAATTGAACTTCGTGCACTTTGAATTTAATGCAGTAAATTAGAACTTACTATGCATCTGAGTATGTTTGTCGAGGCTCAATACAAGGCTCTAAAGCTTGGGCTAAGTACCATCTTTTAAATGTTCACCAATCATTCAAAATCTGAATTTGCCATTGGATTCAAGACTGGATTCATCATGATTCATGCACAAATATGTCTCTATCACGGAATTTGTTCGCCACTAAATTATAAATAGCATGCTTCATATTTTTAATTACCTTCTTGTGCGCTGCTCATTGAACCTCATAATTCTGTTCTTCACTTCAGATTGCATATTTCATTATCAAACACTTTCTGCCATCCTCCTGATTGGCACCAAATCCAAATACTGACATTACTGTTGTGAAAACTGCTTTTATTAGACTACCATGCAAATGGCAAGCTGCTTCGGGGCTCAACAATTTTATTCAGGCTTCTCCTGCAGGATATCCAGCTAAGAGTTTTAACGAGTTCTACAGTAATTTCAACTCATCCTGAGTCAATTTCTACTCATAATGACAAGTGGACGAGAGGATTAGTCTAGCCCTGTCCTAGTTCTGTAAACTTATTAACGTGATTCAAACAAATAAACAAGACTTAACGATTGAACATGAATTTGGTAATTGTTGTACTGCGAATCATCCTATAATAAGAATTTCTGTACTGAGATATGTATTGCTTGCCATCTGAAAATACTTTATTTACAATTTGTCATTTTTGTTATTTATAGGTTGCTGCTGAAGAGGAAGAACTACGTCTCAGACAGATTCAACTTGAAAAACAAGCAAGATTGAAACACTTCCAGCAGGAGGTCAAACGTCGCGTTACAAGACTGGATAAACTGAAGAAACAGGCTCAACTAGAAACAAATTACCAAGCTGTAAGTTTTTTTAAATTTCTTTTTGCAAAGTGTTTTATCCATGAATTTTCTGTATTGAAATTTTACAACAGATTACTACTAAGCCAACATTTTTTATTTAATTTATAAATTCATTATGTTTTTGAATTACTTGTACTTGAAAAGTATATTAATTGGATAACATTTTCAATGTATTATTTGGTTCAGTTTTTTCATCAGAATGAATAGTACCAATAAGTCATTTCACACAGAAATTAAGAATTGCTATAAGTGTGTTTAATTTTTCAGGCTGAGCATGAAAGAAATATTGTATCACAAAGTGCATTTTCATCCCAAGATTTTGCAAAATTAGATACAAGCTTGGTGAGACCAAATACTGCTTTAGAAATTGAGAAATCTAAAAAAGATTCATACGGTATGTCAGGATATTTTTATGTCTTATTTTGAATGTAAATGATAGAGAAAATTCTGCCATCTTTTTTTAATAAAATATGGCATGGTTACTTTCATATTATGAAGTGTTCTTTAATATCAATTGATATGCTACCAGCTTTAATGATTTTGTTTATTTTTCAGATGGTAAATTGAATGGAATCAATGAATCAGGTGAAAGTCAGGCTTTCTGTGATCAAACAAATCAGGTTTGTACTTTTTGGTTAAATGTGTGATTTTGGTAGATTTTGATTGCTAAAGGCAACTCTTGTCTCTTGATTCTTCATTCTTAAAGCTTGCTGTACCCATAAAGTCTATTTGCATCAATAATAAATTGCAATGCTATTTTGAAATTGTGTGTTTCTTCAGAATAGTATTTTTAACTAAATGAATTTGTGAAATGATAAAAAAAATAATTTCAATTTTCTTCATATTCCAATTACTCTATTGATGTTTATAGTGGAATAATTTACTTGTGTATTTAATAGATACATCAACATGTTAAGAATGCCAAGAAGAGCCTAGTGTCACGAAAAGTGATAACTGATAACTATGTTGGTGATAATTTGCCAGGCGGTGTTTGGAAAGTTTCCAGAACTCGAGATGTAGGTATCCTTAATTGATAAATCTACCCATTTTACCCATACTTAACAAATTCATGATAAAACTACACACATTCTGGATTTCATTTTTTTCACATATCACGTTGCTTAATAAATTTTAACATTCAGCTTCATTTTGACTTTTCCCAGTTTTGCTTCCTGCACATATCTTACCTGAGTTGATGTAACTGACATATTCCATTTATTATTTGTTCTTATTTGAAATTTACCTGTAACTGTCTTTTTGGTTTATGCTGTGTATTTAAGGTGATTAAACAATTATTGTCTTTTTTCTTATCAGTTTTATGCAGCATTGTTTGTAAGATAATTCTGAATGTGTATATGATTGTTATGTTTTGTTCTAATTAGATTGCAGACAAGAAATGTGTAAGTTGGTATCCCACACCTATAGCATGTATGCATGACAAGGTTGCACTTGTATAAATGTTGTACATAACTAGCATTTTATTTGTACACTGTTTTGAAAAGATTGCCCATTTTTTCAATGAATGCATCTTTATTTGTTTTCTCAATGTCAATCATATTTGGTTGTAATACAAATTCCTGTATTTTTATGTTTCAAAGCTTATGGAGTGCTTTTTTCACGGACTGGGGGTGGGGCCTTTTTTCTTAAATTTGGGGAAAAATAACAGTGTTTTTTCAAAAAGGGAAATAATAAAATTGATGTGAACTGAATTTTAGGGGGAAACTGCATAATTTTAAAGGCTTTTCCTGAGGGAAGACACCTGTAAATGGCCGCTGCTATATAAGAAAAGAAAACCTGTTATCCATCTGATGCTTACTAATATGTTAGTTGGTTAATGTACTGAATTTCTTTCATACAACAGATAATATCCAATTTTGATTCTTTCCTGTTACTAGCATGGAATTTCTCCATTTGAATCTATTATTGTCCCCATCCTGTATTCATGTGTTTCTTTGGTGTAATGGCCCTTATGCCCCTCTTTGCATTCTGTAAATGATATGTTCCTTTAAACCTCCCCTTTTGTCAGGTTCTAGTCATCAAAGTCATATCATTAATGTAATTAATAATATAATGCTTAGTCCTTAATAATCCTGGTGTCTGCATTTCTAATCATTTAATATCAGTGACAGTTGTATTGATTAACGAATGCCACTTTGCATGATATTGTGTTGACACACAATGATTATAAGGTACAATGATTTTAAACTTTTTTACACATGTATATACATTGTAACAATGAAACAATGAAGTATTCACTGCATCAAATATAAAAGGTTGCTATACAGTATTTCTATGTGTTGTAAGTTTTCAAGCCTTTGCTGATCGATTTTAGTAGTAGATATGGTGACAAGAGGTCAGTTACATGGGTGTGGATTACAACAGCTTTATATTTGTAAATAGTTTTTACAAAGTATTCTTTTCATTTCATCAACTGCTTTGCAATAATTGTTAAAAGTGAACTTTCTTTGCTTGATTGTTTTGTTGTGGGCTTTCATATGACCCTTAAAACAGCATTTTGACTCTTGAAATCAATAAAATGAAGCCTTTGACTCTTGAGAATTTGTACCAAAGGGTCAAATTTACAAAAAAATTTGAAGCAAATTTTGTTGACACTTCGAATTATCATCAGCTAAGGGTCAATTTTTTTCTTAACTTTTGACATCTGGTGACACCAGCTAATATCATCAACTGGAATGAAGTATTTCTGTTAACACCAATTTGTTCTTATTTTATCATATATTTTACAGCATCCTTCTTCTAGATATACTATAGATGGTAAAGAGTTTGATGTCCTAGATGATGATCTAATTAACAAAGTGAAAGTAGTAAATAATAAAGGTAAGTTACTGTAATTATCCTTCATTGCTATTGTACAAACTAACTGATTTTATGGTAAATTAAAAGAGATTGATGAATGCCTCTTTTTGTTAGGTGGTAGTCTAGTGACATTGTGTATTTGTTGTTCAAGGAGCCAATGATTTGAGGTATCAGAATTGCTTTGCATTTGTATATTACCAAATAATTTTCTTCATCATATAATGTGAATAGGATTTGATTCACCAGCTGAGATGATTATTGAACTCTTTGATACTGGAATTTGTCTGTGATGTCATGACAACTGTTTTTTTTTTCTTTCAAGATCTTGTTGAAAGTAGCATAGGAATGCTACCATTATTAAGTCTTCTTTTATTTCTGTAGGGTAATTGTGTATTATATTATCAGTTTTCAGTGTTGATCAACTAGAGGATGACACTGGAGAGTTGGACAAAGAGAATGTTGAAACAATGAGCTACTGTAGTCAAGATACTGAGGATAGACCTAGATCTGTCAAGTTCGATATGGAACCGCAGAAAAAATCACATAAAAGTTCAAGTTCAGGAGATGGACGCAGATCTCGACCTCAGTCTGGTTAGGATTAAATTCTAGTTAATGTTTACACTAGTAAAAAACATACATGATTTCACTTCTTTCTTGTCGGTTTCTCCCGCTTTGATCCTCACACGTGTTTTAGGTGACATTGAAGGCAAGGTTCAAATTGTGCCCTTTTCAGTGTGACTGTCATTCATCATGATTACCAAATTCCTTCTTGTGTCTATGTACAAAGGGATGTAATAACAATTAGAACATTTATGATGGTGTTTGCAGACTCTGAAATTATCATGTCCTTGTTATAAATTAATGCATGTTTGTTAACCTAGTCAAAAATAATTTGTGTGAAACACTAAAAAGCTTAATTTGTCCACCGAAGTTAAAAACTGTTTTATTCAATTATTTACATATTGGTTTTCAGCAGGCACATTTAAGGGAACAGATATACACAGGAACATTCCATTGGGAAAAGTCCCCAACATATATGAAGGTGTCCAATCAGAGGAAGAGAAACGTAGAGCCAGGAGCCAGCAGGCTATGTATCGTCGACTCTTTATGGACTTAGAACGGGAACAAGTCAAAGAGAATCTCAGGAGACAAGAACATAGAAAAAGAATTCAGAAGTATGTCTTTATTACAACATATAACCTAAAGATTCCTTGACCTCGTAGCTCAGGTTTATTGATTCATACAATTGTCAGTTGACATTTTTTGTCCCTTAAATAGCTATCAATAAGGCCTTTGTAAAAAGAAAACCAAAGGCAGATGAAACACGTAAAGCGCAGCCAGCATTTATTGAGAAGTTTATGTTTGATATATAACATGAATAGTTGTGTGCTGAATAGTGGCCTTTGTACGTATTGTGGCCTTTATTAATATTGACTGTATCTAAATGTACAGTCAAACCTGTGTTGGCAGTCACCTCCAAAAAAAGGCCACCCTGTGAATAAAGGCCATTCTTTGAAAAACCATCAATGATTATTTAAAACAAACTGACCTCCAAATAAAGACCACTTGTCAATTAAGACTACATTTTTGTCTTCCGTAAGAGTGGCCTTTCTTCACAGGTTGGACAGTATTTGTTATGAGAATTTTGGTTGTGTATCAAAGAATTTCTGAAACTGCTCTTCCTTGGTATTTTTTTAGTAAACAATTTAACTATTTTTTTCAGCTATACATTCAGGTATCTTATTATATCTGTGTTAATATATTATTATATCTGTGTTAATATATTTTAACTTTGAAGAATCAAACATGAAAAGGAAGAGGAGAGATTGAGAGAAGAACAAATGTCGAAACAACTCATTGAACCGCGTGATCCTGTTACCGGGGAAACAAGCCAAGAAGCATTGGATAGAGAAGAACAGGAGAGAAGATTTATACAACAGACCGTTAGAGAACATGAGAAACGTGCTAGAAAAACAAAGGAGATGGAAAGGTGAGCCTTTGCCTTATAGTGTTGCATTTTCCCGCATCCAAAGCAGACGACTTTTGAAAACATTGTGGCAAAAGACGCCATTGCTTGTAATGAGTCTGTCAGAGAGAAATAACTCATTTTCTTAAATAAATTGATGTTTTGCGTACTTGCTTTGAATTTAGAAGAGTCCAAAGTAGGCTTATGAGGCAAAGGGTGAAAGATTGATTTGTACTCAGAATCCTGTCCATATACTCATATCTTTCTAATAGCTTCTACACAATCTTCATCTTACACTATCAGTATATTCATTCTGATAATATCTTGACCAATTATAATCAAATCATATTTCTTCTGAATGTCTTTAATGGTTGGAATTTCTAATATGTTCCTTATTGTGTGTTATGTTGTAAGATTTTCAGTTTAGCCAATTGGTTTGTATCGTTTCCGCAGTGTTACTGATAGTTACTTCTTGTTATTTAACTATCTTATAGGATTATATAAACAGGAATTTATTCTAAAAGGTTTTCTGGCATTATAACGTTACTACATTGTGTATTATTTTCAGGTATATTGAGGCATTAAGACAACAACTGAAAGAGAAGACTAGAAGGAAAAGAATTGACTTGCCACCATTGTGTTGTTGTGGAGAAACTATATGGGATACCAACCCTGAAACTTGTGCCAATAATTGTGTGTTTTATAAAAATCCTAAAGGTAATATTATCATACTATTGTTACATCTGTTTAATACTTGGTATTATAACCTTATTCATACCAACTTGTCTTTTTTTTCTCCCCCCCCCCTATTCAACCTATATCTGTGATTCATATAATCAAAATTCAATTACATATCTAGAGAGATGTTTTAATGAAAATACTGCTTTTTCTTTTGAGTCTTTAGTATTGAATTTAAACATTTTTATGACCAGAATAATGGTAGTTACTGCATGAAATGTTCTCCATGGTGATTTTAATTTAAATACTGCAATTGAAATAACTTTATTTCATTTTCTTATTTGTATAGATTATAGATGCACCAGTATGTGCAGAAATAATGTATATTTGTTGTAAAGTTGATACTGAAAATTTGGTCATTAATTATCAGATGTTAGAACTCTTTGTTGTTTATCATACCATTGAATTGATTGTGGATAATGTTTTTCCTTTCAGAATATGGGCGAGCATTACAAGCAATGTTGGATTCAAGTGAATTAGCCTCTTAGTGGATAACTTACCTGTACTAAACTATATGAGGATTCAAAGCCTACTTTATTGATGGAGTCAGTCTCTAACCCTCTCTGATTTTTTAGAAAGTATTAATCATTTCATTGTGATGTGAAAAACATTATTTAAGTCTTTCTGTGCCAGATTTCTGATAAGATGCATTTCTCAGCACCAAGTATTTCTTACTTGCGCTCACCCTGTCCTCCGCAAGTAACGGTAAACTTCTCTGTATGAATGGTTGAATTAGCGGTGGATAACGCTAAGTCCTCAACCAAATCATCACAGAGATCATGTGTTACACCCATAGTTCGAACACAGGAGCTCAAGATCTGTAGACTTCAAAAAGAAGACCATACTGGTCGCTGGAAAGCAACACTAGTGCTCAGCATCAAGTCGCAGCATGGCAACATTGGCACCGAAAGAGTTCATGAAATATGGGATGTGTACTGAACCATGAAGAAATGTTTCTGTGATACATTTGTGTATTGTCTTCGTAAAATGAAACTGTAGTAAATACTAGGGGTGTAACT
The DNA here is from genome assembly GCA_008271625.1 of Lutraria rhynchaena. Classification (NCBI taxonomy): domain Eukaryota; kingdom Metazoa; phylum Mollusca; class Bivalvia; order Venerida; family Mactridae; genus Lutraria; species Lutraria rhynchaena. The sequence goes on along the minus strand of VIBL01000019.1, from coordinate 1,636,065 downwards.
GTTAACCGATATACCGGTTATTATTGCAATACGAATTCTGACCGTTTTTAGCGGTTTGTTTTTCTCTGAACCAGTTTTTGTAGTCATGGCAACACCACTGATGAAAAGATCTCAGAAATATATACAATGTATATATCAGCATTTTCTCTCCATTTTGCTTCCATCATTAACTTTTAAACATTAACTTGTGCATTTAATTTGCTCATCAATTAAACACTATTTCACTTTGAAACTACATATGAATTTCATATATAAATATATATAATATTGATCAATTTAAGCATGTGCATCAATTCCTGCTTAGCTTTTCTGCGCGAAAAAAAAAATACGTATTGCAATATATTGCAAAACGGGTTTTGCATATTGCAGTATATTGCAATATGCTTTTTACCGTATTGTTACACCCCTAGTAAATACTGTTACTTTATATTGTTTTGAAACAGAATTATGCATATGATTATCTAAAAATGCAAAACAAATAACCATAGTCTAACATGGCTTTGGGTCTCAAAGATTAAATTCTTGAACAATCATACTTGTGACCATACTTTTATCAACTGATAGAATGTGGGAACATATTTATTATTTATCATGTTTAATGTTTAAGATTGTATTGACAGCCTAAGTAAAGTGTTTTCATATTCAATAAATGCAGTGTTATTGGGCTTTGCTGGATTGTTGAGAATCAAGGCAAAAGGTGTTTTATATCTAAATTGTGACATTATTGCAAATAATAACCTGATATGAAAAATATAGTTGTATGTTTTATGTATAAATTATTGCTATATGTATAATACAATGTGTGTGATGTAGTTAAGAATATAGTATGTTGGGCTTTATTATAAAATAAATGTTTTTTTTCCTTAATGTCTGTTCTCATTGTCTTTTATATCATGTTCTGTCGAAGTTTTTCCTTGACACAGAAATACCTAATTGACTGGAAATGTTTATAGTATTAAATCTAGATGAATGAAGAAGACGTCAGTTTTGGTCTATCTTTTCAGTTCTGGTTGTAATACATACAACTATTATCCTGAGGTCACAAAAAGGTCCTTATGTTCTGGAAATATTAGTTGTAGATAGAAACTTCAGATATCATAGATGACTTGGTTATTTTGAGCCCCACTTCAAATTTTCTTTGCAACAGGAATAAAAATATAACTTATTCATGAACACGGTATACTATAATTTACCTGTCAAACACTTGTTTGTGTTGGTTATAAAAGGATTAGTAATTCACATGTCTAATGCTGGCTCAAAAGCACTTGTGAAAATATACCAAACCTTGTCATACAAACACTAAATACATGTAATACCATTTGGTTATTTTTTTTATTGAAATTCCGTCTTTACTATGCACAATTAATCATTAATAAAATGTAGCCTGGATATCTATTTTGATTATCCAAAACCCATAAATAACAGAATGACACAGATGTAGCCATTCATAAAAGAAACTCATTTTCTACGCACCATTAATATGATTCAAATCATTCTTAATATTGCCTCTCTATATAGAACAATAATCAGATATAAATACATCATGATCGTAGATAAAATCATCACAGGTTTCTTTTTTAACAAAGTTAGTTTTATTAATTTGAAATAGTTCAAGTATCTTGAACATTTACATTAACAAATTTTGTATGTGCATTTTGTATACAAAAAACAAAATACAGTTGACAATTACAGCTCATATATATACTAAGCGGAATTTCTAATGGTCCACCTGGTATTTTATAGCACTGCAAAAATCATTTAATACACTTGGGTATTTCCCAAGTGGATCTTTATTATAAATGTATTCAATCAAACAATTGCTTTGGTTTGTTGATTTCCTTGTGTAGATCGATTGTAAATATTGTACAACAATTTTTGTTACTTATTTGGGTTCTTCCAAGAAGTGGGGTTTTATAAGGTGGACGTTTAGAAATTTAACTCAGTGCATGTCTAAAACAAGTAATGATTATGAATGAGAAAGTACTTTATATGGACTTTTAACGCTTTTTCTCTTCATTCTGTTTCACAACATCACTCAGTTGATCATCCATTTCAACAGCCTCCTTCGTGGAAACCCGGCCAGAGAACCATATGGCTAAATTACTTGATATCCCAGCAACAAGAAGACAACATGCTGAAAAAGTTGTATCAATGCATTATTTAACAGTAGCAACTTTTATGCAAACATGTTGTCTACACTAATTTATTAAGCATTAAAAGTCAATGGATTTCTCAGAGGAAAACTTATGTAAATTACTTGTTGGATATCAAATTTTTCGAGTACCCCACCCATTCGCGTGCATGTATGTATTTGTACACAACGTTCATAGAAAATGTATATTTGACAAAATCAGTGTCAATGTCAAAATACAGGTTGATAGAATTGCCTAGTAAAAATTAACGTAACTCGTGGAATACAAAAGTTTAACAAAATGTTCGAGTACTTCTATAAGGTTATATTCCAATGGCTTAAATTGCATCATGCGTGCGTGCGTGCGTGCTGCGGAGAGAAAATCTTACCAGCAAATATTATGGCCTGTGTGTATGTTCCACCCAAATCTACAATTACTCCTGCAAAAATATGAAGCGACACAAATGCAACAATACCTGGACGTTTTTTTTTCTTTTTTAACACAGTGACTCGTGTGACATTTTGTCCGTTCGTTCGTACGTCCGTCCGTCCGTCCGTTCGTTCAATTTCTCCTGTGAACTCATTTACGCAAAGATAAACTTCAGTACAAGCATCAACCGATACAACTTTGTTTTTATTGTTGAAAGAAAGCGGATGAAGTTTTACTCAAACAAGGTCGCGCATAAAATCAAATGATTACACACATTTGTGTCGATATGATACTTAAGTGGATTCATACATATACTAGTTTGATTGAATAATGATAAAAGTAGGTTACATATATTCTGTGTATTCTAAATTCTGTCCGAAATCATCCCATGAGTAAGTAATAGTAAATAATATCTGGTTTGTGATGATTTTACAAAAAACACTTACCGGCAGCAACGGGTCCTAATAGACCGCCAACTCCTGAACAGAAAAATTGCAAACTCAGCCCTTTGGATACATTCGTAATTCCTACATATTGAGCAGTTATACTTGAAGAAAGCACCCACACATTGGCAAATAATCCACCTAGTATGATAGAAAATATCAAGTTCCCAGTGTATGAGTACGAAATAGCCGGATATATGAAGAATGTTATACTGAGTACATAGATTGTGCTACAATATAGAACGATGTCACTAACTCTATGAAAACTAGCTAATATCCCAGTCAATAAGCGCCCGAAGATACAAGCGAATCCCGATACTGACACTATATTAGCCGCAGTTATAGCAGAAAACCCTTTATGAACAATGTATTTTGGTAAATGTAGGTACATTAGGTATGTTCCTAAGCAATACGTGAACATACCAATACATAGACATAAATTTGGTACATTTTTCAGCACTATCCAATACCCTTGAAAGACGGCAGTCAGTCTTTTACATCCAAGAGACTTTTTACGACTTAACAGTTTACGGCGATGTTTTGAATACAGTTCCAATTCACTGGGAAAACACATTAAACCAAACACTATTATATGTGCATAAATTCCTGCCATTATTAAGAAGAATCCTGTGGATTTGTAAAAGTCATAGATGATATGCATCACTGTTGCAAACAGGCAGATTCCGACACCTGCTCCAGACGCTGCAATTCCTAATGCCAAGTTCCTTCGCCTTTGAAAATTCAAAGCAACAACGACCATATTGGCTGTATAACCTAGAGAGCCACCAATGCCTGAAAATACAAAGAATCCTTAACTCTTGCGAAGTGACTCAATATGCGCACATTGGTCAACAGTATAGGACGTAAGCGTGTGCAATATTTCTTTTGCCTCATTGAATTGCATTGTAAAGGATTTATATTTTTACAGCAATGTGTAATACTATCCGGATGGACCTGTCAATGTTCAGCCATTTTGGGATACCAGTATATTTGTCAATGACAAACACTCGATTATTTCCTAGGTATCAGCAATAGTTAATGCTAATCGTAAAGCGATGTGAACTTCAGCCAAATCTATTTCATTAAGTCCGTCATGTTTTGGATAACATGTTATTGGATAATTGTTTCTTGTTCTTAATATGGAATTTTGCATCCAGACGCACGCGTGTCGTAGAAAAATATTGGCCAAATTAACCACATGACATAATAAAAATTGTTGACATAAATTGTTGAAACATTTACCTGCGACAAGGCCGTAGGAAACCAATACAAACTCAATATTTGGTGCAAAAGCTGTTCCTAGGAGTCCTAGAAATAACAACATACCAGACAGAACGATCGCTGTACGGCAGTTATATTTGTCTGATACATAACTTGATAATGGTGCTGAAAAATACGTACGTTTGTATTTGTACTTACAGGTGAATGTCTAATATTTTGTAGCAAATGTTGACTCATATACATATACTGAACAAAACAAAAGAAACCTCCGATAATTTTGATTAAATACAGGAGGTGTAAACAAACAAGAACATGATATTGTTGTACTTGCAGATAGTTCTATCGTGTAATATTTGGTAGAAACAATACGACCAACTGGGACGACGCCCTACACGTCTGGGCATATCCCAGAGTGCTTGATTACTCAGATCTGGACTTTTAGCGAGCCAGTCATCAATGAAATCAGCATTATTCGTCCTGAGAAGCAGTTTGACATGTGGAATTGTCATGTTGAAATATTGATAATGTTTATCAAATTACGACGATATGCCCGATGATGTTGCGGTAGAAGGCAACAGACGTATGAACGTCGTCCGAATAAACCGTTCTCTCGCAGCCATTTACGAACAGATTTGCGCACTGATTCTGTTATCATGAAACACGGGCCTGTTGCCGCAAGTAGCAGTGGAAATGCGGAATTGATTGCGCAAATATATTTTGAAGATATGCCGTTCTTGACCATGTGCCGTAACGCGTGGAAGTCCGCACGCGTAAATGCTATAATCGTTGAATCCTGGACAATCCACGTCAAGGAGATACTAACTAATTTACTTTATCAAATGACGGCTTTTTAACGCAACATAAACATGTATATAAATTGGAAGTTTCTCTTTTTGCTCAGTGTATAAAAGAAATATAAGAAAACAAACGATAAATGCTCAATAGACTGGGTATGTACGGTGAATTATAATGCTTAGTCAATGAAGTACATGTATAACGACACATGCGAGGTCTTTACAATACCATAGATACATGCAATGAATTATGCTACATATGATTTATAATAACAGTACACACGATAAATTGAATCGATATTTATGACTAATAATTACGGTAAATTCGATGGATTATAATGATTCGTGCAATGGATTTTAATGACTGGGTTATATACAATGATTTTAATGCTACATGCGACTTACGATATATTGGTGTATTCAATTAATGGGATCTATGCATGAAATGATTTATGATGCTGCATATAGTGAATCATACTAGCACATACAAATAATTACAAAGCATCATACCATGAATTATCACAGAATAATTACGTACGATAAATTACATTGGTGCATATCATGATTGATATACAGTGCAACCTCTCCAGAGCGGCCCTCTCTTGAGCGACAACCTCCCTTCAACAACAGCATGCTTTTTCCCCACTGTACGATTTGACTATTCATTTAACCTCTCCAGAGCGGCAACCTCTCAACAACGACATAATTTTGCGTCTCCCAAAGGGTGCTGCTTTTGAGAGGTTTCACTGTATAACAATACAAACCTGCAATGCTTATCATGGATATATGTAAGGCACTAACTAACGACGAGAAAGCAATACTAGCTTGAAATCTGTCCAGTAAAGTCATGTAAACGATTCCTGAGGCAAACTGTGTAGGTCCCAACAGGCCGAACGTACAGAAACTTGCTACCACTACAACCCACGACCACCCAGTGTCTAAACTAGCAAACTTTGGCTCTTCCTCGTTACAATTATCACCCAGCAGTTCATCCTTATTCTCAGCTTCCATTACAAATTTTTTAGTCCAATACTAGTGATTCCTAAAGAGAAAATATACAGAGTATCTTGTTATATGGGTCAATGCAAGAAAACAATTTTTCCGGATTAAATCTTGTCACATCATCACAAAAAACAACAACAACAACAAAACACTAAAACTTAAAGTCAAAGCGTAAACAACTAGAAGCTGGTGCCTTGAAAGAGCCAGTTGTAATGACGTCGATAAACTGGCCAACTTTCAATTTCGTTTCGGAATATGTAGCGACACTAAATCCGAATAAAATGCTATATAAATGTTCGAATGTACGACTTGTAATCTTACACCGAAGAAATAATGAATCACACGTGAAAAAGAAGACACAAAAAGCGTTCGAACTTAACCATATGATAGACAAGGTTTCAAATATCACATGTATCGCATGAATTTTACTACACCGTACTTCTACTCAAAACGTCGACGGTTCAGTTCATGTTAAACATTTCCTGTTTATACGCACATTCATAGTACAATGTGTATACAAATAAATATCTTTTGGGCATTTTTATGCACTCGTAAGATATCGTCATACCCCAAGTTTCGTGTGTTGTTTACGTCAAATGAAAATATTTGTTAACTTATGTTTTCAAAATCCTTCGCCTGCAATATAAGCCTTGTCATCCCTATTTCATGCATTCAGTTTTTGTTAAAGTATAGCAAATTAAAAACAGTTTGACAATCAATGTTTACCTTTAACGGTCTTGTCTGACATGTACGTGAAATCGAAATACGTGTATTCTTTTCAGTGGGTTTAACGCCGTTTTTCAACAATTTTTGAGTTACATGCGGCGACCGTTTCATCTAACCAGTCTTCTGGACTATATACTAACCAGTACTAACTTATCCTTCCACAAGGAACCGGCTACTTCTCCACATATGGAGGAAAATCGACACTTTTGTCAAATTTTTATACACCTGTCGTGTTTCATACACCGGGATATGAATCCGGATCGCCGGGTTACAAGCCCAGCGCACTAACAACTGAACCACAGTCGCGGCGAAATACATGCACATGTATATTATCCATACTGTATATGAAACCTGGTTAGCCATTATGTTGGATGTCTATTTTAAGTATTCTCGGTGAATGTTTAGTTGTTTATCTAAAGATAGACATAAATAGTAAAATATTGTAAATCAACAAAACAATGTACAATGTAATATCGGACACAAAATATAAAAGAAGAGATAAGCCATAAAAGTTTAACCACAAGATCATACTTACACGTGCAACTGATTGAACATGAATAGAGTGGTCAAATTAAATACAAGAAAACGCCTTTCCAATCACTTTCATTTCTATAAAAGCTGATCACAACTGATAAATCCACTAATAAAATAAACGTTTACATGTCCATATTGTAACAATAACTTAGAATGGCTGTTGCACTGAATGCTCCATAAGAGACACTAAACGTGACTTTAAACTTAACCTATGTTCGCACAGCGTGCTTTATTATTTGCTATTCACAATCGTTGCTATAAGCTCCAATTGAAGCTGTGAATACAATAAGAGCTTATTTCCTTCTTCTTCCAAATAGGAATAGATCCTTCTAGCATTCACTGCTTTAATCGATCGTTAAATAGCAAGATATTTTAATGTTAAACATTCGCATTCAAGCTCGACATAAGAGTTCTTTGAAGTGTTCATTTGTATAGCAATATATTGCGGTTATTATTGATACAGCTAGGCCTACAATTTTATTAGCGTTGATTCTGTATATTCCCTAAAAATCCGCCCCGGGGTACTTGTGTTTTGAATGTTACAATTAAGCATATACTCATAACTTTTCATCAGCTATTATACTAAGTGCATTAGCGTAGTAGGTATTGAAATAGAGTCTGCCACCTCTTTAATGTTCATACGGGCTCTGTTTCATCCTAAACATAGTGACGTTGGTATTAGTATCACCTAGACTCGCAACCAGGTCAATAAAAAAATTACGACTTGTATATGATACACGTGGCGTCTCAGCAAGGCGGGTAGCCATCACTATTTTTGCTTCAGTGTTCCAGAGGCCACGGCCGTGGTCCAGTGGTTTGTACTTTTCTATGAAAATTTGACAAAAATGTCGATTTTCTCCATATGTGGAGAAGCTGCCGGCCACGTGTGGAAGGGTAAGTTAGTATTGGTTAGTGTACACTCCGAGAAAACTGGTTAGGTGAACCGGTCGCCGTGTATAACTGAAAAATTGTTGAAAAACGGCGTTAAACCCCCGTGACAATAAGTCACAAACAAACAAACAAACAAACAGTGTTCCGGGCTTTGGCCTTATAAAATGACCCACCAAATAATTAGTAATTTGAATTAAATGTATTTACATGTAGCTTATATTTGAGTGAAGATAGGATGTGTGTTTTGGTTCTTTCAGGTATGGGAAGAAATGTGTATAATCTGAAATTCCAGCACCAATCTGATTAAACCGCACGTCTCGACAGTATTTCAACTAATTGAATTTACTATCTTACTACGCGTCATTAAGTTTTAATAAAATATATATTTGATACCTATCTTGGTGATGCAAAACGCACAAATAATTCACAAGAGGCTTACGCAGCGATTTGTATATGAAATTAATTCGCTACGCACCATAAATGTAATTAATGAACCAATATTATATGTTCGTAGATTAAATCAATGTTTATATCTTTTTTATTCATCTAATTGAAGTGGTGGGTTCATCTTGAATAACAGTATTTAGAAGAACATAACTTGTATAAAAGGTAATAAAAATGCAAGTACAGCTCGTTTATGTGTGTGATACAATTACTGATAATTAATGAGATAGTATTTTTATGAATGTATGTATTTAATGTTTGTTCTCTTCATTCTGTTGCAGTTTACAGTTTATTGTTACACTCAGCACATATAATATTGTTTCAAGAGGTATAAACACATTATAAAGCATTATTAACAGTGAACCAGACTATATGTTTCACAACATAATTAATTATTCATCTATTCGTGAAAACCCGACCAGAGAAGCATATGGCTAAATTACTTGATATTCCAGCAGCCAGAAGTCAACATGCTAAAAGAGTTGTATCAATGGATTATTAATCTCCACGTCACATATTTTGCCTGCGATGGATCTACGGAGACCATATGCTGTCCGTATCATGTGTTCCATGCAGCCTTCTTGCGGAGACAGAAGGCGGCTGCGAAATTTAGTTTATCGGGATGTTGATTTATAAATTTGAAAAATTGCAAGTCTTTAGCTCTTAGACATGTCGCGGGTGCATGGTACAACCCCCCTAAAAATTCACCCCTATCGTGCAAAAAAACACATATGTTTGATATTGCCTTATCGTAATACATTGACATTCATATTTTACTGAAATTGGGTGTGGCTTTGAGATGAAAGTATCAATGTATTGCCAACATTTGAAACCCTTTCAGTGTGATTGAAAAATAAATTATTTGTTTAAGACACATTAAGCAACATGAGAGCATTGAGTACTTCGACAAATTATTGACCAAATTGTCCACATCAGAAAATAAACTTTTTTGACATGAATTGTTGAATGTCATATGAAACCAATACACCGTCAATATTTGTTCTTAGGTCCCAGGAAGAACAATCACTGTACAACTGTTATATCTTTTTGGTGACAAGCTTGATAATGGTGCTGTAATACTAAGGATTACTAAATTTATAGGTTAATATCAAGTATTTTGTATCAAGTGTTTATACAAATATGAAAGCTGTATTACAATAACACAAGATAAAAGATTAATTGTATGCTATATAATGTACAGTCAAACATTTGAGAAAAGCAAACTGTACCCTTTATTGACAGATGGCCTTTATTTGGAGGTCAGTTTGTTCTAAATAATCAGTGACGGTTTGAGAGAGGTCTTTATTCAGAGGTGGCCGCAAACACAGGTTAGACTGTATATAGTATAGATCTTTGCATTTGTTGAAAAATGAAACGAAGAAATGTTTTGAAAAATCCTGTAAACCTGCGGGGGCCAATGTACGCATACAAAGCATGTACTAAAACACATTTTCTCAAATCGTTACTCATCTTTATTGCTGTCATTACTAACTGTCGGACGATGTTCAAAATCGGAAACCTGCAGTACGGGTAAGTAACTGCGTGGAAAGGTTTTAGACGTTACCCTAACAGCGAAACATTTCGCGGAAATTTAGCCGGAAGTCAGATTATTTGACTAGGAAACGCTAACTATTCACTCCCTAACAGCAGTATTTTGTAAGTCATTTCTTTTATTTTATTTGTAAAAAGTTATGAAACCTACAGTGTACTTGTGTACAGTTTTGAGATTGTAACACGTTTTTTTTGGTGAATCATGTTCATTTTAAAAATTGCAATAAATAATAATAAATAATAATTTTGCACAGTTTTGTCATCTTTCTTGCATGTAAATTTTAGGAATATGCACCATTTAACACATCTATAATCAATGTCTTCCTAGAAAGTGAGAGTGTTTAATATCCTTATATATATTTCAATATTTTTGTTTTATTAAACTATTTAAATCCCAAAATATAATCACTTAAATTCACATAATGGTTAATGAAGTTTATTCACACAATTCATTTATAAAATGGGGTCAAGAAGTCTCACATCTTTTTGAATTAATTAAGGTCACCTTGACATGTGAAATAAAAAGATGTGACTTCATAAAACTAAGCTTAGAAAAGTTCTGCTAATTTAAATTGCTTTGAAATGTTGAATGTAAAAAGGTCATTTTTATCATATAAGCACATTTTATGTTGCAGGTGTTTTTACCTTTCTTCAGTTGAATTTTTTCATGCTTCAAGATGTCAGACATATTTCTACAGTCAGATATTTGTGATCTTTTAAACAATCGTTTCATAGTTATCATTGGAGATTCAAGTAAGTGCCCCCTTGAGTACTCAAACCAATTCCAAAAGTGATGTATAAGCTTGATTTACTTGAAGGTCTATGATTAGTTTCAATCTTACAGAAGTTTTGTTTGGACTGAATGTTAAACATTCACCAATTTTTTCCTTCTTTGTTTGGGTCTGGAAACAGACCCTTCCCAATCGAAAATAAAGACATTTTTTCCCCAACTCCTGACCTAAAAATTCCCAAATTTGGTATCACACCATGCATTTTTTTCCAATTGGACCGGACCAGGACCACTTCCCAAAAATGCAAAAAAAGTCACTGATGTTGCATCTAAAGTGTCCCATGGAGAAAATGAGTTCCTCATGATTCACCCAGCAAAAGCAGCAATACATAATAGGTGTATTTGTTTTTTGTTAGCAAAAAACTATTGAAATCACTTTCGGCCATCCGATATAGTGCAGAATTCAAGACCCATAACCATACTTTATCTATTTTTGAGTTATTTCCCTTTGTTTATTTTTTAAGGTATAATTTCGTCTAGAGCATAACTCCAAAGCTGTTTTAAACTATGATAGTATGTAAATATACATATTTTTAAACACAAAGTTCTATGGTTACTGATTAGAACATGTATTAGTAGCATATTGATATTAAAAGTCTGCATTGTTTGAAGTTAGGAAAAGAAATCTTCACTGGGTAATGTTTAGTAAAAAATAAATTTCTTTTTGTATATGAGTGTATGTATGTATATGTGATGTAGCATATTTGAATTTTAGTTCAGAGGGCCGTGTACAAGGATTTTGTTATGTTACTGCAGAAAAATAAATACCTCACAGACAGGGATCTGAGAGCAAAGGTCAGTTATTGGTCAATTAGTAAAAACCTTTTCAGAAAAAAATACATAAGGCCTAAAAAAGGTTTGTTTCCGGTTACCCGACTAACCCAATATTTTACCTGTCGAAGTTTTTTACAGTGTCCAAAATGGTAGTGCTATTTTGTAATTTTCACAACTCATTAATATTATGGTGCACACATTCCCATACAGTGTTGCCAATATATGTAAAAAAACTACAAAATAAAAAAATCCCTACCTACTGACCCATATTTTTTGGGCATGTAACCATAAACAAACCTTTTTTTAGGCCTAATGTCAAACTTAAGTCACAAAGCATGTGAAATGAAAAGAACAATTAGCAAGCTGCAGGCAGTATGATTTTCTTTGAAACATGTATCTGGAAAAAAATCTAAAAATTTCTTTTCAGCTTTGATTGCAGAGAAATGAATATTTGTTAAGATTTCAGACTATTGACTATTTACTGTTGTAAGGATTAAAAGTCTAGGAATAAATTTACTTACTACTATACCTAAACAAGTGTTGCCATTGAATTAATTATTTATCGTAATGCATACCATTGCAGGGGGAGACTTCCTTTATTGGAGACAAACTGATTGAAGGAGGTCAGCTAGGAGAAATGACAAATGGTGTGAAATATCGTGAAGTACGGCAATATCAGACGGATTATCATCTGGTGCGATTCTACTTTGTGACAAGATGTTATAATGGCTATGTGGAATCAATTCTCTCTGACCTCAGCCAGGACCCTATTCCTGATGTGTTCATTATGAATTCATGTTTATGGGACATAAGTAGGTGAGGATTGGTCACAAAGTACAATTGACTTTTCCACATTTTAATGACAGTTAAAACATCTGGATTGCCTTAAGACCTTGATCTATTTTCTCTGAATAATTCATCTGGCCACAAAATATTCCTTTTGAGTTTATACTAATTACTTTTGTATGATTTTATTCATTACCTATTAGCCATAAGCCTGGGGCTAGTAAATTTCTATTCAGGCTAGTGAACTTTTGCAGAATTGTGTTTACAGGCTAGTGGTAAATTGTTCATTTTGATACCCCACTTGTAGTATGGGCTAGTGCTTTGAAAAATCAATTTGAACACAGTTTTTTATGTTCATTTTAGGAGCCACGACCAGTGGTCTAGTCGTTAGTGCGCTGGACTTGTAACCCGGAGATCCGGGTTCAAATCCCGGTTGCAGCAGGTCATACCCATCTATGAAAATTTGACAAAAATGTTGATTTTCCTCCATATGTGGAAAAGTTGCCGGCTCCTTGTGGAAGGGTAAGTTAGTACTGGTTAGTATACAGTCCAGGAAAACTGGTTAGGTCGCCATATGTAACAGAAAAATTGTTGAAAAACGGCGTTAAACCCCAGTGACAATGTTCATTTTAGGTATGGAAGTTCATCTGTTACACAATATAAGAAGAATTTGGATACATTATTTAAAAGGTTAAATGAAGTGTTACCTGAATCTTGTCTCGTAATATGGAACATGACTTTACCTATATCTAAGAGAGCACGTGGTGGAGTATTGATACCGGAGGTGGAACATTTGAATGTTAGCTTGAGACTCGATATTCTAGAAGCTAACTTTTATGTGCACAAGGTAAGTGAAAAAACCTTGCACAAGGCAATATATGGATGTTTGAAGGAATGTGTGACTTAAGCGTTAGAAATTGGTTGTTTAAAGTTGTTAAATTCTGTTAATTTTTATGCATATCATGTGAATTATGGAAAACTGAGGCAATTTTTACTTCTGGTGGTCAAGGAAGCTGCTGAGGTCTAAGACTGGTTTGAAATGACATTCCCATTATTTTTGAAGTATGATTGTAAGCCTAGTAAGTAAACAATTATGTTATAGTCAGTTTCAAGTGCTTTATTTTGCTGGCTTATACCTGTAATTTGTAATTTGATTAATGAAATTTTTTGAGTTTATGTTGTCTATGTGTGTTGGAAAGATGTATTCATTGGTAATACAAATACTTATGTTGATGGATTCATGTGATTTAAAAAGGGAGATAATTCAGAAACTAGATCTGTGTTAAATTACCCAGGTTGTTTCCCTTGATGAAATCTACGCTACAAGTTCAGAAATATATAAAACTTTATGTATGGTGAAAATATTAGATACCAAATGAGTCATCTAAAAATTTATTTAAAAAAGCCCTGACATATTTTTGAAGAGTTGCGTATGCATGGCCATTGCAACATACTTACATACAACTTCTTGGTTGAATGACCTGTACAATAATTTGTACTGCAGTATACAAGGGGAGCATGATATTATATCAAAGGCATTTGTGCATTGGGTACTCTGTCATTAAGATATATATACCAGTCTATACTATTGATGAATGTGCTTACAAAACGTACATATGGATCAGAGGTGAGAGGGTCCACCTATGAACACCTCCCGCCTTATGTTTAGCAGGCTGGCAAGTTTACTTTGCTGTTTGAGTCTAGGCTGAAAACTATATCTGTTCACTGTGGCTGTAATTAGTTTTGTATACAACTAGAAATTCATGAACCTACTTTTGTTATTGGGTTTATCTAAAAATGATTGCCCAATGCATGTATATATGTTATAGGAGGCAGATAATAAGGTTCCCGATGCAGGGCTCGAACCCGCGATCTTCTGCCTGCAAGTCAGCTGCTCTACCAACTGAGCTAATCGAGCAGAGCGGCATACAAACTACTATAAAGGCATATATATACAACGCTGTTACATAATTATATATCTTTCTCAACCCTGAAGTCCTGGATTATACTTGGATAATCCTTTTGTTGTATTGTTTGAATCTTATATATAATGTATATATAATTACCAAATACATGATATTAATAATTCAATTAACTTTAGATAAATCAAACTTGTTTGACAATTTGTTTGTTAATTAGAAATATATTATTAAACATAATCGTAGAATAAACAAGTTAATGAGTACTTTATGTTATACGTGATGATTATCCGACTTGTATAATTTATTTGTACAAGTTATCCTGAAGAGTTCCATACTGTTTTATTATCCCTGGGACAATTATATCAGACATTGGTTCTGTTTACAAAGTTCATTCTCTGAAGCAGCTTTATTTACTGCATATCCTTTGTAGCCCATGAGTTTTGATCATTATTTCTTGATAAGTGTGTTAATGTATTGTATTATTTGTTTTAAAAAGGAAGACAGGTTCATCGATTGTTGTCTGTAAAAATCCCATGTGTGCTTTTATAATACAGTCGGGAAGTCTGAAATCAGGTTTACAATGATTTTCTGAATCTATAATTTGATTATGAAACAATTTTTTTTTCAATTTATTTCATATTTCATAAATAGAGGACTGGGTAATAAAACATACACCAGACACCATTGTTGGCTAATTTAGGATTCCTCGAAATTGTGTCATATTTTTATGCACCCTTTGAGAATATTCTATTGCATGAGGCCATATTTAAAAACTTGGTGGCTTGCAAGTTACTCTAACAACTTGGTCGAAATTCCCCTAACCCCAAAATTTTTTAAGCTTCGATGTTTTTTGATAATCTTCTTAGTTCATTATTTCAACTTTTCATTTTCAGTAGTTGCATATTTATGATGTTAATGAAAAAAATACCTACCTACCTGCCCACTGTTAATAGGTTAGGTTGTGTAACAACAAACCAACATTTTTTCTGTGATGGTCTTTCATTTATTTTACCATAGATAGGCAAAAATACAAAATACAGCATACAACATCAGATCAAGTCATTTGGTATAAATGTAAACAAGAGTTTTGATTTGAACAAACATCAAATGTTTAATTATTATCATTGACTTCCAGTAAACATTTCATGCCTAGGAACTGTCAATTGCATGGTTGTCATTGAGTCCATCAAACTGTTTGGGCTACCTGTTAACCCTTTGCCCCTAGCATATTTTGGGCTCTCCTAAATTCAAAGCTAATATGCAAAACATCACTTTATCTAAAAGAAAATTGGGATATTTCTCTCTGAGTGAGTGGAAAACATTGTGGCAAAGAAGCCATTACTCATTACAAGCAATGGCTTCTCTTGCCACAATGTTTTCAAAAGTCTCCTGCTTCGGATGGGAGGAAATGCAGTATTATGAGGCAAAGGGTTAGCAGCTGATTAAAGTGCCTTCTAATGGTTTTATATTGTATTATTTCAGCTTGCTCTGCAGTATGGTTACAATACATTGGATCTTCATTTCTTTCTGAGACATCAACTACAGAGGAGGGCAGGTATACACTTATTTATCGAAGTAACATTGTATTGTACAGGTTACATTTGATATTGAAATGCAATGGTGTAATGTTTTATCAAACTTAATGTTAAGGTCATGACCTTTGGGTCTTACCACAAGATGAGTTTTATTATGTTGAAAAATGATTAGTTTGGTTGGTTGGTTGTTTTGTTGGGGGCAGTGGTAATGATTTTAAGTATCCCCAGATATGTTTCAATGTATTTTACCTACAAGTCACATGGTCCACCAGTCCCAAAACTGCCATTTTTACTCAAGATAGCATGTTTTTGATTTGACTTGACCCTAATTTTTCATGTTTTTTTATGCACATGAATCAATTCACTTATAATTTGTTAATCAGCTTAAACTAAGCCTAAAAATATTGAACTTTACTTTTGTTGTTGTTTTTTTTTATTGGAAACTTTTTAGTTTTTTGCTGTACTCTCCATCAGCTCAGCTAATATAGTGAAGAATTCACCTGAAAGGTCTTTGTAATTACCATTCACAAGAAAAGTGTGTCATTAGTATACTTTTGATCCTAAATCAAACAATTTTCAAGCTCTTCATGTAATTTTTGGCCTTTGAGCAGAATTTTAATGTTATCCTAGATGTTAGGTCAAAATTGCTTTTTAAGTAGAATGATGTAAAACATATGAGCATTGGCTCCGCTGTGCGGAATTCTTGCGTATCATTTCTTGTTTTAGGTGATGGCGTACATTGGGACATGACCGCTCATAGACGTATAACCAACTTAATACTCACACATATCAGTGAAGCTTGGTCCAAGAAGTCCCCAAATCATGCAAGGAATGCTTTGCTTAATCAACAAACAAACATGAATGTAAGTCCTGGTTATCTGAGTCAGAATTAACTCTAAAGAATCATGCTTTGCCTCAAGTTATTCAAAAAGGTTTACTAAGACCAATCGATTTATGGTTTTCGAGTTTTAATGCAAGATATTTTTAGTTAATTAATTGTTCACTTAAATGAATGATGAGCCACGACCGTGGTCCTGTGGTTAGTGCACTGGACTTGTAACCCAGAGATCCGGGTTCAAATCCCGATCACAGCAGGCCATACCTTTCTATGAAAATTTGACAAAAAATGTTGATTTTCCTCCATATGTGGAGAAGTTGCTGGCTCCTTGTGGAAGGGTAAGTTAGTATTGGTCAGTATACAGTCCAGGAAAACTGGTTAGGTGAACCAGTCACCACTTATAACTAAACAATTGTTGAAAAACTGCATTAAATCCAGTGACTATGTCACATATAAAAATGAATGATGAATATTTTATGCTATTGTTTATGTACAATGTAACTTGATACTACCATGTATTTTATTGGGAAGAAAAAACTTCATGTACTAAGGGGCTTCGGTGGTTGAGTGGTTATAGTTCTTGACTAGTACTCACTAGCCCCTTATGCCGTAAAGTTGAATCCCACCTGGGAACAGAAAAAAAATAGCATCTAAGGAAACTGTCTAGCTGACTTACAGAAGATTGTTAGTTTTACCCAGGTGCCAGCCAGAGATCGTCCTCCTTCGTTAAAGAGCTAGAAAAATCACCAAAATAACTCTGACTGTTGGTGCGTCATTAAACCCAGGAGGAAAAAAAAACATTATTTAAGCATTTCTGTGACTGTTCTACTGACTTATGTTAACTATGTGAATTTAAATGTGAATAGCTGTTAAGTTAAAATCTTAATGGTGCATTTATCTAGATATGCAGTTTATTCTTGTGTGTTTTCAGGTAAATCCTATGATTGATAGGCCAGGTGGACAATTTTTTAACAACAGTTTTGTTTGTGGACTGCATAATTCAACTGGTCAGTTTGGTCTCCTTGATAATTCACAGCATAGACAATTCTTAAAAGCAGAAACCGCCCGTATTTTAAATAGACAAGCCCAGGTGTTAAGTCGAGCCAACAATAATAATTTGTATCAAAACACTGGAAATGGTAATTTTGGCAATCAGCAAGTAATGAGGAATTACTTTCAGGGTGAAAATCAAGGTTTTATTGGTTCAAGTGTTGGTAAACGTTCATCATTGCTAAACGTGCCTAACAACATTCAGGGTGAAAATCAAGGTTTTATTGGTTCAAGTGTTGGTAAACGTTCATCATTATTAAACATGCCTAACGCCAATTTTGCTGGTGAGAATTATGATGAACAACAGCGTAATATTGATAGGTATGGTGGTCCAATACGTAGATCCAATTTTAATGGTGTTGATATGTCACAGATGCAGTTGCCTGATTTACAGGTGAATGTAATCAATGCTCTCGGACCATACAGAAATGATAAATTTGTTTCTAACATACGTGCAAGAAGAAACATGCAAGAGCCTTACTGTGGGTATTCCAGGAACGTTCATAATCGGTAAAACCTATTTTGACCGTTGACTATCCGATGCACAACCAATTGTGCTATTGTCTTGATGACATCTTGTTCCGTATTCTGGTTATTTTTGTTAGATTCCGCGGCTTCATGCTGCAGTAGTGATCATGTTCATTTATATTTCCGTGAAGGTGCCTGTTTTATTCCTCCTGATTAGGTTTGTTAAAATGTTTTGTTGTCTGTAAAATGTGTCTGTACTTAATGGTTTCACTGAGAATTTTTTTCTACTCATCAATATTCACTTAATTTTGAATCCTTACATAGAATTGCATTTACTGAATGTTCATTATCAATAATAGTGAAAAGAAATGTTTCTGTCCTTATTATCTCTTTCCTTTTTGATCAATAAAATCTTAAAAAGGTGTTGCAATAGCTATGCTTGATTGAATAAATGTGTTGGCATTGTGTGGAATAATGCTTTATGTCATGATAAAATGTTGTATAAATGTTGCTATGAAACGTTTTTGAAGGCATTAGAGAAAGCCAGTAAGTTTTCTTATTACTGTAGTAGAACCACAGGGACTTGTCTTATATAATTTAGTAAAACCACAGGGACATGTTTTGTTATTTTTAGGAAAACCACAGGGATGTGTCTTATATAATTTAGTAAAACCACAGGGACATGTCTTGTTATTTTTAGGAAAACCACAGGGATGTGTCTTGTATAATTTTGTAAAAACACAGGGACATGTCTTGTTATTTTTAGGAAAACCACAGGGATGTGTTTTATATAATTTAGTAAAACCACAGGGATGAATCTTGTTAATTTTTCTCTGTTAATATTTCTTACTAACATGGATGAGAGATGGACCCGTTCTACCATTTTTCTGTTTTGTTTGAATTGCATGTATGTGCTTTGTTCAATGAACAATGAGTTTTAATGTGTTTATCAGTTATTGCTTTGTTTATCAATGATTGCTATGCACAATAAGATGTGTGTTGATTTCTCTATATTTAGGCAATTCAAAAATATTCTTACAATGATGTAGACCTACGTTATTTTTCATCTTCAAGGGCATTGACCTGACTCAAGAGTACAAAAGGCTAGAACAGAAAAAGGTACAGACTTGGTCTACATACTGACATACGCAAAATATCATTTTGCGAACAAATAGTTTGCAAATTGCCTAATTTGTGACGAGCAGTTTCTCTTTGTGTAAATAGTTTTAACTCGTCACAGATTATTAGGATTATTTACTTACTGGTCCATGTTCATAAAATCATGTTCTGTTATCAATAAAAACATACAAATATTATTTCGTTCTGTTGCAATTGTGTCGTCAATCATTCTACTGTACATTTAAATGTCAATAAGTTCAGTTCATGAAAACACCCTATGTCAGTACTTTTTACTTTAAAGTATTGTAGGGAGACCTCTGTGATCAAATGGTTACGGTCTCGGACAAGTAATCACTAGCTCCTCACCGCTGTACGTTCAAATCACACCCAGTACCAAATGAAATTCACATGTGAGGATGTTGTCCTGTTATCTTGGGGATAAAAGTTGAAAAGTCACCATATGACCTTTGCTTTTGGTTTGGCATTATATTCCAAACAAAACATTGTATTAAGAATTCTTAAAAGAACATCTTCATAGTGCTCACAGAAAATATTTCTTATTGTTTTTATATTTGTGTACAAAAACAAAGACCAGGAAATGTGTTTCCCTACAATGAATTACTATTTCATAATTAGAATAATCTGGCAAATGTTTTATACTGGGTGAGAGGTGACATTATGTGCATGCCACACTCAAGTAATGTTCGTTTCCTGTACTGAAATATTTACCTTTTATACAGTACTAAAGTCATAGCTACCACAATGCATTCAACCTCGACCCCAGTATCAGAATGGATTGGTATGATTTGGGTTATATGTCATATCTCATCTGTATTTAAGCAAGGTACAGTTGACATGGACTTTAGCGATATCCCTGGTATCATATCATCATTTACCTTTCTCCCTGTCTATTTCAACATCTGCCTTTATATGAGAATGACAAATGGGAGGCAAATGGCTTTAGAACATGTCTCAAGCAACAGTCCTATTTTGTCTACTGGACTGGCGAGCTACCAACTAATAAACAATTTAGTAACAACCATTATGCTAAACAGCCGTCTCTATACCATAGTAGGCGTGCCCGAAGTGTGCATAAGCCAAAATGTGCTTTGATGATTTACGAATAAATCTTTCTTGAAAACATTATTCTAACGTTAGTGTCTAGCATTTTGGATTTCCCTTAATTGATCAGCATCCTAGGAAGCATTATATAAGTTTGATGTCAAATGAAGCAAATGTTTCCCTGTAGACAATACGGCTTTACCGAATTGCGTTCCTCTGACCATTGTTTAAAGTAAAGATTTGAAATGTCAAACATATATCAGTGGCATTTATCTTGTGTCTAGATAATTTACATACTAATGTTATTTCGTTCGAACTTTCCAATAAAACATCTATTTGACAAGACCTGAGGTAATTACATTTGTACTCTATGCGTTTATTGTGTGGTTCACTGATATCTGAAGTTCGTCTTTTGAGACTTCGTAACATCTTCGTCTTATCAAACATTAATCTGAAAACCCAGATAGACATTTAGGTGATACTGCCATCCACCTAAGTTTTTGTTTAATTGCTGTATACAGCATTCTGGTCTTTCCGACTCTATGTCTAGGCCTATCTCTTGTGAATGTTCAAAAATGCGACCGAAATAAATTGTAAGTTGCCTACAATGGTACATATCAGCATTATACCGTTCCTTTGTAACAGTGGCTAAATCTAATGGGCGCCATATAGCGCTACCATTCCAGAGCGGACCTCTCTCGAGCAACAACCTCCCTGCAACAACATGATTTTCCCACTGTACGATTTAACCATTAATTTAACCTCTCTAGAGCAATAACCTCTCAACAACAAAAATGTAATTTTGCTTCTCCCAAAGGGTGTTGTTTTGGGAGAGGTTGCACTGTATTGCCAATGAGCCTTGTAGTTTATTGAGGTAAACTCGGTGAGTTACTTCGCTTGTAAGTTATGTGTCAGTATGGTAGAAATCCGCCGCCGTTGGAGACACACCCCTAACAACAAGATGCACTGAAGGAAAATGCAGCAAAACTATTTGTTACTGGCCATGGGAGACCAGTGAAACATGCAGACAGATATTCATTGTTGATTCACATGGATTTAAAATTTGTGCCAAATAATATTTCAGCCAATTAAAACAAAAAGTATAAAAAGTATGGTGGCATATTTCTGCATAAGATCATCGCGAAAATCTACCAGGTTTTCAGGAAAACAGGTTAGGTCAACTGGTCACCGCATATAACTGAAAAATTGTTGAAAAACGACATTAAACCCCAGTCACAATAAGTTGCATAGGAACAAACAAACATTTAATTGAATCTTAATCCACGAAAATTAGTAATAACTACATTTGTAGATAATTATGGACCATTTTAGCATCTGATGAACAATCCTAATTAATTTCAGGGGTTAATTTGATACCATGTTGAAATTGGTTTTGTTTTATTAATATGTTATGATACAAGATGGATGTACAGTGTAATTCTAATGAATATTACTTCCGTTCTGAAAAATTGATAAAATACAAAGATTAAGCTGAGTCATTGAGCTAACCTGATTTGTTCCAAGCCATTTACGATGTAATGATCGCACAAGTTACTGATATAGTTTAGTCAATACTAATTCATTTTAGCTTGATTGCGGAACAAGCAAGTCTGCTTATTATTAATCCCGCTTGAGTCCGCTTCCTGGACACTACACCAGTACTGTGGAAAAATGGTATTGTGAAGTTCATGAACGAAATTCGTCAAAGTCGGAATTCGAACTCAGAACCTTCGGATCAGAGGTCGGACGCCCCACCTTTGGACCACGGTGCCTTCCATCTACCTCCTACACTAACCAGGAACTGACGGTAATGAGTGAACAATCGTGATTAAATCAATAATTAAATACCACTTGGTGATATGATACACGATATATAGTTTCAGATGCTGGTCTTTGAAGATAAATGACATTAATTGATTTGTTGGTGTAGTTAATCATTATCAGGTTATGAATGTTTTATATTGCTATAGATACGTGATAATTTCAATGAGATTATATATTATATATAATTATTATGTAATAATAAGATGCAAAGAATTAAATCATAATTATGTATAATAATGATTTTCAAATAAAAGACAGTGTCGAATTTCTTTAGCGGACAAGTTATGAGAAAGACAATTAATGACTTCGTTCTTTATAATTGTATGATCGTTTGCGAACTGAATCAGGAAGAATGTCTGTATATAGAAATTACAGGAGCAAAACATTCGCAGTTGTTCCACGTGACGTAAGGTCTAACCGCGCCCACGAAAAGCAAAGAAAATCCTGAAAATTGAATGTTTTTGAAGCGACGTGTTCGCCATGCTTTCTGAAATCTTTGCTAGTTGTTATTACGGAAATTACTCGTAAGTAATTTCTACTTTATGGGCACAGAGATATGATGATAATTTTCTCATCATTATTTTTAAAACATATCTTTCATACTTTGAATGTGCAATTCGTCCCCAAGTATTTTCGTACTTTGGATTTTATAGTTAGAAACTTTAGGGTCGGCACTAAAACAGAGTTGTCCGGGTAACCGTAAACACGACTGTTTTTTCTGGCACAATTTGTTTAGAAGCAATGCAATTTTATTTTTTATGTTGTTCATATCTGGGACCAATATGTGTATATTGGTCCCAGTTCATATGCAATATTTGGGAACAGATATGAGTGAATCATGTCGGTAGGGTTTAATGGACGTGTCCATATATTTTCCTTGTAATATTTTCTTGTCTCTATGTGAGTATGTTACTTCGTAGACGGTTATATAACTACAGAACTCTAATGAGAAATAACTAGGACACAAGTGTGTTTCATGACTGTAAGTTTAATACTAAAGAAAAACTCTTAACTAGAACTATTGCTGACTACTTTCTAAGCATGCATATGAATACGCGTTTAGTGTCAGTTCCAACATTATGTTACAGTCCTCACGAAATTGGTGACTTTTGTGTTGTTGATTCCGCTTTAATGATAGATTTTTTTTGCGACTATGTTTGATATTAACCGTAGTCACGTGATCAATGCATTAATGTCCCAAAAATCAACTTATTAAGTATATCAAGTCGTTACGACACTTCTTGAAAGTCAGGAGTTAGCGGATATCAACTTTTTCGGAAAATGAAATTCGTTAATAATACATGCATATTCCTAATTACACAAAAATTGACCAGCGTATTAGGTATAAATTAACAAAATCAGAAAGCGGACGTATTTTTCGCAGCGTCTATGTACAGCTTTTCGGGGCATGTTTTGTATCTTTCGTAAACTGATGAGATAGTGGCCCACACATATTATAAAACACAGCTGAATTTACGATTTATTTTCCACTCGTCTTCGTAAGAGAGCACTCATTCAATCAATCTATTCAATCATCTTACTTGGGAAGTTATAAAATTGTATGTTATGTTATTTTGCTGAAGAAACGAAGTGAATGAATTACACAGTAAACAACCTTAAGCATTGTAAATTGATCATACGAAAGCACATGCGTTTTTGTTTACTCTGAAACATCGGCTGTATATATTTGAATCAAGACCATAGCAAGCCGTCTGCTAAGACTTACATTACATCCTATTTCATAAGGATATTTGCCTTGGTTTGTTTTGTAGGAAACTTAAAATGTTTTTTTTTCTGAAAAACTTCATAGGAATGAATAATTTTCAACATTATTGTATAGTGTTAAAAACCCGTGACCTTGTTTGGATAATGAATGGTAAACATTGAAAAAAGTATGTTATATTGTTAGTTGTTTTATTATTCTGTGGAATATATCATATTTAACGAAAGAACGAGAAATCCCACACAATGTGACGAATATACCGGTAGATTCCTTAATTAATATTACATCACAGGATTTACATTTCCAAGTTTGTAATTGAATCAGTGGAGGGAAAGAAACTAGCCATAAATGCACGCAGGTACGCGTATTATATCGCTTCAAGCTAAATACTATACATGGGGTCTTCAAAAAATGGCAATAGACAAATGAAATACAGCCAAACCTGTGTTTGCGGCCACCTCCGAATAAAGACCACCGTGTGCGAATAAAGGGCATTTTTTGAAAAACAGCACTGATGATTTAGAACAAACTGACCTCCATATTTTGTCTTTCCCTAGGGCAGCCTTTGTTTTCAAGTTTCACTGTAATCACTTATATTGCCAGTTTCAGAATTGTTTTTATGACTAGACAAACTCAATCTGATATAAATAACTGATACGGCGACTGCGATAATGAACTTTGTTCACGGCACTACCAATTATATCAGTGTTTTTAAATTCAAGGTCAATTCCACGAAAAGATATTTCATACATTCTCCCGGTTTGCATGAAAAAAAACATTCATGGTATAAAATTCCTAATGATATTGTGATGGGCTCCCTAACATCATTTGCCAGTTACTGTAACCGTTGTATACTGGCCGTCATAAGAAAGTAACCATCATAAAAATTCTTCTATTTTGGCCTAACATACTGATCTTCAAATGTTAATGGCATACAACAATTTTATATAGTCAATAATGGATAACAATGAACCATATCATGAAATGTTTCAGCTATTTCCAGATTTAAATTCATCTAATTACTGTGCTTTGTCTATTTTATATCAACATCACTTACTGGTTACTTTCTTATGACGACCAGTATAATTCTTCGTATGAACCACGTTTCTATATTGATACTTGCGTGCAAAGCTGGTAAATATATTGTATAAGGGAGGCATAATGGAATAGAAGATCATTCATTCTAGTGAATAAAATAAATCTACGAACGTAGTTGTTGATTCTTGATAAATAGAATTTATGCACACGATGTAATCAGAGTTTTTACTGGACGTCGAAAGTTGAGGGTCAAAAATGACCGTTGGCTGATGATAATTCGAAGGGTCAATAAATATCTTTTTAATTTTATTGTAAATTTGACCCTTTGGTACAATTCTTAGGAGTCTAAAGCTTTAATTTACTGATTTCAAGCGTCAAAATGCTGTTTTAAGGGATAAATGAAAGTCGTGAGTATTGTTTCGTTGAAATCGCAAAGACGGTTGATAAATATTCTTTTAAGCAAATACATTATCCATGTTTTATATATATCATGGAATAATATTTCGAGTATACATGTACCATTTTGGAAGATACGTTCATATATGTATTGCGAGGTTCTTTCGTTGCATAGGTTTGGTCAATAAGTGTTGTGTTTATGAATCGGATACTCATGAATACTGATGCTTTGTATTAGGTCAGACATTTATTTGAGCCTGGTATACATGACTAGAATATTACATTAATGATAAATGCACGTGGTTGCTGTATCTGTTTTATTGTCCACTCTTTTGCTGATCAACTACATAAATGCACAGCTCTTAATTAATTTAAGCACTCTACAATTTGTATTTCTTAACAAAAGTTATTTTGTTATTCTAATATTTCCTGTTCTGTTCAGAAGAAAGCGATATTTCACTCCCTGCCTGGAAACGTAGGCCACTTTTTTCACTGGTAAACTACCGGCATGCATTATTGTGCATAATTCTGAAAGCAATTTATTGCCTGTTAACTGAGTGGTAACTTTTCATTGACGTCGCGTGTACAATGTTATATGGATGGAATAATTATAATCCATTAAAAGACATGATTTGCAGGAAAACGTCGCATCTTAGAAATTGTGATTATTAGAGAAAAGACGAAGGATTACAAGGACAGTCACGTGATTTCCAAAACCACAATTTGTAAATACATGTATTTCCAAACAACCTGCAGAATAGTTGTGCCAAACAAAATACTTACTGTGCGTACATATTGTGGTATCATTTATTTTCGTTGGGCTCAATTTTCGCGGTTTTTACTAAAATAGCCATTTCGTGGGGAAGTTAATTCGTGGATTTTGATTTTTTGAAAACAAAAAAGTGTGCCTTTTTGTTTTCTTTTGTTTTCTTCATAAAATAACCTCGCTAGTGATGTAAAAATACAGCTAATCAGCCCTCATGTGTCAAAAGGGACCCCATCAAAAGTTTTACAACATGCGACAGATATACGTTGATAATCTTGAATATTGAGGCCCCTCATTTACTTTGAAGATAAACATAGCAATTTCGTAAAACTGTGCGACAGAACAATGGAAGTTACATATACTTATCGCTTAAAACGCACAAAGTCTGTTTAAATAAAGTGTAACTGCAACTGTGTAAAAGTATTGCAAAAGACTGAACACAAATAGAAATCAAATTTTGTACATTGTTCGAGCTTTACGTCAGATTTATTTCAGTCAAATACCGAGGGGCAGTTAACAGTTAGTTTTCGTCGCCATTAGACAAGCAAGTTTACTTGGAAAATAATTTTTAGGCTATATCCATTCGGAACACCTCGGACGATTCTGTACCTCCATTCCGAAAGTACTTGTTAGCTTGATATGCGTCTACGCCTTATATTTGTGATGTGGTTGCTGATTTACTGCCAACAAAAACATTACTACTAAACAACTAAGTTCTAAAATGCCCTAAATATGTATCTTGTGAAGAGAAGTATACAAGAATATCAACGTTGTTGAGTGAACTCCTTTTTACAGATATTATAATGCATAATTTATAAACGAAATGATTTCATTTGCACGCGGCAAATTGCATTCATCTATCTTATTATGCTTGGCTAGAAAAAAAGACAAATGAGAAAATCATGTATAAAGGAGACATTTTCCGTGACTTTACGTTTAAAATGTTCACAATAATACAGTCAAACCTGAGAACAAAGGCCACCCTTAGGAAAGACAAAATATGGCCGTTATTGACAGACGGCCTTTATTCGGAAGTCAGTTTGTTCTAAATTATCAATGACGAGTTTTCAAAGATTAGCCGCGTGCACAGATTTGACTGTAAATGTATTTACCTCCTCCGACTAAAGACCACCCTGTAGATAAAGTCCATTCCTTGAAAAACCGTCACCGATTATTTAGAACAAACTGACCCCCCGAATAAAAGTCGTTTGTCAATTAATTCCACATTTTCTCTTTCCCAATGGTGGCCTTTTTTCATAGGTTAGACTGTGTTTCAAATATGTTTCACTTCAATTCAACAATTCTCTTCGTGCAAATCACAGCAATCCATCATATAGTAATGTTGTTATGTAACTGGTTCACTATCTTTTTGCTGTTGAGCTAATTGTGATGAACGATTCTAAAATGGACTGAAACTACATTTCAAAAATAATTTATGTGCATGTGTAACCATATTTTGTCAGTTAGAAAAATATAGGCTAGTCACGAGTTAAATCATTATTAGCGTTTGATACATCTGTTTTGTTTGTTTGTTTTTATGTGATATTTGTCACTGGGTTTAACGCCGTTTTTCAACAATTTTTCTGTTATATACGGCGACCGGTTCACCTAACCAGTTTTCCTGGACGATATGCTAACCAGTACTAACTTAAGATTCCATAAGGAGCCGACGACTTCTCCACATATGGGGGAATTCGACATTTTTGCCAAATTTTCGTGGAAGTGTATAACTTACCGCAACCCGGATTTGCTTTTACCAAGAATCCGCTTTAAATTGACTGGAATTGTATGAATTCGGTACAATTTCTCGGTTACAAGTCCAGCGCACTAACCACTGAACCACGGTCGCGGCTAATTCATCTGTTACAGATGTATCAAGACAAGTTCTGTGGCTTAACATTGCAAAATAGTGCATATAAAATGCTCAAATGATGTGAGCTTCAGGGGGTTTTCGCCCACCTATGAACCCCCCCCACACACACACCAGCTTTGCCCTGGACCCACCAGGGGCCTAGGCGGCCCCCTGGACCCCCTCGCCATTATTCAGCTGATTTCCAAAATATCTGTTCACAGCCCTGGAGTCTGTAGCTGAATGAATGCTAGTTTTTTATAAACTGATAACATACTGGTACATATTTATCATTTGTTGCATGTTGTTGTATGAGTTGATACGTGCCGTCAATGTTGATCAATAGATATGAAAGAACCCTTAAATGTTGCACTCTTTACCATTTGTTCTCTTGGGTTTTTTAACGTCGCACTCACAGCAGGAAAACCACCGACCTACCGTAAGTCAGCTGGACAGCTTCCTCACACGTGATTCGAACTCGCGGCGATGAGGGTATAGTAATTACTTGTCATAGATCATAACCACTCCACCACGGAAACTCCTCCGTGTTGTTTGTACCAAGAATTCGCTTTAAATTGATACGAATTTGGTAGAACTTCTCTTAATCATGTGTAGAACAGATAAAACAAAACTTTCCTATGATGTATCTAATTTAGTCATGGAATGTAGGTTTACAAAAATACAAATCACAAGAAAAAATTCTGAAAAAAAACTGTTTTGTTTTATGAGGACGTGTATATTGTTAATTGGTGATAATGTGGCGGACAATATTGAACAAATCGGTAGATATTTCACTCAGAATTAAACTATTGAAGTGCATCGACCATACGTACAAGAAAAATTCTATTCATTCGATTTACATAAAAAGTTTTATTTGCTAGTATGACGGCGTGTTCAACCATAATTAACATTCCTGCCGTGGTACATTTTCCTGCAGATGCGGTCCGGCCACGAACAACACACAAGACCTCCTGTTCTACAATATCCAATCCAACATTGAGACCGCTTGCATTTTGACTCACAATCACACCCACCAAATCCGGCTGAAACAAAATACGTAGGAAGTATGGAGCCCTGGGCAAATATAGCGTAATCACTAACTCGGTGCATACCCAATACACAATGTCAAGGGTGTAGAAATGAGCCGGAAGCCGGAAAAATCAAAAGGCTATTTGAGCATTCCCGTTGGCCACTTTTTTTACGAACAACGGACACAATACTGCATTGACCCCTATACCCCCTTCTACTTATAGTAGCTTACCGGCTACATGAAAACATTTCTACACCCCTGCAATGTGTTAACAAAATCACTTTACGAATAATTGTGATGTTATATATTTCAACTTTTGCTATTTATTGCGATCTCAAGCACCTGCTACTTCTAATCACTTTACGATTTAAGGTGATGCTATATAACTCAACTTGTACGATTTATAGCGATTTCCGGAACTTGACTTGTATATACACCGTGCAATAGCCAACGCGAGTTATCCAGTTTGGCGCTACGTGACGATTAATGAATCGTGCCTTTTTGTGGCTCATTTTCGAAGGACAGTCACAAATCGGAATTATATTCAAATATATTGATAATGTGCGTGTATTAAGTGTATTAAAAGAGACATAACTTACCTTCCGTAATGTTTATCATGACTCCTGCCAGGAAACAAAATATCACACAGAATAGCAAAGCCTTATGCATTTTTGTTAAGAGAAATATTTAAAAATAAGATAATTACTAACGTTGACGAATTCATTCAACGTCGCTAATGCAATGCTATGATATCATTATCCAAATGCTGCATATAATATATGGGTACAATATGTTTTATTGTGAAAATGATGTATTGGTTACATTCCTACAGGCATATCTAGGACATGCTATAGATCGTATTAGAATCGTTCGTCACAAATAGTTTAACAAAAAAAAACATGATAAATTGCTGTAATTTGTTTTACTGAAAAATTGTTCAACTGAACCAAAGCATACCAATATCACGAGCTTACTTGGACTAAAAGAGTTCATGAATGTAAAAATTCGAGCTTTTAAGGGAATATGCAGAAAATGTTCCGATGGAATAAGAATTGGCTTAATATCGGGTATGCGAGGGTTTTCTCATGTTCCAGATCAGGTTCCTGATGGAGCATTGTGGGATATTGTTCCATTCTTGGACCAACATTGAGCGAAGCTCCTGAACACTCATCGGCTGGACCGGGTGGGCTTTAATCGCTAGGTGTAACTCTTCCAGACATGTTCAGATGCTCGATCCCCTCCCTTCCCTGGAACTTCCGGACCACACGGGCAATATGTGTACGGGTGTTATCGTAAATCTAAATGAACCCATCACCCATTGCCCCTGCATACAACCTTACATATACATTTATAATGTATTCGATGTAGCGCAGGCCACAGAGTACCACAGTCAGGGGCACAGAGGTCAGTGCATCCATCAGCTGATGCCAGCCTAGATCATCAATGAGCCTCCGCTATAACCGTTAAAATGTCGCGCGTGTTCAGCAATATTAGCAGGGATGAAACGCTTCCCTGGTCGTCTTCACACCCCGGCCCATCTGTCCGTACAGTCTACGTAATACTAAGACTCGGTGAACAGAATGGGTCGTCAAAACTCCCTGGTCCAGTCAAAATGATCCATGACCCATTCGTAGCGCGGCCGATGGTGATTTTGAGCTAACATGTATGTTTTTACATACAACAATGTTAGCACCATGGAAACGCTGCCACTGTCGTCTCCACACCCTGGCTTGTCTGTCAATAATAGTCTAGGCAATGCTTAGACTCGTCGTGAACTGGACGGGTCGCCAACCCTACCTGGTGTAGACAATGTGGTCCAAGGCCCGTTCATATCGTGTCCGGCAGTGATTCTGAGCTAACAAGGTGCGAATATAAATACATTGTATATGCTTCTCGATCGAAGATCAGCCCCGTGCAGCCGAGTGAGGAAATCGACCGTATAGGCATTTCCATGGCTACGACACAAAGTCTACCTGTCAAAGCGGTGTGTGTAAACCCCGGATAGTATCTCAATTCATTCTGACATAATACCCATTATGTAAATACGAGTATATAATACAAAAAACAAATGCATCTTATATACACATTGCATAATAACGTATTATATTTTTGTTGTTCAGCAAAATTAGAGCAGTATTGGTTTGAGCACCACTTGACAATATTAAACTCCGTGACAATTATTATTTTCATGCTCAATCACACTTAATCCTTTCGAAAAGTAATATAAAAGTATTGAATGTCGAAGCCTTTTATTACAAACGGGAACAATTAAAGCGTAATAAATTACTTCAAAATCTCCTTTAAAAATTCTGTTTACATTTATCATCTTTCGTCGCATGAAATACGTGCATAGATTGCCGTGTACAAAAGCTATTAATTAATACAAACTATCTTGTTTATAAATGTGAAGCATTTGTCCGTAAAATGGATTAAGTTGATTTTCTTGAAGCCTTTCTTCCTCCTTTCACGAGCATACACTGCCACAAATCCGATTTGGCACTGACGTGAACATTCTCAAAGTAGATAAAGGTACATCCTTAAATGGGTTAATAATTGAAACGCGCAATTTATTTTCGAGAGACATTCAAAAATATCCGCGGTGTAAAGGATCTCACAGTGGATTCTGAATCTTCAGATTTGCGCTCAATTCCTTCGGGCGTCTAGTGATGAAACACTTAATTAGTTATTCCTCAAACCATACAAATTGTATTACTTTATAGATAATCTAAATTTTTATCTGAACTAAGAATGACGTTTATGTCGGGATCTTCTTGTCTTATGGTACATATTAAAGCAATTATGATATTTGCATCTGAGTATGTCCTCATGAAGTTTGGCAGGAGTAACGAGTGTCATCAGTACATTGTATTAAATAGTATAACTTAAGCGCTTGAAACGTATACAAACTTGCACAAAATATCGTATATTTACGTTCAGTGTCCGGATTTTTTATGAGCTTAAACATTTGTTAAGCGTAAGAACAAACAGCGGGTACCACTGTGGAAACGGCCTGTATTCAAAAACAACAGCATGGGATTCTAATCCGTTCAACAGACTCGGCCACACACTGACCTCAAAATCCGTACAACATAAATATAACAGCAATTGACAAGTTAATCACAAACTTAAAATAAATTGCGCATAACAACCGCATTTTACATAATAGTAGTGTTTTATGTAATAAATATTCTGTATTACGACATACCTCCAGTAAATGGTCTTCACCAAAAGATAAACAAATTAAACTTGGGAAATAATTATCAAAACAATGATTGATGTGTGTAATTAACCAATGTGAATGACGGAAATTGAACAAAAGAAAACTTAAATATGATATAAAACATGTGAATAATATTGTAATACTGCATCAGTGACGTTGAGTTAATATTTCTCTTCGCAAGGATGTATACTACTTTCTTATTCTTTGTGATATTTTGTCTCCTAACAGGATTCATGATGGACATTACGGAGGGTGAGTGTTGTCTCAATTGATCCATTTAAACTAGCAACCAATATACATATATAATATATTAACATATTTTGTATATTATACTGATGGACGCATTAAGATAACATTCGTTAAGTTCTTGATATCAACATGATTTCTACAAGTGTCGGGTACATAAGTCTTATTTTATTCAATTCGATTTCACTAACTATATTTTATGTTTCTCTTTTAAATGTGAAATTTTACTTTATTTTCTACTGAAACATGATAAGCGGTTTCTAATGATATTTATTTGATATTAAAACACTACATAAGTTTCTTTTCAACCATAAAATACTTATTGCTCTGAATGACCTGCGTAAACATCGAAATTCCTTCTTGAACAAATCACAGCAATCAGAATGTGAACAATGGAAAACCTATAATGTTGGCGCTTTGGGTATTTGTTGAGGATAATGCTTTCGAATAATCATAATTATAAGGTATTGAAAGACTCATTCCTCATTTATTGAAGCCAAACTTAGATGAAGTACATACGATTGGTATTGGGTATGGGACAAGTTACTGATTTTTTCACTGGGTTTAACCCCGTTTTTCAACAAATTTTCTGGTTCAACTAACTAGTTTTCCTGGACTGTATACTAACCAGTATTTACTTACCCTTCCACGAGGAGCCGGCAACTTTCTCCGCATATGGAGGAAATTCAAATTTTCATAGAGGGGTATGACCTGCTGCGACCGGGATGGTCACTGATTATGCGATATTTGCCAAGATTTACATGTTTCCTACATTTGTTTCAGCTAGTGAAGGTGGTTGTGAATGCACATCACGATGCAAGCGGTCTCAATGTTGGGTCGGTTATTGTAGAACAGGTCAGTTAGTGTGTTGTTCGTGGCCGGACCGCATCTGCAGGACTTTGTATCGCATTGGGAATGCTTACATTGGTTGAACATGAACTTGAACAAGCAAATACTGTTACAACTGCTTTAAGTAATATCGAACAAATGTATCGTTTATTGTTCATATGGTTGATGTACTCCAAAGTCAAATAAATACTTTAGTTCTGTGTGAAATTAAGTAGGTTTATTATTTAAAAACGGTTCATCAATTAGCAATTATATGAAACAAAGCGGTTTTCTGTATAATTTATCATGCTTATAGTTTTTGTTATTCCACATTCAATCAATTAAATTAGTTACAGTGTCGATGAGTTTTGTGTTGTTCATGTAACGATGTTTAATCTATTTAATACATTATCCTGTGTAATTCCTCGGAATTTATAAAACAGACATTCATTATTTTAAAAGTGATTTCTCAGTAAAAGTAACATGGTCAAGAATACACCATTTGAATAGACTGCACTAGCTATCAGTCAACCAACACGGACCATATTTGCACACGTAAAACATGCAGAAAAGCGAATATCGCAAACAGGTACCTTACCTGAGACTTTGTTTTGGCTATATTTTTCTTTTTGTATATACATTTGTTTTGAGCGGGTTTTGGATTGGTTGGTTTTGAGAAAGGTAGTTTTGGGGGAAGGTAATATTTTTTAGAAGAATTTATTTCTTACCCTTAATAAACTCCAAGAAAACGCAATAAAATCAACATGCCTTACACATACAGCAAGATGGTCCGCATACATTTTATATGGATCATATCTCACACAATTACACACAGAGAATACAAGAAGTACGAAACATAAGAGTATGCAATATTCCGAGGGGGGGGTTTAAATAAACCGTTTATTACAAAAAATAAATACGTACCACATTTTTCGGTGTTCCAGTCCGGGCAAATCTTAATTGCTGACGTCCATTAGCTATATAACATTATTCATCGCACAAGCAATATTCTTCATTTAATCTTTACTAAGATAAATACCACAGATTTAATGTAAATAAACAACAAAAATATACCAGAATCCACAGAGGGGTAAAAGTATAAGATAATTAAGTTCATTTAATCCACTTTTCCATAGTAATAATCAGTGACGCTAACCGCTATACTACCACGTTTCGTCCCAAACCCCAACGGAGCTTACACAGACATAAAAAAAAACGTGAACAGTACGCATCACCATTTCATTCACAAGCATATCTCACAGTATTTATATGATAGAACAAGTGAATCAACGTAATGAATGGTAGGGTGGTTTCAGATACGATTTGACATATATAAGCCAATTTTTGACATATTAAGGGAAAAACAAATGTTGATGACATAATTTTTTCGGTTTACACTGAACGACTGAGATCTCATTATGAATGTTATTTTAAACACTCGATCAATTTAGATCTGATGAAACCATACATGACGATACGTTAAGTTAATAAATGGGTTAAACGAGTTTGGTAGGCCCAACCTCCAACCCATACCATGTGTTTGCTCTTTTCGATGAAGCGTATAAATTATCTTATTATATTTGAAAACTTTTTTTTTGGCTGTATATAGTACAGTCACGGTGTAGCCTGCCTGTATTCATTTCAAAATCAATTTTCAAGCCTACTACATCCGCAGTCAACATATTTATTCAAATGGAATAATCTTATATAAAACTATGTATAGTAAGTAAATTGGTTCCCTGGAAATGACACATATTCTAAGATCGACATTCACATGAGACGTGGAAAATCCTTAGCATAACTAACAACACTCATGAAAATCTCGTTAGGAACATTTGATAACCGTATACGGAAATAATTTTATTGAAATTCCTGGAAAACATGTGCAAGACTTACGACCAACCACAGTCTCTTACACAAAAGAATGTTCTGAAAATTGAACAATGCAGGCGAAAAGTATTCTTCATGCATTCAGAAATCTACTCATTAATTTCGCGATCTGTCGTCAGGAAAATCGCCCACAAGAAATGCAAACTTAATGAGCAATGAGTGATGTTATTTTTTTCATACTGTGTGCTTAATATTGGAAAGAAATATACATTATTCTCAGTAAGTATTGGAATTTCTTCATTTTGTTAACAATATTTTGTGTAGGACGTCATTTTATTGCAAAGCAATTTAATTTGCTTCAGTTATTTCTAATGCATTCTTGTGCTTTTGTGGGGGTAAAGTATGGAGTGTGATTTCCATGAAATACGATGAAATTTGTTTTGTTAATCCTATTTATTCCGTTTTGCGATTAAGTTCCATGTTTTCCATTGTCAACAATTGATTTTTTTGCTACACGCCATTGACATTGATACATTAATGTCCCGAAAATCAACACGCAAAGTATTGCATGTCAACATGATACTTTCTGGAAAGCTTATTGACAGATGACAGCACTGTGGATCATGAGGTTTGTTAATACTCGCAGAGATGACAAAAATGATGATGAAAATGCTTTTTGCGAACAAATCATCATTCAACACCATTATTTCAAAATTATAAAACCAATAAGGTCACACAAAAATACGCAATAAGGGAACAAAGCAACAACCAAACATGAGACTCGCATCAACCTTCA
The DNA here is from genome assembly GCA_008271625.1 of Lutraria rhynchaena. Lineage (NCBI taxonomy): Eukaryota > Metazoa > Mollusca > Bivalvia > Venerida > Mactridae > Lutraria > Lutraria rhynchaena. Next base: position 1,600,008 of record VIBL01000019.1, on the reverse strand, counting down.
CCAGCCGCAGAATTTGCAATAACTGCTACAAAAAAACATACGAAAAACCGGAATTTTAAAGGACATTATATCATTATATAAATTCACCATATCACTTCTAACAGCAGAACGGTTTGTGGCTAAGAAGTACAGGCGAATGTTTTTACTATACAAATTAAGTTTTGAGAAGTACGTTAGATATAAATATGCTAAAATCACATAAGACAGCTGATGTAGTCTTTGAAGTATCTACAACGTCCAACAGAGATCGGAGCATGAGTTGCGCACACTAATGAGGTAATGAAACACAACTATCGAGAGAAAAAAAAAAGTTGAATTTTCATGTATATCTTCTACTCATGTCAGTAAGAAAGCAATTATTCGATCCAATTATTTGATTATCTTACATAGGAAGTTATAATTATCTTATTTTACTAAAGAGACGAAATACATGAATTCTATAGTAGACAAACTTAAGCATTGTAAATTGATCATATGAAAGCATGTGAGGTTTTGTTTACTATGTAACATCTGTTATATATATTTGATTAAAGTGCATTGCAAGCTGTCTGCTTAATAATATAGCGTAACTTATATTATCTTAGAAAGGTGATCGCCAACTTCGATGCTTAATTATCACTTATTACAAGTGTCAAATGCAAATGACGAAACTATGTTTTCATCCGGAAATTAATAAATATTTCCATATACATGCACTGTATGTTACAATCTTACGACGAATTATGAATGAAAACCGTCAGTGATCCAGATAACCACGAGATACATGGTCTTGTAACATCAGTAGTAAATTGGACTTTTTCTGCAAAATTTACTTTTCAGTTTCGAAATGCCTGTCGGAATTCTTTGAAATATTTGTTTTCTATTTTGAAAGTTGTTTTATTAGTCGCTCATTTTCTATATTTCCAAACGTTTCTATTCCTGGATTTGCCAGTTATTTCATTTTCACTCTTTCTCCTAAGCATTTTATTGTTATTTTTTTCTAATTTAGTCTTGATTTATTCATTTCGATCTATGAAAATATTATCAAGACCAGCATCGTTTTAATGATCGTGAACACATTGCTTAACGTTTTGTCACTTATGAATTGCTTCCGTACAAGTTTGTTGTATGTGTTTTGTCTTCCATTTTTGTACAGTCTTATGTGTTGGATGGGGTTCGGGTTAGGCGGTTTTGGGAAGATAGTATTTCGGGGAGGGTGTTTTTGTATGGTTTTCTTTCTAAGGAATACTTATTTATATATATATGTTTACATTATTTGATTTGGATCTGATCATTCTAAAACACCTTTAACCTGGACCATGGTCTGATAAAATTTGAACGTCTGATGAGTTTAAATAACAATCTTTCTTAAAGTTTAGAATTGACTTGAAATTGCTAACTCATCAACACGTCTGTCTTTTGTCGTATTTTCTGACTTGTTGCTACATAAAGGTGCGCATTTATATCGATTTATTAATAATTTAGTCATTCATTCATTTATTTTTGTAGTTATTGTGCAGATTTGATGTGTCGTACTTCACTACTCGTGTTTCATTCAGAAAGTTAAGGCTTGTTTCCGCTACCCGACCGACCCTATTTTTCGCCGCCGACCACTGTTTTTTTTGTTCCTTGAAATCACACGAAGTTGCTACAGTTGAGAACCCAAATATGCGTTCGTACGTTGGTCTGTGACGGAATCTTGCTTATTTTTTGTTGGGCTTAGCTACTGTTGGATCTTTGTCCATTTGTGACATCCACATATTCTCCACCATTGATATACAATTTATCCTTGTCCAGACTTAAATTTTAAGCCATCTCTATTCCATCAATTATTAAGAGGATACATTTTCTACGTCTCTCACGAATAGCTAGATGTATTGAACTTCTATGGCTTTCTTTAGGTTCCCAGGATGATCGAATGACAGTTTTCTGACACGTTCACGATCTCCTTAATCATGAAATTCCGCGTATACTGACGAGAATTTTTTTCTCTGTTATTTTTTTTTTTTGTTCATTGAATATGTTCTTTCAAGCCTGATCAAAAACAATCTCTTCTGTGATTTTTTCTTCGTAATGTTTCTTCAATCTTCCTTTTCTCATGATTTCGTTTTTTGTTTGCTTTTGACCATTTATTTGAAATTGTCTTTCATCTGTCTTCAGAAGAATAATTAAATGTTTAAGCTTAATCATTACGTTTTTATCTAGAGAAAATGCTTACGAAACCATGGGCTATCGGTTTACTTGAAATAATGTGAATCAGCTTTTGTCCTCTAACTTCTTGTTGAGTTGATTGCATGGTAAGTGCTGGAGATGGAATAGTCGTAAGCTAACGAAGAAATAAATGGGTTTAGTTGCTATTGTTTCTTGTCCCAATGAACAGTTGCATGCTTAACAGTAAATTAACGACCCTTCATTTACTTTGTAATGTTTTTTTTGCACTGGTGCAGACTGTAATAGGGACATCAATGGTCGAGTGGTAATGGTCTCCAGCTGGTATTAGATAACCATCGCCACTGAGAGTGCGAATCCCACCCGGGAGATCCAAATTTCACACGTGAGAAAGGCTTATGGTAACACTCGGGAGTACACCTGTGATCATCCTCCGCCGTTATAGCTGGAAAAATCTCTTCACAATTTTTTTCTTTTTTCCTTTTCATGGTATTTTTTGTTTCCTTTGTCTTTTTACATAAAATGCTTCTACATACGACTTTAATCGATGCATTACGACCATGAAGTAAATTTTGTATTTTGTTCAGTAAAATATACGTGTATTATTCTGTATAAAGTGTGCGTATTTGGTCCTTTGATATTTTGTAAATATTCTTTTTAGCGAATACAATACCAATGTAGCTGTCACGACGATGATGATGAATGTCATTTCTGTATACATTTAATTCCTTTATCCATGCTCCTTTTTAATAACAAAATGCTTTATTTTCTGTTTTATGCACATGGAGTTTTCTGATATCCGACAAAATGATATTATGGCTGATGTTTCGTTCGTGTATACATATTTGGTTATATTATTGATGTATGGAACAATCAGTAGAATTGAATATGTCAGAGGCTCGCAAGATTTCATTATTTTGCAGCATGTAGACTTTTCGATGAAAAGCATTGAATCATTCCAGCCAACCTCTTTCTGACCTTATTTTACGTTTGGGCCGAAACTACCTCTGCCTCCTTACATACTATTCCAACAGTCATAACGCAGAGTCATGAATTTACATAGGGCAGACATTTTACGTTTTAGGAATGTGAACTAGCCATTGAATTCATTGTTCATTATGCATCCACAGATGTGTACCTCGACCATGACTTGGCTGACTATAAAACCCGAGACATGTTTCATATAGAGCACAAAACCTTTTTAAATTATTTAATTAATGAACCTTTGTAATATAGATCAGAAAAGGATTCCTAAAAATAGACGTACAAAAAATAATCTTCCCTAGAACATTACCTTTCCCAATACAGCCCAACCCAAAACTAAGCCAAAGCAAAGGAACATACAAAAATAGACAGCAAAACACAGTCTCACGGAGGGTACCGCTTTCGGACGGTCTGCAGCAAAGCAACATTATAACCCACATTATGTTTTAATATCTTACAAATTTCTAAATCTCTCAACACTTGAATGCTTTGCGTGCAAACAGATAGAGTGCACTGCACCAGAAGACCCATTATGAGACCTCCATTGATAAAAATGTTCAGATAGGTCTTGTCAAACGATAGACTGGACATCTGTTTAATATTCTCATAATTGTCCTGACCATGGGTATCACGAATTGTTTTTGCGTTATGATTAAACTATACCAGCCTAAGACGAATGTATCTTTTAGATAGTTTCAGCTGTGATTTCTAAATGACTGATAGGGGAGAAAATCTCCGTAGGAGAGACAAGGATGTCGCCAAAGTTAATGAGAATGTAATGCATTTAAGTATAGAACTGTAGACGTGGAGTGTAGTCAGATTCTGCGAGAGGATTAATTACATTGTAAATACTCAATGGTATATTGACGAGCCATAAATATATCCGTCGTAATGGTTTTGTGTGAGATATATTTTGAAAGTATTTATAGAGAAAAGTAAATGGAATGAGTACGGATGTTGTTATTGGGATACTATATTGTTTTATACAGAGGAATGTTAATGAAACGGTCAGTTACGCAGCCAGTACAATAATATCTTTACCTGTTGACAATAACACGAGAATTCTTAAGGTCAAAGTAATTGTACACATGGGGGCAGAATAGAGTATAAGTGGACTTCCGAATCACAACATCTAGCATAAACATTCACTTCCAATTCAGAATATTTTGTTTAATGATATACAATATTTTATTAAAACGTGAATGTGACCATGTATATACTTGGCTTGACAAACATATTAAAAAAGGTATTAGTTACCTAAATGAAGGGAAACGGGCACACGTATAGATTGTGTTGACATTTCGCAAATATTTCTGTTGTGATGAAGAACTGTTGATAATTCCTGTAATAACACTACCAACATAAAAACTAGCATTTGTTGAATAACTTTAGGGTCATAAGATTAACAATCAGATCTTTATGTGTGTTCATTATTGTCATTGGATGTCTGGAATTCGTCAAAGCCTACGTTGAATCCGTTTCTGTGGGAAGCAGCTTTTTATTTATTATACGGTTGACTGTTCTATTGGTGGCTGTTGTTGTCCTCTCTCCCCATTCCATATGCACACATTCCTGGTGTGCATGTAAATGGATTTTGGTTGTACGCAACTTGTAATAAATTATGTTCTGTTAAGGTGATATATGTTAACTGGCTGTCTGTAAGATATTCTTAACATCACCCCAACTGTGAACTAATACCATTTTAGAATGCAGACACTGATATGAATCAGAAAACAGACGCGTCTTATAATCCTTTGCGAGTTTTCGACATGATTCTCAAACAAGCGACCTTATTCTTAAATGTATTTGCCTAGCCGTCCAGTAGACAAAGTAAAGTCGTTAATTTAGATAAATACGAGAAATTAATCAGTAAATATACTCACAATGGATTTCATAGCAGCCAAAATGTCTGCCCACTTTTACTACATCGTTCGGGTTCTCATGTTGCTTCGAATCGTCTTGAAGCTATCATTTGATGACCAAATCGTTCTATATGACGTCATAGCGCCAGTTTAAAAAGAGTAAACATAATAATTGAGAATGTTATTCTTTCTTTGTTGGCCTTCCGGCTGAGTCAAAAACTAAGATAATGTTGATGAATCGACTGTCCAGAAAGGAGACCGGACTCATTCAGTATGTATGCAGACGTATGACCCCGTGATAATTACAGAAAAATGAGCAACTTGGATTCATAAATTTACTTAACCCTTTTCTTCATAAGCATATCTTATTTTATGTTATACAAGCAAATTCAAAGCTGATATACAGAACATCAATTTATTCAAGAAAAATGGGTTATTCCTCTCTGACAGAGTGGAACACATTGTGGTAAAAGAAGCCATTACTCATTACAAGCAATGACTTCTTTTACTACAATGTTTTCGAAAGTCTTTGCTTCAGATGCGTGGAAATGCGGCATTATGAAGTAAAGGGGTAAACACCGCATGTGGCGTTCAGTTAATTCAAGTTTTATGTACGTTTTATTTTATATTCGCACAACTTCTGGTATTCAATTCCTATGACCTTCGTGAAAATCATCCTTTCAGATACGCTTGACATTTAACGAAAAATCTGTGTTGTTGACCGTGCTGTTTATATTCAATTAAATCAATCATACCCTAGAAGGATGTGAATGACTAATATCATTTTACGCCTGCTAGTTGTTTCATTCATCGCCATTTGCAAAGCTCTATATAAAAGAGACAGTCAAACCTGTGTTTGAAGTCACCTCTGAATGAAGACCACCCTGTGAAGGCCATTCTTTGAAAAACCGTCACTGATTATTTAGATTAAACTGAAATCCGTATGAATGTCAACGGTCAGTAAAGGATGGCCTTTGTTCTCAGGTTTGACTATAATTTAAAACTTGCATACATTAATTAAAACATTTTAGATATGCGGATCAGGTTATTCCTTTTGATTGCAACACCCGCTATTGGAATGCACTTATAGAGGCCGTTTACAGAGAGTAATATATATCACATAATGCCTACAAGAAACAATATGTATTCTGAAACATGATTACGTATTCTGTAAATTTATGATCCAGATATGTTAAGAAATGTTCTGTTGACCGTGCTGTCTTTCATGTGTATAAATGTACAATAAAACTTGTGTTTGCTACCACTTCCGAATAAAAACCACCCTGTGAGTAAAGGTCATTCTTTGAAAAAACGTCACTGATTACTTAGAACAAGCTGACCCCCAAATAAAGGCTACCCTGTGAATATTCACTTCAAGTACTTATTACCGGTAGGAAATTTCGAAACATTTGCGCAGCACATTATTTAAAACGTCCAAATTTCACTACAGTATTTTTATTATTTTTTTATTGCGAAGCAAGTCAGTTGATTTGAGCTAGATTTGTTAATCACTGTTTATTTGTTAGAATTAGGTTTCAAAATCGTTTGAAAACTATATCTCACATGGTTATACAGATTTACAGTAGACTTAAGTTACCCACATATATACTGAGAGAAAAAAAGTTTAGCAAGTTTTTAACGCCTTTGGTTTTCGTCTATAAATCAGTGTCACTAAAACGTTTCCGTATTGAACAATTGTGCCCATTCATTGACAGCATGATTTCACTTGTTTTTGTACACTAGACCATTGTAATCATGAAACGTCACTTTCACGTGCAGTATGTGCACAGCAAATAGGATGATCCTCCGCGGGTCACAATGTAACAGTCCGAGAGCTTTCTTATCGTAAGCGCATAAACTGGAAAATAATCTATGAAAATCAATGATGGGTCGTCGGCCTGGAATGACGTTTGAGCAACGTAAGAGAGCCATCGGTATGCTTACCGCTGGCATGTCGGCCAGAGACATTGCTCGACATTGCCATCGCCACGAATCGACAATAAGTCGACTGCTGGACAGATTTTAGCAAACTGGGAACGTCGCAGACCGACCCAGATCAGGCAGACCTCGTGAAACCACGCCGAAGACCGTTTTCTCACGATGTCATCTCGACACAATAGATTTCTTTCTAGTCGAAAGTTAGGTCGTTTGCTGAGGAATGCTACTGGCAACAGAGCGGTTAGGAATAGGCTACGTGCCGCTGGATTGAAAGCGTGCCGTCCCTAAGTTGGCATTCCGCTGACGTTGCGACACCGTCAAACAAGACGTCAATGGGCCAGGCTTCATCAGGATTGGACTCGCAGGCAATTGCGCGACGTTCTGTTTTCAGATGAATCTAGCTTTAATGTGTCATTTGCTGATGGCAGGGTTCGACCTTGGAGGAGACGAGGGGAGAGGCTGCACCAAGATATTGCTGTGGAACGTGACCGTTATGGGGGTGGTAGCGTGATGGTTTGGGCGGGCATACATCATGGTGGGAAGACAGATCTCGGCGTGGTGCCTGGTAATCTCACTGCTCAAAGGTTCTGTGATGAAATCATCGAGCCTGTTATTGTACCGTATTTGCAACAACGTAACGTTGGGATTGTCCAACATGATAATGCCCGTTCACACACTGCGAAGCACACCAAACAAACAATTTACGCATCAATAACGTTAATGTGTTGCAGTGGCCTGCAAGATCACCGGATCTCTCTCCCATTGAGCACTTATGGGACCACTTACGTCGTCAGGTGAGAGAGCGCCATGACGCCAACAACGTCCATTATCTTGAACGTGCCCTGCAAGCTGAATGGGTCAGGATCCCATTGCAGGTCATTAGAAAACTTATTTGCAGCATTCGACGTCGTTGTCAGGCAGTCTTGGCTGCGAATAGTGGGCACACTAGGTATTGAGTCGTGTCCGAACTTTTACGCCTGACCCCTAGTTCATTTCACGCACGCCGGAGACTTAATGTCTCAAAATCATGGAATAACATTAATGTGAATCATTGGTGATAAGAATTAAATATCTGAAAAAGTATTTGGTTTTATGATTTCGTACCTACCCTTTCCCCAGGGGTCAATCCTTTCCGAACATGCTTAACTTTTTTCCATCAGTATATTACTTGTTTACCTATCATTTTGTAAGTACAATCGCGGAATATCGCAAAATCAGCCACACAACGTTTACGTCGACTTTTTGTATGCACGAAGTATTTCGGAGGTCCCCAAAACTTCGGCGAACGAGAGTCAACTGTACTTCCTATTTCTCTTTTTCAGTGTGTATGGGTGTATAATAAGCAGTAATATGTAATGTATTAAAGTGTAGTGTATAAAATGCATTTGGATCGTAAGCCTTGTCATATATATTCTAAGCTATGTAGCACACGCCTCTCAGTCATTGCAACGATCGTTGCCCAGTTGATATTAAGTCTAAAATTTTGAGTAATATCAGGTTTTTCTGGTTTTATTTTTAGATTTGAGGCATAATTAAAGTGATGGAGTTAGAACCAACAAATGCGTGTTTTTGCGGCCTTTTGAGAGTGATCGAGTCCCTGATCAATCTGTGTTGCTTGGCGACGGTAATATGCTCGTTATTCGTCATCAATCTGTCAATATTTGAACTTGAGTGTAGCACGCATATCATACGAAACCTGACATAACTTGTTAGAATTTTTTTTCTCGGACTGTGTTGTACTCATATGTTAAAATGTGTAATTTAATGTGTGCCTACATCGTACATCATCCGCATATTATTGTGAGCTATAGAAGATAAATTGAAGATAAAATACTCTTATATTCATATATTTTGACAACTTTATGTATGACTACTTTTGTCTCTTACGAAATAAACGAACATGAAATCTAGAGAACCACCTAGCTTAAGTGGTGATATTTACTTTTTCTCTTTATTTATTTAACTATTTGCTTCATTAGCACATTTTGGACTCTTTCAAAATCAAAGAAAATATACACATGATATTGTTTATTTCAGAAAACTGGATTATGTCTTTGTGGAAAACATTGTGGCAAAAGAAGCTATCGTCCGTGACAAGCAATGGCTTCCTTTGCCACGATGCTGTCAAAAGTCGTCTGCTGTAGATGTGAGGAAATGCGGTGTTATGAGGTAAATGGTTAAGAGAAAATAGAATATACATCTGATATTCAACAAACCACAGAGTTCTCAATCGATCCTACGAAAACATATGCGGCCTTTGTTTACATTAGAAAGACATTTGTAAATAATTGACAAAAGCTCATCACAAGCTGTTCTGTAAGTAGAGTATACTCTATATATATGGCTGAACGTTGAATTTGTGTGGAGCACTGTTCTGATATACTATTCGTTTATTGAATCCTTATCGCGTAATTAGACTGATGACCAATCATAATTATAACGGTTTAGAAAGTGGTAAGCTTGCTCGCTTACATCAAACGGTAAATAACTGCTTCATTGTTCGTACAGAAGTCAAGGGCTTCATCCACATGCTTTGTTTGATAAATGATGCAAATATTTCACATAAGAATTGTGTGCAAAGTTTAATTTTATTTGGAGGTGTGCTTACTTGCTTCCTTCACCATTTCAATATTTTAACTTACAACAACTTGCTGATGGGGATAGATCAAAGAAACTGATTATCTGTGATAATAGTCTACTTAAATTGGGAACATGTTCCGAAAATTATCTCTGGTAACATACTACTTAAATTGGGAACATTTTCCGAAAATTATTTGAAACCAATAGAAATATGGAAAGGAGACGCAGATCGATTCTCACAATGGCTATGCACATCACAGTATATATAGAATTGAAACGTGTCATGTTGCCTGGACAGAGTATGACAAAATCTATTTATCTTGCATACACCATCCAATAAATAAACCAAGAAGTACTATCAAGTGTTTGCACAGCCTTGTTCCAGCAGTAGCCCTGGTTATGGAAGCTTTAATACAATCATTAAATTCTCCGAAAGCGAGTCTCCCTAGAGGCTTTCAGGCCTTTGAATAAACTATAACTAGATATGATTTCTAATGACTGTGTACATGTTAAACATTTATTCAGTGATGTCTACTTCTTCATATTACGTCAATCATCGTCATAAATATTCAAAATACACGATCACACTCGTGTTATAGTTGTAGACGTTCAGAATAATGGACCAGAAATCTAGCCCGTATTCCTATTAATGTCAATGAACACAAGAGCTAAGAAGTGTTTTGTATATTTAGATTTGTCGATGTTTATAGATTAAGTAACTTATACAGTACGTATACACTTCTCTTCGATGTGTTGGAAAATACAAAAAATTATATTGGAAGTATTGGCCTGGCTGTGACAACATTTTGATCGTATTTGCTGTCAGCAGTTCATAAAATAATATATTACAGTTGCTGTTAATGAAATACTTCATTGTTAGAATGAAAGACAAACGTAAGGTAGAGTTGTAACTATCGGCACTGCAGCTGGCGGCAAGAGACAGTGCTTTGTCCTCCACTTTTGTATGTATGTTTCTATGAGTTGTGTTGGTTCATGGTTGGTGGGGATCAGGAAGGTAATTGTTTTAATATTTTTGTATATGTTTTTCTAGGTTTTTATATAAACTACTTATTGATCATAATAAGTAAGGATGCTGCGATTATTATGTAAACATGTTCTTCAAAATCACAGGAGACCAATGAAAGACCTAAAATTATTTTTGTACGTTGTATTTATTTATCATCCACAGTATACAGTGAAATTTTTCTACTACGGAAAACATCCAGGATTTGATTGTACCGCTCCTAAGGAAAATTACGATATTCCTAGGTTGTGTTTGGTCGAATTGCCAAGAGTATAGGTGATAGCTTGGTCCGATATTGTGAAGTATTGTTGTAATCATAATACAACTACATGTGCTCTGCAAACATACTCGTCATTATTTGAATAAACTAAGTGGACGTTTGGGAACATATTGCACATCACTTGTGGCTATTATTGAACTTCGTCAGCGAAAATAATGATTCTGATTCCACAGAAACGAGATTTTTCAATTACTTTGTACTATTGTGGTAAACAATCCTTGTTCTATTATTGGTTAGTATTGGTCTCTCGTCATTCCTTATTGTGTCAATATTTGCGGTATGCGGGTTAATAGATGGCAAAAGGTTTGCAGTAGTTTAGAGGTTATATTCGGAAACAAACTTGAATCTCGGTCAAGACAACTTGACTTCAGTAGAAACTTTCTAATCCGAACTTGATCGACAAAAATGTTCGGATTAGAGAGGTTTTCGGAATACCAAAAGATTTTTTAGCATTAAATGCAAAATAAATCGGGACCAGCTAAACGTTTTCGGTTTACGGAGGATTCCGGATTGGGAAGATCCGGAACAGAGAGGTTCGACTTTAGTAATGAAATTATAAGAATACTAGTTCTATGTTCATGAAATTATTTATTTTGGGAATGATTGAATTGCATATAGGGAGGTTCTGTATTGATTCTCATTTGAAAACTACAAGCAACCTCTCCAGAGTGTCTCTCTCTTGAGCAACAATCTTCCCTCCCTTCAGTTGCTTAATTAATCTATCCATTTATGTTGTAAGTGAATAAGCGTTTAACCATTTATCGATGCAATGATTATAGATTATTTCTAATGAAGTTTTTTTTTTCATCCTGAAATTGATAAATGATATAAACCGTGAACAAGACCATGTCTGAATGGTTGATTGTAGATAACAATACCTTGTCTTTCATATAACAGATACGGAAAACACCTACAAAAATCCCTGTTTCCCCAAAATACTACCTCCACCAAAACATATCTGCCCCAAACCCATTCAACCCATTGGAACAACCAAAACATACATGTTTGTTTCAGTATGAGCCGATCTGAAACTCCAGTTATAATTATTAGTGTTTATGACCCTAGTACCCCAAACACTCAAGAGAAATGCCTTTCAACTGTTCATCTTGGATTTCATAAAACAAGAGAAAATTCTAATCAGTCTTGATTAAATTCAGAACCAGTATGCTTAACTTTCACAAAAACCTAGAAAACGCCATCGAAACTTAATCAAAATTCTTCCCAAAGCTATGAGAATTCGCGTGTCAAATATACCAATCCCATATCAACGTTTGTGTAATGGATGCGCCTTCAAAGTAGAACCTACCTTTCAAAATGTTCACCCACTAATATCTTTGTACAGATGATTAAAATTTTATCCGTGGCGTACTTTCCAATACAACATAACCAAAATGATTTCTGCTAGATTGTACTGCATATACAGTCAAACTTTGCAGCTACCTCCAAATAAAGACTATCCTATGAATGAAGGCCATACTTTGAAAAACTGTCACTGGTTGTTTAGAACAAACTGATTTCTGAATAAAAGCCAACTGTCAATAAAGTCCACATTTTGTCTTTCCCAAGGGTGGCCTTTTTTGAGTTTTGACTGTAATTGTTAAATAATATTCATGAAATTCAATGTGGTTTCAAATGGGTGGTTGTGTCTCTAAAATTGATTTGTATTCACGATGTTCCCAGTCACTTCTCAATGTGTTTTCTTTCTTCCAGATATTCAGACGGCAGATTATGTTAGATTTGTCATCTTTATTAAATTGAGAGTCTCTAGAATACGATCATCGAATACACAGGAGAAAGAAATATAAACTGTTATATCTTTGGTTTACGAGTTGTCTGTCATGCTTCCCCATACTTGGCAGACATGGAATGGAGATGTACTTTCTAGTATAGCCCATGTATTACGGTATTTTTTTTGAAATATATTTTTCTCATTTGTATTGAGTACAGTTTCATATAAATTTACGAAATTTGTGATTTGTCAAAAAAGTGATTTTTGATACGGCGATTTTCAATAATTATGTTGCTTATTTTGGAGCTGCGTAAATCAAAACATTCGATCAAAATATGTTTTGTAGAAATTGTACAGTACGGGTGCACATGATACGAATATATCATATTCTCAAATTCCATCTTGTTATTGCCACTGACGTGAATTGTCCAATGTTTTTAAGAGTGATTGTAATATTTTTATTTTATATTCCAACAGATCAATTATAGTCTTTAGATTTACTGCGTATCTCTGTATCTTCGTACTGTAGACATTTTAATGTTATTTTAGACATTTAGACAAATGTGAGAAATAAACCAGCAAATAAGCGTACAATCTATTTAATAGTTGCCCCAGCGTCACTTAGATTACACCGTTCGGATTCTCACGAGACACCGATTTCTCTTAAAGCCATTTTATATTGATCTAAAATGTTTTCAATGACGTCAACGGTACAATTTGAGAGAAAATTAAACACTTTGGAATTCCGTACTTGTCTCTCATACCCGCTAGACAAAATTGGTCATCCAGTACAGTAAGATATTAATGTTACATATATTACAAATACGTACGAATATATCATTTAGTAATTGTATCAGATCAGTATAACAGTACAACATATGCTCAACTAATACCCTTGGGGTCGATATATTTCCATATAAAATTCTCCTTTTTTAATCCCGATGATGTTTACATATTTACATATATGAATATAAATAAAAAAAGGATTTCTAGAAAAAAAAAACATGTGCAAAAAATCCCATCTTCCCAAAACCCACCCAACACAGAAATTTGAAAAAGAAACTGAGGATATAACACAGCCTCCCGGAAGAGCATCGCTTTTGAACGGTCTACAGCAAAGCTACAGGGATTGTGTTTTATGTTCATGTAGGATTTCGTTAACATATAATCGGTATGCAACAGTAGAATTAACCCGCATTAATAAGTATTTCAAATCGGATAGCTTCTTATAATTGAGAATTGAATCAACTGGCCCAGAAAATTCACTCCATGGTTCCATATCAATACATGCGTATACTGTATTGACACGGGCAGGAGTAGCAAGCCATTGTTAAAAATACAATCAGGGTGAATGAGAATTTCTATATATATTCCGAAACTGCCTCGTACGAAAGCATTTCCACAAAAGGCGGAATTGTACATTCGATTGTTATTGTTCTGTAGTATTTATGTCAATGGAAATTGGTGGCATTTGAAATATCGATATAGTTACTTTATCTTTTATTTCGTACCGCGTATATTGATCAGGCTGTGGTCTTATCTCTTATGTAAATTATTCATAGAAATAAGAAGTGTCATTATTTCATATCTTCTCATTAGAGTCATTAATGAATGCAATTCATTCGTATTACAGACCAATTTACAAATCACGAGATATTTTGTATTGAGCATTGTACTCGTATATGTAGGCCATTCCGTAAAACCTGCCATTTCCCCATCAACTTCGCGTACAGTGTCCATCGTTTGACGAACTACACATACATGAATAACGTAATCAATTGCTTCTATTGAAATCCACAAAGCACGAGGAAATCATGGCGCGCGTGAGTTTCGGCTCTTTGTAGTTTGTTTATAATGTCATGGCGGTCGAGGAGCAGAACGCTTTTATAAAGAATCACGCATTTAATAGTTAAAAATTCCCCAGCAGAAATCAATGCGGTCTCAGGATGCGATGACTCAGGGTCAGAGCGACCTTAATTAGTTTTTAATGAAAACTACGTCACTGTCACATGGCTCATCGACGAAAACGCGTGATATGTGGTTCAGATTGGTGTGGCATTAATTAGGACATTTTGTCCTTGTAATCTAAACCAAAATGTGAGTACCTCGATAGATTTTCTGAAAAATTATCTGAAAGTCCGAGGCAATGCTTGGATGGACCGGACAAGTCAAGTACTTGTGTAAATGTCCTGTGTATATAACACAACGAACTCGTATTAACACTGTCACTGAAGTACCGGCACAAAAAATTATTGCCAGTCACCATCGCTGTGAGATCAGGTGCCCTGATTATCCGTCTACTAACACAACTGAAAAGCCACTTTTTATGTTGTAGTTTCATTTATGATTGTAATCTAACGTGGTTTGTAGTATAACCTGTTAAGCACTTCATATAAATTATCAAATAAAACACCAAGCTAGAATCTAATTATACTGATGAAAAAAAAAGTTTAGCAAGTTCAGAAAGGATTGACTCCTGGGGAAAGGGTAGGTACGAAATCATAAAACCAAGTACATTTTCAGATATTTGATTCTTATCCCCAATGGTTCGCATCAATGTTATTCCATGATTTTGATGCGTTTAGTCTCCGGCGTACGTGAAATGAACTAGGGGTCAGGCGAAAAGTTCGGACACGGCTCAATACCTAGTGTGCCCATCATTCGCAGCCAAGACTGCCAGACAACGACGTCGCATGCTGCAATTCAGTTTTCTAATGACCTGCAATGGGATCCTGACCCATTCAGCTTGCAGGGTACGTTCAAGATCACGGACGTTGTTGACGTCATGGCGCTTTTTCGCCTGACGACGTAAGTGGTCCTATAAGTGTTCGATGGGAGATAGATCTGGTGATCTTGCATGCCACTTCAACACATTGACGTTATGGATGCGTAAAATGTTCCGGGTAAGCCTCGCAGTGTGTGGAAGGGAATTATCATGTTGGAAAATCTCAATGTTAGGTTGTTGCAAATACGATACAATAACAGGCTCGATGATTTCGTCACAGAACCTTTAAGCAGTGAGATTACAAGGCACTATGACGAGATCTGTCTTCCCATCATAATGTATGCCCGCCCAAACCATCACGCTACCAATCCAATAACGTTCACGTTCCACAACATTATCTTGGTCCAGCTTCTCCCCTCGTCTCCTCCAAGGTCGAACCCTGCCATCAGCAAATAACACGTTAAAGCTAGATTCATCCGAAAACAGAACGTCGCACCATTGCCTGCGAGTCCAATCCTGATGAAGCCTGGCCCATTGACGTCTTGTTTGACGATGTCGCAACGTCAGCGGAACACCAACGTAGGTACGACACGCTTTCAATCAAGCGGCACGTAGCCTATTCCTAACCGTCCTGTCGCAAACTCTTGTGCCAGCAGCATTCCTTAGCAAACGACCTAACTTTCGACTAGAAAGAAATCTATTGCGTCGAGATGACGTCGTGAGAAAACGGTCTTCCCGCGGCGTGGTTTTACGAGGTCTGCCTGATCTGGGTCGGTCTGCGACGTTCCCAGTTTGCTAAAATCTGTTCAGCAGTCGACTTATTGTCGATTCGTGGCGATGGAAATGTTGAGCAACGTCTCTTGCCGACATGCCAGCGGTAAGCATACCGATGGCTCTCTTACGTTGCTCAAACGTTATTCCTGGCCGTCGTCCCGTCATTGATTTTCAAAGATTATTTTCCAGTTCATGTGCTTACGATAATAAAGCTCTCGAACTGTGTACTTTGTGACCCGCGGAGGATCATCCTATTTGCTTTGCTCATACTGCACGTGATTTTCGTGAAAGTGCTGCTTCACGATAACATAATGGTCTAGTGTACAAAAACAAGCGAAATCATGCTGTCAATGAATGGGCACAATTGTTCTAAACGGAAACGTTTTAGTGACATTGATTTATAGACGAAAACCAAAGGCGTAAAAAACTTGCTAAACTTTTTTCTCTCAGTATATACTGAACAGCTTAGGTTCCCATAATAGTTTTTTTCATAATTAATCAACAATATGAAGTGACCAGTTTTTTTCCAGTTTTGTTGGATATTTATTTTGTTTTGTTCGCATTTGTATTTTTACTTCGACGGTTTTACAAAATATTTGACTTGTATTCTAGCTGCGCCTTAAAATACATTTAATTCGAAGAAAATAGACAAATATTCAATTTAAGTAGATTTTTATTATTTCCGAAGTTAGTAAAGGGATGGGGCCAGTTTAGAGTCCAGTTTCCGGTTACTTTAAACTCGGCCATTTTTCTGGCCAGATACCCGCGAACTGTAATCGTTTCATCGTATCTGCTGCTAACTAGAATCGTGTTTGAATATGTTATCCATACGTTAAGTCAAGTCTTGTCGCCACTCAGGTCGCCCAGATCTATGTCAATCATTGCTAAGAGGAGGCATAACAATACCACATGTAATGGGAAGATGTAGAGTAAAAAACACTGATTGTAGCATGTTTGCATTCAGTGTCTTTATTTTTCTTACGTTTATTTGTTAGTGTTAATAAAGTCCACTTTGATCAATTAATGGAGAAGTCTACTACGCTAAATTGTCACGTGTCTGTAACATAAGAAAACGTGCTCACAGTTCAGTATTTGACATAAAATATTATCGAAAGAACTGAGCAATAATTATCCATTAATTCACTGGCGACACATATTGGTTGTTGAAGAAGTGAGCAATGATTATCCCTTAATTCAATGGCGACACATATTGGTTGTTGAAGAAGTGAGCAATGATTATCCCTTAATTCAATGGTGACACATATTGGTTGTTTTATGTAATTAAGGTTATATTCTGTTGTTTAAAATGACTTTATCAATACCCTTTGATCATTATGTTTGCTGTTTTCATCGATCACTGTCCTATTAACATGTATTGATATTCACTAATCGCATAATTAATAATTACTCAAAACAGAGTAAATATGCTCGTAGACTTTGTTTGGCTCTCTAGTGTTTTATATCACAAAAACAATATTCATAGATTGCTATTGGTACTAGAAACGCAATTAACAGACCTAGCAATGTTTTACCTTCTCTTCTTATTTCGCGTAGTTTATCTACCGGAGATTGTTATTTAATCAACCATTACTCTGGACAATTGTCCTGGATCCAGCATCAATAACATCATGCGAGCTGATAGAACAAACAATATTGAATTATTCTCCATTCATTCAAATTTATTCCTGGTTAAATTATTGGGTTTATAGTAAACGTATTAGAATACAAGCATCAATATCCCCTCGGCAAAAATCAACAACGAACCTATCATGACACATCCTCTGTCTATTGTGGGTTTGCTTAGGATTTTTTGTGTGTGCTTAGCTCTTAGCATTGTTGTATCACGTACGAGCGGCTATGACTGCTGAACCCTTTGCCTCATAATAACGCCTTTCCCCGCATCTGAAGCAGACGACTTTTGAAAACTTTGTGGTAAAAGAAACCATTGCTTGTAATGAGTAATGACTTCTTCTGCCACAATGTTCTCTTTTTCAGAGAGAAATAATCCAATTTTCTTAAATAAATTGATGTTTTGTATATTTACTTCGAATTTGGAAGAGTCAAAAGTATGCTTATGAAGCAAAGGTTAATGGGATATACCAGATAGAAAAAAGCGGCATCACCAACTTGTAGGTTTTCTGTCCGTTGGCTTACTCGCTCTTACAGTTTTAATGACACCAGCTTTGGTAATGGTATTCCTTTTTGCTCATGGTATCATCAGTGAATTCGAATGTGAGTAGTCAGGATATTCATAGATCATGCCAACTTAATATCTGAAATTACGGATTCCAGACAAAAATTGTTTGAAGTAAAAAAAAACCTGAAAATTATTATTTGCTTGATGTCTCAATCGTCCACAGATTCACTAGAGATTCGCATTATCAATTTTCAAAGTAGAGTCATTCGTGTGTTATTGACAAAACAACAGTATGATTCATGATGTTATGTTTGAATTATGCAAAGTCTATCAATCGTTTCAATGATAAAAAAATCCTCGTGAAGGCAGAATATTACCTTTTATTATTAGTTGTGTGAATAATGGTTGATCTGATTACTAAAACCAAATTCATTTTATATTTACGAGCCAAACCTACACGTACCTCCGTAACAATGATCAAACGTCTACGAGTTGGATTATTTAGATGTCTTATTGATAACAAACATTTAAAACATTCCCCTAAATCAACCGTGCATCACGTATCTGACAGTTTTGTTTTTCATTTAACATGTGTTCTCACATGAGCATATTCTGTTATGTTTGGTGAACATAGGTCTAGACACGTCTTATTGAAACAGAATTTATTGTATTAATGGTATCATCACATGCAACATTGTTCCATAAAGCTTGAAAACATATCAAAACCAAGTTTGATTCTGTTGCATCACTTTCCCGAAGATATTTATTCCTTTTCTTTGACATGTATCAACAATTTATAAAAATGGTAATTTTAAGGGACTCGCTACATTTACTTACCATACTTACGTAACCCTTTGACTCATAATATCGCATTTTCCCGCATCTGATGCAGACTACTTTAAAAAACAGTGTGGCAAAAGAAGCCATTGCTTGTGATGAGTAATGGCTTCTTTTGCCAGAATGATTTACACTCGGTCAGAGAGAAATAACCCAATTTTCTTAAATAATTACTGTTTTGTATATTTGCTTTGAATTCGGAAGAGTCCAAAATATGCTTATGATAAAGGGTTAAAAGTTGATTTTCCTTCACTGATTGCGTAACAGTCGACTACGGCAATGGTTTGGGCTCATGTAACTTTGGTTAGAAAAATAGGTTCCATTGTTGTGGTACCATATCTTTGCTTCCATAGTTTAATCAGTTGTACTATTTCTGCCTTCACATCTCATAATGTATCAAAAAATTGCGTAATACGGTGATCATTGTTGATCTTTTCTTTATTAGAGAACATATCTGAATCTATTTCTCATCAATACAATACAATATTTACTTAAATAAATAAAGTGTATGAACCTTGTTCTGTTTTAATGTCAATCAGCATAAAAAGCCGGAGTAAACTGATTATTCAATGTACCGCAAAGTGTTCTGAATGTCGCATGACATTGTGATTCACCTGCATTCTTGTGAAACGAAAGCCTATTAATCATTGAAACCATATAGTAATTAAGTATTTCAAAATGCTTGCTCATTAATTTTACGACCTCTTTTTAGATCAATCATTCCAAGAATTGTAATTAAATGAATAATGAATGATGCTAATTGGATACATATTTCTTGTCCTCATTTCCGAGAATATAGTTAATGACATTATGCGTAGTGCATTAAGAAATGTCGCGTAGTACATCTCCGCTTTCGCCAGATGACATTTTGATCATTTTTAGTTTTGTTTTTAGTTTTATTCTGACCAACTCTCGTTTGTTTCCCTACCACTTCGCATCAAATTTCCAATCATACGGTAATGCGAAATTCTCCTACCCGACTAGATAGTTGAAAAAAGATTAGCCGTAATGCAAAATTCTCCTACCCGACTAGATAGTTGAAGAAAGATTAGCCAGTTTGGGAGACCGACACGGCCCAAAGAGTAACAAGGCGTTTCATATATCAAAATGTTTGGAAATAATTGTAGTTTTACTGAAGCCCGGCAGGCTTTTGAAATTTTGGTGGTGAGCCAAGGAATTCAAGATGGCGTCCAAGATGGCCAACTTTTGAGCAATGTGGAAAGAAAAATAGAAAATGCATGAATCAGAGGTAAATGACAAATAACTTTAGGTACAATATTTACTAAGTCTACTATTGTCTCGGATAAATAAAGGCATAGACGTAAAACCATGATGGACTGAACAAACGGGCCTCTAGGTATAGTTCATAAGTTGCGCGATGGCGATGGAAATGCAGATAATATAGAACGTGTGATGCATGTTTGAGTAGACAATATGGCGTGTTTCAGATTCATGCGTATTTTGAAAAAAGCGTGTTTTAAGAGATTTAAATTTTGACATAAGAAGCCAGTGTACGTGCAACATACGTCAGCAGTTCATTAATAACCCTGAATGTCTTCATCAGTGGTAAACAGTGCGTATTGCACGTGCGTTTAATTGATTTTTACCAGTCTATTAACTTCAATTAATTAACAATAAACAAGTAATACGGGAGATGAAAGACTGAAATTCATATCTATGTTTAGCATTACTTTCATCCTTCAGGAACCATACTGCGATAAAATCAAGTGAACAACTTGTCAGAGGAGGTAATGATGCCTTTGTTCTTTAGTTCTTAAAATTGCAAGGTATTTATTGTAAACGAATCGATTGATCGTACGAAAACTTACGCGCTTTTTGTTTACATTAGAATAGTAGTTGTAAATATTTGAAAAAGAAATCTCATCAAAAGTTGTCTGTTTAGTAGAAAATTGTCTGTAATATAGGAAAAAAAGTACCTGGCTCTGTGTTAAAGCTGTTGTATTCTATGAGGTCATATTTACAAATATGATCAAATAATGAGACTTGTTATTATGATAATCAAATAAAATATTTGCAATCAGTTAAAAACCAAGAACAGATTGTGAATAGATGTAATTACATGTATTGACCCGCGATATGCTCACCCGTTTGCGTTGGTCGGCTGGTCGTAACTACAAATATTACATCCGAGACCATATGTTAACCCCCGCCTTTGATTTACACTCTGATAAAATCGATAGATCAACTGATGGTCGCATATAACAGAAATTCTGACACAATTGAACTTCAACATACATTTTTGGACGAACAATAATGCGATGAGTGTACAAGCTAATATACCAGTTTCACATTATGGCATGGTGACATTGTTCGGAATATCATTTTTATGTTAGCATGACAACCTTGTAACTTTGTTTAGAACCAGAAACGATAGTGATTATCACATGAACAAAATTCGAATAAGGTAATACACATGTTTGGAAGATCTCGTATTTAGGTACTGAAAACTCTTTCAAACGTCTTTTTAATATCCACTGAAATTTAATCATCAGTGTCATTTGTGACTGACTTCACGTAGTAATGTACATACAGTAAAACTTCGTTATTACGAGCATCGATATCACGAGCACACGACTTATGTTGAGAAGTTTTTTGAGCCTCCTCAATTTTTGTTCATAGTCGTGTACAATTTTCAACCAACAAACAAATGAAATGGCATTTAGTCTGTTTCAATGACCCTTCGAGATAACGAGGTTCTACTGTAATTGTAAATAATTGTTAACTAATCGATCATTCAAAGTTTAAGTCTCACTAGCTTGAATAAAAGCGTGTTATTCGTTCCTTTCTACACATTCAGATATTGCGGTTGCTTACTGTACTAAATGCCTACCTATATTATAAGGGATCAGCGGTCTCTCGTCCTCTTAGTTTTATTCAGGGCATAATTCTCAGTTGCGTTTTATCTATTGAAGTAGTGTCACATTCACTATGAAATGAATGGACTCTCATCAATAATATCACACGCAAAAATCTCATTTAAATATTTCTTTCAGAATGATTTACTTGATTAAAAAGTGTTCATGACGTATAAAATATCACGAATTCTTCAAGTTCTCAGTTTTGCTTCATATAATCATACAAAGATACCATTCCTAGAGTGTATGTACACATGATGCTTGGCAACATTTTCAGGGATGCCAATTTGAATTTCATTATCAATATTCAAAGTACACAGTCATAGCTAGTGTTTAGAATACTAGACAGATGATAGACCCGTATTACATTCCGTAATCCTATTAATGTCATGAACACAAAAATGTCAGGAAGCGCTTTTGTATGAAGACCGGACATTTCCAACAGGAGATGAATACTCCTATTTGGTATTTCCAGCTGTGGTTTTCTATCTGACAGAGAGGAGAGAAAATCTCCCACCGAGAGAAATCGATGTCACCATATCTAGTAAGAATATGATGCCTTTAAATACTGAACTGTAAACGCCGGAGATAATCAGATTCTACCAGTGGATTAAGGACGTTGTTAATAGAGTACTGTTTGGTGTATTGACAATACTTAAGTATATCACACGGGATTCATTTTGTGGTTATATACTGCAATAATATAGATCCGTACTTACAATACAACGGATGATCTTTTGTAACACGCGATACGGACACGATATTGAAATAATTCGTTTATAGAAATGCTGAGGATATTCGGGGACGAATGATCAGTTATGTTTTGTGTCCGATAAATTGCAGATTGATGACAATAACAGACGCTAAGGCTTTAGAATCGATGTTGTATTCGATCACATTTGTGTTTGTCTTTGATTTCTGACAAACTTCTGATTACTGAATTGAATGGAAAAAGTCGGAAATATTGACCTGATCAGTATATTGTATTATATGAGTTTGCGAAGTATAACAGACATCAAGTGCGTTCGTTAAAAAAGGCTACGAGCCTGTTTCCTGCTAGACGAAAAAAGGAGGGATTTCATTTTTCACCAGGTATCGTTTTATGTATATTATCGAATATTTTTGATGCTTTAACACGTTTGTAATAAAAAGAATTGGTTTTGATTTTTGTAAAGAACTATATATACGATTTATTTTTTACCCGTGGTCCCCAACTGTGCAATGCTCTGACTTTATAACTGGGATGGTAAGTTTGTGTCTTGTGCAAATGATGTAAGAAAATTGTATTGTACCACTATTGCTGATATAATTGTTAACCATTTCGCTATCAATAAAACGTAATTTTAATATTCCTTCTTAAATAAAGATAAGGATTCTTAGAAAAAAAACTGATACAAAACATTAAAAAATAAATCTCCCTAATATCATTATTATATATGTATGTGATATATTTATTAATGCCATTCTTGAGAAGAATGTGATATATTAAACATTTTCTATAGTTTATAGATGCCCAAGTGTCATCTAAATTACGTTCTTGTATTCTCATGAGACACCAATTTATCTTAAAGCCATTTCACTAGAATCCAACAGAGCTTTTTATGACGTCAAATCAATTCATACAATGAAAAAAGTAAGTTCTTAAGGTTAGTGTACTTGTTTTCACGGCTACGTAACACCACATTAGAAACATAATTGATAAAAAGGCGAGTGAAGACGGAGAACTCATTCTTATTTACAAATAGTGCTAGGAAAACCTTTTTTAGGATTACTGTGAAATTGAACAAGATTTGTACAATACCATAGAGTTTTTATTAAACTCCAAGTTATCATTGCGCAGTGCTTCTTTAAATGTGAAGAAATTTCTTTTAATGATTGTTCAGGAATTTATTGCCAACTGGTAAAAGGTAAATTTCAAAAAAATGCATGCAGTGAAACTTCTCCGGAGCAGCCCTCTCTAGGGCAGCAACCTCTATTTAACAACAGCATGATTTTTTCCACTGTACAATTTAACTATTAATTTAACCTCCCCGAGCAACAACCTCTCAACAACAGCATAACTTTGCTTCTCCCAAAGGATGTTGCATTGGAGTTGTTGCACTGTATCATTAGCAAGATGTTTAGAAGTTTAAAAGCTGCTGTCTTAGCAGAGATATGTCTATAAGAGAAATATCCACTTAACGTAGCAATGTCATTCCGTACGAAATTTTTTTGACTTTTTGGTAGCTTTAGGTAAATGTATGAAAATAGCAAGTAAATGGTGTCATGCATACTGGCACACCTGACATATTAGTCAATGTTTACCCATAAATTCTTGGTAACATTGATAAAGAAAGGGAAAGGATCCCTAGAGAAAAAAAAAACACATAAAAGTATCCCACTTTGAATGATAAAAAGAGGACTAAGATGCCAATGATTTCCGAAGCATTTTATGTAACAGTCGCGATAAAAGTGCTCCAATCACTTTAGAATGATAACATTAGTTGATATTTGATCAACAATTGATACTCAATTTCTGTATCAGTACGGTTCTGGAAGAAGATAAAAGTCCATGTTATATGGTACTTAATTATTTTTTTTTTTACCAAAATAAAGAGAGTGAGTATAGGTCTGTGGCTTGCAAAAAGCAATCACCAACTACTTCTGTCCACACCAAATGATTTCTACCACACAGAACTGGAATGCATTGGTATCTTGATTTAAATCGGATAATTTGTATTTGTTTTCCCAGCGAACTCATACGCCGTTATCGACTATTGTCTATCAGTAAGTGTCATACTATGTTAGACAGTGTATACTCAATAACTCATTCGGATTGTTTTACTTAATCATCAGAATTGTCAGAACAAAACTCCGTATATCCAACACATGGCGAAGTAGTTTATCCAACGTTTATTCAACAGCTTTGGTAAAATCAATTAGCGTGTTGTCAATAATGCTTAATTGTCGACTCTCCGGAAATTAAGTTATTATATGAATACGCACTACTAATACTAGAGTGACAACTGAATGAAAAGATGCCTATTTCTATGGGTAGGTTAGCACTAAAATTGAACAAAGGCTATTATATACCAAAATGCTCATCCAGACTTGAAGTTTATCACAATGTCTTTCTTAACTCAGTATTGTTGGTTCGGGTCAAGAAAGTCAAGATGGCGTCCAAGATGGCCACCATCATTGGAATATGTTATATGTCTCCTTTGGTTTTAGTGAAGAAAACGATTTCTAGGAAGAAACCAGATGCAAAAAGTCCTACCTTCCCCACAAAATACTACTTTCCCTAAAATACTACCTTCTCCAAACCCGCCAACCCACAACCCAACGAACGCATAGAAACATACAATAAATGGAGGACAAAACACTGTCACCCGGAGGAGTCTTATTTGTGTGTGTTTGCTCTATGTTCAAACGGAGTATCTCGTGTGAAGTAATCTAACTGTTTGAGTCACAGGCTACCTGAAAGTTTCCGGACCGTCGGACATGTCAGGCAAATTTCGAGCAGGTCCAATGAGTTTTTGGCGAGTACCAGACCAGATGTCTGGCATTCAGGCACGATTTACAGCATTTATCACTTTCTTATAATAAATTCAGTCAAATTTTCATTTGGTCAGACAGAAATTCTAACTTTGCCTGACCGAATGTCAGGTAAGTATTCCAGCAGTTTTGAGAAGCCTGGTTTGACATCCTTTGTACTTGAATTAACTGCGCGTGATTCATATTTTGCATTTTTTGTTTATCTATTATTGTTTTAAGCATGTTTCTTGAGAAATACATTTACCACCCAAGGCCTTTCCCAATGCCGACCTTTGTTTTCAGGGGAAAATAATATATAATGGAGAATATGTTTCTAGAAGACTGACCCACCGAATGTCGAAATTGACACATTAGACAGGAGAGTTTATCAAAGATTGGAAGATGCCTAAATAATGATATGCAATCACAATCGTCTTATTTGTTGAATCTGTTTTAACTGCTTTTAACAGGAAAATTTTACACCCATTTTATTAGGTGTGTAACAAACTATTTTTGACATTGATCACAGCAGATCTTATCTTTTATTTATCTGAGAGCCTTTGCTTTTTACAAATGAATCAAGACGATACAAACACAAAATTGCAGTGCCCCCTTCTGCAGCGAACAATTTCAAACTATGTCCTCATTTCTTACTCCAAAAAATATCCTTTGCCAAATTAATTTTACAAATAAACCTTGTATCATGAAGTAATAAGTAATTTTATAAATGTATTTCAAGAGAACACAATGAAGATATATTTGTATTATGACATCAATAAATTATTTTTAACTATCATCTGTTGTCGTGGAAATTAATAGAATACGACATAAATTGCTTTGTCTAACGTGAGCTATGTCTGCGAGAAAGTAACTTTTGTGTATAACATTACAGATAATGTCTGCTATATATATGTGTATAAAGATATGGCTGTCTTATACAATAATATATTAGATGCCTTTTAATCAGCAACGAGGTATGGGCTAGTCTAACGTGTTCCTGTAGAATCCTTATTATGGAGGTCAAGAATTATTAAAGATAATTAGAAACGGAAAACAACAAGCATTGTAATAAATCATACAAAATACATAATTACAAAAGCACTTTAGCATTTCATTAGATAATAATATACTACTCCATTAATATCACAAGGGTTGGTTAATTTGAGGTATAAAAGAAGTCTCTTTAATATTTGACCGTATCATTACAGATCATTTTCGACAAGATAATGATGGGAATTATCAAAGTGATTACCATAATCTTTGTGGTATTTTTTTTATCTTTTTGATTACATTCTCAGTGATTTAATGACCGTGTTCTGATTTCAGTAAAGATGCGGAGCTCTCGTATAAAAATTGTTTAGCTTTTCAATAACCGTCATAACCAGATGTATTTATGACGTCATAACCAGATGCATACATGACGTCATAACCAGATGTATACATGGCGTC
Source organism: Lutraria rhynchaena (assembly GCA_008271625.1). Taxonomy (NCBI): domain Eukaryota; kingdom Metazoa; phylum Mollusca; class Bivalvia; order Venerida; family Mactridae; genus Lutraria; species Lutraria rhynchaena. Next base: position 1,573,152 of record VIBL01000019.1, on the reverse strand, counting down.
ATAACCTGATGTATCCATGACGTCATAACCAGATGTATACATGACGTCATAACCAGATGTATATATGACGTCATAACCATATGTATATATGGCGTCATAACCAGATGTATATATGACGTCATAACCAGATGTATGCAGACGTCACTGGTAATGTTTCCTAAGTTGTTACTATTTTTTTGGTTTGTTGTACGTTAGGTAGGACGGGAGCATTCAATTTGTTTTACTAGTATATGCTTGCTGTTCAGTGCACTGCCTTTTAATTATCCCCGCAAATTAAGAGCCTGGTTGTTGGTTGTTGTTTTGTATTTGTCGATTATTTATTTTGAATTTTATTTTTTGTTCCCTAGAGGGGTGTAAGTATGTTTAAAGTAAGCTTAAACCCCTTGTAGTTTTGCTAAAGATCGTTCCGCCGTCCAAGGCTCATTATTGAATCTATCCGGTTGTGATTTCGAACATGTATATTTAGGAGGAATGTCACAAAAGAAACATAACTGCAGCACCACTGTTTCATTTTCAAATTTAATATTCCAACTTCTAAAAAAGGAAAAATACTAAACAACGGATGTAAGTGAAACGTGAAATGTACGCAGATAAATGTAAGAAATATGGTACCCTGAAACCATATCACCAGCAACTATGTGTTTCCGGAATGTTTGGCATTCGCGGCACGTACTGTAATATCCCTCGCTAAAAATTCAATAACTTGATATTGTTTCACTGAAAAGTGAGAAACTTAAAATATTCAATAGCTCTGAGTGGTAAACAAATATCAAAATTGAACAAAGGTTACTTATATAAAGTGAATACAGAAAGAACATATGTCATATACATCATACATAGCATATATGTTCCTAAACCAGACAAAAAACCACGAATCAACGCAGATATAACAGAACATTAAAGCTATTTGTACAAATATGTTTAGAGAAATTTACATGGAACAAGAACGCCACACGTCGGCTTTAGCGACTTAAACTAAAATCGAAAATAAATTTAGCAAGGAGAAAATGCAAAACCACACGTAGATAATAAAAGAGAGAAATTTCAGACGACGGGGTACTAGTCAAGAAGTTTTTGCCAGACAAATACATAATTGATACTGCAATGTTTTGTTGCATAACAATTACTAATCAAAGTGTAATTATTCGAGCTGTTTAATCATGTTTACTTCGGGATCACTAAATTGTGTCCACTAAATAAATATCATATAATAATTATACCAGTATATGCATGTAGAGTATCCTTAGCTGGATGTGGCGCATATTTTATCGTTAGTTGTTACTTTATATGTATATATGTGCATTTGTCATCGACATATTACATTTTGATGGAACTTAATATGAACTATGTTTTGATATACATGTTTATGCTTTGATACAACTGAAGATGATTATCGGCCTTTGTGAGATGTTCCATTTCCACATTGCTTCGAGTTTAACCTTCAAATTTAAATATCTACAGGTAATTTAAAACAGAACAATCTGATTAGTATTGATTTAGTATTGATGTATCATGTGATGTTTTGCCAAGTCCTATTGAACCCATTGCATGGTGTTGTCATGTTGACATTAGTCAGCAGCCGCGACCGTGGCCCAGTGTTTAGTGTGCTGGACCAGTAACCCGGCGATCCAGGTTCAAATCCCGGTCGCGGCAGGTCATACCCTTCTAAGGAAATTTGACAAAAATGTCGATTTTCCTCCTTGTGTGGAGCAGATGCCGGCTCCTTGTGGAGGGGTAAGTTAGTACTGGTTAGAATACAGTCCAGGAAAACTAGGGAGGTGAACCGGCCGCCGTGTATACTAGTAACTGAAAAATTGTTGAAAACTCCAGTGAAAAAAATGAAATCAGTCATGTTGATATCGTTGAATTTCTACGGTTTACAGACTTTGAATCCTGTATAGATACATTGCACAATGTTTTATAATTTCATGACATTGATTTTGATTTTTCCATGCCATTTTAGTGTGGCTCTTTGTAGGATGTATTAAAACTATTCAATGGTGTAATAAGCATCAACTTTATTGGAACATTTCTCTTTGAACTTGCACAGCAGACTCATAGCATTGTTAATGGTTAGTAATTTACATTTCCATGTGTTTGATCGCTGTACGTGCTCTCTTGGTGTGCTTTCACAGATGAATTGACGGCCGTTTTCTAATGATAGCACGTTGATTGCAATTAAAATCGGTGATTTATTTTCACATCTCTCTAGATTATAATGGTGTGACTGGTGCAAATTAGTGATATTTGATGAACTATGTGAATTTACTATTGTCTCGACAATAGCATTAATGCAGTAATGGAAATGTGTGGATTCTACTCTATTGGATTGCACTTGGAACATTTATTTTCTCCTGGAAATGAACTTGAATGCTAGAAAAATAGTAAAATGTCTTATATATGACGGCATGCAGTGACATCTCAAAATGAGAAAACGATATATTACAGTTTCTTAATTCACACTGGCTTCACAGAAACGTATATTCCTTTTACTAAGAAAATTGTTAAAGCGACAGCGCCCAATTGTATAAACATTAGTTAACTTTAACCACTGGGTTAAATCATTATTGAGGTTTAACTGTATTCACAGCTAAGTGAGAATTTGAGCGGGGATCTTAAATCAACGGATAACGAATATTTAAGTATTTCAGTACTGAATAAGGGCTTATTTACACCACCGGTCGAGAATGTAAGAAAGTGAATCAACTCAGTGCCTTAGCATATTTAGAGCAAGCACTCGTTGTTTTACAATCAGATACGGATTCTGAGCCATTATCGATTATTTTCTGCTGTGGTATTTCATAAAATGTTTATAGAATTAACTCGAGTATTCTAAACAATCTATTCAAGAAATTTATCTGTTCTATACAATTATACGCTTATTCTCTTGGGATAAGCACTATGAATAGTGCAGTCTCGCCTTCACCTTACACATATATAACGACAATTATTTAATAATCTATTCCCAATACATATGGGATTAATACATAATGTAATAACCGTGTGACAATATGAAATATAATCGCTATTAATAATCAAGAAAAATCACGGCATTGTTGCTGTTCTCTGCATTACCATCATTTCATTCATTCGTTGGTTTGTTTAGTCAATAAAATCAATCAATCAATCAATCAATCAATCAGTCAGTCAATCAATCAGTCATTCATTCTATCGATCAATCTATCAGTCAGTCATTCAATCAATCAATCTATCAGTCAGTCATTCAATCAATCAATCATTCATTCATTCATTCAATCAACCAATCAATCATTCATTCATTCATTCTCATTCATTGAATAATTTTCTTCTTTCAACTTGTTCCGCAACAGGTATGTTTGATATAACATAGGAAACCATGAATGCTCTTGTTCAACATTGTAACACTCTATAAAAGACAAGAGTTCTAATCGGTTTCTTTAAGGGGATGTCACTTAACCAGTATGTTATCTTCCGCCTATATTAATCATTTATCTTTGAAGTGCTCATATGCGGTAGCATATCATGAAAACTAAGTATTTAATTAAATGTATGTTGAATAGTATTATCCTAGTTGAATGGTTACACAAACAGTAAAATTTCGTTATTTCGAGCATCGATATTACGAGCACCCGACTTATGTCGAGGAGTTTCTAAAGTCCCGTAAATTGTTTTGGTTATTAATTGTGTATAGGTTTCAACCAACAAACAAATACCTCGTTATTACGAGCACCACGTTTATCTCGAGCCTTTAGTCTGTGCCGATGACCCCTCGAGATAACGAGGTTTTATTGTATTCATTAACATTTTGAAAGAAATTTGAATTTTGAAGACAGAAAGGTTTTCCAATTTTAACATCATAATGGTGTACATATTCAACTATAACATCGTGTTATCGTGAAGTAATTTCATAAAGTCTGTTTAAAAACAAACTTTTTATATCAATTTCTAAGTTCTTACCATACATATCTAATAAACTGTCTAACTCCCACCGCCACCTGATGCAGACAATCACCGTATGCTAATTAATAAACGTCTAATCCTGCCATCATTGTGTGCACACTCAAATATTCTCTTCATTGTGTTCTATTATGCTTGTTGCATGTAAGTCTAGACACAAGTCTTATAAGCAAATCGCTGTAGCCAGAAAGTCTAAATCCTGAATACATATGTAATGGAATTGCTAATACAAATTCAGTGTTAACAAAAACGTCTACCAATCTGGCACGACCGTAATTTCCGAAAGTTTCTTTGCATCAATCAACCTCATATTGCGACTGTTGCACCACACCATGTACCAAATGCTGAATGCCGTTTTTTAGTGATGACTGCCGTGATGTACATTTCACGAACGTGATATTATCCTTTTCCACCCTCGTCACAAATGATGTTATCAAAAAGTCTTGACTTGTTCTTGCCTCGTCTTTTCATCGGTATTTTCAAATTTGCACAAATTATGATGCATGGGTAAACTTGCGTAACATTCACTATACAGTCAAACCGGTGAACAAAGTCACCCTTGGGAAAGACAAATTGTGGTCTTTATTGACAGACGGCCATTACTCGGGGGTCAGTTTGTTCTAAATAATCTGTGACAGTTTTTCAAAGAATTGTCTTTATAAGCAGGGTGGTCTTTATTCGGAGATGACCGCAAACAAAGGTTTTACTGTAAATTATTTTAGCTGTTTATGTTATCGCTGAAACTAACGGAATATAGCATCAATAGTATCGTATATATTTTGTGAGGTTTAATGTTTGGTTATTGTATACCATTACTGACAGCGTCTTCGGAATAACTGTCTGGTGTCTTGATGTTAATTTCTTTAAATAAGACGGCATTAGCTGACGTAATGTGTTTATTTGCGCAAACGGATGATAATTTGTTATGAACAAAAACGCGCTTTCTTTAAACCATCATTTTAAAATATATTGTGAGAGATCCCTCGCAAAGTGTTTTATTACTAAATGAACAAAATATTCGTAATGATACTTGCTTGACAAAAAAATCCCTGAAATAGATAATGGTTGTTTTAAGTCGTTTCATTTCTACTACTTCCGATCACACTGCTGGCTTCATATATCTTTGACGTCAGATTGGTGGCTGATAAAAAAGAGAAACCTCATTCAATCTTTAGTATGATGTGTATCGGTCATCTCGATGTTACCAGATCAATGTCTTTTCTTGAAATCGTTAAAAAAAGCTGTCTTTCGTATTGTCAGAAGTTTGTTTGTTCGAGAGAGAGAGAGAGAGATACATATGTTTCTTGGCTTAATGTTAGACATGACAGATGTAAGTGAATTCAGTATACATGAAGAGAATCGGATTAGACAATTTTTGTGAGCTGTTATTTTCTTGTCAATAAGCTATCACGAAGCGTAGACGAAGTATTGAATATATGGTTAATGTATACGCATAATACAAAAAAATAACTACGACCTGTTTATTCAGCTCCAACAGCGCCGAGCCTTTATTTCGATGAGACGCGCTTATTTGTACTGATATTTGTACGCAGATTTGAATATTTCTCCATTAAATCTACTGATTTTAAAGCGATTTAGATGACTTTCCATTTCCTTGTCACTCCACCCTTCAGTTTCGTCTCTTTCTACAACATTCAACTCACTGTTTTTAGTCTACTCGTTGCCAAAAGCGATACCCGCATCTGGGTCAGTTCTGCGTTACTTCGTTTTTTTTTTCATTTCAGGTTAATAATTAGAAACTGCGGACATTTTGCACCTAACAATTAGGCAACCCGTAGGTTAAACTCCTTAACTCAGCTTTGAATTATGTCTATTAATGTAGATTTGGTTCAGACATGTTTTTGCTTTGTGTATTGCAAGCTGTTGTAACCATTTACCATTTGAACATTTATTCATAGCACGTCGGCCATACATAATGTATCTTTGGCTATGTACCTATTAAAGAAAAAAGATGACCAAGGGAAACAATTGACTGCAAAATGAAGAATCAGGAACAATTTCTTTACTTCTACAAATATCTGAAAATCTTGTGTCTTAGGGACGGCCAAGAAAAACACTTATTACGGATTATTGTTTGTTTTTATGTGACTTATTGTGGGGTTTAAAGCCGTTTTTTCAACAATTTTTCAGTTATATACGGCGACCGGTTCACCTAACCAGTTTTCCTGGTCTGTATACTAACCAGTACTATTTACCATTCCACAACATTTGGAGGAAAATCGACATTGCTGTTAAATTTTCATAGAAGGGTATGCCCGGATCCCCGGGTTACAAGTCCAGCGCACAAACCACTGGACCACGGCCGCGGCCCCTATTCATATTAAATAAATTTAGAAGCTATGGTCTGATAATATTCATGATGTTATATTTAAATTTAATGCTTTTCTGATAATACGTTGCATCTGTCATTTTATTGCACTGATAAATGATTACATGAACAATACAGAATCATTTGACAGTAAAACGATACTATGCAATACCATGATTTCACTGGTACTATATTTATTTGTATAAATACCCATAATTATTGTTCATCAATCATCTAGTTCATCATTATTAGACCGTATCTATAACAAATTAATTATCCCATCATTGAATCCGGTATAAACGTGCCATTTGTCGTTCATCAAACCATATTCATACAAAGTTTTTATTATCTCCAGGTCGAGTCCAGTCCAAATCCTCATTTCTTTGTTGTGTGCGTCAATCAAACGAGTATAATTTAGATCCTGCACAGTCACGTTGACTTTCCATGTGAAATGACACTCTAAATACGGAGCAAGGGGTTGTTGGCGCTGACATGTACTGAATACATCCAGAACGTGTCCTGGTTACTTTCTACGTATTTCTATACACAAATATCCCGCATAAATGTTTTATACATGTTTTGCTCTCAAAAGCTTGGAACCAAACTATGTATTTAGTGCCCCTCCCACATTTGAAGTTGACTCCTCCTGCTACGAAGCTTAGGCATACAGATAGTACCGCTACATAGTTGTCATGTCGACCACAGTTTAAAAAAGTTCGTGAAACCCTCTTTCTGTGTCTGATATATCGGTTCAGTTGGCTTAGCTAAGTTAGTAAAGCGTCAGGTATACGGAACTCGGGTTCGTGGGTTCGAATCCCGGGCGTGGCACATATTCTCTGTGACGGTTTGGTTGAAGGTATTGCCTCTAAGACTATTCTTTATCTACCGCTGATTATTTATGTGGATGAGATGGTAATTACTCCACGGGAATTAGATTAGAGCTGACACAGAATCATGGAAAACAAATAAGGTTAAGACTGAATATAACTAAAATTCTGTAGAAAACGGGCGAAAAAAGAAACGCAAAAAAATATTAATTCATTTACCTATAATCTGGTTAATGTTTAATCAATGACTAAGCTCACCCTGGCATTCCGGTGTTAAAAATGAAAGGTTTTCCCCAAAAGAACACATATAAAAATCTTCTCCAAAGTACTATTATACAAAAAAAGGGGCACAAAACACAATCAACACGAACGGTGACGCCTTGGAACGGTCTGCAGAACATAAAATTTCAGAATGGAAGATAAACATTTACCTTTAGTGTAAATGCGATTTTTTCGTCTATTTTCTGTGCATCATTTTATCAGTTAGGGCCGTCTTTAAAAATTATTGGTTGTTACGCGACCCACTCGCTCAAAAATCCACCAGCCCAAATTTTTATCGATTTTAGACAAAGAATTATTTTTTTGTTGTTCTTCTTTTTCGTTACAAGCGTAGAATGTTCACAAATTTGCCTACCTACCAATCCACTGTTAAAATGTCGCCTAATTGCAAACCAACAGTTTTGTTAAAGAATGTCGTACATTCAACGATAACATTGCATTTAACAGACTGTGTTGTGTTCCCTATCAATACTGCATAGAATGACTGATATTCTATCAACCGTGATTTAGCCATCATCACGATAATGGAAACCTGTAAAATCATCGGATTGGTTATATTTTGTTTATGCTTTCTCGCAAAAATAAGTATAGAATATCGGGGAATTAGATGAAATGAGAGTTTACGAAAACGATATTGACATAGTGTTTGAGAATTAGTACATCAGCTCTGCACACGTAGACAACAAATTGATAGTAATCAATTCCCTAAATGTTTAAAGTGTCGTGGGTTTCGCTGAAACTTTGAATTATTACCAATACCACTCCTTCACGTCTGAAAACATCGACTTCACGAGTGTGCAGAATTATTCAAATTTGTATAAAGTTGAACGCAGTTCGCGCATTGCGAACTGCGTTCTAGAATGAAGTCCGAGATTCGCAATTCGAATACAAATAATTTTAATAAAAAAAATATGAAAAGCAGCAGTGTTATATACAGTAAATACTTTAGTAATACACAACACGTCTATTTCCTTATGTACATATTCTATTCTTTTTATTTCATAAGGCCGCGACCGTGGTCCAGTGGTTATTGTGCTGGATTTGTAACCCGGAAATCCTTGTTCAAATCCCGGTCGCGGTAGGTCATACCCCTCTATGGAAATTTAACAAAAAAATCGATTTTCCTCCTAATGTGGGGCAGATGCCGGCTCCTTGTGGAAGGGTAAGTTAGTAGTGGTTAGAATACAGTCCAGGAAAACTTGTTAGGTGAACCGGTCGCCGTATATAACTGAAAAATTGTTGAAAAAAACGGCGTTAAACCCCAGTGACAATAAGTCACATGAAAGCGAAACAAACAAACTCATCAAGCTTAATGTTGCCATAAAGTAGAAGCGGCTGATAATATTGGAGATGTATCTTTGCTCGGCGCAGATATAAATCGTAAAAAAATGCGTTAACATCGCTTTCGAAGTTTTATTTGAGAATAAGTAACAATGATAAATACTTATAGGTGACTCAAACACTCCAAACTGTTTGATCTTCAGCCACATAAAAAACAAAAGCTATAAAATAATGTTAAAGGCGTATTCTTTCACAAAAGAATTCAAACAAATGCAATGAGCTTGTCCTATATATATTTTTATTACGCTTTTGAAACCAGTACATAAAATACTAATTCAATTAAATATTTATGCACATGCTTAAATACCTCCGTCAAGTGTATTAAATATATTGAAACCTTCTTCAGAGATGTTTTAAGATTTGCAACTTTTTGTTTTGTATACGAATCAATTTTGACCAGTTTTGTATTGAATAAAGGCGGGAAAATATATTTGAATAACTTTTTTTATGAGAGAGTCAAAACGTTAGATAATCAGTGGTCATAATATCATTCCTTTGTGGGATTTCGAATGATGGTTACATCAAATGAGATCTATTCAATGTAGTCCAAGTGAATGTTATGTCAACTCAGTTTGCATGGACAAATAAATGTGTTTATGCTGCTCTGACAGGTCGGTACACTCACTACCGGATCTGATTAATTGTAAAGACATCCTTAAAACAATTGTTTGTTTGCTTAAAGCAACTCAATATTTTTTCATTGGGTGGTTAGGTTGGTAGGGATTTTTTTCAGGAAAGCAATTATTAATAAGGGAAGGGCATTCTTTTACTGGGAGGGTTAAAAATGTTGAGTCGCGGCGATTTTTATGAGTCGGTAGCGTTACAGCAAACATCTTTTTAAGGTCTGGGAATATGTGGTTATTATAACAAGGTAGTCGTAATATTGAGGTGGTCACTATGTGAGGTTTGCTTATAGAAACAGGGAAAGATTTATTTTAAAAAGGAAATACAAAAATATCACTTCCACCTGAATACTAATCGATGACAATACTATTATTGCTGCCAAGAGACAATAATGACACAATAATGAAAATACAATGTATGACATCAATATGGTTAAACTTCCAGGATTTCTGTGTAAATTATAATATAAAAGTAATAGATTTCTAGCGTCTGTTGTTTCAAATTATATCTTTGAATATCTATCCATCTAAATACTTTATAACAATCCATATTGATCATACCAAAAACATCTAAAATTGAATTGACAATGTTAGAATTACACTGTGGGATTCGTTATTAATCAGTACACACACAGTTGCATTTTATACAACAAACGAACAACCATGGTCATAAAAGCCTCCATGACATTTAATTATCAAATATGGTATGAGGATGAAGATGACGCCACGTGATGAATGAAACTATGATTTTTTTCACTGGGGTTTAACGCCGTTTTTTCAACATTTTTTCAGTTATATAAGGCGACCGGTTCGCCTACCCAGTTTTCCTTTATTTGGAAGTCATTTTGTTCTAAATAATCAGTGACGGTTTGTCAAAGAATGACCGATATTCAATGTGGTCTTTATTCGGGGATGACCGCAAACACAGGTTTGACTGTATTTACCTGTTTGTACTAGGCAAATCATTGTTTAACAACTATATTTTCCGTTATAAGTGACTGGAAATTTGCGAACAAGTGTGTCTTGTTTAAGAAACTCTGATTTCCCCATAAGTTTGATGAATGAATCAGAGGATGATAACTTTAATCTTCAAACAAATTCTCCTCAAAGATTAAAATGGTATAAACTAATTTCAAATGTTTTATTAACAATCGGTTTAAAATGGATTATCATTGTTACCTCACCGGAAGTAGATTTGAGACAGTCTTACAGACATAATCATAAAACCTTTCATTCGCACGGATTATATGACGTACCAATCCTGCTATATTTATTCATTAAGAAAGACATGGACACTTCTTTGGAAAATTAATTGTATTAAAGCAAAAAAAAAAAAACGTGTGAATACTTCTGGAAAACTGATTAATTTCCCGGACGCTTTATTTCTTCTCCTCCAGTGACTACCTATGGTTTTCTCTGATCTGCAGTACATATACCCTGAAAAGAAAAATACGCTAGACACCGGTTTGAAATATATGTGTGCATGAAAAGCTGTTAAAAATGTTCGACAAACGCGAATATTCAGTTTCATCATGAAATTAATCAAGGCATTTGACAATTTTGTCAAATACAAAGTGATCGCGTCATCGGAATATTGAGTACGGAGTCTTGTTCATGCTAACAAAATTGCAGTCGAACATAGCTTCAACAAATGTTTTCATTAACAGTTTGCTGATGTGGTGTGAAAAACACACTAATACATCCTTTCTCTATAATTACCATACGCACCGTAAACACTAGGCAATTCCATAACTTCGTATCAGGCAAAGTCGACACTGGTATTCCCACACGTTATGCATGTAGTATAGAAATAGACACAGTATCAAATTTGTAATTCTACATGTGGATGTTCATGTCGCATTGTCTGATGCTGTCTCGCTGCATTATATGCTCGGTATGTCAATATTTGACGACAGTTTTATCGATGTACAAATTCTTCTGGGGAAGTGTCGGAATAATTGTTTACTTCAGGTATGGACTTTTTTACCAAAACTATTTAATAGAATCTAAATGAAATGATTGCATCGAGTGAACTTTGCCTGAAAATAGAGTTTAAACTAAAACCAAATGTGTATGGTAATATACCACACTGTCACATCAAACTTGTTCCTAATTTATGCGTATCAAAAGCATTCATCAGGATCAAAATTCAAGAAGACATCCAATGTCGATCGCTCACCCGATTTACTGACAAGCCATTTTAGAAATGCATGTTATAAAAACAATAAATGTTGTGTTATTGTTTATGGGCCTCAGATATTTTCCCCGTATTGTATTTATTCAGACGACGTTTCCGTCTTTCTATTGGTTTTCCAGTTTCTTCTATTATCACTTCATTTGTTTCACCACCAGTGTTTGTTACCGTCTCTTCACTCTGTACTTTAATGTTCTCTATATTGTCAGAAATAACAAGCACCAATGCTATGTCCATCGACAATGATGAGAAAAACTCGTTGAATTTTATGATGTATTAATGTTAAAAGCAAAGATTTAAAATCTCATCTTTGTTAGAAGCAAATGGTACATTCTACCTGAAAAAAAAACATCGGCTCTGACGAAGTCCAGCAACCGAGTCATTAACTTTATTTTCTTCGAGAATAAACGAGCGACTTATTTTGTCCTCCTTTGGTCTACATTGCTGTCGTTTTCAGCGCTGGTACCTTGTTAACAGTCTCTCGCATTTTATGTAACACTACATTATTACTTATGCGGGCTCGGGTTCAATCGCTTTCTACATTTGTCAGCCAATATTAGTGAAAATTGCTTTTATTTAAGCGACAGAACCTCTCCACACTTAGCTTGTAAACGTTGGTAAATCAAAAGACTAATTAGGACGACTATATTGCCCAAAACACAAGACTTTCCAATACCTATCCTTGGTATAAAACATGGACGAGTTATAAGAATATTGAAAACACAAACCAGACCACAAGAGAGCTGCAAACACAGGGGCGCTAGTTAAATGAATTGATAGAAACACAAACACAGATTTACGTGAAATCAATTAAGCTTTCATGAACTTTATCTGTCAATTGATTTACCATAACAAGTGTCATAATATCTTAGATGACTTCTCCTTTGCCGTACATTGATATACTCCATTTGGGTATTGTTGAAACAACCCCCATCAAAGTAAATTTGAAAACGAGAATAAATGGGGATGCGCTTAAGCAAATATTAGCTAGATTTAACCATTCAGACGTGAAGTGTGATTGAGTTTTACAACGTTTATCAATGATGAAACGTTTTATCTGACTTAATAGTAAGCATTTTATGTCAATATGATAATTTGATATTTTAAAGCATCTGTTTGAACAATTTAGTATGGATTTGATTTCATGGTTAATATAACTTCATTTGTGTGACGTGACGCGCGTTCTTATTAGGCCATTGCTATTGGTATACGTGTAATATATTTAAATAGTACTCAACATATATCAGCTAAGAAGTATAGAATTTCTGAATTAAGATATCATTATATACGTACTGTGTAACTTCTCCAAAGCAACACTATTTGGGAGAAGCAAAATCGTGTTGGGAGGTTGTTTCTTAATAGAGGTTAAATTAATATTTAAATCGTACAGTGGGAAAAAACGTGCTGTGCTGAAGAGAGTTTATTGGTGTGGTTTGTTATTTCGTCCATTCTTTGGGAGATGTATCTCAATAGATTTAATGCAATTCGTCACTCATCTTCCGCTGCTATGATTATACATCCAGTGAAAACAGAGAGAAGGTACTTTAACCCTTTCAGTGCCAATAAGACGCCTGCTCAAAGCTCTACATATTTGCCTTCATATCAGTATACCCCTTTTTGGGGGAATTGATTAAAACTGTCATTTCAAAAAAAAATCCCACGGCAATAGTGTACAAAGTAGGCAATAGGTGTCTGGCTCTGTAAGGGTGAGTTAAAAGCTTTATTTAAGAATCTAGTCTGCCTTATATTTATATTGAGCTCTTCATGTTTTATAAATCAGTGCAAACAAGACCTCGCCATCCGTCTTATATTTTAATGATCATCAAATTTGACCAGATAACTATTTTATAGTATCTTTATTACCCGAACACAAGTTTTTAAATTCCAACCAAACGCGGTGATACATCACAAATCGAGGTGATCTTAAAACAAGCAGTGTCAGGTGTAACACTCGTTGAATATTCTATTGTTATAGCGTTGCATTGTTTTGCGATGCAATTTTATCAAGATATTCTCCTAGGTTATATACACAATCGGAACGTCAGCAAATAATCAAATTTCGCAAAATAATTCCCGATACTCGTGTTACCAGATGCATTGAAAACACACACAACAGATTGTTATGTATATTGCCATCCTGTCTGGTAATTTCTCAGCGTGAGACAAGAACCAAGTCTTCCTATTTGAAGAAAGTAACATGGCTGAGTGTAAAAATATTGACTGGAATAATTATCAATATCAGGTATGTATTTTGTTTTAACAAAAATAATTTCACTGTAAAATATAGTGTAACTTTTATAAAAAAAAACCTGTACGAGGTTTAAACGATTGTGTTAGAACTAATCGTTAGAATTCTGATTTCCCAACTTTAGGGAACGCTCATGGTTAGTGTTCTTATCACCATTAACAGCAAACGGTATGACAAGTACAAACGTCAACTCTGACCACACTTGGCTACCAGGTCATACATAATTATCTAAGGGGATAAACTATTTATTTTCTTAATTTCCATTTGATTGTTCTGACAGTGTCTGTTTCAGGCAATTTACCTTAATTAATACTTCAGTATTACTGATGAGAGTTTCCGTTACATCTCCTTCATCATGTTATCAAAACAATTATGATAAATTAATGGTATGATGCTTCCACGGCGGTAAAATGTCAAATGCAAACCTGCCTTGATGTTCTGTTAATGATTGCCTGTAAAAAGGGTCGCCTTAGTCAACGTTCGCATTTCAATAAAACTCATTTCTTGATGTAACCGATCAAGTAAAGCTCTTAAAAGGACAAAACCTTTTCATTTACTTTCTATTTCTTTTTCTTCTTTACCTTCGGCGATTTCGTTCACAAGTGTATATTAATTCATTTGGTGATGAGAACAGGGAAAAGATACTTGTACTTTTAATTGCACGTGGTAACTTATCTTAATATAAGACCAAGCAAGCATGCTAAAAACTCTAGAAACTGGGTAAGAGTTGAATCCTTTGCAACTTCAGTTGCGTTCGAATGTTATCTGCTAAAACAACGATTCGTGATTGTTTCAAAGGCGCTATTGTTCATATATATAGTATTTTAATTAAACATGTATGCTTGCGTACACTTACTACATACAAACACTCCAAGAATTAACGAGTTTGTAACGGCTTTTAATGATTTGCGTATTGTTAAAGTGAATTTGTATGTCTGATAATGTGTTTTGACTAACTTAGACTTTTTCACTTTCTGGAAATAATCTAGAAAATGATCTATACCAGTTATAGATTTTGTGTTCTCATAGTTTTACGCGGTCAGAATCTCCGAATACGAATGCAGATGTCAATACCAAATTATTGGAACGGAGTAAGTCATGACCATTTTTTAAAGTATTTCAGGCGAGCTTTCTGGTGCGCATGCGCGATCTCTTAATAAATAATTCATTTGATGACTTAGCTGATAATATTTTCCTCAGATGGAAATATCGATATGAATTTATATAAAATGAATAATGTTGATACAACCCGAGGGGGGAATATTATTTGAAAATCGTTTGATAAGTCTTTATCTGTATTTATGGTTTTGCAATCTCGTCCGATAAATGTTGAGGAAATGTGTCTGGTACAATGCCAAAAGGAGAAGTGTATGTATGTGTATTACATAAGCAGTTAAGTGTAGGTCATTGCGGACTAACTGCATCATACTGGTCTTATTTTCAACATGAATAGCCACTGACACTACCACCATTTACTGTATCGCTTTCGTTATCTATTTTCGGCCATAATCAACACTATAGCTTTTTCCCATTATTCTTATGTTGTTATTTACACTGCAACACTAGCGGTTTACTTATTTAATATAAAGGTCGTTATTCCCGTGTGAAAAAAACTACACATGATGCTGTTACCTATATATGACTATCACGCGTGAATATAGCGCTTATTGAATATCGCCATGGTATTGTATAACAAATATGTACGCATATTATCAAGATATTGTCACCAATTACATTTGTACACGAATGAAAACGCTAGTAAATAATCATCATATTTCGCGACTTAATGCATCATACAAGGAGTTGTTAGAAACCATTGATCGGATGTTAATGAACACGTGACACAGTCTAATGAACACGTGACACTGTCTAGTATTCTCACCTAGTATTCTTTCGCAGATAGATAGAATAGGTGTTATGATTCATTCATGTAAACATGCGTTAAGGAAGTAATTTGGAATTACTACTAATTTCAGGTATGGAAATACATTACAGAGAACTACATGTAATTTATTACTCTCGAATATATTATGAAATTGAGTCCAAAATATCGCTTTAATCAGGCAATGTTGAGTTACAAGTGCACGAATATATCTTACGATAAATAAATATAGACAATCAGGTTTTGGAAATTAAATATAGATTGCAACCTCTCCAAAGCAACTCCCTTCGGGTGAAGCAAAATTATGTTGTTGATGAGAGGTTGTTGCTCTCGAGAGGTTAAATAAATGGTTCAATCGTAAAGTGGGAAAATCATGCTGATGTTGAAGGGAGTTTGTTGTTCTAGTGAGGGTCGCTCTGGAGAGGTTGCACTGTACCTGCTTTTATATATTAAGGAACTTACAAGGACATTAATCCAGAGTTACGTCAGATTAACATGATAATGAAAGCTTACAGAAGTCAATTTCTGGGTTTAATATGGTTCGTAGATTTTAACTGAGTTAATATCCCACGAACATCAAAATATAGATCGAACCGCTGAATTCAAACTTGATTATACTAAATGTAAATTCGTTGCTTCATTTTTATTTAATTTTGAAGACAGACCTTTTCAAGTGTTGTATTAAATGAAAGACAGAATTCAAAGTTATTTATATCTTTATTTTAATCGTGTTCATAATTGCTGTTGAATGAAAGAAGTTTAAAATTGGATTCTGGCCCCTTTCGTTTCGTCAATATTCATTAAAATAATGTATTGTTGTATAAATAACTAAATTTCGTTTTTTTATTTTGTAGATTCAATGTCTGTCTTTATGTCGGTTGCATATCATTAATTCATATTTCACATCTTACATTCTGTCAGTTTGTGTTAGCGTCTTTTGCTGTTTGCGTGTCACTTTGCAAAAGTGACTCCGTCAGTCGTAAAACACTGTCATCCTAATGTACCTTCTACTCTCGTTATATCTCTCTTCCTCTCCCATCTTCCCCCTTCTTCATTCTTATTCATCCTGTTTGACATTAAACCGTTTTATTGTGTACAATGTTCGTGCCATTACTCTCAGAATTGAAGTTTAAGTAAACAGAGGAGAGATGCTTGATGTTAGTATAGATTTGCGTGAGGCTAATATCATTTGATTATTCTTTGTACGTTTACTCCAAGCGGCTGGAAATACTGAGAGAGTTTCTCATTTCTGTTGGGAGCAAATGTTACGTCCTATCTGACAAAAACAAACATCAACCCTGACCAAACCTGACAGTCGGGTCATATACTTTATTTTCCGTGGGAATAAATGAACTATTTATTTCTCCTTTTCAATTTACTTTGCCTGTCATTTTCAAGATAGCCTTTTAACCAACATATCACGTTAATACTAATGTATCCCTGGCGAGGGTATCGAATCGACTGCTTTTCACTGGGTGTCTAGAACACTGCTTGTATTCAATGTAACATCAAGAATAAATAAACTAACGGACGCTTTAGGCTGTGGCATTTTTTGTATTTAGATATTAAAAGGTATTTGATCTCCGGGGGATATTTTTATTAGACTATAATTTATTTTGGAAAATGAGGGTCGGGATCCATTAATCATTTCAATGCTCGTAAGCTTTGCTAGTTTTATTTTCTCTCTGACATTTAGCCAGTGTTTTCTCTGGGTCGAAGAACATAGTGAAAATAAAGCTGGTCTTTTACTTCAGAAAATACTCATTTCACAAATCGTTTTGTAAATATGTTTGCTTAATACAAAACTAGGAAAGCTCTATCCTGTTTCATTAATATATCCCGATAATGCTGCTGTTGGGAATAAGAACACTTTTAAATAATTTTAATAAGATCCAAAATAAGATCCAATTAAATTAACACTTGTCATATTGAACATATCTCAGCTCTTTATTATACATTTCTTTACATAACCACCAACAGGTTCTCTTCCATTATCTCTAAGAGGTGTTAAAAACTCATTATCATCTTATTAACACAATAGACTCTGTTTTAGTGTGTGTTTCAAGCATTTTGTCATTGTTTAATTAATCTACACCAACTGGAAACACTCGATATGTTTCACACGCAGTTCAATATCGGTCTATATCTTCCAGTAATTACTTAGAGGGACTCCTCTAGCGATCGACAGAAAGAGAGAAAATTATGCCAAAGGATTAATTAGCAGAATCCCGTACAAGGCATCTACAATAATTAATATCATGTTCATAACTTCTGATTTTCACATCATCGTTAGAAGTTGTGCGTTTATTGTAAAGGAGTAGTCCGTTCGTGTATGGATACCTGGTAACCGCAAGTTCACTTGGTAAATCAACATACGACCGTCTATAATTGATACACTGAGAGAAAGGCGTAAAATCCTATCTAGCTATAAAGGAGACTAATTATAAGTGAAGTAAAAGAACTTTAGCCATATTTTCCAGAGATTTGGCTGCGGTTGATACATTTTTTTATTTCACAAAGCTTCTTAAATTTAGATTTAGTTTTGGTTTAAGCCGATTTATAAATTAAATGAACACCCATACATACGTTCCCAAAGGACTAGAAGCCCGGGTTGACTTTTTTGACATGGTAATGAAGTAAACGAACAGCTAAAAATCAAATTACTTAAAGTACAGATGGAAGGCGGTTTTAGAAATACAAAAGTATATATTAATACTGGAGGACGGCGATATTGTCAATTGTTTGTCTTGCTGTTGTTGTTGTTGTTGTCGTCTAAATGGCGTCTGTTGTGTAATTGCGTGGCGCGTATGAATATGTAAAAAAGATCGGAGTCATGCAATTACTCATATATTGAACACTACTGTTATGCCAGAGTCAATGGGTACCAGTTCAATCTACACATTTAAAAAATGTATAGCGAACAAATATAATTTTGTTTGAAACGTCAAGACAATGATACAAATGTATTAATTATTCCGATCAAATTTTTGAGGATTTTATTTTGTTTCGATTTACTATAGCATACAAACTTTTAGATATTTTTGTCTGATTTACATAAGCCTTCACGAACTATATTGATAAATGTATGCATTTGTTGTTCTTGGGACAATGCATATAGAAACGGCGACATAGGAACGCGATAAATCATACAGTCACAAAGTACGTACAATTCTCTCTTGTTCTTGTCCAATGGAAGATTTTGATATTCAGATGAAGACATCCAAGCCACTGTAAACATTGTTAAACTCGTAAGGGCGACTGATTTTGTCTTATGTACTAAAAGTTTATGACATTAAATATAATAATATACCTCGAAATTTAACTATCTACTAAAATAATCGTGCTACCTTGTTGAAATATTTAGTTATTCAAGCCACTTAGAAAAGATATTCGATTCAGAAAACAATTGAATAGATGGTAGAGTAACTAATATAAATAGAGAAAAAACTGTTGATAAGCGTATAGACGAAGAAAAGGAATCGGTTATATTCGATGTGGAAACGGAAACTTTCGCAGTTGATCGATATGGTGATAAGAAAGCCTCTCTATTGTCTACCAAATACGTAAAACATTTCCTTTGACATTAACTTTGTCAATTTGAATATTGATGCTCCATGATTCGATCAGACGATAGTTTTATTACAGCATTTGTCTTTCTTTTGTGTAGACCAAAGAAATGATGGATATTTCAGACATATATTATACAGTCTTTATGACTGTAATAATAATTCTTATTCAAATTATTTCTCCTAATTATGGTTACTTTACTGGTCATTTGAAGACATTCTGTCGAGAAAAATGTCCTAAGTATAAAGAGAAACAGAGAGAGAGAGAGAGAGAGAGAGACAGAGAGAGAGAGAGAGAGAGAGAGAGAGAGAGAGGGAAAACTCTAAACTATTTTAAGGTCGATGAAGAAAATTGATTGCTAACTGACGCCTGCTCTATTGCAAGGTATGTCCGCTTGCTTGCACAATATGGGTAGTAACTAAGTCGTGTTACATTAGCGCATTTTAACGCGTATTCAAAAAATCAATTCTCAGTACATTATGCTTGCAGACATTCGAATGCGTCTGAATGGAAGTGTAATTATTAACTGGATTTATTATTACTTTATCTGCTACGAATGTCTTTACCCTACGGTAATTCTAATTGTAAACACTATTATGAGTGGTATCTTCCTATACATATAAACATTGCAGCAATTATTTTTATTAAATTGTTGCTATAATGTTTACATCATATGTAAGTCATCATTATTTACAGGAAGGCAGGAGGCGAAGGCAGGAGGTTTTAAAGATTTTTTTCAAATATCATATTAGTCTGGTGTTTCATATCTAATTCATACGGTGTTCGGCGTCAACGGCCTTAGGCATCTGAGATAAAAACTCCTCAAAGCGGATAATCTTCAGTTGCAGGTCTTCTTCGAGGATGTATTATTGTCTCCAAGTATGTGCGCTAAATAATCAAATAGTACGTCGGCATACAACATGATCTCAAGCAAATAGAATAATGGGACTAAATATACTAATTGTATGTTTGCCTTTTACAGAGGTAATATGAGCGTTAAAGATGAACGTGGGAATATTGCAATCTAGCTCTGTGATTCTCAATGTATCATAGCATTCCCGTTGAATGCTCTTTGCTTTTTTGTCTTTAAGTTTAAATATTTATTGCGACTGATTTTATGCTTTATAGTTTTGTACGAACGATCCCCTCGAGAAAAATTTTCAACGTGAAATGTCAGGGTTATCTGCAACATTTTTTTTTTGGCTGATTAATATTCTTCTAAATCACGATATGAACTTTCTACGCTGGATAGAAACTAATCCATTACATGGGAGACTTTGAAATGAAACAATTTGTATTTCACGTGCAACCCCCCTGGCGACTGCTTTATTTTATTAGACGAACTGCAAAATGTTGGTAACAATCCGTTCTTTCAACAGCCAGATCATTGCAATCCTTTCGTCATAATCTATTTCATACGGGAGTATACGGAAATTCTCGATGTTTCCCGATTCATTGCCGTGCTGCAAAAGTTTAATTCCAAAATCCTCTAGCCAATAGTCTAAGTGTCGATCACATCTTGTGGCTGTTGAGGAAATAAGTTGATGTATCTTCACGCCATATTAAACCGCACGAATGAACGTATGGTAATACACGCGTTGAACCTATCTGGTGAAGGTAAAAATGTATCTCAGAGTAGGTGAATTTCTTCTGTACAATGTGCTCAATTTTCCTCGCCAATATGAAATGTATGAGTTGAACCGACGAATGGAAGGTATTTCTGGTGTATCGTTATCGGATCCCTTGGGACTTATGATGTATTCTCTTTCCGCACAGATGCCAGTTCCTCTGACCCTTATTGTCGACAAAAACTGTTTTACTAATAGTCTTCGCAGATATATTATGGATCATTGTAAGAAGGTCCGTGTAATTCAGTCAACGAGGTTCAATAAACCGCCCTAGCAGGATTCAATCAGGAAATATTGATGTCTTGCTCGCAATAAATGGTTCCGTATTTTTTTCAATTAAATTTGAAATTCGGTGGGTTTTATTCCGATTTTTTTATAAATGTTTAATACATTGCAAAACTTTCTAACCGGCCACCTTGGCTTTTCGGTAAATTGGAAAACAACCAAAGAACGCATTTTATCGAATTTTACACACGTTTTAATACATTCTTTTTGTAATGCTTTCCTTGAATTTCATTTACAGTAACTGAGTAACTTAGTCGTAACTATTGATTCATTAATGTCACCCCCCCCCCCAAAAAAAATAAAAATAAAAAAATAATAAAAAAAGTAAAATAATATTCTTAAAATCGAATTTAACTAAGTGACCGTTTAAAAATTTTGTTGAGCGTAAATGTTTGTTAAATAGGTAATTGCCTGAATGTATCAGTCCCACATGCTGTTTAGTCTCATTTAAGCATGTGTATACAAATCACTTGAACAATGAGGTACTTCGAAATGATACAATTACTAATGTTGTTGGTTTAGCAGCAGAAAACAAACATATTGAATATGTTTTTGTTTATTTTGGTTTTGTTGGGAAAGACTGTTCAAATATCGGGACAATAAAAAACATTCAACAAGCAAATAGCAACAGACAAATAAAACGACCGTTTAACTATAAATTCAGGGATTGGATTCATGATAATTATTGTAACATCAACTGATGCTGCAATATTATCGTTGCACATATAATTCATTCGATGTGACGGTGTCACTTGGCTCGCATGGACTATTAATCATTATTTTCTGCAATCACACTGCGAAATCGTATCGTGTTAAATCGTGAAGGATGATATTGTAAAGTAAGATATCGTGAAATCGGGAATTGTATCGTGTGAAAGGTGATACCGTAACTGAGATATCGGGTAAAGGGAAATTATATCGCCTGTAATCTTGAGAGGTGATGTCGTAAAAGGTTATATCATGGAGTATGAAATCATAAGCTTCCTAGCGTAAAATGTGTTTTTTTTTTCAAAAGTAAGATATAAAATTAGCTGGCACCACATGTATTCCTTGCAATAATGAACAAAACTAAATATTTGGTGTCTGTTTGCGTGTACAAAGATCGATGTTTGTTCTCGTATATTCCAGCCAATACCGATTGTAGCAAATAACGATGCCTCTTTTATAAACATGAATTCAAGTTCTGAGAGACTTATGACGTCAATAGACTCTTTTGTTGTATTCAAATGAAGAAGTCAATATGCAAATAATTGAACAAAGTCGGAAATCGGAATTTGAATTTAATATTTGCATACTGTACAAAAATAATTTGAAAGTAGATGTTTCTATTTATAATCGAACATTGTCAGTGATAGACATTTGTATTCCATAATTTTCCACTTTTTTGTTAAAATGACGAGGATATAACTATAATGCCTCACAAACATTGAGAGATCAAACAAAATGTATGAAATTGCGTAAAAGTCATCAATCATAGCAGATTATAAATATGAGGTAACGTGGGACTTGTGCGTGAAATTTTTGAATAATTTCAATTCGATAACCGTCTGTCTCACACCAAACTCCTGACAACAATTCAAAACTTTACCATTATGTCGTACTGAAATGGAAGATAATCAATTCTAACACTGTCTGCAACATTCCTAATGTAAGCGTATAGAAAATCGACGTATACATTATTCTACGATAAAACGAGCTCGGTTGGCTGTCCATTTTACCCGTCCGGTGGTGACTTAGTTAGTATAACCTATGACGTCACGAGAGACTTGTTTTTATACAGAGGAGGAAAATCTAACAGCCGGCTGAAAATGTAGATATTTTTATAGGGTAAAACGTACGTGAATGAAAATTAATTTCGTGGTCAGCCATATTTTATTAGTTTATCGTATAAGATATTGGATCGCCTTTATTTCTTAAAGCACCATTTGGATTCTTACCTGACTTGGTAAAAATAAAATGCTTAACAACCAATTTCACATCCAAATAGAAATGACAAATCCCATTACATGTATCAAATTTGCTTTTTGATTCTGGTTTATATTTAAGGCAAATAATTAATTGGCAAAAATCAAAAACGACGTAAAGTTATTAAAAAAAGTATTGTCGATGGATCGATATGAACACGATGTATATACATACAGTAGAACCCCTGAAAACCTGACTACCTGAAAACCGGAATTCTCCGAAAATCAGACGATTTTTTCAAGTCTCTTTTTTCTCTTCTATAATCAATAGTTCTCTGAAAACTGGAATTCTCAATAAACCGGACTTTTGGGTCAGCCCGGTTTTCAGGGGTTATACTGTTTTGTTCGTCACGGTTGCAACTTTCTTATTGATCATTTAGATATCTACGCTTACAAAAAAATGTATTTCATTTGCATGAATGGTTCTTCGCATCTTTACGACGCGTACTCGTCTATACAACATATCTATGAATTCCACAGGGTTTAGTTGAAATAAAAGCCAGTAAGCCGTAATCTATAACCACTACAACCGTGCGACCACAGGGGCTCCATCAATGTCATTTAAATTTCCGGTACAAATCCTCGCTTATTTTTTTCTGATTTGATAAGAACTACTTGTAATAGGTTTCCATCGATTTCTCTCACATGTGATCCCAGAAACACGTCATAACAAGAAAGGGAATAATAGAAGTACATTCGATAAAAAACAGCATTTTGTACAATTACATTGTCTAGGTTTTCTGGAGTTTTTCGTCTCATTTGACCAATAAAGACGAATACTTAAGTAATTATATACGAACATCACCATTTCCATTTATGTAGGTTTACTGCATCACTGAGACAACTTGGTAAACTTCTGCATTGTAAAACAAGATTTGATCAAATAATGGATTATGTTATTTTATTTGAAACATTTCAGTCTCATATAAAAACAAGAGGACAATGAAGGCCCCTTTTCCTTTCACCTGAGTACCGGTTTCAAATCATAGTCGCGGCAGGTCATACCCTTCTATAAAAATTTGACAAAAATGTCAACTATCCTCAATATGTGGAGAAGTTACCGGCTCCTTGTGGAAGGGTAAATTAATACTGGTTGGTATACAGTCCAGGAAAACTGGTTAGGTGAACCGAAATATTGTTGAAAAACGGCGTTGCACCCTAGTGACAATGTCACATAAAACAAACAAAACAAAGATTATAATGTTGCAAAATTACTTAACTGCATATAAACAAAAATATCTCTGCTAAACAACTTTGGTTGGTTTTGTCATAACATTTAAGATTATCTCGGGGGATAAAATGTACACGAAAATGATGCCGGATTGTAGACCAGTTTTCTGATAGAATTCCGAAAAGTGACGGAAAGATCCGATCCGTCAGGACGGTAGGAATCGTAAAGTTGGATTTTATACACTTCTACTAGTCACTCTGTTAAATCGTGCACTTCCGGCTTTCAAACATCATATTATTGAGTTGACCAGAAAAATACAATTAACAGGAAATTATGTTTGTTTATCGGTATTGTTGTGTGCACAATTGAATATATGTTTCATCATAGCGTTAGGAACTTCAAGCGCCTCATTCATACATGCTTGCAATAATATTTGTCATTCCCAGGAGTCAATTCAAACGAATAATTATTGGTCCACATTTTTTATTCCGCTGCTTAATTAATGTTTGTCTCCTGGAGGAAAAAACATTCGTTCAAGGACGTTATACGAGGTAGTTTACACTGTAGGTCAAATCAAAATTTCATTAAACAAGCATAGTAGAAAACTAAGTTATTTCCTTTATGGAAATATGTCAAAGTTCTCTACTTTTATGGCGGACCAGATACTTCTAATAATGAGTTAAATGGAGGGGATTAGGCGTACATTTATAAGCATGGCCATTCGTTATAAAATACAGTATAGCCCCTGAAAACCGGACCCCTTCTGGACTGGACTGGACCAAAAGTCCGGTTTTCCAGGAATTCCGGTTTTCAGAAAATTATTGATTATATAAGAGAAAAAAATGGACTTGACAAATTGTTCGATTTTCAGAGAATTCCTGATTTCAGGAAGTCCGGTTTTCAAGGGTGCTTCTGTGTTACGCTTATGGTCACTTGTAGTTGTAAGAATTTAATAAACAATGCGTCAGTTACAGGTTTCTTTCATTGCAAAGGACTAACAGGTACATAAACTTTTTGGTATCAGCTTAATAATCACCTAGGAGACAAAAAAGCGGGGAACTGAGAGGGCATGAAGGGAACACGGTGTGTTTAATTCTGTTGATTCTACAATACTGTTGAGGCTACTGAAAATCTGTATAGAAAACTTAAAGAGCAGTGATCCGTTCTCTAAAACGGTCCCATACAACGGCCATGGATCAAAGGAAAGTAGTCATAGGACCTCATGAATTTAATACAAACTTCTATTAAACCACTTAACATAACCACCTAATCCCAGGAAACCCTTAGAAGATGTTTGTTCTTTTGCTGTTATTAGTCAACGTGTTTAGAAAGAAGCAAAGTATCGTGTGATTTATTATTGCGCAATGCACTGCGACTCCTTACAACGCCTAAGGCGCCAACAGTCAATTCATTCATACCAATATTTTTCTCCTAAGCGTCTCCTATTCGCTCATAAGATGTCTTCTTTCATGTTGTTATGAATAAAATCGAGTGGCCAGATTTTATCAAGAATTATAGATATTTTATAATGCCAGGACTGTCTCTTTGTTATTAGTTTCGATCCATATATGCGTCTGTTAACTTTTTTATGACTTGGTTTCCCGATTGGAGGCCAAAAAACAACTTATCGGTTTTCCGGATTTTAAAGGGACACACTCCGAATTGTCATCGGAAATTCATGGTAAATAAAACTTACAAAAGTCCCTTAAAGGATATTGAAATGAAAAGGATTCCTAGAAAAAAAAACACGTACAAAGTATTACACTTTTCCTAATCCCCCAATCCCCCAACTTAAAACCTACCCCAACACACAAGAACATAGTACACAAAAATGGAGAACAAAATATTGACTCCTTAGTGTGCCGCCTTGGTGGCATATTGGAAAGCGTTTAATTATGCTCATAAAAATTAGCTTGGTGAACATGAAAATAATGAAAGCCTTAATTCAGACTTAATTAAAGTGTAGTTTTACTGCGTGACAATCTCTTTATATAATGTGAGCAGATCTGGTGTCATTAGGTTCGAATAAAACAGTCATGTATTTGGTCACTTGAACAAAAAAACGGGGCAGTTAGATCGAAGAACTTTTCTTTAGTGTCTTGTTTTCTAAATACCTTTTGTTAGACTACGATGTACGATTCGTCCCCAATATTTTCGTACTTTGGATTTTGCCGTCAGAAATTTCAGGGTCGGTGAAAAAAATAGGATCGGTCGGGTCACCGTAAACACGCCATTTTTTTCTGGATTTAACACGCGGTGTAGTGAATAAACACAGTTTTAAATTCTATGATTAACCAAAAACTTCCAGTTTATCAAAAAATAAATGTACAGATCGTAGAGAGCGCTGCAGTAGAAACACATCAATAGTACTTAATATGTTGTTAGCATGTGGAACTTCGTAAAATCTCGATAAATACATCCACGTAAAACCTATTAACTCGGATCGTACTTTGTTCTACGTCACGGGAGCTCATTAGATTGACGACATACAGAAACAGTATTGGACGTAGTTATCACAGAATGATATGCTTCAAGATTAGCTGAGGACAATGATATCGAAACAAGCCGTGAGGGTTCTAAACGTTATAATTTTTTATTATAACTTTGTTTCCGGTCCACGAGTAGTTTTGGATTAATTTGGTAGCGAATGTTCATCCGTTGGATCCCGGTTTTATAATGACTTTAAGGTATCCATGTTATTAATTTCTTCTCACTGGCTTGCTTCTTTATGTGTGTGTTTTTTTTTTACTTAAATATCTCGAAAAAAATTCGTTCAAAAATTTTTATTTATGAAAAAATACAGTCTAGAAATAATTTCGTTTGTTAGAATATTTTGTAGAGGTAAAAATAGGAAAGATCATGAAATGGTAAAACAATGAAACAATATCACAGCCGAAAACCGAACAATCCAATGTTTTTTTTTTTGTAAAACATTTGTATGACCACTGGAAAATGCTTTCATTTTTTCGGACCAGATTTAAATCAGCAAGTTAACACAGTCATTAAGGAAGCTTGCCCATCACGGTTTAAACTGATGCTGTAAATACGTTTGCTGTTTACAATAAAAATAGAGAAAAAAATCTGAAAAAATAAATTGTTCAATTTAGAATACCGACGTTCACTTTGATTTTTTTTGATTACGAATGATAATCTAAAACGGCGTTAAATTTTATAAATATATCAAGTACAGTTATTAATCATTTCAAAATTCAATCGTGCAAATGCATCGTCCAAATTGATTGCTTCTTTTTATAACGTATGGTAAAAGTTAATAAAGTTAAAACACGTGGCGCTGGCAAGTAATTCCCATCTCTTAAATTAAGCCGTGCGCACGAAATTGCGTGCCGTACACATTAGATATTAAACCATGCACGAATCGTGTATTGATTCAACGTGTCACCTTCCGGCAGTGTTGCGTCACGAATATACTGATAATTACTTAAGAGATGCTGCTTATTGGGCTCTGTGAGAAGAATTTAATGGAAAAAAACTAGAAGGCACATATTCAGTTCATTAAAAAACGTACAAAGCACAATTTCAGACAATCCAAAGAATGCCATTGACTAAAACGACGACACATGTTATGTCACGTAATCTAGTTAATTAAACACACCCTTTAATTTTCATGTTCAATACAATGCACTATAACTAACCACACATCTTGTCAGTCTGAGCTGTTTATTAGTATTAAATGTAACATGTTTGTCCACTTTTAGTCCAATGTATTACCATTTCTGTTTTTAGTCCGACATACGACTTTTCATGAGATGAAAATTGCTAATATCTAATACGGATGTACGATTAATTGTCGACCAATTAAGCTTCAACACATCAATGATAAACCGATACTCGTGAATGTTAAAATGACTGTGTAAGGATATAATCCCTTAAATGAGACAGTGTATATGTTAAAGCAATAAACTAACGATCTCCATTATAATTGCAATTGATATTTGATAATCTGTACGTTTTACCGAGTGATGACGAAAATCACCGATTTATGACACGGGTGGTGCCCGAATATTTTAATACGTGGACTGTTCTTATCTTCATAGATAGTATTAAAATTAAGGGTAAGAAAAAATCAGATATTTACATGATCTTTTTAACTCAAATATAAAACAAATGGCTTCAGCTTAGTCGCGTTGGCTTTCTTGATTATTCAGCGTTGTATTTACCCACCCCGTAGCTTTAATGCGTAGCCATAAAATCTACTGCCTATACTTTAAATATATTTACACAGTTCTCAGTTGAATAAATATAGTGGTGATCAAATATGTATCGCAATAGTAGATTTCAAGAATAAATCGCGGTTTTAGTCAAATTTATCACATAAAAACTTTGCGCGTTGTTGTGAACTTTTATTTATTTATTAAGGGATTTGCTGTACATTGTTCGCTCGAAATCTCTATAGGCGTCATTTACAAAAGAGAAAATTCCGATCAATAATAATTTAAAGAGCAAAGTTTTAACGTAGACTTTGAGGATGTGAAAGAAGATATCGAGACCGCCAGTAAACCCGGTCAGCGATTTAGACCATGTTAAGTTCGCGATATTGGGAAATATAAAGAGTTGATAGGGTTTCATATATTTATAAGATTTTCTGGTAACCATTTATAGCGTATCTTGTCGTGAGATAATGCGTGCGTTTCATATTCTCCGCGCGTAGTTCAACTGACGAACAGCTAGTCAGTGAAACAGTTGAGTTTCGTCTGCCAAAGTAGCCATATCCGTTATTGTTTATACTTGTGAATTTCGCGGCTGTGGTTTGTGTATGTAGTAATCAGTGGACTTACATTGATATGAATTAACTTTAACACACGTGAGTATTCGTGAAAATTGTTTTTGGGTATATCAAACTAATGCATTGGTTACTTCTTAAATATCTTTATATGTTTGGTAATAATTTTACTATCGTTTTAAATAAACCTCTATGAATTATTTGCTTGTGTATTTTTGTATTTAAACACGTGTGGTTAACTCTACTTCTATGATTGACGTCATTAAGTTATACTCACTGAGAAAAACGGAAATAAGTAGAACGTTTAGTGTTTATTATGAGCAGAAGTGTTTGCGTCAGTGTGTGCCGCTTTTAGATAATTTTAATAGCTCTTAATTATGTAAGTGGCTTATTATATGAGGGGGGTAGGAAGGCCGGTTTTTGCTTAGTTATATTATTAATAATAATATTATCATTATTTATATTATTATTATTATTATTAAATGTACAAACCATACAGTGTTTGCAACGTCAAGAACTCATTAAATGTTTTAAAATAATATGGCACCCTTGCCAAATGTAAGACCTCTGGAAAAATGTAATAGTTGGTGAAGAACCGCTTTCTTTAGAATATGATAAAAGCTTTTTCTGTATACTTGAATGCCTTTACAAATAACGGCATGTCCCAGACGCGCTGTTGAGAATAATTATATTACCTCATGCCCGCAAGAATGGAATTTTTCAACGTCATGACACTCCGTTCTGCTTTGGCTTCTCCTTGTGTTTTTGTTAAATTCAGAACATTAGGACGGTCTGGTTTGTATAACAGAAAAACAAAACTTCAAAAACTGTTAATTTTTTTCTTAAAAATCGATCCTTGCGCAGATCAAAACGAATTTATTAAACTCGTTTAACTGTTTAAATAAACTGCTTTTGGTTCAACTACCAGTGTTGTAAATAAAGAAATCGCCACACTTTGAAATTCAAGGTACAACAATCACATCTTGCGTAAAGAGTTGTTTTAATACTTAAGTGGGTCATTCTTTTTTTATCAGATTTATGATATCATAACAAAAACAGCTCGTTTGATGTTAAATACTTCTGGTGTATCAATGTAAATTGTATTTGAACAAAGTAATAACTATAAGAACTCGCTGTGTAATTGAATAGAGATACTGGCCGTATGTGGAGTGGTTATTTACTTAGATTACCGGCAAATAACTTGGTAAATTGTATGATGAAATTGAAGAACGTGTAGTCCTTTTAACTGACAGATCAGAGGGCTTTTATTTTTACACATTTTGCCACTATCGCAAAAATGGTTCACCCGACTTTGATGTATAAAATTGTATCCAAGTATTTGAATATTGGTTTAAAATTTTAGCATTGTAATAATGGTACGCATACAATGCCGACTTCTTGAAAAATCGGAAAATCTTCATTTCGGTCGGAGGAATGTAGTCGAATTAGATACAATTCTTGTAAAACGACTAAGGGAGCTTGATTGAAACCTGATTGTAAATAAATTGATGTTGAATTGAAAGAAGTGCCAAAGCGTTGGTGTGCAGAAATTATTCTCGATTTGAAACAATTGAAACGTCCATGCACATGAAGCGTTGTTGAATAATTAAAGAAATCTAAAGTCTATGAAAATTGTTGACAGTGCTAAAACAATTATAGGAAGTGTTGTTATGTAGACATCGTCATCGATTTAAAACAATTAATGGAAAACATCAGTTATGTTAAATTTGTGATCCATTTGTCATTTCGTTTAGAGAGTGTATTCGGAAACACTTCGGCATTGGATATAGATAAACCGGTCCGCCGAATGTTTGCCTATTGAAGTTTAAAGAAAGGATGATTACAATTTATGTGTTTATAGTAATTTTCCCAATGCGCTTTATGTTGGAATTTGTATTTTTATGAAGACATCATTTAATGCAAGGCTGCGGCAGGTCATACCCTCCTAAAAAATTGATAAAAGTGTCGATTTTCCTCCATATGTGTTGAGGTTGCCGGCACCTTTTGTAAGAGTATGTTAGTACTGGTTAGTATACAGTACAGGAAAAACTGGTTAGGTGAATCGGCCGTTGTATTTAACTGAAAAAAAAAACAGTTAAAAATTGTACTAGTAGAGTCCGTACATAGGTCTTTGTGTCCTCCTTTGCTTTTCCAAAATGGAACTTTAATTTTTGTTCAAGGTATTGGCATCGGAATAGAGATATAGGTCAGTGACATTGAGGAAATTTGAGACATATTAGTCCCCACAGTAGAATAAGCTGTTAGCGTAACTGATGTACAATATTTTAAGGACTGTTGGTTGTAAAATTGTATATCACTTGGATTTAACTCTTAATGTTTGAAGTATTGTTTGAAACTGTAGTTCGTTGGAAGCAATAGTTTGCAACAATATGGTGTGTGTTGTGATTCAGGTCCCCTGAAAAAGTACCCTATTTGAGGCAATATGATTAAGAACAAGTGTTTTTAAAACTGATCTGAACATTGACTGGTGCATAATGTGTTTATCAGAGACTGAAAAGTGTATATCTCAGTATATCTCAAATTCGAAATATTGAATAAAATGTTTACTTTACTAAATGATTCATGAATTTTTTATTTGTTTATTCTTTTCAGAATTATCACCAATATGACAGTCGTTTATGCATGAAAGGAGATTTGTGATACTTTACAGAGTATTGTGACAAGGCTGGAGTTAAATTAATTCATTGTGAGATTCAATCTGAGACCAGCAAGCACAATGGGGTCAGAATTGAAAGAGGAAGATGTTGAAATGTTCTTGTTGAACAATTCTGACTTCTTAGAAAACTGGATTAAGAAACATGCCACACCAGAACTTATTTATAAAATTAAAAATTTGGATGCTTTGGCTCCACCACAGTTCAATACATCCGCAAGGAACTCCATTACTTCTACCATGTTTAAAAATTATGTCGATGGGATGGTGCGACAAAGAAAGAGGTCCCTTGTCAACAGGGAAAAACTGCTTGCTATGAATGAATCTGAATTATTTATGGAACTTATCCGAGACATAGCTAGTGAATTAGATGTGAATGTTTTGTGTCATAAAATTTTACGTAATGTTAGTGTTTTGACAGGAAGCGACCGTGGGAGTTTATTTCTTGTTCGTGGATCAAAAGACAATAGATATCTTGTGTCGAAGCTATTTGATGTGACGGAAAATTCTACTCTCGAAGAATCGTTGCATACTGAAGAGACAGAAATTAAGATTCCATTTGGGAGAGGAATTGTGGGAGCCGTTGCATCATCGAAAGAAATAATTAACATAAAAGATGCTTATGCAGTAAGTACAATCCTGATTTCAAGACATTTCATAGAAATAATACGGATACAAGTCCATTTATAAAGCGCAAAAAATTATGACACAATATTCGATTGCACTTCACGTGGCCCATTTAAAAGTCAGTCTAAAACTTTGTATACAATTTGGTAAGTCGCTTGTGGAATTTTGGGAACATGTTTTGAGAAACACATTTTTACTCACTTGGGAGAGCGTTCTACCATTTTGGTTGAAAGCAAAACATTTACACCAATCAGGTTTAAGTACAAATTTGGCTGTATACGATTCACAATCCTCATTCCATCTTTGCTGAAAAAGCTTCCCTAAGTGAGAGACTTATTTTGCAAAGCTTTTTCTTAGCTTTAGTGAAAAATAGAGTCTTTTCTTGTAAATATTGTGGACAATACATCAGAAAAGTCATACCATTCCAGCAAATCATGGAAACTCAATATTAAAGGAAATTCAAATTTCAGTGGAAATTGTTGTTTCTTTGTATGTACTGTCTATTTTATTGACAGTTAATTTCATGAATATACACCTTTCATTTATTCTAATCAGAAATTCTTATCAGAAAACTTGGGACTGTCATATAATACACGATTACCATATGTCTGTGTACAAGTTATCCATGCAAATTCACTAAGTGGAGAAGACTGAAGTGTTTAATAGTGAAAGACATCAGTCTTTCATGGAAATGAGTCTGATATTTTAATGTCTTATGAAAATTCTATCAAAGTTATTAAATCAATTACAAATGTCAGTTTATCTGGTAATGTTATATGAAGAGTAAAAAATTTTAACTGGAAAAATTATCCCTAGCTAAAATTTCCTGTATTCAGAATGTGCTAATGCATTTAAAACTAACACTAATATGTTTTACTTCTGATTGGAAATTAAAAAGGAAATCAGAAATTGATCCAGCTCCTCTGCGTATTAAATAACCAAGAATTTGAGATATTGTGTGGGTGTTATCAGAATTTTGCAATTCATATACAAGTGCTTGCTGAATTTTATTGGAATACAAATATTTGAAGGCTGAACTTATAGTAGTAGTTACATGATCTAAGTGCAGATTTAAGGGGGAAAGCCCTCTCTAAAATCTGGCAAGCATAAGTAAAAAAATGTTAGAACTTTATGTGCTGATTGTGTCCATATTCTACATACATCTAGACATTATACCTCCTTTAACTAAAGCTCCTGTATCTGCCCCTGTAGTCAATATTAGAGTGTGTTTAATGTGAAACCTTAAGGTTTTGACTTTAAATTAACTGTAATTATGACTAGTAGTCTTCATGAAGCCACAGTTGATGGAAATATTTTCACCACCGTTGACAATGACATTTCTGTTTTACCAGAATTAATTGGCTTGTTTCCTTCAACAGATATCAATTTAATCCAGCATTCTCCTAATATTGCTTTATTTCTAACTTGTAATGTTTTGTGGGGGTGGTAGAGAACGTAACATTTCTTTGTAGTGTCTTGAAATATTCAATTAAGGATGAGATGAATGACTGAGGCAGTTTTTTCATTCATTTCTTTGATTGACATCATCAGATATCTCTTGACTGGCAATCAAATTTTGCTTTATTTCCTGGCTGTGTGTTTGTCAAGTGTCCTCAAGTTGTTCTACGTTACAGCTGGGCTTAATGATCGATGTAAGCCCTTTAATCAAATCAGGTGGCAAGCAATGAAATGGCTCTTTAAGGAGCCGCTGGAAATGGGGGGAAATTTTGAAAACAATGGTGCATTCTAGGCTTTTGAAGTGCTTTATTTAGTACTGAAAATTGGGTCACTGGATTTAATGCCATTTTTCAACAATTTTTCAAAAGTTTTTTTTTATGGCAGCCAATTCACCTAATTAATTTTCCAGGACTATATACTTACCAGTGCTAACTTACCCTTCCAGAAGGAGCCAACAACTTCTCCACATAAATTGGAGGAAAATCAACATATTTGTCAAATTTTCATAGAACAGTATGGCCTGCTATGACCAGGATTTGAACCCAGATCACCGGGTTACAAGTCCAGCTCACCACCCACTGGACCACAGGGATCAATGCTCTCCCTTTTGCATTGTTATTTATCTATTATTGTTCATTATTTCCATAAAATGGCTGTGAAAAGAAAGCATGTGTTGTCAAAACTAGAGCCTTGGTAGCTGCAGATTAAGGTCCCACTAATTAAATCACACAGGACACCAAAAGCCTGAATTTATACATTTCTTATTTCTGACATTTTACATTATGTTCTTTCAGAACTTTCTAAGTCATTACCATTTATGGGATTCTTGACAAATAAGTGATTAATGTTTTCACAAATGTTCTTATCCATACAGGATCCAAGATTTAACAAAGATATTGACAGAAAGACTGGGTATCAGACTCACAGTATATTGTGTATGCCAATCCAGAACCATGATTCGGAAGTTATAGGTGTGGCGCAAATTATCAACAAAATTACAGGCAATCATGAGTTTGAGGAACAAGATGTTGAGGTAAGATATACATATATAACTCTTCTATCTAGGGAGTTAGTTTTGGTATTGCCTTTACATCTGGCTCAGCATCTTTAGGCAACGTTATTGGTTACCTGAATGAAAAAATTAGGTATGGTAGGCTGAAAACTGTTCTTTTCTAAATATTCCCACACAAATGAAGTTTTCGGGGTTTAATGGAGTCACCCAAATTAGTCACACTTCTGTGATAGGTCTAGCTATTCATTTCTACAGCTGTACAACTGTGGACTTCATGCAAAGTTAAAGCTGCCAAAGCCTGTATTTTGACTCTTGGAATTAGTAAAATGAAGCTTTTGACTCTTAAGAATTTGTACTAAAGCGTCAAATTTACAATAAAATTAGAAAGAAATTTTGTGGACACTTTCAATTATGATCATCCAAGGGTCATTTTTGACCCACCACTTTCGACTTCTTGTGAAAACCCTGACTACTGTATTCAGGACATGATACAAATACAGGCCTAGTTAGGACCTTTCTGTGTGTGTTTACTGACATATTAAACAGTGAAAGCTGACCTTTCGTATCTATTTAATAGGTTTTGATATTATTACTCCATAAGGAAATTTTGAGTATCATAATTTTCTTACAATAAACTTGGATCAAAGGTTTTGATACTAAATACATGTACAAACAAGGGATGAAATTTTAAACCAAACTTAACCCTAGAGAGGTTACTGTTCAAACACAGGATAAGAGAATACATTTATGTGTTTAATAAATATAAATCAAGTATGAAACCCTTTTATCTCAATATTTTGAACATAAACCCCTACCTTCATTTTCAGGAATTTCACATTAAAAATAGTTGAAACAGAACAGTCAGATATACAGTAAACCCTCAATAATAAGACCACCTGTGGGAATAATGAAAAATTGTCATAAGATTAGGATAGTCTTAATAAGCCAGAGAAAAAACAATAGTGTTCACGGTCACCCAACCTAACCTATTATTTTGCACCATCCCTAATGTTCAAACAGCAAAATCGAAAGTAAGAAAACGTTTGGGGACAAATACTACCTCACTGTACAAATGATATGTTTAGAAAAAAATAGAAGAGTTCTGCAACCTAAGTACCCATTTTTTTAGTCAGTAACTGTAAACCTGACTATCGTTTTGGCCTTATGAATTTGAAAAAAAAAAGAAATAATAGATAACAGGTCTGAAAATAAATTATCATAATAATGAGGTGGTCTTAATGGCCCGTGAATGAGGTTTTACTGTACACGGCAAACTCTCCAATGCAACACCCTTTGGGAGAAACAAAATTATGTTGTCGTTGTTGTTGTTGTTGAGAGGTTGTTGCTCTAGAGAGGTTAAATTAATAGATTAATCATACAGTGACAAAAAATCATGATGGTGTTCAAGGGAGGTTGTAACTCTAGAGAGGGCCACTCTGGAGAGGTGGCACTCATAGGCACCCGATTTCTGTGATTTATATACCCAAACAAACCTAATTTTTTAATTTAAACTCATCAAACAACGCAAATCTGACAAGAAAAAAAAACACGCCTTTTGGCTACTCTGTATATCAGGAAAACTAAAAGGTAAGTCATTCGCCCATTTTGCGATTGACGGAAGTGATGGTATCCAGCTTGGATCCTGGCTTTCCTTCTGAAATGACTTGTGAATGACTTACCTTTTAGTTTTTCTGATATGCAGAGTAGCGAAATGACGTTTTTTTTTTTTCATGGCAGATTTGGGTTGTTTGGATTAAAAATTAGGTCTGTTCGGGTATGTAAATCATGGAAATCCAGTGCCTATGGTTGCACTGTACTACAAATGTTTCATTATCAATTTCACTTAAACAGTCTTTGTGAATTCAGAGAAACTTTTTTGGTCTGATTTTCTCCTTTTTGTATCATTTGTTGATACAAGGAAAAAGAAATACAAACAATCTAACTATTAATGTAAATTTCAAGTTTAAGTTTTTGAAGCGATTCATGCACTTGTCTAATATTAGTATATACTATGACATTGTAAATCATATTTCAATGCATATAAAATTGCTGATGAAATACAATGTTTACTTATGGTTTATTAAATATTCACAGCTTGAAGTTTCTCATACTTTCTTTCACTACATGTTAAACTAAATATTTAAGGATCATACATTCTGCTTTTGCTATATAACTATGACTGCATAAAGGCTTGATATTTTGGCAAATACAGTAAAACCTGATATTTAGACAACCTTCAGAACCCAAAGATTCAGTTGTAATAATAAGGTGGCCCCATTATCAAGTTGAATTACAGGGGAGTTATTGAAAGCTGGTCTGAAAATATGTGGTCATTTTAACAAGGTGGTCATAATATTGAGGTGGTTGCAGTATGAGTTTTTGAAAATATGTGGTCATTATAATAAGGGGGTCAAAATATTGAAGTAGTCGCTATGTGAGGTTTTACTGTACTCTCGGCAATGTGCATAGGGAACTTGCATATCATTTTATGGCTAAAATATAAATACTAATGGTTTCTGAAAACATCACAAAAAATATTGGGTTGTTTGGTCAGTGGACCTTTTTTACTAAATTGCATATATTTTGGCTTTATGATGAAG
This sequence comes from Lutraria rhynchaena, assembly GCA_008271625.1. Classification (NCBI taxonomy): domain Eukaryota; kingdom Metazoa; phylum Mollusca; class Bivalvia; order Venerida; family Mactridae; genus Lutraria; species Lutraria rhynchaena. Next base: position 1,535,766 of record VIBL01000019.1, on the reverse strand, counting down.
TTCATATGAAATTGAAAATATTGTCAAAAAAATTGACGAAGACCGAAAAAGTGTAGGTTCGGTCTAACAACATGGCTTGTTGGTTTAGAGGAAGCCAGGAATGTTTCATGCTTCAGTTTTTAATATATACAGTGCAACCTCTCCAGAGCAGCCCTCTCTTGGACACAACCTCTCTTGAACAACAGCATAATTTTTTTCCCACTTTATGATTTAACTATTAAAGTAACCTCTCTAGAGCAACAGAGCAACAGCCTCTCAATAACAACATAATTTTGCTTCTCCTGTCTAAATGTCTAAATTTTATGCATAATATGACAAAAATATGACAACCTAAGCACGGGGGGGGGGTGGTGTAGGACGTCGAAGTATATATATGTGATATACGTGTGTAAGACTATTTATGGCCTTCAATATGTATGATCTTTTTTTCACTGGTTTTAAGGACGTTTTTGCACCAATTTTTCTGTTATGTACAGCGTCCAGTTCATCTAACCAGTTTTCCTGGACTGTATACTAACCTGTACCCTTCCACAAGGGGTCAGCAACTTCTCCACATATGGAGGAAAATAAACATTCCAGTCAAATATTTATAGAAGGGAATCAGTTAGATTTGCAGCTGAAATCTAGTTGCCTATTTTAAACTGAAGATATTTTTGTATTGTTTTGTTACATATATATGGGCAAATTTAATTCCATAACGGAAATAGCAAACTGTCTACATTTGAAAAAAACAAAATGTTCAGAGATATCAGAATCTAATGGATAGACGTAAAAAGCATCATTGCAATTTTCATTTTACATAAATTTGTTATATAATAGATTCTGGTAATCAAATTATATCAGTTTTACTGTTTTATGTCCCCTTTTAGTTATTTTGCTGAAATCTTTCTGGCAAACAATTGTTTTTACTGAACCAACTCAAATAGATCATGTCCAATAACTGTGCATGCAGTCACTGGCTTTAATTGTATTTATTCTGAAATAAACAATGTTTTAATGACTAATGGGCCAATTTCATGCATTTAAAGTCTCATATTTCCCCGGTAACATATTGTTATGTCTGAAGACTGATACTTTTGTATTTATATATCGCTAGTTGATGCAATTATTTACTTATTTTTTACCTAATGATGGTGTGTAATGATGTGTTATACAGTATTAAACATGAAATGATTTCTGTAAAGGGAAAATATGATAAAATCTATATGGCGGTAAAAATTGTAAGGAAACCATTATTTCATGAGACTGTACGTATCACAATCTCTCATTTGGGCGCTGTATCTAAGGATTTCTGCAAATTGGATAGAGTTTGGGGATATATCATTTTTATTAAATGTGTAGATCCATTGAAAAAATCTGAAGGGGTGTACAGGGAGTAAGCCCATACACCTTAAGTGCTGATTGAACAAATGCTGATGTTTTCTGATGGCTGGTAAAATTACTGGTACTCATATAAAATATACTATTTTTAGGACACTTTCTAGTTGCATTTTGTACAATGTACAAAGACACAAAATTTACCACCTCTCTGTTTTAAGTGACCAGTTACATTCATGATGATTATATGTTTGTAAGTCATGAATGTTGATAACCATATAAAGTCTGTAGTTAGTTCTTAATGTTTCGTAACACATGAATATTGGTACTCACCTATGCCTTTTGTCTATTATTTACACAAATGTGTCCACTAAAGTGAATAATTATTTTAACTTGAAGACCTTTGGCGAGCTTCCATGAATACCATATCTTCTAGGTCATGAAAATATGTTCAATGTTTGGTTAAGAATTTACGGAGATTGTCAGTGTTATTATAATTGTATTTAAATAAGATAAATAGAATAGTGTTAAACTTCACTGACAATAAAAGGATTCTTGTTCAACAATTATGGTATAATTATGTCAAACTGTCATACAAACAGTACATTGACATGCTGTTCTAAATTCCAAGCAGTGATTGTCTCCCCTGGCAGTGTAAAACAATTATAGGCACCTACGTGTTATTTCGGGATTTTGTTCAATTAAACTTTGGTCTGTTTGTTAATGTACATAGTATGAAGGCTACATTTTTGTGTGCAGTAATTTATTTACAATATACCAAATAACCCATCAAAAAGGGGGTCCTCCAGGGTCTAGTGGTTATGGTCTCCGCATATAATCCAGGAAAGCTGGTTAGGTGAACCGGTCACCGTATATAACTGAAAAATGTTGAAAAACGGCGTTAAACCCCGGTGACAATAAGTCACGTAAAAACAAACAAACAAAAAAGGGGCCTCCAGGGTCTAGTGTTTATGATCTGTGATGAGTAATCACTACCCCTCACAGCTACAGGTTAGAATCCTACCCGTGGTTAGAAAAAAGGATCAGGCTTGAGGAAGCTGTGTTGCTGGTGATTCTACCAAGGTATACACCTGGGGTCTTCCTCCAATATGAAGGCTGGAAAAGTTGCTAATTGATCTTGGCTGTTGGTGCAACATTAAACCTTGCAAAAAAATACTTTCCAAACAGAAATAAACTGAACATATAACCATGTTTATCTTATCCCCTTTTGTGTATAGGTTTGATAGTAAAGTGAAAAAGATGGTTTCTGTCATGTCACATTTTTTCATAAAATCTTACTTTTTTTGTTGTTAACTGCTTCAGGTGTTCAGGAAGTATTTGATGTTTTGTGGAATTGGAATTACAAATGCTCAGCTGTTTGAGATGTCAGTACAGGAATATAAACGTAATAAGGTTTGTTAAATTTGTCTAGTATTTATATAGATACAAGACTCAAAGAAAAGGATATCTCTTATATGTATATCACTATTACATAAATGTCAGTTTGTAGTTAAATGAGAATTTTTGTAACGATTTTGAAAAACAAAAATTGGGCGGTTTTTTTTCAGTTTTTGTTTTTAGTACAAGAATTTAATGTAACCAGGTAATGCCTGCTTACCTTAGTGACCTATTGCTAAAAGTTTGGGTTGCATTATGACGAACCAACATTTATTTAAGAATAGCCTCGTGTGTCCAGCATTATATAAATCAACTCAGGAACAATAGAACACCTCAACTGCTGGCTTGTCTGGTCCAGGGAATACTGTCAAACTTGTGTTTGCAACTACCTCTGAATAAAGACCACCCTGTGAATGAAGGCCATTCTTTGAAAACCCATCACTGATTATTTAGAACAATCTGACCTCGGAATAAAGGCTACCTGTCAGCAAAGGCCACATTTTGTCTTTCCCAAGGGTGGCCTTTGTTCACAGGTTTTACTGTAGTATGAATTAGTGGGGTTTCTGAATTTGAAAGAATTTTAGTTTCAGACAAAAAATCTTTTATAAAATGCTTTGAAGAAAACAAAGAAATTTTGTTAGAGTCGTTGCTCTTGTTGAAAGACAGAAACAATATTAATTTCTGAAGATATAGCGTGATGACATAAATTATATTTTTCTTCATTAAACTAGATTTATTCTGTGTGTTCACATCTTTTTACCGTGAGTTTTCATCGAAGTGGGTCTTTTTTTTTAATCTTTGAAAAACTGGCTACTCCCATCGATTCAATACAAATTTAAAGGGACAGTAACACAAGGGATTGTCTTTGTTTTTGAAAAGTCTCGCAACAAATCATTTTTTTCCTTAAAAGCCTATAAAAGTTATGACGGTTGACAAAATCTGTCTGCCCCATTTTGAGATAATAATTTCAGACGTTATGGGTATAAAACCTTAAATCATTATTGCTGCCATTTTAAAATTTTGATTTTTGCTCTCAGTGTAAAAAATAAAACAGATCTTTAATTGGAAATTTTAGATTTTTGTGCTAATTTTGTTCAATGATGTTTCCTCGTAATTATACTGTAGAAATTGCATTAAGCTATGAAGACAAGCTTGATTTGTTTGTTTTTATGTGACATAGTCACTGTTTTGATGCCGTTTTTCAAAATTTTTTCAGTTATATATGGCAGCCAGTTCACGTAACCAGTTTTTTCTGGACCGTATACTAACTTATCCTTCCACAAGGAGCCAGCAACTTCTCCACATAGGCAAGAAAATTGACATTTTTGTCAAATTTTCATAGAAGGGTATGACCTGCCGTGACCGGGATTCGAACCCGGATCTCCGGGTTACTATTGCGTAAAGCACTGGATCATGCTTGCGGCCCAGTCATTATACAGATATGCTTTGGTAATTAATGCAATCAATACTAACAGTAAAAATGTGATGTTATGCGTTGTTTGAAAGAGATTGATAATTAACAATAAGTGGATAAATATTTTTGCCTATGATATGAACACACTAGGACTTAATGTATGGATTTAAATGGATCAACCTGCATTATGTAGTTGTAATAAATCAGTATTAAATAGATGCGTGTTATTCAATAATTTAATTTGAGGAATTACGAGATCACGTAGTTAGATAATCAAAGGTTCATACGGATTCAAATTCCTTAGTCTCTCTGAGATAGAAAATACCTTATCAACATAGTTTATAATTCATTCTTTTAAGGTTAGTATGAATGTTAGTAATGCATTTTTATACATCCAAAAATTGAATTTTTTGATATAGAAACCCAAGTTCATCTCATACCCATCTGGTTATTTTCTTTCACAAAGTGCTGTCAATAGATTTGGAAACCTGTCTTAGAATGCTGGTTTTGGAGTGGTTAATACTGAGCTATGTACTGAAGTCAACCAATAGCTAGCCTCCAAGCTCTGTTCAGACCCTTTAGCTGTATAGATAAACAATTAAAGGCATTCTCCACGTAAGATAATCTATATTTAAATATGAACTAAGATTACCAAAATATTTGATTATGTTTACTTTAGGGTGTAGGCTCAAAAATCGTTGGCCCTGTTGTAAACATTATGCTAATTGCAGAATTAAAAAATTGCAGTAAAAAAACAGTTTTCCTGCCATGGAATCTCGTGTTTCTGTTCATGGGGCATGTACAAAGAGTCTTTTACAAAAGCTAGCTGGTACAATAACAAAAAAAATATTTTAACCTTTCGGATTGTTTCTGTGGACCTAACATTGAAAATCCACAAATGTTACAAAAAATTGTGAATCCATTCTCTTGGTGTTCTCGATCTTGAGATAAGAGATTTAATGCGTTTTAGAACATGCGGCTTATTCCATATTTTATCAAGATGTCATGATTTTTAAGTTTGGTTATCAACTTTTTTGTATGAGAAATATGCATATTCAATTTGGTTTCCATAGCGATACAATGGAATTGTAAAATTGATTGAAAACACTCATTTTGCTTTCAGACAGACTGGTTGACTTTGAAACATGCCATCAGGAAAAGTTTGATGATCAGTCTAAAAATAACCAGATGTCATAATATTATATTTAATAAGGATCTTAATGATATATTGTCAGACAGATGCCTAGAGATGTTTTTCTTGGGTAGCAGTTATTGAATTATTGGCATGAAACAAGAAAGACGGCCACCCTGCATGTTCAGGAATTTGCGGTGTAGTGACATTTTAGAGAGATTTCTCTGAAGAAGTGCACATATTCATTTCATTTTGACAAGATAATTTTCTTGAATGCCAGGAATTATTTGATATCAAGCAATTACGTGATTGCTTCTGCAGAAAATGTATGCTTGTCTGTCAGTAGCCTGACTTTAAGCTTTTTAATTACATATCCTGCACTGAAGGTGCCACATTAAATACAAAATCTATTCCACTAGTTTTCATGTTGCATCCTTTGATTAGGATTTTAGTTCCAAAATCTGAATTAAAACCTGAACCATAGTTGGTTTTCATCCTACATTGTTTCTGAAGGAAAGCTACTGTAGGCCATACAGTTTATATCCCTCCCAACCAGAATTATCTGTGATGGCCCACACAACTAGGGACTATACATAAAGCACACGACTTTTGAAACCATTGTGGCAAAGACGCCATTGCTTGTAAACAGCTATGATTTCTTTTGCCACACTGTTTTCCGCTCTGTCAGAGAGAAATAACCCAATTTTCTGAAATAAATTGATGCTTTGTATATTTGCTTTGAATTTGGAAGAATTCAAAATATGCTTATGAGGCAAAGGGTTAATACATGCTTTTCTTTCACTTTTGTTATAATTTGATAACATAGAGTCCATTACACAGTCCAATTGTCCTGCACTATTATTTGTTAAGTCAAACTTGTGAACAAAGGCCACCCAAGAAAAATGTGGCCTTTATTGACAGATGACACCTTTATTTGGAGATCAGTTTGTTCTAAATTATCAGTGACAGTTTTTCAAAGAATGGCCTTTACTCACAGGGTGGTCTTTATTCAGAGGTGGTTGCAAACACAGGTTTGACTGAATAGTCAGTCTGTTGAATTCATCAACTTGCATAATTAGCATAAATATTTGACCTTGAACTTGAACAGGTTTGACTGTAATTGGAAAACTGTGAAATAATAACTTTAAGTATGTCATCCGTTAGAAACTTTCTTGTGGATTAAACATTTGTATTACTTAGTACAGAAATCATTACAGAGAACCTTAAACTAAGCTCTTAATTTAAATCAATAAATTTTGCAGCAAATTTTAACTGGTTGTCAAGGAAACAATGCCTGGTTATTCAAAGATTTGTTGTTAAATTTTTTGCCCATGTTTGAATAATTATTAAGTTAAACTTTAGTGAGTTTTTTTTTGTCGTTGATTGTCACTCTAGCTTGTCTGCTCTATCCAGTAATCCAAGATTTGAACACACATTACTGCTAATAAACCCCAAATAATAATCTGTATAATTAAATTTCCTTTGTTCATTTTCCAGCTTTTACTCAACTTAGCTCGTGGTGTATTTGAAGAACAACAAAACCTTGAGAAATTAGTACAGAAAATTATGTTAGATGCTCAGGAGTTGCTGCAGTGTGAACGCTGTAGTGTCTACCTTATTGATGATACAATGGATGCAGTGAGTATTAGTTGTTTCCCTTGTCTGTCTGTTCGTCTGCCTGTCCGTCTGTTTCCTTTATGGCCCTGAATTCATTTTTTATTTACACGAAATACGTAATTTGATTAGAAAATTAATTAAATCAGTAAATGTTTTGTGTTTGGCTTGCATGTAGCTTGGAATGCTGTCATTTCATTGTTCTGAAATGTGTTGTTGTCTAGGCAACATGTTTAATGCTCTCATTGTTATCTTATTGGATGTTTTGTTCATGCCATGAATCTCCCACAATCCTTTGCCTTTTTAGCTTTTAGTTCAAATCAAACTTTTTTTCTGCATGAGCGCATTGATTGAATTTAAAGTTTTCAGTATTATTAGAATATCATTATGACAACAAATTAACAAAAATAAGTTGCCTCTTACAAATATTCTTAAATTATCTTGTGAAGAAAGACTTATACTCCAAATGAAAGCCAACCAGATAAAATTCGTATGACATGTAGGTTCATAGTTGTCATTCAGAAACTGTATGAGTTGTATTTTTTACATTTATGTGTTTAATTAATCATTGTAACAACAGAACAGCCTACAGTTTTGTCTTGTGTCTTTAACCCTTTGCCTCATAATACTGCATTTATCTGCATCTGTAGCGCACGACTTTTGAAAACATTGTGGCAAAAGAAGCCATTGTTTGTAAAGAGCAATGATTTCTTTTGCCACAATGTTTTCCACTCTGTCAGAGAGAAGTAACCCAATTTTCTTAAATAAATTGATGTTTTGTATATTTGCTTTGAATTTGGAAGAGTTCAAAATATGCTTATGAGGCAAAGGGTTAATACATGCTATTCTTTCGCTTTTGTTATAATTTAATTTGTCCCTGATTTGCACTATTAGAAAGCTGTTGATTAAATTTCTTGTATTGTTTATTTAATTCTTATAAGAATTCAGCACCGCGAGTTTGATTATTAGTATTCTATTACCACGGTACTTTACACCTCCACAAACAGGAGAGTTCAATTTTGTAATTAGTTTATTCTGAGATTATCAAATATGCCCCATGTGTTGATTTCAGCTTGTCATTAATATGCATACAGCACTATTCAATGTGAACAAATCCTTGTGTACATGTCATGTTGTTTTATATGTTAGTTTTAAGTCTTATAACGGCTTAAAATGAACTTAAGTACAGTAAAACCTCAACAATGAGACCGCCTTCAGGACCTGACAAATTGGTTGTAATAATGAGATGGTCTCATTATCAAGTTGAATTATAGGGAAGGGAGCTGGTCCAAAAGAAGTGGTTGTTAATGCAAGGTGGTCCAAGAGGTGGTCCCTATTTGATAATTTACTGTATTGTATTTTCACCCTTCCTCTTATGATTACGATTTGTTTTTGTTTGCTTATTTTTTTTTTGTAAGACATTTCTTTTCCGTCTTTTCAGTTTTAATTCTCATTTACCTCATTCAAAGGCACTAAATGAATAAAAAAACATTGTAAAATTAATTACCCCTGAAATAAAGCACAGCTTCACAATGACGCAAATGGTATATTTTATTCCTTTTACAGTTTTCATTAACAAACTGCTTTGGTTTCTTGATTTTATTTTGATATGGAAGTGAGTGAAAATTATACAATACGCCGCTTTCCTGAAATAAACTTTCCAGTGAATGTATTTGGTCTATAATTTTGTCAGAAGATTTGATTAAAAGTCAGACCAAAAGCTTTATTTCTTTCTTGATAGACTATATATCTTCCAAATGAGTTCTTTCTCCTTGTAAAGGATATCGTCTTATAAGATTCTAAAAATAACCAGATGTTGCCATAGTACTGTTCTTGTCCCTAAATTTCTAGTTCTGTTGACTACTGGCTGGATTAGTTATTTTGCGCTTGAGATCTCGCTAGACTGGTTCAGAATTACGCTTTAAGTCCTTCAGGAACCAGTCTATGGATGCGTTAAAATTTGAGAATAAACGTATAAGAGTAAGTGCTGTTTAGTTTTGTTTGAGGTCAATGTTTTGCACCAAGAGTGCAAAATATTCTAATTTCATGTTTGTTTGTCAGTTTGTGGTATATCCCTGTTGCTTAATGGAATGACTTCAGAGTGCTTTGAACATGTCTCGCTCAGAAATTAAAAGTCAGGATTTAGTATATAATTTGTATTATGTGTATGTTTGTGTTATATTCATTATTTATTTATTATCTTTTAATATGTTATGTAATATAGACAGGACGTCACAAGTTAACAGGCATGTTTGCGGTTATTTTGCGGAAATTCAATAATAAATGTCTACTTGCGTCTATGTGTGAAGATAGTGAGGTAAAAGTGACATTCATTTGTGAAAATGTTGGCTCAGGGAATTGGAAATATACAGTCATATTTCATTATGGCACGGAATTTTCACAGAATAAAAATTTGTCATTTAAGACAACTGAACTTAAATTTGATACCATTCTATTTTATCAATATCATGTCTGAGATAATACATTGTCTGAATAGTGAAAGATATTTTCCAGTTCGATTTAGAATTCTTGAGGAAGTTAATGCTACTTAAACTGATTCTTTAATGCCTGTTTTACTATGGATTTTCTGAAGTATAAATAGGTTTCTTCTAATGCAGACAAACTGCTATTGTTTGCTATTGTTTGTTTTATTTCCAAAGCCTTCTGAGCTACATTGCAGTTTGAATCAAAGAAAGGTTGATAAAATAGATTAATATAGAAATTTAATGACAAAATCTCTGTCTCAGTAGCACTTTTTGTCTTTCACCAAACCTCAATGCAAAACCCTTTTCCCCTACATTTAATAGAATTCAGAATTGAACAAGTTGTGTCCAGCGATTTCTTGTCTGTTTCTAATTAATTGTACCTCTTCTATATACTGGCACAATATTGATGTGAAATATGAATCAAGTAGTGTTTTAATCAAATTAATCAAAGTGTGATCTGTGTTTTATTTGTAGACAAATTTAGCTAGATTTTGATCTGAAAATAATGGGTGTAGGTGTGTAGACATGAAAAAAGTTAATAAATCCACAATCTTAGCCTAGTTGTACTTACTTTTCCTCGTTACTTACTAACTTGTTGTAAGTTAGGATCACCTTCCTGTGTTGTTGTTTTTTGAATGAACTAACTGTCTGAGTGCTCGTAAGTAACCACTAATATTCTTTAACTATAAAAAAATTCAAATCAATTTTCTGTTTTGTGCTTGACTTACATTCATATACAGTGCAACCTCTCCAGAGCGGCCCTCTCTTGAGCGAAAACTTCCTTTCAACAACAGCATGCTTTTTCCCCACTGAACGATTTGACTATTTATTTAACCTCTCTAGAGCGGCAACCTCTCAACAACGACATAATTGTGCGTCTCCCAAAGGGTGTTGCTTTGGAGAGGTTACACTGTACTTCAGTCCTGCAATGATTGCTTTTTATGTGGATTGCAAACATTTCTGTCTGCATGGCATTCAGTAGGGAAGTTTTTACTGTCTTTTGTTTGTTTAAGCTTTTTTTGTTCAAAGGATTGGTCTAAAAGACAAATATACTGTCGTTTAATTGAATCCTACTTTAGCGTCTAATGCTGTCTGTTGCTTAAGTAAAAATGCTTGTTCCACTATTTTATTTCTTTTATCTTAATAATGATAACATTTTTTCTGTAATGGACTTCTGCAGGCTTGTCTTCATGTAGTAAACTTTCTACATGATAACTTGACTTAATTGATGTTACCTGATTCAGGATAAAACTAATTTCGTGGAAGGATTTTCAGTTCTTTTTTTTTCAATCATATCCAGCAAGTAATTCTTACCTTGTTGAGTCTGGAGATGAAATGTAAGATATTTTTGTAAAGCTATCGCATTGCCAGCCACAGCAGTAAATGTTAGTATAACTGTGTACTATAAGATTTGAAATCTAGCAACATCTTTACTACTTATCATTATTTTTTTTATTAATTTTAAATTTTGACTGATTTGATTTTTTAAGCCATCAAAATACCTTGCAGTGGTAAGTAGACTGAGAAATATTTGTGCACATATAAATGTTTCTGCTCATATTCAGCTGCACCCCATTTTTATCTGACCCTTCAGATTTTTTAACTTTTTTAACATACTGAAGTCTTTGCATAATGCTGGGATACTTTTTATTGCGGTAATAGTAAGTTATATCATCAGTTACTTAGTGTTTGAATTAACGTGTTGACTCACTGATAAAACAGCTGAGTGGCATGTTTGTGATGCATTCAGTAAAGGAACCAACCTTGTTTCACCATGTTTGCAATACTCTTTAAAGAATAGCCTTTTTACCCATTATTATTTTTTAAAATTGAAAAAAATACTTCACTATACAGACTAAATAGTTTGTTATTTGGTCATCAGGTTGTCTTCAGTATAAACATTTCATAATGTTTCCTTTACAATTCGCATTGCAGGTGTCTGTTTTAATCATCATTTTATCTGCTTTCTTCTGTTCGTGCCATCATTGTCTGTAGCTACTAATAATTCAGTAGATCTGTTTTGTATTTGTGCGTGGTATGTCTGTTGGTTTAATGCTATAACTGATATTTAACATGTGCATTCGTTACACTGGATTATCCAAGGAGCAAATTTTGATTTCCGGTCATAATTGAGATTTTATAGATATCTTGTCTAGTAAGGCATCTTCAGATTGATATCTGACTCCTGCTTTGGCCAGTTTGCAAATTCTCGAGAAATTATTAATTTGGCATATCATCCACCCTCTTTTGATGCAATACTGATGCTCCTGCAACACTCTTTGGCAAAAACACTGCTTCTTCAACTCCCTTTGGCAAAAAAACAATGATCCTGTAATACCATTTGGTAAAACACAAATGCTCTTGCAACACCCTTTGGCAGAACACCAATACTCCTGCAAACAATTTGACAAGATGACTCTGCTTCTGCTACACCCTTTGGCAAAATGGCGATGCTCGTACAACACCCTTTATAAATTAACCAAGGCTCCTGCAATACCATTTGGCAAAATATAAATGCTCCTGCAACACCTTTTAGCAAAACAACAATGCTCTTGCAATAACATTTGGCAAAAACACAATGCTCCTGCAACACCCTTTGGCAAAATAAAAAGCTTATGCAATGCCCTTTGGCCAAAAACCTATGCTCTGGCAAACACCAATGTTCCTGCAACACCCTTTCTCAAAAAACCTTAAAACAGTGTGTCAAAATGCCAGTGCTTCTTCGGCATCAATATGACAAAAACACTTGGTATTGCAACACCTTGAAAAGAGTCAATGTCTTTCTGGTCCATATAACTGAATTATGATTGTTCAGGACAATCTATCCATTTAAAAGCACAAATCATGTAATGATTGTTTAATATTCTTATGTCTTTTCCACAGGTTTGTAATTCAATTGGAGCAGCATTATTGTGATAGTTTTGGATGTTATGACTGGAAATCTATTTGCCCCATCTGATAAATCAATTGATATTTAGCATATACTGTTTTGATCCAATTTTTATAATGAGAAAATAAGTTCATACGCTAAAAGTGAATTTTCTTATGACTAAGTGTTTGGCACTTGACATTATAAGTGTAACATTGTGTTTGAAAATACAATTCACAGTAGTAGTCACAATGTTCTACCATAATCTTTATTGTGACTGACTTGAGGAAAACTGCGACAAAAACTTTAGAATAAGGCTTATTGTGTCTTCTCCATCCATTAAGATTTATACTTAATTTTTAAAGAAATGTTGTTGCTTAGACTTGTTATTCCATTATCAATTAATGCACTTTTGAATTTTGGTGTATTTAGTTAGCTTAAATATTGTTATCAATCATTGCTTTAGTGAAGTTATGTTGCGGAATTAGCACAGGTTATTACCAGAAAGAATCTCCCCCACTTTTAGGATCTGTACAGTGCTAAAAAAATCCTGCTGTTCTAGTTTCAGTTATTTTATGGCATAAAAACTGTTTACAAATGAAATTGATGCATAATTTTCTAGCTGTTAATTCAAGAGAGAAATTTTGGCTAACGTGGGATATACTGTAAAATGAAGTTTAGTTTTCTTTGGTGTATCCACCACATTGTTCATTCAGCATATGTGAAAATGCTGCAAGTAATGTATGATAGAATAGTATACATGTAGATACATAAGACAATGGTTGTCATGGAAAATCATATCTTTATCTTTATGATGTTGAAAAATTGATATACACACACTCCCTATCTGTTTTAATATAACTTGTAGGTTTTGTTCTTAAAGTAGAATCTATGATCTGAATGATGTAAGAAGAGTACAAGGCTATTATTTACAGTCAATAGTGTACATACATCAATTATACAATGGTATGATTGATGGCCCGAAACTGCTACCAATAATTACATCTTGTCGATCAATTTTTCTTAAAAAAAAAAACTTGTTCGAACATGCTTCAACATTGTACTAATTTAGTTTGCAGTGTAAGTGATACTTGTAGGACTTTGCTGAAATGATGGAAACATCTATTTGATTCTCTGAAGTAATCAGTATGAATGATATCATATTACAGTCTAGTGACTTTATCCTACATTTTATGTTTCTTTGATGCTTTGTCTGTATGGCTGTTTTTCATTTTTTTCTTATATTCATGTTTTAGGAACATAAATGCCCATTTTATTGCCAGCTGATTGAATATGATACTTCTCTGATTACTGTTTTTGAAACTGTATTTTTCAATACCTGGTTGGATGTCATTACCTAGTTTGGTTTTATTTTATCTTTGCTACACACTGTTCCAAAGAGGTACCTTCCAGTAGATAGTGCATTGTCCACCATTTTGTACAGTCCTTTGCATTGGGTGGAATTTGGGTTGGGGATTTTGAGCGAGGGAAGATGGCATTTTTTCTAAGAATCCGTTTTACCTACATTTAATTATTCTCCCTGGGCAACCAGCTTTATACAAGATTTTGATTTTTATTTATGTGCTTATTTCAGTGTTTATAATTTGTGTTGTATTATGTTGATAATAGTAAATTAAAATAAAAAAATGTCAACTTTGGAATTGTTTGTGTGTACAATATGTGATGGTGCTTTCCAGTCACCTTGTTGCTATTTTTATTGCACATCTTTTCGAAAGCTTGTGATTGCGAAGTGTTTGTAAATGTTTCACTTTGACACACATTGTGTGACATTTGCTATATGCCTTATATAAAAGCTGTATGTATGTACAAACGTTTTTTTTTCATTGTTATAGATGTAAAAAAAACTATGAAAAGTCATTTGTTTCAGTGCTTTGGTTCATATGAAGTGTATGATTCCAATTTAACTAGAGTGAGATGTAGAAAAAAACTGCTTGTTTTTGGTTACCCGACCTACCCTTTTATCTCCCTGCAACCCTATAATTTTTATTAGGCCTAAGAAAAGGTGCATCCACTGTCTCCCAGTTTGTTACCTTTTTGCACAAGAATAATCTCAACTGTAACATTCAAGACTAAAATAAAATATCACCCCTCCCCCCCCCAAAAAAAATAATCCCAACCTACCTACCCTATTTGTAATAAGCATGTAACCAGAAGCAAACCAATTTTTTATGTCTAACTTGTTTTGAATGAAAACTGAATCACAATAATTTGAACCAAGCCCTCAGTATAAACGTTCATACCTGTGAACAATTGTCACCAAAGAAAAGAAGGATATGGTCTTTGTAGAGTTGGCCTTCGTTCAAACATTATTTTAGTCTACATATCCATTAATACATCTTAAATAGCGAATCTTTGTTCACATGGCAACTTTTATTTATAGATGGAAGTAAACTCAGATTTTACTGTCCTAGTTATTGAACTCTGTAAAAGGTCATTTGGAATAACCTTAATCTCATCAATATGATGTTAATTAATGCCTTTAGTGTGTTTTGTTGTTTAGCCAAAAGAACACAGAGTTGATGTCTCGGGAACAACTAATGATGTTGCGAATGACAAAACTATCAATGTAAGTCCTTTTGTTATACTTATTAGTGTGTTTATAATTTTGAGATAAAATAAGAGTGTCTTGTTTCATTATCATTTTTCTTGGAGGAGGAAAAATAGAAAGATATTTGTATGAATATAAAAATAGCTAACACACTAGATTAGGCCATTCTATTTGTTTGTTTTTCAATCCTCCACCCTAAAAAAGTGCCTTAGCAATTTTGACCAAAATGTTTGTTTTTTTGTTCCTTATTCCAGTTTTTTCATTTTAAGTCCAAGCATATAATATTGTATTTGGAATCAGAAAATGAAGTTCCTAAGTTTGTATGAGTGTCAGCCTGATTAGCTCAGTTGGTAGAGCAGCTAACTTGCAAGCAGAAGGTCACGGGTTCGAGCCCTGTATTGGGAACTTCATTTTCTGCCTCCTATTACAATATACAAGAAAGAATAAAACTTTATCATGACTAGTTTAATTAATACACCATCTACAATAGACCAGCTCAGAATAAACGCTGCTCTGTATAGACAGTATAGCTGAACATCCCTAATAATTGAGATTTGAAAGTTATGAATGATTATGGTGATTTTATACTTACTATGTTATTTATTAAGCAGGTTAATTATGTGATTGACTGTTGTAAATATCTAACTTTACCACAACTGTATGAAATCTCCCTGACTAGCTTTTTTTAAAACATGATTTTTTAAAAATTATTAATGTGTTCGTTACGTCATGCATGATTTTGTCATTATCAGCCATGTTTTGCTTTGTCAAGCATTCTTCATTGCTTGTTGATATCTTTTAACGAGAAATATAAAATATTGTATTCTAAACCACTTAGTTATTATTTTGATGAAAAGTTGGCTTTGATGGATAACTTTGGGACCAAACTCTTTCAGGATAATTCATAGTGAAGTATTAATTTCAGTAGTTTTGCGTCAATCTTTATTAATTTAGTTTTTGCAACTGTCAATACCACCATTCTATAAATCACCATAGTAACATGGAAACGTTCTTTTTATATTTCTGGCATAAATCATTATTCCCTATTAGAACGGAGTCTCTTTTGTTTGCAGTCTTGGAAAATATTAATCATTTTGTTTTATAAACAAATTGCAATGTTTCTGACTGCGTTGTTTTGTGGAATTTTGCTGATTTTTAGAAAACATGTTATTTTATGATGCAGTTTGCCATAATGATGTACTTTTCAGTAGCTTGGTCAAATATTTTTTGTATCATTTTCAGGCGTATTCATGCATTATTCCGTGTTTAATCCTTGTCCTCATTTCTTTACTATCAACATATGAACAATATTGCCTCATTAGGGAACTTTTTGTATCATGTGTCTTTGATGTTCTCTCTTGCTCAATATGACAATAAAAAACATGCTTTACTAACATCTTAAAATAGGTCTGCTGTGAAATAAATAATAAAATCAATATGTTGGTTATATTTCAAGACGTACTTTGGAAGATGGCTGCAGACTTTTTGTAAAGAGATGACTGTAGACCTTGTTTAATGGTTAACACCTTATGCCTACTTTGACCCACTAATTTGACAGATGACCTTAGACCTAATTTGACAGATGACCTTAGACCTAATTTGACAGATGACCTTAGTCCTAATTTGACAGATGACCTTAGACTTGCTTTATAAGATGACCTTTGACCTGCTTAAGAAGATGATCTTAGTCTAAAAAAAAGATGGTCCTGAAACCAAAAAGACAATCTGCCTTTCATATTTTATTTTACTGTAAATCCTCATGCATGAAATATTTTTTTTTCAAATATTTAGGTTAAAAGAAATTTGACCCTAATTAAAACCTTTGTGATGATGTGTATACATTGTTTGAGGAGTTTGGAATGTAAGGATTGATAATCATTTTTATTTATTCACACATATAAAACACCTGCTTTTGCTGGGTGACCCATGAGGGACTCATTGTCTCCATGGGACACTTCAGACATAACATCAGCATCTTTTTGCAATTTTGGGAAAGGGTCCTGGTCCGGTCCAATGCACAGCGTGATACCAAATTTGGGAATTTTTAGGTCAGGAGTTGGGAAAAATGTCTTTATTTTCGATTGGGAAGGGTCTGTTTTCTGGACCCACACAAAGAAGGAATAAATCGGTGAATGTTTAACATTCAGTCAAAACAAAACTTATACATGTAAGATCAAAACTAATAATCATAGACCTAAAAGTAAATCTGTTGGACACATTGAATTTGCTTGCAATTACACGTGGTTGTTTGTTTCTAAAAATGTCGTTTAATGTTAGCAGGATAGGGGAATAAATTTCTGTAGATTGAAACAGCTTTCTCATCATTGTACAAAGCTTGTCTTATTTCCTAGAAACAAGTTAAGAACTATTGATTTCTCTGTAAGCAATGGCTTTTACAACAAATTGTCCATTCAATTCTGAAACCGTCAAGCAAGCCATTCTCGAGTAATAACGCTAGATCTGTATATGTATATTTATACATATTTGTTATTGATGTGCTTTCATGAATTTGTCTGCGAATGGATGTTAAAAGGCTATAAATTTCTAGTGAATGTTTCTATTTTACACCCATTATTTCCCACAAGATATGCATAAACTATCTGTTTCATATTTGTGCAAATGATATGCATGCTATTTCGAATAGGATCGAATGTCGAATTTATTTCATAAATGCATCAATTTCTTCAAGCTCAACTGCGATCTATTCATTTAATGACTTATGGAAAATTTCTTGAGTTTGATTCATTACAAAAGGAGTCTGTTGCTTGTAAACCAGTCTAAAAATTCTTGAATTTGTTTGACTGGTTCCAAAATTTATTTCTATCTTAACACAGAATAAGGCAGTATTCTAAGACTGGTCCACTGATTTCATTTTCTAGGCTCAAGCAAGTGAAACTCAGATTGAGCAGACATCTTGTCTTCTTCATTACTAAGGTCACTCATTATACAATGTAACACTTAAACTATTCTGTACAAGCTTTTGTAGTAAATGGTTTTTAGCATTACTGATGTCCACAAGTAATCTTGTCAATAGAACATATGATCTTTATGTTAAATTCTTATTTTTCAACTGAATACAAGAAATTTTAAACTGTTTACCAATGTCTTGCAGTTATTCTTTGAAGTGATTGTTCTTTCATACTGAATTAACATTTGACATAGGAAATCTTCCTTGCAATATCATATTACATCAAAAAGCTTTTCTAACTTTCAAGGGATTAGAATCACTGAAATGATCATAATCTGCATAAAGACATTATTTTACTGCGTGGCAGATTTGGAAAGTACCGCCATTGCATATGGAAGGAATTTGGCTGCAAAAGTTTGGAAATGATTTGATAGTGCCCTCAGTTTTACATACAAGAATGTTTTATTTTTGTCAAGAAACCTCTCGGTAAAAGTGCTTAAGATGAGATGAAATGTCAAAATGTTCCTTTTCATTGTTTGCAATCATGCTATTTCCCTGACAAATTGACGTTTTAAAGCCATAATACTGCAGTCTTACCATATACATACACATCACTAATGGAGTGTATGTGAAATTTATTGAGTATTCAAATGTCAAATTGATGTTTTCATTTTTTTCCAGGACATTGTGTTCTTGAAAGCATTTGATTTATATGCAAAAGAAGGCGACAAAATACACATTCAGAGGTGAGTCATCTTCTGTGCTGAATTCATTAGTAAATATCATGTGATAGTAGATATCATGATGTAACGTGGTTGACAGCATTCAAATTAAAGAACAACAAATGGCGTTTTAAACACAGTGAGTCTGGGGTCTTGTATGCCAAGGAGGCCATTGGTGGTGGACGGGTAGAGAGGCATAATGCTTTGAGGCATTGAATGTTTCTTATCACTTCGTTTATATATTGTTGTAATGCCAAGGATTTGTTATTGTCTGATTCATCGTGTACATGCAGCTTACCAAAATAGGAGGCCTTGCTGGGTTAATGGTTTGCTCTTGCAAAAACTCTTAAGGTCCAAGCAAGGTGTAAAATACATAACACCACTATACACACTGTGCGAGGAAGTTGTGTATCTGGCTTACTGTAGGTCGCTGGTTCTATCCAGAAGTTTGCTTGAGGTCTTCATTCATCATTGAAGTTGGAGAAGTTGTCAAATTACTATGGCTGAGAACCCCCCCCCCCCAAAAAAAACTCTACCATGGACATGTTTTTTTTCTCAATAAATTTACCCTTGTTGGCATCTGAAAAATGGTTTTGACATGTAACAATTATTATCATATGGTGGCACATTTTTTTATTTTTCTGAATATTAAAATGTTTTTAAACATTAGTTATTTTGATGGAAATACT
The DNA here is from genome assembly GCA_008271625.1 of Lutraria rhynchaena. Classification (NCBI taxonomy): domain Eukaryota; kingdom Metazoa; phylum Mollusca; class Bivalvia; order Venerida; family Mactridae; genus Lutraria; species Lutraria rhynchaena. The sequence continues at coordinate 1,516,648 of VIBL01000019.1, read as the reverse complement.
TGCCTCCCGGGACTGTCAGAACTTTCACTACTCAGCTGGAATAAACATATCAGTGATGTTTTATTCAATAAGTTTGTCACAGTTTTATAGACAACAGATGTATCTTGTAGACGTAATTGTCTTGGCTTCAAAACTTGGATTTTCTGTTGCAGTAAGCCTTCAATTTATTGATGCTGTCAAGAAAAAAAAAACATTTCGCTTTCCAACTTGATTGATCGCCTTTTCAGATGATGCGTCCAATTTTCTTTTGTCTCATAAAGTTTTTTCCTTAAGAAACATTGAAGTTTTAATTTATCATCTGTCTTTGTTTGTCTGTGAAAAGCTTCCTAGAGAAATAATTTGGTTTCTTTTGTTACTGTTTTTCTGAGAGAAATTTGTTCACTAACCTTGTTATTCATTACAGCCTTATTTATTTCAAAGTAAACCTATAAAAGAGTAAAACCTCAAAAATGAGACCACCTTTGGGACCCCAAAAAATCAGTCACATTAATGAGGTGGTCTCATTATCAAGTTGAATTATGGACCTGAATATGTGTTTAAACATTAATCATCCTTATCTTTTCAACCATAACACTTTGAGAATGGAATTGAGATTTGAGCTGGGAGACTGTTCTCTGATTCTATTACCTTGGGGCCTGGACATGTGCCTGTCCGCACAGCTCAGATGTCTTGTCTTTCATATCTGTGATACATAAAAAAATTTTGTTTGTCTTAACAATATTACATCAGTTGTATTAAAGCACATGAATGTATGCTTTAGCTATAAAATAGATCCTGGATTTCATAAAAATGAATCATTGTCAATTAAATGCTAACATGATTAATGAATGGTTCATGTTATCAAATTCATTTACAAGCCATTCATCTTAGTCATTAAGCATGTGAAGTCGGTTATGGAAATGGAACAACAGTGCTCCCTTCAAAGAGTGACACTTGTTGGAGTTTCAAAAAAAGTGTTGTCCTTTGGAAGGAGTTGTTGTTTGGAGGGAATTGATACATTCATGAAAAGTATTTTTATTATGTGTGTGTGTGCATAACTTTTTACTGTTGTTTCTTGAAGGGAATCGGTCTTTGGAGGTGACATTACGGGAGGGAGCACCGTACAATCTGAAAACAAAGACAGCATGCCAACAAAAACAAATATTTTGCCAACTTACATTTATGTAATTGAATGTTTAAACTTCCAAGGTACAACAAGCTGTGATGTAAGATCATGTTTTCTCACTATATAAGACCCTTCTGTGTTTAAGATTGTAATTTCTCCCAGTCTCTCTGTCTAACTCGGCTGATTTGAATGTTTAACTATATAAATGATCAATAATTACAGCGCTACGGAACTAACACAGTCTAAGAATGCAGAGATTGCTAGATATGTTGCTTTTCATGAGGCTCATCTATGTATCGCTGATCTCGAACTTGATGGAAGATTTGGCAAGGGACCTGTAAGTATTAGTGTTCAGTCTAGTCAGACCATTTAGGCCTAATTGGATTGCAAAATCAAGCATTTGGAACAAAAGATTGTAACTTAATTTTCTTCTATGAAAAAGACAGACAAAATTTTGTTACAAACACTTTCTGATTTGTCTGTGATAGATAGTTTTATTGTCTTATTTGTGGAATATAATGTGTATTTATGTTACTCCATAAATGAAGACTTGTCTCAGTTTCTTTTTCAGTTTCCAGTTCTTTCTTGATATGTACGTCTTTGGTTTCAGATGTTACTTGCCAACATTTCACATCTTTTCACATTTCACCTCACTAATAATGTTCATTTCACATTTTATTCACATTTTTTTAACATTTTCTTACATTTCACCTGAGTAATATTGTTCATTTCACATTTTTCACATTTTCTTACATTCCACCTTACTAATAATGTTCGTTTCACATTTTTCACATTTTCTTACATTCCACTTTACTAATAATGTTCATTTCACATTTTCTCCACATTTGCATTACATTTTCTTACATTTTTTGAATAATGTTCATTTCACATTTCATCTATTTTTGTACATGATGATCCTTTCACATTTTTTTCTCATAGTTCTCAGATGATGATGGCTTCACAACACGCAGTATTCTATGTATGCCAGTCTACAACAGTGAAGGAAAGATCACAGCCGTCACACAGTTAATTAACAAACTTAATGGTGCACCTTTCAATGACAGTGATGCTAATATCATTGAAGTAAGAGTTTTCAAATAATTTTGTGTTTGTAGTTCTTGATGCACAGATATCAGGAAGTCCATTGCAAGTTGATTCACAAAATCTGAACATTGCAAAGTTCCCATTTGATCCTAAAAACAGCATATTGACTCTTGAAAGCAGTACAATAAAGCTTTTGACTCTTGAGAATTTGTACCAAAGGGTCAAATTTACAATAAAATTAGAGGGAAATTTTGTTGTCTCTTCAAATTATCATCAGCCTGGGGCAATTTTAACCCTCAACTTTTGACGTTTAGTGGAAACCCTGCGTTATTAGGTTGATTCTTAGCTCAGTTTAATTCATTTTCACACTTTTTTTCACGATTCCCAATTTTTTTTTTGTACTTTCATTGTCAATTATTAAGCTTGGCATCTATTTCACAAATAATCTGAATTTTTTTTCATACACCTCAAACCATGTTGTCATACACGAATTATTGCTATGATTCTTATGTACTTAGTCTGTTTTATAGACCATCTCATACTGATAAAAGTGAAAAGATTTTTTTGGTCATGATTAATTTCTATTGAGATTTTTTGTAACATCTTGTAAGATCACAACTTTGCTGTAATAAGGTAATATTTCCAAGATATAAGAGACAAAAAAATGTAACAAAGTGTTTTGTGGTAATATTTCTACTACCACAAAACACTTTGCTATGCTTTTTTGCATCTTGTTTCAAAGACCTTTGGTTAACAAATAGTGATTTCACAATTTTTCCAGAGCCGCGGCCGTGGTCCAGTGGTTAGTGCACTGGACTTGGAACCGGGAGATCCTGGTTCGAATCCTGGCTGCGGCAGGTCATACCCTTCCATGAAAATTTGACAAAAATGTCGATTTTCTTCCACATGTGGAGAAGTTGCCGGCTCCTTGTGGAAGGTTAAGTTAGTACTGGTTGGTATATAGTCCAGGAAAACTGGTTAGGTGAACTGGTCGCCATATATAACTGAAAAATTGTTGAAAAACGGCATTAAATCCAGTGACACAAACAAATCAGAATTTTTCTAGACTTCATTGCAAACCAGTACTCACAGTTGTTTCTTATACTGTTGAAGAATTGCCATAATTTTGTTTTAAAACTTTAATACATAAAATAACATCTCTCCAAGGAACAGTTGAAATGCTGCAATGATCGGGGACCTATAAATTTGTAGGAATTCTGTATTGTGGTGATTTTTGTTTGACATGGTAAAATAATATACACACATATTCTCATGTCCCATAATTATATCTTTACAAGGGTCATCAATACTGTAATTACACACTACACATCAAGTTTGTATAATTTTCAAGAATCAATTCAGCATTTTATATCTACAATGCATGACACCAGATGCACTTGAAGCAGTTTTTTGTGTTCTCAGTAAATTAACAGTTTAGATTGAATTATTGCAAAATAATAATAAAAAGATGCGATGTAGTGTTCCGGAATTGTAATTTTTTATTTGGTTATTGCAAACAGCCAATTTCAAGTATATCTTCTGGTTTTTATTAAGTGTGATTAAATACTACAAAACCTTTATTGGACATCGGGGAAATCTAATAGTCTTATTCCGATGAAATGATGTGCCGTAATCTCCTTATAAGGCTATGGAAGTTTCTCATTGTATAGATACTATATAAGGAATAGTTATAACTTTATTACCAATACAGATAAATTCTAAACAACTTATTCTTATCTTAATGAACAGCAGTCTAGACTGTGCCACACTCATATGACCTTCTGATATTCTTGTCAATGACTTGTATGGAAGCAGTCTCTTTACACGATGCAAATGCAATCCTATAGCTTAACAGTGTCTTGAATAAGGTCTAAAAAAATATAAGGTTTGTTTCAGGTCACATGCCCAAAAATATATGGGTTGGTAGGAATTTTTATTTTATTTATTTTTACATATATAGGCAATGTGAAAATATGGAAGCAGTCTCTTTACATGATGCAAATGCAATCCTTTAGCTTAACAGTGTCTTGAATAAGGTCTAAAAAAATATAAGGTTTGTTTCAGGTCACATGCCCAAAAATATATGGGTTGGTAGGAATTTTTATTTTATTTATTTTTACATATATAGGCAACACTGTATGGGCATATGTGTGCTGTAATATTAATGAGCTGTAAAAATTACATCATAGCCCTACAATTCAGATACCGTAAAAACAGTATCCGCAGGTAAAAAATTGGGTTTTTCAGGTAACCAGAAACAAACCTTTTTTTTAGGCCTAATGAAATTGACGCTTGGATTTCTGTCATAAATTTTGTTACTAATAATAGCTAACAGAAAAATGTCAAATGTGTGATAATTACCTGTCAGTGCAGTCTGCTTAGTTTGATGTTTAAGTAAAGTTAATTCTTGGTAATCCGGTCTGACAATTCGTCCTGAGTTATGTCTGCCAATGATGGATCTGTTGAAATTACCCCATTACTTTGTTAATTTAGTCTTTCACACTGATCGTTTGACACTGTATTGTCACACGTAGACAATTGTCTCCAGTATGATAAAGGTTATGCCCACAGGTCCTCAATCAAATTACTTAAACGAATGCTTTTCCTAGTTTATTTATGAAATGACTGTGTCTGAGAGGAAGAAATCTGTCAATTATTTCTGTGTAATGGAACTATTGTTGAGATCCTTAGAAGTTGAATTGATGCTTTTACTGTCACTCTGAATTTTGTAATCCTGGAACCCTCTCATGCTAGAAAATGGGAAAGCCATGCTAGGCTGAGGTATGGCAAGACATATTGCTGTTTGTCTCTGGGCAAGTAAACTGCTTCCCTTCCAGAGAGGCAAACGCTGTTGAATACCAAGCCATAAAACAGTGATCTCACTTCATGACCTTTGAGGGTGAATGAAAAAGGCTTGGAACTATTTCTCACAATCAAGCTTATATGAATTGATTTATATTGGTCTAGATTATTTGCCAAATTTTGACTGATTGTCTGTCTCTGCAAAATGTCCAGACCCATCAGAATCATTTAATTATATTTTGACCAGCCAACGTTTTGATGAATGGATGTTGCTGGCTAGACCTTTGATCAATGACTGTATACTACATTAATTATGCTTGCGTGTGGTTTTATACAAATTGATTTAGGTTTCAGACTGTTTATGGGGAAGATATGGCACATAACTATTGTTTTTGGCACGTAAGCATTTACAAATAGTTCTCTGCCTTCATGTTCAAGATGCTTCTTCTTAACCGTTTGTCTCATATGCATATTTTGGACTCTTCCAAATTCAAAGGAAGTGTACAAAACATCAATTTATTTTAAAGATTTGGATTATTTCTCTCTGACAGAGTGGAAAACATTGTAGCAGAAGAAGCCATTACTTATTACAAGCAATGGCTTCTTTGCCGCAGCGTTTTCAAAAGTCATCTGTTTCAGATGCGGGGCAATGCCACATTGTGAGGCAATGGGTAAAATGTGATCAGAGGCCTTATTCTCGTCATTTGATTTTTTTTCAGGCATTTTCTATATTTACTGGACTTGGTATACACAATTGTCAGATGTATGAAAATGCATGTCGGCTGATGGCTAAACAAACTGTAGCTTTAGAAGTGTTGTCATTCCATGCAACAGCTGGGCAGGAGGAAACAGAACGTCTTGCTCTTGTATGAGAATTTAATTTACAATACTGAATTTCAAATGGTTACCAACTTATAAGTTTAATAAGTAAAACATTATCAGTATTTTCCTATACTTTATCAGTCAATTGAATAAAGACATGTGCTTTGACACAGAGTAATTAAGTCACATGTGTAGAGGTCTAATTATATCTTATATATTTATATTAGCTATGTTCAATCTGACTGCTTGTTCGTTGTACAATATTGACTGGCTATGTAATTAAGCTGTCTTATGCAATCAGAAACTAGTAGAAAGTTTTGATTTTGTAGAACATTGTCAGATTTGTGTTTATACAGTACAACCTCTCCAAAGCAATACCCTTTGGGAGAAGCAAAATTACGTTGTTGTTGTTGTTGAGAGGGTGTTGCTCTAGAGAGGTTAAATTAATAGTTAAATGGTACCGTGGGGAAAAATCATGCTGTTGGTGAAGGGAGGTCATTGCTTTAGAGAGGGTTGCTTTGGAGAGGGTTGCTTTGGAGATGTTGCATTGTACTTTGTTTTTCTGTTTTACAGCAAAGTGAAGTTCGTTCGGGTGATGAACTAAGGCTCTATACGTACGAATTCAATGACCTTGTCCTCTCTGATGATGAAACGTTACAGAGTGTTATATGTATGTTCAAAGAATCAGGACTTATACAAAAATACAAAATTCCTATAGATGTAAGATAGCATTTCTTTATTTAAGTTGTAATCAATCTGTGCATGAACTTATTTGTGATTGGTGTTCTGTTGTCTGTCTGTCATCATGTCCTCCATTTATCTGAACATTGCCTGAGTAATATTGTTATAAAAAAGATTGGAAAAATATATGCCTGTTAAAGAAAATGTGCAGAAAGCAACTGTTTGTCATATAAGATTACTTTTAAACTCTGAAATCTTTATAAGTTTAATAGAAATGTGTTTACCTGTACAAGACACATTTTGTTGTTTAAAGGGTCGCAGCAAAGATGGATAATAGTCTAAACCTTTAATAATATAACAGCATATATTATCATTAAAATACCAGTACATTTATACTTCTTTACATAGGGGGCTAGCACATAGTGGGGATGGTGTATTATGATGTATTGAGACTTTTTTTTATTTTTATATAAGGGTTGTATATGTATATATATAATATATGATTTTGGTCTGTGTGGTCATTTAGGCCTAATACACCATTATACATGATCCCTTCTATGTGCTAGCCCCCTAGGCTTTTTTCTAATAGATTTTTTTATAAAGTTATCTCAATAACGATTAAAATACAGATTAAACTTTTGTTTTCATTTCATACATCACTTCATGAATATCTTGTGAAAATTGATGAGGTTTGAGTGCCCTAATTAGATATGAATGAAACGTTGCATCCATTGGGCATTGATATTTAATTATGGCGGACAAAAAGATCTCAAAAGGGGTGCCTACAGGGGGTCACGCCATGTTTTTGTCCGGTTATCTCTATGTATAATTGACATGCCTTTTTTAATGTATGAAGCTCAAAGCCAGTTTGTAGGCTCCTGCGGGGTAAACAATATTTAGAACAATTCACTCAAAAACATTAGCTTTTATTGTTCAGAAACGCATCTATTTCTACGAAAAGGAGGATTATATTTGATGAAAATTTAGATATGATTGCTAGTTTAATTCATCATGAAATCCTTTGTTTCCTCTGAATACGATACTTTGATTTTTTAGTTATTTGTTTTACAAATGCTTTTTTTGGGGCATCATTATATTGTAATTTTTAACATATGCTCTCTAGGGGCAATTTTATATGGTCGGAAATAGAATGTGTTGCAAACTCTCAATAAGAAATGAAACCAGAAATGAAATCTTTAAGAAATCTTTATTCAATATTCTATACTTAGCTTTTATACATGGCTGAATGGCAATTCCAAGCATTTTTGGAAATATTAATACTTGTAATTTGCTTACTGGTATATATGATGATGATTCTAAATATTAGTTATAATTTTGCTAATGTTATCTTTATACATATTGTTTTAATTATGCTAATTTAATGTTATCTTTACAGGTAATGTGCAGATGGACTTGTAGTGTAAAGAAGAATTATCGTCCTGTGACTTACCATAATTGGAGACACGCGTTTAATGTGACTCAAACAATGTTCACTATGCTATTTGTAAGTACAGTTATTTTCATATACGTATATTTTATTCGCATATAAACAAACATAAGACAGTGACTGTTGTCCTGTTGTGATATCTCCCATAATCCTGACCCTTTCTCCTTCTCTACCTGTTCCATTCTTATCATCTTATCATATTTTTGAAGATATTTATATTATTTATTTCATGCTGTCTGGTTAAAATATTATCCTACATGTAAAATTTCTGTCAAAACATATCAATCCCTAATTCATGTGTTCAGCCTATTTAAAAGTAAATTCATAAACATCTGTGAAGTTCAAACCTATAATCTAAGATCAACTGACTTCAAACAGAAACTTTATATATATAAACAAAATTAGAATTTACTACGAAATCTCCTGATTATTCTGGACCTACTATTTGGGACTCCCTCTGTGAGGTTTACGCAATGTCCAAAGTTTAGGTACCTTCAAAAGCAAACTTTGTTGTTACAAGCATCAATATCAAGACTTGTTTTGTAATTTTCAACCAACAAACAAATACCTCATTATTACGAGCACCACGTTTATCTCGAATCTCGAGTATTTAATCTGTTCCGATGACTCCTCGAGATAACGAGGTTTTACTGTATATTTCTTACCGGGGGGGGGGGACTTTATGAACAAAGCACCAGAACTGAGACTATTCTGTACTCTTTTAATTAATTGAATTAATTGTTATTTTTATCTTGTTTGTTTCTTTTTTTATTGTAAATATTGTTGTATATATGAAATAAGATACATTTTGAGAAGCTCACAATGAAGATTGGACCTATGTTTAACTGTGTTGCCTCTGGAGAGATTAGGACTATGACTTTACTGCTTTAAGTCTTTATTATTAGTGTTAATCATTATAACATAACTTTAGATACAAAATGCAAATTTCAGTCTGGAGCCATACATTGTTGCTGCTGGTGCTTTCATTTTATTTGATTCAAAACAGACATTAGCTCAGTGTGTCTGTGACTGAGTAGTAAATCAGATTTTGGAGAAAAGACTTAAAAACTAAAATTATAATTGGTTAGTTCTGTGTGCAGTCATAAAATTGACCAATGACTGGCCTGCATTCTGATATAAGTTATCAGTCTGTAAGAAGTCTGTGTTATTAGACTAACAAGCTTGTTTCCGCCAACCGACCCTATTTTATGCTGCCAACCCTATGATTTTTTTGGTCAAATTATAGCAAAATAAAAATAATGTCAGTCATATTCTGGAACAATAAAAAAATATAAGTAAATAAATCCCAGCCTATCGACCCTATTTTTTTCAGGGCTGGTAGCAGAAACAAGCTATTTTTTAGGCCTCAGAGTTCTCTACTATGATGATAAGTTTGTATGTTTGAATATCCTTGGTTTTCTGTGATACATTATTCATCGTGTTATTATTGATAAAGACCGTCAATTTCATGTTCACCGAATTAATGAATTCCCTCGTGAGTTCCTAATCTGATTAATGCAGGAATGTTTACTTTATATTAACCCCATAAAAGTTCAACAAACTTGTATCAATACGGACAACAAACTGATGGTGACTTTGCAATTTGTACATTGTCAGTTTTAGAAGCAATGTGCGGCATTACCAACATAAGCATCTAATACAATGTTAGGATGGTGCATAATGATGAATTTAGGCCTAAAATGACCACACAGACAAAAAAACTCTTATAGTACAAATATGTTTTTGGTGTATGTGTGACCTATATTCATAATTATTCATCTTCTCAACAATGTACATGATGTCATTACAGTGCTCCCTCCAAACAGCAACCCTTATCGGTGTCGCAAAAAATTGTTGTTCATTAGAGGGAGTTGTTGTTTGGAGGAAATTGATACATTTGCGACAGGTTTTTTTTTATGTGCATATGTGCCTTTTACTGTCGTTTCTTGGAAGGAATCAGTCATTGGAGGTGATGTTATGGGAGGGAGCCCTGTATTACCAACATAAATATTCATTTTGGTTATGTTTATTAAGTAAAATCTTGAAAATTGTGGCAAACTTAAAATTCAGCTTAAAATCTGTTTTTGATTTCTTTATTTAAGTACTTGTAGTAACTTCAAAAAAATATTTCTTTCCATTATTGACTTCTAAGAAGTGGTAAAAGCATTATTCATGTTCTTTTATTAGGGGTGTAATTGATTCCACTGATATCGATATATATACAATCTTTGTCATCCGATTCGATATTTATTCCAATTTTAAAATATCGAGTATCGAATCACATTTCATACAAACCAAAACTAAAACAGAAATCAAACCAGAATAATCTCCCCGATGCCCCGTTTCTCTTACGAATGCTACTAAATTTGTTGTAATCTCAATTCCGGGCATACATCCACTAAGGAATCATAGGACTCACTTCAAGATCCGTTATCTTTGATCATTGTTTACACTATACATATGATCAAATATAACTGTACTTAGTAAATACCCTCTAAAAACAAAAAAAGACCCGTAAGCTGAATTTCTGAGAGTAAATGTAAGAGTTTTTGCCATATATGCCTGTCAATCAATATATCGCTGTATCGTCGATAATTCTCTACCAATATATCGATACGAAAATCCTTGTCAGTGACACCTCTATCTTTTATACATGTTTTTTTTTAAATACTTTTATGAATGTCACTTCACTGTTCCTGATATTGAGACAAAAAACTAAGTTCTCACAAATACTAAAAATTCTCTTCTCTGGTTTTTTATACATTTTAATTTTTTTTTGGATCCTAGTGTTTTTGTGTACTTGTCCGTCTGCACTGCGTCTTCTTTGACCTGTTTAGATTCATGTTACATTAACCTTTTTCCAGAAATACTTTTTTTCCATTTATTTATTGTCTCAATAAATTGAATAGATGACCTGTAGGTGTTGATCAAACAATTAAAACCATTAAGATATTAGATACAAGAGTGATAAACTACTTAATACACCCTTTCTTAGATGATGGTTGTGTGCACTATCCTGACCTGTTCTATCACTATCAGTTATTTTATAAGCTTCAGTCGATCAAGTGTGACTTAACTCTTCTCTTCCATTATCAGCACTACTTGAAGTGGCTTCTAAATATTTGTTTTACAATTCGTCGCCTTAATTCCAGAAGCGTATAACTTCATTTTTGACAAAAATGAAGTTTTGGTATCGTTGGATTCATCTCAAAACGTTCTACAATATGCACTAACCTATATACTTGTAGCTCTAACATGAAGAGGCTAAATCGCTGTGCCACGAACGTCTAACTATTCATTTTCTATTGACCTCACAATCTTTAAACGCGATTTTCTTAAAGCGAAAAAAATGAAGTTATATGTTTCTGGAATTAAGGTCACAAATTGAGACATAAATCAAATTCTTGGTATTACAATGGAACTCATGTTAAAAGACCATGTATGTGGAGAGCAAAATATAGTGTTTTAACACGAATCGTCTCTAAACACAGGTTCATTTTTTCTCAAACAACACAAATTGGAAATAGAAATTCTCTCTTAATGTGAAGGATTTCTAAATGTTACGCTCTTTCAAGAAGATGGATTTTCTTTTGAATACATGATTTATCCTTTAACACCACGAATCTAAACATGAGAATTAGGCCCTTAATGCAAGTGATCTCTGTATAGCTGTGGTCATTCAGGCAAGATTGACTGCATATGAAAGTACTCTTCTCTTAAGCTTTTACTATGCATTGGTTTGGGCCCAAAGATATCCGGATTTTGCTTTGCATCTTTCTACAGGGCTTGACAAATTCAATTGTCCGCTCGTAATTACTAGTAGAAATTGACTAAGGACAAGTTGAAATTGCTGTAAACTAGTTAAAATTCTTAGCTGGTTGTCCTGCTGGATGAGTAGTCTTAAAATGAAATTGTCAAGTTCTGTTCTATTATAGTTTCAACTGTCCATGTGGTGCAGGTCTGGACCATTGTTAATGGACATTGAAAATGGCTAGAAACATAATGAATTAAGGCAATGGAATGAAGCTATTTTGATGCTTCCGTAGTGGAATCGGGAAAGTCTGTGCGCATGTTATTGTAATTAGAAAACGTGAGACTACAATCAATCCTGTATTATCATAAAATCAAAATGTGGAGTCTGTCTGGCTGATGTTATTGATGGTTCATATTGTCATAATTTGTTTTGTATGAAATTTGAAATTCTCAGATGATGACAAAGTGATATTTGTGTTAGTAGCTTTTGTATTTGATTCTTTTTATTTGTGATTGATGATTTGAATTTGGTTATGTGTTCTATCAATTTGAATTCGGTTATGTGTTCTATCAATTTGAATTCGGTTATGTGTTCTATCAATTTGAATTCGGTTATGTGTTCTGCACATGTTTATTGTTTGTTAATGCAGTACCTTTTTGTACCATCACAGACTGGCTAATAACTCCCATTGTACTTGATTTAATATTCAAACCAAATCACCATATTTATTAGCTCTATTGAACTGAAGGTTCAGGGTGAGCTGTTAGGATGGGTGGGTGGATGCTCCGGCGTCGGTCATCCGTCATCTAGCGTCAACAATGATCTTCGCTGAAACTATCAGTCAGATTTACATCAAATTTGCTGTGTAGAAGCCTTTTGACGTTCTAACTGCAATTTGCGCATATTATACTTGGTGGCCCCTTTTAGGGGTCATTAGATCTAAAAATAGAAAAACCTTTAATCATCTTCTTCTCATGAGCCAATGGGTGGATCATCACCAAACTTGGTCTGTAGCATCCTTAGATAGTCTTTTATCAGATTGCTCAAATAAAAATGGTTGACCCCTATTAGGGGCCGCTAGAGCAAAAAATAGAAATACCTTAAAATGACTTCTTTTCATGAACTAAATTGGATCTGTGGTATCTTTCAGTTATCATGAATATTCCTTTGTGGTATCCTGTGATGGTCTTTTATCAAGTTTATTATTGTTCCCAATTATCTGCCCACAAGCGTACCTTTATTACCTTTTTAGTAACGAGTTAATTTACATTTATTCTGGTGAGCGATGCAGTGCCATCATAGCCCTCTTGTTTTTCGTAGTGCCCATGTCAGTATTCAGACCACCCCATTATAATGTCCATCTACTTTCAGACTGGATTGCAATATTTTTTCTATATTTCAACTTGATAATGAGTCCTTCTCAATAACATGACTGATTTTATTGGTCCAAAAGGTGGTTCTATTATACAGCCATGCAAGAGTTTAATTCCTAGAGAATAAAACACACACAAAACATTCCACCTTCCCGATAATACGATCTTCCAATAATTCCTGTTACCCAAAACCCATCGGACCATACAGAAGTGGAGGATATAACAATCTTCTGGAAGGTACCACCTTTGAACAAGTTGTTGTAAAAGCACTTCCTTACAGTTTTGTTTATTGCTTATTAATCCAGTCGTGTTTTACCATCAGTCTGATTAAAATCCTGCTTTAAAAAGCATGCTTTTATTTTTCGTTCTTTATACAGGAAATGTAGAAATCTATGGATTGTTTTTACCTTTTAGTGCGTCATAAAGGAACCATTCCCAAAACTAAATCCACACCAGTTGTTTTACCTTTTACATTACAAACACGAAATTTTCCTTCAGTTTGTCTTCAGTATCCTTACTAATGCACCGTCCTTCTCACCTTACATGTCTGCATATTCCATGCTCTATTTTTACCAAATATATGTCCATATAAGCAGCTTTCTGGTTACATGCTCTTTAAAAATATTAGGTAGAAACTAGGTCTACTAGAAAGGTAGGGAAATTTTTTGGGGGGGATTATTTTATTATTATTTTATTTATTATTATTTTTGAATGTCGCTGTCGAGATTATTTTTATGTGGAAAGGTAAAAAATGAGACAGTGGACGTTTTGTTCCTTGGGTGACGTTTTGTTCCTTGGGCCCTATAAAAAGTCAGAGGGAATATTAGGGTAGGCTGTGTAACCAGAAACAAACCATTTTTTATGCTTTTTAAACACTGCTCTATTTTACCCATATATGACCGTACAATGCATATCCCTTATTACCTTCACTCAAACATGACTTTATAATTCCACTTGAACGCATTTGCCTCACTTTACACTCATCCCTTTTTTACTTGGATTATTTTTTATTTCAGACTGGTCAGTTGCTTCCTGTATTTTCTGACTTAGAGATGCTGGGTATGTTGGTGGCTTGTTTATGTCATGATTTGGATCATAGAGGAACAAACAACGCATTTCAAGTCAAGTATGTATAAATATTGATGGGTGGGGTATGTATTTATGCACTATTTTACTAACAACTGAAAATGGGTGGGCAATTTAATTATGCTTTATGTTACTAACAACTTAAAGTGGGTGGAGTATGTAATCATGCACTATGTTACTAACAACTGAAAGTGGGTCGGGTATGTAATTATGCACTATGTTTCTAGTAACTGAAAATGGGTGGGGTATGTAATTATGCACTGACACTGTTTGTAGAAATGGAAGTGGATGTTTTTTTATGATATTTGAAATAGCAGTAGCTTTTGATCCAAAAATAAGTCTTTCGAATAATTCAAAAGAAACATTTACATGTTTTAACTTTGCATGGCATTGTATTGGTATCAGATTTTGAAACTTATAAAGTGTAGTGCAGCACAACTCACCTTTGCAAATCTCTACTGATATATTTCAAAACATTTTTTACCATATTGTTACACCCATAATATCTAAATCAGTAAGGCTACATAATTATATAAATCCGTAAATTCTCCTGAAATGCAGTGTTCCAATTAGCGGACTAAAATGTCTTGTCTATTCATCGTATTTTCTTTCAGATCTGTTTATATCCATGTGTATAATGAAATAATCGTTTTTGTCGCTGAAAGAAGTTATAATGATGCTCTAAAATGTATCAGGTTGTTAATGAGATCAGGCTTGTGAGATGTATGTTTTACTCATTACTGAGAATATATCTTTGTTCATTAATAATGCGACTGCATTTTTCCTTTTGGTTGATGTTCCAGAATGTAATGTTTTGTTCAGCTAAATTTAAGATATTTTTCTAATACAGTGCAACCTCTCCAGAGCAACGATCCTTTCAGCAACAGACTCCCTTCAACAGCAGCAAGAATTTTTCCCACTCTAAGATTTAACTATTCATTGAACCTCTTTAGAGCAACAATCTCTCAAAAGCAACACAATTTGCTTCTTTCAAAGGATGTTGCTTTTGAGAGGTTGCACTGTATATATATATTAATAATCTTTATCCCTTTTGGTATATGTTTTACTGGTATGCCATGTGTTTTATTATTTAGTTAAATTCTATAAACATATTAGCAGCCTGAAAGTTTTAGTTTTAATTTGCTTCCTTGATAATTGATCAGTTTGGACAGGCAGACAGGATGCCAAAGCTGAGTTCAACAATAGGTCTGAGATCCCTGCTTTTAAGATTGTAAAATTTTAACCCTGTGCTCAGAAACATCCAATGAGATTAGCCTCCAAACTCAGTTTTACATGCTGCTACTGGTTTGCAACATTGATTTACACCATTAGTGACTTCATTTTTGTGGCTGTTCAATTGACAGTTTTTTTATTTGTTTTCATTATTTGGGCACCATGAACTGAAAGTGAAAGTGAAACAAAGAATGGTCAAATTATTCAATGCAAATAAGGGAAAGTTGCATGTGAAAATAACTTCTTTCCACTTCATCCCTTGCCTTGTAATACCACATTACCCTGCATCTGAAGCAGACAACTTTTGAAAACATTGTGCCCAAAGAAGCCATTGCTTGTAATGAGTAATGGCTTCTTTGCTAGAATGTTTTCCACCCTGTCAGAGAGAAACAACCTTATTTTCTTAAACAATTCAATGTTTTTTTTATATTTGCTTTGAATTTGGAAGAGTTCAAAATATGCTTATGAGGCAAAGGTTTAAACTACCAAAATCACTAACAACTTCAACATTGCTCACACCAATAGTCACAACAAACAGCTCCTGACGCATATTCTCACTCATCAAAGTTCACTAAACATAACAAAAAAAAAACAGAAATAAATTGCGCACAATATCTGTGGTATGGCTATGGAATGATCTATTATCAAGCACTGTGGGGGGGTGAAACATTTAGAGACAAATCATACCTCCAAAGTATGAAAAGTATGTTTAGAAAAAAAAAACATTAACTGTTTGACCTTCCTTCCCTAATTCTTTGGGCATGTAAGCCTTAACAATACTACATGTATTAATTTTTCTAGCCAAACAAGTTAGTGTATGGTACAATGTTTATGTTTCAGAGTTGTGTCACCGCTAGCCATGTTGTACAGTACATCTGTGATGGAACATCACCACTTTGACCACAGTATCATGATACTCAACAGTGAGGTAACTAATCATGTACCGTCGAGCCAGTCTAATCAGGTCTTATCTGGACTGGTATAAAAAAATCCAAATTTGAAAGGTTTTATTTTCTTATAGACAAAAACACACAAAGGTATTTTTCCATGAAAATGGTCAGTACGGACCAATATGAATCTGGTGATCCAAAGTACTTCATTAATAAAGCAAGCGCATTACATGTCAAATTATATCACTCTACATAGTTTGTGTGATGTGTGATATTTAACCCTGTGCCTCATAATTCTGCATTTCCCCCTAACATCCAAAGCAGACAACATTTAAATACATTTGTGGCAAAAGAAGCCTTTGCTTGTAATGATTGAGTAATGCCTTCTTTTGCTACAATGTTTTCTTAAATAAATTGATGCTTTGTTGTATTGGCTTTGAATTTAGGAGAGTCCAAAATATGCGTATGAGGCGAGGGGTTAAGTAATTCTACAGTTCTCCAACATCCAATTATGAGTTGCTTTTTAAACTCTTATTAGCATGTTTCCTCTCAAATGTTACATGAATGGCACTAAAATTAGACATTTCTGAGTTATGGTCTAACTACAGACATATAATTACCTTAAGTTATTTTTCCTGATGCTTTATTTGTTGGATAGCCAGTTCTGTAATGTGTTACATTTTATTCCAAACATGAATGTCAGAAGAATTGTTTTTCTCATATTACAAGTCTTTTCTCTTTATGAAAAATGAAAGTCAATGTTTGAATCCCAAATGTGCCTGCCAGAGTATTAGGCCGGAGTCCAACTAATGATTTCTGATTTCTTGTATTACTGGATAAAATCTTGGTTTGTCGAGTGATTTTGTTCCTGTCATTTTACGCCAGCTAATCAAACTACCTTTTTTGCCTGGTACTGTTTGATGGTTCAATTCTTTATAATTATCTAGTTCATTTATCCATGCGTTTTGTAATAATACTTGATTGGACGTAATCATAGCATGGAAGTCATGCAATTATACAATTGGTTATTAAATTTTTCTATCTTTCCAGGGAAACAACATATTTCAGTCTCTCTCACCGGAGGAATATCGTCAGGTTATCAAACAGTTAGAATATTGTATCCTATCTACAGACTTAGCGCTATATTTCAGGTATCGTATAACATTATGTACAGTTTCTGGAATTTAATTGTATACTTATATTATTTTTAGTGTTTTCAATAAAACTTTGATTTCATCACCATATGTTACCCTAAAATTATATTACCTAACTCATTATCAAATTGAATTACCATGGAGATATTCCTTGTAAGAAACCATCAATTTATTTGAGAAAATTCAGTTCTTTCTCTATGACGGAGTGGTAAACATTGTGGCAAAAGAAACCATTGCTCATTATAAGCATTGGCTTCTTTTGCCACAATGTTTTCGTAAGTCCTCTGCTTCGGATGCGGGGGGGGAAATATTGTGTTATGAGGTTAACTGTTATTGATAAACGGAATAAAAAAGTAGACATAAGAATGATGTTAACAAAACAGTGTGAATTAATTAATTTTTTTTTTGTACCTATTTCCGGTATTACTCACTGTTTCCAACAGAATTCCTGCTATATTCCAGTGGATGGTAAACTTAAGCAGTGTCTCTGTGTTCTGTACCAGTTCTAACCTTGTTCTCTTATAGTAACCAATTTTTACGTGAATTGCTCGTATATCAGGGTTTGGAGCGTGCTCACTGAGATCTACATACCCTAGACCTTCCTTATTGATCAGTAAAGCAGACCAGCTTATATCTGTCTGCAATTCTACACCTTAACTAGAAATGTATCGCTTGTTTTGTCTTATATTTTGTATCTTTTTTTGTGTAATAGTAATTGTCATTTAGCTTGATGTGATGATGGAAATGCTCACTGTACTCTTTCTACCTTATAATGTCTGATAGATCCTACAACAATTTGTTTAAAAAATAAATTGAATTCATTCGGTTTCCTTTTTGTTCAATTCCTTGTGGATAGTGGGAGCTGTTTTGATGAAATGGAAATATGTAGGCTTAAAGCGAAATTATACATTTTCTGAGATTCAGTTCATATTCAGTTTTTCTCGATTATTGATTCCATGGTATCAACATCGTCACTCTGATTGAAATTTCCCTCTTAATTACCCCGCAGGATTAAAATTAAATGCCATTTAAATCAGATTCGCAGCCAAAATAATGAATGAGATGGTTAAGATGAAATATCTTTCAGTGGAATCTGGTTGTAACTTTCATGTTGAAGGTATAATGCTATTAATGACATAAAAATTTTGTATATGTCTTTTGGGGATGTGTAAAATAGTAAACAAACTATATAATATGACATTCTGTGAGTTAAAAAAAAGCATTCGTTTAATTCTTCTACAATGAATGTGATCTGCTTTAAAAAGGTTTCAAAGGGCCATGTCTTGTAAGACCAAAGAATATTGAACTAATGGAAAGTGTTAACTGTCAAAAAAATAAACAGTCACATTTATTTATTAATTCCACATTTCATAATTGTATTCTCTGAGCAAACAATGTTTACCAATGTTCTTGTCATCATGTATTTATTTATGTACCAAATACAGTGCTCCCTCCCATAACGTCACCTCTAAAGACCAATTCTGTCCAAGGAACGACATATAAAACACCTGTCGTGAATGTATCAATTCCCTCCAACTACAACTCCCTTCGAAGAACAACACTTATTTGCGAGTCCAACAAGTGTTGCTCTTCAGAGAGAGCACTGTATTTGCTATAAAACATGCAACTTTGTTTTAATCAATGCATTTAAGTGTTTATAGTTGTAGATGTATGTGGATCTCAGAGTTTTTCATTTTTGTTGACATTTGGTTATAAACTGATTTTATTCATTTTCTGCAGAAAAAGAGGTGATTTTAAGAAAATGCTTGAAGCTGGCAGAAAAGATTTCAAACAACAGACTGATAAAGATTTGTTGAAGTAAGAACCTCACATAATTTACATTTTGACATTCTGACATTCTTACATACTCAAATCATATACAGTGCAACCTCTCCATAGCAACACCCTTTGGGAGAAGCAAAATTATGTTATTGTTTAAAGGTTGCTGCTCTATAGAGGTCAAATTGATAGTATAAATTATACAGTGGAAAAAATCATGCTGTTGTTGAAAGAAGGCTACTGTTCAAAAGAGGGCCACTCTAGAGAGGTTACACTGCAATGTGTTTATTGATATCTGTGCTTCAACAAAGGGAGACAATTTGTTTTTTGTCACTTTCAGTTCCCTCTCATTATTATTAAGGCCAGAAAAAAATAATCTTGTTTACTTAGTCTTAGTTACTTGATAAAAATATTTGGCTGTTAGGTTGTAAAACTATTCTTTCTTTTTTTGTTCTAAAAATAATTTTCTTACTCTAGAGGTTAATCCCCAAATATTTTCGTCCTTTTGATTTTGCTGTTACAAACTTTGGGGTTGACTCCAAAATGTAAGGTTGGTCAAGTAATCATATACTTAGCTATTTGTTTTCTGACTTAATATCCTTTTATCATTCTTCATACAAATATTGTCAAATGTGTTACCTTTGAGCAATTTCATTTTTGCGCTTCAATTTTGAAATATAAATTGTTGACCATACAAACAGCCATTCCCATAATGTCTACCTTTACCTTAAAGGTACATGCCCAATATAGTATATTGCTCAATATCACTTTTTTGCCTTTCTCATGAAATAATCAGATTTTTTTGGAAGACATTGTTTGCCTTAAAAAGCAATACAGACTTATTTGTTCTTTGCTTAATGCAGTTTTTTTAATATGCCTAGTGCTGACTTAACTTCTAGTCCTGAGTTACCAATATATGTTCAACATCTTTCCCATATAGATGACGTATGACCTCTATTGTAATAACTTTAGACAAATTCTCATTGATAAATTGTACCTGGTCCAGGTCCTGAACCCACACTGTTTGGTCTATGATCCTGTGTTCCATGCACCGAACGAATCAGACATGCTTTTGAAAGCATCTGAAGTTTTTATCAATCATTTTATACAAAATTTACAGAGCAATGATGATGACAGCCTGTGATGTGGCTGCTATAACTAAGCCATGGGAAATACAGAAAGAAGTGGCACAGTTAGTGGCCAATGAATTCTTTGAACAAGGAGACGTAGAGAAGACTCAGCTAGGAGAACAACCTATAGTATGTTGTTAGAATATGCTGCCAGGGGCATAGCTTGCCTAAAAAGAGAGTCTATACAAAATTCTAGGGGGTCCGGGGTCAAGCCCCCCCCCCCGCAAAAATTTTTTTGAAATTCTAGAAAGTTGCTGGTGCATTTTACAGCTATTTTGGGAGTATTTTATGACCATTAGGAAATGAAAAAAATCATAGGTTTGGTTTTATAAATGGTCAAAAATATCAATTTTTGATGACATCTTATTCATTTTTGGAAATTGAGTCTAGGCAATTGCCTAGTACTGCCTAATAGAAGCTACGCGCCTGGCTGCTGTTGTTAATTGATTAATTTATTTCCACTGTATGATAGAACTATTAATAATTAATAGCATTTTGTACCCCACAGTTGTCAATTTTTTATTCAATACAGAAATTTATATCATTTAGTGCAAGGAGCGAATGAATTCTTATTTTGCTTAAATCACACTGACCTTGACCTGATTAGACTCAAATCTTTTTATGACATGGTGATCTGTTGTTTCCACGTAGATCAGACATGTGACCAATGATAAATTGCATTTTGAACAAAACTCTGTTCTTTTTCACCCAAATTTGAAATGAATTAGAGGACACAATTGACATTTTTTTCATAACATCATTTGATGCACAGTTTGTTGCGAAAATTTTACAGTGTTTTGCATTGTCAATGAATGCATTATATGAATACACTGAAGAAAGAATTCCTTTACAGTATCACTAAGTCTTGATATCATTTCATTTTCTGGATTTTTTTTTTTTTTTTTGGTAAATAAAGGGCATGCAAGAAAAATGATCTTGCACTGACAACAATTTGGGATATTGTGGACTCGGAACACAATTCAAGCCATATGTACTCAGTTTCCATGATTTTATACCCGTACTGATGTTTATTTTTTTATCTAAACTCGTCAAATAATGCAAACCTGTTAAAAAAATCTTCACGCCTGTATGGGTATAAAAATCATGGTAACCTAGTGTGTATGATTCAAGCTTTTACTCAACAGTGCCTCAATAGTGCTTAAACATTTAACCTCCAGGCTGATATTACTATCTGTGCTAAAAGATTGTGGGAGATTCTTACAGCATATTTGTACGCTCCTCTGTCTGAGTTAATTGCCTGGATAATTACAGGCTTTAAATGTTCATTGATTCTAGATATCTAACGTCTAAGTTTATGTGATGGAGTACAGAAATGCATAATGCCTAGAAATCAAAGACAGACATTTGTTTTAATATGATTTCCTGAAAACAGGTTGTTTCTAGAAAATGTCTAAATTTCTTTTATTAGAATAAATAATAGTTAAGTAAATTTATGGCAGAAAATCGAATTAGTTTCATTTAGAAATTCTGCTTTTGGGAAATCACATTGTCTGGAAGGAGAATGGTAATGTCATTCAAGTATGGTAGATTTCATGGACAAAACTGTGCAATAAAAGAATTCTTTCTGATTGAATGAATGTTACAAGAATTAATTGAATTTTAATTGCTGTCAGTGCAAGTCTCGCTGTGAATTTTGATCTAATTGTTTCTGCAATTGTTAATTCATATTAATGCTTGTATCCTCCATCCCTGAAGACATGAAATGAAAACAATGCTTACACATTTTGGCAGACAATACTTTCATAAAATGCCCCCAGGGAATCTGCTTTCTTTTGACTTTATTTTCTTGGAAAATTTGAACTCCTGGCCATAGAAGCTTTTGTATGATCTATTCTAGATCTGTAACTCCCTGAAGCATTGTTTTTAACCTATCTGAATATAAAACGTACAAACATGTTATTTAAGGAGAGAAATGGTAGATTTTGCTGCCAAAAAAGTACTTTCACTGAAATGCAAAATGATGTTTTTTTTTCAAAAATGAATTTTTTATAACTATTTGCAGTTTCAAAAGCATTGTGTCATCAACTATAGCGCTATTTATTTATTAGGCTTGATTTCTTATACCTGTCTGTCTACCTGTCTGTCCATTACTTTTTTTGCAAACTTTGATGTAGTAAAGTATTTGATTTATGTGTAGTTCAAAACATTGTCTGTGTTTTTAGAGGTCAGATATATTTAGTATACCAGTAGTTATGTCCCTTTAAATGGTTTAATGAATTTTTGTGTGTGTTACAGTCATATGGAACTAGCATGTTGAAGGTGCATAGCTGGTGAAAAATGGTGCGTTAGGC
Source organism: Lutraria rhynchaena (assembly GCA_008271625.1). NCBI lineage: Eukaryota > Metazoa > Mollusca > Bivalvia > Venerida > Mactridae > Lutraria > Lutraria rhynchaena. Next base: position 1,494,036 of record VIBL01000019.1, on the reverse strand, counting down.
CTAAAATATACGAATGTATATGATAAATAATTATGCTTTTCGTCCATGTGGCCATTTTAAGCCTTAATACCGTCAACTCTCATTATGGCACAGCCGGTTAATACGAATTTTCAGTTATGGTGAAGTTTAAGTCGGAATGAACAATTTCACACCTAATTTGCGTTGTGTATTAAGAAGTCAGACAATATTATCCTTTTGTCCCAAATGTTTTTCGCATACAACTTATGCAATATAATTTTTTAGTCAATGACAATAGGGAGATTATTATTGTTTACTCTTAAATCCAAACATATCATCATATGTAACTTAATAGCAGACAAAATGCTTGGATTTGTAAAATATGTAGTTTAGTGTATTTTTATATAACTCATCATACATATTCATTTACTTGTACATAAAAAACTGAAATATCCTATATAAGTAATTTTTACAGCACACACCAGTTATCATGAACTTGTGATTCTAACGATTGCCAAATTGTCTAATATAACATTCGTCCGAAGTTTATGTCGAATTTTCAATTTTCAGTAAGGCGGAGTATTTTTTCTGGCCCAAAAGAATTGACATAATGAGAGTCGACTGTACATCATTATACACCATCCCTTCAATGTGTTAGTCCCCTATGGGTACAGTTCAACAGCTTAAAGTAAAACCATGCTGCAGTGTTCACTTGAAATTTCCAGTGGTACAATGTAACTGATTGTATCAATTTTACTATAAATCATGATTTGTATAACTGGTGCAATGTTACCAATCATCTCAGTTTTTAACAACAAAATTTATCATGATTTGATTTTCATTCACCACTAAACACATTGCAGTTCTGTATCTCTTGTGATTTCAGGCAATGATGGATCGAGACAAAAAAGATGAATTACCCAGAATGCAAGTTGGGTTTATTGATGCAATATGTCTGCCTGTGTATGAGGTATGGTTTTATTTGAATTTTCTGCCCTAATCTGATAGTACTTGCAACCTCTCCATAGCAACACCCTTTGGGAGAAGCAAAATTATGCTATTGTTGAGAAGTGGTTGCTCTAAAGAGGTTAAATTAATAGTTAAAACGCTCAGTGGGAAAAAATCATGCTGTTGTTGAAGGGAGGTTGTTACTCAAGAGAGTGCAGCTCTGGAGAGGTTGCACTTTACTTCCGTTATGCGTTTTGCCGTATGATGTTTACATTTTCCAATAATTGCGGTTTCCTGATACATTCAATTTGATAAATAACTGTGTGTGTTTGTGCTCATGTGAATTGATCATCCAATATTACTTGTTCATTAGAATGTACAGTCCCATGATAAGAAAACATGAAAACATGTTTTGTTCATCTTATCCTTTCATCTCATTTAGATTGTAGCTTGTTATCGAAACATTATAACTTATTGCTCTGAAGATAGTAATGTATCATTTAGGCCTAAAAAGAAAAAGGTTTGTTTCAGGTTACTTGCACAAAAAAATATGGGTCGTTAGGTGGGGATTTTTTTTATTTTGTTGTTTTTTTACAAATATCGGCAATTCTGTATGGGAATGTGTGCGTCATGATTTTAATGAGTTATGAAAAATACAATACAGCACTACAATTTGGATGCTGTAAAAATTTATGAGTTGGCAGTATTGGGTCGGTCAGGTAACCAAAAACAAAACTTTTTTAGGCCTTATTATGTGTTTTGTTTTTAATTTGCAATGCACCATTTTGACTCAATAGACAAACATTTTGACAATCTGAGTTTTAGCTGTGCAGACAACTGTAAGCAAATGTTGCCAAAGTGAACAGAAGCCTTTATGCAGAGTTTGTCTTCACTTACTTGTACAGTAAAACCCCTGAAAACCAGAATTCTCTAGAAATCGGATGATTTTTCAAGCCCCATTTAAATCTCTTCTCTAATCAATGGTTGTCGGAAAACTGATATTCCCAGAAAAGCAGACTTTTGAACCAGTCCGGTAGGGGTTCGGTCCTCAGGGTTTTTACTGTATTTAGTTTATTAATATCAATAGATATTAGCAAAACTGTGGCCATTTTACATATGGTAGGCTTTTTCTATGGGCAGCAATTACTTCCGGTTTAACCTTATGAGTGATTGGTCTATTACCTTCAGTAAATGATCGTAAACAAAATTTAAACATTAATTTCAAGGATGTGGTAGTATTTGTTGCTGTACTACTTTTGAAAGTTGCAAATTTTGGCTCTACTTTGTTATTGCTTTATCTCTGTTGAAATTGTGTCTGTTGGCCATGAATGATATTATTTAATACAGTCAAACCAGTGAATAAAGGCCACCCTTTGGAAAGACAAAATGTGGCCTTTATTGACAGGTGGTGTTCATTCTGATGTCAGTTTGTTTTAAATAATCAATAATGGTTTTTCAAAGAATGGCCTTTATTCACTGAGTGACCTTTATTCGGAAATGGCCACAAACACAAGAGAGTCTGTACTGTATTAAATGTTTATTGAAAACTGATTGATGAGTACTCTTTGTTTTCTGAAAGCTGTTTTCTGACCTCTGGCCCACACTGAAACCCATGTATAATGGATGCATGAAGAACAGAGAAAACTGGAACCAGCTAGCTGAGTCACAATCACCGCCGACGACGGCCACTGAACCTTCTGGTTCATAACTTTTACATAGGAAATAGATGTTTTTGTTGGCTTTGAAATCCTTGTAAGCTTTTCTTGGTGACAGTCAGTGTGTTTGTATTATGTACTATGGTTTGGTGTGTATGCAATCATGTTTTTCTTGCATGCTTGGCATTCCCTTAATAACTTCATTGTAACAATATTGCAACTCGTTATTACGCATTCAGTTACACAATTGTCGCTTTGGTGCAGTATATTTACTTTCATGATATCATGCAAGTAATGTTTTACCCCATTGGCTGTTGATATTAGAACACAGAGATGAATTTGGCCAAAGTAAAAAGATTGTTGCTAGATCCCACTCCTGGAGTTGTTTAACAGAGATTTTTCACGATAATTGAATGGTTGGTCTTAAACTATTTCTCAGTCTTATCCCTTTGCCTTATAATACCGCATTTCCCGGCGTTTGAAGCAGACGACTTTAAAAAACATTGTGGCAAAAGAAGCAATTTCTTGTAATGGATAATGGAATCTTTTGCCGCAACATTTGCCAGTCTGTTAGAGAGAAATAACCTAATTTTCTTAAATCTGAAATAAATTGATGTTTTGTATATTAGCTTTGAATTTGGAAGTGTCCAAAATATGCTTATGAGGCAAAGGGTTATTCCCAAGTATTAGCATCGCTAGGCAACACCATATCCCTCTGAATCTGATTAATTTGCTATCAGCTGTAAGTTTATGCAACTTCTATGGGGTAAAACATTAATATGTTTATATGTTTGTATTGTAACTTTGCTGTCCATTGTATTTCTTATTGGTCATCTGGGCTGTTGGTAGTGTAAAATATGATACAAAAATTATATTCATCTTGACATGAAAAAGTTTCAGGCAATTTCGAGAAGTAAAAATATTTTGGTTCAAGTTTTGAGTTCCATAATGTAATCAGCCAGTTTGATGTATAAAATCCAAGAGTTTGTATATTGAGGTTTTTATCTGATGTTGCTAGGAATTGGACAAATGCATGTTTTATGTTTAACTAATGGTGAATGGTATTACCAGGCCTATGCTAGAATGTGTCTAAAATGATTCCCATGTTTGTCTTGTTTGTAACATTTATTCCAACTGATGTACAAAAAATTAATAGACATATTTCAGTAATTAGTCACTTTTTTCTTGAGTTATTGCTTCACCAACAGCCAGAGTCATTTGGCGATTTTAAAAATCTAGCATTTACAGTGCAGGAAGTCCTGGGCTTATACCTGGGTAGAAGCATCGACCTTCCTTGCAAGACATCTTCCTCACAAATGAATTTTGCCGTACTCAAACTTACAACAATGAAGGACTGGTGATTCCCCCCCAATTATTCACCATTGATTAATTTAGTTGGAGAAATGATACAGACTTTGGAAAAGGACATTGTTCCAAGCTTTGATTTTTGTGAGGAAGTAGCATAACATTGTATTATTTCTAAGAATATTACCATGCTTATATTGTGTTAAGCTTGCAAATGCATATATCAACTTATATTCGGAAGTCTGTTATTAACATGTCAGGAAATTATGTTAAATACTATTTTATATAAATATCAAGTACTATATTGTGTTTATCTATATTGATATTTGCTATTTGTTTTAGATGGTATGTTGGTATTTGCTTTTATATTTGTATTAGACTATATTAATTTTTGATTACATTAGTATTTGCTATTTCATTGTATTGGATAATAATAATAATAATTCCTATTATAATGTATTGGATAATATTAAAATTTACTATTACATTGTATTGGATGGTGTATATATACACTATAACATTGTATTGGATGGTTTATATATTTACTATTACATTGTATTGGATGGTATTAATATTTGCTATTACATTGTATTGGATGGTGTATATATTTACTATTACTTTGTATTGGATGGTATTAATATTTACTGTTACATTGTATTGGATGGTGTATATATTTACTATTACATTGTATTGGATGATATTAATATTTACTATTACATTGTATTGGATGGTATAAATATTTGCTATTACATTGTATTGGATGGTATATAAATTTACTATTACATTGTATTGGATGGTATATAAATTTACTAATACATTGTATTGGATGGTATATAAATTTACTATTACATTGTATTGGATGGTATATAAATTTACTATCACATTGTATTGGATGGTATTAATATTTACTATTACATTGTATTAGATGGTGTATATATATTTACTAATACATTGTATTGGATGGTATTAATATTTGCTATTACATTGTATTGGATGGTGTATATATTTACTATTACATTGTATTGAATGGTATTAATATTTGCTATTGTATTGTATTGGGGTGATTTCTGTATGGTAATCCAGCTCACTGGCTTTGTTCCACTGCTGGTTTGGTGTTTGCCTCTATGTATGTGATTTGATTGCATGTTTGTGCATTATGACATATAAAGCATGGCATGGGATAATTTTGTGTTCACAATGATAATGTATCAGCACTGTTAAGTACTATCATTTGAATGAAATATTTAATTACATCAAGTTTCAGTTTTAATTGAATTCATTTCAAAGCATTTGCAGTGTTTGACTAATGAAAGACATCATCACAGTATGGTGATACGGACATTTATGTAATGGATAAGTTTTTTTATTATCTATGCAGATTTTAATCTTGTCACTTGAATCACACGATTCATTGTATTCTATTCTCATAAAACCTCATCAAATGCATTGTTTGAAGTGTTTAGACAATGCCGATATTGTCTGTGATGTCTGAATGTTATTGCCTCAGACAAATAATTCAACATACAATATAACACCCTGAAAAGTGATTCAAAACCAGGATTTTAGTTGCTGAATTCAATTTGAGTATTCTTTTCAACTGATGTCAATACCAGAAATGTGCTAATGCAGAAAAATGATAGAAGTGAAACACATGCATGTGTGATTATTTTTATAGATTGGTTTACACGGAACATTATTGTTCATCAATTTTTACACAAGTATTATGGTGCTAAAGGTTTGCTTCTTTATTTGTCATTTGATTTAGGGGTCAGGTTTTCAAGTACCTGGTTTGGTATATATTTATCATCAACTGTGTCCAAAAATATTTAATTCAATGTCATTTGTCAACCCACTTCAAGACTACATATTTTGTTGTTAGCTGGATGGTTGCATATTAAATAAAGTCAAGGAATTGTTTTATTGGCAATGTTAATCCAAAGTAGATAAATAGCTAAGAACAGTAGTTTTTTAAATGTTTCTATTTCTGCATTTGTACACACATGATGGCACACAGCACTGTCACCAGTCCTAACTTCTCTGTTCTGATGTTTGAGGTTGTAAAACTGAAAGTCTCATGTGATTGGTTAATTCTGAATTTCAAAATTGACCAATGGCAAGGCTGCATTTTATCCCACATGGTATAAAAATATGGAGGGGGGCAAATAGGAAAATAAAAAGGGGAGAAATAGGGGCCAACATATAACTTTTGACCTTTGAAATATCAGAACATTTTTCTGTCTGATCACTAGTTGACTATTTCTAAGATTGATGTTTATTTTGTGATTTATATGTTGTATTGATGTTGTTTTATTTTGTTTCTGCATGCAGATGTTAGCACAACTGAGTCCAAAACTATTCCCTTTGTACAAAGGTGTAACGGACAACAGAACTCATTGGCAGGAGTTGGATAATCTTTATAAATCAGGTCACACAGTATTCCTTCACATAGTAGCATATTAGTGGTGTAGATATAACTGAAATTGTTATATATTTAGTGTTTGTGGCTAAACTGAAGTTAAGTGTTGTTTCCCGGCCCTTTTGCTAAACCCTTATTACATAAAATGGAACATCAATGCAATAAATAACCTTGAGGTCATGGATTTGAACCTTGGCAAGGTCAAGGTCACACATTTTTTGTGAAAGACACCAAAAATATGGATTCATACATATTGACTGCTTTGGTTTATACCGAAAGAAAATGTGTTTTATACTCTGTACAAACATTTAGTGATTTACGGACTCTGCAATATTAGCCTTGGTACTGCCTACATATCACAGTTGATATATATCGCGTGTCCATGCTGAATTTTATTGCTGTGAATATAAGACTGATTGCATGTTTTGATTTTTTTAACTTTTTTATACTTTTTACCTTGCTGTCATGTTTTCAAACCTTGTCACCATTGTGTACGAATAAAATCAAGAAGAATTATTTAAATTGATATATAATGTAATTCTGCAGGGACAAGTTTCATTAAAAAAAGGTAAAAATTCTTCTACATGTTGAATTTAAAAAAAATCAGAGAACATTCTGGAAATTGCATTTTGATTGTAATTGGTTGCAAACCACAAATGCTTGTATTATCATAATGTATGTGATATGTATGTACATGTATATCTCAAGATTCGGAACATAATTACACACGATTTTGTGTCATCTCCTTGATATCTTCTATGCACATATAATTTCTGTTATTTTTATGCCTTTAGGTAGAACTGAGGAATTACATCAAATATTAAACTCTGATGGTGTCAGTATTAAAGAGAAAAACAACAACGACAAATCAGAACTGAGTGCAAAACAACAGAAAAATGTAAGTACTATAAAGTTCTATGTTATATCAACAATCAGTGTTGCAAACAGGGGCTTTTTTACTCCGAACTGTAGCTGGTTGTAACAATGAAGGACAGGACCCTTATTTCCCTTGTTTCAACTGTTTGGTGTTAATGCATTGTGGTGTATGATGTTGTTTCTTGTATTGTCACGTGTGATGGTGTTTATTTTTTACTGCTTAATACTTCTGTACCCAGATGAATCATGTGATTATAATCGTCTGTACACCGCTCATTTTCACACTGAGCAGACGAGTTTTTGTTTAGTGTTGAGTTATAATAATCCTTCATAAAGCCAATGATGTTCACCAAAGTGGAAGAATGCTTCTCCAGGCCAATGGTTCTAAAACTTGAGATCGGTCTCTGAGCTTGAATCTCACATCTTGTCTTTAAATGTTTCAAACTTAATGATGATCAGACAATGATGATATTATTGATACATTATTCTGACGCCATAATTGACCTGAATATGTATTTAAACATTAATCAGTGTTATCTTTTCAACATAAGACTTTGAGAATGGAATTGAGATTTGAGCTCGGAGACTGTTCTCAAGTTTTATAACCTCGGGGCCAGGCTTAATTTCACAAAACATCTCAAATCGAGGTTTTACATTAGTTCCATGTTTTTATTGGTTTTGATGGAACAAAAATTATAATCATTGCTACTTTGCATGCCAAAGCATAATCAATGCCTATATTCACATGCCTAGAATTTTGGACAGAAAACTTCTGTGGCACATTTTCATATTATTATTGGGCCTAAGTTAAAATATTATTTGTTTACTGTTTGTGACTGACCCACCAAAAAACTGCCGGTCTGAAAAATTTTATCACTATGTATTGAATGCGTATTTTTTTTTTAAATTTCCTTTCTATGTTAGTGAAAATATTTCTGCTAGTTTCATGTCCAATTTTACATGCATCTAATATGAAAAAATAATACTTTGAACGTCCGACACAGTCAAAAAAAGTGTGGTTGGCAATGGCAAACAAGCAGTTTTTTAAGGATGGCCTTCCTGATATTTTTTACAGAAATGATATTTGTGTAACAGTAGGAAATTTTTCTGTTTGCATATTTTTTCAGGCATCTAATGAGGATAGAAAGCATCATAGTCCAAAAAGGAATACAGTTGAAAAAACGAGTGTGTGTGTTCTATTGTGAAGAAACATTTCGCAAGGTTTACAAACAATAATCAGCTAAGCATTTGTGCTAATTTATTCGTTTTGTCAAATTTATGCATACAAAGTATTAAAAAAAAGTTAAAAATATCTTTGATGAGTGTGAATGAAAAACATTTCCATCAATTTGGCTTGTTGAAAATTACGGTTAATCATGAAAAAGTTAATCATGATGGAAAATGGTATGAAAGTGATAATTTAGATTATCTTGAAGAAACCATGAACAAATATTAATTCATACAAGTGAAGAATGAAACATACATGCATATAAAATGATAATTGAAGAAGGAAGAAAGAATGAAGAATTGATTACTTCAGAATTAATGAAAACAGATCATACTTAAGAAATGGGAGACACGAAGAATGGAAGAAATAAAGTACAAATTTGGAAATTCTATGAAGAATGAAGAACACTCGAAGAATGCATGAAGAATCATTAAATTATCCTATAACTAATTTGATCATGATAGGGTTTATATAAAACTAGTTTGAACTTTAAATTCAGACAACTGTTGTTTTTGCTTGTACTGACATTTTGTTATTACATGCCTAGAAAAAATTTTATTCAAAGAAAACCTTGCCTTTAATCTCCCTTTTATCAGTATTTAGGAATCAATGGTGCATTTTCAACTGATTCCCGGACATTCTGGATTTCTGCACTAATAAATTTTGTGATTAAATATTTAATCTTCCCCTTATTTCTCTAATTTCCTCATAATATTGGAGTAAATTTAATTTATTGAATGAAACTTTTTGGCTGGAATCATGCTGAGATGTAATTTTAGGGCAAAATGAAATTTTCTTTTGCCAAAAAAATGGATAAAGTGCAAAATTTCAGAAATCATTCATTCCATGCTGTGGTTTTTTAACCTTGAAAAAACTGTAACTGTGAGTTGTGTGTTTTCATTTCACAGATAATCTCTGTTTCCTGAAATTCTGACTATCTTAATATCATTATCTTAAGAATAAAATAGTTTATTGCATAATTAGCATGGTGTTCACAGATTGAATGTTTGATTGTCCATTTCTATGACATTTTCTGACCTCGTAATCAAGCATATGACATGCATTGTGTTCATGAGCCTTGCATGATAAAGCATATTAAAAGAAATGTTTCTAGATGACGGGACTTACCTAATTGTTAAGCTGGGAATGTTTCAAAGGAAACTTTATTGTAGGGGTTGTATGTTAACTGAAACATGAGCTTTCTAGAGAGACGATGTGAAACTGGTTGTGCACCCTTTTCGTCTGGATGGAAAACTGTAGCTTCCATTGGATTTCAAATTTTTAAAATAAAGTACGGAAAATGATGATTTCTGATGATAGGATTTCTGATTATCATGTATGAAATTAGTTCAGAAAAATGCAAAATGCCACACTCAGACCTTGACTATTTACACTGGAACCCCTCTAAACGGGTCAAGCCTGGGGCCAGATCATTTGGCCGGTTTAGAAGGAATGCCAGTTTAGAGGGGATTTTTTAAATTTTATAGTAATGAAGTCGGGACCAGAACATTTGGCTGATTTAGAGGGGAAGACGGTTAATTAGGGGAACTGGTTTAGAGGGTTTCCACTGTATATATATATAGTCTGTGGCTTGTTAAATGATTCATGACAGTATTGAAACTAAATCAGCATTTTATTTGTATGTAATTCCTCAGATTGATTGGACATTTCAGTGATATTATGATGTTGTGTACTATTGTATATACATGTATATTTATGTCCAGTTTCCTGTTTTATTTATATATATAACACCAATCTCTCACTAAGTGAGGCTCCAGATGCATTCTATGTTGTAAATGTCTTGTGAAATCATTATTGTTAATAATAATATGATATTCTCATTCGATGTAATTAGTTACAAACTTGTTCTTCAATTGTATCAAGTAACATTTTCATTTACGTTTGAGGGACTTGTTATTTTAAGTTAAAATGGTTTCATGACAAACTATGATGATGTTTTTTTAAATGCATATTTTCTGTGTAAGATTTAGGCTAGGTAGATCTGTGTTCTAAACATGTTACTTACGATCGCTAGCCTAATTACACTGTACACTTATTTCACATGATCTTAATTAACCATACTGTGAATAAATGAAACTGTTTATAAATTTGTTGTGTACATGTTATGATATTAGACTGATATTAATTTGTATAGTGTTCTTTGATATGGTTCTGCTTTCTATATTATTGTGACTTTTTGTTTTTATGTAACTTATTGTCACCGGGGTTTAACACTGTTTTTCAACGATTTTTCAGTTATATATGATGACCAGTTCACCTAACCAGTTTTCCTAGACTGTATACTTACCAGTACTAACTTACCCTTCCATAAGAAGCAGGAGACTTCTCCACTTGTAGAGGAAAATCGTCATTTTTGTCAAATTTTCATAGAAGTGTATGACCTGCCGCGACTGGGATTCTAACTCGGATCTCTGGGTTACAAGTCCAGCACACTAACCTCTGGACCATGGCTGTGGCCATATTATAATAAAATAGTCTTTGATAATATAATAGTAAAAGTAATAATGATAAAATTACTTTCTGGTGAAAGTTTTATAATTTTTGCTTGAATTCTTTTATGGTTTCAATACATTGTATTGGGTTTGATATTGTTTATGCTGAGGGTCTTAATTTATTGACGTTATTTGTTCTTCTGTGATGAGATTTACATGAGAATACTCTCATTTGGTATGACACATTTGTATTATATACAGGAAGTAGTTGGGTAAATGATAATAGACTTTTTTCATCCAAACTCGCATCCAAATATTCGCTTTGTCTTGCACGTAGATTTTGTAGAATTCTATCCCATTTTTTTCCAGACTCAAATTGGACAAAATCCAGTCAAATTTACTTTATTTGATAGCTGGAGACAATAATCTATCTAAGGCCTATCAAAGATTTAGTGCAAAGCTAGTTGGATTGCTAATTGAGAAATATATACTGAAAATTGATGTCCCATGGACGATATACATCGGTTGGTATTGAATATTTTATTCAAGTATGGTTTTTATGTAAATATATTACTTAAAAGGGGAGTTTCCAAGATGATTCAGTATACATGCAGGGGAAGGTTTTGGGTGGAGTGAATATCTAAACCCCTCCCCTGGAACTACTTTCTATTATGCTAACCCCTTGAACTACTTTTTATCATGTTTACTTGTTGTTGTATATGTTTCGCTACCTATTCTCAATTGAAAGTTTCTTTTCAAATTTCTCTTTGATTTTTTTATTTTACCGTATACCAAAGGTTGGACTTTAAAAATGGCCTATTTTAGGGTAATATTATATTTATCTTACTTAAGTATTCACTTAATATTCTGTCTCGCACTATGTATCTTGTTTTGAAAATGCTCACATTTTTGCCAATCTTACTATTGAATCATGTGGTTGGTTGTTTAACCATTTGCCCCATAAGCATATTTTGGTCTCTTCCAAGATCTAAACTAATACACAAGACATCAATTTATTTAAGAAAATTGGGTTATTTCTCTCTGACGAGTGCAAAACATTGTGGCAATAGAAGCCATTACTCATTCCAAGCAATGGCTTCTTATGCCACAACCTTTTCAAAAATCATCTGCTTCAGATGCGGGGGGAAATGCGGTGTCATGAGGCAAAGGGTTAGAAGTCCTTGGGTCTTAATATCTATGACTGGAACATGGTATTGAAATGTTTAATAAATGATTGTATACCATCAAATCTGAATTATTGACAACCTGCGCAAGTTCTTCTAAATCAATATTTATTTAAGTCATGAACAAAGTTAATCTCTTAATAAAGACCAACTGTTTACAAAGACTATATTTGTTCTCTTTGTTCACAGCTGTAATTGAAAGTATCTATTTTATATTGATGTTGCTCGCTTGAAACTATGATCTCATTTATGTTATGTTTGTCAATTTTAATTGTATATTCAAAACTTTATTATATAAGGCCAACTTTAAAAAAAGTTGGTGTGCAATTATATAACTAACACATTACAAATTTTTTTAGTGATATTTACCAATTTTTTTTGTTTTTATTCCAGTTTTTTGTTTTCAGTACAAAAAATGCCCACCTACTTACCTACCTACCAACTGTTAAAAGTTTGGGTGCCATAAATGCAAACCAACATTTTTAAGGATGGACTAACGGTATTAATTACCAATATCTATACATTTACATTGATTTTATTTTAGTTGCTCACTCCTTCATGCTTGTTCATTAATAGTGCTGGTTAATTCTTCAACACCGTTTTGGAGAAATTAAATCTCATTAAGGTAATATAAAATGATCTGGTTAATATATCTGTGAGTGATGCTTATATATTGAATTATTTAGAAAAATTAATGCATTTGACAAAGGTGTAATATAAAAGGATTTTTTATCTTTACTTTTTTAATATTAATTAACTTAATACGAATTTGTTTTTCAATACTGTTAGGATATATGAATCATTGTTTTAATTCTTATATGTAAGGATGTAACGATTTTGTCCATCATGTTACATTTATAATGGCCATAGTGTAATATGTTTAATTTGTAATGGCCATAGTGTAACATGTTTAATTTATAATGGCCATAGTGTAACATGTTTCATCTATAATTACCATAGTGTAGCATGTTTCATTTATAATGGCTATAGTGTAACATGTTGCATTTATAATGGCCACAATGTAACATGTTCCATTTATAATGGCCACAGTGTAACATGTTTCATTTATAATGGCCAAAGTGTAATATGTAACTGTATAATATATTGGGGTTTTATGACTTTCATGTTCAGATAATATTATTTTGTTCATGAATGGACTATGTATATATGTTATAATTTTGAATTGAGTTCAACACGGGTATTCTGCATCTGTTTCATTAGTGTATTTTTTAGTTTCTTTATTTTCTTACGTTTTTTTCACCCTTTATTGAATTTCAAACTGAATGTATCCTTTACAATTTTATGACATTATGTTACATGCAATATTTTTTTATTCGTGTTTATTGAGAAATGTTTTGTTATCATATGTCTGTTTAATTTATTTTATACGTTTAGTTTGGGAAACTTTTTATCTTCATTTGCTGCATGTTGTAGTTCATCAGTCTGGTGAATAACGTAACGCCTAAAAAAAAAGGTTTGTTTCTGGTAACCCGACTAACCCATCTTTTACCTGCCAACTCATAAGTTTTTGCAGCATTTAAATCTTAGTGCTATATTGTAATTTTCACAATAGTGTTACCGATATATGTAAAAAAAAAAACATAAAAGAAAAAATCCTTACCTACCGACCCATATTTTTTTAGGCATGTAACCAGAAACAAACCTTTTTTTGTTTAGGCACAATTAATGACTCATTCATGCGACGGCAATGTAAGAGTGCCTGTGTGTGCGTGTGTATGTGAATACAATTTGAATTGATGTGAATTTTTGCTATGTATTAATACTGTAAGTGAAACACAATAAATAAGAATAATTTATATGCTCGCCAATACCATGTTCTAGTGTACTAATGTAACATTATTTGATAGAATGCTTTACTGTTGTCAATCTATACACTATATACATGACAAGCAGTAGTGATAATAATACATTGAAACCATGTTTTACATATTTTGAAAATATACATCTTTGAAGTATGTATTTTACTATATGATATGTGACTTTATCAATTATGTATTGTTAAGTATGTAACTTGCTTTTGTTACTGAATAAATAAATTTAGAATCAGGAGAAAGTCTTGTTTAATTCACAGATGAGGACAAGTCTGTAAGGTAAAAAAGGTTGCTGATTGTTACTCAAAATAAACCCTGGAACAAAGTTCCTGCTTAACCCTTTACCTCATAATACTGCATTTTCCAACATCTGAAGCAGTCGACTTCTGAGAGAAATAACTCAATTTTCTTAAATAAATTGATGTTTTGTATATTTGCTTGAATTCGGAAGAGTCAAAAGTATGCTTATAAAGCAGAGAGTTAAAATTAAATTATTCTAATCAAGTTTGCATCTATGGCCCCAAAGTACAGTCTACACCAATGTAAATAAATATAGGACAATAATATACTACTTTTAATAAGCACTGGCCATGAAATAGGATATAACCAGATACTGAACCAGGTGCACAGCTGTTAGTTCATTATTACGTTGACGCTCACGCATATGTCATTCTATTTGCAAAGATTGATGAAAATTTTTTTATACAATACAATATATACCGATGATTGCAAAGCTCAATTGATTCAGAACACCACGCACATGCATTTTAGTGGCAATTCAAACACTGTGAGCAGCTGAGCCCCGTATATGTCTGTTTGTCATTGAATACAAACATAGATTACTAATCGGGGAGTTTTGACACTGATGAATATATCATGCACAGTGAACTGACTGTTCTCAGTTTAACATAAGTTTTAATAAATTACTGTTTTCATTAATATTTTTGTGTCAGAATAATTCATAATTGAGACATGGTCTTCGTATTCAATGTGCAAATTACGTGGAATTCTTTTTGTTTCTAGTATTCATGAAATACTTGATAAGAAAATGTAGGTACTGGTTACCGTCATTACTGGAGATCCCAGTCTATTTCGCCATCTATTTCCTATTGTATGGTAATATATGTAACAAAAGGATTCATAGAAAAAAACTCATACAAAACATTCCGCTGCAGCCATGGTCCAGTGGTTAGTGTGCTGGACTTGTAACCCGGAGATCCGGGTTTGAATCCCAGTCTCGGCAGGTCATACCCTTCTATGAAAATTTGACAAAAATGTCAATTTTCCTCCATATGTAGAGAAGTTGCCAGCTCCTTGTAGACGGGTAAGTTAGTGCTGGTTAGTATATAGTTCAGGAAATCTGGTTAGGTGAGCTGGTTGCTGTATTTAACTGAAAAATTGCTGAAAACAGCATTAAACCCCATAGGCACTCGATTTCCATGATTTATATACCTGAACAGACCTAGTTTTTTAATCTAAACTCTTCAAACAACGCAAATCAGCCAAGAAAAGAAAACGTCATTTCGCTACTCTGCGTATCATAAAAACTAAAAGGTAAGTCACTTGCCATTTTTTCGATTGACAGTATCCAGTCTGGTTCCCGGTATTCCTTCTGAAATGCACGCTTTTCAGGAACCTCACCGTTAAACTTAAATATATATATGATGACCAGTTTATTGAGACATACTTATATTTTATTCATGTCATGAAATTGTCAGTTGTAGACAAACAAATAACCAAAGTTATAGAATATAGAATTCAACTAGAGGATGAAGTCATTCAATTAACTACAATATGTTGTTGCAGTTTAGTCAACTGTTGTCCCTTGTTGCTGATAGATATGACGTAAATTTTATAAATCATTTTTTAATTAATTAGCAATTATATATGAAGTAATTCTATGTAATTAAATCACAATTAAATAAAGTAGGAAATTTGATATACGTTTTTAAAAAAAAAATAAATACCAGTATGTTTTCACAATCATCAGTTGATAGTTTGTAAATGATGCTGGGAATACAAAATCTTAAAGTACACAGAGCTGTTCCCCTTGAACCTAACATTATATACATGTACATAATACCATTTAGATGTTTGTAGTATACATTGAAAAGTGCAATCTGCATGTTTCCAAATGTTAATAATATCACAAAGGTGTACCAGAAAAGAACTTTTTATGATGCATTTTATGTGAAATTAGGCATCGGCTATTAAAATTTATTCTAAATGTGTAAAGATCGAGTAGGTTATAAAAATTGATGCTGATAGGAAATCTGTACATAAAATGATCATATTAATCATATTAAGTTAGCTATCTGTTAACAAATTTCACAGTCAGTTTCCCAACAGCATATGTACATGTTAAAAAATAAAAAGCATGTTGTGGCAACAGAGATTATATCTTACCGTATATTCCCTTAAAAACGCCCCTCCCCTAACAAATGCCCCCCTTTTTTTGGACAAGAGAAAAAAAGTGACTTACCCACAAGAGGGGTTGAAAATGTACAGAGATAGATAAATAATTTGATACATAGGTACTTGAAAGATAATATTACAATGTCGAATTCAGCATCGACATACAAGTAATTTAGCTTTATGTTGACAATATCAGATAGGTGAAATGAACAAAATTACAACGAATATTGGGTTGACTAAAAATTGTACTAGACAATTTTTTAATCACTTCGGCAGACTGGTACTAATTAATGGTCTTAACTGTGCATACACTCCATTGACTGTGCAGCATGTACATAAAATGTTTAGTATGGTTAATACATGAAGCAATTATGTCTATACTTATTTAATAAAGCTGTATATAAGTCATATAATATCACACTTTCAGTTTAGGACAGTTTTAAACCGTTTGAGCTGTAGCTCAATCAATTTTCTTTAAAATCTGAACAGCTGTGTTAAGTGCAAATTTCTTACTAATCTCTTTTTGTCATTTAAGAGCATTATTCAATGCAAAAATGTTAAGATTTATATCATAAAAATGCTTTATTACAGGGAAGGACCTTTCAATGTAAGCACTGCACACGATTCACAAAAGTGAATCATTTTTATTCACGAATGCTTAACAGCTAATAAGACCTACAGCACTTTGATTTCTAACGAATTCGAAACTGCGGTATAGGTTACAACTCTACGTTCATATAGAACCTAAAATGGTTGTTTGTTTATTAAAAATTATACCGAATAATCAATATTGCTGAGCATTTTGAATTCAAATATAATTAATCATCTATTAAACATTATGAATAAACACGAATATTTGGGACCATTACAAGTGTTTACTTCCGGGTCAAAAGTCATGTTATTTCGCGAACGTAAATTTTGACTAATCACGGGATCACATGAATATCGACCGTCCTCTCACGGCTGTAATACCTTCTAATGAAGATCAAATGGAATTTGGACCTCCACCTGACGTCACTAATGTAAAAGTGGCATTTGCTCCGAGAAATGAACGTCATCATCGCTCACCAACCCGAGATTCCCGAGCCGGCGAAGGTGATGCTGAAAGCTCCCCCCTGCTAGCACCTAGATCATTGGAACTAGAATACGGCGATTTTGAAAACAATTTTCCCGAGGATCCTATTTATCAAGATATTGTCAGAATCGCAGAAGAAGCTATAGAATATGGACATTATCCTGAGCGAATTTATCAGGGTTCTAGTGGAAGTTATTTCGTTAAAGACACACATAATGTAAGTCCTTATTACAATGTATGGTCTTTTAATATTTCCAAATTAGTGCCTGCTATTGATTGTTCAGTTATTTTTTGCCATACTTCTTTGAACACATCAGGCGCATCCCATTTAACAATGTTTTGTTTGAAGTTCAGTAGTAGAAGTTGACCCTTTCTCACATTCAAAACCTGAACCATTCCATTTATTTTTATCTCTGCTTACCAGGGATTTTTACCTTATATGATTGTAGTGTGACTAAATAAACTTTTTTTATTTGGCCCGATCAGTCTAACAAAGAACTGTATATTTGTGTGTGGAAAATCCCCAATTAAAACCTGTTTGGTATGATAACTACAATATCTGTGAACAATTTGAACTGTTGATAGGGTAGATAGGAAACACATTTGTAAACTCATACAAGCATAAAATGTTCCAACACGACTTTTCTGAAAGGAGCATTAATGTTTTGTTTCTCTCAACTATTTCTCTATGGATTACGAAACTGGTGTAATGGCGGACAACTGCCAGTATCGAGGTAGATATCTTCTGGTGTCATGATAAAAACTTCCTATCCACTTATTCAACTCATCACAGGTGCAGTCGGGAAGAGGTATTTACACAGCTGATTTAAATTTGGTGCGTTGAGCCCACATCTAATGCAATGGTTGTACAGTGTGGAAGTTAAGAAACATCACGATATTGTAAAATATATGGTATGGCATGGCTGCTTGAACATAACATGCTACGAAAAATTTTAGATCAAATATTTGAATTTTGGCATTAGATACTGAGAATTTATGGCTCAATATTAAAGATTATTTTTATTTCTATTGATATAAGTAAGTTATATCAGTTACTGATGCATTTTTATGTAATTTGTTTTTCCACACATAATTATGCAGTTTTGTAAGGCTGAGAGGATGGCCATTCTGAATTCATTTAGGAAATCAGCCAACCGGAAAGCCGAATAAATAAGGCTAACATGAAAGGTACTGGTGAACGGACCCATTCCCAATCCAAAATAGCGACCATTTTTCACAACCACTGGAAAATTTTCCATGAATTTCAACTGCAATGTTTGATTGTTACACTTGCAAGTTATTTTGATCTATATCATCTACAACAAAAACAAGTTGAATGCACTCATTTTCGCACCTATTAATGATTTTCCGTTCTTGTGTTGTACATTTATCAATGTAATGAAAGATCATACAAAATGGTCATTGCAACACATCATTTTATTCTTAATTCAGTCAGTACTATAGAACCTTTCCCAAAAAGTTTTAAAAATTCCCTGCTTACACTCCCTCAGTTCGGTTGGTCATCCATTTCTTCACTATGTACAAATTTCTTATTCTGTAATTTTAAACTGTTAGATCTGTAGTAGTGTAGAGCTTTAGGTGGGTGATGAACTGTTGGTTGACTTTTTGGATAGTTGTCTGTAGCATGAGGTCTTGCTAACTAACCTTATTCATCAGCTGATTTCTTATGATTTATATTTGAATAACTTTCTGGTCCATGTCTATACCATTAATTCTCCTGTAAGAGACTTCATGAGTCTCAAAGTCACTAATTTCATCTAAAAAAAATATGCAAATTAATTAATAATATGACATTTCACTTTGCTGTTAGTTCATGAACACCAAATATAATGTTAAGCTTTGATATACATGCCTATTGTGTTCAACTCTAAAACATCTATTGTTTTTGTTGACTGCCCCCCTCTTTTATATAATATATTATGAGCTTACTACAATTGGGAGAAATGCTCTGTGTATTGAAAAGGATTTGTGTTAATTTAGATGTTCTCTTATATTAACTAGGTTGGAAACTCTTTCTTGATGATTTACTTGACATAATGTTAATAATAATGTTCACTGAATTAATTTAGACAACTAGGATGTTGAATATCTTTCACATTTAGTCATCTAAAATGTTTGACTTATTGTAGTCTCAAGACAAGAAAGTTATTTACTAAGTTTTGACATGATAGGCATTTTAATTGTCTTTGTAAACCTCTATCAGGAGGGTTTCTTTTAAGCCTTTGTGAACTTGTGTTGTAAATTGTGTGGATAATTTCAACATCATTTGTAGTCAAAATTCGTGGCTTTGAGGAACTGTGAGTGATAGTACAAAGTATCATAGTAACAGGAACCCAGATGAACTTTCTTGTTGTCACTTGTTGACAGTGATCCCCTGTTAAGTAAAACATTTAATTCATTTCTCTTAAAATAAAGTATACAGATGTTGATAATATAGCATTTAAAATTCTTTAAAAGGTTTAATGTATGAAAAATCAAATGTGCTAGGGCCTAAACAAAAAAAAAGGTTTGTTTCCAGTTACATACTCCAAAAAAAATATGGGTCAGTAGGTATGGATATTTTTTACTTTTGTGGGTTTTTTACATATATTGGCAACACTGTTGTGAAAATTACAATATAGCACTAAGACTTGGAAAAAAATTCGACCACCCCTTGGTCACTTATTTTATGTATGGAAAAAAAATGAAAATTGTCTTTGCCACAAGCACATGGTATAGAGTTTAGACATTTAGTGGTTAGCATAATGTCTACTAGTCCTCTTCTAAAATTGATTAAATTTTCCTCCTCTGGTCAAAATTGGTTCTGCCCTTAGAGCCATTTGTTCATCAAGTTATCAATTCCTCAGGTCATTCGGGTGAGTGATGTGGGGCCATCATGGCCCTCTTGTTGTTAGTTATGACTGGGGAAGTGAATTTTTTTCCTGTTTACTGACATTATTTTACATTGTAAAACCTTGAAGATAAGTAATGCATGTATTTATTAACCCTGACAAAGCACACAGGATATTTATTACCATTATTTGTGTTTGTTACTTGATAAATTTTGTCTGACATTAATTTATAAGTTTAACAATAGAAAACTGTTTTTTTTCCTTTGATTATTGTAATAACTATTCACTTCCTTACTCATTTCATCGTAACCTTTGGACTTAAGTAATTTCTTGCTTAATTTTGTGAGCACTTTTATTTCCCAGAAATTGTAAAGGAGATTTTGATTCGGCGCAAGTAATAGTTTATAAACTGTATTTGTTTATATAAAATATGCTGATTGTCAATTAAAAACTGTAGGAGCACTGTTTGGTGCATCTGTCGTACAAATAAAACATTGCAGTAATTAGCTGTACTTTTTAACACATTGCTGAATATATTATACAAGTTGTGAATATATTATACATTGAAATCTTGGAAAACCGAATACCCTCAGGACTGGTCAAATGTTAGGCAGTATGAGATTTTCAGTTTGTTGCTTTTTCTAGAATACCATTGTCAGACTCTGGCACTATGGTTATCCTTTGTGAATATCATTGGTATGTCAATTGTGTTATTATAGATTAATGTATCTTAGCAGGAAATAAAGTTAATTTTGTTTATTTACCAAGATAAAAACAGTAAATTTATTTTTTTTTGTGGATAGTTGAATTCATTTTCTCTTTATGAATTTAGAACTTGAGTCATATTTTGTTGTGTTTAGATATGTTGTTGTTGTTGTTGTTTTCACCATCTTGTGACGGGTTCATTCTCTCAGAATACTTAATACTTATAGCCATTTCTCTGTTCATCAATTTATACCAGTTTATTAAATTGATTCATGATAAATGTCAACAAACAATATTTAATCTGGCTTAATGTTTATGGCAAAAGGGGCCACACATGTGGTCCAGTAGTTAGTGCGCTGGATTTGTAGCCTGGTGAACTGGTTGAAATCATGGTCAGGGCAGGTCATCCCTTACAGGAAAATTTGACAAAAATGTTGATTTTCCTCCTAATGTGGAGAAGTTGCCGGCTCCTTGTGGATAGATAAGTTAGTACTGGTTAGAATACAGTCCAGGACAACTGGTTAGGTGAACCTGCTGCTATATTATATATCATATAACTGAAAAATTGCTGAAAAACAGCGTTTAACCCAGTGAAAAAAAAAGAATAAAAATATTGCGGAACAAAATTTAGTTTTTTAAAATTTTCTCAGAAATGTTTTGACTGATTGCAAGCACAGATCTATTACGATATATTTCATCACAACATTCAAAACAATAGAATTATAATGATGAATTCAGACAAAAATAAACAATGCATTATAATGCATGCATTCGTATATTGTGAATATTTTAAGACACACTGTATTCAAATATGTCATTGTGAAATACCAGTTTTAATCATTATTCCCTGGAATTTGTTTTCTTTTGTCTCAGTAGAAATGTTATAAAAGCCTCTTAATAACAATGAGTTTCATTTTGTAGCTCTTTATTTTAAGGATGTAGCTTATAATTGTTGTAAGTTATTCTTGGTACGAAACTCTTGAATGTGAAAGTGAAAAAATTCTTCACCATGGATTTTATTTGTCTGTTTGACTGTAATTGTTTCTGTATGGATTAATTATTAAACTTTTTCATTGATACACTTACCTATCTGTAAGCTAATGTGATTTTTAACAATACAAGTTTCATATTTATAATTTTCAATTGTTTCAATACAAGGACTGTAATTCCACTTTGACTGACTTAAAACTTTTTTGAGTTACTTCCCTTGATTCATGAGGAAGTACAAACTGTGACTGTGTAGCTAAAAATAATGTAAATATTTACCATAGTACTTATTCTATCTTGGCATTAAAAGCTTTTGTTTAAACATTTCTTTGGCTTTGTTGTAATAAGGTCTGTATATAAAGGAACACTGGTGATGGGATACTTATTGTTTGTTTGTTTGTTTGTTTGTTTGTTTAATGATGTTTTATGGTGCATGTGTACTAATGGTCATGTAGCGTGCATCAAATGATTAAGATAACAAATTATTTCAAGTAATGTACACATAAGATGGTCTAAAAACGAGAATGAATAAGTTAAGAATTGGAGATACTTATTGTCATGGATACATGTATACTGAAAAGGGGCTGTTTTTTTTATATCATTGTGTTATAACAATCTAAGCGGAGTAATTGTTGTATGGACATTGTATGCTATGATTTTGTTCTACATGGGTATTGCATTGTAACCTTGGAAACAATTATCAAATACTTGTATTAGAAGGAAGAAAAATTTGTTTTACCATTGTTTTTGGTATAACATAGATTTAAATTTCAATCTACTAACCGTAGCAGAAATTCTCTTTAAGAAATCTTAAAAATTAGTTGGTTTGTAGTTAAGGAACTGACAAATTTTTGTTTGCCATTTCAAGGCATTTTCGCCCTATCACCAGCGACCGAGTATCGGCCTCATTCCCAATCGAAAATAGCATTCTTTTTTCCCAATTTCAAAAAGGAAAATCCCAAACAGCTGCAAAAATCAGTAAATAAATTTTAAAAAAAATGCAGTAAATAAGTACCGGCAGATTTCTTATAAAAGCCACACAGTAGCATTGACCTTAATATGTGTTAAATCACACACTTATATTCTTATATCAGATTTCGCATAAAATGTCACTCTGTAGCAAGTATTGTTTGAAGAAAATATTTCTCATACTTCCCAAAATGTAGTAAGATGCTGCATATTTTTCCCAATTTAAGCCAGGGGCCTTTTCCCAAAATAACTAGAAAAGGCCCTGCATTTTGACAGGGAAAAAATTTTGTCTGGCTTTTTGTTTTCAGAACAAGTATAATTATTATGTTTAACCCTTTGCCTAATACCACATTTCCCCACATCTTAAGCAGACTTCTGAAAAAATTGTGGCAAAAGAAGCCATTGCTCGTTATGTTTTCCCCTGTGTCAGAGAGAAATAACATAATTTTCTTAAATAAATTGAAATGGACTGGACCCAGACCCTTTCCCAAAATTGAAAAAAATCACTGTAATTTCTAACTGTCTGTATGAAATCATAGTACTGAACAGAACAATACTTTAAAAGACTTATGAAGTACAAAGAAATGTTTTTTAACATGAAATAAGATCGGAAAAGCATTCATTGATTTTAACGCTCTATAATGTCTTGAAACAAAAGTACAAATATTATAATAATATTATTATTGTAATAATATCTTCATTATGACACAAATGCATAAATGATTAGATTTGGCAATGAATCGTAAATAATCATGCTGAAATAAAGCCAAAAATGCCCCATTGACATAATACCATGTCTGGGAAGTCTTCGTAAAATTAGGCTAGTATTTTTAAGAATTACAAACATACAATTATTGAAGCTCATTCTTTACAGCCTTATCTGTAATATGATACTGCACAGTCATTCTATTAGAACTGGTAATTACTAATTCTTGTTTTTATTTGCTCATGTTTTATATGTTTTACTATGTGTCTGGGCCACAGCCATGGTCCAGTGGTTAGTGTGCTAGACTTGTAACCCGTACATATGGGTTTGAATTCCGGTCGCGGAAGGTCATACCCTTCTATGAAAATTTGACAAAAATGTCAATTTTCCTCCATATGTGGAGAAGTTGTCAGCTCCTTGTGGGAGGGTAAGTTAGTACTGGTTAGTATACAGTCCAGGAAAACTGGTTAGGTGAACCGGTCACGGTATTTAACTGAAAAATTGTTGAGAAACGGTGTTAAACCCCAGTGACAGTAAGTCACATAAAAACAAACAATGTGTCTAAACAAATTAGGTGTCAAATACAGGTGTTTCCATCTTAGATGCCCATTAGTCCGAAATATTTATAATTTCTGGGCAATCTGGTCATAAAAGAAGCATAGTTCTTTTATTTAGAAAAAAAAAGGATTGAAATATTCAAAAGCTTAATTGGTATACACTTCTAGGCTATGGTAGAAATTTAAGATATTAATGTGCAATGTGCATAGGTATAAGTTTTACAGCCATAAATAGCCTAACTTAGAGCATAGGTCAAGATGGATTAAATTTATAGTCTTTGCTTGTTTCAAACTTGTAATTATGTTAATGCCATTATCGTTATAGAACAACTTCAATTTCTTTGATTTCAAAAATGTACATACAGTAAACCTGAGTACAAAGGCCACCCATTATTTCAAATATCTTTCCTTGAATTAACAGGTCAGAATCTAAAATGGCCAGAGAAGCATTTACAGAACCTGAATAATAAAAATTTAGTTTGAAACCTGAATATGGGGTCTTTTTATACAGGTAAATGAACAGGTTCTTTGAATACTGCTGTTGACTTGAAATTAAGAATTTTAATAAAAATGTTGAATCCTAAGGTCAGGTTTAGATAGTAATCATTTACTTCTAAAATTAAGTTGTTTCATATACCTCAGGGTTTACAAATCTAACGTGAACATTGCCTGGAGGATGAACATTTAACATAGTCGTCTTGTTTATTGATTGGAATACCGTCATTACACACTTCTACTGTATGACACACGAAGGTATTGACAAAATATCTTGCGTACATGTATTAAATACCGCTATAGTAAACATAACTATACCTTGTCAGTGTGCATTGCGATTATAATTAAAACAATGTGGTCATAATTGTACAGATCTGTTGTGAAATTCTTCTATAATGTCTTTGTAGTTGAAATTTACACAGTGAGTGTATTGTCATTCAACTTTTACTGATTAAAACCCAGTGTGTTTAACTGAATTACTGTATAGTGTGATTATAAACACTTGAGTTGAGGAATTGATAAATGACGTTTGTACATCTTAAGGAAGGAGATTAAATAATAGGGGATTGAATTCTGTGTGTGTTTAATGTGTAAGCTGTTTATTAGTGTCAACTTCATTCAGTTGTTGTAAGACATGTCAGATTTGGATACAATTCATATTGTGAAACGACAAGATTCTAACGTTGATCCTGGCGGGGGAATTTATCAAAGTTTGGATTATAAGATTGATCTACAAACATATGTTTCACCATATGGAAATATATTTGGTAGCAAGGATTCTGACTTTGCCGAGTTTGTGTATGAAAGTGAATTGGCTTTAGAATTCGGACAAAATCCAAAACTCAGTGCCAAGGGTACTAGTGGGTGCTATTTTGTGTATAACCGTATGGGTGTAAGTAAATGTGTTCATTTTCTCTCAGTTTCTCTTTAGTAGCTTGGCTGTGTGTATATGAACTAGGAGTGTGTTTGAAATACTTAGAGGATGATTTTACTGTCTGACATGTTATATTGATGACTTCCTGAAATGTTTATACGCTTTCTTAGGACTTGGATTTTAGTCAAAACAAATTTTATCTGAGTTCGTCTGACGTATTTTAAATTATTTTTTTCATGTTCTTTATGTGTACATGTTTCTACTGTTTGTCATACTTAAACTGTAAATTTTAAAAGAGCCTCTAAAACTTGACCCTTTTTTCATTTCTGGCCAGCAGATTTTATGCTGTAAATTTAGAGTTAGACCGTTTTTAAAGCTAGAAAAATCCCCGAATGACCCTGGATGTTGGTGCGATGTTAAACCCAAGTGAATAATTAAAATAGAATCAGATCGACAGACCTTTTTCCCCTTCTATAGCAGGGGCCGTTCATAGGCATCTTCCCCTCAGGAAAAGTCTTTAAACTCACTCTGTTTTCCCCTGATATTCAGTTGACATCAATTTTTTTCTTTCCCTGTTTGCAAAAATACTGTTTTATTTTTCCCCAAATTTAAGAAAAAGACCCCTTCCCAACTTGTGAAAAAAAGCCCTGATCTAGGATATTTCTTGTACTTGAAGTCACTGAGTAACACCAGTGCAGTTTTGCAATTTTGGGAAATTGTCTGCGTCCAGTTAGGAAAAAATGTCTGGTGTGATGCCATAATTGTTTTTGTTTTTGATTGGGAAGGGTCTGTTTACCAGACCCGAACAAAGAAGGAAAAACTCGCTGCATTGAACACAGCCAGCATCATCCTGCTTCCAATTATCTGTTTCTGATCAGCATCAATCCTAGATTTATTGACGGTTTTATGTGATTTATACATATTATTCTTTTTCCTGGTGTGTGAAGTGTCCACTATGATTAATCTAGAATTTACTAGTTATTGGTGCTTACGTGTTTTATGTAGTTGTTATGGAGATTTATTGTGATTACATGAAAGTATGTTGACATGTGTATCATTCTTCATTTATCAAATATCTCTTAGAGTGACCATTGAATGTACTGGATCACTCACAATGAAATGCCCACTAAAGAAGTTGATTTTTTTATGCTTGAATGGTCACAATTTTTTATCTCTGATGCCATGACCTCTTTGTATTTGACCTTAGTGAAATTTGATGCCTTGACCTCTCTGTACGTGACCTTAGTGAGGTATAATGCCATGACCTCTTTTTACTTGACCTCTGTGAAGTTTGATGCCATGACCCTTTTGGTACTTGACCTCTGTGAATTTTGATGTCATGACCCTTTTGGTACTTGACCAGTGAGGTTTGATGTCCTGACCTCTGAGTACTTGACCTCACTGAGGTTTGATGCCATGACCTCTGTGTACTTGACCTTAGTGAGGTATGATGTCATGACCTCTGTGTGCTTATGTCATCATTACATCCCATCTTCTTCATGAACTTTTCTCCAACCAGCATTCCATTATGACTAACCTCATGTGTAGTTATGAACATGTGCTTTGGGAACTATTTCTAATAGAGACTGAAACACATGAATGAATAAAGATAGTTAAACATTTATATGTATACTGGTGAAGTCATTGATTATGCCTTGTAAGTACTAAATGGTACCTTACTGTATGGTTTATTTCAGTTGTATTGATTTTGTAATTCAACTAATTGTATTATTGGCATATTTTCAGAAAACCATTGCTGTGTTCAAACCAAAAGATGAGGAACCATATGGTCAGTTGAATCCAAAATGGACAAAATGGCTTCACAAGTTGTGTTGTCCTTGTTGCTTTGGTCGGAGCTGTCTTGTTCCAAATCAGGGTTACCTCTCAGAGGCTGGTGCTAGTCTTGTGGATCAAAAACTACAATTAAATGTTGTTCCTACTACAAAGGTTTGTGTCCTTATCATATCATGATCAATTAATTCATTTATTTATTCATTGGTCCATTACTGACCGACTGATTATTTGATCGATCGATCGATCGATGGCACACCAACAACCTTGGTCATTTGGCAATTTTCCAGCTTTAATGGTGGTAGAAGGCTCCAGGCTTCGACCTGGGTAGAACCATTGACCTTCTTTTAGTTAGCTGGACAGCTTCCTCACTTGTGGGGGTTCAAACTCATAGTGGTTAGAGCTAAGTGATTACCAGTCTGAAACCATAACCACTTCAACAAGGAGGCCCCCTTTTTCAAAACAAAAATAAAAAAGTGCTAGTGCTACATTTTTTATAGTTTTCATTTATGTGTATATACAGTGTAACCCCTCTAAACTGGTTACTCTATAAATTGGTTTCCCCTCTAAATCAGCCAAATGTTCTGGTCCAGACTTCATTACTACATAATTAAAAAAGCCCCTCTGAACTGGCATCCCCTCTAAACCGGCCAAGCTCAGGACCAGGTCTTTTGGCCGGTCCCTCTGTACATTCACATGGAAGTTACGTCTACTGAATTTTTAATTTTTATTATTGAAGAACAACACTTTGTTACTTTGAATTTCATTTCAACTTGGCTTTTCCAGAAATATTAATTTCATTTTATTTCCACCACTTATCCTATGTCTGGCCTGAAACCCCCAGAGAAATGAACTGACGTGTTAGTTTGACATCCATAAGGCTCTAGTTGTGATAAATTTCCATTTTATAAATATAAGTACAATGGGCACTTCTTTGACCCTTAAAATGACAATTTTACTCTTGAAGTTAGTAAAATAGAGCTTTTAATATACTCCTAAGAATTATTACCTAAGGGTCAAATTTATTATAACATTAGTGGGAAATTTTGTTGACTCTTCAAATTGATGTCATCCAAGGGTCGATTTTGACCCTCAACTCTTAATGTCCAATGAACACCCCAGTATATTTGTATTGACAGCTGCACAAATCCCTGAATTAGTCTTTAAAACCCTTTTTTTCAATTTCATTTGTTGAAATCGTCATTCCTTTTTGTTTTGGATTATTTATTCCTTAATTTTGACCCGTTTACAGTCTTACTTCAGACTGTTTAGCACTTTTATTCCTGTTGAATCCTGTAATGACTGGCCTTCAGAGAATTATAACTATTCATTTATTCATAAAGCAGACATTTTATGCATGTTACACTCGATAACTGACTGTTATGGGTCATTATTGCATTATATTGTAACTTGGGTGATGTACCATAGACATCTCTTAGGTAAGATGGCACTTTTAAACCCGAAAATCAGGCCACTCCTTATTTATGAAGAAAATGTTCTGTTCAAGCATTTGTTCACCAAATGTGAACTTTTCAGCAATCAACCTGTGTAAACCAAATCCTTTCTATATTTGTTTGGTATTTAATGGCATTCCAACATCCGGGGTCTTTTGGTGACTTTCCAGCTTAAAAAGGTGGAAGAAGACCCCAGGACTGAGTAGATCCACTGACCTTTATCACATGTGACATTTTTCCAATCCTGTGTGGGGTACAAACTCACAGGGGGATGTGTTAGTGATTGTGAGTCTCCGACCATAACCTCTGTGACCTCCTGCTGCTGTTCTTTGGTCTTACTGCGAACTATATAATGGAAATGTCCTGTTATGTATACCCTTGTGTGATTTTTATTAAGATGATAATAATAATGATAGATTCTTTATTTAACAAGCATAGTTTTCATAGACATCTTTGTAATTATGTAAACACATGTAATATCATTAATTCGAACATAGCCTTCAAACAACAATCGCAGAAAATTAGATTCAAAACAATAGCTTTATAGAATATAACATATTGACGCTTACGGATATCATTTGCCATTTTGTGTATCAAGTAGATAATTTAGTAGAAATACCTTCATGGAATGACACCTTGTTGTGTAATTGAAGACATCTCTGCTTAGACAGCTCTTAAATTTGTTCTGTCACTGTGTTTTATTGTACCATCCGCATTTTTCATTTGTACTTGAAATTTGTTTTTTTTTCTGCGTGGTTAAAATCATAAATAATCAAAATGAAAGTTGAAGAATTGTTAATTACAAATCGTGGGTGGAATGCCCTCAAACAATCAATTTCTTCAGAGCATTGTACTAGTGAATTTCATGGATAGGTAGAAAACATGACGATGAACAACAAAATTGTGTGCGTGTAGCGAATGATTGCGGTGGTGTACTATTTTTTCGTATTTAATTTCCGTAATGGAAGCAAAAATAATTTGTCTCAGAAACGACAATTAATTGCTGCGCTTCATGAATATTTCATTTCAGTAAAATGAGAACTTGTCACATGACTAATGTTATATTGTTTGTTACGCGTGTCACCTGAATTGCTGTTGAATTTTTCATATTGAACAAGGTGACACGGAAATGCTACTGGCGTTAATTAACAGTTTTAATGTATTATTGTAACATTATCAACAAATAGACATAAAACGTATTTTTTATGGATGTCATATTCTGTAATGGTTGTTTGACATTTGTTTGTCATTTAATCTCAAGTTGTAACTTGTATGCTTTATGATACATGAAGGTGTCCACATGCAGTTTTATACTCTGTGAAGATATCCCATTTTTTTTTTCTTTCAGTTCAGTCAGAGATACCTAAAGTCAGGTTTTATATTGACTTTAATGTATATCTTTGTATATAGTGACCACTTTTCGGATGTTCTGAAAGTGGTCTGGAAATGAATTTTGATACTATCAGAATGAATTTATGTGTTTACAGATAAATGTAGGTACAATAAAACCTCACTTTGTGACCACCTCAATATTACAGTCACTTTGTTATAACCACCTCTTATTTTCTAACCATCTGTCAATAAATCCCATATAAAGTATAATTCAACTTAATATGAGACCACCTTATTATTACAACCAATTTTTTGGGTCCCGTAGGTGGTCACATTATCGATGTTTTAATGTTCATCTACTCAGTCTATTGATTTGGTTTGTTATTAGTGTGTGACTTATTGTCACGGGGGTTTAACGCCTTTTTTTAACAATTTTTCAATTATGTACAGTGACCAGTTCACCTGTTTTCCTGGACTGTTTACTAACCAGTACTAACTTGTCCTTCCACAAGGAGCCGGCAACTTCTCCACATGTGGAGGAAAATTGACATTTTTGTCAAATGTTCATGGAAGGGTATGACGGGCCGCGACCGGGATTCAAACCCGGACTATTGATTTGGACATGCATTTTATGATTACCCCTTGCCATATGATTTTCCTGCAGCAGATGTAAATAAATTGTCACCATCAGGCTGTATATCATTTATTGATATACATGTATATGTATTGTTGTTTCAGCCATGTCTCGTATAGGATATGAGTACACACACATGTTACACTATATGTACATTTTGTGTATACATATTCAGTCATCCTGCTTGGTAGATTACATTTGTTTTGTAGTTGATAAAAGAGGTTGTTGGAGCCAATGCACTCTGTTTAAAATGTCCATGATTAAAAGTTTTCCGGAATTTTCAAGAACCTTGTTTTTTTCCCAGGTCCGGACCCTGCTGATTTTTAATCTTTCGACTGCTCCGAGGTTAAAATTTCCGTTTTTTTTAGTTTTCAACTTTCACCCATGAGTGTCATTTAATGCAGTGAATTAAGCCATCCTTGTAGGAAAAGTATTTGTTGTTTCCCAACATGAAAATCCAGCATGACCGGAACCATCCCTGAAATGTTCGGCCTACATATGCAGGTTTTTATTTTTCATATGTATTCTAAAAATTCACATAGCCTTTTGAAGGAAACACTTGACATCTGACATAACCAAACAAATACAAACAATTCAGACAACTTAGATTGCCATTTGCACATGTAACAAATAGAAATTTGGTTTTGTTTATATTTTTCAGGTTGTTAAATTATCAAGTAGAACGTTTAACTACAATGCTATAGACAGAGCCAAAGCTAGTACTAAGAAAAATATCAACAAAAGTTTTCCACAACTGGGGTCAAAGTTCAAACGACTAGGTCTTCCTCCAAAGGTGAGAGTTAATTTTGCTTGTGTTGCAAATTTAGCGTTTAATGATTCGTTATACTATATATATATATATACATGTATATATTTTTTTTCTCTGAGGTTTAATGGTGCACCAAGAGCCAGGGTCATTTGGTGTCTTTTACAGCTTTAAAGGTGGAGGAGGAGAGCTGCGGCCATGGTCCAGTGGCTAGTGCACTGGACTTATGACCCTGAGATCTGGGTTCGAATCCTGGTCGTGGCAGGTCATTCCTTTCTATGAAAATTTGACAAAAATGTTGATTTTCTTCCACATGTGGAGAAGTTGTCAGCTTCTTGTGGAAGGGTAAGCTAGTACTGGTTAGTATACAGTGCGGGTAAAAACTGTTAAAACTGGTTAGGTGAACCGGTCGCTGTATATAACTGAAAAATTGTTGAAAAACGGCATTACACCCCAGTGAAATAAGTCACATAAAAACAAACAAACAAAGGTGGAGGAGGATGTCTGGCTTGCACCTGGATAGAACCACCGATCATCTGTAAGCTTGCTGGACAGCTTCCTTGCATGTGAAATTTGTCTGGTCCTATGGTAGGGATTTGAACTGAAAGCAACAAGGGACTAGTGATTTCTTGTCAAAGACCATAACCACTCAACCATGAAGGTCCCCCACACAAGTTGTTTTTATGACTGTACTCATTGTAATCAGTTCTATGCTTGGTATTGTTCACTTGTTGTCTGATTCATGTCAAATGTCTAGTGTGTGATGTGACTGTTCAGTTGATGTATAAATACTTCAAGCAGACGCTGTATTGATAAAATCAATGCAATCTGAATTACAAGGTTTAAAACTTTTTGTTTCATGTCTAACCTTAACAAATTTATCTTAAGGTAATGCATCCTCTGTGTGGTATTTGTCATGCAGATGGAAATATGTAAGAAAGTAGCTTGGGGGAAGGGTGTGTACTGAATTGTTCCCCAGTCCACAACGGATGATTAATTTCTGTCAAATTTCACATGTGCAGTCAAACCTGTGTTTGCGGCCACCTGGGAAAAAAGACCACCCTGTGAATAAAGGCCATTCTTTGAAAAACCATCACTGATTAATTAGAACAAATTGATCTCCGAATAAAGGCCATCTGTCAATAAAGGCCACATTTTGTCTTTCCCAAGGGTGGCCTTTGTTCACAGGTTTGTCTGTACTTGTATTATATTAAGGTATTGTGAAAATTTACAAAACAGTTAACACATATTTTGCTGATTGTTATATTTCCTTTATTACCTGGTACTGATGTAGTAATAGTAAACTGTTTATTTCATTTTCAGAGTGGATCGTTTCAACTGTTTGTGACAGGTTATAAAGATGCCGATTACTGGTTGAGAAGATTTGATAATGAGGCTCTACCGGAATCCACAGCTAGAAAATTTCAAAACTTGTTTGAAAGACTCGTTGTTTTAGATTATATCATTAGAAATACTGGTAAGTCATGTTTTAGCGTGACTGCTTTTATTTTCTTGCACACAGGACTCTTGTTCACCGGAATTTGGTAAATTTGAACACCCCGGAAATCTAGAATTCATTCTCAAGTCCCAGTTGTTTTTGGCTAAATTTACATAAACTCGAAAGTTTGAACCAATTATCATGTCCTCTGATCAATATTTGCTATATTGTTATTCATATGTCTTGGTGGAACACTCATGGTTAAAATTTTTCTGGAATATTCCGGAACTTCTGGTTTTTCTCAGGTCTGCAGCACCAAGGTTAAGATTTCCGTTTTTTTTTTTAAATTTTCAACTTTCACATATGAACAATACATTTCTGAGTAATTTGACATCAAAATTTGCTCATTATGACATTTCATGTGGAACCAACAACATGTGAAAATATTAAGCAACTATTTGAATTTGTTCGCACCCTGTAATTAATTGAACATTATTAATGAGAATGTAGGCCATACACTAATACACATTTTTATCTTGTCATCGTACAAGTTTTACTTATTTACATAAGTATCTTTTATGCATGTAACATGCAGATTATGTATTTAAGATTACAGTAAAGCCTTACAGAGTGTGTTTGTACGAAGTGCGACAAATATAAGTCTTTCATTTTATCATTCATATCAAATTTTATTTTTACTTAAGTGACTAAACACGAAAGCATTTTAGTTTGGAAAATACACCATGTATGTTACGACGTTACAAGGCTCAACAAATCTACTCTTCTGCTCATAATAACGAGAAAAAATTGACTAAGGACGAGTTGAAACTGCAGTAGAGCTTGTTAAAATTCTTAGCTGGTTATCCTACAAGACAAGTAACCCCCCAAAAATTGGTCGAGCCCTGTATTTTTTAGGTCTGTCTGAAATGATGTGTTAAAAATAAGTTTCACAGTGATTCTATGGATTTAATTCATCTTGATAGGAGCATGTGCATTTAAACGAATCATGACATTACATCCTAGGTCAAGTTTACTTGTTCATTTATGTAAAAAAGGAACATTCATCACTTACATGTGATGTCTCCTATCAAATTATTACTAAATGAAATATTTCAAGCAAGTCTCACCCTTATCTTCAATATAAAGCAGATATCATTCCTGAAACACATTTTTTCTTTGGGTTTAATACGGTGGCCAGTTCACCTAACCAGTACTATCTTACCCTTCCACAAGAAGCTGGTAACTTCTCCACATGTGGAGGAAAATGGACATTCTTGTCAAATTTTCATAGAAGGGTATGACCAACTGTGTTTTCAATTTGAACCCAGATCACTGGATTAACTGCATTAACTACCAGACCAAGGTCGCAGCTAGAAACACACTGAATTTTGCAGGTTTCAACTAGAAACTTAGAACTGTCTCCTTTGTTTTCAAATTCTTGCATTTTTTTTAAAAGAAAACTATAAAGCAAGTATGACCTTGATACTCCATTGACAATTGTATTGAGACCCTATTACTTGCACACATTCTGACATGCGCACACCTTTGTACTCTACCTATCATTAACTTTTTTCTGATTTTCAGTTTAATTTTTGGCTCGATTGTGAATTAAGCAATTTTGCTTATATTAATCACGCTCGAGTCTGCTTCCTGGACACTACACCAGTACTGTGTCTGAAAAATGGGATTGTGAAGTTCATGAATGAAACCTGTCGAAGCTGGGATTCGAACACGGGACCTTTGGATCAGAGGCCGGACGTTCTACCTCTGGACCACTGATAATTTTCAGTTTGATTTTGTTTGTAATAACATTGATTTATTTTCAGATAGAGGTAATGACAATTGGTTGATCAAATATGAACCTGCCTCAGCTGATGAAGAGAACGATAAAGGGGTAAATACAATAAGTATAAAGATTTCAAAATCGTATCATGACACGGAGCTGTGACCATGGTTCAGTGATTAGTGCACTGGACTTGTAACCTGGTGATCTGGGTTCAAATCCCAGGTCACAGCAGGTCATATGAAAATTTGACAAAATCGTTGATTTTCCTCCATATGTGGAGAAATTGCCGGCTCCTTGTGGAAGGGTAAATTAGTACTGGTTATTATACAGTCCAGGAAAATTGGTTAGGTCTACTGGCTGCTGTAAGTAACTGAAAAATTGTTTTAAAACAGTGTTGAACCCAGTGACAAAAAAACATGAAGATCAGTTCTTGTTTGATGTTTCATTTATTGAATCTTCCAAGAGATTAATTCTGGGCACATGACCCAAGGATTTATCTGTAAGGTCACAGTCAAGGCTGTGTTTTAAGAATTACGTCTAATTTTATCTTGACTCTGAAATTCAGACTAGGCTTGAAGTTGTCATCAAATTTTTATTAACGGTAATTATTATCAATTCATTATGTAACTCTGTGCATGCAAGGTTTAATGTCAGTTGACCAGAAGATTCAGTTGGCAAATTTACAATTAAATTTGCAAAAAACATAGTAAGTATGGATAACTGTAATTTGATATCGTGTAAAAATGCTTTTAGTATGTGAATAGTTAACAGTGTTTTATCTTGACAATGTTTGCAGGAGACAGAATGGAGTTTGGTTGAGAATCCTGAAATATCCGTAGCTGCCATAGATAACGGTCTCGCATTTCCCTTCAAACATCCTGATGAGTGGAGAGCATGTAAGTATAAGGCTTGGAAAAAAATAGTCAGGTTTACGTTACAGGGTTACTTGATTTAAATAATTGAGGTTGGTATGTTGAAAAAAAATTAACCTTTTCTAACCATTTTCTTAACATCTTTAGTGAGGATACGAGAGAACATTTGCAATACATTTTGGGAGAAGCAGAATTATGTTGCTGTTGGGAGATTGTTGCCCTACAG
Organism: Lutraria rhynchaena; assembly: GCA_008271625.1. Taxonomy (NCBI): domain Eukaryota; kingdom Metazoa; phylum Mollusca; class Bivalvia; order Venerida; family Mactridae; genus Lutraria; species Lutraria rhynchaena. The sequence goes on along the minus strand of VIBL01000019.1, from coordinate 1,458,247 downwards.
AGGTTAAGTTTATAGTTAAATCGTAATGGGAAGATATCATGCTGTTGTTGAAAGGAGGTTGTTGCTCTAGAGAGAGCTGCTCCAGAGAGGTTGCACTATATACGTTCATTTATCATTAGTTCATTTCTCATTCTATACAGTTTACAGTACTGAAATAAATTGCACAGCAATATGTATTTTATTACAGCAGAACTATTTTATCTTTTCAGATCCTTATCATTGGGCGTGGCTACCTCAAGCTAAAGTTCCATTTTCACAAGAAATTAAGGATCTGGTTTTACCCCAGTTATCAGATATGAATTTTGTTCAAGAGCTTTGTGAAGAATTATTTGTATTGTTCAAAGTAAGAGTTGATTTTTATGGTTTGTTTATAGCTAAGATCATTCTCAATCGATGCAAATAAACATATTAAGCAACACAAACAGAACTTTCTTTATGTTAATTGTTTTTGATAATGTAAGCTTTACTGACTCTAAGAAAGTGAAAGATATGATCTCTGACTTGTAATTACTAGCCCCTTACTGCTGTGAGTTCAAATCCCGCCCAGGACAAAAGTTCACGAATGAGGAAGCTGTCCAGCCAGCTTACAGAAGGTTGGAGGTTCTACCTGTGGTCTTCTACACTGTTAAAGCTGGAAAGTCGCCAAATGACACTTGCCGTTGGTGCAATGTTAAACTCCAATGAAAAAAAGAGACAGTGAAAGTGTGCGTCTTCTTACTCTCTGACTGTTCAGTGTTTATTGTTGTTGGTGACTAATTTACATTGTATAAAAATGCATCCTTAACACTTTTACTTTTTTACAGACTGATAAAGGATTTGATCGTGGAATATTTAATAAGCAAATGGCTGTGATGCGTGGTCAGGTATATGTGTTATCTAATTAGTTGAACATTTTTATATCATTATTGTGCACATAGACACATGGATACTTTTCTTCCCTCCTTAACAGGAGAGTTTTTATAGATACCTGGATACATTTCTTCCCTCCTTCACTGGAGAGCCTTTATACATAGATAGATTGATGCTTTTATTTCCTCCATCATAGGAGAGCAGTAATATCACATGACTTTATCACATTATCTTAACAAAGCACTACTTTATGACTTTAGCTTGATTTATCTGGATTACATGGTAAAAGTAAATATGTGTCTTTAATGTTACTTCAGCTGTTGCTTAGATGTCTTTGTGTTGAAAAAAGTATGTTAGAACTTAAATGGTTACATGCCATCATTCGTAGATGTGAAAATTTACGCTACTAATTTAGTTTAGTGTTAAAACTTAATTAATGATATATCTCTGTATATCCTGTAACTGGAGGCATTGTGGTCTTGAGGTGGAGCGTCCTATCTCTTATCTGAAGTTCTTGAGTTCAAATCCCGGCTTTGACCAGTTTCGTTCATGAACTTCACAATCCCATTTTTCGGACGCAGTACTGGTGTAGTGTCCAGGAAGCAGACTCGAGCCGGATTAAATTGCTTGTTTCACTATTTAGCTAAAATAAATTAGTAAACGACCAACAACTTCATTCTGCTTTCAGGTTTAATACCTTGGAAAGCATGAAGTAATTAAACATGTGTAATCACTAAAAGAGCTTGATAATAAAAAGTTGTTAAAATCTGGTACTTGCCCCTTATGAAATTCAGTTCAAATTATCTTTGTAGATTTTAAATCTGACTCAAGCATTAAAGGATGACAAATCTCCGGTACAGTTGGTCCAGATGCCGGTAGTTACGGTGGAGAGGAACCGGACCTCAAGTGGACGTGCACGGACTGATAGTGATTCTTATACTCAAAGTTTCTCTCACAGAACTCCATTCTTCTCTTGGTGCTAGTGATTAAAGTTTCTGTTCTTTCATTCTACAACAATAAAAATATACTGAGAGGTCAAAGATTTGTGGCTAATGAATGCTGTGAGACAGTTCTTTCATGAAATAACATTATATGTATTATGTATAAATGCTGTACATTTGGAATCCAGCTGTGTTTCATAGAGATAGATCAACTACACAGTATTAAATTTTGTTCATTGTTATTTTTTTTGTTTCTGTTGACAGTTTGTCAAGTCTTGTTTTTTTTTGTGTATACTTTATTACTTCACTCACATTAGTCGCTGATTACTTCTTCTGTCGCTACTTTTCACTCGACATAAGGGCCGCAACCGTAGTCCAGTGGTCATTGTGCTCAACTTGTAACCCGGTGATCCATGTTCAAATCCTGGTCGCAGCAGGTCATACCCTTCTATGAAATTTTGACAAAAATGTAGATTTTCCCCTCTGTGTGGAGAAATTGCCAGTTCCTTGTGGAAGGGTAAGTTAGTACTGGTTAATATACAGTCTAGGACAACTGGTTTGGTGAACTTACTGCAGTATATAACTGAAATGTTGAAAAATGGCATTACACCTAGGGATAATTCAATATGGAATTTCATCGTAATTTGTTATAATTAGGATTGAATCTGCCTTGTTTCATGTGAGCAATCTATTGAAATTAATGTTTATCTAGATTATTTTTACTGCTGCAATTTCAATCATATTAAATGCTCTTTCATCCCGATTTATGCCAAAGAATTTAAACATTTTTTAAAAAATGGAAGCTTATAACTATTATCTCTGCCTTTTTGTTAATTTTAAAATCAGTTTTATGGCAAATCATTCGAAATCCAGTCTTTATATGTTTGCATGAACCACAAGTGCTGTGTCTATATGATTGTTTGTCGTGGTTTCTCCATTTTTATCATAATTAATTGTTGACTTAATTGTTTGCCTCCTAACATTCTTTTCTCTTTATTGCAAATCAATGGCTGATCTGTATTAGTCTTAATTTTGAAATCTACTTTGACGTTGTCCCTTTTTCTGATCAGGGTCTGAGGTTATAAATTTGAGATCGGTCTCTGAGCTCGAATCTCACATCTTGTCTTTAAATGTTTCAAAGTTATTTATGATCAGACAATGATGATATTATTGATACATTATTCTAACAGCATAATTGACCTGAATATGTATTGTATTTAAACATTAGTTATCTATATCTTTTCAACTATAACACTTTGAAAATGGAATTAAGATTTGAGATTGAGGACTGTTCTCAAGTTTTATAACCTCAGGGCCTGGAATTTATTTTCAAGCTCACTTTTAGTAGGCTAAATTCTTTGTTTTTTTTAAATGTTCTTTTTTTTCTTCTGAATTCCTCTGTCATTCTGATTATGTTAGAAACGGAAACTTGTGTTGAATAAAGTATACAGTCAAACCTGTGAAAAATGCCACTCTTGGGAAAGACAAAATATGGCCTTCATTTGGAAGTCAGTTGGATCTAAATAATCAGTGACAGTTTTTCTAAGAATGGTCTTTGTTCATAGGGTAGGTCTTTATTTGGAGGTGGCTGCAAATACAGGTTTGACTGTACTTTATTTATTCAGTAATACAGCTTTAAGCATTCATTATTGCCATGTTTATGACTCCATGGATTATTAAGAATGAAAGAGATTAATTTATCATCCTGTTGCCTCTACAAAATTGTTCATTGGAAGTAAAGATTGCTGTTCTGTGTTGATAACAATTTGTTGGTGTTTGACCAGCTGATATTATGGTGCATAAATCAAAACATAAGCCATTGCCTTCATCTTTTGCTTTCATGTGACTAAAGGCTGAAATTGATTTAATCAGGAAATGACATGATAATTTTTTAGTTGATTTTATTGACTGAAAATATTCAAGAAAATCCTTAATTTTTTAATCACACTGGTTAAAATCTTTAGAAAAAGCATATAAAAGTCAGTCTTTTAGCAGGGGTCCAAGTTTTCTGGTTCATGCCAGATTTCTGGTTTTTGAAGGGCTCCGAGGATAGTTTTTTCCAAATCAAGTGTTCTCATGTGAAGGCATGGTCCAGTGGTTAATGCGCTTGACTTGTAACCCGGAGATCCGGGTCATACACTCCTATGAAAATTTGACAAAAATGTCCATTTTCATGGGCTCCTTGTGGAAGGGTAAGTTAGTACTGGTTAGTATATAGTCCAGGAAAACTGGTTAGGTGAACCGGTTGCTGTATATAACTGAAAAATTGTTGAAGAACGGCGTTAAGCCCCAATGACAATAAGTCACCTAAAAACAAAACATCATATGAAGGCCCACAACAATATTTTCTGGCTTTTAAGAATTTTCTACTTGAAACCCCGTTATAGTCATTTTGATGTGTTTCTTACTTCAGTTACTTTTTAAGCCACAAATATTGGATCACATCCTAATGACTCACAGATCAATAGTTAGACTTGAGTGCAGTGTAGACCTTAATTTAACACTACAAAGCTGTTTTTATATGCCGGTTATGCATTTACACCAAATAGAGCATCTATATTAATAGTCAGATCTCTGTACTATTTTGCCCCAAATTTTATTTTTTTTTCAGTTACTAAGAATTACTAAGACATAGGTCTACTCTAGTCAAACAAGATTGGCTGTCATTTTTCTGTAATATTTACAGAGGGACTGATATGTGTATTCAATTTGCATAATACGTAATACTTAGTTATTAAAATATTCACTATTTAATTATTTAAAACATTATTTTGTATAATCATATTTTTAGTTATTACTGAGATTTTTCCTGTTTCATTGATCTGTAAAGTTAAGTTCAGAAATTTTTCATTTAGTATCACATGGATGATTTCATTGATAAACAATTGTTCGTGCCTTAGATGTGAGTAAAATGCTAGCTGGTGTCATGTCAGTCTTGTTATGATCAAACAAACTGAAATTTCAGTGCTCATCAATGCTGACGGCATTGAAAACATCATAGTGTATTAAGGGGGACCTCCGAGGGTGATTGGTAATAGTCTCTTATTTATAATCACTGGTGCCTCACTACTGTGAGTTTGAATCCCACCAGGGACCAGGAACATTTCACGAATAAGGAAGCTTTCCAGCTAGTAGAAGCTTGGTGTCTCTCCACCAGTAAGGCTTGAAAAGTGACCGAATGGCCCAGGATGTTGGTGCAGCGTTAAATCCCAGAGAAAAATATGTATTTAAATTATCATTTTTTCAGGCATTGGTTGTCTGTTGCCATTTTCTGTACTGTATCCTCGCCATTTTCTCTACAAAGTTTCATTTTCCTAACATTTTAATATTGACAAGTTATTGTCGTGTGAACTTGTCAAAAGTGTGTTGTTTTGTGTGCTTGCATGAATTTAATTCATTTTTTTACTTCCTAATTAATTAAAATGATTTATTTCTATGTATCTTATATGATATAGGTTGAATGTGAAACTACATAATTACTGCTGAATGTTAAAAAATTGTAGTATGTGTACCATAATATGTACCTCATCTTTGAATTTGCTATTCCTGTAAAACTAGAACATGAGCCTGGATGTAATGTGTTTTGATAAATTTGACCTAACTCACATTTATTCCGAAGACATATCTCTCAGAAGCAGTCGAGGTATACAACACTGTAACAAGTTTTTTTATATCTGACCTGAAGCATGGTTAAAAGTTTTCCAGAGTTTTACAGAACCTCCGGTTTTTCCTAGGTCCGTACCCTATTGATTTTTAATGTTTCCGTAGCACAGAAGTTAAAGATGTCTGTTTTTTTTTTAATTTTCAACTTTCACCTACGCTAAAGTGTCATAGCTGGTCCATTTGTTTCCTAGTCAACTGGAATCAGAAATATGATTTAAGATTTTTGGTAATGGTTTTATGGATCCTTTGTTGACAGAATTAAGATATACTAAAAATAGAATTTATGTAAAATAATTTTTAGCATTTAGTAGGAATGCTATATAATTTTTTTGAACCACAAATGGATTTAAAGACATAATATTGAGCATAGATACAATTACATGATGAAGAAAATAATTTCACATGTGCGTTTTTTTAATCATTTTTTAGTTTTATGGGAATAGCAGTTATAATGTGCAATAAGTTATGAGTTATTTACCAACATGTACATTATTTCAAATATACTAGTAATCCATCTTCTACTATGTGTATCAAATTTATTTCCAGTTCATAAATCTCAAAGATAGGGTGCAAAACTATTGTAGTAGCATATTTATCAGATATAAAGTTACGTAAGTTTGCATCAATATCTTTGACTTGTCCCAGATTGGTGCGTAAGATTTCATAAGTAATGCTTTAAGTTGATCTCTGCTCAGTGTTTTTTTTTCATTGCTCATTGTTTCTTGTTTGTTTAACTTTCTCTCGTAATACTATGTTTATATTTTTTCCATTTTATGTGATATTTATATGTGATCTTTTTCGAAGATTCTGTCGTAAGGTTTTGGGATCAACACAAGGGTTTTATGTGAATTATTCAAGTCACATTGTAAACTTGGTGTATGGTATTATTTTGTTAATATCTCATTTGATTTAAAAATGAAGTTTATACTTTTGGATTGACCAAGGTACATTGTATTGGACAAAAATGAAAAGTTCATTTTTACTGAAACATCATGTTGATACTGTTAAAAACTATTGAAAAAACAATCTTGTGTTACATATCTTTATATGAACCATGGTCTGTATTGATCTTTCTAATATCCACTTTCAACTTTCCAGTATATTTGCAAGAGGTCTTTAATTATATTAAATTAATTACAATGTTTTGTTGTGATATTAAACTCAACTGACTTAAGAGCTTGACAATTAAAATACTTGTGGGTTGGTTGTACTAGTACAAGTTCTGTAAAATATTCTGTTGGGGCAAAATGGGTTGCATTTGTTTTATTCCAAATCCATTATATGTTAACATCTTTATCAAGCCTTTTATTATCTATATTTATAAGTTATGTCCAGTTAGCATACATTTGTCACAGGAAATGGGAATAAAAAAATTCAATCATGTTTGTTTGTTACTTTATTTTCAGTGTCTTTGGAGACTTAGCTGGTGCAATGCTTATCATATACTACACATATATTGGTCCCAGCCAACATCAATTCATTTCACAATTCAAACTTTCCGGAGTTGAAGGTCACCTATTATTAATAGACTATTAATGTTAGCCATCTTGTGTAACAGTCACTTCTTAGTACACATCAATGTAATAGATCTTAATGCCTTAATGTCTGTGCATTTCTGCCATACATATCTCATTGAAAGCCGTTGTGTAAAGGACTAATAATAGAGGTCTCCATGGTCGAGTGATTACGGTCTCTGGCGAGTAATCACCAGCCTCTCACCACTGTGAGTTTGATTCCCTTTCAGGACTTGACAAATTTCATACATGAGGAAGCTATGCAACTGGCTTACGAAAGGTCAATGGTTCTATCCAGGGGTAAGCCTGAGGTCTTCCACCACTGCTAAAGCTATAAGTCACTGCATGACCCTGGCTATAGGTGTGATGAAACACCAAGCAGGATCGATTGATTGTACTGTACAAGTTGGCTGCTGAAAAGTTCACATTTTGTATCCATACTCTTAGACACCTTTTACTTCCATGCTCGCCTGTACCTGTAGTAACCCTCTCCACTATGGATTGAACATGTCTTCAGGCCTCAAGTTTGTGAGTTCAAACATTAGATGGAGTTCAAGTTCTCTGTGATGATTTGTGTGTAGTCATTTTATTTAAGGCCATTTATACTTTGTAATGTATCATTTTAGTTGAGAAGTTGGTAATAACATGCTGAGAACAGTGCTTGTTACAGGTACAGAATCTAGGAAAACTCATGAACAGCACATCAGAATATAGACGAAATACTGTCAAAACAGGTGTAGAAAAAGCAAAGAAAAAAATGCAAAATTCAGTTTACACTTTGACTTCAGAAGCAGGTGGCCCTCAATCATTCAGAATACTGAGTACGTAAAGCTCAAGCTTACATATGGATTGAGATTCAGAAAACAGTACAAATTGTCTGATTAAGGAATTCATTGTTTGGACCCTGGTTTGATGGGATTCAAACACTACGTCATTATCATGTATTTGATAATTAACTGAGCCACATCATGGTGCCCATCTAAACTTCATGGCTAAAATATACTTGCATTTATGACTGAAATTTGCAACAGAAGGCAGGTAAATACACCTGTTGAAAGGGAGATAAGTCTAATTTGATCTTTATATTATGGCTAAAAGAGTTACCCCCATATCAGTTAACTGTATACTGGTTCCCGTTGACTTAGGATGGTGAACTGCAACGTGGAACGGGGACCAGATTAAGAACTGCTCATTTGAGTTATTACGCTATTGCAATAATTAACGCATATTTTTTAATTTAAATGAAACAATCCTGAATAAACAGGTACTAAGGCTAATTAAAGCGATTAATTGTAATAAGCTAAATACGAATGTAATAATCATGATCATTAATCATGACCACAACGATGAGCACCAATTCTATTCGTTAAATTTTAGCATACTTGGTCACGCTTGGAGTGTGTAGATTATTTATCTAGGGCAATAAACCCTCAACTACATCAGAATGCGCGGGACCACGCCTGAGATCACGGGTCCTCCCAAATGTGCCGAATTCATCTCAGAAATACACGCGCTTTGACCAGTGTCAAAAAATCTCAAAGGATATGATGTCCAGGTAAGAAGTATTCTTATGTATAAGTTTATTAAATGGTTAAGTTATTAGTTATGCACTAGCAGTCTCACGTTTGATTTGATACTTGTAGTACTAGTAATGTTTATGTGAAGATAGCCTTACTAATTAATACGGCTTATTGGTTCAGGCTGGCCGATCTCTTAGCGAATTCGGATGGGCCATCAACTATGCGCACCAGAGTCAAATAATATCGAAGTACGTAAGTACTGGTGGAAGGCGATTTTAGAAACATAGCATAACTAAAAAGCTGAAGGACGGCGATATGGATGTTTGTCTTCTTTGTCCCAACCACGCCCAACGCGTGACCGCGAAAGAATTAGTATGCAAACATTGGAGCAATGCAAAAATACGCATGTATTGAGCGCTATTGTTAGGTTTACAAAATTATATGTATACAAACATTTTACAACTTATGAATATTAGAACATAAGAATATCTATCAATGCATTTTACTTCTTACAACGAAGAGCTCTTTCCTTGGGGGAAATATGGCTGATGTCGTCAATCTATAATCGTCAATTTCCGGGACGCTGATTGGTCAGTTTTGGCGGAACGTGTATACCCCGGCCCTAGCGCCGATAATTAAGAAAAAACAATTGATTTTACGGCCGTAGGGTTTTATTTCTTTATTTCGCAATCGATTTCAATAAAATGCATATCAAATGAGATGAAGCTCCCAGCTTTCAGAAAATGTAAATATATTTGATGATTTTTTTCCCAAAAAATATGTTTTTGGACCATTTGAAATTCATCAAAATTTCGAATTTTACGGCCCTTGGGTCTAATTTTTTATTTTTCTTGCATCATATTAAAGTTAAAAATGTATTTGTTTGTTATAATTAAATAATTAAGTTCTTTATTACGGATTTTACTAACAAACATAATTTAGACCCTGAATTAGATTAGTTTACTTTGATGTTGAATATTTAACAATTGACCCCTTTTCTGTTTCGCGCCCCCTAGCGGATTTTTCCGATTGCGCAATCCAAGATGGCGGCGTATGGGGTCATGGTGTAATCTACGATATTACGCCAGTATTTGGTGTTTAGCAGTATTTTATGCAGATAGATCACTATTCTACGACAATTATTGGGAAGTTGTATTGATAATTAAAATATATGCGATATTCAAGCGATTTATATGTCGCCAAAATTAGGTGGAATCCGTCTTGTTTCCGATTTGTTTGCACATTAAGTGGATGGGGCGGTTTTTAAAAAAAGTCATTTCAGAAGAAAGTATCTATTTTCTGACTTTATTTTTCATGTATCTATGTCTAAACAATTCGTTTAATTGTACCAGTATGTATTAATATTAATGAATCCGTGTAAATCTGGTACAAAGTACCAGAAATAAAGATTTAATGGGTGATGTCATGAACACAAAGTGGCATATTGCACAGTATTTGTGCCATTTTACAAAAAAAGATGTATAAATTCATTACATTAAAACCACTAAATTAATTTGCAAAAAAACCCCGAAAAAATGCTAACATATATATACATGTATATAGGTCTAGGTGTTCCAAAAAAAATCTTGGAAAAACCTTGAGTAAAAAAGTTAGGCAGGTTTCAAGATCATACAAATGACCATTTTTGGGGTGTAATATGTTCGCATCTGTTTTTTTTTCACAATTTTCTTCCTTTCATTCTGAAAGCATATTTATCTTAAAATATGAGATGTTACATTTTTAATTATAGAATCCAATGCTGTTTAATTTGGTAAATGGTATATAATGTTGTAGAACAAATACTTTTTATTTTAGACTAAAATAACCAAAATTGGTACCACTGTAACCAGTGATTTCACTTATTTATCTCAGATAATATTTTACTCAAAATATTCTCATGAAAATGACTTCAAGAGTCAGTCATAAACTTTGAACATTACAGGGACCTGATTATGTAATGTTACGTAATAATGCTATCCCTTTGTCAGTGGACAGTTTCAGTGTTAATTGGTCCCTTTGACAACAGTACATCACTTATCAAATCACAGTGTGGGATCAGTATATATCCAATCAACCATACCATCATGTTGCACAGTGACAGGATGTATCCCAGACATGACCCTTAATGTGTGAAATTGTCTTTGTCGCCAGTGTGACGATAGTGAAGAATTGATGATCCAGTGTGATTTTGTGATAATTGATTTCATCCCAGCATTGATGATGAAGCAGAGAATTTGTCTTCTTGGAACTGCCGTGGTGCGGCACCTACACAATACAGGAAACTTTAAAATAGATAAAATAAATAAAAGTACATATATATTATCATGTGTTTGGTAAGACACATGATATAAGAAACATGGCGAAAATAAACCATAGAAAATATTTGTTCGGTACTATCTTGCATTCCAGGGACTAGGATCGTAATTCATTTACTACCAGCACAATCCAATATAAGTTAGGTGTACACAGGCAACATATAATCGGAACGCAATATGATTATAAAGATCGCTATGATCATATAATAAACCATTCAAAAGATACGAAACATAGCTATCGGCACATAAATATATTTTTTATTACATCACCCCACCCACTAAATTCAAGCCAACAAATTTTGCATAAATGCTGAAAATTTAACGATCTAATAATCGTTTAGGATCAAACTGATATTAAATATGCAGGAAAAGTTATTCTCTTACCTTACATGAAGTTTGGATGAAATGACAGTAACATAAAAACGGTGTATTTCGATAAAAAACGACTATGACAGTTATTCAGCGCATGACCCCATACGCCGCCATTTTGAATTGCGCAATCGGAAAATCCGCTAGGGGGCGCGAAACAGGAAAGTCGTCAATTGGCTCCTTATTTAGCGCTGTTAATGACATATGTTTGTTATTAATGGATATAGGTCAACAATGGTATTTTCTGACAATAGGTGATAAGTATGTTTTTGTACCGTTTACACAATCTTAGTGAGAACACGTGGTAGCCTTTGATGGGACGTTTTATCCATTAGTAAATAATAACAGGATAAATAATAATGTTACAATTTGTTGACAATTTGATATTTTTTCTCTTCAAAATAAAAAAAAATGCTCTCGTTGACTATACTTTTAATAGTCCTTATATATCTGTCATATATATAAAATATACATACGACATATATATTTATCAATCATATATATACATATATATATTATATGTATAATGTACATGTATAGTTATTTTATAAAAATAAACTTATTTTGATCACTTTGATACCTTACTGCCTTACGACTGAGTCATGTGTATAATGGTCTTAGTTTACGGTAATTGTAATATCTGATGCATGTCTTAAAAATGGGTTACAGCGATCTTATCAAATAAATCGGCAAAAAATCTTTGTTCAACTTTGAGGTACTCAAAAATATATTTATCATGAACCGATTTTAAAAAAAATAACATTTTCTGAAAGATGGGAGCTTTAATCTTAATATGATACAAGAAAAATAAATCGGAAAATAAAAAAAATAGACCCTAGGCCCTAAAATTAGGACCCCAAAATGAGCGACAATTTTTATCAAAATTTTGATGAACTTCACATGGCTCAAAAACATATTTTCACATAAGATATATTAAATATATTTACATTTTCTGAAAGCTGAGGGCTTTGCGTTTAATTTGGTGTATATTTTATAAAAAATGATTGGGAAATAAAATTAAAACCCTAGGGCTGTAAAATCAATTATTTTTTTCTTATTTCCCAGCACTAGGGCCAGATCTGGTCGAAATCCGGGCAGGATTCCGCCCGCGGGATCTCAAGACTGTTTGTATTCTGAACTCCTCACATTTTTTCTTTCGATGCATACTTCACGTATAATTTAATTTTTAAATAGATCAAAACATCAGGGATTTGATACATTGTTTTGTACAGTCCATGAAAATATCGAAATTGACTTATTATTTTCATAACATTGTTGCGCAAATACTTATTTAGTGTTTATTTATTGTCACTATTTATGTTCGCTGAATAACACTACTTAAGTTTAAAGTTACGATTTTATCTTTATTCATGCAATTATATTTCATTCAAATGTTTCGTTTTTATGAAAATGCAATTTTAAATGTCAAATCAATTTGGAGCATTCTCGTTCTATCAGATTCTAGATTATATCGTATACATAACTAATGCATCTTGAAAACAATATAGTCACTAATTAATTGGTATTTCATGACACTCTATGTTAATCTCAGTATCGAGACATGTTTTGATAATGTTCAATCAAAACAAGTCTACAATCAGACACACTATGAAGTGTTGTTGTGCAATATTATGTGACAAGGCTGTCTCACATTCTTGACGCCTATAAGGAAGAAATATTTTATACATCATATCACAGAAGTGGGCCAATATACCCTAGACCATATGTGACTGGTGCAATATGTTAATTAACAATGTACAACTTACAACAAGTATTTAATAGAAAGGAGGAGTCCTGATAGCTGTGACAAGGATCCTATTGAGTCAGAAACAGCCTGATCTCAAAACAGATTGTAATATCTGTTGGGCCAAATTGAGTATACTTGATTCCCGCAATATCTATGTCGGTTCATTCTACAAGTCCCATGAAAATGGCCCAGATGAGTTATCTCAGTTATGGTTGTGCTTGCAGAGAATCCCCAAAACAGCATTATATGGCTTGCAGGTGATCTTAATATGCCCGACATAGACTGGTCATCAGAATCTCTCAAGAACTCCTGTAAATTTAAAGCTTTGTATGAAAACTTTCTTGAAAATATTGCTAGTCTCAATCTTGAGCAAATGGTTAAAATTCCCACAAGAAATAATAATGTCCTAGATTTATTCCTTACTAATCTACCCTCCCTGGTATTGAATGTCAAATCCCTCCCTAGCTTAGGAAATTCCGATGATGATGATGATGATGATGATATCATCTTCCACGAATTAATCATAAATAGAGGTCGTTCAGCTCAACCTAAAAGGAAATTCCACTGTTATAAGAAGGCCTACTGGTTAAAAATGAAATCTGAATTGAACAAATTTTCTAGGGAGTTCTGGGACTGCAAACATACAGACCCAAACATGACCTGGACTGACTTTAAGCATGAACTCCATAGACTCTGTGGCTTGTATATACCAACTAAAATTACCAAACATACACAAAATCTCCCCTGTGTTACTACTGACATATTAAAACAAATACGGAAACGAGACAAAACTTGTAAAGAAAAATGTAGTTCCTAAATCCAATCCCCACTTTAAGACTTTAAGTGTGATCATCCAAAGAAAAATTCAAGACTCGTATTGGTCATACTTAGAGTCAGTTATATTCAACAAGGATTCTCAACCAGGTCATGAATGTCTAAATCATTTAAATAACAAAGTTATTATCTAGTATCTAAAAACAAAATAAACATAATATTTGTTACTTTTTTAGTTTCATTTGATTATTTATAATTATTCTATATAGTGTGACATTTCCCAATTTGTCCAAAATGTCATGAAAATTCCCAATTCTGGGGGTCGGGTCATGTTCCCAAAATGCTGAGAAGAAACATTTAAAATCTTTCAATAATGATCGGACATTCGGAGCGGCTGGGACAGAATTTTTGCTGGACCATACGTAATTTTGGCAGTCGGGTCCGTCGGACCAGCTTTTTTCAGAATATCTGGGTCATTGTCTAACTCTCCATTTTCAAAGTATTAACTTTAGTTATTAATATGGAATTGTATATACACAGGCTTCTCGAAACGGTTGGAATATTTGCCTGACATTTGGTCAGACAAAGTTAGAATTTCTGTCTGACCAAATGAAAATTGTCTGACCTAATACATTACAAATTAGTGATGAATGCTGTAAATCGTGCCAGACTGCCAGACATCTGGGCCGGCACTCGCTGAAAAGTTAATGGACCAGCTCAAAATTTGCCTGACATGTCTGACGGTCTGGCATCTTTCAGGAAACCTGCATACATAACATGGTTTGTTTCAAGGTTTAAACTTCTCCTACTTTGTAAACATTACATGACATAACCCATGGTTTCCAGCGGATGTTATAAACATATCATATGAGGATGTCTGTGCCTTGAAAACTTACAAAAACGAAATATAGCGATTATACATTTAGTTTATTACACATACCTGACTTTCATGTTCTTGACTGTAATTGATTTAATTTTGGGATGCAGGAATGAGCTTGAAGCTGGAAAAATCACTCGGCTATTTGAGCTTTGTTCTGAAACAACGGACTCAATACTGCATTGAACTCCCAGACTCCCCTTCTAGTTTTAGTAGCTTACTGGCTACATGAAAACATTTCTACACCCCTGTCTACACAAATATTATAATTATCATTGATTTACTTAGATTGTATACATGTATTACCAAGTTGAATTATATCTTTTAGGGTATTTACTGACAGCTGGTCTGAAAATAAGTGGTCATTATAATAAGGTGGTCACCATGTGAGGTTTTATTGTAATCACATTGAATTTTACTGATTTGTGTTTGGGGTTTATTAGTTCTGAACCTATTTGTTTTTCATATATTTTCAGATAACCATGGACATCTATTTATTAACAATGTATGTATCTTTAGAGCAAGAATTGGCTATCCGTGAACTATTTGTGTGTAATGGATGGCATTTCAGTAAAAAAGAAGGTAATTAATTAGTAACAATTGAATTCTAGGTTGATGTCAAAGTCATATTCATAATATTAAAAAAAGTACCAGAAGCCCTTTTTGTTAAGAGAGCTCAATGAATTTTTTCTAGGCTACTTGTCCTGCAGGACAACCAGCTCAGAATTTTAAATATTCTACAGCGATTTCAACTCATCCTGAGTCAATTTCTGCTTGTAATTACGAGTGAATGAGTATATTTGTCAAGCCCTGGTTAAAAGTTATGTTTTATGAAAATAAAAAATGATAAATAGTCGAGCCCAATGGCATGAAGACTAAGATGAGGGAAAAAATATCTTGCGAGTTCAAAATTCATGAATTTATTTAAGATTTGCAAAATACTATTGAATTCTAATCAGAATAAGATATGGATGACATTCTGTCAATGTGAATATTCTTTAATTGGTTTTGTTGTTGTTTTTCTTCAGATTCCGATTGTGAAACTGTAGGAAAGTATAAAGATTGGCCTAAGACATGTGCAGTGTGTACAAAATTAGTTATAGAAAATAGTAGACATAAACCATCAAGTGATGATCCCAAAAGTTCAGAAGAAGATCATATTAAGTCCTCCCCACATCAAGAAATATTTTCTGATCTTCAGGACTTTGTAGAAGCTACTCTGAATGCTGCTAGTGCAAGTTATGATAAACTTCCCAAAAATAATGGAGTTACAGAAAAGGTTGATGCAGTTAACAGTAATTTAGTTTCTAAAGTCAGTGATTGTCTAAATAGCACAAATGACTGTGTAGACAACATTGATGATAGTGCTGTTGAAATGGATGAAGATGTTACTAAGGAACATGACTCTGATTACAGTTTAGACCAATGTCAGATTGAAGGAAATTCCAATGCACAAAATGATGAACTTGATGAATCTGGTCTGTGTGTATCATGTAAAACTGATAAAGGTATTAGTGAATGTATTGATGAAATTAAGCAAGATTTTGGAAAGTCAAATGTTGTAAAGATAAAATTAGAACCGGAAACAGCCAAAGTGGAGGACTTTGAAGGAAAAAGTTCTTTTGAAAATGACAGTAAACAAATATCTAAATCAGGCATTATCAATATTACAAAAACACCGATGGAGGAATCAAATAAGCGTGTAGCAAAATTGAAAAGGATAGCTTTGAAACAAACTTCATGCGATAAGTCCAAATTGATTGTAGGAAAGGCATGTAGGGTAGGAACATTTTATTGCAGTGAATGTAAGAACACATACCGTTTACTTGGTGCATACAAAAATCATAAACGTAATGGTAAATGTAAATTTGAATGTGAGCATTGTGGTAAGTTATTCACATCACGTTATTACGCTAATTACAAGTGCCACTTAAAGAACCATGTAAAAGATCGATCTCACACTTGTACAGTCTGTAATAAATCATACAGTGATTTGCATACTTTAAATATTCATATGAGAAAACACTCTGGCAACCGTCCATATATGTGCCAGCATTGTGGTCTTCAGTTTTATTCTTCTTCACATTTACTGAGCCATGAAAACAGTATACATTGTGAGCCGCCAGGCAAATATCAGTGTGAAATATGTGACGCTAAACTAAGCACTCTAGGAAACTTGAGAGTCCATCAAAATGTAGTCCATGCTGAAGAGCGTCCTTTTACCTGTGAAATCTGTGGTAAATCGTTCAAGACACAGAAAACATTGGAGCAGGTTCATGCTAAAGTTCATTTAAACGTTTTTCCATTTGTATGTGATTATTCTGGCTGTGGTAAGAAATTCAAGCGCTCAGGAAGTTTTACAGAACATGTTCGTAGGCATAAAAATCAACGTTCCCATTTCTGCAAGAACTGTGGGAAAGGATTTTACACCAAGAAGGACTTGTTGCTACATACCAGGGTTCATACAGGCGAGAAACCATATAAATGTGAGGTATGTGAATATAAGTGTGCTTTGTTAGGTAACCTCCAAAAACATTTAAAGACACATGTGACATGAGATTATGTTTCCATAGTAGCGTTTTTGTCTCCTTTTGGGGAAAGATGATGGGGCCCTTCTAAACAAAATAGAAAATAGCATCTTTAGGGAAATAAAAAATAATATGAAAAAGAACACATTACATGTCCTCTAGAGCTGTATGTTAATATTCAACACACTGACCTCACTCTTAAAAAGTTTCTTTCCATTCTCTGGTCTGTCATGAAATATTGTCAGACACAAGCAGATGCCTGTAAATAGCGCCTGCTATAAAAAAAACCTGTTTATACCCATGAATTTATTTTGAAACTCAAGAATTTAACAAGGATTTGAATTTACCCGAGAACTCATATACAGCATATATGTTAGAGCTAGAGATGCTGGTTTAACTCTTTGCCTCATATTACCTCATTTCTACACATCTCTAGCAGTCAACATTTGAAAACATTGTGGCAAAAGAACCCATTGTTTTTGAGAAGCATTGGCTTCTTTTGCCTCAATGTTTTCCACTCTGTCAAAGAGAAATAACCCAATTTTCTTAAATAAATTGACGTTTTGTATATTAGCTTTGAATTTGGAAGAGTGGAAAGTATGATTATGAGGCAAAGGATTAAGTTCATTTGGTAAGTTGTTGATGTGATAGCATGTATGAGAATGTTAACTTCATACTTAATGTATGACAACTCATGTATAACAACGTTAGAGTTAGACAGTTATACACCATGTTCGTTAAATGTCATCAAGACAATTGTTAACTTTTTTTATTATTTTTTTCGGAATTCTTAGTGTTTTATGAACACTTTATGTTTGGTTTAAAGCCACTGACATATATATATATATATATATATATATATATATATATATATATATATTGGTTGAATTTTTGACCATTTTTCAGACGTTTTTACTGCCAGAGCTAATATATATTTGTGATTCACTATGATATTGTTTAAGTTTAAATGTACACTAGTGTCAAATTTATGTTTTAGCTCAAGGGTTTGACTTAACACTAACATTCAGGTATATTCACCTGTCCTGTATTTTTTACTTGTAATCTATGTAGGACATAGAACAAATCAGTTATTTACTCAGGTAAACCAGTCCAGAAAACATATTTTTAAAGATGCTATTCATACTATTGTAGTACATAAAAAGCTTAGCAATTCATGTTTACAAGATAAATTGTGTTACATTTCATTTTTTATTTGGTATAATACCAGGGCTTTTTTCAGGTAGGGGAAGGGGCCTTTTTCTTAAATTTGAGGAAAAATAACATGGTATTTTTGCAAAAAGGGGAAGAAAAAAACTTGATGTTAAACTGTTTATTTGGGGGAAAACTGCATGATTTTAAAGAATTTTAGTCAGGGAAGACACCTATTAATGGCACCTGCTTTCGAAGTTGAGTTTGAACTATTCAAATGACACTTTGAATGGATAGTTCGGATGTCTTCTCTTGCTCCTAATTACCCAACAGACCACCCCTTATTCAGTAATGACAGAAAAAAGAACATTGGTGTTTATAAAGATGAGCTTGGAGGGATACCTATGAAAGAATTTGTGGGTAAATTTCAGTGCTTAAATAATTAAGAACAAAAAGAAACAAGCATATCACTAGCATATATCAATAACACTTATGATATTAAAAATCCATGTCAGTAAGCAAAAAAATCAATCAAGGTATATGTATTAATCTTCACATGAACGAAACTAATCACTAAAATAATGTTAAATTCAAAGTCAAAATGATGGTCAGAAAAGTCTAACAGTGGCGTCATTGTCTCAAAAATATTCCTGTATGATTGTTTACCAGCTGATGGTAGAGTGTCATTACTGACTAATGTTGTTAACATCTGTTTTAGCACCGACGGTGCCGGAAATGATGGGGTATTTGACAATTGTAGCTGTTGTCTATTGGTTGGTGTAACCACTGGTTGTCTATTTGCCGGTGAAATAGTCTTTGGTTGAATTGTTACAAGCGGTAGAGCATCTAGTCTTTGTTTTTTTACCGCTGGTTCATTTTCTTTGTCAATCTCTGCTTTCCTTTTGACTGGATTCTGAAAAAGCATCGGAGTAAATAATATTGTTTTTTACTATTTTAATGAATATTATGCTTAATAATATTCAGTTTTGGGAAATATATAACTTCTATACAGTCTCAAAGTGCACACGAACTTAACACATAGTATACACAATGTCACTAAAAACTGACAAGACCAATTTAACATGATGTTTAGTTAAGAAGAAATGTCGTTTCTCATTCACACTGTATGTGTTTAGATGTATTAATTTTCTGGATTTCAACAAAAATATTTCATAAAATGTTAATAATAATGATTAAGATAATCTTACTGTTGTCAATAGATTAGCCCTCCCCTCCTGTATTAATTCAGGAGCTAACTCTTAATAGCTCCTGAAAGTCTGTGAGCTCCATGCTCACGCTTTCCTTTTTCCTATCATCTGCCAAATGGTCATACATGTTCTGGTAGAACTGGTTCATTGTGACCTTACACCGACCATAACCAAACTTTTGACTAACTCCTGTAACTTCTCCTGAATCATTGCCAACCATTCTGAACATTTTTTAAGCCATGAGTAATTCTATCATGAAAAATGATTTGTGGAAAAATGCACGCCTTTTATATAGGATTTGAACCCCGCACATTGAAAGCATTGAAAATTGGCGCCGATCTATTGATTGGTTAACTATTGTGCACCAACGTTGTCATAAGACAAGATCATGGAATTTTCCGAAATATCAAAGGTTGTTATAGTTTTGTCAGGTGTGCATTGTGTGTTACAGCTGTTTTAGCTTTGTCATATGTCCATTATTTGTGTCGTGGTTAACCCAACTTCATACCTTGTAAGGGTCAGTATGTTCTTTTACAGGATATGTGAAGCATTATTTTTTCCAATAGATTTGTCTTAATTTAGGAGCTAACTCTATTAGCTCCTGAAAGTCAGTGAGTTCCATACTCATACTTTTCTTTCTCCCCTCATCCATTAAATGAACATATACGTTCCGGTAAAACTGGTTCATTGTGACCTTATACCGACCATAACCAAACTTTTGACTAACTCCTGTAACTTTTCCTGAATCATTGCCAACCATTCTAAATACTTTTTAAGCCATGAGTAATTCTATCTTTCAAATGACACTTTGAATGGATAGTTTGGATGTCTTCTCCTGCTGGCCTAATAAAGTATCCAAACTTCCTGATAGTTTTCGTGTCCTTATCCACTAATCACTAAAATAATGTTCAATTCAAAGTCAAAATGATGGTCAGAAAAGTCTAACAGTGGCGTCATTGTCTCAAAAATATTCCTGTATGATTGTTTACCAGCTGATGGTAGAGTGTCATTACTGACTAATGTTGTTAACATCTGTTTTAGCACCGACGGTGCCGGAAATGATGGGGTATTTGACAATTGTAGCTGTTGTCTATTGGTTGGTGTAACCACTGGTTGTCTATTTGCCGGTGAAATAGTCTTTGGTTGAATTGTTACAAGCGGTAGAGCATCTAGTCTTTGTTTTTTTACCGCTGGTTCATTTTCTTTGTCAATCTCTGCTTTCCTTTTGACTGGATTCTGAAAAAGCATCGGAGTAAATAATATTGTTTTTTACTATTTTAATGAATATTATGCTTAATAATATTCAGTTTTGGGAAATATATAACTTCTATACAGTCTCAAAGTGCACACGAACTTAACACATAGTATACACAATGTCACTAAAAACTGACAAGACCAATTTAACATGATGTTTAGTTAAGAAGAAATGTCGTTTCTCATTCACACTGTATGTGTTTAGATGTATTAATTTTCTGGATTTCAACAAAAATATTTCATAAAATGTTAATAATAATGATTAAGATAATCTTACTGTTGTCAATAGATTAGCCCTCCCCTCCTGTATTAATTCAGGAGCTAACTCTTAATAGCTCCTGAAAGTCTGTGAGCTCCATGCTCACGCTTTCCTTTTTCCTATCATCTGCCAAATGGTCATACATGTTCTGGTAGAACTGGTTCATTGTGACCTTACACCGACCATAACCAAACTTTTGACTAACTCCTGTAACTTCTCCTGAATCATTGCCAACCATTCTGAACATTTTTTAAGCCATGAGTAATTCTATCATGAAAAATGATTTGTGGAAAAATGCACGCCTTTTATATAGGATTTGAACCCCGCACATTGAAAGCATTGAAAATTGGCGCCGATCTATTGATTGGTTAACTATTGTGCACCAACGTTGTCATAAGACAAGATCATGGAATTTTCCGAAATATCAAAGGTTGTTATAGTTTTGTCAGGTGTGCATTGTGTGTTACAGCTGTTTTAGCTTTGTCATATGTCCATTATTTGTGTCGTGGTTAACCCAACTTCATACCTTGTAAGGGTCAGTATGTTCTTTTACAGGATATGTGAAGCATTATTTTTTCCAATAGATTTGTCTTAATTTAGGAGCTAACTCTATTAGCTCCTGAAAGTCAGTGAGTTCCATACTCATACTTTTCTTTCTCCCCTCATCCATTAAATGAACATATACGTTCCGGTAAAACTGGTTCATTGTGACCTTATACCGACCATAACCAAACTTTTGACTAACTCCTGTAACTTTTCCTGAATCATTGCCAACCATTCTAAATACTTTTTAAGCCATGAGTAATTCTATCTTTCAAATGACACTTTGAATGGATAGTTTGGATGTCTTCTCCTGCTGGCCTAATAAAGTATCCAAACTTCCTGATAGTTTTCGTGTCCTTATCCACTAATCACTAAAATAATGTTCAATTCAAAGTCAAAATGATGGTCAGAAAAGTCTAACAGTGGCGTCATTGTCTCAAAAATATTCCTGTATGATTGTTTACCAGCTGATGGTAGAGTGTCATTACTGACTAATGTTGTTAACATCTGTTTTAGCACCGACGGTGCCGGAAATGATGGGGTATTTGACAATTGTAGCTGTTGTCTATTGGTTGGTGTAACCACTGGTTGTCTATTTGCCGGTGAAATAGTCTTTGGTTGAATTGTTACAAGCGGTAGAGCATCTAGTCTTTGTTTTTTTACCGCTGGTTCATTTTCTTTGTCAATCTCTGCTTTCCTTTTGACTGGATTCTGAAAAAGCATCGGAGTAAATAATATTGTTTTTTACTATTTTAATGAATATTATGCTGAATAATATTCAGTTTTGGAAAATATATAACTTCTATACAGTCTCAAAGTGCACACGAATTTAACACATAGTATACACAATGTCACTAAAAACTGACAAGACCAATTTAACATGATGTTTAGTTAGGAAGAAATGTCGTTTCTCATTCACACTGTATGTGTTTAGATGTATTAATTTTCTGGATTTCAACAAAAATATTTCATAAAATGTTAATAATAATGATTAAGATAATCTTACTGTTGTCAATAGATTAGCCCTCCCCTCCTGTATTAATTCAGGAGCTAACTCTTAATAGCTCCTGAAAGTCTGTGAGCTCCATGCTCACGCTTTCCTTTTTCCTATCATCTGCCAAATGGTCATACATGTTCTGGTAGAACTGGTTCATTGTGACCTTACACCGACCATAACCAAACTTTTGACTAACTCCTGTAACTTCTCCTGAATCATTGCCAACCATTCTGAACATTTTTTAAGCCATGAGTAATTCTATCGTGAAAAATGATTTGTGGAAAAATGCACGCCTTTTATATAGGATTTGAACCCCGCACATTGAAAGCATTGAAAATTGGCGCCGATCTATTGATTGGTTAACTATTGTGCACCAACGTTGTCATAAGACAAGATCATGGAATTTTCCGAAATATCAAAGGTTGCTATAGTTTTGTCAGGTGTGCATTGTGTGTTACAGCTGTTTTAGCTTTGTCATATGTCCATTATTTGTGTCGTGGTTAACCCAACTTCATACCTTGTAAGGGTCAGTATGTTCTTTTACAGGATATGTGAAGCATTATTTTTTCCAATAGATTTGTCTTAATTTAGGAGCTAACTCTATTAGCTCCTGAAAGTCAGTGAGTTCCATACTCATACTTTTCTTTCTCCCCTCATCCATTAAATGAACATATACGTTCCGGTAAAACTGGTTCATTGTGACCTTATACTGACCATAACCAAACTTTTGACTAACTCCTGTAACTTTTCCTGAATCATTGCCAACCATTCTAAATACTTTTTAAGCCATGAGTAATTCTATCTTTCAAATGACACTTTGAATGGATAGTTTGGATGTCTTCTCCTGCTGGCCTAATAAAGTATCCAAACTTCCTGATAGTTTTCGTGTCCTTATCCATTCATCGTGACATATCACAGTATAATGATCCTTTCACAAATGGGGACATTTTGTCTAGGGCCAGGTCAGGGATTGTAATGAGTCAAGTTCTGTATTGGGCTATTCACATTTTTTTTCTTTTGTTCATTTTCTATGTGTGATTTCAATGTGAGTTTAATGCAGAAGATGACTATCTTTTGATGAGGGTGTAATTAAATTCAGCATGATGCTATGAGTTATTTCCTCTGGACATGTTTTGTATTCTTCCTTTTACTGCTTGCATGAATTTTCTCTTTGCTTATAAATTAATATAATTGGCAGTCGAATTACCACATAAATCCAAAGACTTATATTTATTAATCTTTCAGTACATGATATGAAAGATCCGTTAAGGCATTGGTGTCGTAGATGTAGTTGAGGTTGTCAATGTTGGCATCGTTGTTGTTACCATCATTGTGGTTGAGTTTGCAGTCGTTGCAATATTCACACATTGTTGGTGATAGTGTCAGTGAACTATCGTTAGGTAGTAACGTTGTAATGTCCACTTTACAGATAGAACAAGTACTACGCTGTCGATCTAAATATACTAAACCAAAGAAGAAACAATACCTAAAGAACAACAACGTCAAATTATTATATCATAATTGTATTATTAGATTATTATAATATGATTATTATTATTATACGATGATTATATCATAGAGGAAGAACATAGAGAAGGAACAAATAGTAAAATAAAGAGAATAAAAGATGCGCGCGGAGTATAAATCTAGAGTCCTTAGTAATCTAGGAACATATCATCCTCGAAATTAAAGTTCTCCGTAAATGTGTGTTCATCCAGAACCTGTTTCTCCTCAGATGTATCATTTGTTCCTCTATATCATAGAGGAAGAGCATAGAGAAGGAACAAATAGTAAAATAAAGAGAATAAAAGATGCGTGCGGAGTATAAATCTAGAGTCCTTAGTAATCTAGGAACATATCATCCTCGAAATTAAAGTTCTCCGTAAATGTGTGTTCATCCAGAACCTGTCTCTCCTCAGATGTTGTCGTCGCGGTGAAAGGTAGCGAGACACTTGGTGAGAAATTGGCCGTATGTTAGTCGTACTTGCGGAAATGGGTCTTGGTGGAGCGCTTACCGGAGGAGAAATTGGGTCCGTTTTGGGCAGGGTTATAGCCGTATCCACCGAAAGAGGTTTTAGCGGGGTGTTCAGCAACGACTTCAGTACTTGAGGTTTGTTAGATGGCGTTGGTGGTTACTGCAGTCTTCGCTCGTGCCGGAGTATTATACGGCGTAAATCTCCTCCTTATGTCCTGTTAATAAATACGAAAATGCGTGTAAATAATTAGGATTTTGAACACATTTTTTTGTATCTGGTCCATGTAATGAATAAAACGGTAACCGCTGTTATCATTATAATTGTTATAAAAATGTATTTAACCATGTTTGTCGAAGGTAGTTGATTGTAAGGCGATTTAAGAGTTGTACCTTCTACGACACGGGTTCCTTCTGTTGTCGGTTCTTGTACTTGGGTAGAGTACGCAATTTGTTGATCGTGAATGGAGCTTCTGTAGTCTGTTGTAGACGATGGATCCAAACCGGATACCCGGGTAGACGTCTGTCTATGTTGCTGTAAAATAAGAATATGTAAATTTAGGGGTGTAACGATAGCTGATGTTTAATCAGTTTACTATGGCATAGTTTTTGAAATAAGTATCTCTCAATCATGGATAGACACAGTTGTATAATATCTGTCAACACTGTTATGATACAACCAACCATAAACAATAAAAATCGTCGCCGTAATTCTAAGAAGACGTATGTCAAATTTGAAGGTTTTGGAAAATCGAAAAAAACTGAATTTCTTAGACATTTGTGCGTAGATCATAATGAAATTTGGTGTCGGAACACTAGTTTATAATGTCTTTAAAACTGTATGATCGAATACAATGACAATCATTACATTTTCATTTGAAATAACATACGATATTTTGGAACAAGATTGTCTCTTCTAATGGGAAGTATAAATGAAATACAACATTTTGTAATTTGATAACGTTTTAATTCAGAACTTATACGACCTTTCGTAAGAACAAAATTTAGTTTTCAAGCACATAAATTGAGCGTAACAAAACATTTCAATAATAAAAGATCTTCGATATGACATTATATCAAAAATTGAAACTTTACCAGCCTATGAGCTAATCAATAAATTGATCTATCTATGTATCAAGTGATTTTACCACCGACTTAGGGTTTTTTCAACATCCAACATAGTTCTAAGCTATTATCGTCCGATTTACTGTCAAAACTGTGATGAATAATGCAAATGGTATATCTTGTGAAGTTAAGCATAGAATGGCTCGAAGGCAGTGAAAAATCAAACACAAAACATAATAAATATTTAAAAGGACGTGCCCCTTCGGAACTTCAAAACGTATCAACTCACAACACGAACCTTCTTTGATTCGACTTGACAAACAAAACAATACACTAAATTTTAAAGTAACAATACAGCATTGAATACAACAAATTTGTGTCTGGATTTTAGCAGTTAAGCAGTTAGTGTGAGATATTAACTTAAGGTGTTTTAATGCGACAGAGTCATCCAAAAATAACAACACTAACACATTTTTCACAATAGTGGTCAACTTATAGCTCTATTACTCAGCGTATTTTGGTTTATATGCTCCGTACTACTCTGATCTTCTACAGAAGTTTATTGGATTTAAACTGTGCGCACACAGATTGATATTCGACATATTCGTTCTTAATTTTCATCATGTAATAAATTGTCATAGAAACCATGATAATCTTTTGGTAACACCGATTTAAGCTGTTGTAAGTGCCAATATTTAGTGGTTTTGATTTTTGCAGGTCTGTTAAAGGCTTCAAGTTCAACACGTTCATTCGCAGCTAAGCGTGTTGCGCGCTTTGGTACTTCGAGGTATTCACCAGAATGGTGCAACTTATATGTAATAACACCAGAGGGTTTATACTGCAGTGCTCTTATATCAGTAACCACAGGATCGCCTATATTTAGGCCAGGTCTAATCGAGCTGTAATTTCTTAGTGAACTGTACTTTTTAAAAAAAGCATATGTCAAATATTTCACTTCGTATGGCTTTTCAAGCCTAGCTCTCTTAATAAGCTCAACATAGTTAACTGGTACATGAATGTCTTTCCTTCTTATAATTCTCTCAATAGTGCTGTGTACGCTATCTACTTCCATTTGGGTATGCCCCTTTTCCAGAAATTTTTGGGTTATTGTTACATTACATTCAATGGACATTGATAACAGAGCGTTTGCTAAAGTGACATTTCTATTCTGGTAACAGCAACCATCACTGAATATAACAATTTCATTTAAACCTGGTTCCACCAGTGACTTGACATGATCAACGAGACATGACGCAAAGGCATCTGCAGTTAAACCAAATTCGCCCTCGTGCCAGAAATAGCATGTAACATCCCTAGTAGCTACATTGTACACAGTGTAATTGTGACAGGTTAGTTTCATTTTATAATAAAAGCTACTTGCTTGCAATTTAGGTGACAACAAAGTAGACTGCATGTCCACAGTTATAACTTTGACATTATTGTTCCCTAAAGCTGTAGTTTTATCTTTGACTTTCTCTTCTCTAGCCTCATCTTTTCGTTTTAAGTGTTCTGTGTAAACATCCTCAGTTATATTTCCCGCGTTATACCCACAACAAAGGTCACATTGATCCTTACAAGGTCGAAACAATGCTAGATTAAGATCATCAAAAGCTCTTTTAAAGCTTTGAATGCAAACATGCTCGGTGTGTGATTCGATGCAGTGTTGTTTATAAACATTGAACAGATTTTGCATTGACTCAAATATTGGTTCCGGATACTCTTTTGAGCTTGAAGAACGACAGTAATGCGAAGGCATTTTTGGAAGATCTTTTAAAAAACTCCTTGCCTTTATCATATTTTCAGAAGTACATTTTTTGTTTGCTCGACTGTTATTTGACCTTTCACCCATTTCATTTAGCCATCCATACATCATACGTTCTCCAATTCCTAGAGTTGATAAAAACAAGTCTTTGCATACATTGAACTGTTGTCCTTCAATTTTCAAATTATACTTGAATGTCTGTGTTTTTCTGCTACCTCCTACCAATGATTGTGGGACACAGATATCAACTAAACCTCTAACATACATCCGTTTCTCATCCCAATTCATATTATTCCAAAAGTTATCAAACATTTTCTGTCTTTGATACTCAGGTAATTGAAAGCACATTTTACTTTTCTCGCATCTTTTTGAACAATTTCTCTTACATATTATTCTTTCTTTTCTTTCAACGATGAAAGTGTTTTTCCCTTCATTACTTTTTGCAATGCCTTTATACGGTTTTCCCTGCATGCGCTTTTTCTTTTGTATATTCTTTTCCCAACTATCTAGATCACCTTTACCGGGCTTTGCCCTTGCTTTGTTATTATCGACAGCTGGTTCTGTGAAATCTTCTACTTGTGATATAATTAGTTCAGGGACACTTTGAGCTTCATGGAATTGGATTTCTGTGTTATTGACTATAATTTGATTTTCAGGTATGTTGGCTTCTTGGTCTTGGTATTCTTTGTTTACAAATGACGTTTCAGTAACAGCTTCTTCAACAAGCTGATTTTCATGTTCGGCAGTATTGCGATTATTTGCTTTTACTTTATCTTGGATTACGCTATTTGGGTTAATTAAGACTGAGTCTGGGGAAAAAATATTGATTGAATTTGTATCACTTGAACCAACCACTCTTTCTATCGTATTTCTCTTTTTCTTTTTCCTCTTTCTTCCAGTTTTTATTAAAGTAATATCTGAGCTGTCTTCACTTTCACTACTTGCTACCTTCTTTTTTCTCTTGCCATCTCTAAACTCATACGCGTCCCAATCAGGATCATTCACATCATCATCTGAATTTGATGAATCATTTTCATTATCATATTCAAACTCTTCACGCGGGTGTTTATTTCATCTTTCTCTTCTTCCATTTTCTTGGCTGTCACTCAATATTTTCTGTCCCTGTGTTTGAACCAAGTCACACTTTGCTGTATCCGATGATTTTTTTGTGGAAACTAAATCATTGTTATTATCATCAATTTTTCCCCGATTCTTCTCTATTGTTTGTAACGAAAGTTGCACTAGATATTTCCTCCTAGACATTTCAAATTCAGTAATTTATAAGCTCTCTGCCTGGTTCACAAATATTACAATGGATTCCGTTTTCCCTTAGTTCATTAAGATGCGAGAAATTCAGTGCCTCATCTGGAAAAGAAGCATGTATACAATGTAAGTGGAAATAACGTCCGCAATCTTCAAACTGACATCTGATGTAGAACTGTCCGTTTGGAAGCGGTATCAGATATGGTCCCACATTGACAATATGTTGTAATATATATATTAAAGTGTTAAAATCAGGTTTATAGTTGCACACGTGACACTTGTATGTTTGCAGTTGAGTTTCATCAGTGGACTCGGTATCGCTCTCTCCCGAGTATGACATACTGCAAAGATTAAGTATTGCTTGTATCAACATAATATCTAATTCTAAAATGTCGTAAAATATTTGTTTCTAATTAGTTCTGAATGCATGTTTCATTCTAAAATGGCGTATAACGAGGAACAGCTTTGTTATACCATAACCGTAGTGAATTTATGTGCGTGTCGATTTGCAAAATTCAATACAATTAAAATAAAATTAATTAATGAAGTTTGACATGTTTTGTAGATGATAAGCAAAAAAATCTTAACCGCGAAAAATTATGTAAAATTATTGTGTGTCTTTTATTTGTGACATTTCTTTCACGAACCTGAGTTCAGCGCTTTGAAACAGACGAAAAAATTTTTTGCCGAAATCATGATACGACATTTTAGAATTACGGCGACGATATATAATTATGGTTTTAGTACATTTTATTATACATTGGTTAAAGTATTGTGATATTAAAACTAGCTAAACTAAATAAACTAAACTAAAATACATGTCCACTACTCCCATTTGTCCAAACAAAGATCCGCTTCCATCAGATCGAATATATTATCCCCTCCCCCCTGTTTTGGGGGGGATATCGGGGAATACCCTGGACTCATCACCTGAACTGGGTTGGACAATAATGTCCTTAATGCAGTGGAAGAACCGGTTTGTACCGACGTTGCCACCAATGGAACTGATATCACTGGTGTATGTGTTGGTGATGACACCAAATTCGGGAATATTGGTTGACGTGCAGCTGATGATGATGTCCTCATCGACGGAATCGGTGATACCAATTTTGTAGGCATCGATTGAGGTTGTGATGGTGTCGTTAGTGGGTGTATGGTTTTCTCCCACATACCAGTACCATTGCGCACAAGCTTGATGCGCTTCGCAGGAGGTTCATTCTCTTTCTGTAAAATAAAAGTAATTGCTCTGTAGTTCCATACAAAAGCTAAATAATCATCTAAATAACACAATTTTGAAATGTCAAGAAAGACAACCAAGTTTTGTAGTTATGTTGTAGTTTAAAACGAGTTGCTTCCCTTGAATTAATTGTAAGATACAGTTACACCACATAATATTGAATGGGTTAATATGTAGCTGATCAAATGTAACATGATAAATCTATTTTTTTAAATCTTACCATTTCTGAAGGAGTCGCAAATGCAGACTGGAGCTTCCGCTTGCGTGTCTTCTCTGATGCCTGGAAAATCAAAACAAAAACATTATATTCTTGCTTATATAAAACACATTACTAGAATATTACATTTTAAGTAGAACTGTCTGATAATTTAACAGTTTTGGTTCTCTTTATAACAATAAAATATATTCTTGTATTTGAGTGGTAACATCAGCTCCGCGAGATTTGTAATCCTGACATGCAAGGTTAGAATCCCAGTTTAGGTGGGTCATATTCTTCCATGGAAAATGACTCATAAGTCAGTTTTCCTACAACCTGGATACATTGTTGAGTTGTGAAAAGATCCCGATATACATGATAACTGAAGTACTGCTTAAAAAGGTGTAAATTCAATTGAATAAAAAATGCTTACAATTAAGATACTTACTTCCATTGTTCTCCCTCGAGTTAACAATTCGTCAGAGTTTTTGGCAAAAAACTCATATGTATCCAGATTCATAGACAAACACATATTTTTTTCTGTGTCAATTATATGCATCATGGATGCATTTTGATAACACACAACTTTCATTTTGTATTGCCCGTTTGGGTCTTTCAACACCACTTGTGGGAGTGGCTGCATCATTCTGTTGTATCCAACTTTATCCTCAAGCACAACATTTTTGTGAATTTGCGATCGCTGAATAGAGAAAAGGGAAATGCGCACCATTTATATAGTTTGAGACCTGTTCATAGAATATGTCAAGGTCTAACCCCCCCACTCAGCAGGCTAAGTGTGTTAAGATTCGCGCCATTCTCTCCGATTGGTCAACTATGGTTGACTGAAGTTGTCATAATTTATCATATGCTTGCGGTAATTTTGAGTACCATTAGTTGTTATAGTAGTATTATAATACTTAAATTAGCTACCAAATGTTGTGTCTGTGACAGAACATTTTCAATCTACGATAAACAGTATGGGAAATTCGTTCGTCATCATAATCATTTAACTGGGAAATTTATTGGTGCTGCACATAACGTCTGTAATATCAACACCCCTATTAGCTCAACTATTCCAATTGTGTTCCATAACCTCCGTAATTATGATTCCCATCTCATTATGCAATCAATCGGATTATTTAAAGACAAAAATATCAAAGTTATTGCAAACAATATGGAAAAATATATATCGTTTTCTCTTGGATCACTGAAATTTATTGATTCTCTACAGTTTATGAATTCAAGTCTTGAGAAATTAGTGGAGAATGTGAAATTAAGCGGTGATCGTTGTTTTAAGTTGTTCTTTGAAGATTTTCCAAACAAAGACCATGCGGATTTATTATTGAGAAAAGGTGTGTTCCCATATCAGTACATGGATTCCATGGAACGATTAAAGGAAAACAAATTACCACCACGTGAAGCTTTCTATTCGGATTTAACAAAACAAACTATATCAGCGGAGGATTATGAACACGCATGTAACGTGTTCCGGATCATGAAAATGCAAACTCTTGAAGATTACATGCAGAGTCGAGGTTGAAGACGAGCGTAAAAGCTCCTCCAATACTGATGTGGATGTTGAGAGCGGTACTCGCCTAAATCCATCACCCATCTTAGCCACTTTTGATGGCGGTTCATTTTCCTGATCATTCTCACCTTTTCTCTTCACACCAACCTATAAAAAAGTTAATTGTTAATTACCTAATATGCAAATTCCTCTGACAGATAATAAATATCATTATATGATTTTTGTATGTACTCATGATATATTGACATAGGATTAATCTCACTACCACACCGTCGGTCAAGACTTTCCAGCACTCAAACGTTACATAACCCAAAGACCTTGTTCGTCTAGAGCTAATATTTTCTAGTACACCCCCCGGGATTGGACGGTCAATGCGACACCTGTTTCGAGGAGGGAAACAAGCTAGGACGCCCCCATGAGGCCCAGTTTTTGCTAACCAATTTAGCTCATGTTTCTTTGAGTCAGTTTAGGCAGAAGTTAAGTTATACAATTGCGAAGTAAAATTTAGGACAAAATGGTTCATTCTTTTTGTAAAAACTTTATTAAACTAACAATATGAAACAGCAGTATAAATCACAGTTTAATTGGAATTTTCTAACAATATAACAAACAAAACAGTAAATAACATTATATAAAATACTAATCTATAAAAACTACATAATCACAGTGTACATAAAATGATTGGAATTTTCTAAGTAAAATATAAAAACAACAGTAAATAACAATATATAAAATAATAATCTATAAAAACTGTATAATCAAAGTATACATAAAATGAATGAGGTATAACTACGAAAAACTGTATAAAAGTTCACAACAAGTGAAAGTGAAAGTAAAATGGGTGAAAATGCTGATGAAAAGCTATTAGTTTGCATTGAAAAATACTGTTTGACGTCTATTTCTCAAAGGGTAACGTCTTTGACCAGTTCTAGTAAAAATATTAACAACATTTTCCATCAATTTACTGTTGTTCAGCCTTTGTCAAGTTTTAATGATAATTTTTACTAGTCGTTTGATTAGTTTACTGTGGTATAGTTTGTGAATTAAATATCTTTCAAACATGGATAAACACATTCGAATTATGTCCGTCAAAACTGTTACAACACAACCAACTACCGCAACTACACACGCAACAACCATTCCTGTAATGTATGATTAGTCATTTTTAATGTTTCCTCCTCTTTTTTGATGCCCAACCCGACCAAAACCATACACATCTTTCGCTGATTGGAATACTATCTCATCTTCTTCATCCTCCTCATGAACAGTAAATAACGCCTCTGGGTAGGAGTTTATGTTTCTTTTTTTCCCTTGTACCCGACGTCGATAGATACATATAATAACAACCAAAATGATGATGATGATGAAAAAAATGATGATGATGAGATGATATTAGACTTTGGTAAACCTGGGAAAATAGGAACATGTCAAATATTTTTTACGCTATACTCTCATAAATATCATTAGGTTCAACTGTATGATTGTAGACCATATGCCTTGATGGCTCTAAATAATTCGATGAAAAATCAGTCAATTCTGTTTGTCTTGTATTTGATCTATTAGACATGTAAATAGGGTGGGATATTATTGGTAAGTTTTGCTTGGGTTGTGAGGTGAAACAAAATATTCTTTTGTTCTGCTTTTTACACTTACACCAGTATATCAAGACCACTGACATGCATATTAATACAATTACTCCTAAGACCATGAATATGTAATAAAATAAGGATTTATCACCAGTGATGTCATCTTCTGAGGACGATGTAGATATCTGAGATAAGGTCGTATCCGAACCGATGGTAGATTTCAGAGACAAGGTCGTATCCGAACCGATGGTAGATTTCAGAGACAAGGTCCTATCCGTACCGCTGGTAGATATTTAATGAATAATGCTATTTTTGGTTGGTATAATGACTGTTTGTTCTTATTACATAAATAAATGTAAATAATCTTTGAATTCAACCCACTTTCATGACGAAACAGATAAATTTCTACTAAGTGAGTATTTCTTGTTCTAGTTTAGGAGGAAAATTCTGTTATACAACTGTAACATATAGAGTTAAAGAACAAAAAATAGTCAATTGTTTTATAACTTTTATTTAAACAAGAACAAATCTAAAATCTACTCAGTATAAACTATAACATAGTAAAACAGTAAAATAACAACCTACATAATCGCAGGTTGTTATTTTACTGTTTTACTTTGTTCTCCATCCTTATAAGCTTGGTTCTTAGCACAGTTGGCCCAGTAGTATCAAATTTCTGCTTTTTTGTAGCAGCTTCATTCTCTTTACCTTCGTAAGACATCGGTGTCTTCCTGGTATAGTTACTCTGTAACGTATTAAGCAAACACGTCTTTATTAATATATAGTTATGTTAATGTTATCATCTTAATCAATATTCAATTTACTTCATATAAGTATGTATATGACATGAAGTCAGTTAATAACAATAGATACAAAGTGTACATACATAGATTTCATTTAAAACATAATAATTTGATATCTATCAAAGCATTAAATTTTAATAAACAACAAATAAATTCTATGTTATTAAAGTATAAACAATTAATAGAATACCACATTTACAATAAACTTACCTTCTCAAGAGGAACTGTTTTCCCCTCCTTCACCAAAGCAATGGCTAACTGCGATAACTCCTCGAAGTCTGATAGTTCCATGCTGATGAATTTTTTGAGTGTATATCAAAATCCCCTTGATCATAATCCCCTTGGTTGATAAACGACATAGTGATCGAAATCCCCTCAACAGTTTTTGAGGGCCTGTGAATGCACCGTTTTTTTTTTGTATTGTAATAATACTGATCGAGAACTGACTCTTTCTGTCGTTTATCAAAATACAAATACTAGGCTTTAAATTTGTTAAGATACTTACCGTATTGCATGTGCTGTTTAAGTCACCTTTCCAAACCCGTTAACAAGTTGCTGAACAAAATATTCATGTAAAATTGGTATGTTATGTGCATAGCCAGAGGTTTATCTTTATACAAATATACTTCAACCAGGGTCTCTGTATAGAATGAAAATGACTCCCCAATGTTACATTTACTTTGTATCTTAAGGACACTGCCAACGCTCTGTTTGCATCGGGTTAACCTTGTCGGGTTAAAATTGACAGGTGTAGAGAATACCTCGACAAATCATGAGAGTCAATTTTAGGGACCGCCCATCTCATCATCAGCTGAGCAAATATGAATGAATGTGTTTACCTTGAAAGGATGGTGGCTATAAATTCATGGCCTGTTGAAGTTAGGATATAAACACCATTCATACATTTGTAACAAAACAAAGAACAATGCGTATGAATAATATACATTGGATTTATTTGTAAAGTTCATATTTGGAATAAATACATCGAGAAACAGTACATGGATATAAGCAATACATAAGATATGTACACTTAAATAAAAACACATTATTATACACAGTGTTCGACATATTTGACGAATACAGTTGATTACATAAGTTTATTCAGCATTTTGAAACAATCGACTTTCTAAGTGGTAGATGTTAAACACCATTTTGTCTCGCCATTGCTCATTTTTCATGGTATTCAACCAATCAACATTATGTAATTTCAATTTTTGTAGAGCAAAAAGTACTGGACAGATATTAAGGCTATCTACCAGGTAACCCCAACTTAACAAAATATCATCCTCGCTTACTGCAGACAATAATTTTTCAAAATACATCTCGATATGTTCTTGTGTATCATACATGATACAGGTGTGTTGAACTTGTGAGGGGTGGTCAACCTCACACCCGTAACATTCTTGCTTAACAACATTTGCAAGACATTCATATAAAGCCTTAGCATACACAAAATCAAAATATGAGTTCATTATCATAACGTGTGCTGTACTTTCATTCATTTTGAAAACGTGTTAAACAGTAAATTATTCGACCAAGGAGATTTTTCACCAAAAATGTAGGGTTGAAATCCATGTGATTTATCAATAACGTCTTCCCCTACAGTATATCCAACAATTTTCAGAAATTCACAGGAGGGTGAATGTTTAATGTGTTCTTCCCACGGATTGTCCGTTTTCTCCCACTTGCTCAATTCTATGTAACAAGAAAAACAGACGACTTTATCACCTGAACCAGAATAATAGAATCCTGCTTTGGCTAATTGGTGTTTATTAGGCTCTATCTGAGTGGACCAGGTGTCAAAGGTTGCCACTCGAACGTCGTAATACTTGTATGTCTTGTTTGACACGCAATCTGTAAAGTCCATGGATTCACTGGCTATCAAGAAAGGATTTAAGTAGGTGAACACTTTGCTTTAAGTCAGAGAGCGTTTCGAATTGTTTAACACTCAGTTTTATCTGAGAGGAACCTTTCTTTACTAAAATATTGTGCGAATGTTCAGTTTTCTTCACTGACAATGACAGTTTATTATCAATGGTACAATGAATCTGTCGACAGACTGGTGACCACTGCACAGTTTCCAAGCCGTTTTCTTCAAAATACTTTAAGGTGTCTTCTGTAAACTCAAGTTGAGCTTGTGCCATACTAAAAAAAGACAAAATATCCTTAGCACAAAAGTCATGAACTGTGTGAGTAAAGGGACGCAACAACATAAAACCATCAAATAATGGTTACAGAGTTAACTATCTTAAACATTACTTAAAACAGATTTTCAGATGCAATCATAGTAACATGTTATAATGGTTACTCAAAAGAAATAATATACGGAAAATAGTTTACACTTACCAAATGCAAAATAATCCAATGAATTCAATATCTCACAAAGTAATATTTTCCTAGCAAAGAGCTTGACATGCGGTTCAAATGATGTGTGGATGATGGAACAAAATCACCGTCTTTTTATAATCAAATTCAACCTTGACCCGATCTCAAGCTATGGGCA
This sequence comes from Lutraria rhynchaena, assembly GCA_008271625.1. NCBI lineage: Eukaryota > Metazoa > Mollusca > Bivalvia > Venerida > Mactridae > Lutraria > Lutraria rhynchaena. Next base: position 1,421,825 of record VIBL01000019.1, on the reverse strand, counting down.
TGCGCAGACATAACCTAATTGGACTGACCTCAATTCAACCTTGACTCATACGCATGCGCAGTCGGTAACCTAGTTTGGACTTCTACTTAAATTACCCTGATGAGGTCAAGGGCGATCTACTTACCCGGGGACATGTGGTGAGGTCAAAGACCTAGCTTAAGGTGACCTACTTACCAGGATGAACCGCCGGAACCGCCCGAAGTACCACTAGTTTGCTACTACTGCTCTGAATCTTCTTACAATCTACAGCTTTATGACCTCTACCCTTACATTTGAAGCAACGAATGCCTCTTGCATAGTCTATCTCCATAGGTTCGGGACCCTGACTTGAGTTATTGCGGCTAGATGGTTGAAACCTTTGGGTATATTGACCTCCCGCAACAGAAATTCTATATTTCAAATTGAACTCATTTGTTGCAATCTCAGTTGCTTGCCTAAATGTAACTGGGTTTTTACGTAGGATAGTCAATTTCAATTGGTCATTGGTCGAGCCATTGACAAAGATATCTACTAATTGAGCTTGAGCTTGTACGTCATCAATATCTTGAAACCCCTCATCTGCTAGAGACATGATTCATTCTACATATAATTGAACATTTTCGTTTGGGCGCTGCTTGGTTTGCCTCAGTAATGTCAGGGCTAAGTGTTGGTCTGTTACGTCACTGGAACGTTTCGCCAACTCTTTCTTTTGTGGCGTACCCCGTCGCCCGTAGCACACACAGCACGCGCGAGCGGAATAGCCGTGGGGTTCTCTGTCTTCGCGGAAACAATTAATGCGTGTATATGTGTATATAAATATAGTTATGGTACAACAATACACTTGTTTGTCAGGGGCCGACACCACTGGCTATTAGGGGTTAGCCAGAACCCTAGTCAATCAAAGATGATAATAGTTGCAAAATAACAAAAACAACTGACCGGTTCAAAATATAGTTTAATTTCTAGCCTTTAAACAAAAATAGGAATGGTCCAAAATAAAAGAACTTGATCTAAGAACAAGCACTACCTGTCGATCTAAATATACTAAACCAAAGAAGAAACATATAAGACGAAGATTCGCAGTTTTACTATTACTCAATGTGTTAATCAAAACATGTTTCTTCTTTGGTTGAGAATAACAGATAACGATCATTGTACGCACCAATATTCTCGAGGAAACAATATCTACAGAACAACAACGTCAAATTATTATATTATAATTATATTATAAGACTATTATTATTATAAAAATATACGCACTGAGTAATATAAAAAATATACACTGAATAATATAAAAATATACACACTGAATAAAATGTTATAATTCAGTAGTCGAAAAACATGTCTTCTTCGAAATTAAAATCTTCGACGAAGGCATTCTGATAATGTTCCGTAGATGTCGACGCATACGGAGTCGCGATCAATGGTGGTGATATTGGTTCGGTTTTGATCGGAGTCATATCATCATCCACGGAAAGCGGTTTTATCGGGGCGCTCGTCGCCGACTTCGGTATCTGACTTTTTACAGATAATGGCGTCGGTGCTGACACGTTGATGTTGTTTGTAGTCGTCGTTCTATGAAAAGTATACGGTAAGTTAGTCGTTGAAACGGGTCTTGGAGTCGTTTTAATCGGAAGAGAGGAAATTGACCCCGTTTTCTGAGTGGTTATAGCCACATCCGGTTTCAGCGGGGCGTTCAACAACATTCCGAGCATTGAATTTTTTTCCGATACTGACGGTGGTCCTGACACGTTGATAGCGTTGTTAGTCTTTGGCCTAGGATGATTGTACGGTACGAATCTCTTCTTTTTGTCCTGTAAATAAAAAATAATAATTAGGATTTCGAACTCTGTATATATTGAAATAATACATATTTTTTAAAATTACGGGACTATGACGAGTAACAACAATATATTTTACAGTTTGTAACCCGTACTTAATGTGGTGCAGTATAAATTCCGATTTTCTAGTTCAGAATGATCGGAACTAGTACCAATGTTTTTAAGGGATATAAATATTACCGACATAGCAACAACTACCTAATTAAAATGTGGAAGAATATAAGACAAATAATACAACATGAACACGTGATGATAGCATCATAATAACAAAGACGCGAAATATGAGCACTTACTTCCGCAGGTTTTTCTGATGCCAGTATATTATTACTAGCTTCTTTATAAACGCTAAGTGGTATCGAAATATATTTGTCCATTTGTTTGTCCACGATGTGGACATAAGATCCATTTTTATATGTCTTTGAGTACAATTTAAACCTGCCGTTTTCCATCGTTAAACCGTACGAAATGCTATTCTGTATATGACTTATAAGTTGCGAAAAACGGGTATTTTATATAGTTCACTAGGAACATCGAGGGAATGGGTGGGGTCGAGGGAGGGGGTGTGTATATACCGAAGATTAGTGGAGGTGTACATGTCGTCGACGAATTGTGTAAGACAAAAATGTTTGACCGATGACATCTAAATTTCATCAGTACGCAATAATTGGAGCGTTATCGGTTCTTATGGGTGTTTTAGATGGTGAGCGATAAGCGGGTTTATATCTAAATGATAGGTTAACGATGCATTGTCTAATTTCTCAGTGTACAATTGATCATCTAATCAGTCGACGGTATGTCAAACCAGTGAGACGGACTTTAAGTATGTATAAAGTTCATTTAATGAAGAATGATTATGAATCGTCATTGTGGCGAAATGCTTCTTGCAGTTCAGGGATTAGATTACAATTTGACACCTTTGACCGGTCCGTGTAAGTAATGCCTGGGGTTGTTTCACTAATTATGGGGGGGATGTAACATAACGCTTCATACAATCAGGCGGGGGTCGAATTACAATGACAAATTAGTATAGACGAATACATACCTCAGCCGAGTTGATTTGTTAGTGCTCAGTGAGTTCTTAGTTAGCCTTCAGAAGAGTAAGACTGGTTAGTAAGAACATCGAATAAATGTAAGATCATTGGTTAAAGTAGATCTATCAATTGAATCAAATAACTATTCTTAAGTAATGTTCAAATAAGCACTCGATTTAATTCGGTTAAGTGACTACGCCCGTACAATATCTCACACCTCCCAAGCGGATCTACAATTAGAATAATGAGCGTTAAGCTACAACGTAGTTACCAGTTTACACCGTCCAATACATAACCTATGGTCTAAAGATATCTAGCGGTCACTTTGACTAGTTATGCAAGAAAAAACCGCCTTACTCAAATTGTCTGGAAGACGAGAAACCAACAGGCGGTCTTTTATAACTCTGTGATCTCCCATAAGGTAATCAGTTCCGAATAGTTGACATAACCTTATTCGCGAACCGCGTTTCACTCGGTGAATCAAGATCTGTCTTGGTTGACCTTTTAACTCTATACTACGCAGTTATGGCGCCAAAAAGTTATCGATTTAGTCCATTTAGTCTCCAACGTTCTGTGAATAAGGAAACCGTTAATTAGAGAACTAATCAATTTCGATTATGATTTTGTTGATGCTCGTTTGTTTTTGGTCGGTATACGCCGAAAATGTCTACATTTCCTGTAAAGACGGTGCATCCGATTCTGACGTATTCTGTGAATTTACTCAGTCAGGGACTTACGTGTTGAGAAATTTAGATGAATCGGTGATGAAGGTGATATTCAACAAATTAACCAACAGTGCAGTGATGTTACCACATCATGTGAAAGAATTGGTGATAGAACTGTCGGTTTTTGACACTCTACTCCCGTGTGATCACTTGATTGTCGAACACTCGGTAACAGTTCGCATAGATGATCAGGATACGGTTATATATTTAAATTATGCATACTACCAGTAATACAACGTTTGCCAAAACATATTGATCAAACATTGGATAGAAAGTTGATGGGGAGAAATCACTTTACACAGTGTACACTATACGAAAACTATATTACTAGGATCTACATAATAAGTTGCAATATACAAAGTGATCAGTAAAACTGACTACCACCAATTTCCCGAAAGCATCTCGACATTTATTGAACTTCAGTAAAAAAACAAACGATAGTCCTCTATATTACATCATGAATACTAGTTATCAACTTATTAGGTTATTGCGTGTTATAACACGCGTGATTGTGCAATGACGAAGAGCGGTTGAAAATTTGGGTTATACGAACAAAACTCAGTGCGCATGCGTGATGATACGCTTTTATTCTAATGATAAAAATTTTGCTGACGAATTTGAATGTTTGTATGGAATATGAGACTTTGACAACTAGGTTATATGAATACGGATAAAGGTTGAGTAAATAAAGATAACGACTCAAGACATTTAGACCGTTGACTGTTATGGTATGTGAATACGAGACCAATGGGCAATTGGGTCGTACTAACAAACAATGAACTTGAACTTTAGTACTTCAGATGAGAGGTCGCATGAAAGTAAATACTCCGAACTTAGGTCATGCATACCGATTTTGACCTTTTAACCGCGTATGTCATTTGAATTGTACTTCGTACTCGGATGGTACTTGACAGGAATATGGAATTTCTTTATGCATACCTATTGACTTCGACTTTAATCAGTCGCGAAGTAGGTCATTCGTGTTGCATTACGTATTCAGCCGTTACATCGCAGGAAAGTAAATACCCCGAATTCGTGTTATGTATACACACTGACTTTGTCCTTTTAACCGTGTATGTCATTTGGGTTGTATTTCAGCTCGGATAAACCGATCAACCTCGACCTTGAGATAACGTATCTATATCAATTTAGGTTAAATATTTGGTATATGGGTCGCACACTTCGGTCATCTGATTTATGATAGGAACGGTTGCAAAGTAGGGTACGTACAACAAAGGTATCAACCTCGATCTTCGTACGCTCGATGAACCGCGGTAAAGTAGGGTTGGTGAACATTTCGTATTTAGGACGTACAAACAAAGCTGTCGACTTTCACCTTGTGACCGTCGGAGAGTATGTCAGTAGGTTAGTTCGACATTTTAACCGCGTATGTCATTTGTCGTATTTGGCAGGAGTCCAGAACTTAGGTTATGCATACATATCTATTTACTTTGACCTTTAACAGTCGCGAAGTAGGTCATTTTGGTCGTACTTCGTATTCAGCTCGGATAAACCGATTGACCTGGACCTTGAACCGGTCGGGAAGTAGGTCAGTAGGTTAGGAACCGATGGAACCGCCCGTACGGAGCCTAGTTTCCTACTACTCATATGGCCCAAGAGCCAGTCCTTGCCTGGTGCCCCTTATCAGTGTGACGTCATATTCTTATCAGTCTAAAAATGCGATCGGGAATCGCTAAACAATGAGTCATAACAGGGATGGCCCAAGAGCCAGTCCTTGCCTGGTGCCCCTTATCGTGTTTCTATCTCCATCCTCCTCGCGATATTTAAGGGATCGGTGCGTATGTATCGTCACCTATCCTATCCGTTCGTTGTAATCAATAAATAAACAATGTTTTCGGTTATTTTAAATTTTTAAATCGAAGCTAAACGGATAAGTTACGAGACGATAAATAGCACCCCTTATGTCCACCGTTATTGAGTGAATAGCCGCTTATCAGTCGCGTGCCATCAATGCTATGGTCAACGATGTCCTACAGTATGCCCGTTATCTCTATGTCAACAAGCACCTATCGCTATACATAGGTTCGTGTCCTTTTATCAATTGAACCCAATTATAACGCTCTTATCATAAATTTATACAACAAAGAAAACTATACATTTTTTTTATATTTTTTTTATTTTTTACTTTCCTTTATTTGTTTACAATTTATCGACCAACTCTTCCAATTCATGCAACTGAAACGAGACAATACATCAAACATTTAACGACCATCGTTCATATGCCGCTCAAACCAAAACAAATACATATTATTTAATTTCACCGCGGTATTATTTCAATTGGAATACCCGCTTTATAATCAAGCGATATTGATTCAATCCTGGGTGGAACCGTTTGTATACGCCTGTCACGTAAAAAGTTAATATTTCCTAACAAATAAAGGCTTTGCCCGACATTTGCATTTATATTAGCGGAAAAAAAGATAGTATGGTATATGTTACTAAAACCAGACATAATGTTAGTAGGAGCAAACTAGGGGTGGTTCAGCGGTGCTAGGGGTGCCCGTCCCATATCCGGGTAAGTAGGTCACCCTTGACCTCATCAGGGTCATTTAAGTAGAAGTCCAAACGAGGTCACCGACTGCGCATGCGTATGATTCAAAGTCGATTTGAGTGATTGAAGTACATGCAAACATTTGTAAACCCTTTTTGTTTGCTTAAGCTTGTTAAGCTACATTGATAACGCTGTAGTGGTCAATCACCGCGATTTGGTAAGCACTTGACTTCATCTGTCAGATGACGAATTTGGCGGTAAACTCTGCGTATACATTGGATAGCTGTTGTTTACATAATCTATTTTAATGCTCCATGACCTTACAACTCTAGCTTTACATAATCGAACGCGCTCTCGCCAGTTAAGGTCAGCAGTGAACTTGTACTAATGTGTTTGCTCAGTCAATATTGATCATCCCGGCTTACGAATTTCATAATCTACTACGACGTTCACTAGTCGAGGTAATCGGTGAGTGGTTACGCCGTGAATGATAGACTGGCAACATAGTTGTTATTGTATTTCGGTAAACTCTGGTTGAAGCGTGTTGTTGATAAGTTAGATTTCTAGGTTTATAACAATATATTTACTTACCCATGTCACTATTATATATTTGTCTACCGCTGATTCAATTATAGCTAACCGTAGGTGTTGTGAAGTGGTTAGCACGCTCTACTCTCAAGATTATGAGTTCTAATCTCAATTTGACTACATTTTATCTGTATATGGTATTTATATTTACAAGTTAGCAAACATTTGTTCAACGTTTCATTGTTGATGGATTTTGGTGACAAGTGTTCCCATATTGTTTCTCTGTATGTACTCAAGTTATATTGACATAGGATTTATCTCAATGTGCTATGGTCAGTTAAGACTCTTCATGAATAACCATGTCCTTACAAGGACACTATCCAAATAAATTAAGATCGTTACGTCTCCAGTGGCTGTCCAATTCAACACCTACATCTTCGCGCCATAAATAAGCATAGATACAGCATGATAAGTTCCTTTTCTTGGCTATCCAATTCGACACCTGTTTCTTCGCGTCATATATCAGCAAAGATATAGAATGAAAATGGAATGATGTTCTGCATATTCCATGGGTAAAACTAAGTGTTACTACAGAATTCAAAACTAAATAATTATCAGTCGTTTTATAACTTTTATTTGAAAACGGCTACACAATCACAATATAAAGGAATGATTTCAGCTATATCTCTATAACTATAAGGAAAACATAACAACAACAATATAATAACAGTATAACATCAACGGTATATCTAACAAATTTAAAAACCTACAAAATCACAGTTTACATGAAATGATTAGTGTGACTATCAAGTTTAAACTTAAGGAATGATCGATTAATTTAACAAATCACTGTTTACATACATGTTTGATTATAACAACAATGATAAGCAAAGTACTTATAAATAACAACATAAAATAAAAATGAACCTACAAAATCACAGTGTACATCAAATGATTAGCGTGACTATTAAGTATAAAAACCTACAAAATCACAGTTTACATAAAATGATTAGTTTGACTATAAAGTATAAAATACGTATGTATGAAAGTTCAGAAATGTTACATGATAGTATAATTAACGAACACCATAGAATTGAGTTTGTTGTCTACGTCTGATAGGATATCTGCGGTTGCCATAACATAATTTTGTAAAAAAGTTTCTGACTATTATTATCCATCTAGAGTTATTGAATTTTCTCAGAGTTTTCACAATATTTCTTACAAATTTAGATCGAATAAGTTTTCCAATTAAGTATATTTCCAAAGTATTAAAGCAAATGATTATTATGTCTCTCAAAGCTTTTGTAAATGCCGCGATAATTAGAGTAATAACTGATAGGACTACACCTGAAATGAAACGAAATTAAATATTATTCAGATTTATAAGACGGCTTCACGGAAGCAGTTGGAACATCGGTTAAATCAAAAACTGAACTACTTGGTGTGTTCGTTAACTCAAATACAGTCTCATCCAACCCACTGTCTATTAAATCTGCACGAAAAAGTGTATGACGTCGTCTACGTTTGAAGAAAATAATAACACAAATGATAACTGCAAAGATGATGATGATGATGATGATGATAGGAAGGATAATTTTTAATGATTGGTTATGATCTGAAATGAAGACAAACATATTTTAGGGTGATATATCTTCATAAATAGGATTTTCTAATGCTTCCTTTGTAGAACAAAGTACTCTATATTGTGTGGGTTCTAAATAATCAGTCATTTCAATGTTTTCTACAGATAACTGACTATGATTTGGTCTATAAATTGGATGTTCGCTAACTGGCAGTTCTCTACTTGTAATACGTTCACGTGTAAAACAGATTGCAGAATTGCCAATTTGATACTGTTGTTTTTTGATCTTATAGCACATTACTGAAATAAAGACAATGATTATTAAAACACCAACTCCAATTGAAATGACATAAATTACCAAATTATTCTTAGATTTATGTGATATAGTAGAATTAAAGAATGCATGCGTTGTTATACCATGAATTAGATATTCATCTGTTGAATTGGATAACACAGTAGAAGGGTTGATGATGGTCATTAGTAGTAGGAAACTAGGCTCCGTACGGGCGGTTCCATCGGTTCCTAACCTACTGACCTACTTCCCGACCGGTTCAAGGTCCAGGTCAATCGGTTTATCCGAGCTGAATACGAAATACGACCAAAATGACCTACTTTGCGACTGTTAAAGGGTCAAAGTAAATAGATATGTTTGCATAACCTAAGCTCTGGAGTCCTACCGAATACCGTACGTGGTTAAAAGGTCAAAGTCAGCTTATACAAATACGACAAATGAACTACGCGGTTAAAATGTCGATCTCCGTATGCATGACCTAAGTTCTCGTGATATCCGAGCTGAATACGAAATGTCATAGTTTTAAATTAGTTCTAACCTGACCTAAATATGTCAACATGTCCTAGTTTCTCGGTAGTCTCTAATCTAACCAGGTTGAAGTATATGCATAAGTAAACACGGTCAAAATTGTTTACATAACCTCGTTTAGAATTCTACCATAACCTATAAAATGTTATAATTCAGTAGTCGAAAAACATGTCTTCTTCGAAATTAAAATCTTCGACGAAGGCATTCTGATAATGTTCCGTAGATGTCGACGCATACGGAGTCGCGATCAATGGTGGTGATATTGGTTCGGTTTTGATCGGAGTCATATCATCATCCACGGAAAGCGGTTTTATCGGGGCGCTCGTCGCCGACTTCGGTATCTGACTTTTTACAGATAATGGCGTCGGTGCTGACACGTTGATGTTGTTGGTAGTCGTCGTTCTATGAAAAGTATACGGTAAGTTAGTCGTTGAAACGGGTCTTGGAGTCGTTTTAATCGGAAGAGAGGAAATTGACCCCGTTTTCTGAGTGGTTATAGCCACATCCGGTTTCAGCGGGGCGTTCAACAACATTCCGAGCATTGAATTTTTTTCCGATACTGACGGTGGTCCTGACAGTAGAAACACAGTAGAAGGGTTGATGATGGTCATTGGTTTAGATATTCTTTCGGGTTTCGCTGTAGGGTTGATGATGTTGGTCATGGTTTCATATGTTGTTCCTGGTTTGACTGTTGATTCTGTTTTTGGGTTTGGTTCCTGGAGAAAAATAAGTAAGTAATCTTAAATTCAGACAAAGTAAAGTATACACAAACTGTTATGAATATAAACAAATTAATTCATGTAAAACATGTAAAACTTTTAGGCGATCTTAGACCTATTCGATGTTATTATCACTAACTTAAGCACGTACTTTTACAGAACTGGGAAAGATACATGGCATATTATTCAATTGCACTAGCCACACCATCGAAGAAACTTTTTTAAAGTTGAATACTAACATCATGATTTCATCAACAAACATTTATGCAAATCATAACCATCATAACAAATACCGATCCAACTTTCTCTATTTCTAAACAGTTATATCACTGAATTTTAGGTTCTAAACAAATGTTATACTCACACATTTTTGGATTTCATCTTGATCTTCAATGTGTACAAATACATCCTCTGATGACACAACATGTTGGCAGGGAGTAAACTTATCAAACATAGAAAGTTGAACTACAAGCTTTTTTACCTGGCTCGGTAAAACGACTTTACTGTTGAGCAAACGATCAAAGACAACAGTTGTCACATCAGCCCCTAGTCCTAGCAATCTATAACTGCCAATCCCATGGAACTAACACAAAACATTCTGTTTTATGTCCCCGTCCAAACATTTTACATCATAGACATCACACTTCACAAATGCTATGGTACAGAAAACACAAATTTGAAATAGCAGTGCCATCATGACTCTTTGCTCACGAAGGATGAAATGTGATAACCTCTCTGAGTTAACACGTGTCTTGACACCTTTTCATGGCACCATGCCAACGGCAGAGAAAAATGTAATAACCTATCAGTACATGCCAAATCCTTAAGAAAAGGTCAGTATTAGGTTAGTTATACAACATAATTCCTGATATAATGATATTCTCTCATAGAATCATAGACTAGCTGTTGGGAATATTTGTCTACGTTTTAAAGAGTTTATTGTTTTAATTCCATCTCTACTCACAAATTATTGCCAGCTCTTGCGTTTGCTACAACAACGCTTGCGTTTGTTGTTAATTTAATCCACATTGTAGAAGCAAACAATGCATTGGTATTTCTGACCAACTTAATCCCATGTAAGCGGTTGAGACCCTTAAATGTAAAAGGTGAATACCAATACCTATGATCTGCTACAATTCAACAATTCCAGCTATAAACCACAAACGACATATATGTATATAATTATGTTATTATATTTCATTACACATTCATAAATTGGTATTAAAACAATTACACCACACATCTAAATTACAGCAATTCAGTACCGATCACGTACACTATTACCATTTGTCCAAACAAAGATCTGCTCCCATTATTTCAAATATATTCCCCTGTTTTGCTGGGGACTTCTGTTTTGGGGGTGGGGTAATGAAGCTTGCACTGAACCTGTGACTATCCCACCCTGTTTTGCAGGAGATATTGGCAAATATCCTGGAGACATCACCTGAACCGGATTAGTCAATATGTTCCTTAATGTTGAGGAAGAGGAAGAGGAAGATAAACCAGTCATCGGTGTCGCAATCATTTTTGGAGGTATCGACTGCACTGGTGTTAACACTGGTGATGACTCCAAATTCGGAAATATTGTCGTTTTCTCCCACATACCGGCACCATTGCGCATAAGTTTAACCCGCTTCAATGGTGGTTCATTCTCTTTCTGTAAAATAACAGTAATTACTCTGTAATTTCATACAAAAGCTCTTCGTAGCTAAATAATACCATTGCTATTCTATAAATGAAAAAAACGAAGTCTCTCTTTACAATGTTGGCATAAGAACAAATCTTACCACCCAATCTTCAAATGTGACAATAGCTGCAAAAACCAGACCAATGGCTCAAAAATAGCAATTTCTTTTTAAAACAGGTTTGTCAAAAATCATCTAAATGACACAATTTTGAAATGACAAGAAAGACAAGTATTGTAGGTATGTTATAGTTTAAAACGAGTTGCTTCCTTGGAATAAAATGAAAGATATAAATACCCAATGCGACACTGCATGGGTTAATACACTTGATTAAATACAACACGATAAATCTTACCATATCCGATGAAGCCATGGTTGTAGAATTATACCCCCTCTTGCGCGTGGGTTGACATGCATCTTTCATTGACAACCTCTGTTAAAAAATCAAAACATACCGCTTATATTTTTATATAAATACAATATCAAACAACCTAAAGCGATATTAAAAATATGCATAATACCATTTTAAGTATAGTTTATGTTTATATTAGAAACACTTTGGTTGATGTAATATAGTAAACTTACATGAAATCAAATAACAATAAATTAAGGGTTGAAAAATAAAAAACAACTTATAGCAAGCAATAGGTAAATAATTAATATAGGTTTGTTTGTTTGTTTTTGGGTTTAACGTTTCCCACTTAACATTTTTGCAGTCATATGGAGACGATATCTCAGTCATATTATCCTGACACAGGGTGAACTAGTCCTGGAACTACACTCATATGCAAAACGCTTGGCGAGTGAGCTATACCAATACCATTTTTTACGACTTTGGTATGTCATAGTTAGGGAGCGAACTCACAACCCCCTACCTCTGAGGCGAGCGCTCTGCCAATGAGCTACTGATGATGGTTATAATTAATATACAACATTCCACATTACCCAAATACGATACATATGCAAATAAAACTTAGTTTAATGAATTTAATGTATACACGAATAGAGCATTTAAAAGGACATATAAGTACTTACTTCTAAGGCTTTACCCCGCAACACCAATTCCTCTGAAACCTTTGAGAACGATTCAAAGGTCTCCAACGGCATGGAAACGCACTGATTCTTCCTACTATCAATGATTTGTACAGAAGTACCACTTTCGTAACAAGCAATTTTTATTTTGAAATTATTGTTCTTCACCACCACTTGTGGAAGTGGTTTCAAGGTTTTAGTAACTCGGATAGTCTCAAGAATTTGTGCCATTTTTACAACAATAAAACAAGGAAAGCTGTTAAGAAAAAAGGGAGTGCGCACCATTTATATAGTTTGAGAACTGCCCACTATAAATTGCGTCATATATTTTCATTGGTTGTTTTAAACCACGTGATGAGATTATGATCCAAACCCTATACGTTAAATTGATCAAAATTCGCGCCACTCGCACTGATTGGTCAACCATGGTTGACTGAAGTTGTCGTATCATATGCTCACAAAATTTTGAGTGCCAGAAAATATTAGTATTATAATTCTTAAGGTTTCCTTGATACCAAACATATAGCGTTATTCATCATAACCATGGATCTCGCACCACAAACAGGACGTTGTACGGAGTGCGGTCAATCTTGCTTCATTGTATGCACTAGGTGTTGTGCAATATTGACTTCACAAGGACAGGAACACAACTGTTCAAAGGCCCATGAAGATGAGGGGTTTGATGAGTTAGACGACGAACTATGCGACAATTGCTTAGATAAATATTTTCCAATCAGAGAGTTTGACTCTGATCTGGTGTAGTTTATCTGCAACTACAGCAGATAAACTAAAACGGTTCTTTTCAGAACTACCTTTCACTTTATGGTCTCTTATGGAAGAGATATACCCCCAACCCGCCCCCATATGTACGCAGGTGTGTGCGTATGCAAGTGCGTGGGTGCAGTGTGCATGTCTGCGTGATCGTGTGCACGTCCGAGTATTTCACCAAATAGCACCTTAGAACATCTAAAACACAATAATTTGTGAGTAGTATATAGCCGTGAGTTTCGCAGCCTGCCTGCAGCCCTGCAGCCCTGTGACGTCATCGTGAGTCATCGTGTATTGCGCAATCGCCGGAAATTCTCGATCTATATTTAGAAATGAGTCATAACCCCTCCCTGGTGCTCTCACGTGACCTCCTTATCGCTTCAAAAAAATGTTATAGGGGTGAGTCATAGCCCCCTGGTGCCCCTTATCAGTATGACGTCATATTCTTATCAGTCTAAAAATGCGATCGGGAATCGCCAAACAATGAGTCATAACAGGGATGGCCCAAGAGCCAGTCCTTGCCTGGTGCCCCTTATCAGTGTGACGTCATATTCTTATCAGTCTAAAAATGCGATCGGGAATCGCTAAACAATGAGTCATAACAGGGATGGCCCAAGAGCCAGTGCTTGCCTGGTGCCCCTTATCGTGTTTCTATCTCCATCCTCCTCGCGATATTTAAGGGATCGGTGCGTATTTATCGTCACCTATCCTATCCGTTCGTTGTAATCAATAAATAAACAATGTTTTCGGTTATTTTAAATTTTTAAATCGAAGCTAAACGGATAAGTTACGAGACGATAAATAGCACCCCTGATGTCCACCGTTATTGAGTGAATAGCCGCTTATCAGTCGCGTGCCATCAATGCTACGGTCAACGATGTCCTACAGTATGCCCGTTATCTCTATGTCAACAAGCACCTATCGCTATACATAGGTTCGTGTCCTTTTATCAATTGAACCCAATTATAACGCTCATATCATAAATTTATACAAGAAAGAAAACTATACATTTTTTTTAGTTTCGTTTAATTTATATTTGTTTTACAAGCTCTTCCAATTCTTGCAACTGAAACGAGACAATACATCAAACATTTAACGACCATCGTTCATATGCCGCTCAAACCAAAACAAATACATATTATTTAATTTCACCGCGGTATTATTTCAACTGGAATACCCACTTTATAATCAAGCGATATTGATTCAATCCTGGGTGGAACCGTTTGTATACGCCTGTCACGTAAAAAGTTAATATTTCCTAACAAATAAAGGCTTTGCCCGACATTTGCATTTATATTAGTGGAAAAAAAAAGATAGTATGGTATATGTTACTAAAACCAGACATATGGCCCAAGAGCCAGTCCTTGCCTGGTGCCCCTTATCAGTGTGACGTCATATTCTTATCAGTCTAAAAATGCGATCGGGAATCGCTAAACAATGAGTCATAACAGGGATGGCCCAAGAGCCAGTCCTTGCCTGGTGCCCCTTATCGTGTTTCTATCTCCATCTTCCTCGCGATATTTAAGGGATCGGTGCGTATTTATCGTCACCTATCCTATCCGTTCGTTGTAATCAATAAATAAACAATGTTTTCGGTTATTTTAAATTTTTAAATCGAAGCTAAACGGATAAGTTACGAGACGATAAATAGCACCCCTGATGTCCACCGTTATTGAGTGAATAGCCGCTTATCAGTCGCGTGCCATCAATGCTACGGTCAACGATGTCCTACAGTATGCCCGTTATCTCTATGTCAACAAGCACCTATCGCTATACATAGGTTCGTGTCCTTTTATCAATTGAACCCAATTATAACGCTCTTATCATAAATTTATACAACAAAGAAAACTATACATTTTTTTTATATTTTTTTTATTTTTTACTTTCCTTTATTTGTTTACAATTTATCGACCAACTCTTCCAATTCATGCAACTGAAACGAGACAATACATCAAACATTTAACGACCATCGTTCATATGCCGCTCAAACCAAAACAAATACATATTATTTAATTTCACCACGGTATTATTTCAATTGGAATACCCGCTTTATAATCAAGCGATATTGATTCAATCCTGGGTGGAACCGTTTGTATACGCCTGTCACGTAAAAAGTTAATATTTCCTAACAAATAAAGGCTTTGCCCGACATTTGCATTTATATTAGCGGAAAAAAATAATAATAATTTCCGGCGATTGCGCAATACACGATGACTCACGATGACGTCACAGGGCTGCAGGCAGGCTGCGAAACTCACTGCTATATACTACTAATGCGTCAAACGTGTCTAACGGCATGGACACACACTGATTTTTTCGCACATCTATAATTTGAACGGATGTGCCAGATTCATAGCAAGC
Source organism: Lutraria rhynchaena (assembly GCA_008271625.1). Taxonomy (NCBI): domain Eukaryota; kingdom Metazoa; phylum Mollusca; class Bivalvia; order Venerida; family Mactridae; genus Lutraria; species Lutraria rhynchaena. The sequence goes on along the minus strand of VIBL01000019.1, from coordinate 1,406,242 downwards.
AACTTTGATTTTATAGTTGTTGCTCTTAACTACCACTTGTGGGAGCGGTTTTAAGTTTTTAGTTACTCCTATTTTTTCACAGATTTCTGCCATTTTTGCTACTATAAAACAAGACCATTATCTTCTTCTTCTGCTTGTCCTACCGACTTTGGTGTTGATGTCTACAATATAAAACAAACAAAAACTATGTAGTCTGATAAATTTCCATTGAAACTTTTGAATATTGGTGGGTATTGGTCAAAGATATCATCACATAGAATAAAAGTAGTATATTTTCATGATCTGATAACTCGGAAAATAGTTTAGTGAACTATGTTTGTTTTACACCTCTTTGTTTTATAGTTGAAAAAATCACTACGTAACTTTAAAAAATTACATATAAAAAGTAGTCTAGTACTTACAGAGAAGTTGAACTTTTTCCTTTCAGGCGTATTCACTTTAATAACTTTTGGTGTTTCATTCTGTAAGTGTAATAAGTACGATATACACATAATATACATTTATCAGATTATATAATCTTGTAAAAATGTAAACCAAAATGATATCATTTCACAATTAATTCCGTCTCCTTTACAGTACAAAATTCCAAACAACGTAACGTGTCTATGATAATAATAATGAAATCACACAAATAAAACAAATACGAATTTGAGCCTTGGTCCCCGACTTTTGAAAAGGCTGTATGGAGTCCCCCATAGAATTCAATTCATCGAGCTCTTGAAAACTCAGCGATATTGACTTTCCCTTGGCAGTATCTGTTAAGTGTATATATGTATTACCCCTAAAAGGGGTAATACAAACTTCCTTATGCTTTCCTATCCTTGCGCATGCCTTAACAGGCACTTCACATCAATTCCTTTTCACCGCAAATATGATTTTTTAATGAAATTAAGATTACCAGTGATATTTATCATGGTGTTCATACGATCAGCTGTCTCAACCAACCAAGCAATGATGTACATGAATGAAGTTGATCGATATACATTGTCGTTTGGAACGAACAATAATGTGGCTATTCTGAAGAATCATTCGGGGCAAATTTTACTACATACCGAAGAGCTTCCATATCCTTCCAACTGAGAAAATAGAGCGAAAATATTTTCAATATTACACTTCAATGGCAATTTGCATTCAAGTCAAAATCAGATGGCTATGCATAATCGTAATCGAGTAATCATGATAAAGTAATACAGCTGTAAACATATTCAAAACATCAAAATCGACAGAATGGTGCATAAATATTGCTGAACTACTTCTGGTAATCCCAATTTACATTCAAAGAAACATATATAACAAAAATATAGCTATAAATAAGAAACAAAGTGAGCGTATTAAAAGTTAGTATGAAAATCAATAAATGTGTTAAGAACTTACAACATGCATCGCAGTGTGGAAGTCCCGAATGGAGTCCCCCATAGAAGTCAATTTATCAAGCTCTTGAAGACTCAATGATATTGACTTTCCCTTGGCGGTGTCTGTTAAGAGTATATATGTATTACCCCTAAAAGGTAAATCCTGGGGATTTATCAATGACGTCTTTCCCTGCAGTATGTCCAACAATTTTCAGAAATTCGCAGGAGGGTGAATGTTTATGGTGCTTTTCCCACGGATTGTCTGTTTTCTCCCACTTGCACAGTTCTATGTGACAAGAAAAATGGGCGACTGTATCTCCTGAACCAGAATAGTAGAATCCAGCTTTGGCCAACTGATACTTGTTAGGTTCTATCTGCGTTGACCAGGTATCAAAGGTAGCCACTCGAACGTCGTAATACTTGTAGACTTTGTTTGATACACAATCTGTAAAGTCCATGGATTCACTGACTGTCGAGACAGGATTTTAGTAAATGAACTCTGTTTTAAGTCACAGATCGTTTCGAAGTGTTGTATACTCAATTTGATCTGTGCTGAGTCTTCTTTTACTAAAATATGATGTGAATGTTCAGTCTTCTTCACAGACAATGACAGTTTGTTATCAATGTTACAATGGATCTGTCACAACACTTGTGACCACTGCACAGTTTCTAGTCCATTTTGTTGGAAATAGCTTCAGGTGTCTTCCGTAAACTGAAGTTTCATCCTTATAACGAAAGCCTTGAACAGTAAGAGTAAAGGGAAGCAACTCAAATACATCAAATAAGGGTTAGAGAGTTACATAGCGTAAAACAAATTATATTGAAAACGGTTTTAAGACAAAACCATAGTAATACATTCATGTTGACAGAATTACTCAAAACGAAAATGATATACGAAAATAATATTTTACACTTACCAATTTAATGCAATATCAGCCAATTATATCCAATATCTCACAAAACAATTTTTCCCAGCAAAGAGCTTGACGTGTGGTTCAAACAATGTATGGAGGGTTGAACAAAATCACCGTCTTTTTATGCAACCAAAATTCGACCTTGGCCCGATGTATATTGACCTTGAGCTATGAGCATGGGCAGACATGACCTAAATGGAGTGACCTCAATTCGACCTCAACCTTGAATGGTAGGCATGCGCAGATGGTGACCTAGATCATTAACCATGATGAGGTCAAGGGTTACCTACTCACCCGAATCTAGGACAGAAACCACCAGAACCACCCGCGCTACCCCTAGTTTGCCATTACTCATGAAATCACATGCTGTTTGGTTGAAAATGATGTCATTCAACTGTGCGGTATCCAATTGTTTCACAGAATGAGTTGTGCTTGCTATTATAACCAGTCCCAGTGTTATACAAGTAATTGTCAACGTGCGTATAAGACCATATTTTTTATTGCTTGCATACAGTTTTTAAACATTTTTGATACACTTTCGTCGCTCTCTGATGTAATCTGTTCATTTGAGAATAGTCTATGAATTTCGAAGCCAGAATCAACACTGGTTTGAGACATCCTTTCACTGGGTTTTACACACAGACTAATTATCTTATACTAAAACTGGATATTTAAAAAGATAAATTACTTCTGACATTGATTTTGATCTGCTTTTTCACTATGGATGAAACAAAATTTACAAGCTTGAGTCAACTTCAATATAATTCACAAATTCCCTATGGTTGTGAAAAGATCGTAAAAGACGAAAAAATAATTACAGTAATACAATAATTGAGTTAACTATAAACGGATGAAACGTAGCAAAGAAAGATTTCAACATTTTGTTATAAATGGAAAATAAAATTAATTAACAATTCATCATCTGCCCATGGTTGTCGTTCTTCTTCATTCTTCCAAAAAGAGTCATGTATTTGTACATAGTTAGACATATTGTCATTAAGACAATAGGACATTAGGACTCATTAACCAATCAAAACGTTGAATTGGTGGTATATCCCACCTATCCCACCAAACAAAATGGTCGCAAGAATACTGTTATTTTACTACAGCTGACTCTGTTATTCGTACCATTTGCGCAATTAAAGCGGTGGTATTTCCCCATCAGAATCGGAATTAGATCTCTTTGCAATACTTATGCACTGAATCAGCTAATGGTATTTTGTCATCACTATCATCAGTGCTACTATTTTGTAAAAAATAAAGGAATTCAGTAGATTGAGTCTGTCTATGCGGTTTATTATGCTTATCAGGTTGTGGCTATTCATCTAAATTTGCTCATATAAGACGATTTGCATGAGCCCATTTAATAGAGTTATTTAATTGATTTCTAATCCTATAAGTAACCGGAGATAATACTTCTGTAATACGATAGTATGGAGACCATTTCTTGTCCAATTTTTTATGTTTTGTATGATTCTTATAATATACAACATCGCCGACCTCAGGATTTTTTTCAACACTATTTTTATTTCTGTCTTTTCTTGTTTGTTTGTTGTTCCTGTTTGCATTATTTATGAACTGATAAGAAACTTCTGTGTTGTTCCTCTTACCTTATTTTACGGGACAACTTGAGGATCAACTCCACCTTCTGCCACGTCTAAATCGAGAGTGTAAGACTATTGAAACGAAACCTTTTTGAGAACCAGTTGGTGGTATACCATGGTCTGATCTCTCACCAGCCGTGCGGCCCATTTTATATGATTGATCTTTCTCAATATGTCAATCAATGTTTAGAACTAAACCATTGGCTGTGCGGCAGTCAGGTGACCTACACCCCACTTCCCTGGCACATGGTCAGTTCCTGACTACGCATTCCCTCCCATGGAGTTTTATAATCTAGTAACTGCAGGTACTAAATTTGTGTTTCCTTATATTGAAACTCAATGGTCATTTGTTCAAGTCAACCACAAGTCGACCACATTTGATGATTGTTTGACCGGGTCCTAAGTATAAAAGAATTGATAAAAGATAAAATGCAAAGGAGGTTAATAAAAGTTAACTGCATGAATGATACTACCATAACAAAACATGCATATAACACCAGTGAACTTCAATAACATACCCTTTACATGTTTCACTACAAATCTCTCCATATACATTGCTATGCTTGTGTTTTGAACGATTAGTCAGCTGTCCACAGTCTTTGCATTTACAGTAGATGTCACTGGTAGACGTTTTGAATTGTCATTTTCATGTACACATTTGTTATCATTGCCCTTGATGAGTGCGTCCATAAGCAGTTTCCTCTTACTGAAAACTACTAACTAACTACTAACTACTACGCCTGGTTATCATATGTTACATTTGTTATGAATATAAAGCCTTATGTAATGCCCAATATCTGTTTCCACATTAGTGATATCGTGACATCTGATGATGTGATTGTCATTCATACGCTGATTGTCTCTGATTGATGTCTTTCCATGTATGTGTCAACCTTCCTATGGCTACTTAAATTGTAATTGTCTTGCATAACTTGATTGCACTGAAAAATGATTGCAGAATATGTTTCATGTATAGTTCATAAAATGTCTGGATAACACCCTGATCTAGTGTTAGAGGTAGTGTTGGGTGGTAGGAACTTCAGAGTGATGTTTGGATAAGCCTATTCTCATAGTTGGCAGTTGGCATTTTCCAAGAAGAGCAGTGTGTGGGAATCTTCTTTTCATATCCGCATTGATGCTGTTATGCCAGGTATTAAACAACTTGTTCTGTAATTACTGGTTCTTTATTTCTTTCTTATTTTATGATTACTTTTGAATGATGAATTCATATCATGCTGAAAACTGTGAGCAAAAAGGATCTTTAAGTTTTCTGGGATGGGTACCTAAGTTTTTTTAAACTTAAGTTGTCACACTTTGTTTCAGAATGCTATTATTAGTTACTCACTACACAAGATTGCACAGACATTCATTGTTTTCATAGTACACTGCATTGTCACCATGCATTTGATTACTCAACTCTTTTATTTGTCTTCTACCTGAAGTCAGCAAAACAATAAAGGGAGGTCACTATGTTATAGATTGATAATAAGCATATAGGATTACTCTCCCCTGGTACACTGAAATCATTTATATGTAAATCCGAAAATATTAACAGTATCAGTCCATAAAGAGATTCATTTGTGACAAATGATTGGCTGTGTACAATTACTTTGAAATTATGATTTTTTTTTAAAGTTCAATTTATCTTGTATGCTGAACTGCTTCGGTTCTGTTTAAAAGTCAGTCTTTTGGTCATCCTTGTTGGTATTGTTGTTCAATTTAGTTGAATTTTGTCATTTTGAAATGCCATTGGCATATAAGCTTTTTCAATTTAATTTTTCTGACTACAAATTAGCTTTTAACCAATTTAAACCAATTACCTTTCAGCCTTATTATTAGCATATTAGTTTTTATGCAAATGATACTTGATTTTGTTATTGTAGATGCATGCTACATGACAATTAGTTTTTGATGTGTCATAAAACTGCATTGAATTTGATTTAGACTTTTTTGTCAACATTTGTCAGCTTTTATAATACATACCCTCCCCGTCATTGTGGGTTCTGATGGTGTTGTGGTAGATGCATCTGGAACTGTATATACAGTGCAACTTCTCCAAAGCAACACTCTTTGGGAGAAGCAAAATTGTGTTGTTTTTTAAGAGGTTGTTGCTCTAGAGAGATTAAATTTATAGTTAAATAGTACAATGGGAAAAATCTAGCTGTTGTTGGAGGGAGGTTGTTGCTCAAAAGAGGGCTGCTTTGGTGAGGTTGCACTGTATTAAAACAATTTTGTCATTTTGCACCCAATCAGTAATGTCCTGGGGCACAACTGTACTTTGTTATTTTTTTCAGTCGATTGTTATTAGATGCAATTATGAAATAAAATATTTCCTAGCAGCATAGAGTTCAATGTGACATTATGTCCTTCAACAGTGTACTCATTTTTCTTCAGCATATTTAGTTAATTAAGTTGGGGGAAGAATCGGTGACATGAGATAAAGCTATGTTTTGAATATAAAAGATTGTCTGCTTCTTTGTTATTCTGTGTGTGTATTACTACTATACCATTTACTCACAATTAAAAACACTATCCTTTTAGGTAACACCCTGAGCTGTTAAGTACGAAATGTCTTGTATATATGTATGTTTTTATGAAATCTGTAAAAGAAATCCATTGATTTTTTTATTCGATGGTGCCATGGTGCATTTAATAGAATAAGTCTTTCAATTAAACACTACCTTGTATTTTGTGATCTGGTAGATGACATGGTTTGTGATATGCATGCGGGTCATGCAGATTTTGTGTAATAATTCTGCCAGTACTTTTAATATTATATCAAAAATAAAAACTTTGTGAATTGTTTTCTTTAAGTATATATTTTAATGATCAAAATCTTTACATATTGTTTGAATTGCTCCAGGTTTTTACTTTGTTGCAAATGTTTTAACCCTTTGCCTCGTAAGCATATTTTGGACTCTTCCAAATTCAAAGCTAATATACAAAATATTAATTTATTTAAGAAAATTGGGTTATTTCTCTCTGACAGAGTGGAAAACATTGTGACAAAAGAAGCCATTACTCATTACAAGCAATGGCTTCTTTTGCCACGACTTTTTCAAAAGTCCTCTGCTTCAGATGTAGAGAAATACGGTATTATGAGGTAAAGGGTTAATATGCTTGTGTATATCTCTTGTTCTATGTTACACTATTTAAAACATGTACTTATAAATTTGATCTTTGCGTTAATTCAATATGTTAATTATGAAATGTTGTCTTATTATTGTTGAAATGAATGTATTATTTAGAACATTTTGTTAATTTATTGTCATTAAATATTTTTCACAGATTGAACCAAATGTTTGTTTTTTAATTCTATTTGTATGAAACTATAGTCTCATTAGTTATATAAGGCTGTGACTGTGGTCCAGTGGTTAGTGCGCTAGACTTGTTACCCAGGTTCAAATCCTGGTTGCAGCAGGTCATACCCTTCTATGAAAATTGGACAAAAACGTCAATTTTCTTCCATATGTGGAGAAGTTACCAGGTCCTTGTGGAAGGGTAAGTTAGTACTGGTTAGAATACTGCCCAGGAAAATTGGTTAGGTGAACCGGTCACCGTAAATAAATGAGATGTCATTGAAAAATGGTGTTGAATCCTCATAAATGATCAACAGCATGGTTATGATATGAATAGAGACTATATCAAGTTCAGTATTAGTGGGCTCCTGTACATTTAAACCCTTTGCCTCATAAGCATATTTTGGATTCTTCCAAATTTAAAGCAAATATACAAAACATCAATTTATTTCAGAAAATTGGATTATTTCTCTCTGACAGAGTGGAAAACATTGTGGCAAAAGAAGCCACTACTCATTACAAGAAATGGCTTCTTTTGCTACAATGTTTACAAAAGTCGTCTGCTTCAGATGTGGGAAAATGAGGTATTACGTGGCAAAGGGTTAAGGTTACTGGTGCCTAGCTAAGCATTTGATGCCCACGTTATCAGAATTAATTGGTAAAGTAGAAGCAAAACATTTCAACACTGGAAATTGTTTATTCATCGTAAAATATACAATATAACAACAAAAAATGCATTTCTACAATTTTTAACAATAGCACAATATGAAACAGGAAAGCTATCTTTATACAATAATTATAATATGCACAACAGTTGACAGAAAATGACAAATTTATTGCAAAAATGTTTCACATATTAAATGCATTTGTCTTTCCGTGTGAAACACTTGCAGTGTGTGTTGAATGTCAGACCAGCATTGTCTTCCATATCAATGTAAAAGTTCAGAATGAAACCATTTTAACTAAATTTTCCTCAATAAAGCAGATATCAGATTAAAGCAGTCTTGCTCCAACCATATGATTTGGAATAAAACATCAACAAATATGATAGGTAGATAGATCATTATATACATGTATATTCAATCGTCAGCAGTTTTGAGGTAATAAAACTACATGTTCTCACATGGTGATGTATAAACAATGATCAGAGAATGTATAAGAGATCCAGAAGTTATAAAATGAATTCTGGGTAACCAGTTGTCACGCCGTCCGCCTTTTACACCAAGAAGCAGCTCAAAAAACCAACAATTGACCCTACATCAGATTTTGACAAACGGGTAAAATCAACCAATCAGAGCACAGAACTGATAAAACAAACAGCTGTCCACCATCTTGTCGGTCAAACTTGTCTGACCAATACATATGCATAGTATCGTAATTTTAACTTGTGTTTTGAGACTGACTTTCAGTGTCAGATTATAACCTCACATTCTCCATGTCACTAATTTCTTGATTGTACAAATTAGAACAATCTTGAATTTGAAAAACAAAGTTCATTTCATTCTACAGCCTGTGTCAGAATGATGAGTCTACGGTTGTTAGTTTAAAATATTAGTGAAAAACGTTACCTCACACTTATTGCACGAATATTGTGAAAAGTTTTGTTGCATGAAATTTAAAACATTGGAACAGGCAATGACTTCCAGAAAAAAATTGCATTCTCTGAACAGACACAATGATAGATTGATAGATTAATAAACTTGGTTATGGCTCATCTAACACATATACAAAACTTGTAGAAATTAAGCTTTAATTTCCTCTTTGAGAGCTACGCTATAAGAAGTTTGATCACGATAAACCCTTTGACTCATAATACCGCATTTCGCATTTCCCGGTATCTCAAACAGACTACTTTTGAAAACATTGTGGCAAAAGCGGCCATAGCTTGTAATGAGTAAGTTCTTTCGCCTTTTTCTACTCTGTCAGAGAGAAATAACCCAATTTTCTTAAATAAATTTGTTTGAATTTGGAAGAGTCCAAAATATGCTTATGAGGCATAGGGTTAAATTGTACAAAATAAATTAAGCAGATATATAGTATATCTACATGTAGATAGCTGTATAAAACAGGCTTTGAAAAAAAGCCCATTTCATGAAAGAATGATTAGATTTATTAACTATACAAGCATTACCTTACAAAGGAATACAAAGAAACTTGTATTCCAAAAACCAGAATACAAAAATTATGCATGAACGAAAGTAACTATAAATAAACAGTTATTTTGTACATAAAAAAAACTATTTACAACTTTGATGCTATTTACAAAATATACAACGATATTAAATCAAAATTATACAGAACAAAATTATCTAACTGATAATTAGGCCACAAAAAAATAGTCGTGTTTACGGTTATATGACAGACCCTCTTTTTTGGCAATGACAGGAAAATCCAAAGTATGAAAATATTTGTGGACGAATCATACTACCAAAGTACGAAAATATTTGGGGACGAATCATACTACCAAAGTACGAAAATATTTGGGGACGAATCATACAACCAAAGTACGAAAATATTTGGGGACGAATCATACTACCAAAGTACGAAAATATTTGGGGACGAATCATACTACCAAAGTATGAAAGGCATGCTTAGAAAAAAGGATCTTTGAAAATTTAACAACCTACTTATCTTCTTGTTTTGTTTTGATCAAGAAACCATAAACATGACTATTTCTTTATTTGGCCTCATACATATCAGTAAATTTGGGTGAATGATTAAGTCAATAAATAGACAAAATGGTGGTACCTTAAACTGAGGCTTATTTTTACTTCAAATATTTCCTTAAAATTCATCTTTAAATAAATTGCAAATTTATTAGTAAAAGGATGAGAAAAATGAAAATTCCTTTTTTGCGAATGAAATTAAATTTTCAAAACACAATATCTTTACTTACGAATGTGAACATATGTAAAAGAAAAAAACAACAATACATAATTCAGCAGTTAATTGATGAAATATCAAAACTCATATAAATATTTTTTATAGAATGAACTCAACCTTTAAAATTATTACAAATGAATCCATATACCTTATTGAAAACTAAATGTATTCATGTCTGAAAAATTGACAAAAAATATTTTCAAATAATATTTTCAAAAAACAATTGTTTGTTCCAATTTTTTGTGTAAAATTATGTGTATTAATTAGAGACAATATTTAGTTATAACATAAAACTCCAGACAGAACTTTCCTTTATGTATGCAAATACGTCGTAAGTATATTTAAAATTTTGATGATGAACTGGGTCACTTGTACTCTTACTCTGTTTTTAAGGGGACTTAAATTGATGTATCTAGTATGAAACCACAATTTAACCCTTTGCCTCATAATACTGCATTTCCCCACCCACTCATCTGAAGTTGATGACTTTTGAAAACATTGTGGCAAAAGAAGTCATTACTTGTTATGAGTAATGGCCTCTTTTTGCCACAATGTTTCCACTCTATAAGAAAGAAATAACCCATTTTTTTTAAATTTTGTAGTTTTGTATATCTGCTTTGAATTTGGAAGAGTCCAAAATATGCTTATGAGGCAATGGGTTAATCCAACTGAAAACATGCATCATTACACAAAACACGTAATATAAGCATTAATAAGTTCTTGATATGTTTCGGGGTCTTCAGTATTACATGCATAAATAAAATATCATGTTTCAGCTGCATCAGTTTTGAAACTGAAGGAATTCATATTTCAATAAATTTAATACAGGAAAAGCAAAAAATCTCATTTTGATAAAAAATAAACAAAATACGCTGTAGCCTCTTCTGATGTCATTCTCTAAAAGATGGGATGGTTTATATCGCAATGGAAATTCGGCAATCAAGATTTAGTAGTTTTTGAAAAAAGGAGCTGTCTCACCGCGCTGATTTTTTGCATAAATGTTTTGAAAAAAATTATTCATTCTAGTTGTGTATTATAATTAACGAGTCAAGCTGCCTAAGTTTAACATTAGTCAATAATTTAATGGATTTGTGTAGTTGATATTGATTACATTTGTTTGTGTTATAAATGTTTTTTTAAAAAAATAACTACAAACAAAAGGACAAATGTGTCGAAAATGATTGTTAGATCAGCCAAATAAAGTTGCGAGGTTTGAGTCTTGACCAACCATGATTGGCCCCGATTCAATTTTTTTGGTTCATTATTCAAGAATCTTTTAATACAACTAAAATTATATTTATAAAAAAAGTTAAAAAGAAATTACTATCATATTGCTGGTTGAGGTACATAAAAGAAACAATTTCAAACGAAAGCCTTACAGTTGTGTCATTACAGAATTTGTTCAGAACTGACATTTCAGCACTTTATTCACAAGATTGAGTATTTATACTGTGAGGTGAAACAAAAGTCCAAAACGTCTCTGAACAAAACAAGCAGATTATTTTTCTTCTCACCCCTGTACTACGTACCACAAAGACAAAAAACTGACCAAAATATTGTTAAGCAGGCTACCATCATATAGACAATATGTGCATGAAAACAAAACTTCACCCGTATATAATTTAATGATGATGATAATGATGAAAAGTACAATGCTGCTGATGATGATGATTATGATGAGCGGAGATTTAACAAAGGGACGATAGTGGTTCTAGACGTGTCACTCTGTACGATTCATCTGTGACAACAGTAAGTCCGAGTATGCTGAAAGTAGGAAAATGGAAGTAAGTATTAATATTATAATAAGCAAGTGTTAATATTATAATAAGTAAGTATCAGCATTATAATAAGTAAGCACCATTATTATAATAAGTAAGTATCAGTATTATAATAAGTAAGTATTAATATTACGATAATTAAGTATCATCATTATAATAAGTAAGTATCAATATTATAATATCCAATATTTATAAATGTGTAAACAATATCCAATACCATTACACACATAATGTAAAGTAGATTTTCTAATAGAGACTTTGATGTGGCCTTCATATTCTGGTGGTCCCTGATTAGTAATCACTAGCCCCTAACCACTGTGAGTTCAAATCAAATGCAGGATTAAATTTCATGAGCGAAGAAGCTGTCTGGCCAGCTTAGGAAAGGTTGATGGTTAAAAAAGAGAATTAGATCGTAAAGGAATTAATAAAAATACAATACAAGATCAAATGATGAACTAAAACTTACAGTTTTGATGCTGACATGATGATCCATAATGTGTTGGGGGACATTTACATTTCCCTCTCCGACATCGACCACCATTTAAACATTGCGATCTACAATGAGTTTTTCTATGTTTTTTCTCGGAACAATCTTTTCCAGTGAATGGATGAATACATTCACATTTTCCGGGGCTCACACACTTAGCACGTGAGCCACACCCATCGGGACAATGTGCTGTGAAATAAATCAGTGAGTATAAGTTATCTTATGTATATTCAAAATAGGTGATAACGAGAAAGGCTATTCTCCATTACATGCATCTACACTTTCAAATTGGTAATTTAGTGGCATTTTTACTTTGTCAATTCCTAAGCATTATTAGAGTCATACTCAAAAGCCTCTCCATGCTTTACTAATAAGGGAGGCAACTCTGACTGTTACTCTTCAGATGATTAGAAAATTCAATAATGTGGGGATCAGAGATAGCCCATAAAATCTACCAACTGTCCGCTTTATTCTACTTTGTTGACAGAGAGATTTAGAATACAGTTAATCAAACGTAATAATAATTTTGTGGACTCAATTCAACAGAAAATCAATGTTTTAGGCCTGCCTGATATGACATATCAAATGGTGACATCATGTCTTAAGTGGTTTAAAACATCATGTATATTTCAAGTTACAAAGCAAACATAACAAGATAATATTCTGTTATATCTTTATCAGTTACCATTGTATTACCTAAAATTTTAAAGAAAACATTAAAATATCTCTTACCATTCTGACACATTGCCCCCTTGTATCCAACGCGACACATACATACATTATATCCAACACATTGTCCACCATTTTCGCATCCGAGAGAACAATGTGGTCCTGAACTCGGGTGTCTCTCAATATCTAATAAGAAAATAAAATACTAGAATATTTATATAGAAAATCCTTTGTTTTTTTACAGCAAACGCAGTATTTCGTATTGAAAACCAGTCTATTATGGTAATACTTAACAAACTGCTTACTGTATGTGTGACCACTACCATTTGTACAGGGCACTCGTTTACAATTTTAGATATACTACATTTAAGGAAATAGATTAAGAGTAGAAGAGACCAGCCTCAAACTGTAGCCCATAGTTGGTCAGTTCTTAGCTCCGTCGAATAAATTTATCAGTAACAATAGGTCATTGTAAGATAGCCTTTAGCCTCATTTTAAATCTCATGCACTCGCTTTGTCACAAATGGAGAACAAATATTCAGTGATACATTGAAAATCAACACTAACCGAAGTAAAGTAAGTAATTTTTTTTAATTATGGATATTCCTCATATATTATAATGAAATAAGAAAGCTCACTTAATTAATGATGATGTTTCACTTAAATAATTAAGTCAAAAGGAACGTGAATACAAAGCATATACAATAAACTCACCGTTCGTTACTTTCGTCCTTTTCTTCTTCTTGTGTCTACGTCTTTTACAACAAACAACTCCACTAGTTGTGCCTTCCATGTATGAACAATTCTTCTCCTTTGGTACAACTTGTCTCTTAGTGAACACATCTATACGACCTTGACTTAAACATGAACCCCTGTTGTACTGTACCCTACCGCAGTCACGTCCTATACCAGACATTTTGCTCTTTCCAGTCCGACACCTAAAATACATTAATATAATTATGTGCTTTATATACACAGCTGACCTCTTATTACAGAGATGAAAATTTGTCCTTTTTTGCACAGCTTTCAAAATAATGCTGTATTTTATTAATATTTTATTAATTTTACATTAAAAAATGTCAATCAATCAACATATAAGATTCAAAATATGAGCTCACAGACAGTCCCAAAATCAAGCATTTTATTGGTCAATTTTTAAATTTAAAACTGACCAATAGTACATAAGCCTGCATTAAAAAACTATTGATTTTTTTACTTTGTTTTATAGCAAAAGGTTCAGAGATAAGCTTGGGAAGAATATCTATGTAATAGCTTCTACCTCCGACATTTTCCTCGTTTTTCATTGGCTACGTTATAAGCGTAGCAGCCCTTGGTTTCGAGAATATCCAGCCAACTTAATTCACTTAGCAAATCTGCATCATCTGTGCTGCAGACATGCCAGCCAGGAGCACATAACGTACTTCCAAACTTTACGTGTCCTTTCCATTGACCTAAAAAAACATGAAATTCGAAAAACTTTACAAGCAGTAACCACAATGTACCAGCAAAACTGTAAATAAAGGACACTGGAAGGGAAAAGATGGCCTTTATATACAGTTGACCTGTATGCACAGGATAATCTAGAATATCAATAAAGTGTGGACTTGGTTCACATGGTGACCTTTATTCATAAGTGACCCTTATTCCAGGTTTAACTGTAGTGTGTGATAAACAAAGATCATCCTTCAAATCCATCAATCTACACATTAAGATGAATTTTATTCTGGTGGCAAAACTTTCCCAAGCACCAATATCACCTTGGAACAATTTACCCATAAATCATCAAGTCAATGAAAACGTGTTAAAAAGTTGGCATAATCAAATAATCACGTATAACATGTATTGGACTTAAAATTTCAAATCTAAACAATCAGATCTCGTTCAAGACAGTGAAACAAGTGGTCCATTATAAACACTTTTATACTTCATGTAAACAGCCAGAAAACATTTCAGTGTTGAATCAATCACATAAGTAGTGAATTGATGAATTGTTATTTATAATAAAACTTCAGACAGGAGTCACCCTTTGTTCCTCAGAGAAGAGAAAAAAATGATTGTTAAATTAAATTTTGTTTATACCTGAACATGCATGGATATGTTTGTGGAAATTGAGTGCATCCGTGCTTCTATCTAGGCATCCAGACTCATGTGCTGAAAGTAAATATTTTATTCATAATTATATAGTACTAGATTTAAGTAAGGGAAGCAACTGTGGTAAATATACTTAAAAAGTCCATACACAGTTATCTTGAAGTAAATGCAGCAATTGGATGAAAACATTTCATTACAATTATGATCTAAAGTGATACAAAACAAATTTGACAGAATTTCATCTGTACGCTGGTAATTCATAACATCATTTTTTGAAATTCATCCAAAATAAGTTAATTGATGAATTTATTAATCAATAAAATTCATTAATTAGTTTGAAAATTGGTTAGTTTTTTAATTCCAATTGTATCATGTTAGTGGATCTGTAGGGGTATTGGACTTGACATGAATCTTTATTTTTAAAACAATGAACATTTAAAACTTCAAGTATCAAGCATATTTTTCAACATTCCAAAAAAAGCACAATTCACAGAAAAATTATGATAAATTTAATAACCCAAGCTTATGACTCATTAATATTCAAACAAGATAAATTAAGGACTGGTCTGTCATTTGAAAAAAATAACCAACAAAGCTATCAGTGGCTTGATAACACTTTCAAAAGAAAGTACGATACATACAGATGTAGTAATTATGCAACTTATTGTTTTAAAACATTCACATTAGATTTATATCAGCTTAAAGTATTCATCACCAAAACCACATTAATTAGAAAAGACTCCCTGTTATGGGGCTGTTATCAAATACTTCAATCAAGTACAATCTAGGTGTAAAACAAATATTCGAAAGTTCAAAAGAAAACCCCTTAGCTATGGTACTATTATTCACCTAAGTCCACGAAACATTATTATGATACTCAACAAAAACGATCACTGGAATGTTTCAGTGTGGATGTTGTACTTACTGACTTTAAAACAACAAACCAACGCTTGTAAACATTCAACTGTTTTGTCTACAACTTTTCGTTACAATGGAGAAACCCTTCATTAAAAGTCACTGAGGCTAGACACAACTAGTGGAAATATTAGTCGTCTACCCTTAGGACAAGAATGTGAATGAATACAAATTAATACGGCATTAATCACTTTTCACTTCACCAATTAGCACATTTTTCAAAAATTTTAAAAAATTAAAATACCCCCTTTAAATTTATCAATAATGAGTAACGTTTTATCTTTACACACTGATGACTGTGGGTACTTGTGCCAATCGGAGACTGTCTAACTGTAGTTTCTGATTCGAACAAATTACTTCAGGTATGGATTAGAAGTGAAAACAATAAACATTAAACTCGTTTGGTATTTTACATTATGAAGATCATCCTGATATCATGACAAATGTATTACAAAGTGCCATGTAGAGTAAGATTTATCTGTAGTTTAGATTCAATTAAGCAACCACTATGACAAGAAAATGTCGCTAGACACTTTAAATTAAAGATTATACACATATTAGTCACTTATGACACATTACCCCAGTGAACAAAGAAGCATTAAGATAAAATAATGGGGAGCTACAAGTCATAATAAACTCCCTGGGCTAAGACCGGGAACCAAGAACTTTTTTTCAAATACAGCCATAATGCTATTAAAGTAAAACACAATTATGGTGATTTAAATATTATACAGACTAGAATCAAGCACAGGATATTTTTCCCCAATCGTTGATTATTCATGTCCTCAAAATTCTCTATGAACATATTCTTCTGCATAAAATCAAGGTTGGTAGTTTGTTCATGAAATAAAAAAGAAACTAATGGGTATTGGTGTCTACTTTTTCCTTTTTTTCACAGACATTCTCAGACTAAGGTTTTTCTCAAGTGAAATATATGAGTTTTGAAAAAAATAAACACAATATCAAGATGTTCACTCTACAAAAATGTAGTGAAATCATCGTTTTTTGATAAGGCCACAAAAAAATACTGATACCGGTACTTGTGTTTCCAATTACCTAACCAACGCTTTTTTTTTGGTATCAACCTAAACTATTTTACATCCAAACCAGGAAACTATTTGGGGGTAAATGGTACCTCCAGATTATGAAAGGTGTGTTTAGAAAATAAAAATGAAAAAAGTTTAATATCAACCAACCTACCCAAATAGTCAGTAACAGTCAACATAACTTAGTGTGAGCCATAGGGGGGCTAGCACGTTAAAGGGATGGTATATCAGGGTGTATTAGACTTAAAATGGCCACGGATCAAAAACACATACATCATATACATGTATATATATATGATATATGTGTATTTGGTTCATATGACCATTTTAGGCCTTATACACCATTAATAATTATACACCATCCCTTCAATGTGCAAGCCACTATGGTGTAAGCTATGTCTTCTATCACTCAAGATATAAATTCTCAAAAATTTGACTTAGAGACTGATCTCACATGAGATCATTATTCGGAGACTCAATATAAAATGTCAGTTTGAATATCAAACATTAAAACAGTACCTTTAACAAAGACTTGTGTATGTGCTATATCAATCCCTTCTTCATTTATAACTTCACAACTGTACTGTCCAGAATCTGATCTTCTCGCCATGGTAACCAAAAGATCACCTAAAAAAGAGAAATAGCTCAAACTATACCTTTAAAAATTGAAATTAATGATTATTATAATAATATTAATATTAAGCCAGGGATTATATTAAGTAAATTACTATTTAACCCTTTGCCTCATGATAATGCTTTTCCCCTCATCTGAAGCCGGTGAATTTTAAAATTATTGTGGCAAGAGAAGCCATTACTTGTAATGAGCAATGGTTTCTTTTTGCCACACTGCCAGAGAGTGAAATAACCCAATTTTCTTAAATAAATGGATGTTTGGTATATTTGCTTTGAATTTGGAAGAGTGCTTAGGAGGCAAAGGGAGGAGCTACTACTACAGCAAAGTCAACTTACCATTATACATGACAGAGACTCGTGAATAGTAACTGCTCTCAATCTTAGATCCATCTTTGTACCATTGGTATCTGGGTGGGGGTACCCCCTCTGCATGGCAAGACAACATGAATATACGGCCTACATCTACGTCAATCCTCTCTGGAGGTGGAGCCAAAATATAAGGCCGCCTTCCTGAAATTTATCAAATTTCAAAATAAATGCATTTAATTCATTTAAATCATAGTAGTTTTTATATGGCCCCATTCCTGAAAAAATATATATCAATTTCAACAATTTAAGACATAATAGATAAAAAATACCCCAAATAAATACACAATTAAACTTGTATTAAAGACCACCTGGAAACAAGGACCACCTGAAGACAAGAATTATCAAAAACTAACAAATTAGGATAATTTCTTATTTCAGACCACCTTGAAAAAGATACTAAATCATCAATCAACTGAAAAATTCCAGCCTAAAATATGTCATTAAAAAAATTAAACTGTCACAGACAATTTCGTGTACAGAAATATAAATGTGAATCTATAAAATATGACCTTGATGTCAAAACTAATTTGAGACACCAATTCACAACTTAATCACATGCAAATAAATTTAATCACCTAAAATGCCACGTGTTCAATAATTGTTGAAATTAACAAAATTGTAAGACAGACACTACAGATATAGAAAAAAATTTAATTCCTGACTCTAATTATTATCGTTATAATCATAACATACATAATTTTATTAACACACTCAAGTTAGTAAGAAAAAAAAATTGTAGGACAGTCTAAGAAGAAAATTGTGTAACCCTTTACCTCATAAGCAATATTATTTTGGACTCTTTTGAATTCAAAGCAAATATACAAAACATCCATTTATTTAGAAAATTAGGTTATTTTTATCTGACAGTATTGAAAACATTGTGGCAAAAGAAGCCAATACTCATTACAATCAATGACTTCTTTTGCCGCAATGTTTTCAAAAGTCGTCTGCTTCAGATGCAGAGGGAGGATGTGGTACTAAGAGGCAAAGGGTTAATAAATCAAATTTACTTAATATTTGAATGATAATAATAGAACATTGTTTCATAGTGCGCAGACAACTAATGGTCATCTAGCGCACATTTAAATAACAGCAACAAGTATAAACCATGTGAAAAAATATATCTAAATAAGAATTGGTAAATTTTCAAATAAACAACTACACGGATAAATGAAGTTGACTCTGAGATACATATTACTGAATTATCTTCAGAATGTTTATGTAATTTGACACAGATTTCTTAACCAACTTTATTTCAATTTTTCTCACAATGTACAAACTAGAGTACATTGTAATTATTTATTCATGAAAATTGTAGCATCGATGATAATGATATCTTTGTGTCATGTTATACAGCAGACTTTATACTTCATCTTTCTCAGCTCATAACTGGATACATGTCAGTTTATACCATAGACATGTTACACTTTAAACTATGCATCTCAATTAGACACAAACGAAGGATTTGTTGGCAGACAAAAGCATGCCCATCATCACATAATTGATTTGAATTTCATCTAAAACATTTTGAAACTTCAGACAGCCTAAATTTGTATGAAATTCCAAAGCTTGGCACTTGTAGTTATGTGCCAAAAACAAAATGAAAGTCTGTAGAAATCACCGAAGAAGAACCGCAAAGAGACAGAAAAAAATATCTGTAGTTTTTTTAAAACGTTTTCATTACAAATTACTTGTTATAACTGCCTCTGTTTACAGGTGGTCGAAAAAAGTTTTGATAAATAATGTACATTTTATAGGTATTTCTTCATACAAGACATTTAATTCATGGGCTAAAAATAGTTCTCGTTGAGAAAATGATGTTGTTTTGTGCAGAACGTCTATTTCACTGAACTTACCTGATTGCTTACAACACAGAACACCATCAATCCATGGACGCTGTCTGCAGCCTTGGTTCAAGCTGATATGTGAATCCACACAGCAGCTAGCGTCTATACGACCTCCACTTATACATGACGACTGACCCTTATTTTGATGAGGACACTCACGCCCCATACCCGCAAGATCATCCTGAAAATATTATACCCACAATTCATTTTTTTTTCAAAAAGACCGAATTCATTCAGTTCGAAATGAATCTGGAGTATAGAGGAAAAACAAATTATAAAGAAATTATAAAAAGCATTTATTTTCCTCATCAGACGAGCTTTGAATTCATTTAATACCCATTAAATTCAAGCACTGAGGAACATAAGGTATCGGACCATTTTTATCAATTAATTCAGCAATCATTCTGTACTTTTGTCCCCTATTCATTCATAAAAATGATAAAATGGGTAAGAGAAGTATTTGTACTATTAAAACTTAATTCAGTGTGTTTTATCATATTTCCACATTGTTATAATTGTTTGATGATACTGTCTCTACCATATATCTATAGGTGGTCTTACATCACTGGAAACACACGTGTAGCTCTATTATTTGACCATAAAATCAATACGTAGGATGTATTAATTATAAAATACAAATTTCATAAGAAATAGCATGTTTTACTACAACAATTAGACAAGAAAATCCATTCGTACTACAAAACAATTGATCTAATTAACATTTAGAGGAAGTGAACGCTGGCATATAACCCTCTTTTATTAGATTATTAGCATAAAACTAATGAAACCAGCCCCATTATGCTGGCTCTTCCTTGGAATATAATGAATTCCAAGTGTACAGAATACCTTACATGCCATGCCAGACTCCAATTACTTGTTATAAAACAGTGTACAGCAATTATCTATTTATTACGCTACAAATTTTTCCAACAAACAGTTAATCCAAGACGTGACAGTACACACTTAGCCACGCTGTAAGTTGCTTTAATAACATTATCATGCTCATGAAGCGTAATATATTATAATCCAATTTAATTTTGGCATTAATAAGTTAACTGTTTTATGAATTTGTAGCGACAAGCTTTCTTATCCCACACCATCCCATCCCCCTTTGAATTACTAATTCAATAATTACCAGTCTTACCTGGAAAATGAATGTATGTACAGTAAAACCTCGATAATAAAACCACATTCAGGATCAGAAAAATTGGTTGTAATAATGAGGTGGTCTCATTATCAAGTTGAATCATGGGGGAGTTATTGAAAACCGGTCTGAAAATAAGTGGTCATTATAACAAGGTGGCCGTAATAGTAAGGTGGTTGCAATGTGAGGTCTTACTGTACAAACACTTGTCCAAAACTTAACAAAATTATTTTTTCACAGATTTTGTACTTCTTTAGAAAATGAAAAATATTAATGTAATTGTAGAAATATATTAATATCCATACAACTTTAATCCATGTCCATTATGCCAGGACATCTTAAAAGAAATATTGATTTGTGGTTGTAAGACCTAAACTTTCAATAGTGTGGATAGGTGGGTAGGCATTTTATTTTGTAAACATTATTTGTACCTGTCAAGTAACTGCAGACAAACAATTTTTAATGGACAGTCCTATTTCGAACATTTTATTACGATGAAATAATCAATTTACACCAAAAACAGAAAAAATAACATTTTGGTTAATGGCATTTGGATAATTTTATGATCTTGAATCAGGACATGAAGGTTTATCATAACAAGAACTTTTTGTCATCTAGATTTTTATACGATTATCATAGAATTATATGTATGCAAATAAAATGCACTGGATGTGAATTAAATGTTATCAAGGTAAGACTGATCTCACGGTTTACAAACAAAATCAACAGAAATTGTTTTTACATTAAATACAATCCTGTTGCAGATTCTGAAATTTATTAAATACAACTATTTCAAGCTGAACAGTTAAGCACAAAGTGTCGTTCATTAAATCATGAAAAATGGAAGATAATCCGATTAAGTTTCACTTTCATACATTCGGTATGGTTGCATGGTGTCTTTACTTCATTGCGATACCGTGCAAAGGTGATCCTTGCCATGGACAACAACTATGCGTGTCTTTTGAATCAGCGAAGTTTGCTTGCGTATTAATAACATTTTTCTTTCGATGCAAAACAAAACTTTATTATGTATGCCAATTCTGATGTACAGTTATGATCCCTGCGATATAATTCACATATTTTTAGTAACCAAAAATATTTGATGTTTGGTAAAAGAAAATCTATGCTGCAATAAACATTCAAACATCATGTAAGGTTTCAAAAAAAGTTCATAATCATCGTAATATGCAAATGAATTTTACCACCTGCATAAGAATAAGTCATTCATGAAAATCACTAAATGCTTTTTTGAAGTCTATGATAAATCTATGTTAATTCAGAGGCAAAGGAGATATTAGATTAATGCTTGCGATACTAAATATTTGTAAAACAAATTTCACTAAGATTGCTATCTAGCCCTTCATAAGAGAGTCATTTTAGGCAATTTCAAATGCAAATTGCGAGAGTACGTCTTTTAGCTATCCTATCCATGACACCCAATTATTCTGTCTGACAAGAACGGCATTTCACTACATTGCTTTTGAGAATTGTTTGGTTGCAAGTTTCAGTAGCAGTGACAAATTAGTGACAGACATGTGACAAATTAAGACAAATTCTTGAATTTCGCTACACTGACCATTATGAATGGCCATTTGTCATGTCAGGTTTTGGAAACACGTTACTTTTTTACTAAGTTAATAATTGTACGCCATCCGGACCTTAATCGTCAAAACTGCTTTGATATTTTGTCAGTGGGTGAACTGATGATCTCTCTAAATTTATTAAGGGTCAATGTAAGGGCAATAGAAGGGACTTTAATACTATTATCACCCAGTTAACACCATCATATAATCAACATGCTTTTACTTTACCACTCAATTTATATGGAATACAATGAACACTAAAAACAGACAATTTTCTGTGCTGAAGAAAATCAATTTCAAAATTGAAAAAATATACCCGTATAAAAATAAAATCATCGAGCAGCCTCAAAGTTTGATTGAAATCTAACCAGTAATATCAATGGAGTCCCAATTTAGGGCAAATTTGGGGACGATTTAAGAGACTTGTCCCAAATTTAGAGGATGGAATAAACATTTTGGTAGGATAACATCAAACTGTATAATAATGTTCATAAGCTTCCATAATTCAGGTTTGAATTAATAATTCATTCACATTTTACCTTGTAATGATAGTTCATACTAGGGTCAAACACCCATAAAATATGAAAATAGAAATATTGAGTCTACGCAAAATAGCCAGAACAGAATCCACCCGTCCAGTGAGCCATTGTTTGAAATGAAAAAATTCTCAATTTACATCATGTTTAATGTAAAGCAGTTCATTTACCTTTAACCCTTTGCCTCATAATACTGCATCCCCCAACGTCTGAATTAGCCGACTTTTGAAAACATTGTGGCAAAAGAATCCATTGGTTGTAATGAGTAAATCGCTTCTTTTGCCACAATGCTTTCCACACTGTCATAGAGAAATTACCCAATCATCTTAAATAAATTGATGTTTTGTACATAAGTTTTCAATTTGAAAGAGTCCAAAATATGCTTATAGGCAAAGGGTTAAGACATACCATTATGCAGGATTCATCATTCTTGATGCCTGAATTTAATTTCCTGCTTCCTGATACTCTTGTAAGCTTACAGCAAAAAGCAACTGATTAAAACTGCTTTATGAAGCTAATATTTTGTAAAAATCAAAGCACTGCAAGTACCTGATCTAACTGCTCACGACACTCTCGACATCGGCCACCATCTTGGGCTGCATTGTAGGCATAGCAACCATCAACGGACATAGCGACATCCCATGAAATCTTTCTAAGTACTTGGGAGTCTGTATTCCAGTTGCAAACGTCCCATCCTGATGCACAGAGGTCACCACCATGTTTTATGTGACCGTACCATTTCCCTCGACAAGCTGCGATCCGTGAATCGGGAAAACTGCCATCTTTTGCTTGGTAACTGCATCCAGATTCTGGAATGTTGAAGTGCGATAATGTATTTTTTGAAAGTAGTCAAAGTCATGGTCAGGGTTTACTAAATAGTACAAAGCATTTAAACATTATTCTTGGTAAAACTTACTCTATGTTACGCGCTTAAAACGATCTATATTCATGCAATAAAAGAAAAAACTACAGGTACAAAAAATGGCATTCCGACTTCTAGAAAAATCGTGCTAAAGAATAACAATTACAAAAAAGAACTACCAAAAACTGATCAACATTCATGGACACAAAATACTCATTGAAAAGCTTATAAGTTAAATAGATAATATAGTGACCTTGAATCAGTTCATGCAGATCGTGTTAAAATGTTACTGGAATGCTATCTATGGTATAAGAAATAAAGAGATTTTTTTGGACAGACCGGCTGAGAAACTTGTATTGACAGATTGGACTGTAAGCTTTCATTTCATCAAACAAACACTAAATAAACACTGTTATTATTTTCTTTATTAAATTTATTCATACTGCCAGTCAGGTACACAGATTTAGTTAAATTAATGTTTATATAAATTTTACATCATTACGATAACAGCCTGAAAGGCAAGGTATGAATTTTCTTCATGCAATGCAAATATAACAAGTTTAACTGTACTTGAATAATGTCTGTGTAGAGAAAGTGAAATTCTAGAGAATTAAAAGAAAAAATTACAGTATTTTTGTACAAATAGAAAAGTCTGCATGACATGACATTCTCAGACTGACACACGCGATGATCAATTTTTTGGTCATAAAGACGTAATACATTATACAATATCCTAGCTATTATTATTCTAAAATTGGCCAATTTTGTATTAAAGATAACCTTTAGCGATGAACCCCATATCTGACAATCATTTTGCATCTCACATAATCGGAGTGTTACCATAGTAACTAAAAACCACTTTATTTACAGC
Organism: Lutraria rhynchaena; assembly: GCA_008271625.1. Taxonomy (NCBI): domain Eukaryota; kingdom Metazoa; phylum Mollusca; class Bivalvia; order Venerida; family Mactridae; genus Lutraria; species Lutraria rhynchaena. The sequence goes on along the minus strand of VIBL01000019.1, from coordinate 1,381,359 downwards.
TACGCCATTCTTGTCCTGATTCTACGTAACAGTCGTAAATGAGAATTGTCCTTACTAAGCAATAAGCAATTAACCATTTACAAAGTGTATTATGTAAAATATAAACTGCATATTAATGATACATAAAACATATAGAGCAGAACTAGATTAAGGTCTGTCGAAGTATCTCCCATCGTTTTGCACTTAAATTTAGAAATAATATATTCACATTTATTTACAACATGTTGGGGGGAATTTCATAGGAAGGTCAAAATTGTGTTATTTATTATACTTAAATTTCTCTTTCTAATCAAAAAATAAAAACTTAAACAAAGAAATAAAAAAATATAAATATATCAGAACAAAGCCAAGCCTGGGGGACAAATTGGGAATTTTTCATTGAAGTTAACATCAAACGATATATGATGATTGAAATGAAGGTCATTCGAAATGTAGAAGTATTTGTGGCAATTTCCTCAGTAGTAAAATCATAGTAAAGGTGACCACACTAGGATTATTAAATGCATTATTTTCTTGCATCAAATATGTTACATGATTCAGACAATAAAGGATACAAATTCATACAAACTTGTATTTAATCTAAATGTCAAACAGCAATATACTCGTATATGCTAATTTTCAATTCTCTTTACATAATAATGAAATAAAATATTTGGGTTTTCACGCTTCTCAGCATATGTATGGATATGAGTAACTAGATATTTTATATGCAGTTTGTAAATTGGTTAATAAACAGTCCATAAAACAAGTTCATGGCACATTACACTGAATTGGTAATATACACAGAATTGGATAAAAATATAACATAACTGAATGAATAAATAATAAATGCGTTAATAAACTCGCTGAAAATGATCGTGCACATTGAAATTATGATGTTGAGAATAATGCCTACTTCCGTGCACTGATTCATTTCACGAAGTATAGAAATGCGTTGATAAATAGGCCAATAAAAGAACTGACTGGTTTACGATCATGATTTTTATATTCATGGCAAATGTAACAAAATTGATACTTAAATGATGACCAAGTCCTTCCAACAGTAGTCGGTGAGTGAACGTTTTATTACCACTACGAGAGAATACTATATTTTTTTTCTAATGATTGGTAATACTTATTGCTAACGAGGTGAATCGAGAGTATGTTGGTGTCATTAAGTAATTGGAAATGACAGACAGTGTTGTATACACCCCGGTAACCACCCAGTATTCTATTAATTCTTAATTCCGCAGAATGTCTTCAAGTTGCTTCTAAGAAATATCATTCATTTCCACGAAACTATCAACAACTAAGTTCGATGCAGTAACACTGTAACTTAAGCCTCATCAAATCAGTAGTTACAACAATATGGAACTTAGCAACCAGGGTTCCATAATGAACATTAAAAGATGAGTATCAGAATAACTCTGAAAATTTGACTCCTGTAGTATAAATGTACGAATCAATCAATGTAATTGGTAGATAAAAGTTGAAGAATCAAAGAAAAAAAATCCTTTGATTAAAAACTTCTGCTGGGTTACATCAAAAAGCTTTAAAGGCATATACATCTAGACATCCTAAGGCAACACCCACAACAAAATTAGTTTTACAGTAAAACCTCGATATTGGGACAACCTTCAGGACCTGAAAAATTGGTCATAATAATGAGGTGGTCTCATTATCAAGTTGAATTGTAGAAGAATTATTGAAAGCTTGTCACAAAATGAGTTGTCATAATAGCAAGGGTGTCAAAATATTGAGGTGGTCACTATGTGAAGTTTTACTGTACTTTCATTTCATTTATCATTAATGTGCGCACTAATGTTTTGGTCTGTCCTGTCTCGCAACAAGACACAGCAGAATGACCATCAATAAATATTAAAAAGATTTCAATAAAAACTTTTTTGTTCCCAAACTGCAAAAAGATCGAGTTGTAATTTAAAGCATTAAGATTGTAAATGTCAACAGACCATTATAACAATAATTAACATTTAATCATCCACTTTGTGCTAAATGTCAAATATTGCAGAATTTTCCATAGTTAATCTATGCATAAATTTCTCTCAAACTTAAAAACGGTTCCCAGTAAAAACTGAGTTATTTAACTAACATATAATTTTCCTCTCCCCCCCAAAAAAAATCCACCAACAACGGGGATATTTAAATCAAATTACATTATCTCTATACACACAAAAAGCAACAAAACAACTATTTATCCAATTTGATTCCAAGATTTTGATGTTCAGAGCAAATGCATCTAACGGTTAACAGATAACTTTGATATCAACGACCCCCTGTGTAATCTGATAGTGTCAGTAGTTTCCATGCTTCTGCTGAATTAACTTGATTGATTAGTATCACTGATAATATAAACAATTAACAGGTAACAAATTTCTAATTATCACTCTCTCGGCTCCCATTCATAACATTTGTTATTATTCCAGAATTCTTTTTATTTTTGGAATAATAAAAAATTCTCAAGTTCGGTTTAGGCTGTACCATTGTCAAGGTGATAACTGGTTAGCTGAATTGGTAAAGTGCAGAACTAACGACCAAGGGGTTGTGAGTTCAAAACCCATCATATGGGATATAATCTGAGACATTTTATAGTCCTTTGGTACAAAAGCAAAGAGATCAGTATTTCTATCAAGGTTTTAGATTTTAATGTCATAGAATGGTTTTAAAGAAGATATGGTGATACGCATATCGTTTATTTAGCAATTTTCCCTAATTGATAAAAATTATGTTTTCAATTAAAATACACACAAACCATTATCGTATTATTGAAGATTGAACTTCAATAAATGAGAAGATTACGAAATTCTCCCGGCATGTTTATACAAGGTTCCAATATTAATCGTTAATCTTTATGGAAACATGCACACCTGTAGGGTATTTAGTAGAACAATCAAAACATAGAATAATGTAATAAAAAAATTGAAAATGAGTTTTATAATACAGCCATTTGATTGGCTAAATTTTAGGTCAGATCTTAATACAGCAATTTGATTGGCTAAATCTTAAGTTAGATCTTAATACAGTCATATGAATGGTTAAATTCTTGGCTAGATCTTAATACAGCCATTTAATTGGTTAAATTTCAGGCTAGATCTTAATACACCCACTCGATTGGTTAAATTTTAGTTTAAATCTTAATACAGCCATTAGATTGGCTAAATTGCCGGTTAGATCTTAAAAACAACCAATCAAATTGCTGGAGACTGGGCTCAACACTTTCAGGTTAAGTACAATGTAAACCACACAATCAACTAAAAACAACAAGATAAAAAAAAAGATTGTCTCGGTTGATAATTTACCTAAGTGTGAAAGATTTGTATTTTTTGTAGCCAATTAGTTGATGATCTTCGTCCATTCATCAAGATGAGGTTTAATTTCGTGTGAACCGATATAATACATACTTCGAACAAATATTTCGGCATTCTGTCAAAATTTGAAAATCGCTAAATAGAATACTAAACAAAAGCCATACCTCACAGAAAAATTTTGTTCTTGATTTATTAGTCTGAGTCAACTTTATTTTCTGTTAACAACTTTTTAATCACGGACATTTCTAACATGGCTTTTAGTACAAATCTGAAGACAATTAAAACAAAATTCTAAGCGGAAAAAAATATATTCTGCATACCTCATTTCCCTGTGTTTCAGTCAGCATCCCCAAGAATAAGGGACAGGTAGGTTGGCAGGACTTTTTCAAAATATTTTTGTTAGGTTCGAAGATATAGCTCTTATTCATATTCATTTCCATATGACAATGAAAATATCGACAGGAAAAAAATTCGCCAAGATCAAAAAAATCTAATGTTGGCAGAAAAAATAGGGTCAATCGGATCAGATGAAGCATGGAACTTTTTCATGCCTAATTGTGCCTGTGAACTGCGTACACGTAAGACACAACAAAATACCAAATGGAGTGTTTTGCAAGGGAATTAATTCTCATAAAAATGTGTATGTGTACAAGATGTGTGCATAACATGTGGGATATACCCATACTAGAATCCAGAACAACATAAATACTGGCTGTTATTAATGACTTAACATATTCTACAGAAAGTTGCTATCTAAAGACAACATTAATTAGCTAGCAATTAACCTCAGTCATTATTTGTAGACTCATCAATATTAACCCGATAAAAACCACAGGGGTACGACATCATTCATAGTATTTCATAATACACAAAGTTACATGATGGGAGTCCATAAAATAGTTTTCTATCATTGGAAATAAGCATAATAACCAAATAAACCAGTATTACTCCATAAAACTATCATAAAGTCAGCAAGAATTAGTGAACACAATGATTTTACCAACAGAAAATGTGCGGCATGACAGGATTTTGGCGTAAGAATCAATGTTACTAGCCAGTGTAAAATGTTTGGCACAGAAGATGAAATGCGCTGGTTCAAGAGAAATGTCATTAATGTCAAATGCCACTTGTTCTTAGCAATAAACTGCAACACATCGACAGTAGAATCACTTCATTAAAAGCATATTGTTCATGAAGTCGTAAAGTGGCAAGCAGTCCTAGCATCGGAATCTATGGATCATTGCGATTGTGGTATTACAAGGCTACCCTTAAAGAAAACACTTGTTTATCATACTCATACAATCCCATGAAAAAAGGAGTTTTCATCTTAAAGATACTCATATCATAGCTAAATAATGTTACATCATCAGATCCATCCATTTGGGTCAGGGTAGTGCAAAAATAGTCATTAACTAGACCTATCACTGAATTGTGATTAAATACCCCCGCAAAATGGGGACAGACCGTGCAACCAACTGACCGGCCAATCAACAGATTGACTGTCCGATTGATTGACCAACTGACCAACCAACAACCAGGGTGATTCCAGTATACCCCCGAAAACTTTTTTTTTGGTGGGGGGGGGGGTTATAATTAAGCTTGGCCTTAAAATAAGTAGAAACCAGATATGAATACCACCAGGGAGTGACAGGTTCTGATGTAGAAGATTAGCACAAAACAGGATTTTATTTTGACAATAACTGTGACATGAAAGCACCATGTTATGTAGGGAATGCTTCATAAATTCAAAAAATGGTCTGATTAACATTACATGACTGCCAAGTCAGATTAACAGAATGACAGTATTACAGAATTTTAGAATTTTTTCTTTCATTTCCTTTCTATGTTGCGAATGATACAATTTTTTATCACATGCACTGATTGCCCTCAACCAACTGATTCTTGGAGACTGACATCTGTTCGGAGCACGGAAGAATTTTACCATGGAGACACTTTGAACCAGCAACCTCTGACCTAGGAGACCAGTGCTCAGCCATTATAGCATGGTGCTCCATATAAGACATAAACCTTTTGCCTCATAATACCACATTTCCCCACATCCGAAGCAGAAGACTTTTGAAAACATTGTGGCAAAAGAAGCCATTGGTTGTAATGAGTAATGGCTTCTTTTGCCACAATGTTTTCCACTCTGTCAGAGAGAAATAACCAATTTTCTGACATAAATGTATGTTTTGTATATTTGCTTTGAATTAGGACGTCCAAAATATGCTTATGAGGCAAAGGGTTTATACCTTACATAAAAATCAGGCCGTTAAAATGTAAAACAAACAAATGCTCAAAAGTGGTGGGAAATTGTATTAAATTCTGATCACAGTTATCCCAAGGAGTATGTATTCAATTGTTGAGTCAACATGATGGCAAAAATATGCGTACCTGGTGTTTACTGTTGTCATTGTCGACATCATAAATAGCAACATTGAAAAAAAATGATATTACATTTCTGGCATATGGTATAGTATACATACAAGTTTGTATATTCATGAACCAGTATTGTTCCTGGTAACATGCACCATTTGATTATAAATTAGCAAACATCACGCGACGAACTATTTCAGACTTGAACAAATAAGGCCAAGAATTATACCGCTATTTTTGTTATTACTTCAGCATTTTCCATATTTAACATTCTCCGCAAGATTCCAGTTATTCTTGACTAAATCTTTTTATAATAAGAGATTAAATGTTTACACTGATATTAAATTTAGCAATGACTACGTAATAATTGCACTTATCCACATTCTTGAATACTTTAATCAATTATCTTCAATGCCTCTAAATGGTCGGAATTTCGTTAAGATTGTATCAATAAATGGAACAATTAGTACACAAATGCTTAACACCTTCACAAACATTCTGAAAATAGTTCTCAATGACTTCTTACCTAATGAAATAAGACATATTTCATGAGACTTTGATAGACTGGTTTTTATTCCAATTATCAACATGATTCAATATATATCAATTATTACTGTAACCAGTCCAGGCACTAACAAATAATTAATTCTATGAACTCCTCAACGTCTTTCTGCCAATTTAAATAGCATTCTGTTCTTGTCCATCAAAGTCCAAATCATATCTTATCATAGTTTCAGAGAATGACTTGTAAAAGCAGGTGATAATTGCATGAAGTTTTTTTTAATTCAGTTTTTTTTAATTCCGGTGGTGGAATTTAAGGAGAGGTTTTCGTGGAAAAGAAGTTGCGTCATCACATTACAAAGAACCAATACCACAATACTAAGTACATACTTACTCAGCTGTTTGTATGGGACTTAATTCAAATATGATCTCATCTGAGTATAATCTCAAACTAAATATATTGAGAACATATACATAAGCAACAGAAACAGAATATGGATTCAAAAGAGTTGTTATGGCAACAAGATATCTTGGCTAGCTTGATTTCTGACATTCTTGACAATTGGTTTGTGGTGTGCACTTTACCAAAGGAGAATAGTATAAAATTTGACAAACAGGAAAAAACTTACCAGCAGATACCATACTGACTATAAGGGACAGAAAGATGACACAGCACTTCCCACATATTACATCCTCAAACATCACTTATATAATATCTGAAATATAAAATCAAATATATTTAATGATTATAAATCCAGTACAACGAAATATATGATTCCATTGCACTATCATATTGTGTTGAATGAATTTAGGCATTCAATATAACTTGTAGGATTGATAATGAAAGCTTACTTGGGAAGTCACTGTTTTCATAAATAAGGGTGGGGGCATTAATTCAGAGGAGGGGCATTAATTTAGGGGAGGGGGGCATTAATTTAGGGTAGGGGCATTAATTTAAGGGAAGGAAATTAATTAAGGGGAGGGGCATATATTTAGGGGAGGGGCATTAATTTGGGGAAGGGACATTAATTTAGGAGAGAGGCATTAATTTAGGGGATGGGCATTCATTAGGGGATATTTGGTAACATGTAAGACAATAATCAAAACAACACAGTCCAAGAATAACAATGTATTCATGGTTTCATTCAAAGGCTAAGCAAAGTCTGAACAATTAATTATACCATCATTATCTAAATGTGCTTCTATCGTTTTGTTCAGTTCTGTTCTGTTCCGTAAATGTATATTTGATTCAGTTATAAACCATTATTTATATGTACATTATATTAATAGGCTAGTGGACAAACAGTTTGTGGTAATTTATTATATCTTAAAGATGATCATAGTACTTATAGTCCCCTATATTCTGACATTTTCTGACATTCTAGACAAATATGCTATCCATCAGCTGTGAAACATTGTCCTAATTCTAAACATATGTATGTCAATTTATAATCCATCTAACTGTATTCATATAATGACTTGATCAATTACATTACTGATTTTAGTCTACAATGCTATATAGACTTTTCTACTTATTGTCTGTTCCCTGAATATCACGACCAACATTTGCACGAAGATATGAATATTCATTTCTTTTACCAATGGTCGCTCAGAGCAAGTAAAAAAATGCAGATTTGCCATTGATCAAATTAAGGTCTATGAAACAAAACTGGCTTGAGATTTGGGGCTGGTCTGCGACATTAACTTTTAAATTTTACCTACCCCCCAAAAAAATAGATTTACATTGGTGATAAAATATATCAAACAAACAGTGCTAATTACTGAAGCATTTTTGACAGAATTACTAACAATATCAAATCTACAATACCTCTTGTAATTGTGTACAATATTTACCTAGCCCCTCTTACAAACATCGGAATATTTGTACTTTTCTATCCATTACAGCTTTATACAAAATTTAGGTGATTCAACGTCGCCGCACTTGTTTGATCAGCAATCTTAAATCACTTGTAAATAATTTTTGGAGTGGATGAAAAAAATGGAGCTCGTAATAACATTATTATAGACAGTTAGCCATAAGCGGTGGTCCCGTATTGTAGAATAATGAAGAAGGCATCAGACAAACATTTTCTCTGATCCCTTTTTTTGATCCGCCCCTTTTCGGTCATTCATTGTCAAAGCTGCGAGCCCATTAATTCAGTCCCGCCTCGTCTTAATGTATTTTTGATGCAAATATATGATAAAATTGGCAATTTATCATATTTGCTAAATTTGCCTATGTACGTAGAACTTTTTACAGAAAAATCCTAAAAAATTATTTCAACGCATGGTAGAAAATAAGACAAAAATTTGGCAATTCAATTATGATGTAAATTACCACGGCGTTAGATATGAAATTAGATTCAATTATAAAGACGGAAATTAATGGGTATATATCAAAATAATATTTTGAATACGAATACGATGAGACATAATTTGTATATTTATGTCTATATCATGTGACATCTAATTTTAAAGGCTTTCTAGGATCTCACGAATAAGATCAGTCTCTACAACCTTGATGGCTGTCTCGTTAACACGGATGCCAGATTAGGAGAAAAAAACATGTTTACGGGTAACCAGAAGACCCTATTGTTTGGCGCCAACCCTGCAGTTTCTGACAGAAAAATCTAATGTATGAAAATATTTGGGGATGAATCATACCTCATATTCTCACAAAAGGCATTTTGGAAATAAAAATTGGTGAAGGAAAGACATACCTATTCCCTAAGCTTTTAGGTAAGTGTCCCTAAACATATTTTTTCTAGCATAATTACATAATCCTTACAGAGACTCGAGTTAGACCTTCAAGAGAATGAAGGGTACCATCTGGACCTTACAAAAGGGAGCTTAGCCCTAAAATTGTACAAAGTTTAAAATACAAATAGCATTCAAAACACTTTTGAAGAAATGTTATAAGACAACATACAGTTTTAGACTTTACAAATAATAAACAAAAGTAAACAAATGAGTTTGTCTAAAATTGAACAATATTAAACGACGCTTGGAAAATTCTACTAATACGCTCGTAATTACAAGTAGAAATTGACTCAGAATGAGTTGAAATTGCAGACGAACTAATTCAAATTCTAAGCTGGTCGTCCTGCTGGACAAGTAGCCTGAAAAGAATTTGTCAAGCCCTGATAAAATTAAAACTAAACATTCATAGTAAAAATAACACAAGACACATAAATTGTTATTTAATATTCTTTGTAGACAGTAAACTAAGCTTAAAGTATAATAAAACTGTGATTACAGAGAATGACCAGAAAAAACAACTGAAGGACAACTTTAGAAACATGGAACAAATTCTTAGCTAAACCGAGCAAAAATAATATTAAACTGAATAAACAAATCCGCATGTAAGAACCATGAGTTTGAGCCACACAAAGGAAATGTACAAAAACTTGTGTGGTCATAAAATTCATTAATCCAAGTCTGATAAAACTCATATATCTTGATCCAGCCAATAAAATCAATTAACAAATCCAGTAAGATATCCATCAGTGATTCTTTAAGGACTCCATCAACTCAACTTTGAATTGACAGGTGTAAATGACATAAAAATTAATAGATTTCCTACATAGCATATCATTGACAAAAGATCACAAAATGGCCTCGTTAATTAGACTGCAATTTATCACATTTATATCCACTATTAAAAGCTTAAAATTGTCTTAATTGATTTTATTACCAAGGTTTAAATGTTCTACACAATTGCACCAAATGTCTTTCTTCAATACCTAAGTCAATGCCATAAGTCACTAAAAAAGATACATCATAATGTCAAGAAAAAAAGTTAAAGGGGCACAGCCTACAACTCTTTCAATATCATAATTGCAATTAAATTGATTTGTAATTGCTGCGTTTCACTTCAAGAAAAATTGTCTGACTTAAAGCAAAGAATAAGAATTTAGCTTATTTGCCAATTCTAAATGACAGTTTGTTAAACATGCATATAACTTATTTCATTTTAGTCACTGAGGAGCAATAAATTTATATCATTAAGAAAGTAAGGATTTTTTCATTCAAAAGTTGTTACATAGCCCCTTTAAGATATTATAACTCAAAATCTGCGTATGTACACCACGTATCTCAGGATTAAAGAACCCTATTCAACTTAGAGACGAGATCTTTGTCCATGTAATTCAAAGATAGATCGCCACGATCAGACCCAATATTTAGTCTGAAATTGTTTTCATTGTTGAAGGATAGTTGGAGCCTACGAGAACGAGGGTAACTTTAATTCACAATAGAATCTCAACTTAAACGGATGAACGCAGAATGCAGGTCGTAGTCTATCTGACTAGCGGTGATTTTTATGAATGAAGTGTCTGCCACAAATGTAGCGTTATCTGTGGTATGTTTACATTTTTGTGTCATTTTGTGATTTAACAATAAATCAGTAACAATCGCTTAATGAACCTTATAAGTGCAAATCAGTTTAGACAAAACAGACAACACACAAATAAAGTCAGAACTACAGAAATAACTAATTATTTTGCATGAAGTAAACATCTCAGATGATTATCGCCATAACTCTAAAAAAATACAACAAGATAATCTGAGATAATACCATTTCAATACATTTTTAGAAGAACAGAAATGCACAAAAAAGTTGCAATGTCATGAGAATTGAAAATAACATCTTTTAAACAGAGCATGATAAGGCAAGAACTAACGATATTTTTGAACAAAAAATGCATAACAAACATAATAAACTAATAGAGTCTTTTAAGCAATTTTTATATTCAAGTTCAATATTTACCAAATATTACAAATCGTTCTCAAGTTCTGGACAAACAAAGTAAATAGTCTGAGTTTACAAACCTGAGTTTATATATCAATCTTAAAATCAACGCCTCTGATTAGCCGCTTCAGAGAAACGATTTTAGACTGAGCAACATAACTCAATCTCTCCAGTGTATTTCTAAGCTAAGAGTCCTTTTGGCCACTACCACGTAAAAGAACAGAATGAGTTCAAGCCAGTCTCATTACAACACCACCGAAAAAAAACATAGTCCCAATGCCTCACACCAACTAAGGCATAGAAAAAAATGGTGTGTTTCTGGTGACATGATTATCAAAAATAAGTAGGTATGTAGGGAAATTTGATCTTTTTTTTCTTTTGGAACTTTTTTTATTATACTTGAAAGCTGTTGAGATTATTTATATGCCGAAAGGTAAAAAAGGGAGACAGTGGATGTATTGTTCCTAACAAAAAGTGAAGGATCATGGGAAAAATTAGGGTAGGTCGAGTAACCAGAAACAAACATTTTTTTATGCCTAATGTCATGTGGGTAAGCTTGTTTGGAATGTTGGATGGTTTGAATGTCTGAGAAAATATATTTGTAACTTTAATGCCCTCATCCCTGTGTGCAATGAACTGATGAAATCGTGTCAGTACTTGTCTGAACTTCACAAATGTTTCATCCAATCATTTAATTTAACAATCTGCACCAAAAATGCATCCATTTATTTCATGTTAAATGAAACACAAAGGAATCCAAATAGAAAGAAAATAAGATTAATAAAAGATTAATAAAGAAATGCATTATGGGAACAGCACTTCAAACAAGAAACTCTCCATCTGGGTTCTGACTTCAGAACTGCACCTTACTATCAAAAATAAACTGGAATCTGAATGTATTTAACAATAGTAACGCAAGAAACAATGAAAAAGGAAGCTTTGGTACATTGAAGAATTAGCGGACAAAAAAGCTGTAACATATTTTGGTTAAGGATACAATTGCAATCGTTTTGCACCATATCCCCGTGACGTGATGTGTGAATATAAAATATAGGAGGGACTTAGCATTATGGGAGGGAATTCGTTATCAACAAAGCTTGTAACGATTTGTGTTCATTAAGGAAACAAAAACAGATATCTGTATTTAATTTGAAAGTAATACTTTTTTCGTACGTTAAAGGGAGCAGTTTAGTACAAGTTATATATCTTACAGCGCATGTTTCTTTCAACTTACAGTGATTTAGGAGTAATGAGCGGTACACATATGGAGAAGTGCTAACAGGAACACCCTATTATGCTTTTAACAATGTTATGTAAATATTAAAGGTAATTAATACCAGGTTAATAGATATCTTCTCTTTTTAGATAATTTGTACAACTAATAAATATATTTACATACACTCATTGCCATTAAGTCAGGGCACAGTAAGTGATATATTACATTGAATAACAATTTAACTCAGAAAAAAATTATAAAGTGTAAAGTAAGTCGGAATGCGATACAGATATTGTGTACTATGATGAATATGCACTTCTTTTGAATGAAAATTTTGTACTTTCGAATACCAGGGGAAGAAAAAAACAAATTGAGGTATGCAAATTGATGATTAAAGAAAACTTGGGTAAGCAATCACTAAATATTATCCAGCAATTAAATTTTTAATGGCAATTTAATGGTATCAAATAACAGTAAAGATAAAAATAAAAATACAGAGACCATCTATGGTCAATATCATTGTCGTAAATTATATTATTATAAATACTTTCTCTGAAAATGGGTTAAGTTGACAAATTAAGACATTTTTGAGTGACGTTTACTGATCAGATCGGCATGTTGGGGGCGGAATGGATGACAGCCCAATAACAATAAAGCAGAAATTGATATTTCGATAAAAATCAAGTCAGTTTGAAAATGAGAATCGGTACCACATACTGCAAAGTCATTAGTGATAAGGCTGATTTTGTCGTATTTATTACAAAAAAATCATACGTAACAAAAAATAATACACTAAAATATAGCCGTGACTAATTTATGTATAATATTTTTGTAGTAAATAAATTTTAACATCTGGGCAAAGCAAAAACACATCATTGAAGTATTGGGCTTAGAAATCATTATAAATAATAGAGATACAGGTAAATATGTGACAAATATTGACAAAGTTATAAATGAATTGTGACAAAATAAAAGAACTTTAGAGGAGAAGTTGACACTCAGCTGATAATATTATGACGTCATATTGGTGCATTTTTGGACACAAATTTCCTATATAGACCAGATCCCCTTTGTAGTGAATTTACAGTCAATTGATTGATTGATATTAAAACTGTTTGTGCTACATTTTTTTCGGAGTCATTCCTTCCCAAGTGTTATTATAATGGAATGTGATAGTAAAATTATTTACAAAAAGACGAGCAGTTGGAGGTGATTTGAGGCAGTGGAAGAGCATAGTTAGCAATTGTTATAGACTGTTCAATGCTATGCATTGAATCAGCAAGATTGACATCGATAAAGTGTACAAATGGTGTGATATTTAACTAATAATTAGCAATGAATTAGACGAATAAAGAATTAGATGGTTACATAGTGATGACAAAACATTACGTGAAAAAGGCATATTATTATCCTGCGATCATGACAGACAGAATACAAGGTTGTTTAAACAATATTTCATCCCTTGCTGAGAGAAAGCTACGAAAGGGTTTAAATTTTTCTTTTGAGTATCGAAATTGAATTTTACCTGTTAAATGCAAAAAATTCGAACGAAGAGAGTGTTAAAATAAAAATCAATCAAGGCTAATGGAAGAATGACTATAAAAATAGGAATTTTAAATTATCGCTTATGCATAACTTTCTTTCATAATTGATACAAGCTTTCTCAAGATATAATAACGATTGTTCAATAATTGTTTGCTGACTGTTACGTTCATTTTAACCTCCGCTGTGAAGAGTACCCCCAAGAAAGTGAAAAGCCATATGTTAATCAGGTAATAAAATCCTATCTATGATATTTAATATCTAGTCATTTGTAGAACAATGTGTACATACCCCATATATACAAAATCTATTCCGGATCACTAATGAACATGTTTTCGTACACATGCATAGATATACATTACTGGTATCACACGAAACTACGCCAATTAGCTCACCCAGGGTGCATTACATGAAAAGATTTGTAATAGCTAGTTAGTGGGAGAGAGTTATTTATTCCCAAGTGCAAGAATGCAGTAATTAGCCATATATCTCATCAAATACCTAAAGGTTATGTTGAAGAAAAATCTCCTACAACAATCAATAATCTAAAATGACCCCTAAAATCCCCTAATTACTCTTAATCATAGGTTTTTATTCAGGTATTTTTCATTTTCAATATTGGACACTCGGTTGATAAATTAGCATCATTATGGTACATATTTCAATTAAACGTCAAAAAATCTATTTTATCTTGACCTAGATCAGATTCATTCTGGTTTCAACACTGACTGGTGACTTCCACAGGTTCGTAACTTAGTTTCACTTCAACCTTTAAAATGACATTTCTCTTTTTTATTTGAAATTGTGTCAACTTATATCTTTACATCATGACAAATTACGTAAATACTATTTCCAACAAAGTACCTGATAATTATTTGAAATGTTTTGTGATGATCATTTTCCCCCCACGCTCGGTTAAATCATTCAGAACGAAGGTAATATTCAATTTTCCAAACCACCATAGCAAATATACAAGACATTATAACAACTTCTATACTTGCATACTTCCCCGCAAACAATAAAGTACAAATATTTGCAGTTTAATGTTATTTTCATCATCAATTTGTTGAATTTTATATGCATATCATTATATAGTATATTACAGACTTTCATTTTAATCGTCTATCCATATCAGCATTTGCGAGTCTTTACAACTTAAAGTTGTGCCGTCACAAGATGTCTCCATGGAAAAGGCCTTAATGAATAAATACTATTATTATTTTTATTGTTTAGTAAGATTAGACACACTACCAAACATGCGAGGTACATAAAACAAATACAACAAAAATTTGACAAGAGATAAACAGAAAAGTACGAAATTCAAAATAACAACATTTTAACCACCACTCGCTGGCTGTCTCAATCGTCTAATTCATTGTAAAAATGACTAAGTTTAAATGAAATATCACAAGCCGAGTGATGGAAGAAGAAACAAGGCTCAATTTACTTTATACAGTTAGACAGAACCCCCATACGTTCAACAATTACCAGTGACACTGACATGAGGCAGTAAAAACTTACCAATGGGTACCAATAAAACTCCACAGAACTATTAAATGTGTCAAATTAGATCCATTCAGCCGCGGGGTCTTTTCTGCAGCAGATTTCTGCACTAATAGAAGATGCAGTCAATCTTAATTAATCGGTCAATTTCACAACACAGACAAAATTTTTTTATTGACTAGGTCATTTATGCGGTCAATATGAAGGTGTATAAATTTTTTTCTTATTAGATAGAAAAGCAATTGAGCTAAAGGCTTTTATGACATACAGAGATATTGTCAATGACTTTGACACCCAATAAATACTTAACAATCGAAACTATCAACAAACGGTACTTAATCTGATTACTTTTACAACTTTTCACAGATTTAGAAATTTTTAAACAAATTTGAGGATTGTTACGATGAATTAGAGAGATTGGCTTAAAACTCTAAGGGACTGAAATGCATGTCATGGCATTAAAATCCCCTTCAAACCCTTTTATTTCAACATGCACCTCAAAGTGTGACACAAAAATGCTTTTAAAAAAGGACTTAAATTTTAAGGATAAGTATTTTGAAGGGGCCCTGAATCCTCTTATACTTAAGGGTAGATTTGTATGTTTAAGGGCTTAAGTTTTCAAGGACCTTAATCCTTGATAAAAAAGATTTATTTATTTAACATAAGCTTATGTAGACCTTTAAAGTCATTCCAAACAAACGAACATCAAAAATATGAAACAAAAAATAAACGACAACAACAACATCAAATAGTTTCAATAGAAGGTAATTATCATTAGGCCAGAACAAAAAAAAAATTGTGCTTACAGTCACCAAACTGACCCTAAGGTTCCAAACAGATAACTCCTAAGTAAAGAAATATTTGGGAATGAATTGTGCATCTAAATTATGAAAGAAATATTTAGAAAAATAAGAAGTTTTGGAACCTAGCCACCAACCAGTTTTTTTTTGGTTGGTAGGTAAACATGACTTTTTTTTATATAACTTTGGTCAAACTTGAGATAAATACTGTGAAGACCAGTAGTTCTAAAATTCTGTTACAGTGGAACCCATCTAAACCGGTCGAGCCTGGGACCAGGTCATTTGGCTGGTTTAGAGAGGATGCCAGTTTATAGAGGAACCAGTTTAGAGGGTTTCCACTGTACAAGGTTATATGAGTTTATTATTAATCACCAGAAAAGACTTTTTTAATAACGACCATTTTATTCTCTAAAAGGTGGTCTTTATATACAGGTTTCATTGTATCATATATTTGTTGTATATTAATATCAGGGTGTCTGTTGTTATATGTTACGATTAAATTAAATTACAATTAAATTTAAAATATAGATTTATTTCCATAGTAATGTAGCTGTTTATCTAAAATTAATAACATTAAATAAAAAAATTACCCCCAAAACATCATAGGTTCTTGTAAAATCAATAAATATAATGATTTTAATTGATTTATTTGATAACAGATATAAATAATTTATTGATTTTTGAAATAAATATTCCATGGTCTGCAGCATTTTGTCTTTCAAGCGTTTTTAAGTCTGAATAATAAACAAATTAAAATAACAATTATGAGAATAGTATGCTGCATCATATACATAGTGGCAAAATTAATGATTAATTGATGAAAATAATATTGACTAGGCAATCCTTAAAAAATGTTAGTTTCTGGTTACACGGCACAAACTTATAACCATGGGTTATAAGGTGGGCAGGTATATTTAGGTATACATTGTAAAACTAAAATCCTGCCTAAAACGCCAAATCGTCAAAAAAGGCAAAAATCACTAACATTTGGTTTGATAATTTTTTTTAAACCAACATTTTTTAGATGGGCTCAACTAAATTTTTGTGAAATGATTAAGTTGAAAAATCAACAAAATCGGAACATCATAAAGAAGAAATCAATATTAAAGGCTGCTACAATTTAATTCATTGTTTCATTAAAATCTGACACCATTAAATGAATCAACTTACATAGCTGTAACATTGTATTATGAGCAGATATACGTGCGTTCAATGATCTTCAAAGAAAATGTAAAAAAAAATCATTAAGAAAATTCACTGTCCGCTGAATCAACACAAACATGTTCTGTGCTGGTATTAAAGGCTCTACTGCACAGATTTCTGGTTAATTCAGTAAGTACATCTTACAAGCATTACTCTGAAAAATGAGTCACATCCTATAACGAGGATTACTGGAGTTGCTGTTAAGCCAAAGATGCAAATTACAGACAATTCCGGACCAACAGGCTTAACTATGGCATTATTGTACTATTGCTAATACATCTAGAAGTCAATTTGTCTGAATCGGATGCATTAAATGCAAATAACAAGTTGTTTCGGCTTTATATCTCCGAGAAAGATACGGTCCTATCTTTGATCAGCCGTTCACGAAATACATGGTGACCTGCTGCTGGCTTAATTCACCAACTGTCTTATACAAGATACTTAAAACAGTAATTATTTTATTGATTCACAAAAAATGAAGTTTTTATCCAGTCTTTAGAGACTTTTTTCCAAATAAAAATATATCAGTAGACAGCCTTATTAACCTTAGTTGTAAAGATGCATGCAGGGTTTTTCTTATATAAAAAAACTCGATGAAAGACAGTGATATTGTATACTAGGTAATGTTTGGAAGTTATTTCATATGTGGACTCATGATATCGAGCTAATGTATTTAGGAATCAAGAAAATTATCATTCTATCTTGATCGAACTTATCCGGTCGATTTAAATCTTTTCAGCAATTGACTGTGAGTGAAGAGAACGGGGTGGGGATGGGGGGGGAGGTAATTTTATAGCTTAAAAAGATGCAAGCTCTTTATTTGAAGGTGTAAGTAGGTGCAAGTCTGATGTGGTATGACCAATTTCGATATTGTAACCTTTCTGAAGGACTGATGGTAAATGCAGTTTTATTATTGTCACAAATACATATTTGCAATAATTTGGTTAAAAGAAGAAGATGGCAGATTTATTCTTCTTGCGTCACAAACAAAGTAGACAATAAAACATAATAATTAGATCAAAATCAGTCAATGATGACAGAAAATCACTGAACTTTGAAATTAACAAGTTTCTGCTGTCTACACAAAACTATTTGGACATTGGGCAAATTCCATCACTGGAGTATTCAAGGTACAAAATGGACAGTTTGATAAATTAAGAGATTAATCTAAAGTCGGAGTGGAAGATGTCCTTTCATTATAGAAATGAGTTACAGGACTTGTCTGAAAATGCAGTGATATCATTGGTCAGTTTTATGAGTGAGGTCAGAAACAACCAATCAGAAGCAAGAGTTTCAAAACAGGCCTGCGAAGTTAAGTTCATGCTCTCAAAAGTACCCCAGCACACTGACTTGGTTGCAAATTGTAGCAACCACCAACTAAAATGCTCCGCAGAGCAGCACCAATGCTCATCTGTTTTACATCATTCTATTAAATAAACAATTTTAATCAAAATTCTATGTAAAAAAGGGGCATAACTCCAAACATATAGCTTTCAGAATAACACTGTGCCTCATTTTAATAGTCAAGTATTCCAAATGTTGTATTGATATCTTTAAAAGAGTTTGAGCTATAGGCTACATTAAAGATTTCGCACAATGACAACGATGACTACAGCAACAACCCAGCAATTATAACAGCTCGACTTTTTCTTCAAAACAGTTGAGTGAAAAAATGCTTTTTCATAAATTTTTTCCGCACGCTTTCGCAAAAATACAAAATCTACATA
This sequence comes from Lutraria rhynchaena, assembly GCA_008271625.1. Taxonomy (NCBI): domain Eukaryota; kingdom Metazoa; phylum Mollusca; class Bivalvia; order Venerida; family Mactridae; genus Lutraria; species Lutraria rhynchaena. The sequence continues at coordinate 1,362,436 of VIBL01000019.1, read as the reverse complement.
ATTTAAACATTATATATCTGTGAGGTAAGTTATATCCAGCAGGTAATTCAAGACAGCCAGTATCAAAATTTTAGTATAAAAATGTCACTTTTGAACCTACCTGAACTATTAAAGTTGTACTGTTAACAACTCACACTGAATCATCATTAAAACGTTTTCGAACATTCCTGAGTTAAAATGCAGTTTGTTAATCTATGACAATCAGCTCAAATGAAGATATCTGCAGTTCTTAAAACCCTTAACAAATGCCAGACTCAGAGGCAAAGATGCAACAATAACGCCGCTACCTCCCATAAATGTAATTAACAATTTTAAGATGCAGTTATGAGTATGTGTTGATTTTATCCATGTGTGAGATATCCATAATGTAACAGAACTGTAACACAACGTAATAATCTGTGCACAATATAACAAGGGTCGTTGCAAAAGTGCTATCAACTGTTTCTTCACCGCAGAGTCGTTAGGCCGTTACTGCAGCGAGCGCCTGATATGTGGCATTCGTTATCTTTATACATCTCAGTAATTATCTGAGTTCAGTTCTGAATATAATACCCAGGAAAGCATCAACGATGTGTTGACAAAAAAAACGGAGTAAAAAAAAGTGTAGTAGATTTTTGATAAAAATTTGAATCAAAGCACTGCAGCAGGTGCTCGGAAAAAAAATTCTGACATTCTAAATGTTCATTACATACCCAGTAATTCGAAGCTTGATTTTAAGACAACAACATTAAACGCTCATTCAAATCATTCATTAGCCAGCTACCAGACACTTGGTATCACGACAGGAGCAATGACCTTGACCTACAGGTGGGGGTCTGAACACATGTGTAAAGTCTGAAAATTAGTCTTGAGATTGAAAAAAAATCTCAAATTCCTAGATCTCAAATGTAAGGCATATTTCAATAGACCCTGTTTCTAGCAGAGATGAACACAAAGTTTATTGCAATAAAACTATAACTTATTTCAGAAAATGATGTTCTAAGTTACTTGATACAATCTCATTTTTTACAGAAAAATAATCTTTATTCATTTATTAATGGAAAGTTTTTTTTCTGCAATAGAAATAAAATATTTATTTGTGAAGACAGAATGGGGACTGGTTATCTTCAACTATTAGATTTTAAATAGAGTTGGACATTTTTTCTTCCCAAAATGATAGCACACTCATGATTCCACTATCAAATATAAAAAGCATTCCAGAAATAAGACATATATTATTTATATAAAATTTGTAATAAAATGATAATGTCTGAAAAATATGAAAAAAAATGGTAAAAGTCATAAGTATGTTAATCTACATTATTTCCATAAAATTAGTTTAAACATCACTCAAATAAAATGTAAAAAAAACAGAAACCAGTCTTCCTCAAAACCAGTCTTCCTCGGTTTTATGGGATTTCAACATAAACTACTTTTTTTTCATACATTTTTTTTTCATTTTTTTATCATCTTTTTTTGACAAATTGATATAAAAGCTAAGAGAAAAGCGCACTGATTGTATCAAAAAGTTTATTGTAAAAAAAAACTAACATGACTTTACATTTTTTTTATAATTCTCTTTACAACAAAGCTGAAAGAAAAAAAAGAAAATGTCGTTAGATTGTATCAAAAAACAATTTACTTAACAATATAACTACTTACCTTGAGATAATTTCCAATACAATAAAATTAGGATATTTTTGTTATAAAAATATTCCTCAATAGCGTCGATATAACACAAGATTCACGATATATCTATCATTATTATCTAAATGTATTCTGATTAAACTCCTTCCCTCTTATCACGCATTACATTTATAAAAGTCACTCAGCTCACTTGAAATATCTAATATCAATTTTCCAATAAGTTAACTCAACTCAAAAACTAAAATTTTCCTGGTGAATGAAAATCCCCAGAATAGTTTTAAAAGCTGCTCTTTGACTATTTACACACGTTTATAATGAAGTTTAGTCGCTTTATTCATATACGAAAAAATGACTTCACTCAATGAATCCAATTATAATAAAGTATTCCGTGACAATCCAATATAAACTCTCCTATCCAATCATAGCCTTAATTTAAACTGCCTCTAAAATCCACCAGTACACGTATTTAAGTCCAATTTAAAACCGCCTGTCTTCATTCATTGAGAACTTCTATTCAATTTAAACCTCAATATCTACCCCGCTGTTTAGTTTGACTAGCTATTGCATCAAGTGGACAAACTTGACTGTTCACCCACGAAGTTTAAATCAGCATCAATAAAAACACTATCGGTAGCTTAAACATGTTTACTGGCTGTTGTTTTTATACCTATCCATCCAACTAACGTACCAAACGTACAGCGTACAACTGACTTTTGTCAATGAAAATAGCGAGTCGATGATCATTGCGAATAACTGATAACAATCACCACATCATATTTAATGAGTCTCGATAGCAGTTGAGTTTCTATATAAACTATTTAACTTTGCACATAACAACAAAAAAGTAACGACAAAAAGACCATAACGCGATGAAATTCGATATCGAGCAGACGGAGAAGTATATATAATTACAATAATAATGACTTTCGAATCATGAACAATTTTATAATGAGCTGTTGCATTTCAGATCTTTTTCAGTGCATTGTAAAATAATGAAACAAATAACCATTAGTTGACAGTATTTCACTCGGATCATAAATACTTAAAATACCTAGACACGTTGACAGTTTCAACTGCAAATCTCAATTTTTTTTGTCAAGTCCATGAAGGCATTTACGAGGGAAAAATTTGTATTACAAGTATTGTACTTTAATTTTGACAATGTTTAGGCCTACAAAGTGTCAAAATGCAACAAAGACTTCAGAAGTTTAAACTGGCTCTAATGTTAAGCTACAGGATAGCTTCGTTTTTCTGGTGGTGTAAAAACCGAGAATTCAACAAAACAGTACAATCAAAGCCTAACGTCTATATTACCTACGCTAAAATTTTACGATCGTCTTAGTGTTTTTGTGACTGCTTTTAACTCTGTATTCGTGTTTCAAAGTTCTAATAAAAGGCAAAAAATTTATTTCATTGTTTATTTAAAAAAACGCTTCTTTTATTCTGTAACGCTATTGTAGAAATTATTACCTCAATGTTTGTCTGTTCCAAAACTTGTGCTGATTACAGTAGATATCAGTTAAAACAGACACTAACAACGTGACTCATTATTTTTTTTGAATTTCAGAAATAAAATCGATAAAAAATGAAAAAGAAATAAAACAGCTGATTCAGCAGAATACAAGAGGGTGGAGGAGGGAGAAAGACTGTTTAAGGAAGACGCTCGGGTATGCGTGATTGTTCACAGTGACTGTTTCATGCCAGAAAACAAGCAGGACAAAATACCACTTCCCAGTTTGACAAAAGGTCTTAACTGAAATTGATCCAGGTTCACATGTTTAAAAATTCAGATTTTAAAATAAAGAATATACAGTCAAACTTGTATTTGCGACCACCTCCAAATAAAGTCACCCTGTGAATGAAGGCCATGCAATGACCATCATCAATTATTTAGAACAAACTGACCCCTACATGAAAGCCATCCGTCTATAAAGGGCACATCTTGCCATTCCCGAGGGTGGCCTTCGTTCAACAATATTAACTGCTTTACACGCTATTTAGGTTTTCATGACCCAATTTCACATGAACATGGAAAGCTTGACTTGAGAACAATCTCATAATAAAGTAAGTAATGCTAGGCTAGGTAGAATAAAAGTTTGAGATTAATTTCCAAACTCAAATATGCACATGTATATAGAGTTAACTTTGTAAAGATATCTACATTAGAAATAAGGTAAGAAATAGCTAATATGAACAAACATAAATTGAACTGAAATAAATTAAGGTTTTGAGATTTGTAACTTTTAGATTGATCTCAGAAATTTTAAAATAGGACCGAGTTTGTCTGCAGATTGACAGACATGTACGCAATAGTTGTATAGTCAACGCCAGTCAGCAAAGCAAAATGGTTCATTAAACAAAAACATTGTGGATATACAGTACATGGTGAAATATATACACAAATATTAAAGAAATCAAACAAAAATACCAGTGTTCTAAAATTACAGTAGTCTCCAAGAGCAACAGCCACATTTAGGAAATTTTCAACTCATTTGTTACAACCAAAAACGATAAATATGCACTGTTATGTCTATTTCTTTGCACATAAAAGTGCCAGTATTAAAGTTAATTTATATTCTTTAGATGTAAGTTTGCGTTTGATATAAATTTACCAAAAATATTACAGCTACACATAATTTTAATTCTCTGCAGACTTGTAAAAAACGCAGTTGGGACTCCTTTAATAGTACAAGTTTTTTCTACAAGTTCACCAAAAGAAATATCCAGCTAAATACAACCATTCACCATGTAAAGTATTCATTGCAACGTCGTCGCAACCAGTACACATTTTTGTCACCTAGCGGAAAAGTATTAAAAGCTAATAACATTTCAGCCGGCGGGTCAATATAATATATCTGTATTATTTGCTGGTATTATAAACATTCATAAAAACTAGTTTAAGAAAACCGACAGATATGATAAAGAAATATTGTGACTAGATTTAATTACGCAAGTTATATTTTATGGATTTAGTCGAGCATGAAATAAATTTATGAGGTATAATTATGACCAAATCGCCATAATCCGAAGTATTTACACCTTGTTTATTTATTTCAAAAGAAACTGTTTATATTTAGTCAGCTTCTTTAATAGGCTTAGTGACAGAAAACTATCAGATAGTTAAGAAATTTAAAAGTTAGCCGGCAGCGGGGATTTTATAATGGTCATGATTTATACCGCAAAAATGGGCAAAGCCGCTTTGCGGTAAATAATAGTCTAACAAAATTAGTGAACTAGTTGGATGATTTCTATTCCAGTTGGAAACAGATTGGCGCCTTCATGGAGATTATTTAGTCAGAAAATTTATATTTTGATAAAACATTTTAATTTCGATGTTTAGGATGGACAATGGACGCTTTCAAAAAAAAACACACTATGAATTAAAATTGTGACTATTTTAGTAAACAGGATAAACTGTTTTGATATCTTTAATCTCAACTTTAAATATTGATTTAATGACAAATCCCAGAATGAAAATATATCACAGGTCAGTTTTCAAATTTGGCACCAAAACAGCAAACCAGGCTTCGAGCTTATAAAACTAGAGATTGGCCTCCAAACTCAAATCTCATGGTTTGTCTTTCATGTTTCTACATTAAATATGATCATACAACAATGACATTATTGATACATTATTCTGACTTCTTAATTTACTGATATATTTATTTAAATATCAAGCAGCTACATCTTTTCAAACTTAATATTTGAGAATAGAACTCAGATTTGAGCTAGAGGACTGTTCTCAAGTTTTATAAACTCTAGACCAGATACCTGTATTTATGTAAGATTTGTCTTTAAGTCGAGTTTTACATCATTGAGTGTTTTTGCCTTAAGTAAAATACCAAATCTACCCGCGGCATTACCTAAAATCTTTAACCCTATGCCTCATAATACCGCATTTCCCCACATTTGAAGCAGACAATTTTTGAAAACATTGTGGTAAAAGAAGCCATTGCTTGTAATGAACAATTGCTTCTTTTGCCATAATTTTTTCCACTCTGTCAGAGAGAAAAAAGCCTAATTTTCTTACAAAAATTGCTGTTTTGTATATTAGCTTTGAATTTGGAAGAGTCTGAAGTATGCTTATGAGGCAAAGGGTTAAACCTGCTGTCTTGGTACCTGTTTGTAGTGGTCCCCCAATGTACAGACAAAATGAAAGGAAGATGTACGGACAATTCAAGCAAATAAGCTGATTGAAAAACAGACTGACGGACAAGTGGATGATGAGTCCAATGAAGAACTCAAAATCAGGTGTGGAAGACTTTACTTATGAAATCAATACAACCAATGTACCAATGGAGCAGAACATTGAAATGTCAATATAAGATACAGAACAAATCCATGGTAGTCTACGAGAGAAATTCTGAGCAGGAAAAAGACAAACTTTTATGAATACTTAGTTCTTAAAGCTGATTTAATCACATCCAGGAGACCGGTTGTAGGATTTCAGGAGCTGTAGTTTCTAGTTTATGTCAGGTTATATCCTGACTTATGCACTGACTGTCAACACAACTCAGTTCATCAGAAACCTTGTATATATATATATATACCAAATATAGAATCATCCTCGTATCACACGATTGGCAGAAATACATTGTAACTGTTCGTTGATAATATCTGGTTAGAATAGTTTTGCACTATCTTAACAGTTAAACAGTCGATAAAGACTTACACTTGTTGTGCTGTTTGGCTTTCATTAAATAAAGTAAAACACCGATATAACACAAAAGATGCAGCAGATCAGGCCATGCTTAAAATATTGTTGGTGTTAAGTTACGCGACCTACTCATTAAAAAAACACCTCAATCCGAAATATGTTTTTGCGATTATGACAAAAAACTTTTCTCCGTCTTTGTTTAAGCTTTTTATTTTCAGTACAATCATAAAATCTTGCCATACAAAATATGCTTACGTAACCGTAAACCAATAATTTTCTAACGTTGTCCTAAGATAAAACTTCTAACAGAGGTATTAAGTTCAGAATAATTGCAACTCTGCACAGGTAAAGTATCAGTTACAACACTTTTCGCTGAACTTTTGAAAAATAATAAAACCTATTATGTAGTAGACATAAACGCAGCATCCTAACTTATGGAAATATTTCACAACATGGAGTACTATAAAATACAGACACCCTTGAACACTATCACATCACATAAATAAGAATTAAGTTAAGCATAAATGTGCATTACAGACCTACATCAAATAATTCATAGAATCTAAATTTTAATGGATTACATTCATGCATATGATGCATGATACATGACACAGAACATTATCTGTACCCAAAATGTTTCATGCAGGACACAAACGATTTGATTCGTTAAATTATAACAAAATTTAGTAAAATCTACTAATTCAATTCTATTACCTTGAGGTGTGGTTTAAAAACAGGAAAGTCGGATACACGATCGTTTAAAAAACATAAATAGCTGAAATACTGGTGAAAACAAAATATCGTATAAAACGCAATCAACATACACGATCAAATTCTTCCTGATAAACTGATAGTCAAGTTTGAAACATAAGAACATAAACTGCTATGTTCTGAATCTTATTTTCAGATATAAAGTTTTGGTAAATTTATGGGCTGAAATATAAATATATCATTTGCAAAATTTAATATTAGTTAAAAATCTATAAATATTGAAAAAGGGAGTATCTTAGGGGGGTGCAGTGTGGGGGGGAGTGCAGTTCAGAATTCAATAAAATGAAAATGCCAATTAAACAACTCATAATTGCTTAACACCATTTTGAATTTAAAACTCCCAATTTCCGCTAAAAAAGTGACCAGGCATCAGTTAAGCAGCGGACAAAAAGTCTGAGGCTGATTTATGTTCGTAGAGAAAACTCAATTATTTTCAAGACCACACATAACTACCCATACATTACAGGCTAATGAAAAACTGTTCCTAATATCTGAGATACAGCGTGCGTACATCGAGTATAGGATGTAAAACTACCAGATCTCATATAAAGAAATATAGTAGTTGCTATGCTTTTGTGTCAGATTCTCAGAGCGGACTCTCATTAATCTTTCATTCATGACAGAAACTCATCGGCATATAATTAGGAAAGAATGAAGCCTGTTAGATCACATTATTAAATTTATTATTATTAGAAAATTTATTTTGAATATATTACTTTTGTTCTCATACTGGTTTCTTTAATGTATCTCTTATCTTTCCTACAAATTTCTTGACTACCAATAATGTTTCTTTTCCTAGCGGGTAACCTTTTCAAACTTGGAGACAAAATGTAATTTTTAGAAGCCTTTTATATACCGTGCAACCTCTCCAGAGCGGCCCTCTCTTGAACAATAACCTCCCTTCAACTACAGCATGATTTTTTCCCACTGTATGCTTTAACTATTAATTTACCCTCTCAAGAGTAACAACCTCTCAGCAACAACATAATTTTGCATCTTAGAAAGGGTGTTGCTATGGAGAGGTTGCACTGTATTTCACTAACAAATTGACAGGATAAAGATTTGACAATGGATAAACACTTTTTTTCAGCCTTCATGCTCATAGTTCTTATAGTCTTTCTTCAAGAAGTGAGTACAGTCAAACCTGTGTTTGTGGCCACCTCCAAATAAAGACCACCCTGTGAATAAAGGTCATCCTTTGGAAAACCATCACTGATCATTTAGAACAAACTGACCTCAAAATAAAGGCCAACGGTCAATAAAGGCCACATTTTGTCTTTTCCAAGGGTGGCCTTTGTTCACAGGTTTGACTGTATATAAATAAATGGATAAATGATAAATAAATAAACACAAACCATTTTTATGGTACCCCAGGCTTGGTACTTCAACACATTACATACCAGTACTTTCTGTCACGTACTGGTACTTTCTGTGTTAAATTACATAAAATGTGAAAACATATTTTTTATTTAATTATCATAAAACTTTTACACTGCCTATTCATAAGCACATGCTTGCTTGATAAATGTTCATCAGAGAATAACTTGAAAAAATCATATGAAAAATCAGCAGCCAGTACTGTTTTTTTTTTGTTCACAATTAATATTTGTATTAGATAATTGATTCCCACCAATGTAAGGCTAGCCTTAAAATATCTTTGTTTACCATGCATCTTCTTACTGAATTTAAATCCATAAGATTGAACTTCCCCAAAAATTTATGGGGTTTATTTTGGTTGCAAATTTCTTGAATTGGACAAATGTTTTATCAGTTTCCATTACAGTAACAAATCTGTTTTAAACATTGAACAGAAAAGCTCGTAACTCATTAAAGACTTTTTTGACTAAAGATGCATTTAACAATTTCGCTGCCAATGTCACCGTGCAGTAACTTGATGCTGAGTGCCAATGTTGCCTTTCAGCGACCAGTACAGGTCGGGACTTTAGAGAAATCCACAGACTTAAGTGAAGTCTACAGGTCTCGGGCTCCTGTGTTTGAACCATAGGTGTGACACATGACCTCTGTGATAAGTTGGTAGAAGACATAGCGTTATCCATCACTAATTCAAACAATTCATGTGGAGAAGTTTGCAGTTACTTGCGGAGGACAGGGTGAGCACAAGTAAGAAATACGTGGCACTGAGAAATGTGTTTTACCAGAAATTTGGCGGCAAAAGAGTTTAACTCTTTATTGTTTTTCCATAAAAAGAGTTTATTAGTAAGCGATGATTTCTCATAAGACTGAAAATAAATTTTACTCCAATAAATTCATCATAAAATAGTAAAAAATAAAGGTCAGTGTCTTTAAGGTAGCTTAGTACCTGGTGATGATTAACTGGCCTATAAGGTTATTTTTGCTTTGCCTTAGACACACAATGTCTGAGAAATGATGCTGATTTAATTGTGTTAATGTTAGGACAATATGAACCAAGTTTTGGGATCAGATGACCTCAAAAAAAGATAAATTATGAAAAGTCATGAAGCAATTAAAAAAGACTAAAAATTAATTAACAAGACACAGTTTAAAATGATGAGTCGTTAAAATACATGGAAAGTATGCCTGATAGACAATACTATGCATTTTATAGTGTACTTAACACTGACTAATAAATGAGGTGCTTTAACAGTTGATAACTTGATCTTTGACATCATATAATGTTTAGTGTTGTTTAAAAATGAACCAACAAACTATATGGAGATTGTTACGTCAAAATTGATTGTTATTCACTTAAGAATAATTAATTAAGTGTAAAATATGAGGTTAAATATCTTAGTTAACACTTTGCCTCATAATACCGCATTTCCCTCCCCCCACATCTGAAGCAGACAACTTTTGAAAACATAGTGGCAAAAGAGGTCATTTTGTAATGAGTAATGGCTTTTTTTGCTTCAATGTTTTCCATTCTGTCAGAGAGAATTAATCCAATTTTCATAAATAAATTGAGTTAAGAGTGACTATGTGAATTAAGACTTATGATTGGTTGACACAAGACTTGAGAGTCATCTTAAAATTAACCAATGACAAGGCTGAATCTGGGCCAAGAATGGTCTTAAAGGTTATCTTTACAACCTAAGCCCCTTGGACCTATTGAAAGGTATGATTTAGCTTCTTTTGTTTCTGTTTTTATGTGACTTATTGTCACTGGGGTTTAACGCCATTTTTCAACAATTTTTCAGTTATATACAGCGACCGGTTCACCTAACCAGTTTTCCTGGACTGTATACTAACCAGTACTAATTGACCCTTCTCCACATATGGAGGAAAATCAATATTTTTGTCAAATTTTCATAGAAAGGTATGACCCGCCGCTACCAGGATTCGAACCCGGATCTCCAGGGTACAAGTCCAGCGCACTAACCACAGCCGTGGCCTTAGCTTCATTAGTAGCTTGTAAAAGTTCATGTTACTTCTCAACAGTTTTCATCTGTGTTTTATTCAGTTGACAGAGGCACTGGTTTACTTAAAAATTCTTACCAGTATATTGCGAGTGACAACTTTCTAGGGTTATGCATAAATCAGGGATAGAAGACAAAAGGCATCAAGTTGTAAAATGTTAAATTCAATTGTCAAACATTGAGAAACATAGGCCACAACCTCATGGAGCCCCCATCAATTCAGCCAACAGGGAGGTCTCGTAAAGAAAGAAGAAATCCGGATTTGTAACCTCACATATACAGTAAAACCTCGTTATCTCGAAGGGTCATTGGAACGGACTAAACGCACGAGATAAATGTGGTGCTCATAATAACAAGAAATTTGTTAATTGGTTGAAAATTATGTATAACTAATAAACAAAAAATTAACAAGACTTCAAAAACCCCTTGTGATAAGTTGGGTGCTCGTGATATCGATGCTCGTAATAATGAAGTTTTACTGTGTATATACTGTAACCAGGGTACATATATACTGTGATACATGAATTAAAAAAGCACAGATCATACTCCGAAATCCTTCCCAAGTTGCCATGTAGATGATGGCAGATACAGAATGGTACGAAAGTATTATATAACAATGATTTTATGTAACTTATACTTAAAAATAAAAATTAGTAGTAAGCGTCACTGTTAGTTGCTGATAAAAACACTATATGTCATATCTTATCAATGGGGCACGAAATATTTGTCCTACTGAGGGAAACTAAATATCTGACAATCAATTAATATTGCATGTAACACAATAGCAACAATTTGGCACAATACTAATGTTACTGTTTCTTTTATACTGCTTCATGCCACACATTCTACAATAGTAAAATATTACCAGTCATGGAAGAAATAAAACTACAGTGCAACCTCTCTAGAACTTTCTGATAAATTTGTTTAGAAAGTACTTTGTATTACAGTGCAACCTCTCCAGAGTGGCCCTCTCTTGAGCAACAACCTCCTCTCCACAACAGCATGATTTTCTCCCACTGTACGATTTAACTATTAATTTCACCTCATTAGAGTAACAACATCTCAACAACGTACAACGTTTACAACGTAATTTTGCTTTGGAATATGTACTATACAGTACTAAAATTTGAATATCTTCCAAAAGAGTCACAAAGACAGTTAAACGAGATGTAAATTAGTACTTTTTTTGTTTTGGGCAATTCACAATGGGCAGTAACTCTTGCCTGTTTGTAAAAACTAAACAAATGTGACAAGTTAGGCATGAATTACAGAAATATTTATCATAAAGAACTCATGGTCAAAAGTTATCAACAATCCAAACCCTGAGGTTTAACATCACACCAACCATCATGGTCATTTGGCAACTTTTCTGACATAAAGATGGAGCCAGACTCCATGTTTGTTCCAAGGTGGAACCACCAACCTCCCTTAAGCTAACTGGACAGCTTCTTCACACATGAAATTTGTCCAGTCCTGGGTGGGATTCAAACTCAAAGAAGGCCTTGTCATAAGCAGACAGATACCAAAACCACTTAAACAACTCACAACAACTTCTGAATATAATCTGTCATATCAATGATGACCATACTTTATCTCACATTTTTTTAAAGAAAGAAATTACCCAAACAGCATAGATAACAGCCCAACCTTGCACAATTCTTCGGTACCTCCAATGGCCAATGTTTACAGGTTTCACGGTATACGATTCATACAAAACATTCACCCAGCAACTGTCACAATTATATCATAACTGATTGATTTCAAAATCTTATCACATTCATGTTGAGAGTATTTGGATAACGAGGGAGAGTCTCAGAACCTAAAACAAATGGTTGCACAATTGAAATATTGTGACACGAACAAGAACCTGCGCTGTACAAACATGGATTTAATTGAATATTAAATTTCAGAATGTACTTTTTAAAGTACTTTGTAAAAGTGTGTATTTAATGACAAATAAATTATAAAATTCTTCCCGTAAAAATGATTGAGACATGAAGTAATAAATATTTTTACAGATAAACCTGAGAGAAGAACCTTATCAAGACCAACAGTATTCTCAAAATACAGTGCAACATCTCCAGAGCAGTCCCCTCTTGAGCAACAACCTCCCTTAAACAACAGCATGAATTTGTCTGTACTATTTAACAATTAATTTAACCTCTCTAGAGCAACAACCTCTCAACAAAAGCATAATGTTGCTTTTCCCGAAGGCTGTTGCTTTGGTGAGGTTGTCCTGTATTGCATAAATATAAAGCTATAAGATTTATTACCAAAACCAAATGATCTCAACAAGATAATTTTTTATTGCAATCCACACAGATACAAATAACACTGATTTTGTAAAGACCCTTTCATATTAAAATAACCAAACTTGTCTTTTTTCAATATTATGGATTTAATGAAGCAATTATTCAGATTGAAATATTGGAATTCACTATAACTGTGTTCTACAGTAGTCTTCTGTAAAAATAGAATTTAATTATTATTAAACAAAATCACTTAAAATCAACTGAAGAACACTTAACGCAATAATGAGATTTGATGAGATTTGAAATTAATCTTAAGTTTTTCAATCTCAGACTCATGTTGTCTAATATTGGCAAATATAATGTTAATTTATCCTTTTTTGTAAACATTTTTATTCAACTTTCATATGTCTACAATATGTGATGAACAAAAACACACAAACATACATACAAATTCTATCTATTCTATCAATTAAATTTATTTTTATCACTACATACAGCAATATTGAACAGATTTCAATACTAAGCCATATGTCACTGAGGAGAGGTCAGGCTGTATTTTTACGAACAACAGAAAGACTGCATGGATGATGCATAAGTCTATTGTATAGTGTGTGTGTTCTGTGCAAACACGCCTAAGTGTTCTGTGATCATATACAAGATTTATACATCGCACATAATATGTCAAGACAAACACTGAGTATACAGTTTAAAGAGTCGACCACACATTCAGGTTATTTTTGTCAATCTAGACTTGACAAATTTGATTGAAATCTGTCAAATTTTTACTTTCCCATGTCAAAATCTTTCCAAAGACTTTTATGCCTGTGCCTTTACAATATTTTTTTAGCTAAAATATGAAAAAAATGAATGTTTAGTACAAAACATAACTTCAAAAGAATATAATGAAAAAAAAAACAAGTCGACTTAAAAGAAAAAATAATGTGTTGTTTAAGTATCATAATGGTCGTACAATAAACCGACTCCAGCTATCAAACCAACACTGTATGAGTCACAGTATTTGTGACACAGAAATCAGACCTAACTATTACAAAATACATGTATTAACTTATATGTACTTACGTTAATTTTATTCATAACAAGGAAAAAACTAGTGCTCCGCAGAGTGGGGCTAACGCTGGTCCGTTTTACATGTCAGCAACGGGGAAAACATTTGAGAGTGCGATTTTGAACATGATAAGGTATAATTTTGACCAAAATTCTACATTAAAAAGGGGCATAACTCCAAAACTATAGCTTTCAGAATAATGCCCCTTGTCTTGCAACTGTGCCTTGTTAAGATAATCAAGTATTCCAAGTGTTATGTTGATATCTTTAATAGTGTTTGAGTAATGGATTACATTAACGTTTTTGTGCGACAACGATGATGACAACGATGATGACAACGATGATGACCCAACAATCAACAAACAAGCTTACAATGCTCTTACGATGGACTTCTGATGATGAATTCAGGGCACAACTCATCTGTTTCAAAGTCTACTGTCCACCATCTACTATACTTAAACAAATTCTGTCACCAAAACAATTCTACAAAGTATTGTCCTGTCAGAAAACAGCATCCATGAAACACGTTCTCACAAAAGCAAACCAGTCATACAAAAGCGAACAGATAAAGGTACATGTGTAATAAAAAATCATTTTGGAACCTTCCATCATTGTCCCATGATGAAACAGTTATGAGCATAAATTTAATTTTATATCTACTCTGCCTTCTAAGGCATCATTCATACTAGAATTTTTTCCAATATTTTTTTTCCATTTTTTTTTGCGTAAAATATTGGTATTAAAAATTTGTCATATAATCTAACACTTGATAATTCATTATGCAACAAAAATTAAGAAGTCCCCCGCGTCAAACAATCATATATTTGGCTTTTATACTAAAAAACATCTTTCAAGTCACCATATTTTTCACCTAGGAGTCATAAATCTTTACCTCAATTTTTTTAAGTTGAGTTTTTATTGGCCATAAGTACAGAATAAAACATTTGAATACCTGGTACAGGTCCGTGGTGAGAACTACATCAAAAATTGTACCGCAGCATTGTTCGGCTATTTAAACAATATCATATCATTACAAACACTATTTATCTAAGCCAAGCAAGCTTTCATAAGTTTTATTTCAAATATTATTGTTTGATTTCTAATAAACTGAACAACAAACGAGTCGGCGAACAATGTGCTTTAGTCAGATATAAAAGGCAATCACAATATTTTTGGTTGTAATAATAACTATGTAATGGTGCACAAGAAGAATGTTATTCATATGCAGTAATGGCATTGCTAATTCATTCACAAATAATTACATAGTTTAATTGATTTGCTATATGCTGCCCAGTTCACAGGATAGGTCGTCGGTGGTTTTTAAAAATCTGTCCTATTTTTTTTATAGATCAAAGAAGGTTAAAATAATGTTCCGATCCAGTCTTCAAACAGACGTTAATTAACTGAGAAAATAGGGCCAAGTATTAAGTATTATTAAGACGAGACATTCTTTGATTAGAAAAATAACTATGAATAAAAACAGTTTCGAATTCATTTCGGTGTAAAATAATATTTTTTATGAAAACCATATTGAGACGATAAACCAAAGAAATTATCAAAATTATCTTCGCTAATTAATAAGAGCAGGTAAATACTTAAGCATGTATCATAAAGTTTGGACCCATAATGTATGAATTTTGAAAGTAAAATAATATTGTATGAAAAGACATAATAAATCTGCTATACAGACTAATAAATCCATGAGCTAGTCTGAAGACTGAACGAAGTAAAGAAGGGAATTAAGAGTCTTTCAACTTCTCTGATATTACATGGTTTCAAATCTAAGGAAAGCCTTCATCAAAGAATTTCTGTAGAATGGATTCCCAAAGGAAGTAAGCTTAACAATAATTTACTAGAATTAAAGGGACAGAACTCCGCATTTATAACTTTTCACAGTCTAAGAAACTTAGTTCATTTAATGATAATTGTAATAAAAAGTAAAGTCAAGGGGTAACAAGGATTTAATTGCTACGCCAATTTACAACAAGTCTCCAGCGCCCAATTGTATAAACATTGGTTAACTTTAACCAAATGGTTAATTTAACCCAAGGTTAAATTTAACCATTTTGGTTTACAAACCATTAAAAAAATCATTTAAACTTTTAAAAAGGGCTGCCATTTTGGTACTGGTTACCGTTTATGTTAAGATTTAACCAGCATCTTAGACTAGGGTTAGATTTATTTGACCTTTAACAAAAACAAATTTTGGTTAAACTTAAACAAAATTTTCTACAACAGCTAACTGAACATTTAACCAAAATTTTAACCAAAACTCTGATTAAACCCAGTGGTCAATGTTTATACAATTGGGTGCAGAAATCTAGAAAATCTGAATAGCTGCTTTAGTCATCAATAACAAAGCTTGAGTTTGGCGGTACAATGTTTGTAAATATCATTAATATTAATTTATGTAGGACATTTAACATTTATGATTTTCATGTTTGTAAATACCATTAATATTAATTTATGTAGGCCATTTAACATTTATGATTTTCATGTTTGTAAATACCATTAATATTAATTCATGTACGACATTTAGCCAATTAAGATTATTCTGCAAGTTTTCATTATAATAATTTTCTGTCATACAAGAGTTCTGTCCCTTTAAATTGTTTTTATTACATTTTAAGTTAAATGAGGTCATCCTTAAAAAATGTAAGTGACCAGAAATTCAAACAGTGAGTGCTCTAAAGGAAAAAACAGAATTTTTAAATGAGTCAGTCACGTAACAGCCAACCAATAATTTTTAAGAATTGCCTAATTTGTTTTCTTTTAAATACATACCTCAAAACTGAGAAAGGAAAAAAACTATCTAGTGTAGAAACTACAAACTGTATTAAAAGTAAACTTCAAAAGCTTACAGTCTGAAATCTATCCACTGATGTATAATTTAGTCAACAGACACCAAAAACACAGACGAAATAAAATAACGCAAAACACCACCATTAAAAATATGATAGTACCTACATAATAACGTGTTTTATAAATTACATACAACAATATACGTCCATATCATATACCGAGGGTATCTTGCAAAGTTACCAAATTACATTTCATTTACAACAGAATCACATTTTATTTACATTAACGCACTTTCAAACAATCATTTACGTGTAACGCAATATGTGACGAGGTAAAATTTGTCCGAGCGGATCACCCCAAAAAATATGAAACTATTTGAAAACATTATAATTTTAAATGTGATCTTTCGAGTGTATGTTACTCATTTTAGAATGCTTTAGTTATGACAAACAACTATTATCACATATTTGTTGATTTGTTTTCTAAGGGTTAGGGTAACCACAGCGTAAATATTTACAAATATTTTCCTGTATCATCACATATTATGATGAACAATAAACATTTTTGATGTACATAAAACAAGACTTATTAGTCATTGTTTAATATTAGTTATATCACATGTGTGGGTTACAGAGTCCCTAAAGTGACAATCTACACTTTTATTTTTAATTCCGTTATTATGAATTTTTATTTCATTTATTTTATAATATTATTCATATAAACAAATTAATATTTCGTAATTATGAACTGTCAATTCAATTGAAAATGAAGTAAAAAAAGAATGATACATTTAAAATAAAAGTGTAGGGTGTCACTTCCGGGGCTCCGTAGGGGATATCCAGATTAGGGCAATTATTTAGAGAGAAAAGGAGATGTCACAGGTTCTAGTAGCGACCACAACAGTGTGATCACAAGCTTTGGTGACAACTACAGAAAAGAGAGGCAAAAGATTTGAGTGACAACTCCGTGAAGAGGACACAGTTTAGAGTGACAATTCAGCAAAGTGTTGTTACATACTTGAGTGACAACTCAGAGAAAACTTAGAGTTCAAGGATTTGAGTAAAAATCAACAAAGAGTGGTTACATGCACAAATGACAACTCAGGTAAGAGAGGTCAAAGATTTTCATTAGAGTGAGAACTTAGCAAGAAGTGGTCACAAATTTCTACATGCTCCGACGTCACGTATTCTGAATGTTTTTATGTGACTTATTGTCACTGTGGTTAAATGCCGTTTTTCAACAATTTTTCAGCTATATACGGCAACCGGTTGAACTAGCCAGTTTTCCTGGACTGTATACAAACCAGTACCAACTTATCCTTCCACAAGAAGCGAGCAACTTCTCCATATATGGAGGAAAATCGACATTTTTGTCAAATTTTCATAGAAGGGTATGACCTGCCGAGACTGCGATTCGAACCCTGATCTCCGGGTTACAAGTCCAGCGCACTAACCACTGGACCACGGCCTACATATTTTGAATGGTCTCATATCATGACACTAATCAGAGTAACTCATCATGGGGACATTTTAGACCTCATACTTTTATCTTAAAGTACACCATATCGTTCATTATTTTGTGACATATATACTTCAACTTCGCTGGGTGCTGATAGCTTTACAAATAGGTCCTTGCCCAATTCATATCAATCTCAAATGACTCAGCTTCCTAAAATTATGCATAAATCATTATTCACAAAAATATAAACAACATTTTCAAATGCATAAATTAAGCAATGAATTCAAAATTTATTTTTTACAAATTACATCTCACAAGGAACTCTGTTTTTCTATAAATTTTCAGACAAGAAATATTTAGCAGCCTGAGGAGGAGACAAAACTTACAAGTCGCAATTGTCACATAAGGCATAAACAAAAAACGGTTTGTTTCTGGTTACATGCCCCAAAAAATGGGTCAGTAAGTAGGGATTTTTTTCTTTTATGTTTTTTTTTACATATATCGGCAACAATGTTGTGAAAATTACAATACAGCACTAAGATTTGGCTGCAGTAAAAGCTTATGAGTCGGCAGGTAAAAGATCGGGTCGGTCGGGTAACCGGACACAAACCTTTTTTTAGGCCTAATCATACATTGTAAGTTCATGTGTAAGTTACATGACATGTATTAAGTGTTCATTGAAATGTTTTTGACATTCATTTACTGGTACAAAGTGACTTAAACAATGTGTCAACTTTTACATATCCCTGTAAAATTGTCCGAGTTAACACAACAGTGTAAAGGCTAATATTTGCCTGCTACTGTCACATATGAGATGTAAATAAGCCAGACACTCCAAATGATTCCATGATCGCTATCTAACACTATCAAACATATTGTGAACAATTTAAAATCAATTTGTTACACTATGATTACTTTATGATTGGCCTCTGGTAGATTTTTATCGAGAAAATGTGACATACGACTGACGTTTACAAATACGCAGAAAATAACTGTCTCTTCCACCCCATATAAGATTGTTCCTGATTTTAACACATTTTCAATTATCAAAATTGAATGAAAATGATACAGCACTAGATTATCATCACTTAAGAAATGTTATACCCTAATACACAAACACACTGTAATGTTACCATCTAATTTACTATCTCCTTTTATCAGGACTTCATCGTAATTTTATTAAAATTTCATTCATGAACAAAATAATTTTCGACAATCGAAAATGATCTATGTACCCATGAAAGTACCTTTGATTAATTCAAATCAAAGTGAAAAATAATTTACATGAGGAAAAATTTTTAAAATGTTTTTTTTTCTGTAATTTACATCTCCCTGCGGTGAACCGACTCAAAACCGAAGATACAAGTTTACCGACCATTATGACTTTATAATTAGTATTTCAATCTTACGATTTCATTTCACACCTGCGGTACAGCCCTGTAAATTATCCATTTTATTTGCGAAATGCTTTGTAAACTACCACAAGCATTTAATTTGAATATATAAAGTATTGAAAATATCCTGTGAGGTCTGGATCATAAAGGCAACATTTTCATACGTTTTTACTAGCACTTATTCTTCAAACAATACAACTTTGTTCTATCAAATGACAGAAACATCATTTTATTCTATAAATATTTCAAAATTGATGCACTGCCCCTAATTAAAAAAAAATACCAACCTTTTGATGGAAACTAGAACTTATGACTCATAAGGCTGAGAAAATAGTCATGTTTACAGTCCCTTTATAATAATTTTAAATAAAACTAGGTAGGTAGACCGCAAAACCTTTCTCATCTAATTTGTTTTTTAAACATACCTTTCATACTGGAAGCTTCAATTCATCCCTGATTGTTTTTTATAATTTGGATTTTGTTGTTGGAAACTTTAGGGTCAGCGGCAAAAAAAAAGGTTCGTTAAGGTAACTGTTAACAGGACTATTTTTTGGGGGGCCTAATACTTCAAGTATAATACAAGATGCACCCAAAAACCATTAAAACAAAGATTAGACAAGTTGAAGGGAAAAAATGTAGAATGTAACATAATTAGGGAATATTTATTCGGGGCTTAAAGGGTCATTGTATAAATTGCTTTGTCATTTGGTACACAAGTTACAACGATGGTATAACAGTATGTATATTGGTGACAGTGTGATGTTGTTTAATGGTGTAAACCGTTTGCCTCATAAGCAAAATTTTGGACTCTTCCAAATTCAAAGCTAATACACAAAACATCAATTTATTCAAGAAAATCTTTTTTTTCTCGTTTTCTTGCACACTGTAATTGACTTGATTCTATGACAACTGATCAAATGTGTACATATTTATCACATAAAATATTAATATTACAGATTGCAAGTGTCATAACGTTTCAACTAAGCATCATGAACCTGTAAGTTTCACAACATTAGTTTTAAGTGTCTGGCCATATTAATGTTTGGTGAGCTTAAAGAAGGGATCAACACAATAACACTGTGACATTTGTATATCTTTTTTTTTCATTGAGGTAAACAGTTTCTCAGTTATATACAGTGACCGGTTCACCTAACCAGTCTTCCTGGACTGTATACTAACCAGTATTAACCTACCCTTCCACAAGGAGCCTACAACGTCTTCACATATGTAGGAAAATCGACATTTTTGTCAAATTGCTAGGTTACAAGTCCAGCGCACTAACCCCTGGACCACAGTTTGGCCTCAGTAATGGATGTAAAAACTAGACCGATACCATTGATCGATTCATAGAATTTGAGACAGTGTACTTCCTGTGCTTTGTTTTCTAAATAATTTCATTAACACGTTGAATCTTAATTGTTATCATACACACATGTTATGGCTATTATTTCTGGATTAATGTGAAGAAGTTTTATGAGAAAGCAAAATAAGAAATGAAGATTTAATTTGATCTGTATTTACTGTACTTCATTGTAACAAGTTACAGTGGAACCTCTTCAGTGCAACACCCTTTGGGAGATGCAAAATTATGTTGTTTTTGTTGAGAGGTTGTTGCTCTAGAGAGGATAAATGAATAGTTAAATCGTACAGTGGGAAAAAATCATGCTGTTGTTGAAGGATGGCTTGTTGCTCAAGAGAGTGCTACTCTGGAGAGGTTGCACTGTATCAAGGAATTATTATCATAATCTAATTTCTGATGTTTGGCTTCTAGCAGTTCTTTTAATTTCTATTTATATGTGATCAAACTTGATTAATATTACTTAAGTTGTGAAATCTACAGCAGTTCCTTATGCATCTTAATGAAATATCAGGTTATTAACATGATTTTAATAACAGTTTTCATTTAGCAACTTAAAAGTACAAGTTCACAGTCAGGTTATGTATTAATACTCTGATTCCATAGCACTAGACAAGATAAGAGGAGCTACATTGCAAAAACAAGAGGGGCAAAAGAAGGGATTTTTCTGAAAAAAGTACCTTGCTCCCTCCCATAACATCACCTCCAAAGACCAATAAAAGGCACATATACACACATAATAAAAAAAACAGTCACGAATGCATCAATTTCAAGGTCAGACAGTATGAAATCTTGAATAAATACCAGCTAAATTTGGATGATTTCAAATCAATAGCGCTGAAGAAATCTTTAAGGCATAAATTTTTGCAGACAAACAAACTCATAAGCAGACAACCTTTCGTACAATCATTTTTGCTAAAAATACAAAACTTTAGCCCATTCATAAAAATTATTCCTGTGGTAGAAACATAACCAAAATATTTGGTGTCCACCATGGTATGAAAAAACGAAAATTTTTAACATTTTGCCTTTTTAACATTTTGCCTTTTCACCATATTGTAATTCACCACATAGAATGAAATAAAACTCTTTAAATCATATGATACATTTCAACTCCAAACAGATGTTTGAACATAATTATAATACAAACCCTGTAAATCAATTTTATTACCAGATAACCAATTCATATCATTTAAATGTAAAAAAGTCTGAACTTACAAGATCACTGACAACTGACGTATGTTTCAATATGGCATCCTTTACATGAAATAGAAATTTTTTTCACTGGGTTTAACACCATTTTTCAACGATATTTCAGTTATAAGCAGTGGCTGCTTTGCCTAACCAGTACTAACTTACCCTTCCACAAGGAGCCGGCAACTTCTATATATATGGAGGAAAATCAACATTTTTGTCAAATTTTCATAGAAGGGTATGACACGAATGGGATTGCCAGGTTTCAAGACCAGTGCACTAACCACTGTACCACGGACACAGCCTGTATATCTGAATACCTAGTCTGACACTATCTATCATAACTGTGTGTTACCCTCAGATAAGAGTTAAAGCGGTTTTGTAAAAAAAACCTACTTAATTCTTCAATATTTTTTTTACTGGAGTTTAAGGTCATACCAACAGTCAGCATAATTTGGTGACTTTTCCAGCTTGAACAGGGAAGGGAACCCTAGGCGTACACCTAAGGGGAACCACCAACCTTCTGTAAGTTAGCTGGACAGCTTCCTCACAGGTGAAATTTGTCACAGCAGTGAGGGGCTTATGATTACTAGTCAGAGACCATAACCACTCCATCATGGAGACCAGTCTTTAACAGATATTTATTTACAGACCACAACAAATAATTTAAATATTTAAGATTAAAAAATAATATATTTATGTTATAAATACAAGATTAGTGTCCATTTAAGTTGTTGCTATTCATCATCAGCTAATGCAGTCAGCCATTCATTACAACAAAGTTAAAACAATTTGATTATCCTGCTATGCGGACATTTTACAGGTTTACGAATACAAAATGTATTTGACACAAAAATACTTGACAAGCACCTGCTTGCCTGGCTTGTACATGCTGTTCTGACACCAAATTTATCATTGCTTGCAATCATTTAAAGACAAACAATAAACAAATGAAGGCTTAATTCTTTTTAAAATACCAACTCAACGGAAAACATCTTACTAATGTTTTAAACAGGATTAAAACATGACGGTCCCCAGCATTGTTAAGATGATAAAAATATCGCACAAAGCTCTAAAAAGGTTACGTTCAATTCACTTAAAGGGTCAAAATTGAGAGGAATATTATTAGCGCAATCTAAGTTACAGTTTGAAGTGTTTTTCATACTTCTGTTATCAAAAGTTTAATAAAAATTATCTGGTACAACACATTGGACATAAACAGTCAAATATGTGTCTCAGTTTTTTCGATAAGATTTATAACGTATTGTTATAAACAAACACCGAGATAATTGACCTACACACAAGATTGAGACGACTAATAAGTCATTGACCGACGTGACAAATAATGTGTTTCATCAAAATTAAGCGTATTACTAGATGAAATGAGTCAAAACAAAATGATTAGATAAGCAATAATTTTATGACATTTCATGGCAATAATTCATTTTTTTCCAATCGCAAACACCAATTGTAGCAATAGAGCTTTTACCTAAGTACAATTCTTTGAATTGGCTTTTTGTCCATTTTCCCCGACTCAGGATTTTTTTTTCATAGTTGATGACAGTTATGGGTGAATTACTTGAATATTAAAGTTTAAAACTACAGAACATTGTTCCTTAGATGGCCCCATCATATAAAACCACCCACAGAAAATGACATTATCAATGACATCTTGATACCAACATTTCCTGTACTTTTAAGCTTTACTTTAATGCACAGAAAGTTATGTTATGTTCTAAAATGATCAAATAATTTTGTTTTGTGATGGTGACGGATATTATAAAACACATTACACCTGTGTTAGATTGGTCTCCGAGCTCAAATCTCATATATTGTCTTTTTATGTTTCAAAGTTAATTCTGATCAGGCAATAATGATATTATTGATACATTTTTCTGACAGCATGATTAACCTGAATATTTATTTGACATTAATTGTCTCTATCTTTTTAATCATAATACTTTAAGAATGGAATTGAAATTTGAGCTGAGAGTCTGTTTTCAATTTTTATAAACTCAGGGCCTATGCAAGGCAAGTTTCTTTAACTTCTATTCAATCCAATGTAGAATGAAAATGAAACAAATTAGTTTTGGTAGGCAATCTAGAAACAGTCAACAGTCTGCCATTCATTACTGAAATTATGTTGACAAACAGCCTTTTACCCTCCCTACACCTCAGAAACAATACTAGGGCAATTTAGTACAACCATGAATGGACACATAATGGCTCAGTTGCATTCATGAGCTGAATTTCCAACCTTTCTGTGTCAAGACCTTTTTTTATAACACATTTACCCAGAAAATAAAGCTATTTCTTTATAGCTGAAACATTCTCCCAGAAACTAGAATACCAATAAAGTCTTCAAAGAACAGTATTCCTTTTTTTTGATATTATTTCAGACAAAAACAGTTCATAGACTACACAAGAACTTTAGTACTGTTTTTGACACAAACATGAAGAGTTTCATGTAGGTCAACTGTAACAGCTGCGTTACATCAAAACCAAGTTACATTGGTTTTCAACAAAATTTTCTACAACTTCTTGGAGCAATAATACAAATACAGCAATAAAACAATCAGTAAAGAATAAAATGTCAGAACTTTCATATCAAAGTTGGCTAATTAGAAAGAAATTAGTACTGACCATAGGTTAAACACCATTAAATTTGTACCAACTGACATTGGTTAGTTAAGATCTATTTGAAATTAACAGAACATCAGAGAATTATTTGATATTCAATAAAAAACATATATATATTAATATATATTGTTGTGTTATATATTGATTGTGGAAACCATTGTGACAAAAGATTTCGAGATTGCTTGTTAAGAGCAATTGCATCTTTTGTCACAATATTTTGAAAGTCGTCTGCATAAGATGCAGAAAAATGCAGTATTTTCAGGCAAAGGGTTAGATCTAAGGAACTTTATGAATACGGGCCTAACTATGCAATTACAATAGCATAAAACCCTTCCTTCTCTTTTACATTTGTAAAAGCTGGATTTGCCAAGGCATATTTCTTAAATTTGTCATAAAAATTGTTTCTTAATTGTGCAAGAGTCTAACAGTTAGATACATGCAAACAGGCATAGTAATGTAAGAAACATGGAAAAATAAGAGACATAGACACATGGACATACCACGTAGAAATTAAGAAACAATTTAGAAGAATTTATTTTACACACAAAATTTTCTTTATCTACTGAGGGTTTACAAACCAAATGTCCAGTCCCAGCTGGTCTGATTATCAATTAGGTTTCAGTAATACACTTTAACAGCATCTAAAGTATATCAAGAGGTAAGAAAAATTTCAAATATTAATAACCATGATAAAACATGATATGTTATCTAGTATTGTAAATTCACACATTATCAATCTACTGTACAGAACTTGCATTGTAATGCACAAGCTGTGTTGCAAGTTCGTACAATAACTGATCAGTAGAGGTTATCCAACCAATCCACCGCCAACTCAAACCAAAAGCTAACCCATCCCTCCACACATCCCCCAAATGTGAATATAAAACTGAATCATTAAATAGAAAAGAAATTAATTGAACGTAAAATTGTAGATCTTCCAAATTTACACATGAAATCAATACCATTATTCGTATGATCTACTACAGCAATATAATTATGTAAATGAATAATTTAGCACACAACAATCAGTTGTTTGTTGATGATTCCTCGACTAAAACTGGATTTAAACAAGCCAGAATATTAAAAACAATTTAGTGGTTGATTTTGAATGGAATTTCTACAAAACAGATTCGCCAAAAAATCCAGGAGGTAATAATTATTCAAATTTTGTCATAACTCACAATTTTATGAATACTGAACACTATAATACCCTGATTGTGCAAAAAATGGGTAAGATGGTTTCAAAACTGTCGATTTTACTATTTATATGAAGCAGGCGGAGAGTTGTTTTATTACGACGGCATTAATAATTTAAGTTCATCACACAAATAATGTTTTACAACGATACAGACATGGCAGACACATAAAATATACTAGTAAACAAGTTATAACTGTTTTATGACATGATTATTACTGTAAAATCATGATGGCAGACAAAAAAAATCCCGTCAACTTTAGGGCGAGAAATGTAAATCTGAGAAAAGACACTCCTACACCTTGTTCAGCGAAGCCCAGTTTATGTAAAGAAAACCTAGTAATGTACAAAAACATGTTACAAACATAAAATGTGCATTTGACTGACATTAATTAGAACAAGTATTTTTTCAGAATGGTGCCTTATTTTTCAATGACCTTGTACTTAATATCTAGGTCAAGCCTGGAAGCCAGGCTCCAAGTATAACCGAGTTATATAATAATAATTCTGAAAATTGCTCGCTCCAATACTTTAATGCTAAACAAAAGTGGAAAGACAAAGTGGCCACTTAGCAAAGTACAGGTGGTCACAGTTTAGAGGTAAAGTGGTCACACTATTGAGGTAAAGTGGCCACACTATTGAGGCAATGTGGTCACACTATTGAGGCAATGTGGTCACACTATTGAGGTAATGTGGTAATACTATTGAGGTAATGTGGTAACACTACTGAGGTAATGTGGTAACACTATTGAGGTAATGTGGTAATACTATTGAGGAAATGTGGTAACACTATTGAGGAAATGTGATAACACTATTGAGGTAATGTGGTCACATTATTGAGGTAATATGGTCACATTATTGAAGAAAAGGGTTAACTGCTTGGAGGAAAATTCTTCACACTACTGAGGTAAGAGTATCACTTAATGAAGGTAAAGTGTTCATACAGGTGGCCAATATTCAAAGACTATGTGGTCAATTTACATCTCTAGCCAATGTGGTCATTAATCTCGATCAGAATGCATGCCAGATGTCAGAATGCATGCCATACATTTAGGTCATGTGGTCAGTGCAATAAGGTCAATACAACATAAGTTTCAGCTTAATAACATGTCAAAACAATCATTTATACAAATTTGAAAAAAGCTGTATAAAATACTCACTCAATTAAACTCCAATACACTTCATATAGTGATAAACTACACTGAACAAGAATTATCTGTCAGCTGAATTAGACTTAATGTAGATAGAGATAATCTTAATATCATTGAAAACGTCTTTACAAATAAAATCTGCGGACGAAAATCAAACAAATCCTATGAGCTCTTCAAACTGAAGGTAGAAAAAAGTAACTTCTAGAATGACACAACAAAAAATCGTGACAGTGAAGAAACAGTGATTTTAGACGATATTTGGGGTAGAATTTACCCGTTAAATGCTACTCTGCCATCAGACTTGACAGGTAAAATACCCATAAAGCTAAATTTACGATTCACTTATTGTTAACGATACTTCAGCATCTTAATTTTATTTTTCTATCAACTTGTTAAAACGTAACCGAAGAAATAAGCAGACGTAATATAAGAATTTATTAACAAAGTGGTAGTCTGTCATTGAACAGACGCGACAGTGGCCGCTGCAGCTTTCGGAAGTCAATCAAAGTGCGCAAACTGCACCCAAAAGACATAAATCTGAGATGCGAAAATTGACTTCTGTGTATATTATACAGTCGTTTAACCACTATGATTTTAATCTCTTAATATTTGCCACTTTTATGTAGATTTTAAGAATAATTCTTTTCAACATACTGCACTATCAGTTTAATTTCGTACAAGTGAAATTTAATTACTGGCATCTTTATCATTTTTTATATTCATAATTTACATTTTATCTGCGTGTAAAATCTTTAAGAAACAGTAAAATCTCTTGTATCAAAACACACGCACTGGTCATTACAAAATTCTTTTCAAACCATTACAATACAATTTTGTTTCCTCGCTTTATAATATAAATAATAAAACAAGATGATAATGAATAAATTTTAAATAAAAACTTTCAAAAACTTGACAAATATTTTGTTACTGGAAATTATCTCTGTACTTTGGAGGCATGGTTCATACCCAAATACTTTTGTACTTTTGAATTCGCTGTTAAAAGCTCCAGGGTAAGCACCGAAAAAAAAATTGTGTTGGACAAGTACCCATAAACACAAGTATTTTTTTGCTTGCCTAAACAAAAATTTCTGGTATCTCAACACTTCAAAAAAGACTTAAGACTTGAATACATAGATATCAAAAAGAACTACCACCGATGAAAGAATTAAATGAAGCCTTTCTCGTATCTCTAGAGATTTCTGTACAGCCAAATATTTCATAAATGTACAAGTCAAAAAAAAAATTAGAAAAGTACACAAATATTTACCGTCACATTTTTTATTTTCATGTGATCATAGAAATTTAAAGGTAAGTCACTACATAATTCCGCACATACCTACAAACACATGAATCTATACACACATGGAAAACTGCAGCTAACTACTTGAAAAGATATGAAAACTCTATAAAACGTTTGTTTGCATGGTTCACAGGCCTATAAGCAAATAAACATGAGGTAAAAATGATTATTATGATTCAAAATCTTAAAATCATGGTCTTTTAATTCAAATCACAATACATATTTCCAAAGGGGGGGGGGGGGAGGAAAAAGTATACAACAAAAGCAGTCCTGAAAGTTTTTCAAACATAGAAATACATGTAAATCAATATGGCGGGTCAGAGAAACAAATCAACATGGTGCACCTGAGACATAACAGATAAACAATCTGGCCAATATTAACAAATAAAGCTTACCTTTACTTAGAATAAAATCAACTATTTTCTATAAAAACAAATTTGCGTAAATTCAAGCCTTCTCTCCAGAAGGACAGACTGTGGAATTATTTGATGAATAAGTCCATGTTAATTACGGCGGTCATTATTTTGTCGGGCTCATAAAAAGAGAATAACGCAGCAGTTCTTACTGTCACAAAGGAATTATATATTATAGATGGCGGGGATACTTACAGTAGTGAATTTGTCTAGTTATCAATCTGATGACGAACCATGAAATTAGACAAGAATACACGCAGACAGACATTTCATTATGGCCGCCTTTGTGTCCCAATCAAATTTGTTTCTTTTTTTCTCCGATCCTTTTTATTATCTCACCAAGGTACAAATTTTCCTTTCAGAAAAAAAACAACAAAGTAAATTGATAAACAAAAACACTCTGGGTGTTGCTGAAAATGGCCCAAAAAATACATCAAACTGTTACAGAAGCAACAAGTTGTTCAATTCAATCAAATTATATTATTTCTGTCAGGTATTTGGCATAAAATGAACATTAATTCTGAAACCATTTGAAAGAGTAAATTACTTAATACATTTTCTATGGGTTTCTAAATAGTTTAACGCTTAAACTGCATACTATTAGGACTATGAAGAATTAGATGTTAACATGTTTAAGTGGGTAATAGCAAGCTTTTGCACATTTGTTATAATTGTATAATTGAAAATTCTATTCAAAAACAAAAACTTGTGTTCAAACAAGCCATCTACACTGCCAAGTCTTATTGTTAAAGCTTGAATTAACAAAATAAATTGGTAATTTAGCTAGAGAGAGCTTCAGGGAGAAGAAGTGGCTGCATCTTGTATCATTTAAATCAAAGGGCCATAACTCCGATAAAAATTAAACAGAAAGTAGATAAAACAATAAAACTCTATTTGCAATGTCAACAAATTTTCACTAAGTTTGACTGAAATCCAAATGGCAGTTGAATAAGCGAACATCAAGACAGTAAAGAAGACAGACGGACAGATGAACGGACCGATCAGACAAATGACATGAACCAATCTTTTTTGTTTTGAGTACAATTTGCACAGAATTGTTTCATTGTGAATATCATAAGCATTTATTAAAACAAACTTGTTTGAACTCTGATGTATGTTTGTCGGTAAATCATTCCATCCCTGCACAAAACCATGATTTTTTAATTATACTTGCTTTTATTGAACCAAATAGTTTGCTTTCTATTGGTGCTTTTTCACCTGGGTTTTAACTTCCCACATACAGTCATTTGGCAACTGTTTCAAACTTAGACGGTGAAGGAAAACCCCAGGTGTACACTTGGGGTATAACTACCAACCTTCTGCTAGATAGCTGGACAGCTTCCTCACATCTGAAATTTGTCCAGTTCCAAATGGGATTTGATCTTACGATGGAGAGGTTTAATGATTACTAGTCAGAGACCATAACCACTTAACCAAGGAGGCTCCCAACTGATGGTGTATTCAAAGCATTCTGTGATTTATTGAATTCAAATAAAAACCTACATTAGTGTAGCAGTTATCTATAACAAAACTGATGACCAAAATGTTAATTCTGATGATAATAATGACAAAAATGAAAAACGCGTGACATTTAGGGTACCCTGTAGAGACATTAATAAACACCCTCCCACTCCAGACACATTCAATGGACAATACACTGGAAGGATTATGAATTTGTTTGTTCAAGCAGTGATCTTCTCATACCTTTTGTGTTAATGATTGAAACTGAAAACTATAAAACAGAGGCCGCGGCCGTGATCCAGTGGTTAGTGCGCTGGAATTGTAATCCGGAGATCCGGGTTCAAATCCCAATCGTGGCAGGTCATACCCTTCTATGAAAATTTGACAAAAATATTCTTACACACATAAGGGTAAACGAAATTGTGTGTTTGGAGAAACCTGACCCTGCCAAACGAACCATGGGGTCCAATCCTAGACTTTTTTAAACATTCTCTCAAATGTTTTGTTTTTTTTTATCTGAAAAATGATCAGAGCAGGTACATGTAAAACAATTTTAATAAAAATAGCGTTATATACCTAGCTGTTTTCAGACCATTGCTCTAAACACACATTTATTGGACAAGTTTCAAAATTTCTTACATTTGAAAAGTTCCCATTGATGAAGCAACTGATGTATAAATGTTGTAAAAGTAAAACTTCACACGTATCATCACACAATATGAATGACAAAAATTTAGTCAGAACGGATAATCTAAACAGAATGAAAAGAGTAACATTATAAATATCAACACCATGCACCATGTTATTACGAGGTCATGATTACCTAGGGTGAATATCTTGTCGAGATTTTTAATAAGCGTGTGACAGGAACCTTTAATGACATGACAGCGACAGTGTGTCTATAAAACTGCCGACATTGCATTCTGAAATGTTGCACGTATCTAATCAGTTATGCATCAGTCACATCTTTCAAACTACGCCAACAGTACAGAGCGCATACAAATTGACTATATGTTGAGTTTATTATATATATATATATATATATTCGTTCAAAATTCAAATCTAGACGAGATCTAGCAGAAGGCAAATAAGTTATGTCGGGTGCAATTTCACACAGGATCGTTTTAATTTATAAAATGGAGGGTTTATATTTCATTCCCATACAGTCTCTAGCGCCATACTGTGAAGTTTTCATAAACCGACAAAAGCAAATATGATGAAAACTTTAAATGGTAATTCATCAACGCCTGACTTTAAACAAACTCAATTTGCTTTTGTTCAGTATAAAACCTACTGCGGCTTTTTAAATCTCGCTCTTCAGCCGAAAAAACGTCTCGCTTTAACGCACCTTTTGCGACGAAAGACTTCCTATGAAGACAGCAACAGAGAAAGGTATTATCAATCTAACGTGATGGATTATCCCCGCTGACTGGATGATTTTTACAGCCATCTTTTCACATTCAGCTGACAAATTTGTGCCCTTTAGTAGAAAGCTCCTTAAATACAAGACACATAAAAACAATTTTGTATTAAGGATACATTTTCAAAGGGGTTAACGGAAGCCCTAAAATGTTTTCACCTTTTGGCATCAATTAACACTGGTCAGTGATCAAATTGATGGATGACCAACAAGAAAAGGACTTACATTCAACAAAACTGGTTACCATAGAAGCTTTATACATTCAATAAATCATTTCTATTCATAAAAAAACTGATATCAGCCCCAAAAATTAATGTCTTCATATTTTCAATGGTGGACTCCGACTGTTCATTTTGTACGAAATTGATGTTTCGTAGTTTTTCGATTTATTTAATGTCATATTATTCATACCTGACTGGTGCTCTTTTAAAACACTGACAGAAAACAAATGTGTTTCAAAATAAAACGATAGAAATGAAAGCATTCCAGCATCCACTTAGCATACATTTGCACAATGTGAAATTTAATTACAATATATATCAAAATAAACAATCTAAATAAATGAGAATTTGTTGAACTCATCGCATTTGTCACCGAGGGAACATACAGGCACACATGAGATATAGAGGTGAAATCATAGTGACTAACAAGTTTGTTCATATAAAATAACATATTCTTAACACTGATCGTATCATAGCATTTAAACGTACATTAGAATTTCTACATTAGAAGTTCACATATCTTTTAATAGCTTTATGCAATTATGTCAATGTCAAAAGTGATGATTTGTGGAAACAGGTGGGCAATGAGAATCATCAAGTTTTTGCAACTAATGCATAAACATTAGTGACAAGAAAGTGATTTATCAATAGAAATGCATAGATTTTACAGACACAATTAAAAGCTCGAAATATCAAAATACTGTAAAACCCATGAAAACCGAAATTCTCTGAAAATTGATTTTTCAAGTCTCATATTTTTCCTTTCAATGGTAAATAGTTCTCTGAAAACTGGAATTCTCTGAAAATTGATTTTTCAAGTCTCCTATTTTCCTTTTCAATAATAAATACTTCTTTGAAAGCTGGAATTCGCAGAAAACCTAACTTTTGGCCCAGTCCAGAAAGGGTTCCGTTTTCAGCAGTTTTGCCAAACAAACAGTATATGACACAAAATTACTATTTTTTTAAACTGGTTTTTACTATTTTTTTCATTGTACGTCAAGTTAATAAAGAGACAAGTTTATGACAATGACCACTTATTTTTGGACCAGTTTTCAATATGACACTTACATTTCAACCTCCTCAATTCTAAGATCATTACCAGTATCTGGCTCATGGATGGTTTTAATACCCAGGTGTTTACTGTACTCAGATCTCAACACCAAGTATTATACCCTGTAAGTATGAGGATTTGTGTTTGTGATGAGGATAACTTGATTAACTACAGTCAAACCTGTGTTTGCAGCCACCTCCAAATAAAGACCATCCTGTGAATAAAGGCCATTCTTTGAAAAACTGTCACTGATTATTTAGACCAAACTGACTTACAAATAACATCTGTCAATAAAAGCAACATTTTGTTTTCCCCAGGGGTGGCCTTTGTTTACAGGTTTTGACTGTATGTGCACAATATCCTTCGAGGTCCATTTTTAGCTAGAGGTGCAGAGGTCAGTTCAGTAGTGTCATTATTGAATCTAAGTGCAGACATTTCATACAACATTAATTAATGTTGTATGAAATGTCTGCACTTAGATTCAATAATGACATTTTAATGTACAGTCAAACCTGTGAACAAAGGCCACCCTGGAGAAAGACATATGAGATTTGAGTATAGTTTATAATCTCAGACACTCAATTTATCTAAAAGAGACCGACTTTATACTAGACTTGATATTGATTGCAGCAAGCAACATATTCATTGGCAATTAAGCTTAAATATTTGATGAATATTTTTATTTTATTTTTTAAAAAATCAGTTATTACAGGATATTCTATTACCTGTAATTAATTTTAGATCAAGCATTGAAAGAAATGTATGTAAGAAACTCACTTGACACGTAACATCTGTACATACCATCAGTTACAGTGGAACCTTTTTTGTCTGAACTTATCTGAAAATGTTCAGATTAGAGAGGTTTTCGAATACAAAGATTCTGAATAACAAAGTTTTTTAGTATTAAAAACACAATAAAAAATCTGGACCAGCTGACATGTTCAGTTAGAGAGGATTCCAGACTGGAAAGGTTCGGATAAGAGAGGTTCGACTGTATTACAAACCTGAAGATTGTGAATTCTATCCATTTATACACCTGAAATTTAAAATATTGGCAATGAGTAAGATTTTAATTGTATTTTAAAAGGCTGCCAATTTCATGGCATCTGCTTAACTATAATATTATTTGAAAAAATTAACATCATATAATTACATCATTTAATTACATAAAATGAATCCAAAGCATGTTCCGTAACATTCTCAGAATTATCCTATCTAAGTGAACCACTGTATAAGTATGAAAATAAGGTCAGGCCTAGACCAATCCCAACATTTCACACGAATTCAGTCTTTATTAAGGCTACAAAAATTAGTCATATTTAGGGTTACTTGACCAAAACAATAATGGTTGGTAGGTTGAAAACTCATTTATATTTTTCTCTAAATACTATTGAGAAAATACAAGGTACAATATATCACCAAATATTTTTGTACATTGAAACTTTAGGGTTGGAACCAACTATATAGGGATGGTAAAATGACTTAAATAATAAATTACGATCAATCAAGTTCTTGTCTGAGACGGGGTTAAACCAGCTACTTTCAGAACAGTTACCTGACATTCAAACTGAGTTGATTGTCAAAGAATTAAAATTAAAGTAAAATAAAATATTTCGTACATTGTTTAAGATACCAAGATGGACAAAGGTTCAACAATAGACGGAAAAGTTTCTGGGTTTTGCTGACCTAACTGACCCAATTTATTTCCGCCAACTGTGGACTTTTTTGGTCCTGATATATTTTTTCTTGCAACATTGTCATATCCATAATAACTGAATCTCTGAACTCAATACAAAATAAAATTATTTGAAAAAAAATCTTGCCAAAATGTTTGCAGAAACAAGTTTTTCATTTTTTTGTTTGACTTTGCCGACATCTTCATTAATTTTACCTTTTTTCATAACACTTCACAGACTTGCAGACTGGTTCTCTGTAAAATACTTCATTTCTTGTATTACTAGTGTACGTAATACACTAAACCAGTCTGCAGAAGAATCTCCATCCATCTTATAGTTCACAGAAGCTGTTGTTCTCACTGTAAGGAAAGATTCCAATCAGGAGAATTTATCATCGATTTAATCACAATTCGTCATACTGTGACAATGAACCACTGGCACAAGAGATGTTTTCTATTTTATGGTCAAGTCTTTTCCTAATGAAGACGATACATCACACTGACATACAGGTGGCCGTACAGATTAATGGATCACTTTGTCTACTGACTACGGTCCTCGTTACCTGGCAGCTTTATGGATTTAATGCTAATTCTCGTCTTGTTTTATACATGTGGTAACAATCAACCAGTTAATGATGGAGAAACAAACTATTTCTGGTATTAACAGGGTTTTTATTTGTTTTTATGTTGTTTCCAAATGCGTTCATTTCCGTTTAGGAATTTTCTAAAAAGAAACAAATCTCTGTTCATATAATCAAACTATACAAATATAAAAACTCACTCAAGGAGCAACAACAATACAAGTATTCAAGTTAACTTTAATGTATTTCTGAACAAAATATTAATACAGTACAACGCCTGAAAACCAGACTCCCTGAAAAGCGGAATTTTCTGATTTTTTTCTTTTATAGATCAATAGTTCTCTGAAAGCCAGAGATCTCAGAAACCCAGACCTGAAGGGGTCCGGTTTTCAGGGGTTATACTGTATATATTTAAATACATTAAAAACAAATTGCGAAGTTATTTCAATGATATGAACTTGTTCTTACAAATATGTGCCAAAGAATAAATGCTGAACTCACTAATATTCAAGCACCAATTATGGTAACACATAACTAAATGAAGTTCTAAAATCCACAATGGTTAAATCTCTGATATAATAGAATTACTGATACCAGTAAATTGTCATTTGGAGGAACAGGAACCTTGACACTGAAATCAGGTGGATTGTACAAGGATAAATTTAAGGTTAGTTCATACTAATTTATTTTAGCATTATTTTGAAACGAGCAATTTTGCTTATATTAATCTCGCTCGAGTCTGCTGCCTGGACACTACACCTGAGTTACAGTGGCTGAAAAATGGGATGGTGAAGTTCATGAACGAAGCTGGAATTCGAACTCAGGACACATAGAGACCAGAGGTCAGACGCTCTACCTCTAGACCACAATGCCTAACTGTAACAATGTATATACAACTGTTCAATAACTGTTATATATAATTGTTCAATAACTGTAGAATAACTGTGACACAATAGCTACTCTAACACACGCGGGATAACGGGCGTGTTGTGGTGTGAGGATCGAACTGATCTTCAGTAAACTAGCACTACTGCACGGCTGTAGTGGGCAGCTTCACCGAGTATATTGGACAAACGAGAAAAGATACAATACACGCGCTACTACTTCCACTTTTTTATTCACAATTACAATAGCGTAGCGTAGCGTAGCGTAGCGGTTATCTGAAAGTTAAACATTTACACTTTCAGTAAAACATAAAAAATACAAACTAATGCACATAACATACAAATTCATACATACATACAATGTTCAACATAAACGATAAAAACATATTCAATGAAGAAATTTGGGAATCCTGCAATTATCAGTAATCATGTAACAAGTTCATTTCTTTAGTCGAAATACGGATGTGTTATCTTTAACAAATAAAAATGAAATTCGTTTAAGATGAATTATTTACGGAAAAACAATCACTCCTGGCGAAGGCGAATAAAACAAAAATAAACTTACTGAACAATGCTATCTGTTCCCAAATACGTGGTGAAATTGAAATCGTACTTAACCTTCCGAATTCTGAATTAAGACTGCGCCCTGGCAAGGCGGCAAATTCTGCACTTGCATATCATTAATATTTTCTAGGGGCAGTTCGACCAACCAAAATGCCGAATTCAAAGTTTCATTTCTAAATATGGGAGACACTCATCTCTCAACACCTTATAGCTTTGGCAGGAACTGGACGCCAGTAAAAGTAACTCAAACGCTGGACAGTCGACATGATAAATGGCCATCAAAAACATAGGGAGCCCCCCGATAGCCAGCACCTGCATAAACATTCGGAGTCTGTAACACTAACTACAAGGTTAAAGTTAAATATTTAATACCTTGTGTAAGGTACTAAGATGGAACAAGATGGGTGATTTGAAAGAAAATTATTCAATAATTTATAAACCTATATCCATGAAAGATGGGTGCAAACAGTTTGACATAATTTAAGGTTCTACATTTATATGCAGTTAAGCCTGGGTTAGTGGCCACCTGTAAATTGTTGTCACCTGGGAACAACAGTCAATTTAGTAGGTCACCTGGGAACAACAGTTTGTTATGAGCAATGGCTTCTTTTACCACAATGTTTTCCACTCCATCAGAGAGATTGACATGTGTATTTTTTCTTTTAATTTAGAAGAGTTCTAAATATATACTTATGAGGCAATGGGTTAAAACTGAATATTTGTTAATAATGACTAAGTATACCACATGCTGACATGGTAAAACATCAACAAATATGGCTGAGTATGTTTCAGGACAATTAGATGCAAACTTCAAACAAAAGATAATAAACTATAACTTTATGATGTAACACAAACACAGTATAATATATTATCTATTGTATAGACCAACTTTCGTGCAATAATGTCTCGGTATTCAGCATTAATGGCGCGCAACTCATAAAATAAAACTGTTATACTCGCACTTACATAAATATAAGTGCAACAAGATTAAAATCTTGGTGGAAAAATCACAATGAAGCCGTTCGTTATCGGTATCCGAGCTTTTGCATATTATATGTGATAAAGACCTACATGCATATAATGTTTTTGAGTGTTCAATATACTCCCCTGCCGCCGTGTCCATCTCCCCTCTCCCCGTCCCCCCAACCCTTCCCTCTCCCCTCCCCATCCCCTCCCCCTTTCCCCCTCCCTTCCCTTCCCCCTTCCCCTTCCCTCCACCCTTCCCTTCCCCCTTCCCCTTCCCTCAACCCTTCCCTTCCCCTTTCCCCCCTTCCCTTCCCTTCTCCCTTCCCCTTCCCCCCTACCTACCACCTGGTTCCTCCCCTAGCCCCTTCTCTCCATGGAGACCATCCTCAGAAAACCCAACTGCGCTCCCCTGAGGACTTACTCCCTTCCTTTTCCATTCCCCTATCTAGGCCTTCTAATACTTTTTTTCCTAGTCATCTCCCTATTTCCTGGCTGAAATTTATTGGTGCAAACAGACAACGATGAGAGAGCGGAAAAAAAATCAACGGACAATTACTTACAGGTGAAAACTGAGATTGATTCTTAAAAATGAAGATTACGGACAAATATTTATAAGGTTAAATGGTTGTATTTAAAAATGACTTAAAGGAATAGCCAATGCAGACAACCGATCATAATTTGATATCTAAAAGGTGATATCTAAAAGGTGCAGACAGACAATTATTTAAAGGGAGATGACATACAGGATCAAACAGACAGTGAAGATTTGCATGACCGTGCGACCACATACACGCATCATGCGGGTGTTCGTCCCTCGAAACCGAGGGACGATAGAATCGTAGACGCAATGCGTCTTATAACGAAGGCCTGTAGAGACCAACTTGAGCCCCATAATTTTTTTCTACCTTTTATACGACCGAGCCAACACTAGGAAAATCTTTACAAAATTTGCATAACAATATGTTTCAGGTGTGATTTCATGTTTAGTAATATCCCCGTAGCACCAAATCAATTGAAAGATTCAATGGCGCTTAACTTTGTAATGTACAATCTGTTGGCAAAGTTTGGTAATATTCGAACCATCAATTTAATTAATATCAATGAAAATGTGCAATTTTAGGTGTTGTTTTACCTCCCCGTAGTCAATACTTGTACCCCCAGGGCATAATATATACACACCGTACAAATCCATGTCCGTAATTAATGCGTTTCACACCTTGCAGCAGTCATAATGGTCATCGTTTAATCAAACTGTAAACAACATAGCAAATGCAACGTTGTATTTAAAATAAAAATCTGCATTTTCTTCTTCCATTTCTATCATACTCTCAAAAATAAATAAGTCTGAAGCAAGTTTCATTTCTAATTCAATAGAACATGTACTGACTTTTTCAAGAATATATTAATTAGTATTGTCGCGCCAACAATCGACTTACCTAGAACGTGGTTCATTTAATATGGACAAAATTCGTTCAAATAATTCAACTAAAAGTTTTAAAAGCCCTATTTTTATACACCAATATCATTGAAGGAAAAGTCATTCTATTCACTGAGAAGCACACATTTTTTATACCAAAATACACATAATATTACTTAAGATAGAATAGTTACCTCCCTTAGATTTACGAAACTTGCTTAATGTAAAACAAGCAAAATATTTAATAAGCCATCAGGGCCGTGGAGCGCAAGGTACTATATTTTTTGCGAGATGACTGTCGTTGGTTCAATCCAACCTAAGACACGTTTTCTGTGTATTTTATTTATTTATTTTCTCTCTTCTTTCTCGCTCAAATTTTTAAAAGCATGATTTCAAAGAAACAGAAAGAAAAAGTGTCTTATACTATAAAGTCTAATTTAAAGTCTTGTCATGCTTTATCAGAAATAAAATGACCAGAGTTTCATTCAGTAAATTATTTTTTTAAAATCAATATTATCACTTGTTTATATATCTGTTATAGATTGTAACAACGCTCAAAGATCTAAAACTTATATGTATTGTTCATTCAATTTCCCTGTATCGTTCTATATTTGCAAAATCGCAAATCACCTTACCATGTGAATGCATGTATTTGCAACAAAACATTAAGCTGCATTCAAAACCCGATCTGAAAGCAAATTACAATCCTTTCACTGATCACAATCAGAAAAACAGAGATTCGGTCCGAGGTTATCCGGTAATTTTCGTAATTGTCCGTATGATATACGAACTCAAAAGTAAAATGATACTTACATTATTAAACAAAAAATTCCCCCCCCCTAAATTTTATTTAATAATTTATTTAATAAAATCATTAGATTGCTTGATAAATGAATTTTAACTCAGGGGTAGGACATTTATTGCTTCATTTGTCAGATTTGAGAAAAACGGACTTAAATAATACTTTTTTCAGAAATTTTCATATTAGTTACTCTATATTTAATGTAAAAAGGGTAATTGTCTTTAAGTGCTAATTCCCCCGCCTAAATATCAAAATCAAATAAATATTTGTATTTTTATAAAAAAGCTGAATAATTAAAGTTAATGAATATGATAAGCGAAATTGTTCCACAGTGTATTTTTTCAGTGGGTTTAACGGCGCTTTTTCAAGATTATTTTAGTTATATACAGCGACCGGTTCACCTAACTAGTTTTCCTGGACTGTATACTAACCAGTACCAACTTATTATTTCACACGAAGCCGGCAACTTCTCCACATATGGATGAAAATCAACATTTTGTAACATTTTCATAGAAGGGTATAACCTGCCGTTACAAGTCCAGAGCACTTGTATTTTCAATATATATCTGTCTGTTTCTAAAACAATTTATAAAACATAAACTCACATAATTATTTATCTATCGGCGACTTTTAACTGTCATGTTAAAATACTTTTAAACAGAATGCAATTGAAAAAGCCATAAAATTGGGAAGATCTAGCAATTTCCGTGAGAGACTTTACGAGATATAAGTGTTGCTTAAATAACAACAATTGAAAACTTATCTATTTATTGAATTTAAATTGCCATAAAATTGCATTGTTTACTTTTTATTAATACATAATTCACATATTCAGGAGCATAAGTATGCACTTTGCATAGCAAAGGCCA
Source organism: Lutraria rhynchaena (assembly GCA_008271625.1). Classification (NCBI taxonomy): domain Eukaryota; kingdom Metazoa; phylum Mollusca; class Bivalvia; order Venerida; family Mactridae; genus Lutraria; species Lutraria rhynchaena. The sequence continues at coordinate 1,321,855 of VIBL01000019.1, read as the reverse complement.
ATACCAAGCAATGTCATTTCGATGTGCACAGGTTTGAGATTAAAAAAAAACTTGAGATCAGTCTCTTAGCTCAATTCTCATATTCTGGTATTTGGATTTTTTAAGTTACGCATAATAAAACAACAATGATATTAACAATACATTGTAAAATCTACATTACTGATCTGAATGGGTATTTAATCATTTTATAGTGATATCTCTCCAAAGGCTCACAGAATGATATTAAGATTTGAGCTTGGAGACTGTTCTCAAGTTTTTATTATCTGGGACCCAATACTTTTAATTGAGATAGTGCAAGTACGCATATTCCTTTCTAATGACAACGGGTATTTAAGTGGTTTGTTTCCATCCTTCAATTCAGTACGCTGATTCAACTCCTCAGTAACGGAATGTAAGGGAACGGGTTGCATCTTGTGTGTACTCGAGCCCTGCTCCTGCTCAAGTAAAAGTCAAGATTGTTTGCGCGTAATTGACTGATTTGAAAAAACTTCTGTCCACTGACTCAAAAAATGTTATTGCAAAATCTGGGAGAACTTTTTTCCATCCACGCTTTTGAGCTGCTTTCCGCTCTTTTTCTCCAACCATTCATTATTTTTTGTAGCGTTAAAGCATATATTCGCTTAACAAAAAAAATATTTTTCCTACCTACCAATCCTCTTAAAAAATTCAGGGGCGGTAAAGGGCAAACAAACATATTTTTAATTCAGGCCTTTGGTAAATTGTTCATAACACACGACTAAAATGCTATTGATAAATGACAGCAAGATCCACGTGTGCCTGACAAATTTAGACAAACATATCCCAGTACAATACAGAATGACATTGGTCAGCCATTTGTGGTAAAATCAACCCCAAAAATATACATACAAATATATACAAGTTCATCATATTGAGCAACGGAAAATGACTGATGTATGAAACAAGATAACTGGCTAGTCCTGTAAATGATTAACTGGACAAGTATTGTATGTCAACAACACACAGAGATGCACACACGTACATTAAACATTACTAAAACACATTTTCTTTATGACACAAGTTTTGTGTTACATTTTAATTTTGTAATGTATTTCTTTAACTAAAACACGGGACGCATGAAAATGATTGTTTTGTTCTGCGAAGAATCCTCGTGCAAAAAGTTGTTGAACGTCACGTTTATCACGTGCCATCACAGGAGAGCGTCATGGGTGATTGATTTCAGCTTTTTTAAATAGGAAATTCAGTAAAAAAAATTAACAAAATTAACAAAAAAAAACATTTTCAACAATCATGGGCGTAGCACCCATTACGCATAATATGCACGTGCGCATAAAATTTTCCGCGACTTCAGTTGTAAAATCAAAATATCCCCCATACCCTCCCCCATCGGAACTTCGTGTGCCGGTATAGATATTTAATTCCTGCCTACGCCTAAGGCAGTACCTAAAAATTAAAACTTTGAAAAGCACTTAATTGGGAACACTGAAAATATGTAGTATCAACGTGCTGTATCAATTAACAGTAATAACCAAAGTTTGTGCTTTTGCACGAGCCTGGGGGAGGGCGGAGCTAGATAGACTCCGCCTTTATTGCCAGCACTTAATTTGAAGAAAATCGCTAAGGACAAAAGAATGTTAGAAGAACAATAGCTTATAATTTTACAAGTACATAATGCAGGGGGTAGGTACCCTATCAGTATATAAAACAAGTACACAGCTAGTGTATGCTATTTGTGGTTAGTGCGCTGGACTTGTAACCCGGCGATCCGGGTTCAAATTCAGGTCGTGGCAGGTCATACACATCTCGGAAAAATTGAAAAGACTGTCGATTTCCCTCCATGTGTAGAGATGTTGCCGGCTCCTTGTGGAAGGATCAGTTAGTTCTGGTTAGAATGAAGTCCAGGGAAACTGGTTAAGTGAACCGGTCGCCGTATATAACTGAATAATTGTTACAGACGTAAAGACGCGATTTGTGTATTACATTAATGGTGCTTACCAATGCTAAATAAACACATGGACGAGTTTCATTCTGGAATACCAACCGAATCTTCCGTCCCAGCTGAATCACTCATTCACATGGTTTACTTAACAGACACTGTTAACGCACGTGATTTTCAAAATTGGACAAACACAGTGCAGATGAGTGGACAACTACATGTATTTGTTGCAGTTTACGGCCAAGTAATGCATATAGCAAAGGTGACTCCTAAAATAGACCTGAGATAAAGATAGTGATTTCAGAATATATACAGTTTTCTATACAAAATAAGACGTCGTGCACGACCCATTTTAAATCACCAATATGCAATTTTATGAATGACATAATGTGTTTATCATCGAAATATACCATTCATGTGGCCTATAATAGAGAGGCAGTGAATAGCATGTCAAAATATATGAGCGGGACGATGATGTACCAAAATGTATGCTAGCAGCAACTAAAAACACTAATAAGCTACCCTAGCGTTAAAATCATATACATGCACAAAGAGATTTATGGACTGGTTTATACACTCAATATAACATCTTTTCAAAGTTTCCAATGTTTACTACAGTTGGTTGAATATTAAAACGTCTGGCGTTGGTTAAATGTCAGCTATATATATATTCATTCTACTTTAGTCCTGCGTAATCATTATGATCCAAATAAACTGCATTGTTAATGAGAGTACATATTTAAACTGCATATAAGTTTCCTCATTATTTTGGTCTATTGCAAACTGCGAGACCACATTGCCCACTCTACCAGTCAAAGATACTCGATTTAACAATACGATGCAATATCGCTACTCGCGACTTTTATACTTCCAGTTTGAACAAAAACAAGTGCATGCGTGGGTTTGCATCTCTTTTGTATCAGGCGGGTGGGGTGATTGTGTTTTTTGAGTTACTGTGGTTGTGCGTTTGGCCGATTGCTTTGTAGACGTCGCTGTTTGTGAATTTTGGAGGCGAAAGTCGCTACATGTTGCGTTAGAATTTTACAACAACATTTCCGTCAAAGTAAGCAAGGGGGAGTAACGTACTTCAACTGTCATTTTCCTTATAAAATGATTAGATTGTTCAATTCTGACCCCATAATGCAGGGTTTTTATTCTTACTTGTTTTCTGTGGCGAAAGGTTTTAAAGATTTGTGAAAGAAATGTACTGCAATATGATTAGAGGCAATCAAATATTAAAACAAAACATGGTCGGAAATCTTGCCTTGAGTGGGGCTTGAACCTATGACGCACAAGTTGGAAAAATTGTAGTGACCGCACTTACACATCTAGACCACGGAGACACAGTTTTTTATAGTTATTTTGTTACAAATATGGTTTATAAATCAAATATATTTACAATGTATATGTTAATAACCAATTTTCGGTATACTATTTGTGTTTTATAATAAATTCTATGAGTGACTATAAGTTCAACAATATCCGTGTGTGGGAGTATGGGTTTTAGCCGGTAATTGAATGATTTAATTGAATTTTGTCCGGGATAGCTGTTAAGACAGCTACGTAAGCCGGCGCTTCGTGCAGCAATATCATTCCTTGAGAAATCCAGTGAATATTCTCTAGAACTACAACTTGCTTTATTTGTTTTCGTGAGTTTGATAGAGAAAAAAGTAAAATGCAATTTTATATATGAGGAGAGAATGGCATATTAGGGACAATGTGGGGGACCCAGAGAGTATATTTAGGGTCAGTGTTTGGACCCAATAAGTTTATTTAGGGACAGTGTAGGGGACCCAGAGGGTATACTTAGGGACAGTGTAGGGACCCAGAGAGTATATTTAGGGACAGTGTTGGAACCCAGAAAGTTTATTTAGGGACAGTGTAGGGGACCCAGAGGGTATATTTAGGTGACAGTGTAGGGAGCCAGAGAGTATATTTAAGGACAGTGTTTGGACTCTGAGAGTTTATTTAGGGCCAGTGTAGGTGGCCCAAAGAGTATATTTAGGGACAGTGTAAGGGACCCAAAGAGTATATTTAGGGACAGTGTAAGGACCCAGAGAGTATATTTAGGGACAGTGTAGGGACCCAGAAAGTTTATTTTGGGCCAGTGTAAGGGACACAAAGAGTATATTTAGGGACAGTGTAGGGGACCCAAAGAGTATATTTAGGGACAGTGTAGGGACCCAGAAAGTTTATTTAGGGCCAGTGTAAGGGACACAAAGAGTATATTTAGGGACAGTGTAGGGGACCCAAAGAGTATATTTAGGGACAGTGTAGGGGACCCAAAGAGTATATTTAAAATTGACAGCGATTACGACTGGTATGTGACAGGGTGTATTGTTCAACAATTTATAAACTATTTGGATTAATTGAAGAAAATAGCATAAATAATGCACAAGCTTTATAAAACAGTTGTATAAGTATTCATGAATAATTGTATCTATTAAATACATTGTACTTCTTATATTTGTTATTAAAAATTATACGAAAGATCTAATTATTCACAAAATCTGCCCTTCGGAATGAATATTAAATACCAAAACACCACGCACAAACATTACTTACACTTTTGAACTAAAGAAGCAGTTGCTACTCACATATTAAAATCAAATAAAATTAAAAAATAAATGAACAATTATACTGATGTACTAATTAACACAAACATTATAAAGCGTTAGCTGACTTACAGGATTGATACTTAGAATAACTTTATAGATCTATTTTTAATTTTGCGCACATTGCAAGGAATAGTGATGGGGGAGTTATTGACAAGTTTCCTTTAATTGCGAATTAATTGAATTACCGTACATATTCCTGTATTATTGTTTTGTAATGAGGCGCTGTGCGTAACACATCTGATGCATGTATTAAATAAAGTCCTTTTTATACGATATTTCAACGATTCTTTATTGAGAAAACATGTAAATTGTAAAATCAGATTTAATTGTTTCAGTTTCATTTTTGAAACATTTTTAGAAGTATGCATGCGCATGTTTTTATTGTTATATTAAGGACATATATACGGTGCTTGCGATTTATGGAAATAATTTATCTTAGTAGAATTAAACATCGGATTCAGTAGACTTCAAGTATTCAGGAACACATGATCTGCTCGGGAGTGCTTCATTGTGCCTCGAATTCAATCTATTCAAGTACATTCTGAATAAATTGTACCTCATTTTTGTAAGGAAGTCGAGAATTTCTTATAAATTCTTCCTGACAGCAGTCATTCCCATGATATGGACACGCTTAATTAATTACCTATTATCTCGATTTGAACTTCCGGTAAAAAAATGACAACTCGTTAATTGCCACCTGTTCAGCGAAAGTCTGACAGACGGTTACAAATTGGATAACTACAATAAGTGTTTTTGCAATTTTTGTAGCGAAGGATTTTCTTTGAAGCTGAGTGCAAAATATTCCACCTACAATAAATTTCAACAAATTTCTGCCAGCAAAATAACGGCAGAATTTAATTGTCTAGTTCTTGTTGATTATTTCAATAATTTGCGGTTTGTTATGCACTACGTACTATTAAATTAAGGTTGTCAGCACAGAAATTGAACTGAAAACCCAATTAAGCGTGTTCTTTTTCAGAGTGGTGTATCTTACTTCCTCATCATATATCATTGTTTTATCATCTTGGCTCATTATAATTAGTGTTTAGGTAAATAAATGTGAAATCCTTAATTGTGGAAATATTTGCATTGAAGTATAGGTTCGATTCGTCCCGGAATATTTTCGACTGGTATTTTGCTGTTAGAAACTAAGTTAGGCGCTATTAAAGAAGAGTCGGTCAGGTAACTGGAAACACGACGATTAGTTCGGGATTTATCATCGCTCACATACTTTCACATCTTGCATGTCATCTGCGAACATTCTGTTGCAAATGTAGTCAAACCTGTAACCAAATGCCACCCTTGCAAAAGACAAAACGTGACCTTTATTGAGATTGCATAGATGGTCGCAAACACAGGTTTGATTGTATAGGTCTGTCAGTGCTTGAGCCGCGGTCGTGGTCTAGTGGTTAGAGCACTTGACTTGTAACCCGGAGATCCGTGTTCGAATCCCTGTTGCAGCAGGTTATACCCTTCTATGAAAATTTGACAAAAATGTTGATTTTCCTCCATATGTGGAGAAGTTGTCGAAGGGTAACAGTGGAAGGGTAACTTAGTTTTTCAACAATTTTTCTGTAATATACGGCGACCGGTTCACCTTACCAGTTTTGCTGGACGATATACTAACCAGTACTAACTTACCCTTCAACAAGGAGCCGGCAACCTGTCCATATATGCAGGAAAATCGACATTTTTGTCATTTTTTATATAAAGGAATGACCTGCCGCGACTGGGATTTTAACCCGGACCTCCGGCGCGCCGTAGTAACCACTGGACCACGGTCGCGGCCAATATGTTGTAGTTGGTAAAACAAGCTTTATTCTTTTCATACCTGGGTATTAGCATTTTAGCTTCAGTGGCATTAATCAATTACCTTCCCACGTATTAATACCTGTATGAAGTATAGGCAAAATAATCCTGCAAAAAATCGCACAATTTATTAACTACGCGGAATGGAACTATTTCAGTGATTTCAGTGATCGTAAAATTATACAAATTCTAATTACTAAAATCTTCCTGGAAATGTTGTTACGAATTCAAGAAAAACTTTGCAACTATTAGCACAGAATTTCTAAAAAACACAATCATTTCGTATATAAACAAGGGAGCGAAGACTGACAGTATAAATCTAAGATATTCTGTGAGTTTTCTCCCCTATGCTAAGTCCTTTCACACAAGGGAGGTAACTAAAAGTGACCAAAAGCATTTGATATAATGCATTACCTCCCTTTAATTGTAAAAAGCCCGATTTAAAATATTATGGATATGTACAACAAAAAAACAAGAATGTGTCTGTTAGTTGTGATATTAATATGAATAGCTCGATTTTATGGAATTATATCTTGAATCAAACCATGAATTTATATGTTTATATATTAACACATTAGTCACGGGATTTGTTTTCACCTTTTAAATATCAAAAAATCGTACTTGAAACTGTACGTATGTTTGTTGTTGTTGCTAAAACGCACATTAAGAAAATGAATTTTGCCTTCAAGATCATTGTGTGATGATTATACATATATGTACAGTGTATATAATTGAATTGTTATACTGTGTTATTGATTCGGGTAATGGACCTTTTGTCTGTAACATGCAATCATTCATTAATACATAGTTACTCAAGATAATGGTTATATTGCATGTAAACTTCTTTATACTTGTCCAACTAATTGCACTCATTATTGTAGTATGTCTAAATTGTTTTAATTTCAGTGCTGATCGAGTGATCTTAAGTCCGAGGAACGACCAGAAAAGGCAAATGTTTCCCTTTGACATAGAGCATGCGAACATTGATGGAAAACACAAAACACAGGAACACCGAATAGATCAACTTCAGTTTAATGTTGATATCAGGTGGTAAACCAATTCGAACGAACGAACAGACGAACGAACGAACCGGTGACTCACCGACCGGAAAGGAAGCAGACGACGGAAAGAGAGAGAACGAAGTTTACAACACACGGAAAGCTGTTTTAAATCAATGACGAATTGACCATTGCGTAGAATTAGAATACATTTGTAGATACGTGCATGTATAATAAATACTTGTGTAAAGGTGTGTAAAATTTTGGATAGTTTCTACTGGTATTTATAATTATTTGTCTGGGAGTGGCAGAATTTTAACAATTGTATACTATCAACAAACACAATAAAAACACCGAAAAATTACAAGCCCTGTGTTCGCATACGGTTCATTCAGGGGTACTGACATGTCATCTCGGGGTACATTCAAATCTTTGGATAACTAACGTAATTATTTAGTCCAAATCCATGTAAACGACCTTGGGTTTCACGAATGCACGTAAATGTCGTAATTGCTGTTATATATGGCACAGACGATTTTCTATCCATTCATGCAAACACTTTTGTAGAATACAAATGTAACTACTCCGTCATTCTGCGCGTATGAAAAACAACACGGCATTGGGGATTTTACGCTGGCGACTCAGATTTACGAATAAAATCGAGCTTCTATTATTTTTGGTAATTTGTTTTTTTTCTTACTCCGGCAAAACTAACAAACAAACAATGTTAGTAAAGGACAAAATGCCTTTTTTTTTCTTCTGAACACATATAGTGTAGGGATTAGGATTAGGAACTTAAGAACACCAAGTGTTCACGAGGAATGATATGACTTGATTAATGATATGACGGGATTAATTGCCGTGTGAATACTTCTCTTCGGATTTATTTCGAAGTGTTCACACGAATATATTAGTGGTAGACCGAACTCAAACTCTTTGAAAAAAATACGATTTTTTATGAATAAGTTCTCTTTCGAATTTTACCAGCCACGATATGGCTTTCATAATATCGATACTTACAATTTTTACTTTTCAATTTTTTATAGTCAACTCCTGTTTTCAGTATTCCTGATTGTGGGACAGAAAGTGAGCTTGTCGTGTTTCAATTATAAGTTTCAATGACGCACTTTGGACCTCTTAAGTTGCATATACTGAAAACAAAATTCTAAAATGGCGATATGCTTTGCTTTTGCAAAGGACGTCCGGGGTACTCTAGATTATGGTTAAAGTTTATATTGTGTGTGTACGTGTGCTTTTAGTCATATTAAATAATGAGTCCTTAAAAGTACATCGTAAAAACATGTTGTTAAATATTTGCTTGTGGATAAGTCAGTTTTAGTCAGAACCACATTTAAACAATTCATCAAACGGTTTTTTATTGGAGTATAATTAACGAAACAAGTTCTTAGTCAACGAACGTATGTATACAATAACCTGTCTTATTGTAAACCCAATCATATTTCCATTTATGGCGAACAAATCTATTTCCCACGTCCATATTACCTTGCGCTTCCGCTAAAAAGAAAATAGTTCTAATAGTCATTTGGGACATTCTGCAAGTGACAACCCATTAGCCGAACAACAGTACAGCGAATCACCAAATTTACTCCGACAAATAAAATAACACCATGACACTTTCCTTGATTGATCCGTTCCGAACGAAAAAATAATTGTTTTTGTTCCAGCGGTCAAAGCATTATGGAAAGTGCGCTTGTACCACCATGGGATTTACGCGTTTATTTGACCATCGCTCGATTTGACCAGCTATAGGAGTTTTGCGTGTAGAATGTCAGTCAAAATTCGTGTATAGCTTGTGTTTAGGACATTTGTGACTTCAGTCATTAATCTGATCTTGTAAACACATCACCAGTCAGTAAATTAAATCGTTTATAAGAATTATTTTCAAACCGTCATAAAATCATAATTTCTTCATCTAGCGTTCATGCTTTATTTTTTAATTTGGTCATAGCCGCGGCCGTGGTTCAGTGGTTAGTGCGCTGGACTTGCAGCGCGGAGATCCGGGTTCGAATCCCGGAAAATCCATGAAAATTTGACAAAAATGTCGATTTTCCTCCATATGTGGAGAAGTTGCCGGCTCCTTGTGGAAGGGTAAGTTAGTACTGGTTAGTATACAGTCCAGAAAAACTGGTCAGGTGAACCGGTCGCCGTATATAACTGAAAAATAGTTGAAAAACGGCGTTAAACCCCAATACAACCAACCAACAAGCAAATAATTTGGTCATAAATACATGTGTACAACTTGACAATGTTGCCACCGGTACAAACCGCTATCTTCTCCATACATTTTATCAAAATAGAAAAAGCTTAAACAATTCCAGATCTAAGTGTATTTTCTCAAAACCCGGAAACTAAGATCTTTTGATAGAAAAAATAATTAAAGTAAAATATTTAAATATATTTAAGTGGTTGTAAAAATTGATAAAAAAATCGTTTGTTCTCCTGTGCACGTACGTAGAATATACATATATAATGCGTTTGTAGCACAGTTGAAATAATATAGGAAAATATTTGAAAATTATAATTAACGGTTGAAAAATAGTAAATAGTAAAAATAGAAATAATAAATACATGATATACATACACCGAGCGGAATTCCTACACGTCCACCTTATGTAACTTGATTCTTGGAAGAACTTAAATAAACGAATGACTTCTTATGTTTTACAATCATGTGACATGTACTTACATTCGATCTACGCAAACAAATCGAGCATTTAAAGTAAATGTTAGATTGAATGTACATGTGTTCAAAGTCCACCAACTGATCGACCAAGTTTGTTTAATGATTTTCTCCCAGAGCTACAAAATACAAGGTGAACATTTAGAAATTCGACTCTATATTATAATGCTTTTGTTACACTATATAATTATGATACATATATTTCATTGAATTAATTGTTACTTCCGGTTCATAATGCGCCGTACAAAGTATAGTATAACCTGGACATAACGACCACCGGAAAACAGCGTAAATAACGAGGTGGTTCCACTATCAAGTTGAAAAATACAGAAAAAAGAAAACTGGCCCATTAAAGTGTTCTTTTATAATGAGGCAGCATCAATAATGAAATGGTCTCTAAGTGAATTATAGCTGTTTAACTGTCAGTTGTCGGTTCGCACGTCTTTATATCACGCTTTGTGAAGGATTTTACATCAAAATTTCAAGTTGTTTGTTATTTCTGCTGTGAGTTATGGGATATTTTCAAGTTTATTGTCTATTCTGATTTGAGCGAAGTATTGCATAGTAAACATTCTATTCTCCAGCCACAAACAACACAGATGAATGAATTTTTTGATCCCAGGAAATAAGTTATGATCTTATTGTTGTTGTTCAAATTATGATAACAAAATAAATTAAACATCAAACAGCGTAGTTGATTTAATATTTTATAGAACTCAGTTGTACTATAAATGTCTAAAGATATATTTGCGTACTAAAACTAATCAATGCTTTTGCACCAAATATACATAAACTGTATTAAGTTTGTGCTAAATACAGTAAAACCTCACGGAGAGACCACTTCAATACTAAGACATTCTCATTATAACGACCACTTATTTTCAGAATTTTTAGTATTTTTTTATATTTAAGCTTGGTAAGGAGACCATCTTAAGACCAAAAGGTTGGTCCAAAAAGTGGCCTTTTTCAATGTTTTATTGGAATTGTCGGTAAATTTATTAATTGCCTGCCTGCCTGTGGATCACGTGATGTCAAGCATGCCGTCATCATTATGTAGAACTTCTCTTACGTCAGGAATAAAAAGGGAGACGTTAAATGTTGCTGCTCCAAGTGATGAAGTGGTCTTAGTTCTGAGTTATCAGAGATGAATGCTGTACTTCAAGTCTTTGGTTAGTCTCGCATGGTCGTATATGAAGGAGACTTTCCCTATACCTATATAAGTAATCGCCTGAACACGTTGACCTGTGTGCACGGCAGTACTTATCGAATTATTTAAGCCAAATTGAAGAATTTTCACTATTGTTAAATAATTATACAAATTGCTTCGGGGTAATATGATTATAAAACTATGCTACCAGACAGATAACATAAAATAACCTTACAGAAAATCCGAATTAACTGCATATCATACTCCAAACGATTATTTTCTGTTCAGTTGACAGGCCCGTCAACATCTTTTGGGATTTATATAACCAAATAATTCATCTTAAGTCGATTTGTAATTTGATATAATGAAGCAATCACGTTTTGTTTTACCATTTTCTTCAAATGTGCTTGGGTGTTAATTCGACCAACCTTCTCCGTAATTGCATCAAAGCGACGCAGAAAGTTTCCCAAAGCGCCGCCGAGGGGACGTCACTCCGATCGTATGTCACGTGGGAATATCTGTAATGTCGTCATTTTGTCACCAAGATGGAAAATGGTGAAGTTTTAGTCAGATTTATACCTTATAATTCGACAAATTCGATGAATGTGTGAATCAAGGGGTCAACTAATTTCTGTAGACCTTAATTCATACAAATGAGGAGAGTTCTTGAACGATTTATGAGAGTACGAGCGTTTAATTCAAAAACATTGTCTACATATCCAAATGATTACAATATTTAGTACTATTTTGATGAATATCGGTGTATGAATTATTAGTAAATAATCGCTAAAGATGTCTTACAGCTGGTGTCATCATGTTTATGACGAAGTTAGCTCTTACGTAAAATGTAATTGTCCAATAGTGACTGTACAATTCTAGCCATTGCTCATTTCATAATTTTAAACCACACTAAGAGAAAATATTAATTGAATATTGTAAGAATGTTTCAATTTTGTCCTTTAATCTGTTTCATATTTATAATATACGTACGTTGAGTATACGCATGCGCAATACGTCATAGCAACTAATTAATGTATAATTGATATTGAATTCATAATGTTCTAAATCTCTAAATATGTTACAAGCGATTAATTGAATCAAAGATAACCGTAGACATAGATAGCATGAAGATTGTCACATAGCGGGGGAACGGGTTCCACGTAGGCGCTTAGATATAATTTAAATTAACTGTTTCTTGGAGGAACCCAAATACGTAAATAGCTTCTTATGTTTTACAATCATGTGACATGTACTTACATTCGATCTACACACAGAAATCGAGTATTTAAAGTAAATGTTAAATTGAATGTATTCAAAATCCATCCGGTAATTAATCAAGAGTGTTCCATGATTTTCTTTCATTGCAAGATCATTCGTACAGTGATGATATCTTTGTCAGAAAAGCTACAGAAGTAGTACAAATTCCGAATGTAAAACGAAAATACACAGTAATTATGTATGCTTTAGATAACCAGTCAAGTATAAATACTTAAGACATACTAACGCCTTAAGCCCGAATACGATCATGACTTTTTCTGTTTATTATCATCCCTTTTTATGTATTTATATACATGAAGCGACTGAGGATACATCAAGTTACGACTTTACAAATACATGAACAATTTGATTTACAGCAAAAATGTGGACGAATACAAGATTTTTGGTCAAGGTGGGGGTGTAAGTCCACATGATTGTGACTTGTAGTATATAGACACAATCAGCTCATAACTGACGTTTTTTTGTTTTTATTTTAGCTCGCTAGATTTTAGAGGGGCTGCACGCCGTCACAGCCTCCTCGAAAACATCCGGACCATCGTGACGGTATGACAGAAATTTATCCAGGCAAGCCTGACCTGTACTGAGGAGGCTCTTGATAAAAAAGTAGCAGATTTCTCCGGGACAATTAAGTTGACTTCAGTTTATCAACAAACCCAATTTTTTAAATAAAGTTCTAGACTCGGTGACTTTTGGACTAAAACCTAGGGACTGTGCTAACAGGACCGGTTTACCACAGACGTTCGTTTGTTTACCGTTTAAAAATAATCCACTTGACGCGTAAAGAAATATCTGCGTCCCACAATCCATCTTCATTTTCTAAAATTTTAAAAGAGTCACTCGGTGAATTAGATTGACTTGAGAAATTGAAATAAATCGTTTTCAATTCGTGAGGACCAGTATACATTTATTTTCATAGTTGTTCCCGCGTGTGGTTTGTGAGTAGTGTCGGAGTTTGTCTAATACAAACAGGAAAGACTTCATGTAGTCCGTTTATTTTCACTAGGGAAATTTCGACTAGTCTCCCATAAAATTGAATTGCTTTCTAAAATAGGGCAATATAGCGATCTCCGTAACTACGGAAGGCAAATTATAGAACAATGATATTTCGATTTCTAATTCCATGTAGGATACTAGAAGCGATATAGTCGTGTGTTTGCAAGCGTAATAACCCAAAGGAATCCGAATGTTAATGGAATCATCATTCGGCATATCCTCGGGGTATATCCTTATATCTAAACGTCGATTTTTCAAATGACTTTGCAGATGATGATAGATAGCTATGCCTTACTGTTATACGGTTAGGTTTAACGGGATTTAAAAGCCGAACAAAATGAAAGTGAGTTGGTAAAAAAACTGTCAATGCATTATAAAACACAATTACTGATGATTCAATCTTGTTTGAAGTAAAATTTGTTTTACGTTTTCATTTTATGTAAGAGACAACGCCAATAGGTAAGCGCGCATCCCATGACAGGTACATAAATTGCCAAAAAAAGACCGAACAAATCCTATGAGTTTATGGTTGGTTCCCCTCTTCATATCTAAAATTAAAAACCCGGATAAAACCTATTAAAATGAAGTCAGAAAATGATATCAAAATCCAGTATTTTAAATGGAACCTAAGTACACCATTCAAACACTGAAACACAAAAAGTAAAATATTTTAATGGTATTTTTACTTCGAAAATAATGGTTTACGCGGCGATCCTGAGAGATTAACCGGCCTAATTTTATTCGGACCAGTGTACTTGTATTTGTAAACAAGTGTAATTACCAGCAAACCTTTGAAACTAACTTGTTCAGAGACGAGAAAAAAATCAGTGAAAATAAAAAAAAACCCAACTAAAATTTGCCTTTAAGCCAGACAAACAATCATCCTTGTTCATTGGCATACAATCTGTTACTCAATACATTAACGGGGTGGAAAATATCAACAAGAACTCATCACGATATATCGTCATTACCCCGTATTGTAAAGCTTCTAATAGTGTAATGATACGATCCTTTGAAACAAGAGTGATTCCCAATTTCATGATTAGAAAATTCAGGATACTTCGTTCTCAGATTGCTTCATAGTTTTCCATTTTTATAATTGACCGATATTGAAATAAAAACGGGAAACGATTAGGGGGAATTGCAATTAACGAACGCGTGTCTGAAATCATGGGAAATAGAAAACAAATGCTTCTAAACGCACAACACGTCCACTGTACTGACAAGAGCGCTTTAATTTCTTCTCGTATATCTACTAAAACAGACAATTCACACGAATTGCGCATGCGCTGGCGGATTAATACACGTGACTGTTCACGTGATCATCTACTTTAATTTCATTACTCGATATTGAAGATATGTTCGTTATCTGGTGGAATTATCTGTGAAATTAGAAGATAATTTTATTACAATTCAGATATTCCGCGAAATATTTATTCTGTTACGTGTCAATTTAAGAAACGAGTGTATAATTTCTAGTTCTGAAATTACTGCAGTAAACGTTCTCAGGATCTTTCCCTTACAGGACGTTGAACTCACGTGTCCATGTCCAAATTTAAAATAGGGAATCATTTATAACAATTATAAAAATGGTGAAAGCTAAATCTAGTGTGAGGGAAATTCGTTGATACCAAGCTTATTCTTGCACATTTTCTTTTCAGTTACTAGTTCTCAATTTCCAACAGTGTCTGAACCTTTCTAATTGAAAAGTAAGACAATAAGGAACAAAGGATTATAAAATGCTTCCGGCTCGGCTTGGGTCTTGTACTGCATCCATGTATGTCACTTCCTTCAGGGATGTAAAAATGAGCCGGAAGCCGGAAAAATCAACCGGGTATTTGAGCATTCTTGCCGGCAACTTTATCACCACAGTGGGCGTTGTCCCTTTGCCGCCTATTGGGGGGGGGGGCACTTAGAACCCCTTTTTAGTAGGTGACATGAAAACATTTCTACAGTCCTGTTCCTTGTTCATTTTTCCGAGAAAATGAACAAAAATCTCTATGACATCACAAGTCATGTTATCTACCGGAAGTTAAGACACTGTCAAAATGTCTGCAAAGGCATTTTGTTACGCCAAACTATTATTATCAAACTTTCAAATAAAATTTTAGAAATTTTAGAGAAACTATCTATATTTTCATTTTAAAATATCTCGTTAATTAATAAAATTGGTGACCTGATGCACAGTAGTGTATATTTGTCTCCTGAAACCTACGTTATCGACCACCTGTAGATAACAGCCATCATATGAACCATGGCTACACTTTGAGAAACATTTTTAAACGCTGAATCACATTAACCTCTGTGTTCAAAGTCACATTTCTTCTCTTATTTTTGATTAGGCCTTAAAAATAGCTTGTTTCCGCTACCCCGACTGACCCTATGATTTTTTGGTCAAATTATAGTTTTGCAAAATAAAGACAATGTAAAAATGAAAATAATAAATCCCTACCTACCGACCCTACTTTTTCAGAGCCGGTAGAGGAAACAAGTCTTTTTTTGGCCTTACGTTCGCATGCTGGTACGACCGTGTATAGGAAACCCGTCTATAAGATAGTTAACAAAACCCCAACACCTTGAACTATTCTTACACTCTTATTTCTTTTTGCATGGCAGCTAGACGTACAACATTTCAAGAAGACCATATGACCCCATTTAGATTTTTCGATTTTATTATAACGAAATGAGCTGTACGCTCATCCGAGTTCAATGAAGTTCATTATGACGGGGACATGTGTATTTCGCATAAAACACAGATGATTCATCAAACGTTTTAACTGATCATTTTTAATAAGAGGATGATATATTTACGTCCATTGCAATCATGTTAAGATATTTATCAAGCAATGTCAAAATTATCAAAATTGAATTAATCAAATCGGAACCGATTCTCACGCACGCTCATTTTTACGGACACCGTCTCTTCTCATGGCGCGCGCGTGCCGAAGATATGCAGGAAGTATTTTCACAGAATGCTAACTTGATTTGTCGACATCATTGTTCAATTGATATGCTTTACACGTGAATAATGTGAGTAATTGTGGTATTGAGTATTCTTCATTTTCTCCGAGTCTCCATTAGATGTCAAAAGAAACGGATCTTCGACCTTGTTTGGCCAAATACCGTCAAGAATATTTGATGAAATTAATCAGGTCGTTGTTGTTTACTAGTTACAATCCTTTGTCATGCAAAACGTACGAGCTATCCATCACTATAATGTCTTCGTATTTGTAATAACTCAAAATTGAGCAATCGTCTGACCACATTCATTGATTGTGAGTGTGTTTTCTGACACCACAAGAACATGAGACTTCCTCTATAATATAAATTCATATTCCCGGTGTTCTTAATTAGAACATCGTAGATCATGTGAATGTTATTATTTTAACAAATATTTTCTTCAGATCGATTTCATTAAATAGAAATTAGATTGAATTCTGGAGAAGACTTGAGTGTTAACATTATTACTGTAAACACACCTGACTGAAATGTTGAAAATGATGCTGAAACTTTGAAGCCATACCATTTGGGGGACTCCCAGTGTTACTCAGATCAGCAATAATTGTAGTTATCATTCTATACTAAACTGGACTATTCAGTCTTGTTCTATTGTTTGCAATGTTTTCTTCAGTGCGATGCAGGGTAAGTCAGTGTCCGGCCATGCTGTGTGGTGATGGGCCAAGCCTTGCATTGTCTTTTGTTATTTTGTTTCTTGTTTTTTTAAGTGACTTATTGTCACCGTGGTTTAACGCCGTTTTTCAACAATTTTTCAGTTATATACGACGACCGGTTCACCTAACCAGTTTTCCTGGACTGTATACCAACCAGTACTAACTTACCCTTCCACAAGGAGCCGACAACTTCTCCACCTGTGGAGGAAAATCGACATTTTTGTCAAATTTTCATAGTAGGGTATGACCTGCCGCGACCGCGATTCGAACCAGAATCTCCCGGTTCCAAGTCCAGTGCACTAACCACTGGACCACGGCCGCAAATCTTGCATTGTCGTGATAAGCTGTGTTGTACAATGCCAATATACATCAAACGTTTCGACAATATTTCAGCCATCACAAAGACAACGTTTGATAAACAATGAAGTATTTAAGACCTTGATAAGAACATGTCATGTATTATACAATTTTTCTGGAAAAAACTCACTTCTGGTAGAAATTTCTACAACATTGTCATTAACGGTCCACTAAACTAATGATGCCAAAAACTACATTACGTGTAACTTGGTAAATGTCCCCTAATTATCAACTGTCATTTCATACGCGCATTGTACGACGATTTAATCTAAGCAGAACATGTATGTTGAAGTTTCAAAGTGCCTAAAGCCAGAGTTTGTTATTTTTTAAAGTTGAAGATACTATTTTTTAAAAATTTTACATTATACGGGTAATTTACAGTCAAACCTGCTAACAAAAGCCTCCATTGGGAAAGACAAAGTGTGCCTTTATTGAGAGATGGCCATTATTCGGTGGTCAATTTGTTCTAAATAATCAGTGACGGTTTTTCAAAGAATGACCTTTATTCACAGGATGGTCTTTATTCGGAGGTGGCCACAAAGACAGATTTGACTGTACAGTCGTCATTTCGAAAACTTGAATCAAACTGAACGAAATAAATAAAAGAGTTACAGTTTGTAATGTGACAACTTGAGAACAGATTCTAAACCAACTAAAGGACAATTTCTAAGCGGATATTTGCTAAAAATAATGATCAGTGTGATGACTGGCCCCACATTGGCTCATTAGACATACAAAAATCCTAGATCTTTATTTTATGGCCCGTATTATTTTTTTGAAAAATTCTGACATGAAATATATCACGTTTCGGGCACATTTGGGACTTATTTAAATACGACGTCTTAAGACAAAAGCCTTGTATAATGAGGAAACCCGAAGTAGCCATTGGATCTCGCGTGATCTCGCGTCATTACACTCTCAAGGGGTTAAGCCGATTTGTACGGGATTAAGAATGTATTGACATCGGATCGTATCCTTCCAGTTTCAAACGAAGATCCTCTTATTTTCTCATTTACAAAATACCATATCCACGTTTTTATTTTGCGTTCTCTTGAAAGTATTTAGACGCGCAATTACTGGTTGTTAAATTTACGAGCGACTAAATAAGCCAGAAAAATTGGCTTAGCCTCGGAACGCCATCTTTTAAGTCGAGTAAAAACAACTCTAAATAATGAAGGTAATTTAAGCGTGCTCTCTTAAAACATACAAATCATTGTCCGATTACAAATTAAGAACAAACAGTTATCCGCATTTGCTAATAGCTTTATTACTTTCTTGATCCGTAACTGATGTTTTCTTAATACTTCGTGCATCTCCGTTATTTTCCGTTAAACTCCGTAAGTCAAGCGATTCGTATTGGCGGAATGCATATCAATTTTCTTATGATTTCGTGACCTTACATAATTTAATATTTTTATTGTTTGCCAATCAAACGTATATATTCTTATCATCTGAGATGCTTAGTAACGCGTTTTGGAAGAATACATCTAATATTACATGAATTATAAAATCCAAAATTAAATTTAACCAAACATGACGGTCAACAATATCGTCACCGATCTCCAAACTAACAACTGTACTGTCACCCCGAATGGCTTCTTTTGTTTCTCACCGAACGCGGTCAATATTTTTAAAAATATTGTCAGGCCACAACTTTGATTCAGTGGTTAGTGCGCTGGACTTGTAACCCGGCAATTATGGTTCAAATCCAAAAAATGTTGATTTTCCTCCATATGCAGAGAAGTTGCCGGCTACTTGTGAAAAGGTAAGCTAGTACTGGTTAGTAAACGGTCTAGGGAAACTGGTTAGGTGAACAGGTCGCCGTATTTAACTGAAAAATTGTTGAAAAACGGCGTTAAAACCCAGTGAAAAAAAATGAATAAAAATATTGCCGAACAAAATTTAGTTTTTTAAAATTTTCTCAGAAATGTTTTGATTGATTGCAAGCACAGGTCTATTAGGATATTTTTTCATCACGACATTTTGTTTTTCGTTATTATTTCGCTAGTTCAATCTTCACTTTAGTATAATAAAATGAAAAATGAGCGGAAAATGGAGAGAAGTAATCATCCCGGTAATTAACTCATAAGACCATAAATTTCTACCGCAAATGGCTGCGGACTTTTTTTCGTCCTGATGTACGTCGCGAATGATTAAATTGTAAAGTCCCGAGTGCATCGGTAACCCTACGCCGCGTCAAATTCAGCTGCGCAATTCATACCACTAATAACGTCCCTATAGGATCGTACGGGCCCAAACCTTAGCACATTTGCGTCAATTTCAGGAACTTTTAGGAGAAAATACGATTTGAAAGTTGTCAGGTGATTAGTCATCAGTTCGTTGTTTCACAAACCTGAAGAGCTGATGAGATTTAGTCATATCATCCAGACGCTTGGTTCGTCTGCTAACGATGTTTGAATCGCGGGAACTAGCCAAAAATGGTAAAATGATGATAAATCATTACGTAAAGTATAATAAAAGCCCTCATAGGGTTGTGCTTAAGTACTTAGTACTATCGAAATTTTGCGGAGGCTTATAAACATCATTGATTTAAGCTGAATTCTTGTAGTAAAAATTGTATTTATTAGAAATGTATGTATGTAAATCAATAGCTACACTTTCATTAAATATTTTATCATGTTCATAATTAGTATAGTATTATACTAAAATAAGATTGTAGAAATGCATTATCATCACCATCATCATCATCAACATCATCGTAAATGTACATATGATAAATCCATCAAAATTGTACTGTCGCCTACATTATCCTTGAAGTCTGGTAAATTTACATGTACATGTACAGTGTATATTAATACGTGGTATGTGGTTTGGTCTCTACACTCAAATCCATTTTCGTGTACATGTAGTTTTCACTTGCAAGGGCTATCAATTCAATAAAGAATTCATTTGGTTGTTGTACGTGATATGATAAATTTGATTATTTCACTGATATGATAAACATGGTTTTATTCTTAAAGTTCACTTTACTTAACAAGATCACAAATTTGAGAAAGATCTTAACTTATGTGAATTTTATCAACCTAACTAAAACTATCAGCTGTCCATTTGATTTTCCGGTCGTGAAAATGAAATCTTTTGACAATTAAATAAGATTATTGTTAACCATCTTTGATTGGCAACAAGTCTAGTCTTTTATAATTTCATACAATTTTCAAGACATCATATTTGATATTTATTATTCATATTTTAGCGTTAGTGGTATAAGTGTGAACTTGGGGGGTAGTCTTAAATCTCAGGCATTTGATTGGTTTATATTAAGGGTAATAACAAATTGACCAATCAAACGATAGTATTTATTTAGAGCGACACGTACGAGTCGTATTCTCATTGTAACCATCAGATTTATGCTTGTTTCGTATGAAAGACCTTTTTACCATGTTAGTTTTACCAACAGATCCTAAAAAATATGTAGAGAACTTTAAATTCTTCGCTATCGGTTTTAATAAAATCATTTTATCGAAACTTTCATTAAGTTAATACCTCAGGAGACGAATTTTTCATTTGTACAAACAACACTTGCAGCGCTGGGTAATGTAAACTAATATAAGTGTGATCGAAATGTCTGTTGTATTCAATATTAGTATAGAATAACAAATATATTAATTATAATTTTATCTACAACATGATAAGGTATATCGTTTAATGCCGATATGGACTCCCGTGGGTCCCTTTGCGCCACCCGCCAAAATATTTAAGCTTCTAGCGCTTATCTGGCGGCTTCTTTATAAAATATAAATAAAACCCTTCTGGCGTATAGTCTGCGACAAAAATGTCTGTAAATGAATTTGTTTGTGTCCAATGATTGTCGTTTATTTGTTTCCCATAATTCTAAGTAACGAAGCATAAAGTGTAATGAAGTGTACTCTGTACTTGTTTTTAGATAAACCCGTCAAGTTTTTGATTCTTATCTTTTAGATGAACATTTCGACAAATGTTTACACGCAAAAATGAAAGGTTAAATTTTTTTTGCTTCATCGAAAAATCGCTTACGATACAACTGACTTGACGAGCGGCGAAACTTTAGAACCGGCCCGTGCGTTATCTTCTGATAAGGGGTTGATAACAGACAAGAAAATGCATAAACAGCTTGTCTATATTGTTTTTAAATAGGTCCACTCTGATTCATACCCCATACTGTTATGATGGAATTTTCTATGTTTGTCTTTATGAAAAGTCTGCAAGTTTTATTTGTACGCAGAAACGGCTAACTAATTATCTGTTTGTGATGAGCAGTTATCAAAGAGTTCATATTTTTGTGAGAACGAACGAAATCTCGTAAAGTCACGGGTCATTTGGGACCAGGACGCGAGATTACATTTAACGGCCACGCTCTGCGTGCACGCTCAGGGACCACATATCAATTTTGACAAAATATTAATATAACGATCTTTATTCGTTGGAAACAGAATTCAGTTAACATCAGACGTTTCGCTGAAATGAAAATTTCCGACTTTTGATGAAATAATTACCCGTTTGTTGATGAGATTTTTCGCGCTGTTTTTGTTCAACTGTCGTCTGCAGCGAACCATAACTAAAAGTCCAATATAGTTGGTAAATACGACATCATTAAAGTTTGTTAATTACTGTTTCACGTGCAGTCCGTGAACTTGTCTGATTTTTGATAGATAATGATGGCATTCTAGAACTTCTAAATTGAAATCAATTGACTGCAGTTTTTTATACTGAACGGTTGATCGCATAAATCGCGACCAATTCAATGTTTTATCTCAATAACATCATTTGAATATTGAAAACAATTTTGCGTTTTAAAGAGAATATTTTATTACCGTTAATTGTTATTGTTAAAAATTAACTTGTGTTGTCTAAAAGCTTAATCAGGGTTTGTGAGCATTTTACCTAAGTGGTTTTCCGTTTCAATTAAAGGTATATGCCTGTCTACAAACATGTTTGTGCGCTGATATTTAATGAGTCTTTAATTTAGGTATTATCATATCCTGTGTATTGGTTTACATGAGAACGGGGTGTGGGGAACAGGGTACGGTTTGAATACAAACTTAGCCAAAAATCAGAATCAATTATCGCACATTATCGAACATTCTTCTCCGATCAATTGCAATAATTATCAAAGAAATTATCTAAAAAATTGAATTATCATTTTAAATCATGTCATGTATACAGACAAACAGTTATATTTGATTGTATGCCTATTATCTATGTTGAACATGTTCAATGGCGTTGTACATTTATAGATATAAATAATCGCAATAATAACATAAATTTTATGTACCCTGCAGTTTGTGGATACTCGCTTCTGTTCATTGGACGTTCTGTAATAGTTGTCAATTTGTCCAATTCTAAATTTACAGTCAAACCTGGGCACACAAAGGTCACCCTTGGGAAAGCCAAATTGTGGTTTTTATTGACAGATGGCCTTTATTCGGAGATCAGTTTGTATTAAATAATCAGTGACGGTTTTCAAAGAATGACCTTTATGTACAGGGTGGTCTTTATTCGGAGGTGTCCTCAAATACAGGTTTGAATGTATAAGGTTTAACAGCCGTTAATTAATTTGTTGCGGGTATTAGGGTAAACTCCTCTGACTGTAGAACATACTGACCTCCGAATAAAGACCAATCTGTTAATAATGGCCACAATTTGTCTTTCCCAAGGGTGGCCTTTTTGACAGGTTTGACTGTATACGGTTTACACCCAGGTCTATGCCCCCGTACATAAAATCACGTCACCGCCCCTGGTAATCACAATGTAAACATGGCCCGGGTTAAATAGGCATAAAAGTTTCATATTTTATTCATATTATCCAATTAATCTAATTCATTTTCAGACACACGGTAATAGTACAATTGAGTTCATGTCTTAGCACTCATAAGTCCATCCGTGATCGCACTTTTGTCTATATACCTGTAACACTTTGCCTCTAATACCGCGTTTCCTCGCATCTGAAGCAGACGACTTTTGAAACCATTGTGGCAAAAGAAGCCATTGCTTGTAATGAGTTATGGCTTCTTTTGCCACAATGCCTCCACTCTGTCAGAGAGAAATAACCAAATTTTCTTAAATAAATTAATGTTTTGTATATTAGATTTGAATTTGGAAGAGTCAAAAATATGCTTATAAGGCAAAGGATTAAAATGTGTTTACAATATATATATACAAGTTCTGTACATCTATTTTTCTTCGGAATTAAATATTCAAGTCTGTTTTATCTGTCATAGTAAATAGTTCTATCGTTTTGTTTAGCATTCATTGTTAGGATGAAAGTTAGTGGCACGGATGTTAAATGTACGTATATTTACAGCGTAATGAATGCACGAGACGTCGTGCTGCACCTATAAACTACAATTCCGTGACATTTTATGCAAAGTTGGTATTTTCCGAGTCGTTATAAAAGTTAACCAAAATATGTTCTGATGTATATATAAAGATACTTTACATTAACAATTAACAAAAGCAGCACGCAATATCGATAAATGCTGGTCCGCTGTTGAGAGTCACAATAGACATATAGCCAGGATAAAGCTATAACATTTTAATTCATACCACGTTTGGGAATCCATTAGTCCCGAGGTACACTTTATAATCATTATATAGATCATAGATAACTCTAATAATTTACTTTATAACAATATTCCTACATCAAACGTAGACCTTATGGGATTAACATATCACAGTGAGATAAAATCTGCATTGAAAGTTCATAAGGATTCTGTATGTTGATAACCAGATGGTTTGCTAGTCAATGTAAACCTGCTATTCCATGGATTGTCTGTAAAATATATTTTCTTCAGATTCTTTCAGCTATTTTCTGCAACAATCATACCCGGTCGATGATTATAAAAACGAAATATTTCGTGTATCTTGTCAACCGAACATACCACACGTATATTTTCACTCTGTGTTATTTTACGATAATCCCACTACTGTTAACTGAATGTTTCAATGAGTCATGGGTAAAATCCTCGCGAAGTTCTTTGAGAAGTTTCTGTTATCTAGCACGCACAGACAAACCCGTGTGTAGAGGTCGCAAAAAATTGCGAAGAAATTTGTCACATTTATATGGCGGTCCATTACTCAGAGATTTTTGGTTTATTGTATAGATAAACGTGCGTCTGAGGGTGATCATTGTACCTAGGTGTTTTATACTGTATAATCCCTGAACCATAATACCGGACCACTTCCGGACTGATACATAAGTCCGATTTTCTCTGAATTCCGGTTTTCAGAGAACACTTGATTATAGAAAAGAAAAAAATGGGACTTGAATAATCGTCCGATTTTCAAAGAATTCCGGTTTTCAGGGAGTCCAGTTTTCAGGGGTTATACTGTACAAAGATACCCGTTAATTCTGGTTTGGCGGTATTATGATACTTTGTGTGTATGTTTTAAATCCTGTCTTTAAGCTTCCGTTCTCCCTATATTTACTCCATCCTTTTTGGTTCTGCAGTGGTCGAGTGGTTATGGTCTCAGACTGGTAAACACTAGCTCATTACCGCTGTGAGTTCGAACCCTACCCGGGTCCATATTCCACATGTGAGAAAACTGTCATACGGAAGGTCGGTGGTTCTACCAGATGTACCGCTGTTGTCTCCCCCAGTTAAAGCTGAATGACCCTGACTGTAAAAGCCTTCAGAGAAAAATTAAATACAGGTATTGCAAGTGAGTATTGTCTGTTATCTGTTGAACGATTCCATGTATGATTTTAAAAATATTTGTTGATTTTAAGCGTTTTCAATTTTTATCACGCTTCTTCAGATGTTCTGCAAAAAAAACAAATTCAGGGCATCCAGAGACTGCCCCTATTTTAAACATAAAGGTATGCACATAACAGGCACAGAGAGCTCCGTTAACACGACATTAAAGAGACGAATTTCGTCGTTTTACTCTGAGCTGCATGGAGAAATGATTAGCAGTTTTTCAAACAAAAATATCATTGGTGGCATTCAGGTTTCAAATCCGCATTTACTACACATTGACAACTAACGAACCAAATTACTCTAAAATCCGACTTAGAAAATAACTTTTTATGCAACAACCCTCGTCCACGAACTTTATGACCGCCCCTCGTTTTGATGTCAAACTAATGTTTCGTGGTCCCTGAACGTAAAACTTAAGAACGTGCGTACACGATTCTTAGTATAAGTGTACATAAAAACTGGTGTTAGATTTTATTGTATTTCGGGTAGTCAATCATTACAATATTTTTTCTCCTGTTCTTCTATGACAAAAAAATTATCACATACCGGTAGCCGTTCATTGTTTTACAGCGTGTTTTGATATGAAAACCTTAAACAATAACGATACGTCTACATTTCTCAGTCACTGGTATTTTAATATTTCAAATTATTTTCCAAATATACACTGCAAACAATATTAATGTTACATAGACAAATTAAATAAATTTTGTATAAAATCTTATTTTGAAGTGTGTGTTTTTTTCTGGTAACATTTCAATGCAATCAGACAACATTACTGTCGCGACATTTGATAGATTTAAACATTTTTCAGCTGCTGTACTTCGGAGACATTTGTTTTGAAATTTTATTCAATTATAATATTTCATATTAAGGGTTTACAACATTTGAAAATTTTTTACATAATGCCGAATGTATAGCATATGAATATATTCATATTTCACCCCGAAGTCTAGAGTCATATTATGCGGTAAATGTTATTTATTTTGAACAAAGGTTTACAACACATATTTGGCGACAATTTGCGGGAGCAACCGCGGATATCTAGACTCCAAAAAACTTGTTCCGTTTCATAAATACGGGACAAATTTAAATTATTCCCCCAAGAAACACGGTTCGAATTTAAATGACTCAGAAATTTACATTTCTGATGCAGAATAAAAATGAAGAAAAAAGGAAACATGAATTTAAGTTTGTGTTGCCACGCAACGTTCTTGGTCCCGCGTGTCTTTTTTACTCCGCTTTTTCGGCCTGATTGTCTGCAATTATAACAATATTTGACTACACGGTAGTGAATCAACATTTGACCGAGTTTTTTTTCTTGACTAACTTTGTGATAAATAGTTAAATTATTTCGGAAAAAATCAGCTTTTAAGCCTGTTTTCAGGACTTATACACAGGCGGATATTTAACCAACACAATACTCCGGGATTCTGTATCAGTAGGAACCTGTTCCCTGCAGTAACTGATATCCTCTCTGCATGAATGATTAGACCCGGAAGTTATAAAACTTGAGAACAATCACCAAGCCTAAATCTCTATTTAATT
This sequence comes from Lutraria rhynchaena, assembly GCA_008271625.1. Lineage (NCBI taxonomy): Eukaryota > Metazoa > Mollusca > Bivalvia > Venerida > Mactridae > Lutraria > Lutraria rhynchaena. The sequence continues at coordinate 1,295,126 of VIBL01000019.1, read as the reverse complement.
TCCACTGGTATTTTTGCAGAATATGGATCATTTTGTTAATATTTGAATAAAGCCGCGGCCGTGGTCCAGTGGTTAGTACGCTGGACTTGTACCCCGGTGGTCCGGGTTCGAATCCCGATCGCGGCAGGTCATACCCTTCTATGAAAATTTGACAAACATGTCGATTTTCCTCCACATGTGTAGACCTTGCCGGCGCCTTGTAGAAGGGCAAGCTAGTACTGGTTAGCATACGGTCCAGGAAAACTAGTTAGGTGAACCGGTCGCCGTTAATAACTGAAAAATTGTTGAAAAAACGGCGTTAAACCCCAGTAACAATAAGTCACATAAAAAACAAACAAAAAACGTATAATATTTGAATACATATTCAGATCAATTTTGTTATCATATTCATGTATGATTAATATCGTCATTATCTACTTATACTCAACTTAGAAATATCACAAGAAAAAGTTTGAGATTTTAGCTTGAAGGTCAATCTCAGGTTTTATAACCTCGGACCCAGCCGTGGTGGACGCATAGCAATCTTCTACCAAATTAGCGCGAAGTATGTGTGCTTTGTAAGTGGTTATAAATTTGAAAAAAAAAGTTTAAACCAAATCAGCACGAAGTATGTGTGCTTTGTAAGTGGTTATAAATTTGAAAAAAAAAGTTTAAACCAAATCAGCACGAAGTATGTGTGCTTTGTATGTGGTTATAAATTTGAAAAAAAGTTTAAACCAAATCAGCACGAAGTATGTGTGCTTTGTATGTGGTTATAAATTTGAAAAAAAGTTTAAACCAAATCAGCACGAAGTATGTGTGCTTTGTATGTGGTTATAAATTTGAAAAAAAAAGTTTAAACCTAATCAGCACGGAGTACGTGTGCTTTGTATGTGGTTATTGATTTGAAAAAAAGTTTATTAAAACCAAATTAACACGGAGTCTATGAGCTTTGTATGTGATTATTGATTTGAAAAAAGTTTAAACCAAATCAACACGGAGAACGTGATCCTCCGTAAATGGTTCGGACCATAAAATGTGAAACACTATTCTCACAATTAACTTACATTACGTTAACAAAAAAAAATTCGGAATCATATTTATGTTTATATTTAGCTGTTGTCTTTTTTTTCAAACTGGTCTCGATGAAAAATGCTTCCTAGAAATTATGGCTATTGAGTTACAAAATACATGAAATTTTCCATTTTATTAGAATATATACGAGGGAAACAAACGTTTCAAAATGATTCACAGCTAACATGACTGAAGTATGTATCTAACCACAAGTGGTTTTACGTTTTTTTATGACTTATTACATCTATCGTTTTATTTTCTACTACTTTCCAACAAGTTCATCTATACTGTCGTGTACTCAGTTACCCCATTCCCTTATGCATACAGTCTAACCTTTGTTTGCGGCAACCTCCGAATAAAGACTATCCTGTAAATAAAGGCCATTCTTTGAAAAACCGTCATGGATTATTTAGAACAAACTGAACTTCGAAAAAGACCACCAGTCAATAAAGGCCACACTTTGTCTTTCCCGAGGTCTTTCCACAGGTTTGACTGTATCCGTGATGGGTGATCGCAGCATATTTTTTTTATTGAAAGCCCTTATTAACAAGAGACCTTTATTCGGAGATTATTTTGTTCTTAATAATCAGGGACAGTGTTTCAAAGAATGGCTTTTATTCACAGGGCGGTCTTTATTCAGAGGTGGTATCAAACACAGGTTTGACTGTACTGCATTCAGAATTCAATTAAAATTATTATGATCTCTGTAAGTCTCTACACTGAAGCATATTAGACTATATATTGTGATCTGAAATTTATATGCTTAGATTTTTGAAAAAGTAACCATTTTTGGGCCACAGTCATTTTGTTTGATATAAAAAAGGACAGTCGGGACTAGCTCGAATGTTCGGTTTTCCGAGGATTCCGGTTTTCTGAGTGTCCGGTTTTTCGAGTGTCCGGTTTTCTGAGTTTCTACTGTACTTGTAGAATTGTCAGAACGTATGAGAAACTTTGAGAAAACTTTTTTCAAATCAACTTCACTTCAAAATCGGCATTTTTGTCAAATTTTCGTAGAAGGGTATGTCATGCCACGACCGGGATTTGAACCCAAATTACCGGGTTACAAGTCCAACTAGACCACGTTAGTGGCTTTTCATCTGTTTGTTTATATTCTATACATGGTGTTTTGATTTAACAACGGGTTTTAAGTCTGATGTTGGATTTAATATTTAATATTAGGTCATCTTGTTGACACATGACTCAAAACGTACGGAATGTAGTGAATACTTCAACGCATACTCCTAGTTGCTCGTTGGAGGTTCGAGTGAAAGCACGAGATTCCGAGCTCGTGTTTGAACAAAATACATGTACGTGTTTGTAAAAAAATGTAAAATGACTTTATCCTTTATGGAATTCATGTTTAAGGAGAATTATTATAGTTATTAATCTGACATCAATCATCAACGAACCACATAAATTGTTTCATGGCGTGAACACTATTCATTCTAATTACCCATATGATCACGTGCAGGGGGGCGTGTCGGAAATTTCACACTTCCGTATTTCCGTTAGATTTGGTCACGCATATCTTTTGATGATCCGCTAACTAAACGCATATAAAATGGCGCATATATCACGTGATTCTTGGAAGAGCTGTCACCGGTCCTAGGAACTTGATATGCGGACCCAAAACACGATTGACAGTCAACTTGCGCGACCATATGGTGCCGAATTGTTCCCTATGATGAGACTGCATAAATTTATAGATATGTCACCATGTGACCCAATGGGCGTTTTTAGATCTTTGAAATTCTGGTCTCCATCACGGAAGAAAATGCTTCGCATTGTTTCGAACCCATTAATTAAAACGCAAGAAAATATTTGTCGTAATTACTAATTCAAACTTCCATAGTTTTAATCTGTTTTGTGTTAATAAATTTTCTGTCTTAAAATTTTGAAGTTGATGAAAAATAATTTTATTACGGACTGATCTGAAGGTTAATTATCCTGTCATTGTAATTTCAAACATGACCGCCTCGAAATTGTGATCGTTTTGTCTTCTTTTAGCGGTGAAATTCAGGACTGTTTCTTCTTTATTTGTAGCAATTCTACGATTTATGCGAATCTTACCAATATTTTTACATTATTTCTCGATTTATCTTAAAACAAATAAAAAATAATGTTTTTGTCTCAAAAATTGACATTTCATATGGGAAAATAACGTTTTTTTTCTTAAGAGGTTAGTTTTTCTTTGTAAAAAAGTACAAAATGTATTAGTCTTCGTGGTAAAATGACTTTTAAATTTAATTTAAGACATTTTATAAAAATATTCTGAAAAATTGTATTTTAGAAGTAAAATTCGTATTTTAAAATCTAATCTTCATTTATAAAGATCAAAATTTAATTTGTTCCTGGAATAATTCGCTGAAATTTAATACACTGAGACATTGCGGGTGTTTTTTTTATTTCTGTACAAAATTTGATTTCTAAATGTACATGTAAACACGTGTTTGTTTAAATAAATTTATAAAATTATGTTACTTACCAAAAAAATATTATTATGGTGCTATGATGTTGCGTATGAAAAAGGAACACTATCTATATACGTACTGTGACATAGATTTTTGGAAACGAAACGAAAAAAATATTAACTAACAAATATGACACTTTCTTTCAGGAAATAAGAAAAAAATACCCCAGGAGTGTCCTACGAATTTATTTTATATATGATAGCTCACTGGGCCAACAGATTTTTTCTGGTATACTGGAGTCTAGTATGGTGTATAGACTTTTACGTACATAAAATTTTAGTCACTTATTACGGATATAATTTAAAATTACCTACAACATATATAATTGTTATGTTTGATGTTCAGATACATAGGTTAGTTTTTATGTACAGTACAACCTCGTTATAAAGATCACCCTTTAGCAAAAAATAAAGATTTTTATATTGAACTGGTCTCAATATCCATAAGTTATACTGTGAAAGAAAGTGTTGAAAATCGACTTCCAAATAATAGGGCATTATAAGGAGATGTTCTTGATACAGAAGTAGTCGCTAAATGCAGTTTCAGGGTACGTAAATACTGTGTCATATGTAGTGATCCACATTTTTTTACTTGGTTTAACGCCGTTTTTCCACATTTTTTTCAGTTATATACGGCGGCCGGATCACCTAACCAGTTTTCCTGGACTGTATACTAACCAGTACTAATTTGCCCTTCCTCAGGGAGCCGATAACTTCTCCACATACGGATTTTTTGACAAATTTTCATGGAATGGTATAACCTGCCGCGGCCGGGATTTGAACCCGGATCGCGGCACACATTTGTGTAGAGTTTTTTTGTTGTTGTTTTCAAAATTCCTTACAAAAGTTAAGTATGATATTATTAGGCATAAATACATGATATGTACTTCTCAAAATTCTCAAAATCCCTGTCTTTGGTCATATTACCGCAAAAAAAAATAAATAAATGCGCTTTGGACAGATGGCTAAGTTTATTTACTTAATAGGGGACAAATCTAAGTATTGTATTTGGTTTCAAATTACTGGTTTATGATGATATAAAACCGAATTCCTTTTTACGAGAAGTGAAAATTTGGTTCATACCTTAAAACCCCGAAGATCTTTTGCAAGAAAAAGGAGGTTAAAACGTACTTTGACGATTTAAAATTACCGAGTTAACTTTTGTACGAAGTCCAGAGGATTTCGCGATAATTAAACGCGTAATTGCTCGTTCCAATTTATTGCGAAACTTTTTTTCTGAAAGGTTTGTTTTCAAATTAAACAGAATAATGTTTAAGGTTTTGTTATTTTCAACCAAAACGAAACATTGAGAGAAGATTTAATCGAAATACAAAAAAAAATATTTTGCGGATGGCAACATTTTATTCCTCGTGGCAAAGGCTTTTATAGCAAGTCCCTGGAGAAATTTGTAGACTATTCGCTTTCAGATATCAAATACGCTTTACGCATGCGCGGATTGTATCGGGGTGGCGTGTGTGTGTATATCAGTAAATTATATCATAAATGATTTGGCGAGCCTTGCACACTCAAAATTGCCTGGAGAACAAATAGTGTTCCGTAATGAGACCTCAGAGATCGCAGTTAATGTCCTTTATTGTATTTCTACTTTGAGGTATGAACACTTGGACAAATTATGTAGCAAGGTCGCACACTAATTGTCGTAAAATTAGATTAAATATTAAGCTACGTGCAGTCTTATAAATGCGAATGGTGCATAAGGGGATTGCCTGTGAAAATGGATCGACAAAGCTGATATGACCAGGAGATGAGCTTGTGAGGAAAATAACTATTCTAGTCTTTTTTACAATGATGGAAACTTTGAAATAAAGGCGCATTTTATCCGGTTTTATTTTGGTGTGAATTTGCTGAAAAACTGAATATCACCATGTTCACTTAAAGATAATTTTCCACATTTTACAACGCGTCATGTTTTATCGTTTTGCTTCAAACTGGACTTTTCTGAGAGAATTCTGCGTAGCATGTTGAACTTGTTGCTTCTGTTTCTGCGAAATAAACATCACTGTCATATAAAATGAGTTACAAGCAGTATAACTGGTCAATTATGAAAGGTCGGCTAAAAACAACCAATCGGAATCTAGAGTTTGACTGAGTGTGAGAGTGTGATCCGAGTTTTTGTTTAGTAACTTAAATCTACCACTCTCCTATTGGCAGCGTTTGAAAGACCGACCATTATAATAAATATGTATTTTCGTCATGTAAAGCTACATGTGTACGTAGGTAACGTAGTTCTATTCGATACTGTGGCTTTATTTAATTTCGTTGATATCAAATTTCGTAGATTTACAACAATCGGTAATTTCGTGGGTACGTAAATTCGTGGTAATTTCGGTTAATGCATTTTCGGCTACATTCGGAACTTAATTAATTTTTAATTCGTGGGGTAAACTCACCCACGAAATCCATGAAATTAAATATTCAACGCAAAGTCGTGATTCAAATGTATCACAGCATTAAGACCACCTTTGGTATTTGGTACGAATAAAAATCCTTCTTCACATCAAGGCGGTATCATAAAAGCAAAGGTTGAAACACGAGGAATTATTGAAAGCAAGTCCGAAAAAAATACGTGGTCGGTATAATGAGGTAGTCTCATTATTGAAGTGGTCGCTTAGTGAGGTTTTATTGAATTATAAAATAAGTTTCTAGTTTTATTTTGTATACAAGTCACCACATTTCTTTCCAAGCGACTTGCTTCCTTGTACGGTAAGATGTTTTTATGTCTCTGGGGGTCACAACACTAGGATGGATTTAAATAACGAACTTACTTTAAGCGAAGCGGAATAGTTTAATGATACGCAATATTTACATCACAAGCTAAATTTAACGTCTCTCAGTAAATCGTTTTGTTGCATCTAATTGAAATTCTGTAGTTTTAAACAAGCTTTTAGGACGATAAATTCGTGTATAGAAAGATTTCTGTCTAGACAATTCGTTTTCTATGAATAAATTTGTATTCCAAACGATGGCGGTCCAACAATTCAGAAATAAAGTTCTGACTTACATTTCTCGACTTATTTTGTTGTTTTGAATTGAAAATAACGCTGGGTTTTCATCGATATTTGCGTAATTTAACGCGGTAAGTTAATCAAATAAGTGGTTCTTGGTTATTTACCAATATAAACTGGTCTCCGTTCCATGTTGCAGTGCACCAAAGGTCTCTGTACACTGGTAGAGTAAACGGGTACCAGTTTATTACCAGTACCAACCAATGATCTCCCTTATACCGCATGTAACTGCTACTTTTTCAATTTGATTAGTGAATCAAATCATTACAGAAAATAACTTAAAACAAAATAATAAGTTTGATACAATATTCTGTCTGTGAGATTGTCACAGAGAAACAAATGCATCATCTGGTCCTGGTGACCACCCGAACTCTCCGTTAACATTTCAGCGCTCCACGGAAAAATCTAACCGGGCTGGTTAACATTTTAAGCAAGGCAACCGTTCAAATTGTTAGTACACGATATGTTCTGATACACCAGTGTGTCATGTGTAATTGGATGTAGCGTATGGTCAGGTTTTAATCATAATAGCATACTTTTTACTTATTCTTACAATAAAAATGTTTTGTGGCAAAGCCGGGAACATTTCGGCGAGTTATTCAAGCAAATAAATTTCACTTTAACTTTATAAAATGTGACAACGGTTCCCAGAATAACATACAAACAATAGCATTATACAGATTGCATTATTTTAATTCGGCTCCTGTGTCTAGTTTGAACAGAATTTTAATTGTATACCGTAGGACAGTTAATTTAACAAGTTTGCCAGGATTCAAAATCTTTGTTCTCCACAAATAACTGTCAATTCTCAGTATAAATTGTCAGAAGACAATTAGCGCATTGACTACAACCAAATCGTCACAGAGAACGCATGCCGCGCCCTTGGTTCGAGCTGACTAACATATGGCTCGTAGACTAAACCCTGTCTATACAGCGAAACGGACGGACACATCAGTGCAAATGCTGTATTAAGACTTTGCCTTATAATGCCGCATATCCCCGCATCTGAAGCAGACGACTTTTGAAAACATTGTGACAAAAGAAGTCATTGCTTGTAATGAGCATTGGCTTCTTTTGCCACAATGTTTTCAATACTGTCAGATGAAAATAACCCAATTCCCTTAAATAAATTTAAATAAATTTGTATATTAGCTTTGAATTTTGAAGAGTCCAAAGTATGCTTATGAGGCAAAGGTTAAAGACGACACGGGACAGGAAAATACAAGACAGAAGAATACAAGACATTTTTGATAATACAAAATTCAAGTAACAGTAATACTTTCTAGAAGTGACAGGGGAGACAACTCGAGAACGAGACAGATGAGGGATAACTACAAACAAGTCGTGTAAACATCAGTTTAAAAATTAATAAAACAATGAGCATTTAAAACATGTATTAAGTCCCGGTAACCGCTGGTTTGTTTATTTTTCTTGCATCAACATGATTAATTCAGAACCGGGGTTAGCTGAGAACTCAGCGCTATCATTAATAAAGACAAACAACACATTGATGAGATGTCTGTTATGTCTGACGTTAAAGAGACTTTTGCGTTATGTCGCATTTTTTTGTAGAATAAAACTGACCGGACAAAAAGGTAGCTCGTGAAATAAGAAAGAATATTTCAGTGTAAAATGTTACTTTTCATGGTTATTCAAACTGTATCTGGTTTTACTCTGATTCTAATTTGTGATAACTACAAATAAAATAGAGAAAAAATTCAGCTGTCACAGCTTTTAATTTTTCTCTAATGAAAAATTCAGAAGATATAATTGAAAATTGAAATATGTAAAAATTCCGTTGAAAGTATAAGCCATTATAATCTTAGACAACAATACGTATTTCGAACAATATTTTCTTGCGCATATTTTTAAATATCAAACCGAGTTTCGCTCTGAAATTGAAGAGTTTATCTGCAGTAATAAATCTACTCCAACTTTAATGAATTCAAGATGTTTCTGTTGATAAGTAATTCAAAATTCTAACAACATTAGCTAGACTTAATTGTACAAATATTGTTTCAGAAAATGTTTTAGTTAATTCAAAATAACGCTAGATGGGAAGAAAGCAAAAAATAGAGACGCGAAAATGATTATCTCATTTAACATGGAACCGAGTCAGTCATATATTTTTCTTAAAATGAATTAAATGTATAATAATTGAAGACGCTATGTTTTGGTATTTTGAAATAACAATACTTAACGTAGTAATTGTACACCTCTGAAGTAAAATTATATGCGTTCAGATTCACAATTCTGAAGTAAATGTTTTTACCTAAGTTGTTAACCAGTTCTGTTTGTTTCTGAGATGTTTGAATAAATAAAATTAATGATATTAACAAACAGCCATACTTTTATTTTATCAAATGTTGTTGTTTTATGAAATCCTCATCGTTCTTCTTACATGAATAAAAAATGTATCAAACTCAACTATCATAAATGGACATCTGTATGTTTTCAATTTAGACTGTGACACGAGTTCCAACGTATGTATAAAAATTATGTTCTTATACATTTGAAAGAAATTTTACAGTCAGTTAAATATTTCTTATTTCCATTATCTGACTTGTAAGGTATAACAAGAATTGAATTCAATACATTCTCTATGAATGTCAGTTAATTACATTTCCATATCTTGAACCATTATACGCGCTTGTATGTATAGTTTTCATTTTTGAGCCATGTTTGAACAAGCAGAACTAATGGTATGTAATATATAACATAATTAATACTGTATATGCATCACCTGAGAACAAGATTACTGACAAAGACAATGAATATTTTAGCGAGCATACAAATAACCCCTGTCCTAATCGTCACAAAATTGTTGGAACATTTTGAATAATTGAACAGTTGATCAGTTATAGTCTTTGCGGTTCGGTGGTCCGTACGATCATTAATGTATGATAATTCTGATTACTCAGAAGTCCCACGTGGTGTCATATATATATACATGTATATACTAGTATATGTATTCAACTTTGAAATGACGATATAGGTGACAAATTCAACAATTTACGTCGAGCGTAATCGCGTTTTTTGATACGCTTCATTGAATTGAACGAATAAATGAATTATGCAACATTTTTAAAGACAATTCGCGTTTTAAACAGTAGCTTTCTTATTCTTTATAATTCATAAATTCAAGTTACGGCTTCACATGAGCCAGTTTTAGCACTTACGGCTGAATCTATCATTTATTATTAACTGCAGGGGAAAAACGCTCAGCTTCATTTAAATTATTTCGAAAGTTCACATAAAAATACATAAAATATATTCTCGCACTAGTACTTCTATGATTAATATGTAGATCCTGTCTCATAAATATGAATCCTTGTCGTTAAGTTGGACTTAAACATTATAACATACGGATACGATTTGTAAATGTGTCAACTCTCCATTTTCTGAATTTCTCAACTGAAAAAAAAAACATACACAGGAAATGATAATGTCACTATATTACACGCCTGTATATGTTACTATATTATTATTTCTGAGTTCGTTTTTATTCGTGTAAATATCTCAAAAATTTCAGTATTGCTATTCATCCAATTAGTTACATTGTAAGGTTCGTTAAATCCTGATATATCAGGAAAGTTCACAGAAAATTGTGATATATCAGTTCACAGTTCACATTGAAATAGTCGATTCCGTTCGGTTCTGTTCGGCTCTTTTAGGACCTTTTTTTAAGAAAGGTTTATAATTCGGGACAATATCATACTTTGTTCTCAACATTAAGATTTACATCTTTGGTCTTATAATATTTAGTAATCATTTAATACGATGCTATTAGTCAGGCTTATCAGCAAATGAACACTTCTATTTCAAATCCGTACAAGTTACCAATTGATTAATCATAGAACATTTGTTACGGGACTCGAGATTTAATGACCAGAAGTTGTAGATAAAACCATCTTTTCTTGAGTAACCCATTTCTTTAATTACCAAAGCTATAAATACACCCCCGTTCCCAAAATGTTCAGAACAACATGCGAAACTAGACGAAATAATATCACATGCTTGTATGTACAGTGTATAAACAAGTCAACTTAAAACTTGCTTTAATAGCTGCTTCTTAACAATTCTTATTTTACTGTATGATCTATTAGGTCCATTGATATGTATTGATTTGAAGTGAAAATTGTATAATATTATGTCTATATGTACATGTTCCATGCTATCTGAGTCTTGGTCATATGTCTTACGTCTAAAATGTAAATGGCCGAGGGCATATTGTAATGCCGAATTTGCCAACGAAGAAATAAAAAAATATGGTGCCAAAACAGAATTGGGCCCTTTAGTAGTTGATATTTCATTTGACAAAAGACTAAATTGATTCCACGTTTTAACAGATATTTTTTTCGTTCTTGCTGACCAAATGTAGTCGCTCCTGACGCCGCCGGCATTAATATCAACATAGGCGCAGCTAAATTAATGAACTATGAATAATTAATTGTGTATTTATTGCGTGGTGATTTGATTTTGAATTTCATATAAATTCAATAATAATAATTCATCTATTTCTAGTAAATGTATAGTTACGCCCACGGTAATGTATTAGAATTTCCACAATCTGACTGATAGTGGTACAAACACAAAGTAAATAGAGCTGAAACCCTCACAGTTTAGTACTTAATTGCATATATATTAATTCTATGAAATTATGTCGACCATATTTATCAATAAGGAAGACAGATAAAACGTATTGTAGATACATTTTTTTATTATTATTTCATACGGCTAAATTGTGGTTTATGTGTTTTTAAAAATTGAACTTTAAAATATAATATATCAAAATCGGAATTATTTTACATTATTCATACATGCATACATCAATGAAATATTAACATTAAAGTTATTTAACATGCTGTAAATAAAAGAAATACTACAGTGTTCTCATTTTTAAGTATGACAAAATCAAAAAAAAAATTAACCACTAAAAAAATAACTAACAATTTTAATTACAATAGAATTAACTGGTACTTTTAACTGTGCTGATTAAGTATGGTTTTAACGTTTGGCAATATATATATGTGTGTAAGAAATATGAAAACTATTGTATTCCGCTTGTCATGTACAATGCCGCTGCATAATTTGTAAAAAATACTGTGAGATAAGATAAAAAATCTCTTTAGAATCATTATTTTTAATAGTTTAAGCCCAATGTACGGTCCACTAACATCCCGCATTTTTTACACGTTATAGCAATCACATTCCCACATACGATCAAATTATTTTCTGTCAAGTTTACGTTTATAATTCTTCTTCTTTCAATCTCAGTCTGAAGACTGCAGAGAGAAATTGAACCGGAATTGAAATCTCCAAAACAGATCTTGAAATAGCCGCGGAAAGATTTTTAAGCGTGTTTTAGTATTAGCCAGATCTCACTATAATTAAATATAATAAAATATTAAATAACAAAAATTAGCAAAGCTGTATAATTTTATAATCTACTGAATACATGTAGTTGTTGTTTTTTGTTGCTTTTTAAATGCATAATATTTATTATATAATTGCATGTATTATTTTAATATTTAATTTATAATTATTACACAGAATTACATCAATTATTAGAACAATTACTAAACCTTTTTATGATTAATATGCAAGTTAAATATTTATTTTTTATTTTCTTGCAACAAGCACAATTCATTGGTACAATATTTTGGTCTTAAAAATTGTAACAAATAACAATTGAATCATTCGCCGAATATTTATCTGGTACAGCATTAAATAATATATTTTTTTTATCCTGGTTAAAATAGTTGGTAATTTGTCATAGTGGATTTATAAAAAAAATACGTTTTAGACATTTTTTTTACTAACAATCTACGTGTTGATTAAACCATATAACAAATAAAGTGTACTGTTGAATGCCGCAAGATTAAAATTATTTGAACTTTTTATTTACCCTAAACTTATCACTTTATTACCTCCTTTTATGAAGAGTGTATTATAATTCAACTTCGACTTTCATTCGCGAATAAAACAATGTGACAATAAAAGGATTAATTTCTACAAAATTCTGTAAATGCACTTTATCTGTCTTATATGCATTTATATCAACAAATTTGATGTTTTTAGATTAAATAAATTTTTATCCTCTGTTAATTATTTTTGCTTATTAATAAAAGTTATCGCAAAAAATCAACTGATAAATCAAATGAAATTGCTATCAATTAACAAACAATATGAAATACTGATACGCCAAGTTCATGCATAGTTAGGATTGAATTCCTGAACTGATAAGCATTGGTGGTAATTTACAATAAAAAATCTATTTAACCGTGGAATGATAACCCCGTAATTATCTTAACCGTTTGAACATTTATGAACTTAATAATTTAGCTTTGATTAATTTGCGCCGAAAAAAATTCTTTTATAATTGATTTCGTAAAACAACTTCTCCGTCGATTCGCCGTGTACTGTAAAAACACACACATAACTGTTACTGACACCGATTGCGTTTACTTTTGATAAACAAAACAAAAACTAAACCGATTTAATATTAAATGCGATTAAATATTTGGTTATAAAATTCAACTAGATAATTAGCCATTAGCATTCTTCAAGCAATATTTCCGCAAATTTAATACTATCATAGTTATACAGGGTAGCGGCCATATAGTCAAAATGATAAATTGACGATACAGAAAGCGTGAAATACACAGACGACAACGACAATACTTCCGTGATAAAATGCATTCGTACATGTATTTTAACAATCCATTATCACATTTTTGAATATTGAATACTTCAAATATCACCTAGAAATGCGATTATTTGCCGTATAAAACACAGCTATTATGCTTTTTTTTATATCGAAGTATCAAACAAACTAAAGATCACAAGATTTTAACAGATATAAGAGTGTACACGTCCGTTAAGAAAATTCCATGTTTAGAAAAATGCCATTCACGCCACTAATTTACACTAATTCCTACAAACACGTGCATTCGTGAGTTTTCCGGTCTGTGAATTTACCGTAGACCATACCATAGTAAGCTCTCCGCCAATGGAGACGTAAAAATGACATAACCAAATAGTATGATGTGAATTTATGCCATTTATGTTGTTGAGAAAATGAGTGTGTAAGCAGAGTAATTATTCAAACCCGAGTTACAATATTAGTTTCATTCCCAAACGTAAAATTGATTACTTGATCAAAATCCCTTTCCGGGACTTCTTTTTTTCCAAGTAAATTGTGCTCGCGTTTATGCGCCTCGAGTGGCCACCGTCTCCCGTGTGGACGTCTTTTTTGTATTCTTGCGCACGCTTGGCATTTGAACAAATTTGGCCACCCTGCCCTCTCCGACCTTGTTAATGGTTCTATCTAATTGATTGCATCAGTTTAACATGTCCACTATACACTTTAAATGACCAGATGGCGTCAAGAAACCACGATCAAGCCATATGCTAATAGTAATATAAACCATTGGGGGAAAACACAGAAGAACTTAAGTTGCAAACGATCAAATTTAATCTTTGGCATAGTAAATCTTCGATTACTTGTTTGATGAACGGCTAAATTGGAAATGAGTTTTCTCAATAATAGAGCTCCCAAATGTATTCTGTTCAGTTTATCTTTCATCTTCGGAAGCATAAAGTTCTTGAACACACACAATTTAAAGGGAAAATCTACATAACTCAAAGTCAATACAGTTATCATTTTTGAAGTAGATGGATTCACACACGACAAGAGTTGTTTCTTGCAAGAGATAGCCTTAATTTGAACGCCTCCACACGCGAAGTCCACGCGCCGCTCTGACGTGTACCGCTTTAGAAGTCCACAGCCCTGGGAAATATTAGCATTTTCGATAATTGTTTTCGTCAAGCCTTGATACAGGGCGACAAGGAAGACATTATTGTTTTTTCGGATGTTAATTTCATCTATCATAACTACAATTAATGTCTTCAATGTTCCGTCAAAGAAGCAAAGAGCCATAAAACAGAATGAGTCTCCCAAATATTTCCGAACAATTCAATTATTGTTGTCTCTTCCGGTTTTTGGTCACGTGAGTCAAAACCATGCGCTCGACAAGCTAAGAACCTGCGCCATTCTTAAGCGTGTGTCATTTTAAATGCTCACATTAAATCCTCGAACGATTGATTTTGTAGTAAAGACTCATTATGGAAACCGGGGTATCTAGATTAACAGATGTGATGGCAAATATCTGTATACTTCGACTTTTATGTTTGCCTTTTTATCGGGTACAAATTTCACAATGGGATCTCAAGTGAGATCAGACATTGGTTATTATCCAGAAGTTTTAAATATTTATCTAATGAAAAAAATTGTTAATGTAAACTCGAGAATGAAAGAAGTATTTGGTGTGTATAATCAAATCAAATATTTGACTTAAGAATAAATTCATTTCAAGAAAGTTTGTGAAACAAGAGCCCCGTGTTTGGATAGTCGCTTTTGCAAAACATGTTCTAATTTTGCAAGTAAATCTCCTTATTAATGTGGCAACTGTCGTATTTTAAATGGCCGTAAATCGTTGATTCTTTGAAGAAGGTAAATACAAAATGTTGTCACGGCACAAAGAGATAAACGTCTATGAAGAAAAGACAGATTTGTTAAAAAAAAATGTTCAAATAATCTAGTGTATGTACAACATTTTTATCAGTTATTTTGAGCGAGTCAAATATGTCTGACTTTTATGTACGAATTATTTGAAATATTTTATAATCTCTGAGCACAAAATCGACCAAAGTCATGCTAAGTGTATTCTCATGTAAGTACATATACATTTTTGTATATATACATGTATATGGTGATGAGTAAATTTTGTTAGTATGTTTTAATTCATTGAACAGAATTGTTTACAGAGAAAAAATAGAATTGCTTAATGTGAATTCAACGAATTAAACCGATACCGTTATAACTTGAAGAAAATAGTTCCAGTGATACATTTATGAGGAAAATAGTTCCAGGGATACACTCATGAAGAAAATAGTTCCAGTGATACATTTATGAGGAAAATAGTTCCAGGGATACATTCATGAAGAAAATAGTTCCAGGGATATATTTATGAGGAAAATAGTTCCAGGGATACATTTATGAGGAAAATAGTTCCAGTGATACATTTATGAGGAAAATAGTTCCAGGGATACACTCATGAAGAAAATAGTTCCAGTGATACATTTATGAGGAAAATAGTTCCAGGGATACATTCATGAAGAAAATAGTTCCAGGGATACATTTAGAAAGAAAATAGTTCCAGTGATACATTTAGAAAGAAAATAGTTCCAGTGATACATTTATGAAGAAAATAGTCCCAGCGATACATTTTTAAGGAAAATAGTTGAAACAAGGTCAGCATTGACCAAGGCGTATGTTTGTATGCATCAAATTTACTTAACAACTTTCATTGGATATACAATCATTATGAAAAAAACACAACTCAAAATAAATGTACAGTATAACCCCCGAAAACTAGATCCCTTCCGGATTGGGCCATAAGTCCGGTTTTCTGATAATTTCGGTTTTCAGAGAACGATTGCTTATAGGAGAAAAAATATGGAACTTAAAAAATCGTCCGATTTTCAGAGAATTCCGTTTTTCGGGGAGTCCGGTTTGAGGGGTTTTAGTGTAATATGCTTAAGGCCTATTTTGGTGGCTTTCTTGTAAAATTTGGTTCTTACGTCCATTTCCCACGATATGAACCATGGCCATTGTCATGTTGAATGTCTTTTCATGTTCTATCATTTAGCATGAATTCTTTTCTTGAAGAATATGAGTGTACATACTTAGTGCAGCGTGTCATGCATTGAACAAACATCTAAATGTATTCTCAAAACTGTAAAAATGACTTTCATATAAAAAACATACGAGTATCTTAGACCAAAAGTAAAAAAATCTTTCTAACTTCGGGCATTCAAGTTGTTAGGAAGCGGACACGCTTTACACGATCGGAGGAATCTTAAGTTTGTAAATTACTGAACAATGCAGTGAAAATATTCAAATGGATGATGGTTCTCCTTTACGGAAAACTTGCTCGTAGATTAATATCATTATCTTTGGTATTTTAATGTTTTCATCTCAACTAAAGAAATCAAGTACCGTGTAAAAATGATGAAATGTCCGTTGACAATCAGATGGTGTGAAATGACTTCATATCATAGATCATTCAAACCAAGTATATACATCTTAGTTATAATTCTTAATCAAATTTTGCTTTTGGGAAAATTCAGAGAAACCTTACTAAGGGACTAAGGTTTTTTTACGGAAACGCGGAAGGCGTTCACTATGAAGCGTCTCTACTGAAATGACAGATCTAATTCTACATCTGCAGTTCTTGGCATTCGTTTAATGCAAAATAATGCAAGAAAAGATCACATATTAAGGGAAAATAATACGAAAATATATCATACATTCTCTAGAGACTGTGAAATGGCGTCTATGTATAGAAAAGGTGAAGATCCATGCGAAGGAAATATGTTTTATATCACACACATCAAAACAATTATATTTCTTCCAGTCCCCGCGAGGTACAAAAAGCCGAATTGATTTTCACCATACGGGCTATTAATGAATAATTTGACAGAATTGACAAAAGTAGGATTTTCAAAGCGATGGAATTTTCTTTCCCTTGTGTTTTCCTTCTCCTCTGTTTCTGACATTTCTCTAAGTGTAGACAGGCAGTTTGGTAAACTGAAGAAAGTTCTTGGTCTCAAGTGACCACCATTGGCAAAGATAAATGAGAGTATCTCTTATTCATATTTTTCTCAAAACTTTCCGCTACTTTTTAATCCTTTGGAACGATACACACGCGCCCCCTAGTGGCTCAATTTGTTTTGTGATTTCTGCTTTTGGATCTCAATTTATTATTTTAAGCGTGTTTTGCGAATTTATTAACTTGGTTGCAAGCAGCGCATGTGTTCGGTGTCTTAACTGAAAGCCCAAAGGTTGCAATTTAAAACATAATTATTTGAAATTTGGTTAGTACCAGTGAAGAAAATTAAACAAAAGGACCAGTTTAACCCTGGTCCCATGAAGCATCAGTGTATTTTTTCCACACTGATGGTGTTACCTCTGAAGTCGTTTGTCACTTTTATCTGTTTGAAGTTACTAATGGTGTGCCGGGGGACAGGTTAGCACTGGTTGATAAGTAAGGTAACCATGTCATAAAAATGTCACATCGCCGTCAAATGTCGCACTTACCGTTTCATTTCGCAACTTTGCCGTTAAATGTCGAAACCGCTGTTAAATGCCGTAAAATCTTGTACTTTTTAATGTCACAATTTTAACGTTAGATGTCGCAATTTCTTCTGCCGCTAAATGTCGCAAACCTACCGCTAAATGTCGCAAACCTGCCGCTAAATGTCGCAAACCTGCCGCTAAATGTCGCAAACCTACCGTTAATTTCTCAATGTGTGCTTTCTTGTGCGATTATTATCTCAATCGGTGGGTAAATATTAGTGAGTATTTTGTCGCCAAATGAGATCATATAGCTTGAATAATGGAGGCTACCCATAAGACTGCTAGTAATGGAATATGCTCTTACTTCAAATTATTGACTTAGGCAACGTTTCCAAGCAACAGGGCGTACGGGAGATTTGCCACGACTTATACGTCGCCCTAATTCCATCGTCTAACATCAATGAACTAAACCAAGTTTTATTTCAGGAGTGGAATAGATTCCACAGGCAGAAATCAACACACTTGTCGGTTCTATGTGCGAACGATGCCAGGTAGTACTCGATACCTAATGTGGCCATACCCGGTATTAATGTTTGATTTTGGTCTACGACCCCTACCACATTTAATCAACCATTTCGTCAGTTTTCCGTGAACGTAGAGCAAAAAGATTTTACACACAAATTCATATTGAAATACTCTTAGAATACAATTAAAAATAATTTAACTCTTCTTTCCATATTTACGTATATCTGCATTTAAACACCTTGGAAGTTTCTTTTTTTGTTTAGTATAGTAATGACACTTTACAAGAATATCATTATCATGACCCGTTTATCAGTAACATAGTGATCAAAGTCACTTATTAATTCCATTTTTACATACAGAGTCATACTGGGTGTGGTATCATTGAAATTTTGCATTAATATACGTACAATGTACATGATCAAGGGGAATATGTAATCACAGTCCAAGCCTTACACTCAGAGTCATGGACAATTGTTACACAAGTCGATCCAACAACAGATAGATTGCACTGAGATCAACATCATGGCCGCCTTAACTTAAGTTAGAAAAAAGTCCGGTACAAACTTGTTTCTGCGGAAAACTAGGCACAGCTAGACTATTAGAAGACTCTATTGTTTTCATCCTGATGACGTCGGTGTCGGCGGGACGTGCTGAATTTTTGGTTTAGTTTTTCGTTTAAATCCAGTTTTATCTGTGTCAGAATCGTTTTGCTCTAAAACAATAAAACTTGTTCCCTTACCATGGCTACACCATGTGACATTTGAAACTCTTACGTGAATTCGATTAAATTATGACCCTCGTATTTTTATTTTTTCACCAACAGAGATTTTCACCATTTTATATTATATTCTTGTAATTATATGTGGCAGATGTATAAAAAAATCACTCATGTGACAAATGTAAAGAAACACGGTTACAATACCCCTATGCTAAGATTCTTAATATACTGAGATTTCTGACCCACATGTGATTTGATTCTTCATATATCATTGATCGTCCTAATTTCAAATTGTCGCGAATTTTGCCAAAATCTATTTTTTTGGTTTCAATAATAATTTAGAATAGAAAAATAGCTGCTATTTTCGCTTTATTATCCGAATCTCTTTACTGGAAGAATATTTGTAACTGCCTAGAATGGAGATCTGTATTTATTTCTATTTAGTTCAAAAATTTTAATGTGTTATAACTGAAATTTGTATAAATCGAAGCCCAGTATAGTATGGGCATTTGAATAAATCATTTGGTTTGTGGTGCTACCAGTGTTCAAACTATTTTTTTTCAAAGTATTGAACCATTTATAGGTTATTGAAAGTAAATCACCACCAGCCTGTATACACAATTTACTACCCCAGGACTTTGGGCTAATGGGTTTGCACAATGACTGAAATACGGAAGCAGTTAGCATTTCTGGTGAACTTCGAAAAACCTGGTGTCATAATATTTACCATATTTTTTGGTCTTGCGAAGAACTACATTTGTACTTGAACAAAAAGGCTTATAACGTAATTTTAAACAGCTGCTTTTTTACCTTTTATAGCAAGGGTGTCACAGAATTGGAATTCTTTATGAATATATCTCCTGAGAGCACAGTTGTTCCATACTGCTGTTTAATTGTTTGTAAAACTCAACATCTTCATTCATGTTTCATGGAGTAAAAATTATAGTTTTCATGTTGCATTTTATGTACATGTAATATATTTTTCCGGGTTCCCGGTGTTGTTTATGTGTTAGTGGGCTCCATGCTTGAGTGTTTATGGTATCTGACAATGAGTTTGAATCCCCCAAGGATGAAATTTCACGTGTAAGGAAACTGTCCAGCTAGCTTATGTTAGATTGATGGTTCTACCCGGGGGTAAGTCTGGGGTCTTCCTCCACTGTTTAATCTGGAATTCCCCAAATGACCCTGGATGTTGGTGCGATATTAAATCCCGGTGTGTTAATGTGTCGTTTCAGATCTATTTCTATCAATATATTAATTTCTATAATTTATTATCAAATTATGTAATGTGTATTTTATTCGTTTCTTGCCATGAAAAATAAATGATGTGTAAGTTATGCGTTTGTTTGTATTGTCTTCAGTTTATTATCATACATTTGTTTATCCTTAGGAAATTATTTTAAAGATTTCGTTCGATACATTTCATGCAGGCTATGATAGTACTATTCACAAGTAGGAAACTCTACTTTTAAACAAATTATAACATTATTAAAGATAAAAGTACATGTAATTAAAGCGCGCATATATATAAAATATTCCACTTTAAGAAAATATTTTACTCATGGTTCTCATAATACAATGCAAACGTAATTCATGTTGAATTCCAGTCTTTTTACTATCTATAACATAAGTTTACTGAATTATGTAATTCAAACAAGACGAGAGGTCAATATTTCAAAGTAAGAGTATATTTAGTTACCAGCAGGCAGATGAATAAGCCTCCGTTATTCAAGATTTGAATTCATTTATTGACTAAATATTCACAAATACCCCCAAACGATTAAAACGGTATAATCCCACCAACTACTTTGAGTTTCCCCTGAAAATACAAATTGCGACATTTAACGGTAGGGATGCAACATTTATCGGCAGAAAAAAAACGATTTTTAACGTTAAAATTGCGACATTTAACGGTAGGGATGCAACATTTAGCGGCAGAAAAATAAGCGATATTTAACGCAAAAATTGCAACATTTAACGGCAGAAGATTTTGCGACAATTAGCGATAACGTTGCCATACCGTTAACGGTATGTGCGACATTTAACGTCGATGCGACATTTAACGGTGCCACAGTGATAACCTAAAACGATGCAGTATTCTAATTTAAGCAAAGGTCAGAAAAAACAACGAGGCACAAAATACTCGTACAATCGCTGTGGTAAAATGTGGTAAAAAATACAACCAATGTGGTAAAATGTGGTAAAAAATACAAATCAATGTGGTAAAAATACAACCAATCTGGTAAAATGTGGTAAAAAATACAACCAATCTGGTAAAATGTGGTAAAAATACAATCAATGTGGTAAAATGTGGTAAAAAATACAAATCAATGTGGTAAAAATACAACCAATCTGGTAAAATGTGGTAAAAATACAACCAATCTGGTAAAATGTGGTAAAAAATACAATCAATGTGGTAAAACACTGGTTCTGATATCACCATTACTTACAATAGAAATGACAAATGATTACTTGACATTTATACATGGGGAATTAGTAAGTCCAAGTACATGGGGTATGCTTTCTTGCGCTAGAACCTTCATTGCATAAAAACAGTACGCAAAGAAAATACAAGTTCACATGCAAAACCTTGAAAATGTCGAATAGCTTTCTCTTACAAAAGTGTAAGGATGGTAATTTGTTGGCAAAGAAATTCGCATGTAAATATTGCTTGAATTGGAAATCACTTACGAAAAGCTTACAATCCTACTTTTGTACTCACTTATGCATCAAAGCTTGAGATTTTTCCGAACTGTTTGATAAATCCAAAAATTTTATTTTGTTTATTTATTTAATACTTATTTTGCAGAACATTTTGCGCTTGTGTGAAACAAAAAACCTGCATTTAATAGAGAAAAGGAGATTTTACGCGGAAAATTTTATAGCATTTTGCATTGTTTACTCCAGTGTATAAAACTAGATACGACACTTAAAAACCCATATAAAACATTGAGAAATGAAAATTATTTTAGAAAGTTTTGGGACATGATAAAGTCAAAGAAAAAATCTGCTCCTTTTAGTGCTGGGCCCATTTTATCCGAACTATTTTTATGTTAGGTCAGACTGTCTGTACAATAAAAATGTTTAAGTTGATGTTTTTCCTCGGACAATCTCGGATAAAATGTGACCTGCAATATTATTGTGCTGGTATTATCGAGTAATCATTTTTACGAGGCAAGAAATTGAAAGAAAAGTAAACTTTTTTTTAAAATTTAGTACTCAGAAGCTTTGTTCAACCTGGACATAGATTCATGATACTAATTTAACTTTCAGCTAAACAAAAGGTATTTTTAGTAACTCATTGTGTAACAAAAACAAAATCATGAACACAGTGTTTTTACGCGTGTAGCATTCTTTCACATCCTTGTTACATTGCTATCATCAGTATAGATAAACTTATCACAAATATTTGTATAGAAAATTTCAATCTAAACTTTGAAAAAGTTGGATGAATGCATGCCAGGGATTTAATGAAATACTGAAACGATTCAAAATATACATTCGCTTATCATTTAGTGAAATTAACCAAAAAACTCTCACTTAATTTAAAATCACTTATCTTTCACATCATTCGATATTTCCGATCGATCTGTTTAAAAGTAATTTATTAAGTCAATGGTATTTAATTAAAGCGTTAATGATACAATATAATTTCACGCGGTCACATTTTAAACACTTCTATCTTGAATAAAACAGCTTTCAAGTTCAGTTAATGCAATATCATCTGATAATGCGTAGGAAATGTGTAATTTGTTCTACAAAAGCCTCTGGTTATCTGTATCCGGCAATATGTTCGCTTCATGTACCGTTACACTATGACAAAGTTGTGACTGTTTTCTAATCGAGTAACTCGCAGGGGGCTCGTTTGAATGCATAATTCACAGAACCAATCAAAATGCATTCGATTGAAACTGGAAGTATTTAGAGGAATTTCACCAGAGACCAAAAAGCTTGTAACAATTTATAAATGTTTTATCGCATTCTCTTTGATATTGGACGCTGCCTGATATCTTTATTAATAACTCCATGGCTTGGAATCCCCATGCGAAAGCAATTTACTATAAAATAGACACTATGAGTGCGTTCAGAAACTATTTAACTCTATCATCTCGTAAAAATTCGCACAACGAACAAATTACAAAACAAAACCATCACGATGAAAAAAAAGAGAATTTTGTTCGATAAATGGTTTTCATTTAATTAAGCAAGCGGAACACCTCGTATGTCATCGCAGTATTTCATGCAAAGGATTCATTTTTCCCGGACAGTTCGTTAATGTTTATATACGAATATGTACTTACAGTAAAGCACGGTCGTATTTCACATTGACTATAAAATATACGTTAAACATTGAACACGGATCATAAATTCACATCATTAATGCTAAATGAGGTTTGAAAATCTAGCGATAAGTAATGTTTGAACGAAAATCTACATATTTAAACACATTAAACAGGCATTAACCATCATCTTGAAGGACTGAATAACCCGGATCAAAAGTTATTTAGTGTGTTTGAATAATTCGTTTGCAATAAGATTAAGTTATTTAAATTACGAATGAAAATTTTATTGTTTTAGTCTTACGGTGTATGTTTTCGTTAAGTACACATTCGGTCGATGCTTTCATTATGCAAGTAATTACCCTTTGCCTCATAATACCGAATTTCCCCGCATCTGAAGCAGACGACTGTTGAAAAAAATTGTGGCAAAAGATACTAGTACTTATAATGAATAATAGCTTCTTTTGCCACAATGTTTTCCACTCTGACAGAAAGAAATAACCCGATTTTCTTAAATACGTTGATGTTTTGCATGTTTGCATTGAATTTGGAAGAGCCCAAATTATGCGTATGAAGCTAATGAGTTATAAGGTTATGTTTTTCGCGCACCTTCAGTAACGATATGAAACTAACCAATGGCCACTTGTTCTTGCAGGTTTACTTTAACCAGTTTACTTTAAAATGTTGTACAATTTCCTTGTATCCTCACAAGGGAAGTGCTTACGTTTAATCCGCCATTAATTTGATTTATAAACAACTTGATTCACAATTTGACCAAGGCGGGTCACTAAAATACCATTGTATTCTTTTATCCGGTGAATCCGGAGTTAAATTCACGTCTTGAACGAGATTTTTCAGCGTTCTTTAAAATCACTGACTTAGGCTCGTGTACTGGGATCCGTCACACAGACATTCCTCAACAGTTTTCAAATTTAGATATCTTGCTAGTGGTATAATATTAAAAACTTAACAGCTCAGAATGGATGCCCAAAGCAATCAGTAGGATGAAGCAATATATTCTTTAACAAGGGGTGGCATGATTTTTAAGTTTATAATTTCTGTCTTGGCTGAGATATGTCTAAGAAACGGGCCTCTGATTTGTAAACTGAACATAATTTACGTACTATGATTAATAAAAAAGTCCAGTTACTTGCTCAATACGCGTAGAAATTAAAATACAAAACAGTAGTTTGTATTCGACATTGTATGTATCACGCTGGATAAAAAACCTCTGTTTGCTGAAGAAACGAGCGTTATTCCGGGATCTCGTTTTGTATACATTCTTTTCATAGACAAAACAATGAAATATAGCGAAACATTTTACGAATAAACCCGTTGTTTTTTGCTACATTCGTTTTCAGAACTAATCGGGGAATCTCTTAAAACTTCTATGCATAAATGAATGGACGAAGATAGATCGTTCCTTTGGGCATATCGCTGGAAAATTCCCTATTTGTTAATGTTAATGTCTGTAACTTGATCTATATTGTCTATCAAAATTGCCTGGTTTTAGTCCAAGTATTTTTGCTGTGATTTCACTCAGTTGCCTAGCAACGTATTGTCGGAAAACAAAAAATGATATGAAACTATTGCTATGAACAGATGCTGTGTTTTATTTGAATGAGTGATTTTTACGTCCGTGTTTAATTTTATCGTATCGATGACAAAGGTACGGAGTGATGGTTCATTAAGGGTCATATTTGATGTAGAATTATTATAATTGGATAATATTCATGTACATGATGATTGATAAACTTGATACAAGGGTTAAATCAATACTACTGAGGAAAAAGTTAGGTCGGAATAAACAAACACACGTTATTTCTTCGATTTAAGATGTAAATTTTACAATCTGTGAAAGATTTTGATCATGATGATGGCGGTGGTGATAATGATGATAATAATGATGATGATGATAATAATGATGATGATGATGATTGAAGAAGTAACAACTGAAGGAAAAAATAATTTCAGTAATTATTAGTAAATAAATAATTCATAAAAATTAAATAGAATATTAATTTTATTAGGAACATAAATACGTAACTGAATGAACGAAATTACAATAAAAAAATAATGTATTTATAATAAAAAATAGTATAAAAATATTCTAATAATTTATTTTGTATTGATATAGAAATTGAACCTGTTAAAGTTTATAAGATATCATACCGTAATTTCCGCAACAAAAAAAAACGGCAGAAGTTTTTCCTAGGTTAACTGACTCATTTTGTACCTGATTGTACCCGTTTGTCATATAAAAAAACTACTGTTAAAGTGAGTGGATCATCAAACGTTGAAACTTTGACAGAACTTTGGTCTCTGGTGACCATTTCTAGCTATCATAACATCAGGTAATAATTGAACACTAATGAATTTGATATTGGCACCAGTTAAGATCCACCTAAGAGTTACTCTGCGCATGCCAGACACGTGATCACCATGAGCGCCATATTGGCATCCACGTGACACGCTATGACTTCCGGACATCAGTCATAACAATAAACGATTGATTGATTTATAAAATCGTATCAGCGTACTTCATTAAGTATTGATAATAAAGATTTGGCCAGATTTAGATAAGTTAAACATTTCCTGTAACATGAGACGACACGATACATGATACCATTGTCGATTCGTGACGGAAACATCAATATTTTATTTGTAAACATTTAATACGCTAATATGATAAATTGTTGGATTTTGCAAACAAGACTAATATTAATTATTTTCAGGTGTTTCTGCTGTCAAAATGATAAAACCTTAATGAAGTATTGTAAAGTATGCATGCCAGTGGGCCAGATTTAGATAAGTTAAACATTTCCTGTAACATGAGACGATCACGATACATGAGCTACCATTGTCGATTCGTGACGGAAACATCAATATTTTATTTGTAAACATTTAATACGCTAATATGATAAATTGTTGGATTTTGCAAACAAGACTAATATTAATTATTTTCAGGTGTTTCTGCTGTCAAAATGATAAAACCTTAATGAAGTATTGTAAAGTATGCATGCCAGTGGTCTCAATGATTCAACAAGCATGAAATGGGATTGAATGTTGTATTTCTATATCATTTAGTGTTTAGCCCCACAGCTAACAAACTTGTAGACAGAATATTACTGTATTTCTTTTATTGTGGGATTTTTGATAATTTCTTAAAGTGCTTTAAACGGCCAAGTCTAGACTGATATTGTCAAAATCTAATATCAATTTAAAAACTCGAGATAAGTTATATTTGTCGTAAGTTATATAATCAAGACAACCATAGTGTGCCGGGTTGCGCAAGTATGTGACTAACAAACTATGTCTTTATTCCCTCAAACAACACGCAGTAGATAAAACGTACGAGTTTCTTTGACAAGACCAACATTAAACAATAGTTGTTTTTTTCCGGAACGGGGCTGACTCATTAAAAATTTTCACGATTTTTTACCATTTTTCCGTTCTTTATTCCAGCTCTTCTAATTTCAGTACAAACATTTAACAAAAAAAAAACAAAAAAAAAACGCCTACCAACCTACCCCTTGTTGAAAGTTTGGGTGGCGTACCTGCAAACCAACCTCTTTTAAGGATGGCCATATTGAAGAAGCCATCCTTTTTTACGGAAAGATAAATGATTCACGGATATCAACAAAACTCAATTAAATCTAATTTCTTGTTGTTACAACAAGTGTTCTGTTAAGAACAATGATGCATTTAGACTTATCTCAGCTTGTGTACATGTCAACTATCAGGTGATCACGTCAACCACTTATTAACCCACTCAACACTATCTGCTGACACCTACTGCCTTATTAGTTAATGATGATAAGTTAGTTAAGACCGTATACATTGTACATTTGTATTTGTCAATTTATTTTATATCAAATGCTTAAAATATATAAGCGATCCGTACAAGATTTTGAGTTTTTAACGATTCCATCGATGATACAGCCAGATGGACCAGACCAGGGGTCATTTTATTGTCGGATGAATGAAAGCCCGCTTTCAAAATTAATAAAAATTATATCAATAAAATGCCAATCAATTTATTGGATAAGTCTGTAACAAATGGTCACCTAGGTAAATCATTACGGACGACCGCACCCGCATCACGACAGTAACAAATGTTTGCGTGTTAAAAACCCCAGCAATGATAATATATAATTTGATGACCCCATACATCTCCTTCTTCACATTCAATAATGGTTTAGATGTCAAGTTAAATGGATAAATTCAAAAGTGTAATCATGTTGTTACATACTGCTGTAGGCAAAAGTGGAGGACCTTTTGGCTGCTTTGTGACAGAACTGTTATACACGCGACTAACGGTAAACACTTTGTCCCGGGGCTGCAACTTTTCCATAACAATCCAGCTATCTGACGTGGATGACATTTAGAATTGGTAATTGATATTTATTCCATGCATGCTCTATAAACATCCGACCAGTTAATTTAATTGATTTGGGTTAATTTGCCTAATCATTCTGACGCGTAGTAATTCATAGTAAAGTAGCCGACCTATTAGAAGATATCGTATGAAGATAGGAAGACAATAGTAGGCGCTTCATTCGTCTGGGTCTTGTCATGATTTATGACCTTAGTGCATAGTATTGCCAACTGTTTCATTTTTCCTACACCATCTTCTGGCACTAAACCTATAGTAGTTGAATATTATTGTCCTATCTCGTGAATAGTGATATTTTTGGGGGAATTCTCATCTAATTGTTCGTTGTACGATACTGGAATCAATTGCAACTGTTTTGAGAACCAAAACTTGTTCATCCTGAAAATAATGTTTTTTGTTGAAGAATATGCTAGTTTTATTTATTTTATTTTATCTGGGTCATTTCAGTCTTGAAACTACAATCGTTCTTTGAAAATAAGTTTATATATTATCGTATGTACTTTATTAAAAATATAGGCGTAAAATTTAACTATTATTATGTGAAAGATTTTTCATGCCAGTCTTCTGTCCGCGTATCTTTCTGTGTATTAGTTTCAAGGCTGTATCAAATATATACCAATGTATGATAGAGATTCAAATGTCTTTTTTCTGTTTGTTTAGTTTTTGAATTATATTTGTAAAATATTGTATAATATTAAGTTTGTGGGAAAATGATTCAGTTTATTACTATGTTTTTTTTTCTTTTCACGTTTATCGGTACCTTTCCGTTCCATTCCTGTGATATGTCCCTTTCGTTTAATGGTTTTCGTTTCGTTCCCGTCAAATTTAGTGCGTTCCGGGTTTAGTTTTGTAAATTATTATTTCATCCATGACAAAAATACTGAAACAAAGAGATGTAGCGGGGATTAACAGACGTCCATTTTTCTGCATTCCGTCCCATTCCGTTTTAATTCCATTCCATTTCGTTTCATTCTTTTCCTGTTCAGGTCTGTCATCTTCCGTCCTATTACTGAGATTTTAAACTGATCCGCGGATTAAAACATGCTAACATCGAAGTATTGTATTTATGGCTTTGAAAAACAAAGAAACGTGTGAGAAATTGGACACAAGTTTGATTTAAGTATACCCAAATGAAAAATAAAGTTGTCACGACACTTCTTCGTCTGAAGAAATAACCCATTACTAAAAATTAGTTTTTTTTTAATAACAATGAGGATGTTGATTCCGCATTTACTTGTCCGCTTTTATTGGCGATTTGATAAATTCCGGCGTAAAATAACCCACTTTTTTATATATTTTAGCGTCTACGGCATGATCGTATATATTCAAGTACTTTTATGACATTATTATAATTTTGATTATCGTATTTGCAGTAAAACCTCACTTAGCGATCTTCTGACGGGCTCCGACATCTTCCGATGGCCGGCTGTCGCCTGGTGATAATACATAAAAGATAAACTCGAACTCAAACCCTCTGAATTGCAATAATTCTGTAATTGAAAGAATATCAAGGCTCATGGTGATCATTTATTTTTTTACATTTTAAAACTGAACATGAAACTAGATTTTTTGTATACGACACACAAACAAGGTACATCGTCAATTTCACGCACTTACAATTTCACTTCAAACTAGAGTAAATTCTTAACAACGTAAGTTATTAATAAATATGCCGTTATTTATAAACATGAGTCGACTTAGCGAGAGCGGGTAACACAAAATAGTACACCATTAGTTGAATTCCTTGTGATACGACAAATAAATTTTTTAAAAAATATCACAAAAATGATTTTCAGATTTGGACTTTGATATCAAACTGCAATAAAATCATGAACATCGTGTGCAATGCACAGTACCGTATGTATAATTGTTATTCAATTTTGTGATAATTTCCGTGAGAGAAAAATGCGAGGTCATTTCCCTTAGTTCTGTCAGTGTATTCCCCAAATAGGCATTGTTCAATGCGACAGATCTGTTGTCTTCGGAGAAAATTCATAATTATGTGAAATTGCTAATTATAATTCCGCCATTATACTTTGATCTCCCGTCAGACTGCAACATACGGTATGGGCGCGGCCCAGCCGCTCGTGAAGTTATGATCGTTAAATCCAGGAGACCAATTATACAAATAACCCGTAATAAAATTACAGGGCCTGGTCACTTTCAATTTATTTCATACTTCTGAGAAACCGTTATAGCCAGACACGAATTTAAATTTCTGTCGTCATAAAATCATCTTATTAAGAGGTTGAATATTCACACGTGAAGCGAATAATGTCGTTTGATCATTTCCAGGAACTATTTGTTCTAGGCGTATTAATTTCAAACTAAATGCAAAATCACACGTTTATTACTGCGCATAAAGGGAGTTATATCATATGTCATGACGGCAAACACAACGGTCAACATGGACAAGTGTTTTTATGTTAAGTCTCTTTGTCGCCATTTCATCTCGACTGTTCGTGTCCGAGATGAACGCCATTATTTGTGTTTGCATGTCAAATTGCTTTTAATTTGACAATATTTACGTGCAATAGTTTTTGACGGAAAAAAGTAAGCAGTTTAGGGCTGAGTTCAAACAACAAAGTGTACTTGTATAATGATATCCTCATTTTTTGTTTCTTTTCAATTTGCTAAACGGTATTTTTTGTCATTGGTCATAAAATTTTATTGAATTATGTTATTTTGGACTGACTTCCGCACACTAAAATGACAATGACTCGGGCCGTGACGTTTGGAGTCTTAGAGAACGTACATGTAATTGTTTGACGTATAAAGCTTTGACAGACTATGTACTTATTAGGAATAAAACATAAAAAAGTGAAGTAGAGGGACAGGTTTAAACATTTCCTTGTTAAAAAGTCGCTCTTCACTTTGTTTATCGTATCATTTTAATTTAATTAATGAGAAACTTTCAGTAATTCTTTTAGGGGATGCTATTTCCAGCAGTGCTTTACAATCGCCAAGAACTTGAACAAAATACTTATATAGTATGGAAATGTATACGTAATTGTTTAAGTAGGTAATAGGACTTTTTAGGGAAATTTGATTTTAGATGTTATATATGAGGGCAATATTTTATATATAGGTATTCTATGTACTTAGTATCAATTACAGTGAAACCTCTTCAGAGCGGCCCTCTCTTGAACAACAACCTCCCTTCAATAACAGCATATTTTTCCCGATACATACGATTTAATTATATATTTAACCTAGAGCAACAAAATCTCTTAACAGCAACATAATTTTGCTCTCCCAAAATGCATTGCTTTGGAGAGGTTGAACTGTATATGTAGTTGATACAAACTAATCATGTCTACACCGTTGTAATGGAGTGGGTGTTGAATATTAATGTTTACATATAATGATCGCTAATTTAATGAGTTATTAATTTTTCATGCATTTAGTAAGCGCAAATAAATATTAATAATGAATATTTCGAATATTCTCTGTTTTTATCTTCGGAATCATTGCTATGAAGTTTGAAATTAAAGGTTAGTTTATTTTATCATGTTGGTACCAAACTTTGTTGATATTCTACGAACGAATGCTTGATTTATGATTACTGGCATGGAAGCTTATTGTTTTATTCGGTATATTATGCCATTGATCATTTACAAATAATTTTAATGTCAAGATGGTCAAGACAACAATTTGTGCAAGAAAAGTACCAACATAAATATATAAAGATATTCAATATTTTCGACAGATTCAACAAAATTACTAATGTCTACATATGTTGTACAGAAATCAGATTCACGCCCAGAATGCGTCAAAACGGAAACTTCCAGTAATAGTTGAGTTGTTCGAAGCCTTATAACAGTATTATGAATGCATTAAGTGACACAAGCTTCATATCGAACTTTTGTAAGAAATGAGCCACAAAGGTTACTTTTGACGATGCAATCCATCTATTTTTGAAAATGTGTTTCCTTTTAACTCATTTGAAACAATGTAAATATTTTGAACGAATAAAATTTGGGAAGCCATCCTTAGAAGTTATAGGTAATGTTTTCGTACAATATTTTTAAAAAATTAATTTACAAAGACTGTTCTAAAACATAGTTTATACAATCTAATTAAAATTACTCAACGAAGCCTACTTTGAAACTGTGTATATGAGATATTCCGAAATCCATTTATTCTAAAGTTCATGTATTACAGCCTGTTCTAAGCCAAATAAATGTTGACTGGTTAAACTATAAGATCTATAATAGTGTAAAGAAACTGAATAGTTTAAGCCATCATTGGCGTTGTTACCAAACACGTAAAGAATTTGGAGGGTCAGCAGTTTCGCCAAGGCCACACAAGATTTATCGCTCTATCTAGGCAAACCCACCCTCATTTATTCAAATATTTATGTGGCATAATGGTCTATTAAAATGTAATAAAATCAAATGTTTTGTTTTAGATTGTTTAACTCAACTTTCCATTCATTGTAAAGAATAAACGACAGTCTTTTAAACAACCCGGTAATTTTCTTTGAATGTGTGGTTACATCCATTCGAGCAATAAAAGATGCCCATTCATTAGCAATACTGTAGCATTTGGTTCATTTCGGATTTTACCGTTACTGTTAATTGTAACGGTTAGTGCTCGGCGTTAACCACCTGGACGGCGTTTAAACATCGCCATGTTGTGGGCGTGTTCGATGAAACAATGGCTCCCGGATCCTGAAAATGAACAACGGAAACCTACTAATTATACGTTAACAGTCGGTTCTTTTCAGTCGCGGTCACCCGAGCCTAATAAGTGTCTAAATCACCATTGTTAAACGCTATCACAAAACACGAGGCACGCGTGCATGAGGGGAAACATGTTTCGCGATACTGTCTTAAATAAAGAAGCCAAATTGTAGAGGTCGCTGTGCATACGGCTTGTCGCGCCTTGTTCGACCTTTCCGCGAGATTTCGAACATAAATGTGACAATTAATAAAGATAGATGTAAGCTCTTTGCATTTGTATCGTAAATTAAAGCTAGGGAGAACTTCATTTATGATAATGAGTTGTATTTCGTATCTTCCTAATTTTTACATAAAAAATATGTTGCAAGGCGATGTTATATCTATCACTATTATCAGTTTATAATAATTAGTGACAAATTTTAGATGAAACGATGCGCATGTTTATTTCTCTATCAAAATGTCCGATAATTTATCAAAATTTATATCAATTTTACGGATTACGTTTGCTTAAAATTAAAATTATTGTTCAAACCTTCAAATATTATTTAAAATTGATTTTGAACGCTTCTAGATATTTGTGTTGACTTTTTAAAAGTAGCTCACATTAAAGTGCATTTAATAAAAAGTTGATAAACAGTTTATATATTTAAAAAGAACAATTCTCTTTCCGTTCTTTTTTTATAAAATAAAAATTGCTTTATTAGAAACGGGGAAATCAGATAAAACCATCTCGAAATATATTAACAATTTCTTATTATCGTATTCCATAGTCTGATTTCGAATTGTTTTATTTACAAGATTCAATTATTGTAATTTATTACCGGTTAACTATATAATTATATATAATTCAATGTGTTTCCGGAAAACTTCCGCCTACAAATTCTGATTAAATTCTATTCTTTAACTGGAGTAAGTAATGTAGATTTTATATCATCACCCGTAAAAGACTTAAATAAATAATATCAGCATTTATTTAAAATACAATTTTAATCGCTTATCGCATTTTAAATGACATAAGCCGGAAATTACGGACGGAAATGATTTTATCGTCAAAGAGACTGCGTGAGATATTATTACATAATTTGTCATTTTTCGGATACGCGAACATGAAAGTTTAAAAAAAAAGTGCTGACATAAGAAAATATTACATGTACATGTAAATTTATAAGTATTTCAATCATATTATAGCGAAATGATATCAACTTATGTCAAAATTAATTCAATTTCGGTTTAGTTTTCCAATAAGATTTTCCTTTCATACCAAAGTCGCACTTAGCCTTTTCTTAACCGACAAACAACACCACAGTTCCTTCTTTTATCATGATATAAAGTTTATCTAATACTACTTTCATTTTTATGTATGATTTCTAGTAAAGTCATCTATATATATGTTTAGAAATTGTAAAAAATTCAAAGTTGAACAAACGTTAAACGGCATGTCCTTAGTTCAATTCATTTTAAAAATGACACGTACCTGAATAAAACCAAAAAATTATTACATAGACAATCAACACATTATTAGAACAACCTGTCTTTATTCGAGTCAAAATATTTTATACTCGCTCAGAAAAGCATAAACATTTTGTACCTGGGTTTCGTATCCATTTTCAAAGCGTTTTATAACTTAATAATAAAATCAAAATGCGTCGTTATTCCTATTTTGTCAGTTCGATTAGCGCAACTTTTGAACTCTTATAGAAAATATTAATGAGTTACCATCCTACGTATAAAAGCTGTGAGATGAATTAAGAACCGAATGTTAGCAGAAATTATTACGATCATTCGTATAACGATTAAATTTCAATAATCATTTATTATTAAAGCATTTTACTCTTTTTTCACCAGCTCAGGACGAATATGCGCCTCTAGAAACCGCAGAACAAGACTTTGAAAGCATCAAAGGAAATACTCTATGTGTTATTATTCCAAATTCAAGTAACTACACTTGTTTCATAGTTTCTCTTTGTTATACGAATTCTTAACAGTAATTTCTGATAATTGCAATCACAGATGGTTGACAAGGCAGGGGAGAGAACCCCGTGCAGCCTCCAACATCACTTCAAAAAGAATCTCCTCCGCTGATTGGCTAATCGAAAACCGATTCTAGGCAAACAGTCAGCGGTAGATGCTGAATAGGGTGGGCGGAGTTTAAGATTGACTTCTCGGCACCTTATGAAATTCGATATTTTGATTGGATGATGATAACCACTCCTTCTGGAGGTCTCGTCTCCCATAGGATCATAGAAATCTAAGGGGAACGCTTACTTACCGTCGGAACAGAATAGCAACAAAAGGCACTCCATCGGGATTACACTTCAGTGCTCGTATGATGCCGACTTGAGACCAATACTCGTTGAGTTTACTAAATCTCAAATTGACCCTATGCAGCTCTGGGAACGAAGTGTGCTAGTGTCTTGTAAAATGTTTTCTAAAACTTCCGGAAATTAAACCTGTTCTTGAAGAATTTTAACTGTCTTTAGGGATGCAAGTTATGTTGTAGGAAACTAAAATTCGTATGTTATTAATATTTTCACGTGTTCGTATATTCGCTAAACACGACATCTTTATTGCAATTTTCCATTTTCGTGATATCCTTGTTGAAAATTCTGTTGCATGGAGATCTTATGAGGAACAGGAGGATGTTTAAGAAAACTTCGTAAATGCTGAGGATGATAGTATAATTGATGTATTTGAAAGTAGTTTGTATGACATAGAGAGTGACAGTGAAACCAACAAACTAACTAATGAAGGAAGAGATATCACCTCAATTGGGAACAATTCGAAATTGGATGCAGCCAGCTATGGTAGAACAAAATGGCACAAGGCGAGTTTATTTACACATATGTATAAGTTATGATATCAAAATATTCAATTTTAATGATTTTACGTCTCTGAAATCGAACCTGGAAAATCCTTTGAGTGTAAAGTAATATTTCCATTAATTTAGCAATCATCTTGAGCCAATCGGAGTCGCTGTAGAACTACGATTATTAAACGGTTCATGGAAATTTATATTTCATATGTCCCCTATGAATCAGGGCGTTGGAGAAATTTTAATAATCTTAAAATCTTTGCTAAACAGGAAATTATATATGATCCGCTCAAACGGTTTGTAGATAATTTGAATTCAACAGGTTCTTGTTACACCGTTGGGTTTAGGGAATAATTTTCCTTCAATCGTTAATGGGTATTGTTGTATGACGATCCTGGAGAGGGGCTCCCTAACGTATATTATGTTTGTGTTGAGTCCAATATTGTCGGTGTTAAATTACAGCCAACTCCAGACCAAGGCATTGGAACGTATTTCAAACAGCATCATTCTGGTCGGAGACACCAAATGTTATCGAAATAATTTTATAAAAATATTATTTAAGTCTTTTTCGTGAGTGTGACACGCTTTGAGTAACGTTAGGGAATTTATCGCTGTATCAAGGTATTTCTGTATTTTCATTTTATTGTCAGCCAAGATCTGCTTAAAACATTTGCGTTGATTTACTGGTTAAAATAAATCACAAATTGTACGTAAATATCTTTCATTTCATTTACTTTATTTACGTCTTAAAGAACTTAAAACCGTTTAAGAGAAACTGTAAATTTACTTTAATGCATATTTTTTTTTTATTTCTCCACAAATAATTTAAATAAATCATTGTTTTCATCGTATTTTGTAAAACGTGTACGTATTTTACTCAAGCGGACGTCAGAAAGTCAATGAAAACAAATTATCCATTACAATATCCATTTTATTCAGAATATTTTATAGGATGTTTTGAATATTGTGTTCCGTATTTGTTTGAGTTACAAAATTATCAATATAATGATCAACTTGTTACTTTTCCATTAGCAAAAAATCTAAATAGGGTTTTTTTTTCGTATAGAGTTTAACTGATCATCTCTGAGATTGTCACACAATCTCGTCTGCTTCATGAATTAACGCGTGTGATAACATCTTCATAATATTTACATATGAGAGACCTTACGTAGTAACGTAAAAAATTATCACGTGTTTTCATTCCGAAATATTAACATGCCGATGGAAAATAGTTTAACTATAAAAACGCATTTTTACATTTTCTTTACCGAGTTTATGAATTAGATAAACGAGTTTGCTTCAAAAATTGTAATTCTGTCGAGACGTAATTTTCATTTTAAAATGTGTTTTCCGACATAACGGATGTTTCTATCTCTAAGTACAAAACGGAATAAAATATTTTTTTCTAAACGTGTATATGATACATGGTTTAATACGGTGACATCATAACAAATAATCAATGTAATGTAAACGTATAGAAGTTCATTAAAAGCCGGCAAATTTTACTCATGTTTGTTCATAAAAAATGGAAGTTGGCCCGAAATGGCCATCTATGATATAAAATTATTAGTACTATACACGTGACCAGGACACGAATTTTTGTACATAATTATCAGGATGCATCTTTTATCAAATATCCGTCCGATAGATTTTTTTATAAATAAGTTTTGACATAAAATAGAAATAGAAAGTGCCATTATGTTTTGACCGTAACAAATTTCGAAGTGTTTAACAAAATTGTTAAGCCCCCTTTTTATCATATTTACAGTGTTGGTGTAGGGATTACAAGGGCCCACTTTGAGAAGCAGCCACCAAGCAATTTACGAAAAAGTAACTTCTTCCATTTTGTATTAGCTTTGTACGATCGTCAAGGGCAACCTATAGAAGTTGAAAGAACGGCTTTCATAGACTTTGTGGAAAAAGAAACTGTAAGTATAAATTGCCTTAATTTATTTTTATAATTTAGTCAATTTCATAGCTCGGTCAATGGAACGAATGGCATTGCTTTTCATACGCTGTATATTAATATAAGACAAAGGTATTCGAGACGTGTGTTTTCGAAAGAATTAAAATAATTTATTAAGAATTAATTGTAAATTATTGATAATAATAACCTTCATTCATTAATTTTTATCTGTTGAACTAATTCTTTAAATGTTTAACAAACATTTTTGATGTGTTTTTTCTTATTTGTCTGTTTCATCAGCAATTCGTAAAAGAAGGGTACATGTTTTTTTTGTTTTTAATGTCAAAGCATTTCTGATGTGCATATTTATCTCCAGCTAAAGAGCAATAATTTTATAATCGTTTATTTTCGCTTTTTATTCCTAAATAGAAATATGAGTAAAGATGCGCATATCACGTGTACTTGTTAACCTAATAAATCTAACTGTATGTTTACTAATTAATTGGCTAATTAGGTCATCTTGAATATCCATATTGCTTTATCTGTCAATGATGTATTTATTTACTTATTTATTTATAAACCCACCTTACGATATTAATGATTTGTATGTGAATATCGCTACACACAACAGCGTCTAATTACTCCCAGTCTGTTATCACGTTGTATACCCCACCTGTCATGATACACTTGTTAATTAGAACGTCTTGTT
Source organism: Lutraria rhynchaena (assembly GCA_008271625.1). NCBI lineage: Eukaryota > Metazoa > Mollusca > Bivalvia > Venerida > Mactridae > Lutraria > Lutraria rhynchaena. The sequence goes on along the minus strand of VIBL01000019.1, from coordinate 1,257,403 downwards.
CTCTGCTCTGCTTCATCAGATGGTCCCGATGCGTTACCGTAGTCACGTGGTGTAATTACACCGTGATGAATCTGTTATCGATCCGTAATCAATTAATCGATATATCAATGAAATCGTTGTGCCTGAACCAGCGGCCATTACAGGATATCGGAACTCATCGTCATCTTACGATGATTGGATAACGACTTCTGTTGAAAACTTTTATGATTTACGCTGTGTCGATAAAATGTGGGGCATTGTCGTAGAGGGAAAATTGATTCTCCATAGGTGGGAGACGAAAAAGTCACTAGGGCTTAAAATAGTGCTTAAACAACAAAATCGGTTTTAAACACAGTATTCGTCCGCGCCCGGAAGTTAATAACCCGGTTTTTAACGAATATTAAATAATTAAACGACCATACATTTTACTTAAGAATATTTTTTATCATTAAAACCGTAACGGTTATCGAAGCATGACGCGGAACCCTTTTTAGATAAAATCTTTGTTCTCCTCAGTAATAAAACATGTTTGATTAATGCTACATAGGACATTCTAACCGTAAAATATAACGCTTTATTAAATATTAATTTATGTGTCTAGTTATACATTAAAAGTCCCAATGTGAAATGTAACTAAATTATTTACTGGCTAAGTATGTTATGATAAATTGTTCGTACAAAGATAAAAAGAAGATGTTACGTAAAGTGTATTTAACTTTATTCCAGGAATCTGACAGCCAGAAAACGAACAATGGTATACATTACAGATTACAACTGTTGTACGCAAATGGTATGTAAACGTATTAAATTGATTGTAATATTACGACTTGACTTCGTTTTAATGGGTTTGTTTTCAGTGATTATATACGCGTAATACTTTTGATCTTCACTTATTGTTCAAATAAAAATCTAATTTAATTATTTTTGTGTGTTGAACAGCCTCTGTGCCATTATTTAAAACAACGTAAAATCCCTCATACGTTATGCAAAACATGTTATTGCAACAACATTAGCCTTATAAGGCCAACAAAACATCATTTTCTTACATATCAATGCAATTATAAGCGATTTGAGGGGTAGAAATAGATTTAAAAAAAAACAAAGATATAACAAGTTAAGTTTTCCGCAGTCCAAACATTCTAGGATTTTTAAGTATCTAGCATAACCAGTTCATTTTTTTCTTCTAAAATTGACATCGGAATAGAACCGGTGGAATTTGATAGATACAATTATTATAATCTTAATATGTTATATAAATCACTACTAAAAACAAACAAACTGTAATGTGTTATTAATTACACAACTCTGCTCCTATCAGTTTCTAATTTTTTTCTATTATAAAATCATAATTCTATTATCCAATGATGATGATGATAACCAGAGACTTAATCATGTTTCAATGTCAGGAAGTCACAACACTGAACTGTACCATTTACAAAAAGTCAACAAACACAACGATTTTATGAACTCCAATTTGTTCACAATGACAATAATTGTACTGCAATTACCGATCAGGAAATGACGCCGCTCTTACAAGTTTTACCCACAATTCCATTTTATTTGTTTACACGACGCACGCGCTGAGTCAAAGATCGCGTCATTATAGAGTTAATACGTGCAAGTTTGTTTACACTCGTAATGGTTCTACAAACATGAATGACGATCATTTCATTAGTAATGATAAAGAAACTAAAAGCGAAGATGGGTTATTTGATGTCACAAAGGTTACTGGACAAAAAAGTAATTGTAATATTATATGAATTACATTAATAGATTAGAATAATCGTGCGGCAAAAACAGGATGAATTAGCCATAGTATTTTTACCGGTTAATGCTTTCGAAAAGAATTTCAGGTGTTTTAGAGTTAATGGAAAAGTAATATTTAAACATGAATGATATTTAGTAAACAGTTCATTTGATTTAATGATGACACGGCGCTGTCATTGATTGACTTTCCATGACTGCGGGATGATTCATTCCAGTAATTGCACTTAATTGAATACTCCTTGATTCAATAAAATAATTGTAATTAATTTGTGGATCAGAAAAAAGTAAAACCGATGCCAATTTATTATTTGTTCGAGTTTTTTTTCTTTATAATGGGACTTTCAAATGGAATTACATCATTAAACACCACAATAAACTAAAAGATAAAACAAAAGAGATGAGAAATTAATTAAAAAAACTCATTTTACAAGTTTGTATTCATTTATGAGGGTGGTTTTTAGAATTCTAAGTACGATGTGATTGTATTCAGCTGAGACCGAAGCTAACAGACTTCTTCATTTTCAAAACAATTCTTTTTTTCTCTTTCCTCAAACTTAGTCTCTCAAAAATTTGTGAAACTCGGCTTAGACTTGGCTTAAGTATAACATATGAGGTATGAAACGTTTATATCAAATTATCAACGGACAAGTTGAGCGCAATTAACGCCCATATTGATTTTCTTCAGATTTTCTGAAGCAAATCTGAACGTGTGAAAAGTGAAGCCACGGCCTCCAGTGTCGTCTGAAACAAAAAATCCGGAAAATCCCGTATTCTGTTAGAGCTGTAAATTGGTGTGGTTTTTCGTGATTTTACGAGACTTTGCCAGTTCAACGAGAATTAGACGAATGAGACTATTCACTTTAAACATTAAGTCAAAAGTGAACTTTCTTTCCTTGGAAAGTTTATTTCCTCTGTCAAAGAATTCAGCAGTTCGGTTTTAGCTCAACCCAAGGCAAATCGAAATGTCTGATTAGTTGCTTTAGAACATGTCCTTAAAACGACCAATTAAAAAAACCACTTTGCTATAGTTCTCATATCATTCATCAGAATCATTTAAGTACAAAGTACCCGTGACAAGTACCCGTGACAAGTGCCCTTGAAGTAATGAGCGTATAATACAGCACAAACAGCTCTTAAGTTTTTCGTACACCTATCAAATACTTGTTTATAAATCATGAAAATAGGCAAACCCGACTATTTTGGACGTCCTTTCAATGAGAGACAATTTAATGAGGTATTACATGTATTAAGAGGTCAGAATGGTTGACCCTTGAGCACGCCTAGATCTTATTTAGTGATCAATGTGAATTTGTCATTTGATTGTCGCTATGTCAAAAATCTATCCTTCATTTAAATATGATGGCTATGCACTTTTTTGGTACATTGTATTTGGATATTGTCACGTCGTATAGCGGTATCTTCTAAATTAGACAACACAACGATTCATAATTCGATTAGATTTTCTATTTTGGTGTTATTTTTTAGAATCCAAAATATTTAACCATAAAAATATGTATTATACAATATGTCTGATATTTCACGTCTTTTTTAAATATATATCATTGCAAAGAAAACTTTCTCATTTGTAACTGTTGTGCGAGTTTGAAATAGTGGTTAGTGATTGCAGTATTTAAAACACGCAAAATTACGTGCCGCAATGTGTTCGCTCAATAAAATATTAAATGCCATGTTGTGTGTAAATATCCTGATTTTATTTTCAGATATCGCGTGCAGTTTGCATATATTTAACTCTTACGGAATTTTATCTTTTCATTGTACAATAATTACACTTTCTATCTAATTTTATAGGCATAAGAAATAAACACATTGGACGGTCATTATCGGGTGCGGATTACTGGTTTTTAATAGTCACCGGCGGGTATAATAGCTACAACACAATCATTAAACGTCCCTGATTTAGATAAAGTCCGTGATAAGCCGTAATGTACATCTCTATAAAACGTCAAACCATATCTTAATTAAGATTTTAACGCCACTGAAATAACAATTAAATGGTCAAGAAATTCTTCAAAGTGGAATTGGAACGTTTTGAAACAGATAAAAAAAGATTTTTTGAAAATGAATGTTTCTATCGTAGAAAAGGGGGGGCGAGCGCTGGGTTGATTTTAAGTAGCTTTTCATATATGATATAATTTAGCTATTTTAACGAAACCGTCAAACAAAATTGCTGATGTTGTTGAAACAATATAGGCTTTGATGATTATAGATGGACATCATGTTGACCACGCCATCAGAAACAGATAGAGCATTGATTGCCACCATGGCTGATCGCTCTAACAGGTGTGGATAGCGGGTGGTGAAATAACCTAACACCAATGTATAACAACATCACAGAATCCCTAATTGTTATAAAAACACTTAATCTGAAGTCCCAGCGTGGTGTTACATCATCAATCCCTCATCAACACTACCCTCCCAGAATTCTGCAACTTTAGCACAAAGGTTAATTTATTATCCAAACTGTACTTGCTGTCACCTTGAATTTTAGCTTCTTTTAAAGTTGGAACTTTTACATCAACTCCTCGATGCTACAGTTATTCACCAGTCCCTGCTGGATATTCCTGACAGTAGAACCTTCAGAGAAAGTATAATTCCATTAAGGTTCTGCAATAAATATGCTTAAAGAAAACGCATATAAAATGGACGTCCAGTCATATTTGTTGCGATACAACCTTTGAGGCACTGAGGGAATTGTAAAGGAGCTTCTGAAAGCTTTACAAAATGATAATCTAATATACACGTATAAGTAATTGAAACTGATAAGACATAATTACAGTGTGGAACATATTGAGCAAAGATTTATTTATTAAAACTTTAGATAACGCTATAAGCAGCCCATAGATTGCAAACAATGGTAATTTATCTAAATAACAAAACCTTTTAATGGAATCAATACATTGCAATATTAATTGTTATTCGTTTTCGATGGGATTTGCAGACAGTGCATTAAATCAACAACATGTTCGTGAGGTATTTCTCCCTACGTTTTGGCCAGTAAAAATACACTTATATTATATCACTCAAAATGCATTACATATATATATATAACAGGTACTTTAATTCAAACTTATTAGGCCAACTGGCCCATAGGCACAAACAATAAATGTACACTGAAAGCATACATATACACAGAATGCTAGTCGAACAGAACAGAACAGAACAGAATAGAATAGAACATATTTTTTTTGTCGAGTTGAGCATATAGGCTCCTTATCTTTTTAAGTATAATATACATAGATATAAATATAAAGATTATATCAGTATACACAAAACACAGAAGGAGGATTAATTAACTTAAATCTAACTATACTGGTATTATACTCATGTTCTCCATATGTCTATACAACATAATCTGTTTATAATACACTTTATTGACAAACTAATGGATTGAAAGTATTACAGTGCGCATGACATTGATTTACTATAGATGATGTTAATATAATGTTTATAGGACGTTAACAATTATAGGTTCAAAAAGTAAGACATTTACACATAATATTCATGTACATGTATTACCAACAATTATCAACAAAGACGTGAATTATAAAATGAATCCAATAGTATCAATCATTGCAATGAGTTTGATTTTCTTTTCAAAGTAAAATTTAAAGCGTGATTAAAACATCTATACTATTTGTTATTTGTATGTAATAGATCTGATATAGTTACAATGCTTTCATTCGACCCTTAAAATAGCATTTGATTTTGTCTCTTGAAATCAGTAAAATGAAGCTTTTGACTCTTGAGAATTTGTATCAGAGGGTACAATAAATTCAAAGGAAATTTTGTTGACTTTTCAAATTATCATCAGGTAGCTGTCATTTTTTACCCTCAACTTATGACGTCTAGTGAAAACTCCGAGTTTTTTTTATATTAATTATGAACTTACATTATCTGTACGTGCATCAATAAGAATATCAACAAATTTTTCCTTTTTTTCAGGCGTTCGACAGGAACAGGATTTATACATTCGTCTTATTGACTCCGTTACAAAAACGGTAAGTTGCCATGGTGATATAATTAGATAAAAAAAACACTTTCACACTTTGTGATAAAATTGAAGCACTAACAACAGAAATCAATCCCATTTTATTTTATAATAATATCATACGTTATGCTATATATTTAGCTAATCAATTTTCCTTGTCTGAACAATTTGTTCTCATTACACAAAACCATGAGTCGCAGGGTTTATTTTGTCAATACAATAAACTTACCACTACCTTAATATGTCATACCCTTCCATAAAAAATGACAAATTTCCTCCACATGTGGAGAAGTTGTCGGCTCCTTGTGGAAGGGTAAGTCAGTACCGGTTAGTATACAGTCCGGGAAAACTAGTTAGGTGAACCGGTCGCCGTATATGACTGAAAAATTGTTAAAAAAACGGCGTTAGACCCCAGTGACAATAAGTCACATAAAACATACAAAGAAACTACCAACATATGACAACAATTCTAAAATTGAAATTAAAGCTTGTCCTGTGGAATGGGGTCTTGATTATTTGCAATTAGTTCACCACTGGGCGTTCTAGATTCATTTAAATAACTCAAGTCTCCATTCATTCATTTGTTAATTAACTAATCAACTGTCTCCTTAGTTTGACTTATGTTTTGTACAGTGCGCAAAACTGATATACAAATTAAGGTAACCTGAATACTCCAGAAAGTTACATAAATGTTCGATATCAGTATTGGGGAAAAGTTTCTACAAAAAGTCTAACATATGGTCAGACGATCTGTGGCGTGTGTCGACATCGTAAAAATGCAAATTACGTCTGGTTCGGTATTGTGAAAGGTTTGAACACTATGTATGCGACCAGAATATTCATTGGAAGAGTAGAAACTTCGTTACTTTTTTTATGTCAATGGGACAGAATCAATTAATGTTTCAACTATGTACCCATTTAATTCTTACAATGCCTGACGGATTCCATCTCCGTGTTTTTATCCGTTGTCATGGGTTGTTATATATGTTTATATCGTTACTTACTTGAAACTTTTGGGAGCCCATTGCGTTCCCCATTCTTACAGACTCCGGTAGTGTTTATTGTATGCTAGTGTCCAATGTCTCTTAGTTTATAATTTTTATTATCTATTTTGATGATTAGATCTTTTTATATCAATGTATCATTTTATTCATTGACTTCAATATGATACCCAAACATCGTACAGTGATCACCGAACAAAGCAGTAGAATTTGAATATTTCAGCTATCGATTTTGATTTTTGAATCATTCATCATTTTCGATCGATTAATGTAATCGTAAATATTCCGTTACAAGCACTCATGTTTGTAGACTGTCTGAGAAGTTTATATGTTAGTTTCAAATTGTTGATATTAGACTCGCATAAAGACAAAAGTATAGCAACCTAACTTATGAATGACCAGTTCAAAGAATTATTCATTACACACCCACTCTGATACTACCTTCTCTAAGAGGCAACGATAATCGGACACAATAGTAACAGATTTTATATTAACCCGCACAGAAATTGTTAGAAATTGCCAGATTTTTACGACAGATAATTCAGGACGATTGAAAATCAATACGACAATGTGTAGGAAAGGTCCTACAGTCCGTTCAGAAATTAATCAAGTTACTGATCCAGTCATCAATCGACTGTTAATCAGGTTCTATTCCGGGCACGAGGGGTCACGTGCTTAAAATACAATGTACCTTAAAATTATCCGCCGAAAACCCGGTCCGTGTATTTTGATGGTATTCATGGCAGTAATCTTAGTATGTGTCCCACAATGAGTTTTGATAAATACAAAATATTTATCACAATATTTTATCGTCAACATTGTCACTTTTATATTTTGAGTCTTAGCTGGTAATGATGACTTTTGTCTGAGGTCTGGGGATGTATGATAATGGAGTTGAGCTCTGAAATTTAACAAACGATAAAAAATTCGAATACCACTTTTTTAAAACTGTGTGTCCGAAGGTTAGATAAGTTCAGATAATTTCTGAAAAATATCCGACGTATTGTTTATGGTGTTTTTTATTGTATTTATTTCAGCCAATTGTATACGAGGGTCAAGACAAGAATCCAGAAATGTGTCGGGTATTACTCACACATGAGGTCATGTGCAGGTAATATGATCTACATGTGTTAGCGTAGTTACATCAACATTAAATACATACAAAACTCATTAATAACGTAAATGACAATAAAGAACCTGAAGTTCATTATGTATGAACACGCTATGAAAATAATAATAATAATGATGGTGATTATGATGACGATAATAATAGCAATCATGATGATGATTATTATGACAAGGAAGATGATGATGATGATTACGATAGTGACGAAAAAGATAATAATGATGATGTTGATGAAAATGCTAATGAAGATAATGGTCATAGATTTAAGCATTTTTTTCTTTCTATCAGTAATTAGTGTGTTCATTTAATTTGTATTACATCACAAGTGTCAAGCACATTGATTATTAATTAATTGATTAATTAATTTATTACAAGTATATCAAACATTAAAGCAACGTATTAATTTCTGTTTATTTTTCAGCCGTTGCTGTGATAAGAAAAGCTGTGGAAATAGAAATGAAACCCCCTCTGATCCCGTTATTATAGATAGGTAAGTCGCTGGTAATATTTCAATTCTCTATGGCTCACGTTTCATGGACATACCTTAGCTAGGATGGAAGTTTTTATAATGAACAATCTTGATACCCCTTGCTGTTCTGTCCTTTCAAATATTTTGAGGATATCTTGTCATTTGTTCAATGTAGTATCTAAATCTTTTTTGTTTGCAAGGTTTGCAAGTTCAAATCTTCTATCATAGTTATGTCGATGAAACGGGTCCCATGTTTACCCCCATTCTCCTTTCAGGATTGTTTTCAAATTCTGGATATCTGTCTAACGAGGCTTTACTTTGATCCACATAGTTTTACTTGACTATTTTACATTAATGTTGATAGCCTTGTCATGTTTGATGGTAGTGTAAATATTCCTTAGACTGTGAACTATGTTTGTATCTATTTAAAAAAAAAACTTAATTAGGAATTAAGACAAGTACATTAAAACACCAGGTTGTCTGAATGGAATCTATATTATTCCATGTTTCATCCCTTTTGAAATTTGTAAAAAAATCCCCATGTCATAATTAAATATAAGTCTAAAATTATGCATTCAATATGTCTAGTTTATTTAACAAAACATATTTACTGATTCCCAACTAAACTAGCGAATAACCAAAAATCCGAATATCCCTGTTAAAACATAATTATGCACATTTTATTTCCCCTAATATGTCAGAAACAATCTGAGATCTGACAAACTTATAGTTCACTATTTGTACAAGGATGATCTACAAGTTAACATTAAACCAGGAAGTTCGGAATTACTCTCTGCTTTGTCTATCATTTTACCAAAACCATTATGAACTTCTGGTTAGATTAAGGTATAAAAACATTCACCGAGATATTAGACATGTTTTGATGTGCTGTGAATGTCATGAACACCAGTTTCATACAATTTATTTCCATCCCAGAAACCCACTGCATTATTTATTAAATATTGATTGATGTTATATTCACAACAAAATATTCATGTACTGACTCGACTGAGAATTCTGTAAAATCCTGACAAAATTGTCGTGTAGCATCAAGAATTGGACAGCCAGTGACCTTTAAAACATGTCCTTGTTATTGGGATTGGTCAGACTAGAGCAGAATTACTGACTTTTGCCGAATTCTCCGATAAATAATGTAATATTAAGACCTATTGAACGTCCGAGTATTCCACTAAAATTGGAAGGCAATTCAAAACAATGTGCTATCCATTTCCACAACTTTTTTTGCCATTTAGAATCCTTTCTATAAAAGTAAAAATCAAACCTTTTAAGAACATGTCAAAAGTTTCTTTACTTTCATTGCATTTATAATTTATTCATTAGTTATGTTCAATTCAATCTGCATGTTGGGTGCGAGAGAATTTAAAGCGGAAAACTGCACAATGAAAATGATAAGACAAAAAAACGGCAGTTGGTTAAAACGCAGTGACTCTCAATCGGATTTTATTAACCTCTTATAGCATCTAGTTTGTTCTGTCTATTGTTAAGCCTTCAACAAATGCACAAATTGATAGGCAGAAGTGTTTAGCACAAAGTTAAACACCAACAAGGGAAAACACGTTTTAAATATTCATGATTTCTGAATCGTATATTCCCTGTACACGAAAGAAAAACGAGAGTGAGCCGAGAAATCCGGCTTCTAGCGATATAAGAAAACACTGTCATTCTGAATTAAGCAAAGGAGATGGGAAGAAAAATCGCTGCTGAAATTATGTGAGCTTACTTTTGTTGTGTCGCCGAGTGATATACAAAATTACTTGACATAACTGATTACGGGACCATTAATTTATAGCTTTGTAGCCACCTTTAATACGGTCGATAAATTGCCACGAATACATGAATGATAAACTTAAGAATTTAAGCTCATGATGACAGATATTTTACAATTTGTAGCCGCATTCTCTCTCTCTGTTCTAAGCACTGCATTTAGCTAAATGTTATAATGAACAAATTTAAAAAAAACATAAAACAGACGAGCAAGTTTCCTGAAGACTATCAGAGCTGTCATAACTTGATAGAAGTGAGAGCGATGAAAGCAATGGCATCATTGGCTTTTTTGAGTTGGCCATCTGGTTAGGGGTACTGTGTTGAGCTTATCAGATTTCGTGATCAATATTTTCAGATGGCAAGATAAATGACTATGAATTGATTGACGTGTGTTTAACTTACTTATTCAATTATTCAAAATTTAGTTTTAAACACTTGACCAATCAGAAACTCGTTAGAATTCACTGCGAATCTTTAATTCACAAAAGGAAAATGGCTTCCGGCGAATTTAATTTTCTACTATGACCTTTCTTCTTGATTTCACTGGGCATGACTTATTTTAATTCTGTGTTAATGTAATCAAACTCGACATGAACGATCCTTCATCTTTTCTCCTGCTTTTTTCTGGGCATTTTTTCATCGATCAACGAGCAGTTAATCATGGGCTAATATGTTTATCCCTCGGTCATACTCATATGCTTCCATAATAGAGTCCTCTGTTTTCGTTATAAAACTCTATGGCTTTCGACGTGTTTGCTGTACAACTATAATTGGAGATCTTTTCTGCTTGATATGCCTTGATTTATTGGTTTATGGGCATACGAGATGTTGATACGGTCTCTATATTATGTGTTTATCTAGACAACATCTTCACAAATATGGTGGCTTGTCATTGTTTTTGACTCTATTGTCAATAAAGGGACCGCAGTTTCGAATGCATTTTGTTATACTGTGTATTAATAACCGCAGTATCACGTTCTGCAATGTTTGCTTTATGTTCTTTACGACATAATTTACATACTTGTAACACTTCTTTGGAATGGCTTGTTTATTTATTAATATTCATTTACACAATATTCAAGCTATGACTGAAGAGCATTTCTAAAGAATATTTCTGACTTCCAAGTGAGCGAACATTAAGATCTTGTTGACATGATTAATAACGCATCGAAAGTTAGTAGCGGTCTTTGTTACATTGTGAACTGTTGTTTAAGATGTTGACCTGGTTATTGAAACTATCTTTCTGTTGAGCGAAATAACTGATTGCAAAGTTTAGAATCCGTTTCCTTGTACCTTTTCAACTCGCAGACAAAACAGTTTCTCACTGTAAACGGCTGAATGGTAATCGGAACTTTATCTATTTAACATGAAGTGTACTGAGCCAATTGTAAAAAGTCAAACCGTTTAAAATATCGATTATTCTATTTTCTTTCTCAGCCAATTCAACATTGCGTGATTCTCTGCCCTCTTCAATCGATTGACGGTTTTTTCACATCCGATACATGTCTAATACACTGCCTTCAGGAAATATATTTAATTTTTCGGAACCTAGCCCGTGACAAGCGTAAGTTACATCGGATCTTGCTCCGGAAAGTAAAGACAAAAGCTAGTCGCGTCTTGACAAATTTATTCGCCATAAAATGGACGTGCCTTCTCGCGGTCCATAAATTAATCGTTAAATAATTGAGAGTATTTGCTCTAATTGGCCAAGTATGATCTAATTGGTAGAAGGATGCCCTACCTAATTGGCTGGATAGGGTTGTTTCACGTTACGCGTACTTGGAGTTACTTTGATCAGATGTCAAGTTTCTTCAAGATTTCTTAATTTCATTTATTACGGTTATAAGCAGCTGTACACCAGTCTAAATCATTGTCACTGATGTTATTTGGAGTTCTCTCGTCTTAATTAATGGTCACTTCAAGAACACTAGAAGTGAATTATCAGTCTGACTTTATGGAAGATACACATTCTTAAGACCATGTCTGTAGGGACGCTGACATCAGTATCAAGTTATTTAAATCATACAGAAGTAAATTCGTAGAATATCTGCTAATTTTTTAAATAGCTTTATCAAAATATTTTTAATTCTTAAATACTTGACAAGATTTTCTCTATCATGGATATATTTTGACTAAGGACAACAAAAAAGTGATGTTTTTGCAAGTCCTCTAAACTATGCCAGAAGTATTACTGTCGTCGTTGGGTATTGATTAATGACAAGCGTTAAATTAAAACGCCGATTATCATGATAAATTAGAAATACTGTCAAACCTGTGTTTGCGGCCACCTCCGAATAAAGACCACCCTGTGAATAAAGGACGTTCGTTAAAAACCGTCACTATCATTTAGAACAAACTTACCTCCGAATAAAGGACATCTGTCAATATAGGCCACAGTTTTTTCCCAAAGGTGAACTTTGTTCACAGGATTGACTGTATAATGTTATATAATAGAAACATTTACTAACGATAATGCATGTTATCTATTAGATAAGTATAAAACCGGACCCCTTCCAGGCTGATCCAAAAGTCCGGTTTTCTGAGAAGTCCGGTTTTCAGATAACTATTGATTATAGAAGAGAAAATAATGGGACTGGAAAAATGGTCTGATTTTCAGAGAATTCAGGGAGTCCGGTGTTCATGGGGTTTTACGGTACAATCATTACATGTACTTATATACTCTGCATTGTCATTTGAAACAGCGATAAAACATAATCAGATTAAAACAGTTACATGTATTTAATTGAAAGACACTTACTAGTATAGCAAGTGTGTATTTTATTCAATAACATTCAAATAGCACGTCTAACGAGTTTTCATTCTTTTTAAATAATTATAAGACCACTTCTTCTCTAAGTCGCATCTTTCTGTCGCAATTCGCCGACGAAATAAATTCAGATTTTGTCCGCGTCTTGTTTCAAGTTGATTAAGAATTATTGACCGTACAAAATCACTCCAACCATCTTACAAAGGCGTCGTCTGATGATCTTAGCATCAGGCATTCGATCGGTAGAAAATGACCTGTTTCAAATTTAGAAACGGGCCTGAAATAGAAATGCTATTGGCTTGACTTTCTTTGTGACTGTCGTATGACTAACGACCTCTCCTCCTGTTCTTCAATCCAACAGTATCTCATAGATAATCTAGATTTACTCCCTGGTAACAATCAGTATTCTATTTCTTAATTGAAATTATACGTTTTCTGTTTTTATCGACAACATGCCGCAAAAAGGATCCTAGCAACAATTCTCTTCTGCTCATTGCATTTTGATACTAGAACATGAAAAAAATCCGCCGACGAATTGTTTTAATAAGAATGTTTTCATGTCATATATTAGTAGCCTCATCTTATTTAGTTTCATTTGATATCAGGCCATCTCGGGTTAATTTGATGGCATCGTTTAAAATCCAGCATTAATGATACGCAGTATTCGTTATGTGAAATTCTGTAAGTAAATTTTATTTCAAAACATTTAATGCAAAATCTTCCTGTAAATTGCACACCAGTTAATACAGAATTAGGAAATGTTTTGTGTATGGCCTTGTGATGATATAGATTATATGTTTGAAATTCTTCATAATCCATTCCACAAGAAGCATATTGAGATAAATACACTTTGAAGGGATATATATTGTAATTATTGTAATATCTACGACTTGTTACATATTTTGTACTAGTTTTACTTAAACCTGTTCAGGGTTCGTTTCCCTGAAGTATCAGACATCATTCAGGAGCTTCCAGTCTGTAAGAAATACGTCTCGTCCGCCTTACAGCCTCAATGTTATATCTTGATGGACTTTCTGAAGCGAATGTAATACTAATTAATGAGGTCCTTCAGTTAGACTGGTTCTAATACTCGGAAGATGGTGATAGTTAAACATGTCGGATTGTTTCCTTAGACTGGTTTCTGAAGTTTGTTGATGGAATAAAATGGGTCCAATGAATCAGAAAATGAGTTAATTCGGTGTGTTGTCAACTGTCGCTAGAATTATTCCCGCGTGTGACGGTAATAGAAAAGTTCGTGAGAGGCGTGGAGTTTTATACAGAATTGATGTACTTCACGCAAGTATGGTGTGTCCTAGAAACGGGGTTTTATTCTATGAATCAGGACACGAAGATGGGGGAGTTCTTAATAATGCAAATCTCTTTTTAACCATTATATTTTTGCCAGTGTAATAGGTGAATCGTAACTTCTTGAATCGTTCAAGAAAAAGAGTCAGTAAGATTGCTGTTCAAATACAAATGTCCAAATTTTTTACACTATTTACAAATATGGGCTTTTACAAAAGTTGCATTCTAAGGCAAAATTCAAAAGAATTCAAATTAATGTTCAAATCGTGAACATTGACAGAATTACATGAACGTATCAACTTAATTTTCTTCTTAAAGTTATTCAATACGTTGCGAATAATATTCATTATATTATCAGCGACATTTTTGTGTAAGTGAGAGAAAGGGAGAGAGCGAGAGCCACGGAAATAATTCTGTCATACTGACGCATGGATGAAAATGAGAGATCGCGCTCGCTTTTATATTTGTGAAATTACTTGATTTCTAGGGTCTTGATGTATGAGCTGATCACAAATTTGAAAATGAAAGAATTATATCCGATGGTTACATTGATCATACGTTTCAGCACATTACGACGAACAAGACGGAGCACAATAGATAAATTCTTGACACTATTCTCATGGGGTTCTATTTGCAATCGGAAACATACGCGTGTAGTTTCTAAATGGATGATCACAAATAATTCATGCTAAAGGTGATGTTTTATTTATCATTCTAAGATCGATACACGGCCATAAAACAGACAAGTCAACAATAAAATACGACATGGTTTCATCATGTTACACGGAGAATAGTTTCTTGTATTAGTGGCAGGCTACCTCATTATTTGAACAGACCATAAATTCAATTGTACTTTCCAAGTTATTACAGTTATAACGTATTGCTTGGATTGGGTAGAAGCGGGCAACATTCATTCCATTTACTCACGATACAAACTGACTTGTTTAAAAAAATTCACGCGCAGAAAAAATGAATCTGTTTTCATCAATTCCATATCAATCTGACTCTCATAAGACCCCCCTATAGACAGCAGTAGGTTAGCCTATTCAGGAGAGGACAGGATTACTGATCGATAGGTCTTGGATCGAGACCCGAGCGAAGCAAATGTTTCTCCGTGGTAATTTTAAAGAAAGAGCTGCATTCATGAATACTTTCCAATTATATCATCCGTTCCATCCATGAGTCACACAATATTAAAGTAGGAAGTCATAATATTGTTACTTAAGACACAAGGGACGAACATGTCGGTTACTCTGATTCCCTGGTTAGGTCGACTGCCGCAAAACAGAACTGAAATACCCTTGACAAAAGACTACAAAACTACAAAATACACAATCCAAAACGAATTCCTAATTTAGTGACAGAAGCATTCTGATCGTACAGTTATAAAACCCTTGTTGAAGATTGTTTATACATGAAATTGTCTTTTTTTCATTGTTTGCTATTTTGTTTGTTTCCGAAAATAATGGTTTCCGGTCATCGTCTTCCTTACAGAGATTGTCACTTTGGTAATCATTAAATCTTAGTTTTCACTCTAGGGTATCTCCGTTTGACATTAATTGTAAGTGACTTCATTAAAGTTCTGACGTCAGAAAACAGATTTAAAGACGTGTAAACCCTGTTGGAAAAATTCAAGGTTCCTGTGAAAGTTGTTCCCCCACAATTCTTACTTAATTCGTTCATGACGTACTATTCAAGCTGTAATTACATCGTTTGTCGTGTCCAGACGTCTAAACATACTAGTACATACATCTTCAAACTGTAGACCATTTTTAAACTTGTTAGCAGAGAAACAACGAAACTCATTCACAAATTTAGCCCTCAGCAGCCATTACAATGATTTAGCAACAATGTAACAGCTCCCTGAGGGATTCCTTGTTGCCAAGGAATACAGTAGAATTTCTTTTTGGATCTACGTTACGTACTACACTTAGTTATTTATTCCCCTGATATCGACAGTATTTAGATACCTACTTCTTTCAACAAATGCATTAGCTCCTGTAGTTACAGGATGAATGTTAGACAACGAAGAATTTGGGAGTAATAAATCGTTTAATAGTTTGAGAAGTGGTTTAGAAATGCTAAATAGAATATACTGGTGATAATTTAGACTGACTTAAACTTACTGAAAATTAAATAAATTCCTTCAAAGCGTCAACGTTATGGTGAAGTATGCCACTTATTCTGTACAATGCTTGCTTTGAGACAGCGACATTGAAATTAACTGCAAGAGATTGCTCTGTAAAGTTGACGAGTTGTTTGGAGATATTGTGGTGTTACTTCTACTTTTCTCACACATGCTGTTCCGCTGATACGTGGCACGTACAGTAGTTGTATTTAACGTCGTTGTATTAATTGAAAGCCTGAGTGGTGATTGAAGTTTTTTTAAGTAAAAATGGGTGTTAATTGCTTGTGAAAACCTCCACTGATTTTCAAATAGTGTAGGGTTGAACTTTTCTCTAAATTTTCTTGATCTCTGTTTTCTCCTACGGGAGGTGAATCTAATACAAGTAGATGAATTAAGACAAACGACACTTCACAAGCCACAACAAAAGACCTTGAAAAATGGCAAGGTAAACAAAAAGAGGTAGAATGAGCCAATATAAGCTATATAATTTTCGATAAAACAATTCTGACTCGTACTTTTCTTTGAGAGACATTTTACCGGAATTTGACCTTTCTCTGAAGAAGTTAATCCTTGATAGTAAGGTGCTTGAACTGTTTGCACTTCTAAAAAAAAAACATGATATGTATGACGATGCAGGCAATGCACTAGTAGAAAATGTTTCAGAATAAAATTTAAATGAGTTTATAATTACAAAAAAGACGGATCGTGTGTACTCGCTGTACTGTGCCCACAGATTTGGTTCTAGATTATTTACAAAAATCTCCTTAATTCCGTATATTTGTACCGATAAAGAAATTACTGAAGATTTCGCGAACAACTTCAATGCGGGAATGGATAAATCCCGTTCCTATGCCGGTCACGATTGTGGACGATATCAAGGCGTTATCAATTTCTTAGTTCTTGAGTTAATTCATTAACTATGCCGATTAAACATTGGTTGTAGAATGACTCGGTGATTGAACTGAGAGATCGATTCAAGGCTGTAGGATAGAAATTCTGAGAATTCACAAACGTTGTACCAGTGAAACAAATACTGGCTCAACGAATATTCGTTATATATGTCCTGTGTTACACATGTCCTCAAACTTCGACTGATCCTAACATACGTATTAATTTGTGGCCTACTCTTTACGAACATACTCATTTTTAAACAATCCATTCCGTGCTGACGGGGCTTTAGACAAAACATTTGGTACGTACGGAACACCAGACTTAAGCATATACGATTCATCATTTAGATTACCAGTAACCTTCACCTTCAAACTGGCCTTCTAGTACATGTACAGTCAAACCTGTGAACGATGGCCATCTTTGAGAAAGACATAATGTGACCTTTATTGATTGATGGCCTTTATTTGGAGATCAGTTCTAAATAATCAGTGACGGATTTTCAAAGAAAGGCCGTAATTTACAGCGTGGTCTTTAATCAGAGCGGCCACAAACAGAGGTTTGAGTGTACATACTTTTTAGTACTGATAATAAGGTTATTGGATTATTTTCTTTGAAGACAAGGACACTAATAATATACCAAGTGGCTTAATATTGACAATGTATGTATTGTTTTTTTAACAGAGATGACCGCTGTCAAGAATTAAACACCCAACAAGTGGAATGTCTTGTCAGTGTTTTCAATATCTCAGTCTGCACAGTGATCATTTCGAATGCACTTCATTCTAACCATGTGCTTGTTTTCTACAAAGTAATGATTCCACGGGGAGAGAATCATTCGCTCTAATTTGATAAGCTATAATCTCTCCTAGAGGAAACATTGTGCTATTATCAAAATATCACTAGGGAGAAATAACATCTTTTGTATCACATACTTATTTCGGAGAACAAAACAAGGAGCGATGTTTTTCGTATTGCGTCTGTATTTGATACAAAACAGCCTGTGAAATGAAAAAAAGAAATGATTTATTTTTTAATCACTTATGTTGCTTTGGTGCGTTTTTCTTTCAACGTACACATTTCCTTTTAAGCAAAACACCACATGCACCAATCAAGAACAATTCGTTTCGTTCATTTTGCTCCATTTCGTTCCATTTCATTCCTATTTCTAGGAACTCGTCACATCGTAACAACCATGAGAGATATTTTCTTGTTACTAAGTCAGGTCTCTATGAGATGTTTACCAACAAATTATTGCATCCATCAGGTCCCATCAAACTTTCCCAGGGATAGTTACGTCTGTAACAGACTCGATCGATTGCAATCAACCTTATGGGTACCAGTCACAGTGAACGACACATACTGCAATACACAATAATCTTCTAACGCTGTTTCCATTAACTGTAGTAATACACTCTATGAACTAGACTTTAGGATGATGGTTAGGCAGAGGAACTAGAGTCTCTCCATTTTTTCTGCTTATAGTTGTTTTAATTCAGCACTTACGACCATATTTTATTGATGGACATTTTGAAGGCAAATGTACGTGAAACTTTAATAAAATACTTGACCGACCAAAACAGGAAACATTAAAATTCAATATTATGTTTGAAAGTGACAAAATACACGGTTATACATGACACACACTGAAGCTCACCTATCCAATCCACTTGCCGAATTTGGTAACAAAACTAAACCGTGAAAACAATGTGCTGACCAACTTATTATCGTTATACTGCTTGAACAATCTTACGTTAATGACTTGTAATGAACAAAAATCTAAACAAACGATTAATAGGCAATTAGCAATTTTGTGCAATAAATCTATGATTGACCATCAAGTTATATCGACAGAATTGGACGTTTTTCATATCATGATAGGATACCCTCAACTCTATTTACTGAGCTTGTCTGTTTTACCTACTATATCCATTTTGTATTGCCGTCTCAGAGGAAGACTGAAGACGCGGTGATACGTTTTTACGAAAACTGATTCGTCCCACGACGCTGCGAGAGAAATTCCAAAGCGAAATCTAGTATTCATTCGAAACACTTCTTACAAATAGGGAACTAATTGCCCGCTCCTCTGGGAGTGACTTTAGAGCCAAAGCAATTCATTCATTCTCCTACGGGACTTTAATGGATAGACCTAAATGAAGTCTGTATTCAGATGAAATATTTCCAGATTATTGACTCGTATTTAGTTCAAATGAGGCTCATTAATATGTTCTTACTTACGACTGTCGTAATATCTACTTCCGTCCAGTACGGTACGCACCTCCATCAAGGGAGAGTTTCCGCGTGGTGGCATTCGTAAGCACAAATTCATATCCGCGGATTTCTTCGTGAGCGTAATACAAAAGCGCTTTATGGGGTGTTTAAGCTCCGACATTGTGTATCAAAAGCATTGATCGAGGGTTAAATCAAATAGATTGGATTCAATTAGGAAAGAAGACTCACTTAAACAAGAATTTTCTCCAAACGAAGATTCATTTAATATGGTTCTTCTCCCCAGAAAGTGTTACAGTCAAGAACGGCATCTGTATATTACGGCATTTTATAATTTTCGTCAGTTGTTACAAATTTAATATATTGGGCAATTTGATCGAAAAGTGAAATTTGACGAAAGACAATTTATTCTTTGAATTGTATCAGCGAGTAAAATTAGTTCTACATTTTCGAACCAATCATGCTTTATGATATGAAAAATATTTAAAAAGCCATAGATGAAGCATGAAATAGGTTTAATAAATAGACCGTGCTGATTGAGTTCTACCGACGTGTCAGAGTACAGTATTTTGGGAATTCAACAGTACATATTAAAATATAAATGGTTGAGAATTCTAAAACAGTATTCAATTTTCTGTTCTTTCTTTGAAATTACTAAGAAATGCATTGAAACATAATTAAGGGATGACACAGCGACCCTAAAATCCTGCAAGAAACTTTTCAACACCAATACAGCAGTCTGTCGCTTTTTGATCAGGTTTCTCAATTGAGATTAATTCCGACAATTACGCATGCGCGAGGGAAACTTTTAAAATTAGTTTTTCCTAATTGTTTCGAAAAGTTAATTACATGCAATTGTTGGAAAGGGAAATGAGTACCATTAATCCTAGTTCAGTCGGTTGCCGTTTCGCACCGTGATACTTTCGTCCCAGATAGTAAAATATCACGACTTGCGCACGAAACTACTCATAAATCGGTCGTCAACTTTGAATTCAATTTAGACACTGATTGTATGTAAACTTTCATTATTACAATCATAAAATTTCCCCGAAATTGTCTACGTTTTCTCGTCGACTCCTGTTTAACTTCTGATAGTGATGCTGGACCCTGAGTAAGAATCGAATTAAATCCTCGCAAACTCATTTCCATATAACTTATTAGCAAAATACAGCAAATCCAGATTATGTAGAAATATATGACAATATTACGATTTTTCAAAAAATGGCTATGTTTATTTATGTTATCTTATGTCTGCTTCATGTCGGCGAATTTGATATCGTCGGAAATAAATTTCACGTGCAACTGTCTGTGTACAAGTATTGATTAGTATAAGTACAGTGTCAATAATGAGTTATTTAAAAATAGTCCGTTTCTTATTTCACAATATTAAATACAAGCGACGGGCTATTAAAACTTTTGTTTAATTCCATTAATTTTGCATTTTTATGAACCATCAGTTATTCATTGTCCTTTACAATGTGAACATTACTTTTCTGAAACGCTTGAATACCGAAAGTCAACGATATAAAATAAAACCACACTTAATTTCCCAATCTAGTCTCCGCGGCTGCTTGAAACTTATATACCAGAATTTGCGTGGAATTTGAAACCGAATCGTTTTTAATTATTCAAGCTTTGTCAACAGAATTATCGGTCCATCTTTTTCTATTATTCAAAGGATTCAGTCATTCAGCTTCGTACATAACGCTTTTACCATTAGTGATTCCAGGCTTGTCACGATTAATCAATAATTCTAGAACCAGCGTCTACTAAATATACATAATTATGTTCTATGTTCATCTTCCCTCTGATGAAAATTTAGTCAACAAGTTTTATACTTCTTTACAGTAGCTTTTAGCTCATTTTTGTCCCCCTAACTGCAGCGAAGGCGTCGCAAGTTCAAAGTAAATTTATTTAAAAGGCTCCCTGCGGGGTTCCTAATACATTCTGCGGAAGATTTCTCTGCTTTAAATTGTTGTCACTAATCTCCATTCATTTTTCTAGAAATTCCCCAAAGTGCTTGAGAATACCTGATAACACTGCCGTATAAACTGAAGATGATTGTGTAGATTGTCCCAAAGGGGTCTACTATATTGTGTAAACTGTTGACTTTATTTGTTTCCAACTTGTTATAGGTTGGTTGTTTAAGACATCGTGGAATCCTGGGGGAGACTTAATATTAAGAGCATTTATGTCGTGTTTGTTTGCATTGTCAGTTAATGATTCGTCGCTAATTCACGTCCCAAAGGATCCGCGTTGTTGAATAGAGACGGAAAAAGAGGAGAAGATATTCAGTAATAATTTATATTTTGTTTATATTCTTGTCATTCGATGTTTGCTTCTAAATGATGGCGGTTTTAATTTTGAACCCGAGGGATACCGTGATTTTATCGAGATAAACTGATCAGACGTGGATGCTTTCGACAAATTGAGCCGATAACACATTTGTCGAATGAAAGGGCAATCGACTGAGTGTTATATTCGCAAGTTCAATTCCCAGTTGGGTTTATGTAACGCAGTAGTATCGTTGGCAAATACGTTGAATGATGTTATTTCATGTTTACGTTCTAGCTCAGTTGTTACCACGAAAGAGCAACAATCAAGGCTTTATTCCTAATTAACCATGTAGCTTAGTGTCAGATGGAGTAATTTGACAGTAATTTTTACCAAGAATTTAGGTCTGATGTACAAATTGGGAGTACAAAGCCTCAATGTTTATGTGAAAACGAGAGTAAGGTCCATCCGTTGATAGATGAAAACGGACCAATCTATATTTATTTGTAAAAGTTCAAAGGGATTAATTTGATTAAGTGGTAATTATTGGGATTAAGTAATTCAAGCAATTTCAAATGAGCAAGGAAAGAACATTATACCTACATCGAGGAACAGATGTCGGTGTAAAACCATTTATTGTTTCCATATAGGGTTAATAAACAAACATGGGCGGTCTTGTATTAAAATCAAACTCAATATAAAATTAACAGCCTAACCAGATAAAGACGTATACATGCTAGCATGATTCAAGGCAGTGACAAATTACCAAATGCCACCACGAAGTACCCTATCTCAGATTCCATATGATTCTAGTGCCTCATGCGTCACATTTATACTGATATATATTGCCTGTTGAGAATCTCTCACGACTCGCAGACCATTGAAAAGCTTCGTGTAATATACATAATTAATAAGAAACACAGAATAATTTGATTATCACAAGTTTTTTATGCACATTGCTACCAACCATCGATGGCTACCTCTTTGATCATGTAAAACACGGATAAATTTATAATTACTACCTTGGGGCGGGCAATTAGTAGCTTTTCCATTCGTTCAAGGCACGGAATTCGTATTTTGTAATGCATGAATGAAACACATATTTTATTTACAGCTATGTATTCTTAATATAGCTACTAGTGTCGTGAATTTGAGTTTCATTTCAATATTTATGCGCATACATTTTATCACAATCACTTGATTACATGATTACTTCTCATCTTTTTGGCATATGTGAAAAAAGGCTACTTTTGGTTGGTGGGGTATTTGGGTATCACGGTGGTATTTTGGGGTATCACGGCGGTATTTGGGGGTATCTCGGTGATACATGTGGTGTTGTCTCTGTTTGATAAGTGAGTCCCTTCTTCTCTGCTTCACTCTACAGTGATTTTGCAATGTTTAAGCACCAGTTCTTGTATTTTACATACAGGTAAGAAAATGATTAATAAAAATACAGAATATTCCACATTCCCTAAAATACTACCCTCACCACAGCCTAACACAAGGACCATACAAAAAATGAGGACAAAATACCTATTTGAAGCAATTTCATATTCACATGAAATCGCTCATATGATATGATATGCAAATTTGTTTGACCATAACTTGACAAGGAAAATACATGAACAGACTTACTTCATACACATACAACTAAATTCATAGAACTCAGAATGTTTGTAATTTAATCATCAAAACACAGCATGTAAAAATCGCGTGTTTGTGCTTTTATATAAATAAAGAACCGACTTTATTGTAGAGGCGGACGTTCACAGGGGCTTCGAAAAAAAATAATATGAAAATGAGTGGACTCTACCTCACATGTCTGTGAATGTTCGTTACCTGAAACTAACAGACTTCTTATCTGATTTAACTTCGTGAAACAAATAACACAAGGTCCCATTAGAGTGATGATGCTGATTTGATTATCAAGCAATATCTTCATAGTAAATTATTCAAAATAAAAGTACTTCTTTCCGTGTGCATGGCTTCAAATTTATGGAGAATTCACCCATCTGATTGCGTCGGATTATTTACTTCATCGTTAATTAGACTAAGTAAACTTGTGTTACCGGTAGAATATGAATCCTCCGGGAGACCTCTACAAAATGTTTTAAATAAATACCTAATAGCGAGTGTGTTTATGCACGCCCGATCGTGGTAAACACGCATTTTCGTTTGGGTACTCAACTACTGTTTCTTAGCTCCGTTTTTTCGACTAGACGGTATGTTTTTTTCCAAAGCTCTGCAAAAGTGGCCGTTCAATATACGAACACGCGCATGACCAAATTACATTATGATGTTATAAATCTTTGCTGAAAGTAGAGTTTTATGCAAATTTCGCTTGCCTTCAATGACTGCATTATGCATCAGTAATTTATTTGCTAAACTTGACTTTCAAAGTATTCTTAACCCACATGTTACTTAATGAATAATTTAATATCATAATTTAAAGAAATTTTACCCGTCACTTTTTCAAGGTACATGAAATAAAGTTAAAGTACACATACTATACTGGCCTCAGGTTTTACATCTTGCATGAACTGATAATATACAAGTGTCAGTTGTGGTTTATAATCATTTTTCCCACTTTGTATGCGGCTTCCATCGCAGTTGTCCATTCTTCCATGTGACAGATATCTAGCATGAAGTCTATATTATGATTGTTGATTATTTCAACGACTTCTTTGTTCTTCCTTGCAGATTCTTCCTCAAGTTCTTCATGAAATGCAATCAAAATTGTCTGAAAAATGCAGGGAATCCTCGTGATATGAGGCGATTTCAGGTAATTACATACACGTATATATATACATAATAATAATAACAGAGAGGGGGGGGAGAGGATACAGTACAACCTCTCTAATCCGAACCTTTCCAATCCGAAATCCCTTCTAAACCGAACACGTCAGCTGGTCCCGATTTTTTTACTGTGTATTTAATGCTACAAAACCTGTGTAATCCGGAACCTCTGTATTTCTGAAAATCTCTCTAATCCGAACATTTTTGTCTGTCCGAACAAGTTCGGATTAGAAAAGTTCTACTGTATTATGTTAGTGCTTTATTCATTTATATATTTATTTTATTTATTTATTTATTTATTTATTTATTTATTAATATATTTATTCATTTATTTGAATAATCAGGCGAGTTAGAGAACAGTTTAACCAGTTAGGTTTGCCTTCTTTTGGGAAAAATTAGTCCGTCAAGTGGTGACCTAATGAAGTAAGAGTTTGTCGGGTAACGGAGTTCATTTCTGTAGAATCAGTTAGTAGTGTGATAAATAAAGACCTTACTGTACAGCCATTGTCTGAAAAAAAAACAGTCAGAAATCTTCTTTATGTTTTAAATTTAAGAAAATGTGTATTTAGACCTGCCTTAAAGCCTTTTTGTCTCAGGTCGTTTTCTTAAAATTAAACTGTGGCACATCCAATCAGACGCGTGAATTTGAGACTGTTTTCAAAACTAGGTGCAATAACCCCCGCCACACTGGCGAATGTTTCGTGGTAGTTAATTTGTTAAAACACTCGTTTTGTTTAAAGGGCAATATCAAAATTACAATACCACAATTTCAAACTTTATTATGCTTCCAAGTGTTAACTAATTATGGAATTAGAGAGAACGTGAAAAGTAATTGGAGCTTTTTTTACATCGTGATTTATATTTTGTTTATACAAATACAAACGTGCATCAAACATCTCAATGTGAAAACTGTCGGCTAAATCTATAAAATAGCGAAGTATTTGCAAGTTGTAATAAGTCCAGTTTTTTATGTTCTTTTTATGTTGTTGCAGGTTTCTGTCAGCACAACAGTGACGGTGGACGGCCCTTTATTGTCCGTCTCGGACAACATGTTTGTGCATAATAACTCAAAACATGGCCGCCGAGCGCGTCGACTCGATCCTACAGAAGGAGGTATGGAAAATGTTCACTTTAACCATTATCTTGATATTTTTCTCTCTTCGGAATCAAATGTTGTCTGTGCAATTCAATTAAAGAATAAAATATTCATGTATAGCTACATCCAAAGCTTTTAAGCTGCTATTTAGTATTTTTTGTAAACATTGTTAACTGGCCCGGAATACAAACAATCTTCGATCATCGATAAAACGCCATCTAGTGAGCGAGGCCCTACTGATTTACAAGATAAATATTTAATTACACTGTTCGATAATTTCAATAATATTTGATACGCGATGCACAGGTTTCTGATTACAGAAGAAGGTCAATTCGTTAACAAAATCATAACATTGCCAATACGTTCGATAAAAATATCTTTTCTCTAATTTCTGATCTTTGGCTTTTAAAGTGATTGGTGGGGGCTTTTAAGAAGCTCTCCAAAAAACCGGAGTATCAAAACATCGGTAATTTAGTTATCGGCCTCTTGACTTTTAATCAATAACAGAACATCCTAATAACGGGAGATGTTAAATAATGAGGGTTTATTAAAGAAACCAGCGAAGCATGCTATTGGCGTAAATTGTCAACCTGTATTGCACATCTGTTATCGGTTGCTTTTAAGGCTACACTATAAAAAAAAGTTTTCTTTTTTCAGTTCTCTGCATATCTTGTGCTTTTTAAGCGTAAAACTTTTTTCGACAAAGAAAGAATTATTTTTTTCAAAATACAAACTGTTATTAAACGATATAGACGAAGCTTCGTTGCAATGGCTAACAATGTTTTGTTAAGTTTACTTTAAAACTAAAAGCCAAAAAAATATAAATGACCAAATAATCTAATTAGACTTACAAAATGAATGAATCGTAAATGAAGATCACTGTATTTCAACAATTGTATACTTGGTTACAAGAAATTATAAAGTATTTAAACGTTTAAATGACTCAAAATGAGTTTTTTTTCATTGTCTATTCTCGTTTATTTTCTGAACAATTTTCATACTTTTCTGAGTTGCCTTTTTGTTTTTGAATTACTGAGTTTTATCAACTATACAAATAATGTCACTAGAATACGCTTGAAAAATATGAACTAACATTACATTTTATAAAAATATTTCCCTAAAAATCAAAAACCAAATATTCTTTTCTCTGCCTCATTATTCTTCGATTTCATCAAGCTTGCCATCTGTACGGCGTTAAATTTTACCATTGACGTCCTTTCAATGCTGATTCTCTGTGATCCCTTTCCATAGCGTAACTTTCCGATTTGAGACCTTTTTAATTATTAGCTTATTATTTATTAATTAGAGCGAGTTTCAAGCCTGTTTTATCGAGATATCTAAAAACGACGTAAAATCGGACACAGACGCCGGTTATATATTTTATGCATAAACGTAGAAATCCTACCAGTGATAAATGTGAAAATGAAGACTTTGATGCAAAATTAAGTGCGCTAAATGGATAATCATTAGTGGTGTTGCATAACCAGTTCCTTCCTACATTTAAATTCTTGACATGCAACAAAAGAAATTAAAAGAAAATTCTCTATTCATGGAACTTTTGCTATTATGAATCTTACAGCATGCATTGTTTTTATTGCGTAAAAGTCAAGAAGAAAAGGAGAAATGATACATGCTTTTGCAATTCAAAAATAAATATAAATGGCATTTACATTGTGAAGTCAATATGTTGCATATTGTTCGAGAAGTATGTTATATAATTCTATCACTTCTATTGCTTATTTTGTTTTCTTCATCAAACTATCAGCACAATGTTTAAGATCGTCTTGGCCAAAACTTCACCTTGCAACAGCCACTTCTAAGTTATTGATGGAAATAATTGCCTTCATGTCCTAATTCATCCTAGCAGTATCCTGACAATAAAACGGTGAAAGGTCACATAAAACAATTGGTTAATATATTTCTGAACGAGGCTAATAGAAGGAGAGTTTTAGACGAATGCATGAACAAAAGCAGGGAATATAGAACTCACGCAGTGTGAATTCTGAATTTGAATTTAAATTGGAAATTTCGACATTGCAAAGAGACGAAATATTTTATTACATGAATTATTTCGTGGCGCCAATGATTGTATTTCGCTATGTCCATCATTTTCGAAACAAACAATTTTATTTATAAATTACGGAATGTGCCAATTTCTATTATAAATATATTTTATCACTTACATGTGTAAATGTTTCTGTTTTATCATTCTAGCTATCATAATTCATTCAACATTTTTACTGCAAAAAATCTAATCATTTAGAATTTGTCATCAGGTAAATAGACCCGAGAAGGCCAATATTACGTGATAGGCCATAGATTTATTTTTGAGTCCATTTTCAAGCATATCCAATCAGATGCATGAATGTTAAGACTGATTTTATAATCCTCATGTCCAGATGTACTACAAAGAGAGACACATTCCGCCATGCTTTACGCATATTTAACGCATCATCGTATCATTTTCATCTGCACTTAGCATAGTGACGATTCAGGCAATGAGAACTAAAAGTGATTACTTGGCCTCATATAATGAATGAG
The DNA here is from genome assembly GCA_008271625.1 of Lutraria rhynchaena. Lineage (NCBI taxonomy): Eukaryota > Metazoa > Mollusca > Bivalvia > Venerida > Mactridae > Lutraria > Lutraria rhynchaena. The sequence goes on along the minus strand of VIBL01000019.1, from coordinate 1,229,243 downwards.
CGTTTGCACGACAAAGATCTAATGCCTTGATACCCCCTCAGAAACAATCTGGTCACAGCGAGAGTTTTAACGGCAATCCATCTGGCGTATTAATATACCATCTGGGAAGGATGCTAGTTTACGGACTATTTTTATTTACAAGAGTCCAGTTCATTTTGAAGTGCTGACTTTCTATGAAATCTGGATTCCATCGCAATGGCAAATATTTGAACATGATCATGTATCAATAATTTAGCAAATATAAACATTAAAACCTGATTTTTGTCTTGTTACCAGTTGCCCATTATCGATTGCACTCTGTCAGTTTTGATCGCTTGATTCGAAAACAGACATTGACCTTCTAAGTAAACCTGACACAAGCGACGTTTTCATATCATAAGTCATTTTTGTAGAGCGTTTTATTGACACAGATCAGGTAGCGGTGTGCATTAACTAGTACTGTTATCTGATTGGTTCGTTCATTAAATATCAAATATTCCATACTCAACTACACTAGTAACAGTCTGATGAAAATTCTCGCGTTTCAAACAAACTTTGCTGTTTAATATAAAAAGTAAATGATACGAAATCACTCTGTTTAACTATTTGAATTCAAAATCAGGTTAATAAACATAATTATTATCATTGACGATTATATCATAGAAGTATTTGTCATCCATTACCTTAGTATTTTCAGAACTAACAAAATGAAATTATAAAATAAGCCATCATACTTTATTTGTAACGTTTTAGTGAAATAAAAATGGGAACTCGGAATGTCCTTTGAACGAGGAATTCACCATATTGTGTATATAAACTTATCAATACGAAGATAAAAATCTCACTAATGTTACTTATGTCGTCGAATAGCAAAACATGCTCATTATGTTTATTCAAATAAATCGCACGAAAAAAATCTCACTGATTTACACTAAAATAAAAGCATTCAAATTTTATTGCTAAATCAATACAACATGTCGATTGTTTCCCCATGAAATAATCATTAAGATGTACACATATTGTGTATACAATATATAATGTTTAGTATGTGCCTCAGAAAAGACAAATGAAAAATTCGCAGACAGATTATTGCTTCTTCAATTTAAGCGGACAATTTATGATTTCATGGATACAGTAAAAGAGTTCATACATGTTAGAACAAAGCAATATTGCTCATTGATAGCAGTTACGTAATCTCTCTGTCTCAAGGCTACAAAACAGTTTGTGGTCCAGTCTAAGATTTCAGCTTTGTTATTGGTTAATTTCAAGACTGAGGTCAGGAACGACCAATCAGGTGTCGGAGTTGTTAGACTGGTTGCCGAACAAAATTTGTTTAGCCAAGACCCTTTATCTTGAGTTAGTGGCATTCATATAATGCACTGTGCTTGTTATTATAGAATACTTTTTAAAAGGGGCTTTTCAATATTGTGATATCGGCATTCGTCCAAATTTTCACTATTTATTCAGCACTATCCCTTTCTCTGTAGATTACTTGGCCGATCCCTATTTAGGGACCCATGGAAAGTACCTCAGGGGACAATTTTCGTTTTGTAAGTAAACATATAAATATGTCACGTGTTTAATAACTAACCGGAAGCATGCTCATATTTGGTCTGTAAACATTTATGTTTTATGGTGATTCAATGTTTAACAAACAGTAGTCGAGTACCCAGCATGTAACTGTAGACAAATATCAAAACTTATCTTACTGTAAAACTAGACATGTACACAACTTGATTGGAAATGGAAATAATCGGTATGGCTTACTTACAAATCAATGTAAAGTCTGAAAGTCTTGGGATTACTTAAATAAGATCCATGTTTTCATACAATAAAGCCGAATTTCTAAGTAAATTACATGAAAATTAATTAAAGTCAGACGAAGCAAAAAAATGAGGCTCGTTGTCGTTAAGATGGTGTCTTGTGACGTCATATTATGAAATAATGACGTCATGCATATGACGTCAGAAGCGGGAGAGTTCATACTGTTTCAATGTATTACAATAGTATGTCATGGGATTGGACATAGCATTCTCATAGAATGTTATACATTCATCATCATCCCCTGTTATATGTACAACCACTGGAGAAAATAATCTAGTTTTACAGTATATAATTTCATAAATGTGAAACGAAGAATTTAAGTACGACAAAAGTAACAGAATATAGAGCTGACGTATTTTCCATGGGTCATAATTATATTTATTAAGTTTTTTTTTATATCAAAACTAGATTCTATTTCGCACTTTTATATTTTGTTTCTTTTGTCGCAAAACACTGTTTGTATTTTTGTCACTGCATGTTTTGTTCTTTTATTCGCATGTTTTACATCTCTGTAATTAGACATTGTCAATATTCTTGTATTGTTACCTAGGGTTTAGGTCTTCAATTAAGCCTGATGATCCATTGTTTAATAAGAAAACCAGAATGTGACGAAAAAAATGGAACTGCTTAAGCCACCGTGACTTTATTAGCTACCAATTGAAGAATATAACTTACTTCTTTGCAAATTTTATATTTTCTGTAGATAAATGTTACAACTACATTAATCTTATTCGCGTGGATCTATTTTTTAAGTAAACTTACATCCGGGTATGTTGAAAGTGAAGCATTGCTATAACATAAGCAGACGAGAGGTCAAGTTATCAATCTTTTTTACTTAAAATACGGGTCATTATTTAAGTCATTGTAGAATTATATATATTTTGTGGTGAAAACGTTTCTATTTTTAGCAAACATCATGCTATGTTATAGGTTTACTGTGAATATTTACCTGCAGTTTGTTATGTTTACATTTTTTGTTTCTATTTTTAGCAACACCTTGTATCAAAGCAATATGTCCGAGTGAAGGTTGGACAACCGGTGGTACAACAGTCATTATAATCGGTGACAATTTCTTCGATGGATTACAAATCGTGTTTGGTACCATGCTAGTTTGGAGTGAGGTTAGTATTCTTGTTTTATATTCACTGTTATCGTCTGCTGTTCAAGGGTGGTCTGAGAACTGGTGCTAAATGTTTCAAACTCAATAAATATCAATTACATGCAGTTGAATATCATGACACGCAAACAGTTTCAAGTTGTGATTTCAACCATTTTAGAATTTTCTGTCCGTTGGGAGGCCAAAGAGCTTGAACAAAACGCGCAGAAACCTTAAGTCTGGGTCATCTTAACACCTTACACATAAAATCGTTCTCAAAACACTACATTGAAAGAGACCAACTTTTCTACGCGGAAAATATTCGTCTTTTTCGGTTGAAGTACAGTGAATTCGAACGCTATCCAAATAATGTCATTTCGTCTGACGATGCTGAAACGAACACATTGCTGTACAGACATTTATCAGACCGCCAACCGTGCTGTATCTAGTAACAAGTAATTTATTACACGATATCAATTCATTTCTGTTAAAAGAGTTATCAAATCAAATAATAAACCACATTCCGGAAAAAAACAGCGTATGGAATTATTTCCATGTTCAGACAATCCTTTGCCTTCAACGTGATACGTTTCAATATGTTGTATTACACGAATAACGGCGTGATCACCGATGATGAATGACGTACGCTTGTGGACAACGAAGAAAAAAGTATAATCAGTCTTTAAACAAAGTCATTCTGTTATTTTCGACTTCATAATAGAGATTACTTTAGCATCAATTTTCAGTTTATCGGATAAAAGATTTCTCAATATTCTACAGTATTCAATGTGGAAGTGGATGCCTCTCGTACGGAGACTTCATTTCACTTGGATTAGTGTGTCTTAATATACACATACATTCATAAAGTCTGTTCCATATGGAATCCTATAGCGTCCGCATTAAATTTCGCTGGTACCACGCGAAAATTATCCTTTTAACGGCAATAATCATCGCCTGATGGGTTCGGGTTAGAGTTAGGGCAGGTATAAGTGTCTCTGGTTTCTAAATCAGGCGATAATTATCGCCCTTAAAACGATAATCATCGCGTGGTACCAGCGAAATTTAATGTGAACGTTATAGGATTTCGTAGTTCCACCATGATGTTTATGAATGAGTGATACAAATGTATGTGGTACATAAATATTATGTCAATGAAATCAAAGAAATAATTTGTTGAAGGCTTCGGAGTATATTTCGGTTGCGTATTTAGAGGATAGTACGGTAAAGTGTGTTGAAACCCGAGTCTCAGTGGAACCCTGTTGTACATTATCGAGTCCTTTAAGTGATTTTTCTTTTTGAAAATGATTATTTGGCTGAACTACCTACCAAATATGCCTGTTTGTCTCATTAGTTGTAGATACAAAATTCTTTGAAATCACCGACCGATAAATATTATCTAAGGATTAAAAGTACATAGGTCACATCGATAAAATCGTTATGTAGATTCGCTGGTTTCATTGACCTCATTAATGCCACAAAACACTACTTGATACGAAATCCATGACAAAAATGCATCACTGCATTTGATAAACTTGGAAGAGATTTGAATTATTTTCATTCATTATTTTTCCAATTGATACTTCTTATATATCGCCGGACGAATGCGTTAATGGTGACTGAAGTCTGCCATAGAATAGATTTCTTGTAACTAAAATAAGTAATAAACTAAATAACAAACTTTGCCACTACAAGTTTTTGAAATCTGAAGTATTGCCTTTTCCAAACCACTGAAGCATAAAAATCTTATTTTTTCATACAATTCATTTTAATATTAAGCAAGAACATGATTTTTGAACGATTTACCGTTGTTCAACAATTAAATCTGATATGGTTGTCATAAAATTATTCAAAGTCTTTTCGAATTCCAGAATTTGCGTAACACTAGTATGTCACTGAATAATTAAAATGCGCTGTGTCAATCATGACATATTTGATTTCAATGCTATGAAATCATTAATATTTTTTCTCGTTCGAATCCGAATCGTCTCAGGTAATATAACTTGACATTTGATAACTATACCGTTCAAATCAGTACAGTGCTATATCCAATGGTCAACGGTAACAAGTGCAATGGTAGTACTATCACGATTAATTTAGATCAGACATTGTGAACATGCCTGTTCCTATGGCCAGAATACCGTGTCGTCACTAAGCTAGCTACATTTCATCTATTAATCATTAATGATTCCCGTGAATGCGTTCTCCGTTATTTGAATACCAGAGTAATTAATTTAACGTTAATGGTTTTGAAAGCGATCGGATAGGCTATTGAAAAGCCGACTAAGAAACCTAATGGAATTGCATCTGTTATTTTTTAGACTTAATCTACAGAAGTTTTGCGATTTTTACCGTACAGGATGGTAGAATTGACTATAACGCCATGTGTACAGTGACAATAATTGTTTCAACATGTTGGTTGCATGATTTATTGTGTAACACTGACAATACTCTGACTGTAACACAACTCATATTCAGTTAATTAGCTGATTAACTCGAGTGTTTTTCTACGCTGTTACATTTCTCCTCTTGGTGACACTGCTCGTGTCAAATATGACGGAATAAAACATTCGACAGCCATTGGATAGCCATGTTGTTTTTGTTTCCGTTTAAATTAACAAAGCTGTAATTTTTATTTATCTTCATCAAATACCGCGAAACTTTGGAAACCAAGTGCGCAGACCTTGGTCCGGACAGAAATAATAATAATGTTAATTGATTCTATGCCAATTTATTTCAGTTGCTGACGTCACACGCCATAAAGGTACAAACCCCGCCCAGACATATACCCGGTGTCGTGGAAGTAACACTGTCGTATAAATCAAAACAGTTTTGCAAAGGTGCACCAGGAAGATTTGTATATACATGTAAGTCACTTAAAATGCACTGTAATCAGTCAACCGTAGGTGATTCAATGTCTGGCATCTGTTTCTCATATTCTGATCTCAAAGTCTTGGAATACATTTTGGAATTGTGGACATGCTATCATCAGAAAAACACATCTACATTCTTCAACAATTTTTAGCTTCAGCAGAATTACCTAATCTTGTGGATAAGGAAAGAATCAAATGATTTGTCGAATTACAAGTTTTTTAATAAATACCTGATGAATAACAGAAAAAATAAAGAAAAAGCCAATTAAAAACAATAAGTATTTTTTATAATCTGATGCTAAATTTGAACATAAATATTGTAAATTTGTCTTTTTACAGCATTGACAGAACCAACTATAGATTATGGCTTCCAAAGATTAATGAAATTAATTCCAAGACATCCCGGAGATCCAGAGAGATTACCAAAGGTACTTCTACAATACTAATATTTATACGGTTTGTTTAAAAAATATAAATTACACGTGTATTTTAATGAGTCTTGATAAGAGGCATCAATTCATCCTATTTCAGAAAGGTCTTGATTATCGTCACTTCCTTTGGACTATAAAATGAGCTTAAAATTAACTACTAAGTACGTGACAATCTTATTTGTTCACATATCACATTACAGGTATACATAATGGTTCATTCATTATAATATTGATTTTTTTACTTTCAGGAGATTATATTAAAAAGGGCTGCAGATCTTGCAGAAGCCCTTTATAGTATGCGGAACCCTAATCAGTTATCCCTTCCCGCCCCAAGGTCCCCACCCATGAACAATGCCCCATCTATGTCAGGTTTTAACACATACTCCGGTCAGCTTGCTGTCAGTGTACAGGAGAACGGACAATGGGAAGATGGTAATTAATATATCAGCTAATTTACTAATATAGCTTTTAACGCTTCTTTAATGACTTTGTAATAATACTTTAAACAGACCAAATACGAGTGTAGCGGTTAATTATTCAACAATTAGAAGCATTACACTATCATTATTATCATATGGTTAAAGACAGCTAACTAGAATACTTTGAAGAAAACGTACAGATATTTGGCCAATTGTTTTGTACATGAGAAAAATGAATCTATAAAAAATATAATTTCCTAGCATATTTTCATACTTGTTTGTGTTGTAGGCTACAACAGAGGTCAAAGTTCAAGTGTGTCACCACGCGGGTATGGCTCAACAGGCTCAACTCCACATAGTAACGGAAGTGCTTACAGTTCTACAATGAACGGTTACCATAGCAGCACCGGTGGGCTTGGCAATATGGGTAAGTTTGACTGAAGAAGCATCGAACCAATATATTCAATTAACAGGGCAATTGCATGAATAAAAGCAATGATGCTTAGCAAGATCGCCATTTTATGACGTCACCATAGTGACGTACCGTATTAATATGCAATATTTAATTGAAATGGTTAGGCTCTATCTAATGTTCACTAGCCGACACACCAGTAATGTGTGAAAGTTCTAATAAACAAAACAAACTGTAAAACGAATTCTGTTTCCAACTTTCTGATACTCTTTAATTCAACAATTCTTCTCCCAACTCCATTTTAGCGTCAAATTCAAAACAGAAAAGTGCATTCGCTCCAGTCCGTACCGGGATGACTGGCACTGACATGGGTTTTGGATCCTCGACTGGGGGTTTTGGAATGTCTGGATTACAAGCTGGTTGGGCCCACACATTTTACAATGTACGTTTCTTTTGTGTTGGCAATAATGATTTTGTTTGTGTTGTGTGTTGCATGAAGTATTTTTGTTTCTTGTCAAGACTTGCAGTAGCATCATTGCGTTTATTCGATTTTTATTTACAACCTACATAAAAGAGGATTTTATCATAATACATTGATTGTATTTATTATGTTCATTGTGTATTTATTTTTAAGCACCAATCTAAATTTCACTGAAATTCGATGAACACTTTATAACACATTCTCATTTAATAGACATGTTTTGTTAAGTTTCATTTAATTAAAAGTATGTTGTCATTACGTGGTTTTGCATTTGTCTTTTGAAATATGTATTCATTTAAATTCATTACGAATATGACTGGAACATTCCGATGTTTACATGACTTGTGGACCACAAAACGATATTTTCAATGTGGAATGTAAATACACAATTCTACTTTGTAATTTAAGTACTTATAGGGTGTTTTTGTTAGATTAAGCCAATTCCTCGCCTTTTGTATAGTAGTGATTACACTGTTTTCGAACTGCTAATACCTAAAATTCTTCTTTTATTTCAGGAATGAGTGGCCTTGTTGGTTCTCCATTTTCGGCTATGAATCCTTTTGCTCTACAGCCTTGTAACGCACCACAACCGTATGGCAGCTCAATCGTTTCTCCAGCTAAATAGAATGAACACTATCAAGACATTTTAATAATGCATATAGTTAAGGCATTTCTATTGAATGGAGAAGAAAAAAAAACATATGTTTTCTACATGGAGTTCGGCGAAGTGAATTGAATTTGGTAGCCATTGACTTCTAGTTAAAGGAGATATGTAAGCGCTGAAAATGATAAAAAAGAACTTGAAAGGATTTTGAATGCCGGTTTTCATAGGTATATGTGCCCAGTTTCGGTACAATACAGTTATAGTGCTTGCCAAGGAGACTGATCTATTTATAGTAACATGTTCTATTTATAGTAACATGTAAATGTGTTCTATAGATAGTAACATGTAAATATGGTAATATGTAAATGTGTTCTATTTATAGCAACACCGAAAATTTGGACAATTTGGCCGTGTTGCAGTTGAAATGACAATTCCAGCTCAGATTGTTCTGTAACAAAAAGTGTTTTCAACGTAAACGTTTGAAACAATGTCTTCAAAAAATATAAGGGTAACTGGTGTTAGAAGTTCTCATACAGTGTGGTTACAACTTTTGCCAATGTAACGGTTTGTTGTATCTTTTTAAAAATACATACACACATTTTATTATACGAATACTCATGCTTAGCTACATATTGTTAAATATATCCCCGAAGATTATCTTGAAGGAACAGCTCGTTGAGCTGTCTTTTTTGCGCCAACACCGACGAATAATTAACGGACACGTTGAGGATGTATATGATTAACTTATTTGTTTTTATTTTGTTGATTTGCAGACGACACATAATCATCTCTTACTCTTTTTGTTTATACAGTTTAGTTTTTATTTGCAAGTTCTTTCTTTATTATTTTCACTAGTTACACAACGGTGCCAAATGCATTCCTGCGTATATATTTATGTATATTTTCTGTTACTTGTCAACTTTTTAACTGTCTTTTTTGGTCATTTATTTTAGTCTTTTAAAAATGAATTCATTACTGGTACAACACAAGTTTGTTTGTCGACTATTAACAGATGTTTTAGGTATGCCTTTAGCAATAGCGTTTCGGAAAAAATGCACGAATGATCATGATACAATCTACTGTAACAGAATACAGATGTTTTTGGTTGAAATAGCTTCGGTCTTAACCTACAAATTAAGATTAGAAGCCATTTTTGAATTTCTAAATAATTTAAAACTATCCGAAAAACCACTTAATGTTGGAGCGTTGATATAGTCTCAGATCATTACATTGTTTAATCAAGTTTTTTTTAATTTTAATTCAAAAGGATTTGTTTTTCATATATAATTCTTATTTTTTAGATTTTATCCTAAAATCGGCGTAAAAGTTGGTCTGCGTGGATTTTTATGTAGATTATACAATGAGAATGGTTCTGTTATATTTGTACTTTATCTGTAAGTGATTTGGGAACCGTTAGACTGTGTATGTTTTATGTTGTGATGTGGTTTCATCGTTTGAATTTAAAAAGTACAAGAGCAAGAATGAATGGGTGTTGATATATTAAGGGGATAGTACAATACTGCTCTAACTCGTTTCTTGTGTAAATTCGAATTAGTACAGTATTAAATCAAAGCTCCAATTTCTCAAAAGATCTCGGATGATACCAGAGTCACTCTTTCAAGAATGTGAAAAATTATTCATCTAGCCGACACATAGTCAATGCGGAAGTGTTCGTTTTGTTTACAAAATTTGGGCCAATGTCAATTGCGAAGCTACTTATGATAATAATGCAACCTCTCCAGAGCGGCCTCTCTTGAGCAACAACCTCACTTTAACAACAGCATGACGTTTTCCCATAGTACGATTTAACTATTAATTTGACTTCTCTAGAGCAACAACCTCTCAACAACAACATAATTTTATTTCTCCCATGGGTATTGCTGTGGAGAGGTTGCACTGTGCTAATTCATGTATTCAGAAACATATTGTCGTTAAAAGAATCTGAATTTCGGGATGAATTTATGTATGATTCAGTGACAAGTTATTCACTACAGGAAAAATCTAGTCAATGTTTTGGAAAAAACTACACAGAATGTTCCTTTTTTTCTCTTGTGGGCATCTCCCATATAAACTGTATTATGATTGAAAGCTATATGTGTGAATGAATATCTTACGTTTTTTTGAGAATGTTTTATATAGTGCAAAGGTTGTTTAGACATCTTATTGTTTATTCTATTTTATTAAATGTGTTCAGTCATAATATAAATAAAATGAGATTATTAATTTGAAACGAGTCATATTATATTGTCATGTTTCAAGGATCGATATCAGTAATGTGACTGCTACTCACACGTTGTATGGCAGACTGTGTATCTGAAACAGACGCACGTCAATGGACATCAAGTATAGCATATGAACAATGTAAATGTCAACAACCCATACAAGGATTTTGTTACTCGGTTTGTTGACGGTTTAATGTTGTTCAACACAATTTATTAAGCATATATACACATACCAAAGCTCATGTGAAACGTTAATTTTGTGGAATTTGGCCAAAACCTTTTTATTATTTTTTTTTCTTAATCGGCAAACCTCGGTCACTTCCATGGTTTATATATAGATTATCAATTGATAATGCTGTAAAGGATTTTGGTACATGAAAACAACACAATTTTGTTGTTAAATCTTAAAGGGTCTAAAGAATGTATTTATTTCGACAGATATTTAATCTTATGTACTTTTTTGCTTCTTAAAATCCTCTAGTTTAAAGGATCAAGCAGTCATTTCCTTAAGTACAAAGACAGACCTATTAATGCCTTTGTACTGGTTGTAAATACCAGTAAACAGTGGATTTATTACTTCTGTTTGGTGCTGAAAAAAGTATTACAATGGAACAAATACAATGGATATACAGAAAGCAAATAACCGATGAAGAAAACCAAAATAAAACAAGAGAAATAATTAAAAAGATGAACACTGTGCTGTAAAGCATATTAAGGACTCGCCGTAAAATGTTCAGAAGGTCTCTGGTAAAGTTCAGAAAGCCTTATATGATCGTGTTTGGACATAATAACATACGTAAATCCGGATTTTGGAAACATCTTTCGTATAAAATATTTATATTAGCCCAACCTTCTCCTAATGAGGTTATTTTAGTATATCTTCCTCTTGAGAGATTTGTATTATTTGCTTCACAAATTAGTTCATATATGACATTACGCATGTGACGTACTTATTTATATGGAATTTATTTTATTACACTATAATTATAGTCCATGAATGAATAATTTAATGTAGGCTAGTTATAACGTAGAGACACTAACCGCAAACAGATTGGTAAGACCGACAGATGCCCAACAGTTACTTGCACGGCTCAAGTAATGAATTTGCTGGAAGCTCCAATGTACCATATCTTATCTACTTCTCCGATATTATACAGCGTCTTATCAACTAAACAAAGTACACGATCTTTGCCATGTCTTCAAACCCGTCACACTCTTGTATCCACTGGGAGTAAAATTACACAAATAAAAGACAATTGTCATTGAAGTGGTATGGTTAAGTTTTCATATATTCAAACTTCCCATTTACTGTATACACAGTTGTGACATGGTAGTCTAATTCTAAGGAACAACGAAGTGTGCTACCAATACGCATCTTGGAGTACAATAAGGATGCTGTAAAGGTCCGTTTATTGCTTTATGGTGAAGTTTTAAACACCTTAAAACACTAATTGTACGAGTATAAAGATTTGTTCGTAGAATTACTTCCCACAAAGATCACCCATTTATCGGAGAAAATGGAAATAATCCATTCTATTACAGAATCATAAAAGATAACATTATTCTCATATTTCTTTTGTTTACATAAACTAATTCAGCCGAAGTTTGAAGATATGCGTGTTTGTTCTTGACAGAGAACACAACCTTATGTCGTTGGGAGCAGTCTGTGAAAATATTATGCTTTCTTTCTCAGTAACCAGACATGAAACCCTTGCACAACACATACACGATGTGACAATCATATGATGCCAAGTTGACACTATATTATCATAAAGAGATGATTTCATGTATTGATACAATCGACACAGTCCTTTCTATGTTTTCATCAGTTAATGGGATGTGGGTTGGTTGACATTTAATGTGCGAACATCTGTTTTGTATGACATTATTGTTTGAGTGATGTTTGATGATCTATACTCAAAAGACGAAGCTTTTGTAATGTTCATTAAAAAACAGTGATGTTCGTGAGTTGATGGAATTCTGTGAGAAAATAGAATACAAGCAGCACACGTGACATTGCATATGTTGTAAAGAGTATCTTCGTTTTCACTCATGTTGCAATTGGTTTGTATTTGTCGAGACATTTCTTTCTTACACGTTCTTATCACTTTTGACAGCTGGTTCTTGGTTTAGCAACCAGTACTTGCACATGTGGAGTTCTGAGAACAATACCGTAGCCCAGCGAACCTTGGGCAGGACTGCTTGGCCAGGCGTTCGACTCTTTACCTAAAGCCACCATAATACTGAAAGTTCTTATGAGCACCAGTCACGCGCTCTACAAACTGTTTTAACATGGTTGGCAATGAATATGTGAATGTACATATGTATTTATTCTCCATCCCATGGCACTACTAACACTAATGTTTACTGTAATACAATTATGGATTATCCGTCCAAATAGTTGGTGTTAAATCAATGACCCAGTGTGGCTGTTCTTCAACATCATTTCGAAGCATGTTTTGTGACATAATTGGTGTCCGTGCCGCAAATTTTATGCCGGCTAGGTCGACATGTTGTCATTTTGAATTACGCTGGAACAAACTTCCTGCAATTTATCTATCAAACAGTATTTTATTCAAAGACCGTTCCTTGAATCTGGTCGTTTTTTTTTACCAAAAGCACTCGGAATGGATTGATCGAGTGCCGAAGTCGATGCTTGGAGTTTTATCTCCACGACATTTGTCCGTCACGTTAGAAATCAATCCGTTTGTCTCCCCTGTACGGAACACCGGGATTTAGCGTCTACATTGAGCTTATTCTTCGGGATCAGAAGTCGACAGTCTTGGTTTTACATGTTTACTGGTAGATACAACGACAAATTATCTGACTAAACGAAATTCATGTACGATAAACCGACTAAGTTGGAAAATGTTCCGTCAAAGCTATGGTTAAAGGTGAAACATTGATATTAAGATAATCATGGCATGGTAGTAATGATCATGTACATATTTGATGTACTCTTAAGACAGGTGATAATGAATGAACAAAGGATATTTTGACTTCTTACTAACTTAACAACGCAGCGCAACAAAGAATAACCAGGCTAGATTTTTCTACCCTCTGTCAAGCGCAGATGTGTTTCGCAGGAATGAATTCACCATGAATAGGCAAATCAGTTTATCAGATTTCATTTTTACGTAAAAAAATGAAAAGTGTTAAAATATAATTTATAATTCACATTCGTGTACAGTCCGTAATAGTTATGACCTCATCTGTTAAACATTCTATTTTGGAGCGAATAACAAATAAAACATTGCTTCCTCGATTGTCCATTGTGCTAATAATCAATTATTTGATCAAACCATCAATAAGTAAGTCTGTGGTAGGTATGTCACTACAATCGGGTTTACAAATTTATAGTGATCTCACGGCAATTTAGTGCCGTATCCCATGACACGTGACCGAATCCCTGGAGCATGCGCAGAGAGCAAGAAAAGATCATAAAATATTCATGACCGTTCCGCGGGACACATCCATATTGTGAAAGATAGCCTTTCGGCATATGGTTGGCTATATTAAATGCGTATAATGTACAGAGATATTGATAGATTTCTGTATGAGCATGTGAATATTTCATGACGAAAACTGAACTAATTACTTCTCCCGCAGTTATGATGTTTCTGTTTTCGCTAATGCAATGAAACGATTCTAAATGGATGAATTGGCTTTTGATTCCGGAATGACATTTATAGCGAGTGTGTGCTATCCATTTGTTTTATGAGCACGCCGACCACTCAACAAGAATTTCATATTACCAAATTATTTCATTTGTTAATCATCGATGCAACCTTGTCACTACTATGTTTATTTTTCCAATCAGAGTCCTCCTTATACGCATTACCTTGACTCACGGGGTCACAATGTTGAACAGCCTAGGGGTAAAAGCAATCAACTGATTAATCAACAATTAGGGACCACTCCAATCAAAACTATGCGCATCCATATTCCTTGATCGCTGTATAATTCAATGATGAACTAAAATGAAGACGAATGTATTCGTCACTATAGTATTTGTCCTTTGATTAATCATAAAATCACGTATTAACAACCCATTACTAACACGAGTTTAAATAATCGTTTTCATTATATGATTAAAGCTAAACGAATATGCTTAGTTGTCCTAAAGTAGTAAGTGCTTCAGATCTGTACTTAATCTTAAATTTTTAAGATTGGTATATCTGGAAACCTGGCCCCGAGGTTATAAACTTGAGATCAGCCTCCGAGCTAAAATTTCAATTTCGTTCTCAAAGCATTATTTGAAAAGATAGAGATGATTAATGTTTAAATGCACATTCAGGTCAATTATACTGTCGGAATAATGTATCAATAATGTCATTATTGTCTGATCATAATTAACAAGATATGAGATTTGAGCTCGGAGGCCAATCTCAAGTTTTATAACCTCGGGCCCTGGAATTGCATCTTGAGCTCTGTTTTCATTCTCGTTGCTCGCTAATAGATTACCAGAGAACAGAATACTCATTTCAGAATATATTGTATGTTTGTACCTTTCTCTTTGCTGTTCAAAAGTCATACTTGCCGATTACAATATACCGGTACGTGTATTTATGTCTGTGTGTAATGGGACCTAAAACAGATTGACTTTAGAAAATGAATGCTAGATAACACACAAATATCATTTTAGAAGATTCAGTGGCTTTCATAAATAAAAAGAATTGTTGATATATCATTGATAATAAAATAACGTACCAATAGATTTCAGCTTAAATTATAAAATATTTCAAATGCACAGCGAATACAAAAGATACTTTAAACTTATCTGTTTAACTTAAGGAAGTGTCAGAGAGAAAGTACAGTCAAACCTGTGTTTGCGGCCACCTCCGAATAAATGCCACCCTGTAAATAAAGGTCATTCTTCGAAAAACTGTCATTGATTATTTAGGACAAACTGACCATCTGTCAATAAAGGCCACGTTTTGTCTTTCCAAAGGTAACCTTTGATCAGAGGTTTTACTGTACATATTTAGCCTCGATAAACTTGAACTTGTTCAACCACTTCACTTCATTTTACTTCACTTCATTTCACTTTACTTTACTTTACTTTACTTCACTTCACTTCACTTCACTTTACTACCAAATGAAAGAAGACTCTAGTTTTCTAAAATAGATCATAAACCTTGAGTTTAATCCCTTTTAAGTCTGAACTGAAAAAAATAACTTCTATGTCTGATCTGAGGAATTAAACTTTGGAGTCTGAACGGAGGAATTACCTTTTAAGTCTGAACTGAGGAATTAAACTTTGGAGTCTGATCGGAGGAATTACCTTTTAAGTCTGATCTTAGGAATTGATCTTTTTTCCATCATTTCAATATGAAAACCGATAATCACCAATGACTGTTGGTATTTTTGCTTTTAATTTTATTACTATTAATTTAGTGCTATTAATACAAAGGTGTTACATTTCAAAATTCATTGATTTTTCATAGTCTTCGTAAGACATTGCTGATAAACTGTGTTTTACTTAAGTCATTTGATGACTGTCTGAGAAAGTCGCGTACATTGCTAATAATATTACCATAAAGGTGATTAGAATATTCGAAAGATGTTATGTCCACTGTAATTAGATATACATGTGCTGATCGGGTTGTCTGGAGTCCACCCAGTGACAATATTTCCTAACGGGCGAAAAGCTTCACTCGTGTACCAGAAGTGACTGCTCACTGCTTATTATTTGGTCAGATTTATTGATAAGATTTACGAATATATAGGGTTTAAACGTACATTAGCATTTAAACATCATACACAAATTATGTCTCTAAATAATATCACTTACCCCGTAAAGCCCGTTACAGACTGTGGAATGCGGAATATCCATTCGATTAAGTTAGATAACTCTGCATGTCCGCTGTTGGATACATATACATAGGTTGTATTTCAATTTAAGTTTCATCAAAATATCAATGTATAACACAAACCTTTTGATATTTTTGGTAAAATGTAAACAATTCACGAAATGTTATTGCCGCTACTAACCATACCATTTATCTATCTGTCATTCAATCATTATGATAATAACTTCAAAACGGCGTCCTTGATTATTTCATGATCTGAATTCTATTTCCTTTTAAGAATTTATCCATTTACTACAATATGTGTTTATACATCATCAATAAAATAAGTATTTTCTATCGGTACACTTTGATTTGGTTATGTCGTTTTACGTTAGTATGAGCGGTGTATGACTAAAGGGAAACAACTCTAACTGAATTTTAGCGATATGTCAGATGGGTTATCTTTCTTACCCAATGTAGTTAATGTGGGATTTCCAATGTATACACTATAACAATGGCTAAGGTTTTAGATTTCTGAAATAAAATCAATTTACTTAAACATGTTCTGTGTTTTTATTCACCAAACATCAACAAAACAAACATTATCAATGGCATTTTCCGGGATGCAAGAAAATAACTTGACACGATTGTTTTTAATGTGCATTGTTCTCTACCATACAAAATCTACATGTAGACGAAGCTGCTTCTCAATAAAAGCAACTCAACAATGAAAATGTCATTTATAAATTGTTAGTATTAAGCCACTTAATTGGCTATCATCGTTGCATCTAGAATTAATGACTTCCCAACAATCAGTAACATTGTGAATACGAAACATTTATCTTCCATGCATTCGCTTATGGTGTCATGTTTAATATTCAACTAATAATACATTACTATTGATTTTAAGTGAGGAGAAATGATTTTATGAGTTCATACATACATAGAATACGAAGATCAATTTTCTACATTCGGATTGTCATAGCAACGAAATTACTCATATAATGTTATTAAGAACAGTTGTAAATTTGTGGGTAGCGGCTGAAAGCATTATACGTGTACATGTGTATAACGGTCTTAGGTTGTGAGTTCTACTTTTTAATAGATTTAAACAGGATTTTCTAATGATGTTCGTGATGTTACATGAACTATATACTCAATAGCACCTATGCATATTGTACTTAAATTTGTTGAATAATAAATTACTTCTGTCATATTGTAATGGTAATACTTGCTTAGAAATCTAGTTAAAAACTAGTTGAAACATATTGATAGAATAAAATATAATAATTAAGTTGTTGATCATGACAGAGGTACAGAATATGTGTGTAAGGTATGATCTTCATATTGATAATAAAATCATTTTATTAACCACTTAAAAGTTTTAGGGAGGCCTGTGGTTTACTATATCTAGTCCTTATGTTTAGATGAGCGTTGGGTTTTATACTTTCTGCGCAATAGTATCTACTCAGCCATTGCCATAGCAACAATTCCTAGCGACGGAAAAGGGCGTGTGTGCTCCGATTGAGAACTGTAATGTAAAAACACTTGTGAACGTCACGCGCTTAGACCAACATGAGCTCGATGACGCGCCGCTATGTATAGAATGTAAGAACGGTAACTCTGGATAATGTAGCTCGGATTCAATCTTCTAGTGACCGAGATTATAGATGACAGATGAAATGTAAAATATTTATATCTTGAAAATGGAGAAAAAGAAAGGTACTTGATTTTAATAATGGACATATGATATGTAATTAGTATAATTTACTGCAAATATCTTGATATATGCGTTCCTTGCGTTATGTTTACGTGACATGTATCATGACTTCGGATAATGCAGTTTCGGATAACTTCGCCCCTTTTGACAGTACTGTTTTTGTTGTCTTATGTCGTTTTTTTCTGTTTGCTATCCACGGAGGATGAACTAAGATCAGTACAAATAGAATTAAATCTATAAAGTTGTTTAAGTTGGATTAAATCTGTTGGTTTGGATTGTCAATATTCTAGTCAGAAGTGAAAGCTAATTATTTATTCAGCTTGAGTCTATTATAGTAAATTGGGAGCGAGAAAAATCCATTGTCCTAACTGTGGATCGAACCCAGGACCCATAGCACTGTAGGAGGACACTCAACCACGTCACGAAAGAGTTAACCCAACAGCAAGGCTGTTTAAAGTGACCCATATTCCTACAATCACTACACTCTTCCCCCTTTTACTCATTTGAGTTGACTAACTCTCCAGTTTGATACTCCATGTCTCTGCATGAGTTCGTCAAACATGGTTGCCACCATTATAGTAAATTTAGAGCGAGAAAAATCCATGGTTCTAACCGTGGACCGAACCCAGGACCCCTAGCATTGTAGGCGGACACTCAACACGTCGCCAAAGTGGCCCACATTCCTAATATCACTACACTGTCATGTACAGGCTCCAATGAATGCTTTATTTTTGTCAAGGGGTATTTGGATTTAATGAATAAAAACCTGTTTACTTCATACTCTCTTACTACAGAATTCTCCAAGGATGTTCCATCCATATAAGTTGCTCATATCATGGCATTTAGTGACTGTGTAAACTTGGTTCATAGAAAAAATGATTTCTTATTATTTATTGATTATATTTCTGCACTTTTAATGTATTTGTATAAAACACATACTAGTATATGAATTATCCCAATGTACAAAACACACTAATCTAATTATTAACATCTAAAAGTTTTCATGGCTATAAATAATTTGCAAATTGTAGAGAAGTATCATAATTCATTATATGATGAAATTACTTTCTGTTCAGTATTGGTCATTGCGCTATATGTAATATTACCTAATGAATTCACAGATTTTGTATTTACAATATCTATAAATAAGGCTGTCCCAAGAAAATCTTAGATTTTCATTTATGCCACTGACTTTATAAAAGTCACCTGATTTATATCTTTTTAGCAATTATGGCAAAAATTTTGATTTTGCTTTTTACTTAAGCTTTTTGTTTTCAGTGCAAACATAAAAAGAAGGCTTACTTACACATGTTAAAAATGCACATCAGCATCTTTCAGAGATGGCTTGAGTGGCCTACATTCAATGGTGGTCATTTTTTCATGTTTGACTCTGTACATTTACAATATTCTTAACAAATATTTTGTGGGGTCAGAATTTTTCTCATGTTCCCCAAAACACGATTATTGAATACTGATAAGCATTTTTATGCATGTATAGTGCATATTAACCTCAATATTAAGTCTGCCTTGGGGCTTGAAAAATAAGTTGTAAAAAGAATGAGGTGGTTTCATTATCAAGTTGAATTATAGGGAAGTTATTGAAAGCTGGTCCAAAAATAAATGGTCATTATACCAAGGTGGTCATAACATTGAGGTGGTTGCTATATGAGGATTACTGTATAAATAAATTTTACGAAGAATAAAGTAATACATGTGTGTATGTGTTGCTTTGGATCTTCTCAATTCTAACATGTATCTGCATTGTTTCTGACATCCTGGTAAATCTTATTTATCACTATATATATATCACTTCTTCAAGTACTTGGAGTAGATTCAACAATAGGATTACAATCTTATCTGACGTATTAGGTTGGTCTTTCACTTGTACTATTGTTGTATTGTAGAACCAATATGTTTAACCATCTTTGGGACCAAAAAGATTTGGTTTAATATTGAGATGGTCTCATTATTTAGTTGAAATATGGAGGAAATATCGAAACTTGTCTTAAGCAAGTGGTTGCAATAAAGAGGTGGTCTAAATATTAGGTGAGGTTTCAGCGTGTATGTTTTGGCTATGGATCAGAACAAATGAATTGATTTGTTTTATAGACATTTGCAGGCTTCCTGAAAGTTGCTGGACAGTCAGACATGTCAGGCTAGTTTCAAGCAGGGTCAGTAACTTTTCAGTGAGTACCGGACCAGATGACCGGCAGTCGGGCAAGAGTTACAGCATTTATCACTTATTTATAATACACTCTGTCAGACAAATTTTCATTTGGTCAGACCGACATTCTGACAAGTATTTAAGCAGTTTCGAGAAGCCTGCATTTGTATTGTTGTGAAATATATAGAAAGCTTTTATCATTTAACATTTAACCTTTTAATGCAGCGAGCTTGTTTGTCCTTCCATGTTTATATGTAAGTAATGAATATGATCTGTCATTTCCTATTTTAAGACTTCAGGATGTAAATAAAATTGTAGGAAGTAATAAGTGGTAAGTGTTTGTACAATGATCTACAGTTCTGTATATTTAAGATAAGGGACGCAACTCTCCAATATCTTTGATAATAAATGTACCTTTTTGTAAGAGTTTTCTCCCTTGATGATCTTGCAACGTTCATTTTCTATCTTCTGAGTCTGCTTTTTCAGTAGACCGATCCATCATTTTAATTGACTGTTCAGAAGCATATTGTCATAAATTATTGTGTAGACAGACCTTCATTCTGTTATGGTTTTATGATTGTTTATTTCATATTGTTTAAGATAAATTTGCTGTAATTTTGTGCTTGTCTTTTTAGCTGAAATATTGATTCACTTAATCCACAAAAATACTGTTGAGTAAAGGCATTGAACCCAATTCAAACCAAAATACCTTGCTCCTACTTGCATGAAATGATATTTCTTCATGTTTGTTGCAAAGAAATCTATTCATTATGATAGCATTTTTTACTCTGTTTAAAATTCATTTCAGACACAATACAGTTAAACTTGTGTTTTGTAACCACGTCTGAATAAAGACCACTCTGTGAATAAAAGCCATTCTTTGAAAGAAACATCACTGATTATTTAGAACAAACTGACCTCTGAATAAAGGCCATCTGTCAATAAAGTCCACATTTCGTCTTTCCCAAGGGTGGCCTTTGTTTACAGGTTTGACTGTACTAGTTGGTCCGGATTAGACACTAAAGTACTGGTAATACTGTAGTGCATTTATTTTTACCTGAGTTTGTATCAATTCTGGATGTAATTTATTAGATTTTTGACAGCTGATATATATCAGTTTATAGGGGTGTCTCCTGTCTGACACTGAAACACAGATATTTTGATAGTACATTGTGTTTGATTTGATTCGTAAAATGAAGGCTTGGGGGTGTGAGGATGGAGGTCAATATTGACATTTTTCAGGTACAATCACGATTATCATTTGCTAAGCTTGATTAAATTGATGATGATCCACATCCTCGCTAGGTGTACTGTGTGGTCAATATTTTCTTTAACATACAGAGTTAAATCCAATATAGCCAATATGTTGAACGATTATTTTCACAGATTTTTTAGGCATAGCTGTATTAAGATCAAATGCAGATTGACCTTTGACATTGTGATTAAACCAATGAAAACATCTGTTAATGAAATAACAATTTTCCAGAGCACATTTCCATATTATAAAATCAATTTTGTTCTATGACATATTTAATGAATTCTACAGTTTAGTAATGCATGGCTTTAGAACTAATGTTGTCTAAATTAGTAAAAAATATACTTAGCCACGGCTGTGGTCCAGTGGTTAGTGCGCTGGACTTGGATTTGGGAGATCCTGGTTCAAATCCCGGCCACAGCAAGTCATACCATTCCATGAAATTTTGACAAAAATGTCGATTTTCCTCCACATGTGGAAAAGTTTCCAGCTCCTTGTGGAAGGGTAAGTTAGTACTGGTTAGTATGTGGTCCAGGAAAACTGGTTAGGTGAACCGGTCGCCGTATATAACTGAAAAATTGTTGAAAAACGGCGTTAAACCCCAGTGACAATAAGAAAATATACTGAAGTAGCTTACATCACATAAATGGGGAGTTGTTTTTACCAGACCTTCAGTACATGTGTTAATGCTGGAATTTTGTGATTGAAGATAGTCCTTTACCTCACACACACTCATATACCCCAGCTATAGAAAAAGATTCCTGCTTTAACTTTTTTGCTCTCTGTAGACTGTTCAGGATAAATCCTTCCTCTTGGGGTTTAAAATCTCTGTAAGCATTAAAGACTGTCATTACACCTAGGTCTTCCAGCAAAAATGTTATCCTGTCTCGAAATATTTAGAGACTGACTGTCAAATATTTTAGTAAGGTTTAAGTGTGATATATATTGTGAGCCAGTAATATTTTGTCTGGTCCAGTCATATTTTTGAGTTTGTTAAACCTCTGGTCCAGTAATAGTTCATTGTCTTGCATGTACACTGAAATTATCCTGTATAATGATACTGTTTTACAATCTCACAATGTTGAAAGCATGATGTATACTGGTTTTATAACCAAACTTAAACTTCATGCCCAATAGCTGAATTATACAATTAAATGTCTAAGGTAAGTCTTAGATTTCTTTCTTTTATTTATTTTTTGATAAAATCTGGGAAAAAATGGTGTTGTACCAGTATAAGTTAAACATTAGTAATTCATAAAATATTTGTGTTCCATTTTCTATGTATTCATGATTTTATGAATGAAGAAATTTTACTGATCTGATGTATGAATGTTTATAATTCATTAAATATACTTAAACAGTATGTTTTGATAACGTATTAACAACAAACATTTGTTAATTCTTGCTTGAATTAGAGTACAATGTATGTGTATATGAACTGCATACTTCAGCCAATTTGTCTAGGCAGTCAATGAATACCACTTTGTTTGACCTTACCTATTTGTCCCCTGTCAGACTTTCTAATTTTTGTCTAAAAACATGTAAAATATCAAAAAAAGCATTGTTTAAGGATGGCTGTGTTACGAGGTATTATTAGCTATTCATAACGAACAAAGTGTAGGCCCCTATGGTTGTTTGTTTATTGTCTCTGACTAGTAATTACTAGTCCCTCACTGTGGTGTGATCAAATCCCACCCTGGATCAGACAAATTTCACAGATGAAGAAGCTGTCCAGCTAGTTATAGGAAGGTAAGCGATTCTACTCAGATGTAAGCCTGGGGTCTTTCTCCACCATTAAAGCTCAGATGTATACCTGGGATCGTCCTCCACCATTAAAGCTGGAAAGTTGCCATTTGACCCTGGCTGTCAGTGTGACGTTAAATCCCAGTGAAAAAAAGAACAAAGAAACAGCATGAAGTGTAATACTGGCATATATCTGCATTTTAATATAAATCTATAAGCTACAAATATGGTAAAAATGATAAATTATGTAATAATGTACACCAAACTACAAGCGTATATATAACAAATAACACTAACACACGAATAAAACAATTTGTTCAAAACTTATATCACAGCTTTATATTTTTGAGATAAACATTTTCTGGCATGTTAATTCATGCACAAACTCTATATCCAACCTGTGAACAAAGGCCACCGCTGGGGGAGAAGAAATATGGCTTTTATGCACAGTTGGCCTTTATGCTAGGGGTTATTTGGTCTATTAATAAATATGTACTAAAATGTGGCTGTCATTTACCTGGTGGCTTTTATTCACAGGTGGCTGTTCACATAAGTTTGACTGTAGTTTCCAGTTCTGTTGGTAAGCTTCGAGTTCTGAATTTCTAAGACTTAAAACATTAGAAACTTTGTCTTACATGATTACAAAGTTTGTAATAACATACATGTAATAACATAATTATTGAACTCTTTGGATGCCAATATCACCGTACAGTGGCTTGATGCTGAGTGCCAATGTCACCTTTCGGTGACCAGTATGGGTCTGGACTTAAGAGAAATCTACAGACATTAGTGAAGTCTACAGACCTTGGGCTGTGGTTCGAACCATGGGTGTGACACATGATCTCTGTGACAAATTGGTTGAAGAAATAGCGTTATCCAACACAGATTCAAACAATTCTTTCAGAGAAGTTTGCAGTTACTTGTGGAGGACAGGGTGAGCACTAGTAAGAAATACTTGGCACTGAGACTTGCGTCTTACCAGAAATTTGGCAGTGAAAGAGTTAAACCTATTGTGTATTTAATACTGTGTCAAGTTGTTACTTGTCCTGTGTGTTGATAAGCCAGGCCTTCTAGGTATATCATCTCTCCTGTTCTTTATATGAACTTCACCATCAATTCTTTAACATTCATAATTTATATTGCTTTAATTAACATTAAAAGCATAATCAGAACCTGACATGAAAAAATGGTAATGATTGCTTAATCAATAAGCTTGACCACCCTAGAATTTGATGATTTTTTCTGTTGACTATTATTGCAATTTGGCAAGAAATTTTACCTGAAAAGCATGATATGACCCCTAACCCTTTGAGGGTATTTGACCCACTAAATGAGAGCTCTGATGATCACCGCTGGACTATTAAGCAAACCATTTCACAATTAACACAGAAACGTTATTTTACCCCTGGCTTTGGTTCTCTTAATAAGGAAATGTTCATCTATAATTTACACACCTTAAATTGACTGAATGTGAGATAGCATAAACCTGTTTTAAGCATGGCAGATATCAATGAATGGATGCATTTGCTAGCATGCTGTGATGTTTAACAAGTAACTTCAATTAATGTCTGGGTAGTTATATACGTTTGTGCATGCTAATAGAAGCCATTAATAGCAGACACAGAATTTATCCATATCATGTAGTATTAGATATCAACCTTACCTGTGAATAATTTTTATTATTTCTACAGTACAACAGTTTAAAACTTAATGAAAAGTCCATAGTTTATATATAAGTGAATTCCAAAAAAATATTTTGTACACAATTTGTGTAACAAGGTCGTATTAACATAACTACTTGCCCATAAGAGCTCTTGACCCTTTGTCTCATAATACCACATTTCCTGCATCTGAAGCAGACGACTTCTGAAAAGTTGTGGCAAAAGAAGCCATTGCTTGTAATGAGTAATGGCTTCTTTTGCCACATTGTTTTCCACTCCGTCAGAGAGGAATAACATAATTTTCTTAAATAAATTGATGTTTTGTATATTTACTTTGAATTTGGAAGAGTCCAAAATATAAGTCCATTATGCTTATGAGGCAAAGGGTTAAGGTTGTTTCCGCTCTTACTGCCTAGAGTCCAATGATATGTAAAAAATCTTTGAAAAATTTTATGTCACGGAATATTAATGTATAACATACTGTAATAACTGTATCTCATAAAAGTTTTCATCTTGAAAGATTGTCAAAACATACCAAAATACATTTAAAAGCTAAATATTTGAAATGATGTCTCTCTACTTATTCAACTACTAGTATAGAAATAGGCCTTTATTTGTTCAGTACAGTATTTGAAATAATGAAGATATTAAACACTAGTGGTTTACAGAATTACTAGTCTCTCACTTCAAACTTCCTTCAAATCAAGTTTGATTGTAGTCAATAAATTTCTTATGGTAACGGTTTTGTTAAAATCAACGAATTTGATATTTCAGTTATCATGCCCTGTATATTCCCTGGACTTCAGTGTTGATAGTTTTGTAGGGTAATGATAGTTAATTTAAAAATAATCACATTCCATAAACTGATGTTATTGAAAGCCAAACACTTGTTTTCAGGACATACATTGTTCTGCTTCATGGTGTAGAAACTATTTTTACAATTCTATGTGAACATTTTCCTTATGTCCAGAATTCACGTTTCCATTTTGAAGCTTTGTGTTCAGATTCCCGTCCTTTGAGAAGTATGGAAACCGTTTTGGTCGAAGGAACACTGGGACAGCATCTGTGTGATTAAGCATGGTTTGGTCCATACTTGGTCCTAGTCCTATAGGGCACTGCAGTAGTATTTTGGTTGCACAGGTTTTGAATTTCACAGTCATGACGATGAAATACGTGACACGAATCATTTTAATATGGTTTATGAATGATGTAAGTAAATGTGTGTGAGTAGGAATGGCAAATTCAAACATGGCAAAAGACTTAGAATTCTGTTTGTAGAACAACCCTCTAGGGTCATGTTGATAGTCCTGAACCACTGTGAATATCTGGCGTGGTTTAATGTTTGACATAACATGCTGTTGAAGGTCACATGTCAATGATTTTATTTTACGTGCTGTGCTTGCTGAGGTTGTGAGTTTAACTCTTATTTCATTGCCTGCTACAAATACAGATCGGTCAATTGACAGAGTTAGCATGGAGTCTGTCAGTACTGGAATACAGTTCACATTCACTACCTCTGATTGATTTACGGGTTGCCAGGCTCTTGGTATAGATTTAATATCAAAGGTATGACGTACCAGAAATGGATATCGCCGCGTTAACAGAACTTTCACAAAATTATTCGTTGAGTGAGTGCTCCTTGCGGAGGAGGAGCCAATTTCATCACAGATTCTTGCTTTAATTATGTACCCAACCTCGAAGGTAAAACCGTGTTCTTTGCTGTCATAGCGTATAGTTGGCGGAAGATTCTCTGGTAGTTTGAATTTAAATCGTGAAACATATTTTCCAGCCGTTATTACTGAGTTCCACCTCCCATCTGGTGTACCCATAACATAGGAACGTTTATTTAGAAGCACTTCTTGACTATCCTTTTTATTTTTAGGATCATGTTTTCCTAATTGGATACTTGCTAGTCCTACTATGAGTAACTCGACGAATCTAATCTCAATATTTGCTTGCAATTCAAGAATAATTCTGCCTGACAGGAATTCACCTGGAGAATATGTCTCCCTGTCATTGTCCAGTTCTATTGCAAACTGACTTACACTGTACTCCTTCCTTTCATCAGCGTATGTGCTCCTTTTAAAAGCACCATCAGGATGATCCCACGAAGGTACTGTATGTTTCATGTGCCGAATAGCATGGCCTGTGTTATGCGCTCGTACTGTTGCATTATGACCTAAATGGTAGCCTTTTACTGTACGTATTGTACCATTGGATGGTATGGGCTTAATTGTTGCCATATGACCCTTTAAGGTGTAACGCTTTGGATTAAAACGAATTGTGGCCAAGTGAGAATGCTTTCCAGCTCCTGCCATGAGGTATTGCTTTCCGGTGAAGGCACTCACTGATCGCTTGGCAATATTGGTTTGTTTGCTGTCTGCAACCAAAGCAGAAAAACTGCGGACGCTTCCAGCTTGCTTTGTTGAAGGCACTGCCCTAATAGTCTCTGGAAGAGTCCTGTTTGAAGACTTGGGTTCAGGAACTGTTATAAACTTTGCCCCTGTGAGATCCTTGTATGAATTTGATCTCACCATGTATTGTTGAGCTCTCTCTGGGAAGTTTTCTGTGGCATTTGACGTGCTTGGTTTGGGTTCATTAGGTGAATCCGGTGGAATATCTTTGTCATCTTCTTTCTCGAAATCTTTCCTAGGCCAGATTGGTGTCTGGTCTGCAGTAATTGCTCCCTCGCCGTACTGTTGTACATACACTTCATCACTATGATGCCCAGACGAATCGGTATTGTCTGACCTTGGTGACCTTGGTGATAAGCGACGCACAGGACGATCCCTCTGCTTGATGTATAAACCTTTCTGTTTGCTCCCCATTGTTGATTCTTTATTGTCCTTGTTCTGTTTCAAGAAGAGTTACTGGTATTCATGTTGAATTTTCTGCAAAGACAGAGTATTTAATGAACACTGCACATAGTTTGATGTATAAGTAACTCCACTAGGCCACCTTTTGGGGCCTTATAGGGCTAGCACATTGAAGGGATGATGTATAATGGTGTATTAGGCCTGAAATGGCCATACAAACCAAATGCAGATTTATCATATATATGCTAACATGTATTATACACCATCTCTTCAATGTGCTAGCCCCCTATGTTTGGAGCTGGTGAACAGAATTTTTTTTACATACTTATTATCATTATAAGGGCAAAAGAATTTCCTACTGTGTATTAACCCTATATGTAAATGTTCTTCTTACACAAAATTTTGCTTGTTTAATATTAAAGGATGGGGTCAACACATAACTGTTGTAAAACAAATAATCTGGGCAAAG
This sequence comes from Lutraria rhynchaena, assembly GCA_008271625.1. Classification (NCBI taxonomy): domain Eukaryota; kingdom Metazoa; phylum Mollusca; class Bivalvia; order Venerida; family Mactridae; genus Lutraria; species Lutraria rhynchaena. The sequence goes on along the minus strand of VIBL01000019.1, from coordinate 1,201,285 downwards.
AGTTACATCATTTTACAAAAACTTGAAAAACTGATACAAAATCTTAATACCCAGCCATTGAGCTAGAGATGTATTCATGTTTATATGGCAAAGATTATGCTTTTTGCTTGGTATGAGAAATTTATTACTTAAAATGATGAATAAGTTATTTTATAATTTTTATTCAACTTAATTCAGATATTTCATATTCAAATTTATTCTATTAAATACTTATTTACACAGTTAAATTCAAATTTAAATTTGAAACTTTCAATACATATAAAAGATTAATATTTGTAGATTCTGTCTGTCGATGGTTTAAACTTAGTGAAAGTAAGAATTATGAAATTGCCTGATTAGAAAAAATTTTGTGATACTAGATTTTGACATTGATATCAAATTTCAAAATACTGTTTGTAGGAAATCTTTCAAGACTACATGCACTTAAAAAAATAAATGAAATAAATTAAGTGACTTCTACTTATTATATATACCAGATATGATTGAACTGTATTAATTGTTCCTTTGTATTAATATTTTACAGTGTTAAGCTCCTGCAAACGTCTATATAAATTTTTAGAACGTCAGAAATAAAAAAAAATGTTGTGATAACAATACAATAGTAAGCAAAACTGCCTCCAATTGAATTTTTTGCTGCCATTTTAAATAGCATTTGCTTTTACATAACATAGCTCTCCCTCTCTGTGTCTCACATGTGGTACATGTATAATGTTTTATGTTGTATGATGACTTGTTTTTCATAGTTTGTCAAATCTATCTGACTGTTGCACTTGTGTGACTGAGAAATTGGAACTGATTCTTTTTTTGCCAGTATTTTATTCCCTAGCTATAATAGGACACTCTGTGATGAGGGATCCTCCATGGTCAAGTGGTTTTGGCCTCTGACTCATAATCACTAGTTCTGAACTGCTGTGAGGTTGAATCCCACCCAAGGCAAGACAAATTTCACGTGTGAGGAAGCTGTCCAGCTGGCCTATAGTAGGTTGTAGGATCTGCCCAGGTGTATGCCTGAGTCTTCCCCCACTGTTAAAGTTGAAACATCACCAAATGACCCTGGCTGTTGGTGTTATGCTAAAACACACTTTAAAAAACATGGCTCTGCTAGTTAAGATTCATGTAACCTGAACCTGTGTATGGCATGTGAAGTTTTTAAGCCTGCTATAATGACAATGTATTTATATTTAATGCACTTTCAAGTCGTGTTCAATGCAAATAATGTGTTTACTTGTTTTATGAATAATTCAAAGTAGGTTTGTACTCATGATGGAGATTGTTGGAAGTTGATTAAATGCTGAGAAATTTGTTCTGATGTAATTGTCTCGAACATCGATTATATTGATTGGAAGTTGGTTATGTGCATGGTTCATGATTAATGAAATGTGCATCAGACTTGCAGCTGAATTATAATATTATAAAGTTATGGCATGTATCACAAAGAGATGTAATTCCTGTTTAAAGTATCCTACAACCAATTCACTTCAAGTCATATTTTATATCTTTATTCTTGTACTTTTTACTGGTCATCTCTGTTGTTAAGTGAGAGGTCTCTGGTTCAAAACCGAGGTAAGGAACAGGCTTTTCACTGAAAAAATTTGACTGAAGATATATCAAACAGGGGCATGTGCCTCTGACTTTTGGTTAACTCAACATTTAAAGAGTTGACTGTTTGTTTTCACTGTTGGTGAAAACTTACTATTAAAATACAGTGCAACCTCCTCAGAGTGACCTCTGTTGAGCAACAACCTTCCTTCAACAACAGCATGATTTTTCCCCACTGTACGATTTAACCATTCATTTAAGCTCTCTAGAGCTACAGTCTCTTTACAATAACATAATCTTGCTTCTCCCAAAGGGTGTTGCTTTGCAGATATTGCACTGTACTGTCAGTAAATAAGTTTGATTCTTATCTGAATGGGTAAATATAGTTGATTTCACTGTTTTCTACTTTTTTTATTAGGGATGTTGATGTCTATACATACAATTTAACTTATTGCATTGTCTTTATCAGGGGATTAAAAATAATAAAGAAGAGGGTGGTTGGGAGGGGAGTTAGGACACAGAAATAAAGAAAAGGGATGGGTGGGGAGTAGGATAAATAATAAAAAAGAGGGATGGGTGGGATGTAGGATAAATAATAAAGATTTATTATTTGGTGGGTGGGGTGTATGATAAATAATAAAGAGGGTTGGGCGGGTGTATGATAAATAATGAAGAAGCGGGGTGGGTTGGGAGTAGGATACAGAAGTTAATTTTCTATTGACCTAAATTGAGAACAAATTCAACTTTTAATAAATTGTATTTAAGAGTACAAATAAATTAGAAAAAAAAAATGCTTGGTGACAAAATATTCATGGGAGGTGAAATATACTGAAATTATGATGTTATGTTACCATAGAAATTAACAAGAATTTTTCTTGAAAATAATTGTTTATTGGTATTTAAATATTATTATTATTATTTTTTAATATTATTCTATTCTGTCAGTATACAATTTATGATGTTTGATTGTGTTAAATGGATTATTTACATCAATGAAATATGAAATACAAACAATGATAGATGAAAAAATCTGAAATGTATCTATTAAAATACATAATATTATTACCTGTTTCGTTAAATCAGCACAACATTTTAAGTCCTTTAGATTTAGTCACTTTTTGTCTTTATAATTGAACAATCATTAGAAATGAGTGTAAAAAGTATCTTTAGAATGTCAGTAAAGTCACTTTTCTGATTCAGAATTGTCACTATAGTCAACTTGACACATCAATAGATTGATCTATCTCCCTGAGAACTTTCATAGATAAACCCTAGGCACGTTACTTAGTGCTAGTTAAGACTTGTATCTGCCTGAGGCCTTGTAAGAACTGGTCATGTTACTTAGAGTTCCAACAATCTGAGTATCGTGTGTCAGAATTATAAACTAGAGAATATCAATTTACAGTTAATGAATTACAAATGAAATCGGTGAAAGTCCTGGTGATTTAATGTGAAGTGAGTTTATTTATGTTCTGTTCAGTTCAATTCAATGTTCGTTTACTTATGTGCAGTGGGATGGAAAGCTTTCGTGTAGTTTGTGGTGTCGTATTTTGTAACTCTATACTAGTCAAATCCTTTGCTTGATTTATCGGTTTATTTTACTGGTTTGTACCATTTTAATATCATTTAATGTGTCATTTCATTGAGAGTATTGCAAAAATCTTGTTTGTCACCATTTGTGATGAAATACTGTATATTCAAATATTTTTCAAGTTTTTCCCACAGTGTTACAATTACTTCAGAAATAGCCAGAAATGTGTTTCAGTTATATAACATATATTAAGTTTAGGAGTTTTAAATAAAACTTTAGTCTCTTTCTTAGTGTTACAACATTGTCACATGCTCTGAAGACTTTTTGCAGACCAGTGTTCCCTGTGTCTAAGTTACATCCCAAAGTTGTAAAAAATACTGGCTGCTCCTTTGAGCATAGCATAAAATAGTCATACTACTTTGTAAAAATTTATAACTGCTCTCTTATTTGTGCTCAATAGCAAATTAAGGGACCAGTTCACTTAGTCAAATTGTTAGTGCAATTAAACACCTAACACCAGGGCTCTAACAGGTTAATTTTAAGCACAGTTTATGTTTGACCAATGGTGATGCTGTTTCTTCATACAAAGATTCATAATGTATAACTAAGGATCGTGACTCAACAGAATATTGTATTCTACATCACAAGTTGAGAAGCTCCCTCCTGTTCACGAAAGCGCAGAAGTTGCAGCTATTTTGCGGCGGACCCTCAAAATGCATTAATTGATTTTTCATGCCATTTGAATTCTCAATGTTCCATTAGTTACAAAGACAGTTTGTCTTGTATAGAACTAACGAGGAGACTTTTATGTACATTTAAACCAGTGCACAGGCTGTCAGAAGACAGAGAAATGTGACATTTTTGACAGGTGGTCTTTATTCTGAGGAATATTTGGTATATCAATAATTGTGCTTAAAAAAATGTAGATAAGAAAAGTATTCCAAGATAAACCCAACCTTCCCTTAAATACTTCATTTCCCAAAACCCACCATCCCCAAACCCACCCAACACACAGAAACAGCAAGAAATGGGGGACAAAACGCAGTCTCCCAGAGAGTACCATGTTGGAATGATAGCTTTGTTCAAACGGTGGCCTTAATTCATTGTGTTTGGATTTTGACTTTGCATGACAGTGACATGTTGAACATTTGTTTTGCATGAGCTTGTGATATTGACCTATTTATTTAAACTGGTGTTATTTTGGCAATACCGGTAACTTCAAAGGTAAGAATTGATCTCTTGCTTTCTTTCAACCCAAATGTCAACCTATTGTGTCATGGAGTTTTATGTAAACAGTTTGTAAAATATTCATTCCTTTATTCTTTCAAAGTTTCCAATTTATTTTAACTACACATTTTTCCTTCACACCTCTGGTTGGATATTGCAATTGCAAAAAAATGGTATAAAAAAGTTGAGCACTTTTTATTTAATAAGCTCTGAATATACCTTTATGAATTATCCTAATAAATGCCTCTCCACACTTTTGTGAAAAGATAAATAAAATCATGATGCTTGAATGCATTAGTTATTCCTTCAATGGATTTTACGCCATTTTTCAACAAATTTTCAGTTACATACAGTGGCTGGTTCACCTAACTAGTTTTCCTGGACTGTGTTCTAACCAGTACTAACTGACCCTTCCACAAGGAGCCGGCAACTCCTCTATACGTGGAGGAAAACCAACATTTATTTGTCAAATTTTCATAGGAGGGTATGACCTGTTGTGAGTAGGATTTGAACCCAGATCGCGGTGTTACAAATCCAGCACATTAACCAATGGACCATGGTCATGGCTGTGGCTATGAATAATTCCATCATGTTGTATCCAAGGCCCACATCCTTAACAAAGTACATTAGGTTTTATATGACCCCGGGAGCTCTGGTCATCGTCCATATGGCCATTTGGTTGAAGACATTACGTCTACGGATAATTGATCTCAACTGCTGATTGGATTGATCAATGCAGGGAAGTTACTTGTATAATGTAGGGGTGTTTATTGGGAAATGTGTGGTATCAAAGATTCTTCCTACAATGGAAACCCTCTGAACCGGTTCCTCTATAAACTGGTTTCCCCTCAAAATTAGCCAAATGTTTGGTCCTAACATTATTATCATATACAAAAATCCCCTCTAAACTGGCATCCCCTCTAAACCGGCCAAATAACCTAGTCCCGGGCTCAACTGGTTTAGTGGGGTTCCACTGTACTTACTTATATGTTATCACGGATCTCTTCCTTAGGTAAAAGAAAAAAAAACATTCAACATTTAGCAAGCTTCAGTGAACTGTGTGGGAATAGAGAATGCATTTGTTTGTTAAAACATAACTTTTAGTTAAAATCCCGAAAACAAGCCGAGCCTTTTTTAATAAATTAAATTATGATTTAATCCTTTGGTTGCGTTACATGCATGCATGCATGCATGCATGTTGTTCAATTTTCTATCCATCCTTGTTGCAATTATGGTTTATATTTCAATGGTTGTGAACCTGATGTGTGGTAATTATATAGCATTATACTTAATACACTCAGTGATGTATCTTTAATATGTTAATTGATGTCAACTTTGTGTGAATATTTAACTGGAGAGAAGATGTTATGAAAATAGTAATTGTGATGATGATGATGATGATGATGATGATGAAGTCGAACATGATAGCAATAATGCTGATGATACTGTCAATGGAGATGATATAAATGAAGGTGATGACAGTTTTGATGATGATGATGCTAATGATTAAGACAATGCTAATGATGACAATGATAAAGCTGTCATGGATGATTACATGAAGATATTGATAAATAATGATGTTTAATAATTCTTTTGAACAAGGATAGGTAAAACCACTAAGACCATAGTCAAGTATTGTTATGCTGTTCTAGATTTGGCTCTGTCGTATTTTAGGATTATACAATTATGTAGTGAAGTTAATAATTTTTTTACCCCAAAAATGAGTAAAACAGTATAAAATGGAAACATATTAAAAAGTGATGCTTAACTGGTCACAAATATTATGAAAACATTGACATTCCCAAAGTCTTTAATTTAACCGCTGTTTTCCTCATCCAAAATAATTTAACTGGTGTTTTCCTCATCCTAAATATTATTGTATCGATTTGAACCAAACTTTGTGGGAAGTATCATCAACAAAACCAGATATTCTTCATTCCCAGCTTCTGTTCAGACTACGCCCACATTGTTGGTTAAAAAAACACACCCAAGTGCATTATGGGTCAGACGTCTGATTCAGCGTTAAGTTAGGATCTCAAGTTAAAGATGAGCCTCATCCTAATTTAGCTTTGTAAGCTTGATAAATTTAATATTGTTTTTGTATAATTTTGTTTGCATCAGTCTGTCTGCAGTACTTGTTTAAATATGACATTTTGTTCTGGATTGTTTATTTTCGACATCCTCCTCGGTGTCATGTGTCGTCAGTGACAAATGCAGACGAATATCATTTATTTGCTTTGAATGCTTCTCCTGTAATGATTTTTGTACCTCAAATATGTGAAGAAGATTTTTTTTCATTGCATTTTATCTTTTTTGTGTTAGTTGTGTAAATATATTTTTCATCTGAATTCTGATTCTATTTATGAAGAATTTATTCATTCACATGGCAAAAAAAAAACAGGCTGAAAAACTTACTTTGAAAACCTAAATGTCATAAATGCTTGATTTTTTTTTCTTCATCAAATATTTAGTCTTATTGAACCAAGCCCATATGACAATGGTGTTAAAATGATTGAAATTATAAATGTATAAGCCTTGATATGAACTGGAAGACCTTTCTTTGTTTGTTTAATCAAGTTTAATGTTAGTATTGAACTCATATACTTTTATCTAATAAAAATAAATGTATGTTTTTATACAAATGATGAAGAGTACTGGTTTGTATTGGTATGTTTCCCAGGAGTACTTGTTTGGGCAGCTGTTCACCACATACAATATCAAAATATTGTTGATAAATAAGGTTAAATTCAACACAAACCAACATAAAGCGACTTTCCATTATTACAACTTTTCATTAGAATACAGAGAGCCATTAACTGGGTAATGAAGGGAAGATCAAAGAATCTTTGTCCACAGTATTGTAGAGATTTGCATGTGAAATTGATTGGGACTATTTAGCAAGAATGCTAGTACAAACTACACGTCTCGGTCAGTGATAATCACACAATGACATGAATGCATCTGGGGAACCTAGTAACGCCTTTGACAAAGTGTCAGGCCTAATTTAGTGCTGGACAGAAAGAGAAATACAATTAGTTGTATAAAAAGTGTAAAACCTAAGCAATGAATTTTTTGTTGTTTTTTTTTACATTCATTCGGGTCATTTTAACTCCGTATAATACTTAAAAAAATGAAGCTTTTATTTGAGGCCACTCAACCATTTTATTTGCATTAGAGAAAAATAAAATCAATACAATGATTTATTTACAGTAAGTCAATTTTGAATATTTGTTAGTTTTTTGATACCAGACAGTCCTCAGTGTATCAATTACTTGTCGTTTGGCAAGTACATTTGTAAATGATTGCCTTAAACTTTACAAAAATTCTTTGACATTGAAAAGAATTACGAATGGCATAATTTTTTAAGACTTCAAAAGTTTGACCTATTTTATCCTTAGTACTGTTTCATCTTGTGTTTAGATTTTAGGTATACATATTTGCATAGTTAAAAGTTTTCCGGAATTTTCCAGAACCTCCGTTTTTTCCCAGATCCAGACCTACTGGTTTTTATTGTTTTCACGTCACCAAGTTTAAGATTTCTGTTTTTTTTTTTAATTTTCAACTTTTACCCATGTATTTATCTCTTTGATGTCATGAAACTATGTTATAAAATCTGCAACTAGTAAAACATTCTATGTTACAGTTAGAAAAGAATGTCAATTTTATGGGCTTGGGCTGTTATAAAATTCATTTATTAAAATTTTTAATATCTGTTGCATAATCGAAAAGTATTTTTATAGTATTATGCACGGTGATTTTATGTTTAGGAAAAAATACCTTTATGTCACCCAAGTGTGAAATCAATCATGTTTTCGTCATGTAGATGTTTAATCATGTGAATCAAAGTAATCATTTTTCAATTTATTTGTAAATTTAATCATCAGAAATGTTAGCAAAGATATTTTTTACAGTGATTTTGCACACATTGGGGGAGAAATTGAGTGTTTCTTTCAGTCTGTCAGTCAGCTCAGCAGTAATCTATCTGTCCCTCTGCTGTCCGTCTGTCTGTCCTGCTGTCCGTTTGTCCCTCCATCGGTTGGTTAGTCTGTCAGTCTGTCGATCAACTCAATGACAGTTATCAGTCTGTCCATGTGTCTGTTTGTGTTAAATAAACTGACCTTTATTATAAATCTACTAAATTGTTATATTCATTTCAGTGAAATTTGATGGCAAGTGTAACGATGAAATTTTGTTATGCATTATGTTTGCTTTTCATGGTTTGGTGAAATTTAGTGCAGTTATTGCATCTGAAGGTTTTATTGTGTAGTTATTCAATAACTTTCACTTTTACTAAAAGCATTCTCTAACACGTATTGTATTGATATAAAATCTTGTGTTACAGTTCATTATGGGGCTGTTATAATCAATGATGTGACAGCTGTCGATGCTAGTTTTAGTCGGCTTTAGTTGTGTCCTACCCTGATTAAATATGAGCAGAAAATGTTGTTTATTAGATTTGGAAATTAGAGAATTGTGTGACTATCACTGTACTTGTTCCAATTTTTCCCTCTACTTACAAACATCATATTCACGCATAACCAAGAAGGACAACTCTGCACAGAAGCCAGGAAAGACAACTCTTTTCAGAGGCTATGAATGACTGCAGGTTATGGATGACTGTTACAGTAAGTGAATTGCACGATGTCTTCAAGACCTAAATGCGGACACATCAAGTTGAATGATAAAGTGTTTTTTAAAGTCATTATGATGTCTCATTTATCTAGAATTCAGTTGGTGAAATTAGTTTTGTTTTTATTGTTTTTACGTGACTTGTCATCACTGGGGTTTAACACCATTTTTCAGCAATTTTTCAGTTATATACAGTGACCGGTTCACTTAACCAGTTTTCCTGGACTGTATACTAACCAGTACTAACTTACCTTTCCACAAGGAACTGGCAACTTCTGGGCATGTGGAGTAAAATCAACATTTTTTGTCAAATTTTCGTAGAAGGGTATGACCTGCAGCGATCGGGATTCGAACGGTGAAATTGGTATTGACATTGGTTTTAAAATACATTATACTGCTGCATTTATTTCATCCATGATGTAATGAAAGTATTTAATGTTTGTTTGATTAATTCAAAATGAAGTTGCTGAATAAAAGTTTGAAACTCAGAGATGTATGACATTACCCTGACTTATGAAGAGGTTTGATTGTGCCCCTTACTGGTTCAAACCCCTAACCTGGTGGATTTACTGTGTACTGCCATATCCGCAGCATGACCTCCCCCATCTTGTATCCCCTTAAATGGTCGAACAAGTGAATTCATACCAACTTGTCGAGTATCATTACTTCAAACTAAACATACTCAGCAATTATCTTAAAAAATTGAGAAAATCTGATACAAAATGTTTCAAGACACACCAGACTGCTTCAGTTTTGGATCAATACAATTAATAATACAACTTTGTTTGAAGAAACTGGCACGTCTATAGGTTATTGTACTAATTTTGTTGGAATAAAATATTTATGTACGATGAATGTAAATTTCTTGCACAAAATCAATACAGAGTTTGTATTTACCTGAAACATTATGCATACTACGAACATGAATGACCCTTACATCAGAATCCTCAGTCCAGCGAATTCACATAATTTTCATATTTTTCATAACCCCTTAAACCAGTTGTTTGAATCACACTACAGTCACTCCACAATGGTTTAAGCGATAAATGTATCTTTAACTGTTCACGAATATCTGTTAAAATAGCGATAATGTAAATCCTATATCTCCTGCAGAGTACGGTCTTTTGTTGATTTATCCTTAGTCTCCGATGTAAAAAACCTTTGAATACTGAAATTATCCTAAAAACTTAATAAAGGCTTTCTTTCACATCTCTACAGTTTTGTTGTTAATTGGGAATAAAGGCTGTGATACACTATTGTATATTGAATGTAGTTGTATATTGTTCTGACAGTCCAAACGATCACGGATATGCTTGGCTTGTTTTCTAATGATCTGGTAGCGGAGTACAATCTACTTTGCATTATATAATTCATTTATCCTGTGTTCTCAAATATTTTGTATTTAAATGTCAGACGGACTGGTTTTAGTTTACCTGTCAGTTGGCCGTATATGTCTATAAGTATTGTACAAGTTTACTAGTAGTACCATAAATAGTTATTTTATTGGGTGTGTATGTATGTATTATTGATCAGGAACCCGTATTGGTCATTATTACAATTACACAGTTATATATGTTGTCTTGATCGACGAGGAAACATAATTAAGGCAATCATGCTTTGTATTTTTTAATGCAAAAAAATTTGTAATTACGGGTCAGACAAAGAAAATTTCCTTTGTCAGTGTACATTTATAGCAATTTGTTCTTTTATCTGATTATAAATTATAGTTAAATCCATATTACATTACAAAGCAGTACTTAAAACCACTATATACTGAAAATGGGGTCTAAGGAACATTCGTACCAAATTAAGGGCAACAGAGATGCGGTCACTTTTCCTTCGTTTATACTAATTTATTTTAGTTCGATTGCGAAACAAGCAGTTTTGCTTATATCAATCACACTCGAGTCTGCTCTCTGGACGCAACAGTTTCCTTGAGAATTGAAAAAAAGAATATTTGCCTGTTACAAAGCAATCCTTTGTAATTATTAAATGATAAATTTCATTCTTCAATAATCAACCAGCCATTGGAATATAATATTTTAATCATGCACATTGTGTGTAATGGGTTTTACTTCATGTTTGTACAACATTTATAAACTCGCACACATGGGTGATTGATAGCTTTCAGTTTTTAAACACTCCTCTTTAGTTTCCACTGGTTTAATTCATCAATTTATGTATTTTAATTTCAGTCTGCATGCATGGATGTACGAAATCAGAAATACTTTTTTATCATTAAAGTACATCCTGAATGCGTGGGTTGTGATTGCATGTCATTAATGGGGATGTCATGAAGACTGAACTGCTGGTTCATGCGGAGGTCTTATGTCGGTGTGAAAGCTGAATTGTTTCTTAGTCACAAATCTGTGAAGCATTACAGAATGCATGGCGAACTATGTTACATTTGTAACTCTTATGGCAGACTGCATCAGTTTTGTCGTGTAGAGGGATTGTATAAGCCCTACTCATGGGTGTTGTAAGCCCTACTCAGGGGTGTTGCAAGCCCTACTCAGGGGGCAGTGTAAGCCCTACTCACGGTAGTTGTAAGCCCTATTCATGGTAGTTGTAAGCCCTACTCAGGGTAGTTTTAAGCCCTACTCAGGGTATTGTGAGCCCTTCTCATGGATGTTGTAAGCCCTTCTCGGGGATGGTGTAAGCCGTACTCAGGTGAGGCGTATCCCCTACTTGTGGGGTAGTGTATTCACTCAAGATTGAAGATGCTTTGGTTATTTAAGAATTTCTGTGTCAAAAGTTTTATTTAAGTCTATCAAATCCTCATGGTAGTTTTTCAGGACCTATCAGAAGCCATTGTCCTATCTATCAATAATCCTCCCTGTGTTTAAAGCCTCTCTTTTCTCCTATAGGGGTCAATTGTGTTCGATCCATACTCAGGGCCAAAATTTAAAGCATCTTAAACTTCTCAGTTGTTTTTATAGATTTTTTCACTGGGATCGTAATGCTATCTGTATGCATGTACTTTTATGTACAATATTGATACCTAAAGCTATAAAAAATTGTGCCAGTGAGAAGAATGGAAAACTTAGCATTAAATATGTAGCTGTGTTTATGGTGGAGGTCAGACATTTATTACAGATGTGATATCTATAACTAGTATATAGGCCAAAAACCTGTCAGGTGGTCCAGAACTAGTTCAGAAGATCACAGTTGATTAAGATTGGTACAGTTAAACCTTTGTTTACAACCACCCTGCAAATAAAGACCACCAGGTAAATAATGGCTACTTTGTAGCACACATTCATAAATATGGGTAGACCAAAATCTGAACGAACCTGAATAAAGTTTGTCTGTATATAAAGACCACGTTCATCTCTCCTTTTTGTGGCTTTTGCTCACAGGTTTGACTGTACTAGTATAACGTAATTCTTTGTGCATGTTTTATATTTACCTCATAACTTGCTTGGCGGACCACATCTGTTTTGAGACCACTTGTATTAAGAGACCACCAATAATCGCCTTTAAAACAATAATTATTGCGTGGTACTGGCAAAATTTATTGTGGACTCTATTGGATTCCATGGAAAACCCATTCGATCATGAGATAAGTATTGTTATGTTACTCCATGTGTATCTGGATAAGAAGACCAGTGCATCAGTCAAAATCTTGAAGCTGTTAAGTCAGGTTACAATTTTTTGGCATATGCATATTCTTTAAAGCATTGGTCAAGCTGACCAATGACTATTAAGGTATAATTCATTGACCAAATCAAACTCTAAGAGTTCAAGCTCTTGAGATATGTTTAAAAAATGTTTCATTAAAGAATTAATGGCTGGCTTTTGAAGTGGCTTAGACTGACTTTGATGTAAGACTATTGACAACTAGTATTTCGGGATTACTCATGACTAATCCATATAAAGATCAAATAGTTGCGTGAAGATTGGAAAGTTTTCCAAACATTTACCTTTATTTGAATAAAATGTTTCCATAATTTTTAATTTATGATGATAGCAGCATTCATTTCTTAAGATAATTGCGTATAATTATTGTTGTGAAACTCAACAGTTCTAAATCTTGCATTGTGTTCAAAGTGGATTGTTGATTTGACCACTTGGTTTCTGCTAAGCTTCAGTGATCACCTGAATGGTCAGTTATTGTTAAAATTCTATTTGTCAATCTGATCTTCTTTTAAATCAATCATTTAATGTGTTTGGATATTTTTTGGTCACGTCAGTTAGTTGGTCAAGTCTGTCAGATGTTTTTGGGCAGTTTGTTGATCAGGTCTGTCAGTTTGTCTAGCTAATCTGATTTTTGGTCAGACAAGTTAGTTGGTCCAGACATTGTTTAGTCAGGCCTGTAAATTGAACTGGTCAATATTTGGTTTGGCTGGAAAGTTTATCTAGTGAGTATGTTGGTTGGGCAAGTACGTTGAACTGACCATTGTTGAGTCAGTTAGCTGATCATTTAGTTGGTATGGTCTGCATTTGGTATATCAGGACATTTCCATCAGTCCATTTTACTGTCAGTTTTCTTAGACCTTCTATAAGAACCCAGTATTTTATTAATCTGATGATACTTGTGCTTAGATGAAAATCACCTGATTCTTGTGGATTTGTGTTGCATAATGTATCGCCCCGTGTATCGGCGGGGCTTGACAATTTTTTCTCAGGCTACTCATCCTGCAAGACGACCAGTTTAGAATTTTAACTAGTTCTACAGCAGTTTCAACTAGTCCTGAGTGGATTTCTACTCATAATTACAAGTGGGAGAGTGGATTTGTCAAGCCCTTGTCATCAGCATGATGAGATCGAATTAAGACTCTGTGCCAAATAATTGTAATAAATCTTCGTGCCCATGAGTTACCTAAAACAATTTTTCATCTAAAGTCACTGTATATAACTTAGTAATTCTGGGTCAGGGTATGTAATTCTATTTATTAACTATTATTTCAGTGTTTTAGTACAGCAAGTAAATGAATAATTAATGAATCATTACACCGAATGACTTCCCGATGTCAGCTACTGACTGAGAATGGTTTCATGATGTACTCAAATCAGTATAAGACTTAATCACTTTGCCTGTGTAAAAAAAAACAGTTTTGCCTCTTGTATTAGTGGGTTGATGTGATTTAATACATACTTAATTGCTGAACCTTATCATGAGGATTCTGCCCTCTACTGTACTCATAATCCTGTGTAGCTCACTTATTTGAATTATTTACTGGAAATGAAACTTACATCTTGACCGACTTTAGGGATTGCAATTTCCACCAATTGACCTGATTGTCTTACAAAATACTTCTATCAAACTATTCAATAGATTTATGCTCTGAGCTATTGACCATCATTGAATTCCTCTGATTGACATTCTTTCAGGATTGCTCAACCTACCTAATTAAAGACATTGATTAACCCTGCCATTGTTTGTTAAATAGAAAAGAATCTATTGTCTTACCATTCTTAGCAGAATTTCTCCTATTGTTCAATTAGCCATATCAGAATATTTCCTATTATCCAATTAACCATGTCAGAATATTTCCTTTTGTCCAATTAACCATGTCAGAATATTTCCTATTGTCCTATTAACCATGTCAGAATATTTCTTATTGTCCAATTAGCCATGTCACAATATTTCCTATTGTCCAACTAACCATGTCAGAATATCTCCTATGGTCCAATTAACCATATTGGAATATCTCCTATTGTCCAATTAACCATATTAGAATACCTCCTATTGTATTGTTAACAATGTCAGAATCCATCATATTTTGGAATTCATAATTTACTAACTAAAGAGATCAGAATTCTCCCTGTTCACTAAATGGTAACATATAGTCAAACATTTCTATGAGATTGTTTAAGTCATGAGTAATAATTTGTACTATTATTAGACAATAATTATACTTTCATGCCTTATTTAGTATGTATAATGTTTTGTGAATTGTAATTGCATTTAGAAAACTGTCATGAAAATTTGTTAAAAAGCGTGAAAATGTAATTTTCTTCTCTATAGTACAATTATTGTATTTAACAAAAATTCAAAAATTGTCAGGTTTATTCTGAGAAATAAGTCGGAAACAAGTTTTTTTAATCGTACAACCATTGTTCATTTATGTACTTGTTATATGTCATAAATTTACTCGTAAGTTTAGAGGGCATTTTTTGTTTGCAAATTTTTTATATGGCTGAGACAATAATGTTAAGAAAAAAATCAATAAATTGAATAATATACAACTATCTACCTGTAGCTCGTTATCCTTTCATTCTATATCCTTTTCTTCAAATGTCTCATTCACTAATTTATTTATGTAATCCACTCTACTGTCCGAATCATAGCCAGAATTATTGTCCGTTATTTCACATAAAGCGACATTCCTATCGTATATCTATTGTCCATTTGTCAATAATGCTACCAACGAATCTATTGTTGAACGGAACCATACAGATCTTAAATTTCCATTATTTTTTTTACTTCTACAAAAGCAATACATTTATATTACTGTCATAGGTCTGAAACTCCTTTATCTTAACAATACCTACATGTCAATATATTGTATTGAAAGTTTTTTTTTATTGTCTCATAATTGTACAATACTTATTTATTTATTCACTTGTTGGTAATTGGGATATATTGTTATATTGGTATGTCAGTGTTTCAACATGTTATCTAGATTACAAAGATAGAATTTCTCACAGCTTGTGAAGAATGTGGTCATAGTACATGATAATGCAATAGTTATGGTTATACATTTTTGTTTAAAATTTCAGACTATGTTACGCATTTATTACTAAGTCCAAAAAAACGTCGTAAAAATCTGCAGTTTATATATCAGTCGAAAGTGCTTTGAATTTTTGACTGGTTCACATTTTCTGTGTGTAGGTTGAGATCTATATTCAAATAAACCAGTCCAGATGCTACATTTCTTCTTGTTTATTAACATTTGTAAAAAAAATAATTATCAATTAAATGAAACAAAGCTACAATGTAGTTGTTAGAAAAATATTAGAGAACATTATTTGAGGATTTGTGGAAAAACTTGTAAGACTATTGGATACATAATTTGTCGTATCCTTTCATATCATACCTGCTTATTGTGTATTTAAACTGTGTCAAAAATTTTAAAAAAATATCTACCAAAGATTTTTTGTGCAACTTATTGGACTGACTAGATTTTGCATGCCAGTATTGCAAATTTCAAAGAACGCCAAATGATTCATATCACCCATATATTGATCAGTACTTGAATAATATTATAAATGCAGGTTTTTTAAAAATAGGTCTGAGCTGATAAATCAATATTGACATTCTCGTATGGATCGAGTCTTCTTTATTCATTTTGCGTCCTCAAAATAAAAATATTCGGTGCCATTGTATCTCCATTTGCTTATAGTTGAATCTATTTAAAAAAGATAAAAAATATGTTTTGTTATTTGAAATGGCAACTCAGGTAAAATATTTGACCTAATAAGGTTAGAGAGAAAAAACTGTCATGTTTATGATTACATTACAAAAAAATGGGTCAAAAATCTTCCCAATTTTTTTTCTAAACATGCCTTTCGTACTTTGTAGATACACCTTGTCCGCAAATTTTTTTTGTACTTTAAATTTTGCAGATAGCAATTTCTAGGGTCAGTGCCAATAAAAAGGGTCAATCAGGTATCTGTAAACACAACTTTTTTTTTTATCTTGCTTAGTTGAAAAGAAGTATAGAAGTTAATGCGGTCATGTTGACTGAACATTGCCTATCATTATTAAACCGTATGTGACATTATGCGACAGCCAGTATACTTTTCATATCATGCAATCACATTTTAGCCAACAAATATTTAACTTTTATTTTCCACTTACCATGATCAATGCCAAAACCTTGACTGGGTTAAGGACCTTGTCAAATTAATTTATTTAGGTATTAGAAAAAAAAATATCTATAATTTATATATCCCTCTTAATATCGATTGCCTAGCAACATTTTTTAAGCTAATGAAGTAATGACAAAGTACTTGTAGTGTAACTGGTACGAATTTTATTGTGTATGGATTTGTATTTTAATTACACATAAGTAGTTAAGTTACATTCGAAAAACAAGATTTCTTTTTTCTTTGGGTCATTTGTTACTTTAATTGGTAAAAGGAGTCTAATTGAATTTAATTGGCTGCTGATCAAACGTAAAGGTCTAATTATATTTAATCACTATTTGATCATTTTATGTAAACAGTCCTAAGTCTGACACCATGTTTTTTCATGACCATAGACTGAAAAATTTGAAATAAGATCAAGTAAAACCTCAATGTGACCACCTCAGTATTATGGCCACCTTGTTATAACAACCACTTATTTTTGGACTGGCTTCCAATAACTTTCCTATTAATCAACCTATTAATTGACCACCTCATTATTACGACTGGTCTTACAGTTCCAGAATGTGGTCTTATTATTGAGGTTTTACTGTACAGTAAAACCTTGTTATTATGAGCATTTATATCATGAGCAATTTATCTTGAGGAGTTGTTAAAGTGCCATCACTTTTGTTCTTAGTTGTGTACAATTTTCAACTAACGAACAAATACCTTCTTATTACGAGTACCTTATTTGAGCAGTTAGTCTGTTCTGATGACTCCTCGAAATAACAAGGTTTTACTGAATTTGAAGTTTTCATGAATATTGATCATTACTGTATGAAACAGCCAGTGATTCTGTCATAAAAATGAGTTTTACATTAAATGTTGTATCAGTATACTGATATAACCATGGATTACGTGTAATAAACACTTCATCTGTCTATATGCGTATATTTAAATTCATGTGTGTGAAATATCCTTTGCATAATTTCACATCTCATTTAACCATATTTTATAGACTGAAATGATCAGCACACCAGGTCTGAATGTATATATCATAAACAAGAAGAATAGCCTGAATTTTTGAAGTTATTGAGAGTTTACTTGAAAGATTCAGGTTATATATCATACCATTTCTCTTAATGACCATGCAATTTGAAAAAAATGAAAAAAGTTTGCATTTTTACTGCCTCTTATAATCATGGTTGATTGTGGTTCTTCAATACCTCTGGTGGTTACTTCAGAGGTGGTAGTGGTAATCACTCTGTGTGTGCGTTTGCATGCCAGTGTGCGTGCATGTGTATGTGTGGAGGGGAGGTATTTGTTATGAAATAGAAAAGTAGCTTGTTTCATGTATGTTTGTCAAAACAATGGAATTTCAAATTTTTTTTATCACATTTCAGTCTATGGTGATTCATGGTGTACAGAAGATTTGGTTCTAATAATGGTGTAGATTCAATTATGTTTTCTAAGTTATTTCAAGTAAAATTTTATTGTATATTTCAGATGAGCAGGACAAAAATGGTCAGTTATTTGTTTGGCAAGGCTACACTGGTAAAGTGGAGTTGATTTCCTTCAAGACTTTTCTTACCAAACCAGTAAGGAGAGTAGCTTTAGGGGGAGATCACTCACTGATACTTACATATGATGACTGCTTGTTTGCTTGTGGCAGCAACGAACATGGACAACTTGGATGTCTTAACCTGGGCAGAGAATATTCATTTGATCCTTGTTTGATTAAATCAGTATCAGGTAGTTATACTTTATGTACATAAGTGAAAAGCATAAGCATAAAACAAAGTTAAGCCTGCTGTAAGTGGTTCTGGTGTGATGGGTTTAGTGGAGTTATTGCCCCTTTTGTTGGAAATGTGATAATGAGAGGCACTCTTGTTAGATAAAAGCAATTTCAAATTTATGTTTTATTTATGGTTTTATTTTACTTTTTTTTCTAATTTTATATTATGCTTTACAAAATTGATAACAGGTTCTTTGTAGAATAGTAAAATAGTAGGCTGCAATTGTAGCCCAGTGGTTAGTGCACTGGACTTGTTACCTGGCAATCTGGATTCAAATCCCGGTTGCAGCAGGTCATACCCTTTGGTAAAATTTGACAAAAATGTTGATTTTCCTCCATGTATGGAGAAGTTGCCGCCCTCTTGTGGAAGGGTAAGTTAGCACTGGTTAGAACACCGTCCAGGAAAACTGGTTGGGTGAACTGGTCACCGCATTTTACTGAAAAATTGTTGAAAAACGGCATTAAACCCAATAAAAAAAGAAGTGCATATAGTAGATTAACTGAATGCACTTATTTTATAAAATGTATGAGATAAGAATACTATATATAATCAGTTATATTAACAGCCACAATCTTTTGACGACTTTTCTAGCTTCGTTGTTGGAAAAAGGCCCTAGGCATGCACCTGGGTAAGACCACCGACCTTCCACAAGTTAGCTGGACAGCTTCCTCACATGTAAAATTTGGTAACTGGTAAAACTCAAACTCACAGGGGCTTGTGATTCCACTCGACCACTGAGGCCCCATTTCGTGACTGAATTGGAGTATCAGGAAGTGTTTTCTTTCTGAATCATTTTAGTTAAACTTACTGTAGAGAGAGTTGAGACAGTTTTCTGAATATGACTTAAATTAACATCTGGAACACAGACTTTTGTGTTTATTTCAGGCACAGATATTCAGCATATTTCATGTGGAACCAATCATTCAGCTTGTATAACATCTACTGGTTCCCTTTTTATGTGGGGAGATAACCAGTATGGACAATGTGCACAAGATCCTTCCAATCAGAGTCAAGTTGTCTCCCCTAGTGAGGTTCAGTTATCGTTACCTGACATTGTGTGTACGCATGATAGTATAGAGCAGGTGCACAAAATTTCTTGTGGGGCTGCCCATAATGTTGCTCTTTCCATGAAAGGAAAAATTTGGGTATGGGGAAAGGGGCCAGCCCTTGGTTTAGGGGCAATAGAACATAGTTTTTCACCCGTTGTTCTGGACGTATTTTCTGATAAGTCTGTGATTGATATCTGTTCAGGAGATTACCACTGTGTAGTTCTTGTTGTAGAAGGTAAGCACAAACTAAATTCACCTCCTAAAGGAGAGAGTAGCAGAGGCTCACAAGAATTTAAAATAGATAGAAATAATAAACTCAAGGTTGATAAAATGGAAGAAACAGAAGTATTTATTGATAATAAATCACAACATGATGTTGACATTGGTGAGATTAATGTTCATGTTGATAAACCAGTGGATGATAATGTTGATGCTACAAAAGAATCCCAAGGGGATCCAGCAAATGATGAGAAACATGAAGGAGAAAAAGGTTCTCTTGTTGAGCCGGTAAAAGATGTTTCTGGTGAGTCAGAAAATGCAAAAGAAGAAAAGTCACCTGATGATAGTGGTAATGTTGAAGATGTAGAACTAAGGCCAAAAAATAATTCCACTGTGCAGACTTTAGAAGATCTGTTCACAGCCAGCACTAGAAGTGACTCCTCACTTTCATCAAGTTTTTCTGGCAAAGTTTCTCGATCTAAAAGTTTCCTTGATGAAACTGGTGCACGAGAATTTCTAGCGAGACAGTTTCAAGATGATGATGATCAAAGTTCTGCCAGACCAATTCCCAAGAATCCTTCAAATGTTGAAGTCCAAGCAACAAATGCCCCATCTTCTCCTGGAGCTTATATGATGCAGACCGTGTCCACTCTAACAAGTCATGTAAGCTCTATGACAACAAAAGCTCTTAGCAACATAGCTTCAGTTACTGTTCCTGCTAAATTCAAGTTTACTTCAGCAGCTGGTGAAGAAGAGAGTAGATCTAGCACAGAAAACATTTCAGAAAATTCCGATTTAGACACTGGAAGTGCAGAGAACTTAAGTAAAACTTTAGACAAGTCTGTGCTAGACTTCAGCAACTTGACTGTGAGTGATACTTCATTAAATGACAGTCAGTTGTCATTGCCTGATTCTGAGAAAAGCACAGACGGTGATGAGGTATGGTTACCACAGAGTCCTGTCAGATCAAGACCATTGTCTAACAAAAAGTCTGTCAGTAGGGAGTCTCTGTCACTTAGAACCATAGAAGCCAAGCAGGAAAATCTTAAAAGGAAATCCCTGTCATTCTTGGCTTCAGATGGTAAGAGATTAATTACTTACTTCAAATGATATATTCTTTTCTTTGAGCGCATACATTGACTGATTTTCGTTAGATTAATGACCTCTGTAAGGGGTCTTTATACGAGGAGGTCTTCATTTGCGCTTGAAGTACATTTTTTCATGTTTATAACAGAAATTCATTTAGGCAAGTGTTTTCTTTTTGCATATACTGTCAAACCTGTGTTTTCAGCCACCTCCGAATAAAGACCACCTGGTGAATAAAGATCATTCTTTGAAAAACGTTCACTGATTATTTAGAACAAACTGACCTCCGAATAAAGGCCATCTGTCAATAAAGGTCATATGTTGTCCTTCCCAAGGGTGGCCTTTGTTTACAGGGTTGACTGTATGGTTTACAGAATCGATTTTTGATGTTTTACTTTATATCAGTTTTACCAAAAATGATCTTTAACTTCATAATTAAATTGTACCATATATTCCCTAATAAACGCCACGGGGGCATTACATTTTTGAAAGAGGGGGCGTTTAATTGAGAACAAAAAATATAATTTGAATTAAGTTGCCAAAAATATATTAATAAATTTAAACCACAGACTAACCTTTGAAAATTTCCAAACGTCAGATTCTTTAAGAATTTTTGCGTAACAATTACACTCTTTACACTGGTCTTATAAGTGGGGTATATAAGGCATTGACTGCCGACTCTCATCTCTTTGAAGTCGCCGCTACAATCTAGGTTGAAGTGACGTCACGTCTAGGGGCGTGAGTCCTGTGATGTCGGTAGAGAGCTTTGTTTGTATCATTCCTTGGATTTAAAATGTGTTTCCTACTAATTTCTATTGTTCATCTTGGATTAGAATAGCCTGTCATGGTAAGTCACTTTTATTTTCTCTCGTCAAAAAAGGGAGGGGGGTGTTTATTAGGGGAGGGTGTTTATAAGGGAATATATGGTATTACAAATGTAATGATCTGAAAATATTCATTTTATGCGATTGGTTTTAGAAATCAGATAACCAGTGCCAAACATGATCATTATTATCATGTTTTGTTAATATTGTAGAGAAATTGGCTGATAAGGAAGTAGAAGACAGATACACATTGAATACTGAAGTTTGGACGTGGGGTAGGAACAGCAAGGGACAACTTGGACTTGGGGATATGTTAGAGAGGTAACTCTGAGTTCTTGATAAAACAAAATGAATTAATTCACTTTTATAAGGCTAAAAGCAAATGAGAAAAAAGTGGTCAGAAATGATTACTTGATTAAAAATATAGGATAGGTTGGTGGTAAAACTTTTCTAATTTTTTTTTTTCAAACATACTTTCCATTCTTTGAGGCATGATTTTATTTCCAAACATTATCATACTTGAGATTTTTGCTGTTAGAAACTTAAAGGTTTGAGAGAACCTTTTTTGCTGACCCTAGTTTTTTGTTGGTCTTGGTGAATTTGTTTGCCAATATTTTCTTTTTGCCTTATAATACATGTAAAATTAATAATCGCTGATGTTAAATTGCTGAAATTCTGTATAAGAACATTTTGGGTCATTGTCTTAAGTTTAAT
The DNA here is from genome assembly GCA_008271625.1 of Lutraria rhynchaena. NCBI lineage: Eukaryota > Metazoa > Mollusca > Bivalvia > Venerida > Mactridae > Lutraria > Lutraria rhynchaena. Next base: position 1,178,874 of record VIBL01000019.1, on the reverse strand, counting down.
TTGTCAAGTTGTCTTAAGTTTAATTTGTTAAGTGTACTTAACAATTGGCATATTTCAGACCAAAGCCATACTGTTTACAAATCCTTTCTGGACGTAGAATTGTCAAATTGGCTTGTGGAACACAACACACGTTAGCATTATCATCTACAGGGGAGGTAATAACGTGAAAAAAAAATTGTTTAAAGTTCTTGAAGCATGTTTAGGTTATATATAAAAATAAGATTTTTTTAATTTGTTATGTAAATGGTTTCTAAATAAGATATATATGAGAATGCTGGTTCCCCATTGGTCAATTTTTGAATTGTAACCAAAGCAACCAATCTAAGGCTTGAATTGTCAGACTTGTCTCCAAACTAATATTTATATACCATGTAACTAATGGTGAACACATTTTTTATGTACCAGGTGTATTCATGGGGACAGAATGATTGTGGTCAACTTGGACACAATGAGATCTGTTCCTCTCCAGCAAGACTAGAGGTAATCAGCAGTTATGCGACCATTGTACTACATCATTTATTGATACATTTTAGGATGATGTATTACTTCAGTTCTCAACTTGGTCAATGTATGTTCGTTTATTTTTATGGTTCGATAAAAACAATCCAAACATTCACTGTGGATTGTTGACCACTAGAATGTGTGTTTCCAAATACATACGTTGATCCGTCTTCTGTAATGATTGTTTGAAATAATAATGTTGTCCATACCTTCAATATTGGACAGATTTGTCTTTCTATGAAAAAGATGATAGAAATAAATGGAGTTAAACAGTAATCTTCACCTTTTGAAATGACTTGAAACATGCTGTATCGGTTCTTTCCCATATCTCCCATCACTTGTTATCTTTTTAGCAGTCGTTGTATTGAATTGTAAATATGTTAGACATTTAATTATGACTGCAGAAATCTTTTCTTTTAATTTTATGCGTGTAAAAATATTGTTCTTCAAAATTCAGGGATACATGTTCTGGCCATGAATCCATTTATTGTTATTGAAATTGAATCCATTTTCCTTTCGAAATTTGTATCTTATATTGAAAAGAGAGTCGAAGAATGCCAGCTGTCAGTCTTAAGTTCATAAATAGACAGTTTGCGGTTGAAAATTCTCATTTGAAACATAATGGTAGTATTAAAATAACATTACCTATATATATGGAGCTGTGACCGTAGTCTAGTGGTTAGTTCAAGGGACTTGTAATCCCAGTAATGCAGTTTCAAATTAGTGAATTCTACGAAAATTTGCCAAAAAATGTTTATTTTCCTCCATAATATATGGAGAAGTTGCCAACTCCTTGTAGAAGGGTGAGTTAGTATTGATTAGTGTACAGTCCAGGAAAACTGGTTAGATGAACTGGCCACCGTGTATAACTGAATATTTTTTTAAAAAACGTCCTTAAACCCAGTGAAAAAAACAACTAATATATGTTGATATACTTCAGATTACGTCAGACTTTTGTGTTTGGTGTCTGGATGCCGGCAGTAATCATTCTGTATTCCTGGTAGATAATGCTGGTACGCTGGGTACCAGACCCGATGTGTTTTACACGGGAAAACATCCATGGTATGTCTGACCTGATTATGAAATACACTGTGACCTCTCCAAAGCAACACCCTTTGGGAGAAGCAAAATTACGTTGTTGTTGAGAGGTTGTTGTTCTAGAGAGGTTAATTTAATAGTTAAACTGTACAGTGGAAAAAATGATCCTGTTGTTGGAGGGAGATTTTTGGTTATGAGAAGTTGCATATTTTTATTCCTTGCTAAGATTAATCTGTATGTATGTGTTCAAACATTCAAGTGCTAAGATAAATAAATTCAAAGAAATTATCTTTTTCTTCACAAGGTTTATGAAGATTCTCTGGTTGTTTTTTTTTGTTTTTGTTTTATACAGACAGAGCAAAAAGTGAAAACATTTTTAAATTGTTACTTTGTTTCAGTTTGTTTGTCCATCAAAGCATTCAATCAATTTTACAACAATCACAAACTTTTGCCAGAACTGTACAAAAATGTAACAATACATTGAAATGTGTCAGTGAATATTTCAGTTTGCTTACAAGATGTTTGGATTAATAATGAATTTTATTAGTCTACTCCACTAAATTATATGTTTTACAAAAGTGGAACAATTCATTAAAATGTGTTGTTAAATTGTAATTTTATTTTGATAATTTATTGTGGTGTAATGTATAAAATAGTGTTAATTAATTGTGGTAATGTATGAAATAGTGTTAATTAAACTGAATTCTTGTATTCCAGCAAGGATTTGTATGTTCCTGTTTACAAGACACAGAAATTAACACCATTAAAGTTTTTAAAGAAGGTAAGTTTGATTATAAATACTAGAAGATTTCCTATTGGTCAATTTAATGACCATCTTTAAAAAACAACCAATCAGGTTCATGATTTCTGAGAGTCATCACAAAGTTCTGCTGAATAAGCTTACTATATCCTGATGAATATAAGCTTACTATATACAGGTGAAGTGTTGTTGGCTGTAGTTTATAACTTTAAGTATCCATGTTCGTGTGTACAGTGGAAACTCGGAAAACCGACCCCCCCCCTTGGGACCTGATGAAAAGTTCAGTTTTCTGAGGTGTTTGGTTTTCAATTTTACACAGTTTTAATGCATTTGGGGATAGAAATATCGTTTGGTTTTCGGAAATCTGAGGTTCTGATTTTTCGAAACTTTTAAGCAAAAGAAAAAGAAGATAAATCGGGTTTTCCAATGATTCCGGTTTTCCAAGTATCTGGTTTTCTGAGTTTCCACTGTACAACAAAACAATACTGTACAACCCATTTGAAATTTTATTAGTATCACCTGTATGTTTTAATTTTTATGCTACACGTTATTAGTATGAAGTCTGTATGTAAAATTCATTAAATTTTCGTATAAAAATAATATCAAATGTTCAATGTTGTATTGTACAGTCAGGGTGGATTGTTACCGTGGCAACAGGAGGAGATAACTGTTCATGCATTGCTAGACAAGAGTCACTATATACACAGATAGTGTTTGAACTGACGAGATTCATGAGAGAGTTACACAGACACACACATAAGATCACACAAGATTTTGTGAAAAGAATGCAAATGTCAGGTTTGTAAATCTAACTTCAGAGGTTTATCCAATTTACATGTTACACATATACCGCAATACATTTATGTATTAGTATGCTCCTATGCTATTTGTATGGAAGACCCATAGCAAAAAAAGCCTGATTTTCACTCGTATCCTCAAAAAATACAGGGTCGGTAGGTTGGCATATATTATTTTTAGTTTGGAGTACATAAAAACATGAAAATATTAGCTAGAAAATTTTTTGACAGAATCAAAAAAAAGTCTTGGGTAGGGAAAAAAGAATAGGATTGGTCTAGTTAGCGGAAACCAGTAACATTTTTATGCCTAAAAAACTTCTGGGTAGTAACCTTCTTTTTATCAAGCTCTTATTTTCCTTCTTATGGTCTTTACTCACAGGTTTGACTGTATGTATGTAATGTTTTTCAGGTTATATAACTGGTCTGGAGGTCCAACCTTACAAAACTATGATTGACGGTTTATTGTCCGGTTTTATAGAATTATCAACTAAAGTATGTCTCTTTATTAATTTATTTTATGCCTTTTATCTATCAATAAAATGTGTACCTGTTTATTAGAATAGGTTAAAATCCTGAACATTGATGGATCACCATATATTTATCTGATGTTATGGGTTTAAGATATGTACTGGTGAGTAGTTAACCAGTGGTCATGAATTCTGTGCCAGAACTAACCTTGTTCTCCACAAGTAACTGTCAACTTCTCCACTTAAATCTCTCAGATCAGCGATGGAGGACTATTGGCGTTTGGCATTATGTGTTGAACTAAATCGTCACAGAGAACATACCAGCGCCATACATAGGGTTTGAACTCACTAACCAAAGGTCTAAGACCTAATTAAAACTTATGCAGAGCGCGTGGATTTGGGTTGTTAGGTGTAGTAAGCTTAGATGAAGTTGTGTTTATATATGATGATATGTAGGCTTAAGTTATTGTATTGATGGTATGTATGTATTTAAAAGGGATTGGACTCCAGATGTGTTTATTTTTATTATATTCCTAATTGAGGAACTATTTTCTTTTGATAATAATAACAATAGGAATTTACAATATCATTTGTTGCATTAAAGAGGATTCAATGTATCAGTGTTTTTTCCTTCTATAGCAGGGGCCATTTATAGTCATCTTCCCCTCAGGAAAGATCTTTAAAACCATGTAGTTTTCCCTAAAATTTTAGTTTAGATCAAAGTTTTTTCTTTCCCTCTGCGAAAATACTGTATTATTTTTCCCAAAATTTAAGAAACAGGTCCCCCTTCCCCTACCTGTATGAAAAAGCCTTGTTTATAGAGAAATTATCGAAAACAGGTCTGAATATAAGTGGTTGTTAAAATGAAGTGTCTTTAATATTTAAGTGGTCACTCAGTGAGGTTTGACTGTGTTTTACAGATTGGCTCTGTGAGTGTAGATCTTACTGATAAGTTACGGACAGGGGACAGCGTTTTAGGGTCTGCATTATTTAACAAATATGAAGAATTTGTTGCCGAGTTAAAGAAATACTCAACAGTATATGAAGATATGGTGGCCGCCGGTGGTTTTGAATATTGTGTCAAAGGGGGAAGGTAATATAAACATATTGTATAGAATTTTAGATGTATTATGAAACAGTTACCAAGTATTCCATAATGAACGCCCCTGGAGGAGTTTCATTTTCAGAAATTTTTCATTCTGTGAAACTTATGTTCAAACATTTTGTGGCTGAATTGGATTAAATTTGATGGAATTTTAAAGCAGTTACGGTGGGCTGGGATATTTTACTAACACTGATGACTTATATTAGAACATTTTGATGCTGTATTCTGTATCTTTTATTTTTGATCTTATTAAAGTGTCTTAGTGAAGTTGTACCTTATAAAGTTTTATTGTTTGATGGGAAAAATGTGGAATACTCTAAAGTAAAGTATTGATTATGCCATCCCGAAAAATATTGCTTTATGATTGTTCAACTCAATGTTGTGACAATGGGTAGGTAGGTAGGCATTTTTTTTGAGAAGAAAAGGCTGGAATGAAGAACAAAAAAGTGATTTCAGGAGAATGAGTCGGGTAACGGCCACCAACATTTTCTTACATATGACCTTACTTCACATATCCTATATTTCTATACATACTTCGTTTCAATTTTATTCTTGTGTATAATTTGTTCTATTTTAACTCAGCTCCCTTTTTGAGACCCTTCAAGAATTTTACTGTGACTTGTTGAAGGAGACGAAGTCAGAAGCGAAACCGGACCATTCTAAAAAATTTCGACAGATAATGTACACACCACTAGAACATGTGAAACCGTTGTCTATGATACTCAATAAATACTCTGAAGTCTTTGAAAAGGTTGGTTTCGTTAATTTTTAAATTTCACCTTTTTGTATGTATGTTGTTCTTTAACCCTTTGTCTCGTAAGCATATTTTGGATTCTTCCAAATTTAAAGCAGATATACAAAACATAAATTTTTTAAGGAAAATTGGGTTATTTCTCCCTGACAGAGTGGAAAACATTGTGACAAAAGAAGCCATTACTCATGACAAACAAAGGCTTCTTTTGCCACAATGTTTTCACAAGTTGTCTGCTTCAGAGGCAGGGAAACGCGGTATTACGAGGCAAAGGGTTAAAGGGGGCTAACTCGAGATTTATGAATTATTTTTTTCAAAATCTGGAAGCACCTTTTGTTTGTAGGTCCTTTTGATGTTAAGTATAATGAAGGTGTGTCAAAAATTGAAATGATGTTTTTATCTACTTCATCTCTGATTTAGGTCTTAATATACAATAAAACCTTGATGTTGAGGCTACCTCAAGGACCAGAAAAAATGATTGTAGTAATGAAGTGGTCTCATTATCAAGTTAAATTATAGGGAAGTTGATGACAGCTGGTTCATAAATAAATGGTCATTATCACAAGGTGGTCGTAATATTGAGAAGCCGTTGTCTGAGGTATTACTGTATCTAGAAAAATATCCATTATGTCAAATATTAAGTACATGTACTGTATTATGTATAGGACTTCAATAACCAAATAGAGTGCAGTAGTTACCCTCTAATCTGGACCCTTCAGATTCAGTAATTTCCTTGCCCAGGCGAGTTTGTTGATCCCTGTTTCTTGTTCTATATCTTCGCAAAATGTTTTGTGTTCTTCGTCCAAAATCAATACCTTTCTATTAGAGGAACTTTTCCAATTTGAACTTTTCGCTTAGTCCAGACAAGTACGTATTGGACCAGTTGGGTTGAATTCTATGATAATGTTTTCTGTCTTACTAGTCACCCAGTAGTTGTATGCCCAAATAAGGGATTGTTTTACGTATTTTCAGTCAAGTAGGGAGAACAACTTAGTATCCAGCGTACATCTAAATTTAGAACATTTTATAAGGACATCACAGACCGCTATATCTGATGCTGATAATACGAGAATGTTCTGGGAAAGTTCTGCTTCTAAAATCTCTGTAAGTATCTGAGTAAGTCATATCTGTGCAAATAACTTAGAATAAATCTGAAGAAACTAAAGTATCATCATTCTTATAAAAGGGTAAGAAGTAGAAAAATATCTTACTTCAGGTGGGGGATGTATTAGACCGAAAAAGACTTGTTTCCGCTACCATTCTGAAAAAATAGGGTCAGTATGTAAGAATTTATTTTTTTTCCTGAATACGACATTAATTTTATTTGTAAACTATAATTTGACCAAAAGATTCATAAGGTCAGTGGCCAAAAAATAGGGTCAGTCGGGGTTGTAGAAACAAGCTATTTTAGGCCTTAGATACTATCTTGGACTTGTCAGCTTCCTTTTGTCTTGACCATTTGAAACTTCACCACTTTTAATGTAGTTTCTGAACTTTTATCTGCTCAAAGTAAAACAAAAACAGTTAAATGTTTGTAAAATCCGCAAATTTTAAAACCCACCTGTGTTAGGTAATTTGAAAGTCGTATTATTTGAATTGTAGGAAAGTTTAAGAAGTCCAACTAGAAGGTTGATGAAGGAGAGTAGGTCGTGTCCTCTGTCCCTACATAACGCTGGTAGATTCTCCTCGCATGTCTTCTATCTGTTCAATGATATTTTCATCCATGCTCAGGTACGTTCTGATTAAAGAAATGTTTGTCAAAAAATACTTTTTTCTGTATTCTTTTTTCTGTATGTACATTCAAAGGTGTTGGATCCTTATGGTAAAACTTCGTTATTACGAGCATCAATATCACGAGCACCCGACTTATCTCGAGGTGTTTTTAAAGTCCCGTCAATTTTTTGTTATTAGTTGTGTATAATTTTAACCAAACTAACACCTTGTTATTGCAAGCACCACGTTTATCTTGAGCATATAGTCTATTCTGATGACTCCTCAAGATAATTAGGTTTTACTGTACTAATAATATTGAAGTGTTTGCATAGCTGTAGAAAAACGTTCATGAATTTTCTTAAGTGTGTGTGTTTTTTGCTGGAGTTTAGCACAATCTTACAATGTGTCACACCAACAGCCAGGGTCATTTTGTGATTCTTCCTGCTTTAAGGGTGGAGGGAGACACCTAGGCTTACCCCTGGGTAGAACAACCAACCTTCCGTAAGCTTGATAGACAGCTTCCTCACATGCGAAATTTTGTCGGGGGTTAGATTCCAACTCACAGCAGTGAGTGATTATTGATTACAAGTCAGAGACTATAACCAGTTGACCAGGGAGGCCCCTTTTGAGTGTTTAGATTCTGTCTATAGTACTTGGCCCCAACACTTTAGCTCATAAAAAATGAAGGATATGGATGGTTTGGTTTTACATTCATGCTTGTATGTTTTTATACTTACAATATCATTTCAGTATTCAAGTTATCAGTCGTATCCGTTAGCAACAGTATGGATTGACATTCCGACATCAGAAACTTCCAGTAGTCAGTAAGTCGACAGTTTATATTGTGATAGGTCATGTGTTTTATACAGGGACAAGTCATGTGTTTTATGTAGGACAAGTCATGTGTTTTATACAGAGACAGATCATGTATTTTATATAGGGACAAGTCATGTATTTTATGTAGGAGTAGTAATGTATTTTATACAGAGACAGATCATGTATTTTATATAGGGACAAATGTATTTTATACAGAGACAGATCATGTATTTTATATAGGGACAAGTCATGTATTTTATACAGAGACAAGTCATGTATTTTATACAAGGACAAGTCATGTATTTTATACTGAGACAAGTCATGTGTTCTATACATGGACAAGTCATGTGTTCTATATGTGGACAAGTCATGTGTTCTATAAAGAGACAAGGCATGTATTTCATACAAGGACAAGTCATGTATTTTATACAAGGACATGTCATGTATTTTATAAAGAGACAAGTCATGTATTTTATACAAGGACTAGTCATACAGGGACAAGTCATGTATTTTATACAGAGACATATCATGTTTTTTATACAAGGACAAGTCATGTATTTTATAAAGAGACAAGTCATGTATTTTATACAAGGACTAGTCATACAGGGACAAGTCATGTATTTTATACAGAGACATATCATGTTTTTTATACAAGGACAAATCATGTATTTTATACAAGGACAAGTCATACAGGGACAAGTCATGTATTTTATACAGAGACAAACGATGTTTTTTATACAAGGACAAATCATGTATTTTATACCAGGACAAGTCATACAGGGACAAGTCATGTATTTTATACAGAGACAAATCATGTTTTTTATACAGAGACAAACCATGTATTTTATCATTTATCTCTGTGTAAAACACATGACTTGTCCCTATATAAAATACATGATCTGTCTTTGTATAAAATACATGATCTGTCTCTGTATAAAATACATGATCTGTCTCTGTATAAAATACATGACTTGTCCTTGTATAAAATACATGATCTGTCTTTGTATAAAATACATGATCTGTCTCTGTATAAAATACATGATCTGTCTCTGTATAAAATAAATGACTTGTCCTTGTATAAAATACATAATCTGTCTTTGTATAAAATACATGATCTGTCTCTGTATAAAATACATGACTTGTCCTTGTATAAAATACATGATCTGTCTTTGTATGAAATACATGATCTGTCTCTGTATAAAATACATGACTTGTCCTTATATAAAATACATGATCTGTCTCTGTGTAACATACATAACTTGTCCTTGTATAAAATACATGACTTGTCCCTATATGAAATACAAGACTAGTCCCTGTATAAAATGCATGATCTGTATATAGGGACAAATGATGTATTTTATACAGGGACAAGTCATGTGTTTTATACTTGGACTTGTCTCTTTATAAAATACATGATCTCCCTCTGTATAAAATACATAACTTTCCTTGTATAAAATACATGATCTATCTAGGTATAAAATGTGTATACAGAGGCAGATCATGTATTTTATACAAGGACAAGTCATGCATTTTATATAGAGAGTGATCATGTATTTTATACAGAGACAGATCATGTATTTTATACAAGGACAAGTCATGTATTTTATACAGAGACTGATCATGTATTTTATACAAAGACAGATCATGTATTTTATCATTTGTCTCTGTATAAAATACACGACTTGTCCCTATATACAATACATGATTTGTCTCGTTATAAAATACATGATCTGTCCCTATATAAAATGCATGACTTCTACCTATATAAAACACATGACTTGTCCCTGTATAAAATACATGATTTTTCCATGCATAAAATACATGATCTCTCTCTATATAAAATACATGACTTGTCCTTGTATAAAATACATGATCTGCCTCTGTATACACATTTTATACGTAGACAGATCATGTATTTTATACAAGGACAAGTCATGTATTTTATACAGTGAGAGATCATGTATTTTATATAGAGACAAGTCCAAGTATAAAACACATGACTTGTCCCTGTATATAATACATCATTTGTCCCTGTATACAGATCATGCATTTTCTACAGGGACAAGTCATGTATTTTATATAGGGACAAGTCATGTATTTTATACAAGGGCAAGTTATGAATTTTATACAAGGACAATTCATGTATTTTATACAGAGACAGATCATGTATTTCATACAAAGACAGATCATGTATTTTATACAAGGACAAGTCATGTATTTTATACAAGGACAAGTCATACAGGGACAAGTCATGTATTTTATACAGAGACTGATCATGTATTTTATACAGAGACAGATCATGTATTTTATCATTTGCCTCTGTGTAAAATACATGACTTGTCCCAGTATGAAACACATGACTTGTCCCTATATAAAATACATGATCTGTCTCTGTATAACATACATGATTTGTCTCTGTATAAAATACATGACTTGTCCTTGTATAAAATACATGACTTGTCCATACATAAAATACATGACTTGTACCTATAAAAATACATGATCTGTCTTTGTTTAAAATATATGATCTGTCTCTTTATAAAATACATGACTTGTCCTTCTATAAAATACATGATCTGTCTCTGTATAACGTACATCACTTGTCTCTGTATAAAATACATGACTTGTCCTTGTATAAAATACATGACTTGTCCATAAATAAAATACATGACTTGTGCCTATAAAAATACATGATCTGTCTCTGTTTAAAATACATGATCTGTCTCTGTATAAAATACATGATCTGTCTCTGTATAAAATACATGACTTGTCCTTCTATAAAATACATGATCTGTCTCTGTATAACATACATCACTTGTCTCTGTATAAAATACACGATCTGTCTCTGTATAAAATACATAACTTGTCCTTGTATAAAATACATGACCTGTCCCTATATAAAATACATGACTTGTCCCTGTATAAAATGCATGACTTGTCCCTATATAAAATACATGACTTGTTCCTGTATGAAATACAGGACTTGTCCTTGTATAAAATACATGACTTTTCCCTATATAAAATACATGACTTGTCCCTGTATAAAATACATGACTTGTCCTTGTATAAAATACATGTCTGTGTATAAAATACATGATTTGTTAATGTATAAAATACAATACTTGTCCCTATATAAAATACATAATATGATCTGTCTGTGTATAATATGTGTATACAGAGATAGATCATGTATTTTGTACAAGGACAAGCATGATCTGCCTCTATATAAAGTACATGATCTGTCTCTATATAAAATACATGATCTGTCTCTGTATAAAGTACATGATCTGTCTCTGTATAAAATACATGACTTGTCCTTATATAATCATGTATTTTATGCATGGAAAAATCATGTATTTTATACAGGGACAAGTCATGTGTTTTATACATGGACAAGTCATGTGTTTCAGATGGGATATTATCCTATCGGAGCTTGCTTATCCCTTTACTCTTAGTCATTGAGTGTGTGTGGGGTATTCTTCAGTTGCTTTAAGAATATAGAGGGGTGTATTTGACTAGTAGTTAATCAAGAAGCACTGGATAGATCAACTACTTAATGTACATGGATGACATATTATTGATAAACACCATAGGTAATGGGCCAAATTCAAAGAATTAGATTGTTATTTTCAACCAGTTTGATAAAAATGTATGCAATACACACCTTGAATACTTTGCAGAAATTTCATCACTGTTACAACACCAGAAGACACACTTAGTCTGACTACAACATCGTCTCAACTTAAGGTAAGTTACCACATGAACGTCTATGGCTTGTTGATGTATCACTTTGTGTTTCACATGAATTTATTTCTCCCGTACCAGCTTGGAGTATAGAATGGGAGCTGTCTTCATTACAAAATTCTCTTCTTATCATGTTGTATAATCTGAAATGTTTTGAATTGGACATTTTGTTTTATTATTAAAATGTGAAATATGGAAATAGTTGATTAACACTGCTTGTATACTTGTGACTAAAACCACGAGTATAACCTGGTTGTCAACCACCAGTGTTTGTCTGGATTTGATGATTTTCAATGTTTACTATATAAATAGAAGTCATTGAGTCAAAATAGATGATTCTAGATGCTATATAGGGTAATACATCAGTGAAGTACTTCTGATTTTTATCTACAAAACTCCTAAAATTGAAATTCTTCTAACGGCACAAACTTATTGACAACGTTCACCAAAGGTGGAAAAGAAGTATGACCTTTATGTCGTTTATATGCCAATTATATCAATAGACATGTTCTAAAAATGGTCATTCTTCACTTGGTGGTATTGTTCAATGTGGATTCTTTAGTCGTTAGACTGTGCTGAGAAAGACAGTGCTATGTAAAGTACTATTGAACTGTTTGTTTGTAAACATGTTATATTTTTGTTATATCAGGTTGAGTGGGCAGTGGCATTTAATACAGCTATAAACAAGGTATTGGCTGGTCAGAGATCTGTGAATCGACAAAACAGTGGAGAACGTGTTCATACACCAGTGATTAGGCTTGCGCCTCACACATTCACCAAGCACACACTGTTCAGAGATGCCACATACAAAGGATATTGGCTCAATGGAAAAGTCCATGGCTCGTATGTAAAATTATTACAGTATTATTGATTATTTGAAGTCAACAGTATGTATTGTTTGATTTAGCACATTTACTTGTAGTTACATGTACTCACTGTTAGGTGACCAAACTTCACACACAGCAGTCTTTATTACATGACTGACCAGATCCAGCTTGAATTTCAATGCATCATGGGTTGATCCATTTTATTTAGAATCTTATAGACTTAGTGTATTTGATGGAGTTTAGAATGCTTTATTTTTCCAATGATTGTTTATTATGCATTTTTTACTGATATTTATTTCCAGTGGTATCATGAAATGGCCAGATGGGAGGAAATATAAAGGAAAATTCAAGCATGGAAGTATTACGGGGTACAATTTTTCAGTTTAACTTACGCTTTTTTTGCTCAGCACATCACAAACTCTGAATTTTTTGAAGTCAAGTTTCTGATTTATTGTTACTAGATCCAGTGATATACATGACTAAACATGCAGTGTATTAATCTCATTGATCATATGATAACTGCTTTTGTAACACTTGCCACTCAAAACAAATAGTAGTACTTTTAAATCTGATTACTGTCTGATTTCAAAAGCATTCTTAAATATATGATAACTCTCAGGTATCAAGAGCAGTCTTAAATATCTCTACTTAAAAATATCTACTGTTCTATGTATTGGCATATGTTCGTACAGTGCAACCTCTCCAGAGTGACACACTTTGGGAGACCTAAAATTTTGTTGTTGTTGAGAAGTTCTTGCTCTAGAGAAATTAAATTAATAGTCAAATCGTACAGTGGGAAAAATCATGCTGTTGTTGAAGGGAGGTTGTTGCTCAAGGGAGGGCCACTCTGGAGAGGTTCCACTGTATGTGTATTCTTTCATTTCTGCAGACATGGTTGTATGTTGGTTCCTAAAGATAATGATGGTCGAGATATACAAGAAGGAGTATGGAATAATGGCCGCCTGCATGGACACGGACAGATCAAGTTAGTTCTTAACTTATCAGATACCGTCTAGAATGCTGCATTCTGATTGGTTGATATGTATAGTTGATGTGCGTGAAATACAATTAACTGTTAGCAAACTTTTAACCTTTAGAAAACTTTTTTGAAACTTTAGAACTTTTCTCTTTTGAAAACTTGTTTTATCTGGTTTATTAAGCCTCAGAAATTGACAATTGATCAGCATTGTAATAATCCTGACCTTGACCTTGTCTCAGCCTGAAAGTTTCTGTTTTTGGTTTATTATCACATTCATATGGTGAATATTTAAATTTTAATGACTTGAATATTATATACTATCAAATCTGTGTTTCCAAATAAAGGACATCCTGTGAATAAAGGCCATTCTTTTAAAAATTGTCATTGATTATTTAGAACAAACTGACCTTCAAATAAAGGCCACCTGTCAATAAAGGCCACATTTTGTCTTTCCTATTGGTAGCCTTTGTTCACAGGTTTGACTGTAGTTGTATATTATTGACTTTAGAAGATATACAATATTTTGTACTTCTGATAAATCAAACTGATTTTTATATTTACATACTTGGTGTCGTTTTCTTGATTAAATTGAAATAAAGTATGCCCAGCTTACCTTCTGGATAATTGAATTGCTCAAATCTCATCAGTTGCCCATGTACAACGGCTTAGTATTTGTGTACTGTTGTATATTATTTCATTCAGGTACAATAACGGTGACCTTTATGAAGGTTACTTCAAAGATGGTTTACGACATGGTCATGGGGTCTACAGGAAAGGTCGATATCTGAGCTCTGCTTCCTTCGTGTATGTTGGTGAATGGTTGTTTGACAAGAAACATGGATACGGTGTTATGGACGATATACTCAAAGGTAGACAACTTATGGTCCCTCAGATTAAGGCGATTTGTTTGACATGACCCAGTTTTAATTTGTATACAGTGCTCCCTCCCATAACGTCACCTCCAAAGACCGATTCCCTCCAAGAAGCAACAATAAAAGGCACTGATACACATACTAAAAACACCTGTAGCGAATGTAGCAATTCCTTCCAAACAATGACTCCCTCTGAAGAACAACATTCATTTGTAACTCTGACAAGTATTGCAGCTCAGAGGGAGCACTGTACTTTATGTATATTGTGAAACAGATTTATTGTTAATGATACATAATTGATTCCACATGAAAAGCCCAGATTTTTTTTAAAAAAAATATTTCAGTCACAGAACAAACTCTATATATTGAATGGCTGAATTTTGAAGTTCATTTAAATATGTCTGTATGTGTTATTAAAGGAGAGAAATACATGGGTATGTGGCAGGAAGATAATCGCCATGGTGATGGCGTGGTTGTTACTTTAGATGGGATGTATTTTGAAGGAAACTTTCAGAATAATAAACTTGTTGTGAGTAACTTTTGATTTTTCTTCAAATTTTCTTGTGTAGTTTTACATTGTTTGTAATTAACTGTTTTGTGTTCATGAAAATGTTGATGAAGTGAATGGTGGCATTTTTCAACTAGGACAGAACTATTGATGGTAAAACATTGTGATAGACTGTAAACCCATGTCTGTGATTGGTTAGTGTGTTCTGAGTTCATTTTTAGATTAACCAATCACTAGACTGCATTCCTAGACTGGTACTGTTACATAATTTGTTATCCACGGTTGTCTAACTCTGTTTTTAACTCTGCCATTTCATTCTAGAAATTTAAAGAGCAAATATTGGTGGCAGATTCAAAAAGGTCCATTTGTGATATAAGCATTTATGGCAGTTTTCAGTTGTAGTGAAATTACTGTCAAGTACAACATGTCCATGTCAGATTGTTTTTATCCCCGCAAACAAAGTTGTTGGGGTAGTATACTGGAATCCCCCCCTGGTTGTTGGTTGGTTGATTGGTCGGTCAGTCGGTTGCACGGTCTGTCCCCATTTTGCAGGGGTATTTAACCTTTTGCCTCATAATACCGCATTTCCCTGCATTTGAAGCAGACAAATTTTGAAAACATCGTGGCAACAGACGCCATTTCTTGTTAGGAGTAATGGCTTCTTTTGCCACAATACTTTCCACTCTCTTGGAAAGAAATAACCCAATTTTCCTAAATAAATTAATGTTTTGAATTTAGAAGAGTCCAAAATAATTATATTCATGAGGCAAAGGCTTACTCACAATTTATTAATAGGTCTAGTTTCTACTGATGTTAATTTTAACCCTTCTCAGTTGTACTCCACATGTTTTAGTAAAGTCTTTTTTGTATAGATTTATTTGAATATAATCTATGATTACTTACAAATGAATCTTGTGAACAAAAAAGCTGTTTGTTTTCTCCACAGGGACATGGACTAATGTTGACAGATGATAACAGTTGTTATGAGGGAGAATTTGCTGGTATTACCATGTTGCAAGGCAAGGTATGAGTACTGTATATGAATACTATTCCCTGTATATCAGTTTTTTTGTTTGTTTTTATGTGACTCATTGTCACCTGGGTTTAACGCCACTTTTCAACGATTTTTCAGTTATATACGGCGACCAGTTCATCTAACCAGTTTTCCTGGACTATATACTAGCCAGTACTAACATACCCTTCCGCAAGGAACCAGCAACTTCTCCACATGTGGAGGAAAATCGACATTTTGTCAAATTTTCATAGAAGGGTATGATCTGCCGTGAGTGCCGTGGAGTGGCTGTGTATATTTATGTAGACAAAGAATGTGTATGAAAATATGATTGGTGTTCTATGGATGTAGTAGCGGTTTTTCATTTTATCCACAAGTGTGAAGTCCATGGCAGGTGAAAATTATGGCAGACTAGTGATAGTAAACTGGTCTGACACACTTGTTAAAAATATTTATTGTACTCAATGGTGTTAGATTAAGGAAATGTAAATTCTTGTGGGAATTTGTAGATTTTTATGGGACTTTTAAATAATTAACTGACACGTGTTCTCTTGGCTTGCTTGCTGAGAATTTAATCATGAAGACTATACAAAGTTCGATTAAAGTTAAATCACAAAATTAATCCATCCATTGAAAAGTTTTTGTAAAAATAATTCTGTTTTTTTTTAAATTAAAATTCTATTTTTGCAAGTTAATGTGGTTAATTGTATACACCAGAATCACTGATTTGTCATTTTGTGAATAGTCATAGAAGGTTGATGATGATTTTCATTACGACATGAATTCATTAAGAGTCAATCCAAGTGCTGTGGTATAATTACCAGTACTCCCTCTATACTTTCAGGGATGTCTGATATTTCCCAGTGGTGATAAGATAGAAGGTACATTTAATGGCACATGGAACCAAGGTTTAAAAATATCCGGTGTATTCCATAAATTACCTATGTCTGCTTCCATGACAATGAAACATTCATGGACTAGAGTTACCATGGAATCAAAGTCAAGGTAACCATGGATACAAGAAAATCCTGATTTGAATGGGTTGTGACCTTTTCATACTCAACATGCCATTTTCTTAAACTTATCCTTGATTCAAAATGAAGTAGGTCAAGGCAAAGCGTACTGGTTTACTAAGCCGATTTGAAGTGATGTGTATTTTATAATTTTATATCAGCACATGTCAATTGTTGTTAGTTGTTTAACCCTTTGCCTCATAATACCCATTTCCCCGCATCTGAAGCAGACGACTTTTGAAAACATTGTGGCAAAAGAAGCTATTGCCTGTAATGAGTAATGGCTTCTTTTGCCACAATGTTTTCACTGTCAGAGAGAAATAACCCAATTTTCTTAAATAAATTGATATTTTGTATATTTACTTTGAATTTGGAAGAGTCCATAATATGCTTATGAGGCAAAGTGGAAGAGCCCAAAGTATGTTTATGAGGCAAAAGGTTTAGAATCCCCAAATTGTGTTTATTTTGCAGTTTGTTTGGTAAATTATGTGTCAGACCAGAGAGGAAGTGGGAGGAGATATTTTACCAGTGTTATGAATGTCTCCATTATATTATAGACCGGGAACCAAATACACACAAAGCATGGGACCAGGTTGTCTCGTCTATTGTGGCCGGGAAACAGCATTTGAAAGAGAAAGACAAAGGGTAAGTACCAGTCTATTTCTCAGACTAATTTAAATCGTCAGTTGGCCATATTGCCTCAACATCACACTTAAATTTACCCGTACTTAAACATATCTTCATTGACCATTCACAGAAAGCGATTTAAATACAATAAAACTCGATATCACAAGCACCCAACTTTCCTTGAGGAATTTTTAATGTCTGGTCAATTTTTTGTCTGGTTATTAGTTGTGTATAATTGTCAACCAACAAACGAATACCTCGTTATTACGAGCACCATGTTTATCTTGAGCATTACTTGTGGTCTGATGACCCCTCGAGATAACTAGGTTTTACTGTATTAGTGTGTGTCATTTCTTCACGTTATTGTTTAGTTTATGCCAATGCCTTAACTCTTTGCCTCTTAAACATATTTTAGACTGGGTTATATCTTTGTGACAGAATGGAAAACATTGTGATAAAAGAAGTCATCGCCTGTTTCAAGCAATGGCTTCCTTTACCTCAATGGTTTAAAAAATCGTCTGCTGCAGATATGGGGAAATGTGGTATTATGAGGAAAAAGGTTAAAAATATAATTTCAAGATCTTTACCTTTTCAGTGAAAATGGACTATTAGTACATGTCCAGTATGTTTTCAGAACCTTTGACTAATAAAATCTTTACTTACATATTTGTGCATGATTTCAGTGCCATGTCATCTAAACAGAAGTTAGAGCTGAGTAACTTAGAACAGTTGGAGAAGATACCTACTCACAGTGTAGCATTGTTAACTGTTGAACATATGGCCAGCATTGTGCAATACTTAAACAAGGTAATGTCCATTTACTATTTCAGTGGAACCTCTCCAAAGCAACACCCTTTGGGAGATGCAGAATTATGTTGTTGTTGAGGTGTTGTTCTAGAGAGAGTAAATTAGTCTGTTTCGAAGAAAAAGTCAACTTTCATGATTGCTGCATTGTCATCGTTGTTGTGTAGCCCATTACTCTAACACCTAAAGATATTAATATGATACTTGGAATACTTGATTATCATGACATGGCATGGTTGCAAGACAAGGGGCAAAATTCCGAAAGCTATGTTTTTAGAGTTGTGCCCCTTTTTAACTTAGAATTTTAATAAAAATGGCTTATTAAATTGAATGATGTAAAACAGACAAGTGTTGGCGCCACTCTGTAGAGCTCTTGTTTTTTGCAGGCATGTGAAACATACGCCCATCCATTAGGTAAACTGGTGAAGGATCTTGTTGATGTATTCAGGGCTGCATATATTGGTATAGGGGCTCATCCAAGACTCTTGTACCATGCTGTACAGGAGATACAATCATTTATCCGCAGAATATTCAAAGTTATAAGGTACGGACCTTAAAAATGTAGTAGAGACAAGTTTTTGTAAACCAAGTTATTATGGAATAATAAAAGTATGTTTAAGACTCTACCTTTATAACTTCAGAATTCTGTTTTTCAACAATGAGAAAATTTTATATCTCATCAATTTTTATCATTGATAGAGTTAAAGGTGTTGGCCGTATTATGAATAGAAAAAAATGTCTCATAGTTTTGCCCTTTTCCTACATATTTGGTATAATGTTATAATAACAATATTCTTATTCTTTCTCATCTATGAAAGCCAAGTTTCTTAAAGACTTGAAGATTCAATGCAACTCTATGGGTTGACAAATCATATTACTGGCATCAAACACAGAAGTAACTAACCAAATTAGTCTTTAGTCTGTTCTGTGTACAAGTTTTCAGTCTCAAAATCTGACGCATCAGTCATCTAATCCATTTCATGATACAATTGATGGTAATTTTTTCTGCACAAACTTACTTATATTAACTAATGCCTGAATTAAGAAATACATTTATCATACAGAGCTGATATTTTTTCAGACTTTTATTTCCTGAGTTACCTGAAGACGGTGGACCTAGTCATATATACCCTGAGAGAAAGAAGCGAGCCAGCACGCCTATGAAGGAGAACATGGGCTTCATTCAGAGACAGATATCTGAGGCAGATGATGATGCTCCAGCGTGAGATTTATACTTAGTTTGAGATCTAACTTGAGATTACTTCCCAATCCCAATGAGTATTTAGTTACGCCAGTTAGATATACAGTTTGAATTCATTGTTGAGGAATTATTTAAATTTTTACATTTTATTTAAGGTCATATGTACATTGTAAATTTTGGTTGTTAAGGTTTGATGAGTCATGCTTTTGAATATCAAGTTGAATTATATGGGATTTATTGAAAGCCAGTCCAAAAATAAGTGGTCATTATAACAATGTGGTCATAATATTAAGATGGTTGTAAAATGTGAGGTTTCACTCTTTATATAAAATATCATTGACTTTATTTCAGAGAGGTTGTATCATCAGCTGGTATATTACAGCCTATCTTGTTACCTAAGATTTACCCGGCATTGTTTGATCTGTACGCGTTACACAGTGACAGAGAGGATGATAGGTACTGGGACAGAATGCAGAAACTTAATAAACAGGGAGATATATCCTTGATGGCATACCTCGGTATTGATCAGTGAGTGTCACTTAATGCTTATTTAATTAATGGCATACCTCGGTATTGATCAGTGTCACTTAATGCTTGAGTTAATTAATGGCATACCTCGGTATTGATCAGTGAGTGTCATTTAACGCTTATTTAATTAATGGCATACCTCGTTATTGATCAGTGAGTGTCACTTAATGATTTATTTAATTAATGGCATACCTCGTTATTGATCAGTGAGTGTCATTTAATGCTTGATTTAATGAATGGCATACCTCTGTATTGATCAGTGAGCGTCACTTAATGCTTGATTTGATTAATGGCATACCTCGGTATTGATCAGTGAGTGTTACTTAATGATTTATTTAATTAATGGCGTACCTCGGTATTGATCAGTGAGTGTCATTTAATGATTTATTTAATTAATGGCATACCTCGGTATTGATCAGTGAGTGTCACTTAATGCTTGAGTTAATTAATGGCATACCTCGGTATTGATCAGTGAGTGTCATTTAATGCTTGATTTAATTAATGGCATACCTCGATATTGATCAGTGAGTGTCATGCTTGATTAAATGAATGGTATCTTGTCTGTATTTCATACAGTTTCATAACTTATCTATGTATTTACTGTTGTTTATTGGTGTATCCTGGTGTTTTCTTAAATAAAGTGGTTAATGTTGGTATTTTCTGTAATATAATGGTGTATCCAGTATTTTCCCTGATTTAATGGCTGATGTTGGTATTTTCCGTATTTTAATGACTTAGCACAGTATTTTCCCAAAATTGATAATGTATCTTATTTTAGCGTGTCTATTTTGAAGAAAAAGTCAAGTTATTTTGATTGCTGGATTGCTGCTGTCGTTCAAAAACTAATGAAGATCTTGATTATCAAGACAAGGCACAGTCGCAAGTCAAGGGGCATTATTCTGAAAGCTATATTTTTGGGGTTATGCTCATTTTTAACTTAGAATTTTGGTAAAAAATATAAATTATTGTGTTACAACTGAAAATCTCATTGTGGCCTTCGTTACCGACATATAAAACAGATGAGCATTGGCTGCTCTGCAGAGCTCTAGTTTTATTTTATAAAATGGCTTATCTGCGTTTAGAACTCAATAGCTGGTATATCTTTGTATAATAACTTTGTATTTTTATCTATTTTAGGAATTTTTGGTGTTTAAACAAGGCCATGTTTGAAAAGAAGAATGTGGTATGATACTTATTACATAACTATTAAAGGACTGTTGAATATTGGTAACCAGTCACTTACCGCTGTGTTAAGTCACTTACTGCTGTGTTAAGTTGATTTTTTTATAATCTGATTCATCATCACTGTAATGTAAGATTGACGCATGTTCTACATCTTTAAACCATCACTCCCTTTTGTCCCGTGTTTCTCACTGATCACATGGATAGTGTGTCATGTACCTTTATCATACTTTCAGAGAATATCTTCTATCAGAGATCACAGTTATTCTAAAGCTGTCGATGTTTTACAACAAATAAGGTATGCTTCTATGTTCACAATCTTTAAAACCAGACTCCAAGGTTATATAACAGTCTAAGCTCAAATCTACAATCAAACCTGTGTTGGAGGCCACCTCTGAATAAAGTCCACCCTGTAATGAAAAATTTTCCTTGAAAAATCCTCATTGATTATTTAGAACAAATGACTTCCAAATAAAGGCCATCTGTCAATGAAAGCCACATTTTGTCTTTCCCAAGGGTGGTCTTTGTTCACAGGTTTGACTGTAACTTCATTCTCGATATATTTGATTGTGATTAAATACTTGTATTTATCTTTCAAGTCATTTTTTGACTAAAGCTACAGTTAATCCTTGAATGCATCTATTTCTTGTCAAATGTTGACTTTTGTGTGTCATAATTGTGTCATATGCGCCTAAAATTTTGGAATACAGTCCTACATTTTAACGTCAGAATAAAGACATATGTGGCTTTAAATGGTAAAATATTGCTGTTTAAAATACATAATTATTTATTTTACCTTACTTACAGCACAGCATTTTGCCCTGTAGATAAATTACAAGTGATACAGCGTACATTCCTAGCTATAAATCAGGTAATTGTTTTACCTTGTTTCTTATTCTCTACATATTTTTTACAACTTTACAGAATTGAGAATAACTCAACTGTGTACTCCTATTATTAAGAATTCATTTGTAAGTAGCAAAAGATATAACCATGTATTTTCAACTTGAATAATGTCATTATAGCTGTAAATCTTTTCATACTTTGGATTTTGCAGTTAGATACTTTGCAGTTTAACACAGATTTTTATTTCTGGCTTTACTTTGATTTTTAATCTTAAAAGCTACTATCTTAGCTAAGTTAATCTGTGAAAATGGAATGGGAGCCTCAATGGTCGACTGGTTATAGTCAATGACTTGTAATCTCTAGCCCCCTCACCGCTGTAAGTTCAAATCCCACCCGGGACCAAATTTCACATGTGAGGAAGCTGTCCAGCTACCTGCCTGAAAGTCTGTGGTTCTACCCAGGTGTAAGCCTGGCGTCTTCCTCCACGGGTAAAGCTGGAATGTTGCCAAATGACCATGGCTGTTGATGCAACATTAAACTCCAGTGAAAAAAATATGAAAAGGGTCCGTAATGTCCTATTTACAAACTATTGTTTAACCCAATCAATCAGTGTATACGCTTGTCTCATTGTTTTGATCACTACCAGTCAGTACAGGAATACAGTGGTGAAGAAGAAGTGATGTTATGTATGGATGATTTGTTCCCGATATTTCAATATATTGTGATACGATCTAGGATACATCACCTGGGTGCTGAAATACATTTTATTGAAGATTTAATGGAAAGTTACCTGGAGTTTGGAGAACTGGGCATCATGTTTACAACTTTAAAGGTATGTTAATTTTTTTAAATTGTGTTACAGTAAAACTTCAATTCATAGCCACCTCAATATAACAATCATCTCATAATAAGGAATGCTCAATTTTGGACCAGATTTCTTTATTTCTTCTATATTTGAACTTGATAATCAGACTACTTAAGTATTAAGACTGCTTTTTTGGGTCCAAATGGTGGTCTTAATATCAAGATTGAAATCATTTTACTGTTAACATAAAATGCTGGATCTCAGGATGCACTACATAAATCAGTTATTGCTAGTTTTTAAACTAATGACAATGTAACTAATAGGTATTGATAATTAAATTCAAACGTAATCATTAATGCATGGTTAATAAAATGCAAAAAAATCTATTGAGAAAATAATTAAAGGGAAGTCCAACCATCTTCAAATGTAATCATTAATGTTTTATTAATACAATGCAAGAACGTATTGAAATAATGATCAAATGATAGTCAAACTATTCTGTAAAGATCACTTTTGGAATGCGAACATGTGGTCTTTAAGATGTTTGTATGTGTGTCTTTGAAACTTCAAATTGGCTTTTCAATCTTTTGTATATTTTACAGGCTTGCTACTACCAGATACAGAATGAGAAAATGCCAATACATTAGATTTCCTAGATCTAAAAGCTGTGGCTGGATACAGTCTAAGGGTGCTGCCATATCATTGGTTAGTTACATGACTGAACACAGAAACAACCAATTAGATGCTTTCGTTGTAAGACTGGTCTTTGGACTTGTGATTAACAACTTCGGACTTTGAAGAGGATTTTTTCCTGTTTCTAGATTTGTTGATTCAAAATTTCTTAGAATTGTGGAGTGAAATTGTGAAACTTGTAATGAATAATTTAAAACATTGCTTGATTTAGCTAACTTACGAGGAAGTTTGAGGTCTGAACCTCACTGAACCACAGGAGGCTAGCACGTTGAAGGGATGGAGTATAATGGCGTATTAGGCCTAAAATGGCCACATGGACCAAAAACACATACATCATATATATAGATATATGCATTAGTAATATTTGTAGTAAGCATGCGTTGTCATTACTGTGCCAGTTGTTTTAAGGTGTATTTAGTATGGTAATTCTGATCATTTTGGTGTTGCGAGGTCGCGTTTGACTAAACGAAATTGACGATTGTTCGAAGGAAAAAGATTAAATATCTGCTTCATTGTTTTGGATTGGACAAAGTGCTTACTGGTGATGTGTAGGATAATGTGTTAGCTATCTGTAGACTCCAGTTATTAGAAATTTGAGCGATTTCTTGAAACAAATGCGTAGTGTTAAACAAATTTGGTATTTGGTCATTTCGGAAGTTGTAACCCTTGTATATGTATATATATAATATAGGTGTTTTTGGTCTGTGTGGCCATTTTAAGGCTAATACACCATTATACACCATCCCTTCAACGTGCTAGCTCCCTGTGCACTGAACCATGACAGTCCTACCAGTGCACCAGGACTTGGTTTTCCAGCAAGTGGAGCTGAAAGTATTACAGAGTCAGAATAAAATGCTTCATAACAATTAGTTGACATTTTAATAGCACTGCAACATGTTAGATATGATTTGTATGCGATGAAACATCAATATAATTGAAGTTTTGTGTGATTTTGTTTTGCACAGTTGACATTCTACAGTATAATCCTTGAAAACTGGACCCCTTCCAGACTGAGCCAAAAGTCTGGTTTTCTGAAAATTCCCATTTTCGGAGAAGTATTGATTATAGGAGAGAAAAAATGGGACTTCATCCAGTTTTCAGAGAAATCTTGTTTTCAGTGAGTCTGTCTTTCAGGGGTTATTCTGTATATAATTTTGTTGCAGTTAAATTTGTCTTATCATTTTATCCTATATTTCAGTATTTAGAATACTTTTGCTGAGAATAATACGCGATAGTTTAGAATGTTTATTGCTTTACTGATTTTTTTTAAAAACTAATTTAGTGTTATTCAATAAGCTCATATTTATCTAATCCACTACCTTTTTAAATTCTTGTTTCTTCCTATTTACATCCTAAATATCTTCATTTTAACAATATGGTCATATTTCAATCAGCAAACACATCAAGTTTTACATATTTTTTAAATTTTGCTTGTTTGTTTTGTACGGAAAAACCTCACTTAGTGACATCCGCATCATAACTACCACTTAGTACTGAACAGGTTTTCATTGGACCTCTGTGGTTTAGTGATATGGTCTCTGACTTGTAATCACTAGCCTCTCACCGCTGTGAGTTCGAATCCTACCCGGGCCCAATGTGAGAAAGCTGTCCAGCTAGGTTTTGGAAGGTCAATTTTTACATGGGTGAAAGTGGAAATATTTCAAAAAATAACAGAAATCTTAACCTCGGTGCCAAGGAAACAATAGACTAGTAGGGTCCAGGCCTGGGAAAAACCGGAGATTCCAGAAAATTCCAGAAAACTTAACTGTATTTTTAAGGCTGTTGTTTGATAAAGTTAGTTATGTATACTGTTTCAGAGATTCAGGAATTTGTTGTAAGTGGTTAACTGATGCCCTATTTTGGGGTAATATGTGACATAGAAGTTTAACAACAGTGATATGTGTTCTGTAGTTTGTGATAAAGGTCTAAATTCAGTAATTTAGGAGGTTGTTTTAATTCAGTAATTAGTTTGTTATCACTATCACTGATTTAACCCTTTTGCCTCATAAGCAGAATTTTGGACTCCTCCAAATTCAAGCTAATATACAAAACATCATTTTTTTTTTAGAAATTGGGCTATTTCTCCCTGACAGCGTGGAAAACATTGTGTCGAAAGATGCCATTACTCATTAAAAACAATGACTTCTTTTGCCACAATGTCTTCAAAAGTCGTCTGCTTCAGATGTTGGGAAATGCAGTATTACGAGGTAAAGGGATGAAATCAGCCACTGTGAGCTTCTTGGTAAATTCAGTGATGTTGACTCTCTCATATGTCATCAGTGTTTCGTCAAAATAAAGTGATTGTCATACTGAGCTATTTTCATGCTAGACGGTGTACAAAAGTACAATGTATTTTTTTCATTTTTGCATATACTTTTTCCTACTTTCCTACTTTTCTAATATGTATTTTTTTTTGCCTATATAACCAATTCTTCAGTAGTATTTGTTTTGTTATTTTTGTACACTGCCATTTATTATTAACCATCAGTATTTTGCCAAATAAGTGTATGTTTCGTTGTTATATGATGTGCAATGTGGAATTATTGAGTATAATGTGGAGTTCATCAAGTACATTTAATTTTCAAACCTAGAAATGCTTCATTAATTTTCAGTAAAGGTTGATTTTTTTCCTTACAAAGGACATCACAAGGGACAAATTGAAACAAATTGGTCAGTACTTAAATGCAAGAAATTATATATTCCTGAAGTTCTACGCAAATAATTAGGGCATTCCATCTTTAAGTTGATAGTCCAGAAAGACATAATAACAGATTAAGTTTTCTGTATGTAATACGCTGAATGACATCGTTTTTTCAGATTTTTCTTCCTTTTTTTTCAAACTGTATTGTAATAATAATAACACAGGTAAATTTTATAAAAATAATTATGG
Organism: Lutraria rhynchaena; assembly: GCA_008271625.1. Lineage (NCBI taxonomy): Eukaryota > Metazoa > Mollusca > Bivalvia > Venerida > Mactridae > Lutraria > Lutraria rhynchaena. The sequence continues at coordinate 1,152,395 of VIBL01000019.1, read as the reverse complement.
AAAACTGAATTTATCAAATTTTACTGTTTTTACTGCTTTTGCTTTTCAATCACATTTTTTTTTAAAAAAAAAATTACACTAACAATTCCCTAAACATGGTATAAGGGGCTGCGAGCAGGGAATATTATTATATTAAATGGGGCCTAGTGTGAAGGTTCATGGGAAAATGGAGCATTTTTAAGTTTGAATTCTAACTTTGGAAATGTCGGAGAAAAATTACTTGCCATGCATGATTAATTCACAAGTTTTCTTAAAAGTAAATGTATTATGTTCATTATGCCTCCACGTAACCTCCTTGAATTGAGTCAGCATTGACAAAGTAATATTTTGTTACGTCTAAAACCAACAGATATAATCAATATTTTCCTATAACCTTATATGTGTGTGGTTTATAACGCTTTTTTGTATGATATAGTCAGCTGTGCCAATATTCATTGTTATATGATTATTTTTTTAACATGTTAAAGACAACTCTCGCCATTGTTTTTACTTCACTTCTTCAACTAGAATGGTTTGATTTCAGAGCCCAGAAACCTCAGATAACTGACAATTGATAATGTACTATTGATCCTGTTGATTTTGTTTGTTTTTATGACATTGTCACTGGTGTTCAACACAGTTTTTCAACAATTTTTCAGTTATATACTGCGATTTGTTCACCTTACCAGTTTTCCTGGACTATATTCTAACCAGTACTAACTTGCCCTGCCACAAAGAGCCCCTAACTTCTCCACATATGGAGGAAAATCGACATTTTTGTCAAATTTTCATAGAAGGGTATGACCTGCCGTGACCGGAATTTGAACCCGCATCTCTGGGTGTTGAGAGTTCATATAGTTTCACATATACATGCATTTGAACAGGATACTACTGGCAGACATACAAGAAGTACTGATTAAGTCAACTGTTCTCCATCCATTAATAAAATACAGCCCTTAAATTTTTGACACAAAAATCAATGTTTTCAAATGACAAAGAGACAACATTGAGGAAGATAAACAATAGATGCCCAAACAGCTGCTATGTTTAACTCAGTTATTGTGTTAGGTCAGGAAGTGTTAGGTCCTAGGGTCATGAGTTTAAACCCTGAATATGGCACAAGTTTTCTGCAACTATTTGGTTGAAGACATTATGCCTAACACCATTCGTACCCTAACATTTAGCATTGATTCTTGCAGATAAGTTGACAGCTGCGTGCCTAGTACAATGTATGTACTTATACTGGAAAACTGGTTAACCCTTTGCCTCATAAAACCGCAGTTCCTGCATCTGAAGCAGATGACATTTTAAAACATTTTGGCAAAAGATGCCATTGCTTGTAATGAGTAATGGCTTCTTTTGCCACAATGTTTTCCTCTGTGTTAGAGAGAAATAACCCAATTTTCTTAAATAAATTGGTGTTATGTAAGTTTGCTTTGAATAAGGAGGATTCCAAAATATGCTTATAAGGGAAAGGGTTAACTGCCTGCCTGTTATAAAATGCAATAATTGTAGACAACAAGATGTGATCTTGTAAGTTTAAAATTCATGTGAAGTCTCCATGCTCTGGTGAACAAAAAACAGCTTAAAAGAGTTCATTTCACAGCATTTTGTAAATAACAATATCTGAGTTAATTGAAAAACAAACAAACAGTAAACACTTTGTAAGAAACAAGGATAACAATCAATCAAGTATAAAAAATAAACTCTATCACATATATATTGTGTCTCATAACATTTTTTTACAAAATACCAAAGTTTTTGACTCATGTCAAACACTGAATATAAAACACTTAAACAATTTATACAGGACTTCCTTTTAACACTAGAAATGCCATATGTATCAATCATTTTTACAATATATACATCAGATAATAACATTTTGTAACTGGGGAAAATATGTTAAAATTAACATTAAAAAAGGCAACAAGAAAAATTCAATGGGTAGTTTTAACCCTTTGCCTCATAATCCTGCGTTTCCCCACATCTGAAGCAGACGACTTTTGAAAACATTGTGGCAAAAGAAACCATTGCTTTTCACGAGTAATGGCTTCTTTTGCCACAATGTTTTCCACTCTGTCACTCTGAGAGAAATAACCCAATTTTCTTAAATAAATTGATGTTTTGTATATTTGCTTTGAATTTGGAAGAGTCAAAAATATGCTTATGAGACAATGAGTTAAACACAGTCTGATATACAAGATACAAAGTAATGCAAGTTAACATATTTTATACATCCTTACATATCAGAACATTTTAATACAATTAATATCACTTAAAACATGCACCAAAGAATTAAAGACAATTCATCATATTACAAAAAATGGGTCTAAATATCCGATTTATTTCACTTATGTTAATCATACAAAAATACATTTTGTCATCAATACATCTAGCCAGCTAATCAATATGGATTGCTTGGTAAACCAGGATCTCTGGGTTACAAGTCCAGCGCATTAACCACTGGACCACGGTTGCAGCTACAAGACAGATTAATCAATTATCTAAGAGAACAAATTCCAAGCTTTCAAAAAACAAAATATGAAATAAGAGACTTGTGAAAAGGTTTCCAGGTATGTGTTTATAAACTCATTGCAAGTATTTAAACTCTTTATGACATAAAAATCATCATAAAAATAATTATACAAGTTGAAACTAGAATTTTATATAGTCAGTTATTGACAGTGACTTTGTAATAATTAAATCTTCATAATTTTCCTCAAGAATGCATTTATCTTCATCTGAGAAATTATCTAAAAGCACTAGATTAGTACCATCAAAGTTAATTAGTCAATTTCCAGATGTCCGAAACAACAGTGGTTTGTTCCAAACACTTCAGAAAGGAACACTACACTGTGCCAACAAACCCATCCGAGAAATAAAGTTGTGCGCGAAGGCAGCACAACCAACCTTGTTCCCATCTTTTGAGCCGCCAGTATAGATATGGGTGAAATCATGATGTGTTTCTATAATTTTGGAAAATTCGTCTTTATATAATTCAGATGAGTTAGGAGATTTTTTTGTTCTGGATAGATCAGTATTTACCTCTGGACATGATTGTGTCCATGGAGCTATATTTTGTGTAAGGTTTTGTGCAACGCTATGTGGGTCATGTTTGAGAGCTTCTAAGTCGTCTTCCAACTGTAAACCAATTGGTTTTATTTCTTTTTCTTTGTTTTGAAATTGCTCTTTACTATTAGGGTTGAATATAAAGTCTCTGGTAGGGTTTTTGTCGTTAGATGAAATAGACTTTGCATACTGAAGCGATAGCTTCTTTCAACATAGCTTTAGTGGCAGTTCACTGGCCTCCGTATATAAACCTTCTATTGGTGATGTGTGGAAAGCACCAAGAGCCAAACGCAAGCCTTGGTGGGGTATAGTGTCAAGCACCATTAAGTATGACTTGTGGGCAGAGCCGTAAACAATTGATCCATAGTCTAATTTGGAATGGATAAGGCTTCTGTACAGTTTTAGTAACGTTGAGGTATCTGACCCCCACTCAGTATTAGAAAGGACTTTCAGTAGATTTAGAGCTTTAAGGCATTTTTGTTTTAGATTTTTAATATGAGGTATGAAAGACAATTTTTTATCAAAAAAGACACCAAGAAATTTTACTTCAGGTACAACAGGGATTTTCAGCTGGATATGTGTAGTTCTGGATCGTTGTGTGCCTTTCGCAGACGACGCAAGTGTATGCATTGCGTTTTGGATTTTGAAAATTTAAAACCATTTTCTGAGGCCTACTTTTGGATCTTATTATCAAGGTTCTGTTGTTGTTGGCATTCAATGGTACGCATGCTTTTCGAACGGTAACTTATCAAAACATCGTCAATGAACAATCAACTACGGGGTTAAGAACTTTGGTTATATTATTAATTTTAAGACCAAACAGTGTAACCAAAAGGATGCTGCCCTGTGGAACTCCCTGTTCCTGTTGGTGGTTCTCTGATAAAGAGGAACCAACCTGAACATGGAAATTACGGTTTGATAAAAAGTTTGAAACAAACAAGGGTTGCCCCCCATTTAAACCAGCATCTTTAGGATCTTTGAGGATGCCATACTTCCACGTCGTATCATAAGCCTTTTCAAGGTCAAAGAAAATTGATACTAAATGTTGTTTATTAAATGTATTATTTGCCCAAATCTGTAGCGCGAAAAACTTCAAGGCACTTTATCCAAATTTCAAAGGATAAACATTTTCTGGAAGTTTAAAGCTAGCTTTATAGCTTGAAGAAATATTTATAGCTGCCAGCATTTTCATAAAGATTTTCTAATCACATGCATATTTCTGGTAATGTCTTGTGTGACTGAATCCAAGTCAGAAATAGTCATAGTTAAAAATGCTCTTTGGGTCATGTTGAAATTAAAACAATACCATGTTTTACCACCTGATGTGCTAGAGTCCATCCCAGTTAATATCAGTCCCTCATTGTCAAGTATATTTCAATGGTGCAGCAACATTAATTGACCATAAAGGGGTCTGGATATGTTACCTCTTTGAAATGTGTGCAGTTGACATGGTATCCATATGTCGCAGTCAAAGATGGCGTCATGTCAGCATGCCATGTTTAGGTATATGTATTCCACCACCAGATAAATACATTCACAGCATACTGCATTTATTTATCCAAATACTTTTTTTCTAATAAATCTGCCATTTAATATTACGAATTATGGTTGAACAGGTTGGCACGGGTGAATTCAACAGGTTTGTCACGTCTTAAGAGTAGGTATAATAGCAGCTAGGACCTATGTAAGCAGCACAGCTACTCAGATCTGTGTAATATTTTACAGAAGAAACTTTTAATCTCTCATAGCCTTATAGGGCCTGTGTTAACCTTCAAACTCGGGAAGTCTTGACTTCTTGATTATTGATCTAATATCGGATGGAGTTCTGACTTAACCCTTTACTTCATAGCCTCCTAGTCAATATACCTACTGTATACTGATAGTGGATCAGATAAACTGGGACACTTTCTCCATACAGGTTATTGGGGTAATTTTAAATTACGCCAATTTGTTGGCGTTTAAATTTTCTTTCTTCTAATGTGGAAAGTTATTATGCTGGGCAAATATTAAGGGAAATATAAGGAGTACAAAGTGGCACAAATTTGGTGGGTTTTTTTTACACATCAACTGTTTTATTTTGATTTTTCACTAAATGTAAGGATTCAGATAATGTTCAGGAAGGACGGTCTAAAATTTTGTCCACATTTTCAGTTAGGTTGAAATAGCTACACGTCAAAGCGCAAATTGGTATTTTGGAGGGACTGGTTGCTTTTGGATTGCAAATTGAAATTTCGGTTTTGATTTGGTTTGCAAAATAAGTATAAGGTAAACTAAAAATTATAGTGTATAGGGCGCGTTTGTTTACAACAAACTGAGTTCGGTTTGAAACCGGTTTTTCAAACCTTCCATTTGTTTCGTAAAACTGGTTTGGAACTAGAAAAGGTTTGAACCATTTGTTTTCGAAAATCGCTAACTGGTTTGCAAAACCGACCAAACTGCCCCCAGAGGCGGTTTGTACGGTTTGATGTATCCGAAATTACGTGCACTTGTGCAAAAAAATGGCGGACTTTGTGGATGAGAATGGAAACAGGTAAAGAAACACAAGAATTTGTCAAATATGGCGAAAGGCCGATGGTATTTAAATGGTATTTTTGTGTATGTGAGCTCAGTTGTACAAAATAAAATTTTGTAAAGACACTCTGCGATCGGCAAAGAACATTTGTACCAATTCTATGTTGAAATTCGTTCAAGATAATTCGTACCCCAGACAGTCGTGTACTCATCAGTGCTCATGTATGTCATACAGGGCAGATCCTTTTTAAATGTTTCCCAGTTGATGTTTTCATGAAATAAAACCACGTTGGCCTTCTGAACGTGGGTGTGAGACAGTAGCCCATAGGCTTGTCAATGTATAGGCAAAATTAAGATTAACACTCCAGGTTGAAATATGTCCCCGAAAGCGAATTTCTGTGGACAATTTGCAATGTCCTAACCATGCAGGTTCCTGCTTGGATCGGCATTTGTAGAATGAAATAAGGGGTCAGAAAAATGTGCAGACAGTCCAGGGCTCGAACCCGGGACCTCTCGCTTACAAGGTGATCGCTCTACCAACTGAGCTAACTGGGCCGCTTACACACAATCTGACTAATTCGTATTATATAGCACTATGCTTCAACTAGATTAAACAATTGCTGTGACAACTTGTGTGGGAAATCTGCACCAGTTTACTCCTCAGTACTGAAAATGTTGTTTTTACCCCTCGCTACCCCGGCTCCAAAAATGCTATACTGGTATCAAATTTGTTGTTCATGGTGGGATTTCAAAATAATTAGGCACAAGTAATTACCATATCAAGACAACATATTGCAAGCATGAGCTATGTCGCTCGCTCAAAGGTCAAGGTCGCGGTTGACATGTGAACTTTGTCCATATTCACTAATAATTATAGTGAACAAGCTGGTGTCCATGTCTGGGCATAACTTTGTTACGCAATGTGGGATTTCAATTTAAAAAATCATCATACCAAGACAACGTGTCGCATGCAAGAACCATATGATGCTCGCTCTTTCAAAATAATTTGGCACAAGTGATTATATACCATACCAAGACAACATGTCCCGTGCAAGAACTACGTCACTCACTCACAGGTCAAGGTCACTATTGACATTTGAGCTTTTGTTGATATTCTGTATATGGATGTATATGGAAACAATGTCCAGCCCATAACTTTGTTGTTCTTGGTGGGATTTTGAAATAAATTGGAATTAGTGATTACCATACCAAGATGACTTGTGGTTTGCATATACAGGGTCGCTTGCTGAAAGGTCAAGGTCACGGTTGACATCTTAACTTTGAGCACAGATATAGTTGTAGTGAACAAGGGTGTTCATGTCATGGCCATAACTATGTTAAGCTATGTGGGATTTCAAATGTGTCGCATCCAAGAACCATATAGCCATCTTAAAGGTCAAGGTCACAGCTGATTTTTAAACATTTTCAATATTCACCGTACAATTAAAGTAATGAAGCATATTCATGTCCAGCCTGGCTGCCCTGATTTCTGGACCATAACTTCATTGTAAATATTGGATGGTTGCATTTCAAGTCAGTTTGGTAGAAAGGTCAAGGTCACAGTTGACATTTGAACTTTGACAACATTCACTTTATAATTATAGTGATGGAAGATGTTGTGTCCAAGTAGTAACTCTGTCATGCATGGTAATGTTTAGTACTGTATATAACTACTTGATGAATGTGAATTATTCATGAGTGACTCATTACTTCTTTTAAAAGGAAATTGCATCAAATATCAAAAATCATTTCTGTGTCACTTTAGTCTCCCAGCGGTGGAATCGGTGTACTTTTGACACATTTCTAGCTTACATACAGTTATAATCTGTAATTTGGAATAGCAAAATGCTGTATTTCATACTTTTTTGTTAAGGTGCCAGATTAAGTGAAAGAAATTGTAACACATTTCAGGGTTATGGCTATTGGGCCTCTACACAGTGTCATCCCGCAACGTTTCCATCAACACCTCTCAAGAGAAACTCTGAAGAGTTATTTGGCATGTGATCAAAAGTATGGAGAACAGCTGCAAAGGAGCATGTGCCCAGCAGACATTCCCGTCATTGTCCGGGAATATACCAACACAGTGTTCCCAAGAGTGCTCAAAAACCTTAATGGTCTTGGTAAGGGTGCAGTCGAGGAGATACATCCTTGGGTGCTGTGCACCTTGATTGATTGGGATGAGTTTGATAAAGTCATATGCACTACAACAAATCATAAAGGTATCTAACTTCTTGGAGTTTAACATTGACCTTCCAAACATATAGACCAAATGACCATTAAAGTTTGTATTGAACATTGAAAAGATCTAGCAGTACAGAAGTGTCTTAAAAAGTTGAAATTTTCAATAAATAAAGTTCGGTATGAAAGACATGGAAATGTCATACCCTGCAATCTTGTATAATTACGTTTCATAAATTTACGTGGAAATCTTCCATGTGTTGAGTATTTTCATTTCATAAAGGCCCTTACAGAAATGTGTCCCACTACCAGTTCTATATGCATGTACATTTTGTACCATGTAATTGAAAGAAATACAATGCCTGAAAGTGACATAAACAAATCTTTCCATTACAGATGACAATGCAGAGTCGGGAACAGGCACATCATGCGAAATGCCAGAGATTAGGTATGTTTGTTTGTTTATCTGTTGTTTAACGGCCCATTCGACAGCTATTGTCATTTCAGAGCCGCCCCAGAGAGAGGGGATCAGATACAGGAGAACCGGGCATATATATCCCTACTCATTTCGAATAGACCTCCTGGTTCTTTATCGTGCCCGGTGTAAAGCACCGATACACGCCTCACCCCCTTCCTGTGATTTCTATACACAGTACTGGGCTCAGTAGTGGAGTGGGGGACACTGAAAAACGTCCCTGAAATTTCGAAAGGCGAAGCCGAGATTCGAACCCACGACCTTTCGATTGGTAGCTAAGCGCGTTACCACTCGACCACCGCGCCACCCCAGAGATTAGGTATACTAAAACACTTTTTCAGTTACTGCATTAATAAACAGTGGGTTATACATTTTTATACCCCCACCAAACAAAGTTTTTTGGTACGGGGGTATACTGGAGTCCATGTTTGTCGGTCTGTTGGTCAGTCTGTCCGGATTTGTTATACAATCTTGTGGAGCAAACTTTTTCTACAGTTTTCAAGATATGGCAATGAAACTTGGCATGTGTTATCCCTATGAAGTGTAGATGTGCGTGACATATTTTTTGTGCATGCTGACTGTGGCTCTCTAGAGTTATTTGCCCTTGAACTCTTGTGTTATTTTTCTAGAGGAGAGGTTCAAATGCAGTTAGCTGAGGAAAACAGAGGTTGGTCTGTGAGTAAGGCTAACACAGATACACAGGCGTTGAAAAATGATGGATCAACTGGGTTGACATCTTCCTCCTCAGATGGTGTAGGTAAGTAACATCTCCAGCCATAATTTTTATTAGCACTGCTGGGCACATACTAGTAAAGCTTAGGAGAGCTTATGTCATGGTCAGATATACATCATCTGTTTAATTGTCGTCATCATAAACGTTGGCTTCAAACGACATCTCTTTAGACAGTTAATGGAGAAGTGGCCATTCGTCTTAGCACATTAGCTTTTTTTGCATTATTACTGTCTTGGTATGTCTGTGTAGATTATCGGAGCTATTTTTTGCAGTAACTAACAAATTCAACTATCAGCTTCAGCTTGTCTGTATTTGTGTATGCAGCTGTATTGCCAGCAAACAGCATAATCATTATCAGTCAAAAAATGACTTGTTAACCTATAGCAAGGAGTTTCTTCAAGGAATTATATAGTATATTTCAAAAAAGTAGATGGATATAATATCCAGTATACCACGTTGCATTCTGGATTTAATTGACTATTTTCAGTAACCAAAACACAACCATACCATCAAGATCAGATGGGAAATGCAGTAATTCTGTGCGGCATAAGCATCCATTCCTTCGTTTGACTGCTTTTTCTATGTCAATTCTAAATCTTTGAGTTATCCGCTCACTTGTCACTTACTGTGGTTGTCATAGTGACAAAATGTTGCAAGTGTTAATCGCATATTTTTGTGGTCTGACCGAAAATGTTAAACAACTTGACTTCAAATGTATTCAGTCACACATAAATGCTCACATTATTATTTCATGGTGAAGGACTGATTTTATTTATAGCACCAGCAAGCAAGAATGGCCATGATGGGACTGCAGAGGCTGCTGAGCCAGATGTTGCGGAAAACATGAAGTCTGAGAAACAAGTTTGGACAAAACCCGCAGTCCTGAAGCTGATTGCCCTGCATCAAGACCACGAGGCAGACTTCAGAAAACCTTCACTGAAGAAAAAAACTATCTGGTCCATTATTGCATCAGATATCAACAAAGAAACAGAGTTAAATGGTTCATATTCAGCTACACAGTGCGAGCAGAAATGGAAAAACATTACAAAAGTGTATAGGGACACAGTTGACCATAACATGAAATCAGGCAATGAGCCAAAAGAATGCCCTTACTTCCATGAACTGCAGGACTGTTACGGGTACAGACCCAATGTTACTCCATTATATGTAAGCAGCTCAATCAAGTCACCTCAGACTCAAAGCTCTTCTGTAGAGACAGAAGAAGAGAAAGATGTAGAAAAACAAACCAAACATACATCAAAGAAGTCAAAGGTGAAGCATAACCGCAAGGATGCAGTTGTTGAAATGCTACAAGAGATGCGTGATGACATGAAGCAGGAACAAAAACAGTTAATGGAAGTCTTGACCAAACAGCACGAAGACCGTATGGCAAATGAGAAAAGCAAACTAGATCTTTTTGAGAAAATGGTTAATGCTATTAATGTACAAGGCAGTACACACTTAAAAATTTAAGTCACATATCTGTAATATAGATATTTTATTTTGCATTTTAATTATTTTCACACCAGTGAATATTATTTCTTTGTAATTATTAAATGACGAATGTTTAAAACTCACTCTTTGGTACATTTTGTATGCACAGCTGGTTTTGGTAAATTTTAATGGTGACCATGTACAAGAAGCATCTTCAGTTTAATTGTAACCTCACACAGGTCTATATGTTGATCTTGATTAAAGCTAATTGATGATAAACAGAACACATTCTGTTAAATCATTTTATATTTTTAGCTCACCAGAACCGAAGGTTCAGGGTGAGCTGTTAGGATGGGTAGGTGGATGCTCCGGCGTCCGTCGTCTGGCGTCAACATTCGTCTTCTCCTCAGAAACTACCACTCACATTTACTTCAAATTTGCTGTAAAGAATCATTTTGACGCTCTAACTGCAATTTGCTAATTTTAGACCAGTTGACCCACTTTAGGAGTCACCAGAGCTAAAAATAGAAAAACCTTTAAACATCTTCTTCTCATGAACCAATGGATGGATCATCACCAAACTTGGTCTGTAGCATCCTTAGATAAGTTTCTATCAGATTTGCAAAAAAAGTGATCGGCCCCTTTTAGGGGCCACCAGAGCTAAAAATAGAAAACCTTTAAACATCTTCTTCTCATGAACCAATGGGTGGATCATCACCAAACTTGGTCTGTAGCATCCTTAGATAAGTTTCTATCAGATTTGCAAAAAAAGTGATCGGCCCCTTTTAGGGGCCGCTAGAGCTAAAAATAGAAATACCTTAAAACGTCTTCTTCTCAAGAACCAATGGATGGATTATCACCAAATTTGGTCTGTAGCATTCTTAAGTGGTCCTCTATCAAGTCTGCTAAAATGAGAATGGTTGGCTCCTTTTTAAGGCCGCTAGAGGTAAAAATAGAAATACATTTACCTGTAAATTCCTTCTTCTCATGAATTACAGTCTCTGTTACATAAACACTTTCCTCACTGCAGTATTGAACTCTGTGTGAACTCTCTCCAGTTTCTTAGACAATAATCTTATATCAACCATTCAAAGATTTATACCAGGTGATGAATGAATAATTTTTGCTAAAAGTTTTTTGGATAACAGTGTTTGTATATCATATCATATTTATTTGTAATATTGTATATGTATAAGAACATGGTGATTAATTGTTTTACACATGCCAGGTGTAAAAGTTTAACTGCACTGGCTGGGCTGATAAGCCATTAGTTGTACAGCAGGATAAGGGTTAATTATACCTTGTGTATTAAAGGTTTTGTAAATAGTAAAGAATGCTACTATAATACTTACATTAAAATGGAACTACAATTACTATTATCAAGTGTTAGCACACATGGTATGCACACAACATGAATGATGTGGTTTTTTGTGTGGTGCACATAGAAACAAGAGGATAGTTTGGAAATTCATGAAGTACAAAGTTGATATGTTCTTTGTCAATTACTTTATTTGAACATATTAATGTGATTCTATGTTGATGTCATTTTCATATTAAATAAAAAATTCTATATCAAACACTAAAATTTTGTGTCAGACATCTTCGTCTGTCTTGCTCTCATAGGCAGACTATGATTAGCTTGATGACAAATAATGAACTTGAAAACAAATTTCACAAACATCAAATGGGATGAAAATCCAGTGTATAACAGAATGAGCTTGTCAGTTCTACTAAATCATCACCAAACTTGGTCTGTTGCATTTTTGCATGGTCCTCTGTTAAGTTTGCTAAAAAAAATGGTCGACACCTTTTAGGCGCTGCTAGATCTTAAAATAGAAATACCTTAGAATGACTGGTTTTAATATTTCCCATAATCATCCCACAAGTGTATTTTTATTACATTTTTAGTTATGAGTGAACTAACTTTTATTCTGTTGAGCGATTTAGGGCCATCATGGCCCTCTTGTTTGAAGTTTTTCATTGATATGTTGTGTTCTGCTTTTTTGTCATTCATTTGTACCTGTTATAATTGTTTTCAGTTAACTGTTTAATAAAATGAGAAAAAAAGATCTTGTATTATGAAGTTTCATCCTACATGTATGTATCTGTTATTATCCGTACAGGTAAGTCAGTAATCACAAGTGAATGGTAACGAAAGAAGTTCGGTTAGGTACCCAAGGAAACTGTATAGGTCTCCGACTCAGGATTAAACTTCACAAGACAATATAGAAATAAAACAACAATTTTATTGGTAACGCACTATTGCTTGCTGTAAGAAGTGAACAAAATTGAATGATACAAGTGTAGCTGCTGAATTAAGCTCAAAGTCTGTATGACTCGAACTGCTGTTGATCGCTTTGGTTTGTACTACAAGTCACAGCTGTCATTTGAGAGTGCTAACAATTGTTTTTCTTTTCATCTCTGCACTGCTACAAAGTGGCATGAAGTTTTCAAAATAGTTAGCCTCGTCAACTTCAGCCATTCCTTCAGTGATGTAATCCAGCAGGTCTTCTCTGCACTGGACACAAAGCTGATGGAGGGTGCAACAGCTAAGCACAATATGTACAATACAAGAAATGTCCTTCAAGTCAATAAACTTTAATCTTCGAAAGCGCCCCTTCAACGCACCAAATGCACGTTCAATACACATCCTTGTGGAACTGTGAATGTAGTTGCCACAGTCTTTGTAAGGAACCATCATCCAAGATGCTAGGGCATATGCTGAATCTCCAAGGAGATGCGTGTTACCTGGAAAAACTTGCGAAACATCAGCCTCAATTTTATCCATAAGTGGGGAATTTTTAAGGATTCTTGAGTCATGGACTGATCCTGGCCAACCACAAAAGACATCGATGAATAGTAGATTACTATCGCACACGGCTTGTAAAACAATAGAAGGGTACTGTTTACGATTGATGTAGTTTTCTGGAAATTCTGACGGTGTACGGATGGGAATGTGACTACCATCAATAGTGCCTATTATCCCAGGAAAGCCAGCTAGTTGCTGAAAGCCATCTATTGTCTCCTTGGCTTTTTTACCTGTTGGCCATTTTATCAACTCGGGCAAAAGTTTGACGCAAATCATCTCAGACACATCATGGATAACAGAATGGACACTTGTTTCACACACACCAAAGATGTCTGCTAGTTGCTGAAACGTAGTTTGTGTAGAAAGATATTTGATGAACAAAAGTAGTTTTTTCTCAGCCGTAATCTGGTGTACACCCCTTGAGTTCTTCAAAAAAGGTGACATCATATGCAAGAGTTTTTCAAATGTATCTCTGTTCATTCGAAAACGGTCTTTGAAATCATCAATGGTGTATTGACGGTAGACAGTCTCTACATAGCCACGAATTCTACTTTTTTCATGACGAAGTGTATTAAATGCAAGCACGCCACTGATCTGAGCATATATCGCGTGATTTCTGGAAGATAAATAAACATGACTAGCGTCTGACTCATCTTCATCCTCAAAAATTCCCTGCAATGCTGACACAAGTTCTGCCATGATTGCAAACCATTTGTAAAACCATGCATTTGTAGTAGCAACTGCAAACCATCTAAACTAGATTTGGTTTCAAAATAATTTGCCATAAAACCTAAACCTACTACTGAAACCGGTTTATGCAAAACAAACGCGCCCATAGTGTAATGTTACCTATATGCTTGTTGAAGTAATGTCCCTTGTTATAATTTTGCCACTATTTACATTGTGGATTGTCAACATGCCACGACGCAGGGGGGCCAGTTATGGGGTGCAGAAGAAATATAAGAGGCCGCGTTTCATTGAAGCAGGTACAGTGGGATGTAATGACACTGTTGCAGTTGAGGATTTAAATAACGCGTTCTGTGAGAATCATGATGACAGTGCAGATGACCCTTGTATAGACACTGATGTAATGAATGAAGCTTTCTGTGATAGCATCGTCAGTAACAGTTCCCAGGAAGTGTTCAGCTGTCAAGAAGACAAGGAAATACAGGTAGATGGTGACCTTGACTTTCTTATGAAGTCCAGTTGTCCTGAAAGCAAAGAAACTCAAGTTGATGGGAACTTTGAAACTGATTCTTTCTGTGGGAATTTTGATGTGCCAACAGAACACCAATCACTCAAAAATGACCTACATGAACTTCCAAAACCATTTGCGCTGAATAGACACTTTGGAGGTATAGAAATTTTGTCGTTCTATGACGATGGAAAAAATACCACTGTGAAAGTGAAAGTAACAGTTAGTGCCACTAGCAAAGCTGCAGTTCTCGTGCACAACAAGGGTGTATCAAACAGTCCCCTACGGTGGGATAGAGTGCCAAAGGTGTTCTTCATAAAAACAGATGTGCTGAAGCTGTTAGACGTTTTATCTAGATACAAAGAGTGTGTTGGCAATTATGACAAGCCGCTTGTGTCTCTTGTGCCGATTGGGGTAGGCCTATCAAGCAATACTGGTAATGAAATTACAGCAGTCCGAGAGGAAAATTTTGGTGCCATGGAAGAGGACGTGAAATACTCTTTAACAATTCGCAACACTGACTGTGACCTCCTTGTGGACAATAGTTCACGCTTTGTAAGATGTCAGTGTTGCTCATAAACACGCAAGATACTCAAGTTGCGACAGGAGCGATTGGACAAATTGTACCAGAAAAATGTGGACTTCACAAGTTCAAATTATAGGGACACTGATATGCCAAGGGAAATACTCCTAAAAAAGCTGCAACAACAAAAGGACCGGATATCGTCCTTACAGACAAAAGTTGCAAAACTGGAAAGACAGTTAAATAAAAAAAATGCAACAGAGGGTGTAAAACTTGGAAGTATTCAGGATAGTGATATGAGAGACTTAATGTCACTGTGTCAGAAAGATGTTCAAAAGTCATTTCCTGATAGCAACTCCTTCCAACGCCTGTTCTGGTCGCAGCAGTTGAAGTCTATTGACTCTGTGAAGTATGGTATGCGCAGGCATCCTATGATAAGTCGATGGTGTCTTGCAATAAGACAGAAATCTCAGACGGCATATGACACTGTCAGAGATGCAGGCTTTGTTCGCCTTCCCAGCAACAGGACATTATTCGACTACTTACATTATATAGGTAGTGTCCTTGGATTCAATGCAGATGTGTTGAAAATGTTGAATGACGAAGCGCACAAATTAAACATGCATAATGAAGAGTAGAGAAAGTATGTTGGCATCCTTTTTGATGAAATAAGAATTAAAGAAGACTTAGTGTATGATAAAATTTCAGGATAACCAATAGGCTATTTTAATTAAGATGCGGTGGGGAATTCGATTATGAACTTGGATAACCTTATGTTCGAGAGAGAAAACGTTGCCAAGTTTGTTCTTGTTCTAATGGTGAGAGGAGTTACAACATCTCTGAAATTTCCATTAGCTGCTTTTGCCACTCAGAGTGTGACTGCTGACTTCCTTTACCCGATTATGTGGACTGCTGTGTCTTTGCTTGAAGTCCATTTAAAATTGCGTGTGTTTTTTTTACTTCTGACGGAGCTTCTGCCAATAGAAAATTTTACAATATTCATGAGTTGCCGGGCTTCAGTAGTTTTCTGTGTTTACCGCTCATTTTTCGGACCTCGTCCGATACTTTCTGAATTGTTGTAGGTGGATTAATTTTTGAAATATATGACCGCCAAGATTTACGTTTCGAATCACAAATTGTTCGTCAAGCCTTTGCTCTGAATATTCTGTATTTTTCGAAATTATCAGTTGTAGGACAGCATTTGAATTTCTGGAGTGATGCCTTCCGTTTCCGAATGGCTCCCTCACATTCATCATCAAACCAAGGCTTTTTCATTTTGTTCACAGGACTTTTCTTAGATTTTGGGATGCTATCGCAAGCAATTTCATTTAATATCAAAGTGTAGCAATCCGTTTGAAGCGATCATGTACATTGTCAAAGTTATTTAGGGTAAGATCTCTCGAGCATAGCATTTTAAATTTTTCTCAGTCGGCTTTTCCAAACTTGAAGTAAGTGCAAGGTTCATCTGGAACTGAGTTATTAGATGATAATAGTAATGGATAGTGATCACTACCAGTCTAGAACTGACCAAGCAAAATCCAAGAATATAGAAGGATGAGATAAAGACATGCAGATAAACGTACCTGAACCTGGATGCAAATAGGTAGGGGATTTATCATTAAATAAACTTAATTGTAAATTGTCCATTATCTTTTCGATAACTTGACCTTTAGCGTTTATAGAGTTGCTTACCCACAATTATGTGTGTTAAAATCGCCCAACAAAAGGAAGGGTTGTGGGAGTTGTTGAATTAAATTTTCCAACTCATTAGTACCTACAACCTAAACTCGAATGACCCCAAAAAACGTAAACTGACCCCTGCTTCCACAAACGACAATGCAAGTGCCACATTCCCGTGTTTCCTCGTCATCGAGTCACTTGACGAGGGCAAAAAATGTCAGATCTGATTGAGAAACAAATCTATGGCCTTATCGGATCCGCAAAGTCGGTAAATAAACTTCGTGGCGGAAGTCTGCTTGTGGAGTTTGCGAGACCAACGCAGGCGGACGCCCTGATGAACATCAAGTCTTTCTTTCTAATTCATGTTATATGTACACCTGTTATGTATTTGATCGAAGTGGATAGGTTCCTAAGCATATCAATATTTGGTCAAAATTTAGAACATGTTCTTTTGTTTTGTGTTAGAGTGTAGCAATCGGTTGTGCCATGGGAATAAAGTTGAAAAAGAAACAATTTGATTCAGAATTATATATTTCCCCAAAGGCAGAACAGAGCCAAGCTGTTAACATGGTGGAGAATCCAAATTTTATATCCTGAACATCAATTTTATCGACTCTTGAAAGGTAGATCATAGTTTAAAACAGACAAAATTGGAATTAAAAATCGTCACGTGTATCGAGTAATTTCCCTTTGATCGATAGGTGAATCATTGTGATGATGAACATTTCAGTTAACCCTTTTCTTCATGCTCCTAACGACACAAATCCATTTGATGGCATAGTAGTTGATCCTAATGAAGTCCTGCCAACAGATGCACATGTTTGTGACCCGCCTACTGTTAGCGAGGACCCTCAGTTGTTAACAAGTACACCGGTCAGAAATTATTATCATCAACCAATTCCTCCTGTCATGTCATACTACTTACCAATGAATACCAAAGTTTTTGGTACTATTGGTGAAAATGCTAAGACTTTTCTGTCTGAATTTGAGGCACATATGATGTTGATGGGCATAACACCTGAGCAGCAGAAATACCTTGCAGCTATCAGACTTCAATTAAAGGGTCCGGCCTTGACATGGTACACGTCAATAGAGGATACTTTTCATTTGCCGAAGTGTTTTCAGTAATGATAATGTGATTAATGAGTTCGTGCAAAATGTTTTTGTAGGTTTATTAGAAAAAAAGTATTTTTCTAAGAGGGATAACTCTTTAGCGCTTATAAATCTAAGGATGCATACTTAGGCCTCTTGAATTGCTTCCCTTTGATAAGAAAGAATAACCTGTTCAACTTAAGTTACTTGTTAAGAGTTTTAGATTTTGCTTATAATTCCAAATTATTGCTTACTTTACTTGGATTTAGCATACAAGTTCTTGTGAACTTACCATACATATTATCCATAATGTATCTAGAAGCAATATAATTATTGTTGAATTATGCTTTGTCTTATGTCGTATATCTTGACTCGAATGTTTAGCTAAGTGAATATAGGGATATATTTGTATATTGATGATTTTTTTAGGACTATGAAAAATATTGATAATTTCTTCGAGTTATATCAGAGAAAACCATGTCAATGTTGTTTTGTCATGATTTGCACAAATATACATAATTAAGGTTTTTGTAAGAAGATTTTGTTCACATTGTATGTAAGGTATAAGTAATACCTACCAGTATGATTTGCTAATGACACCTTACATGTTTGTTTGATGGATATCTTATTCTTTAGTATGCTATGCAAAATAGTTGCTTGTATTTTCATTACACCTTTGTGTTTTGATTGAAGTCTTATCTTCCAGATGTTTGCCAGTTTGTCTGTTTGTCCTTGGTTTGGCCCGCATTGGGAGGTTATGAGTGTGTGTGTGTGTGTGTGTGTGTGTGTGTGTGTGTGTGTGTGTGTGTGTGTGTGTGTGTGTGTGCCAGTTTTTGGCAAACATATCTATAGACATGTACTTTTATCACTTCTACAAAGTTTTGACTATTTTCATTTTTTTTGTATATTATTGTATGACTTAATCAGAAAACGTTCATCTGTACTTTGTTTGCACATGTCTTAGGAATCTATCCACTCCAGAAAATTGATATATCAATTTTGTTTTTACCGCGGGGGATGTTATGTATTTGATCGAAGTGGATAGGTTCCTAAGCATATCAATACTTGATAAAAATTAAGAACATGTTCTTTTGTTTTGTGTTAGAGTGAGGCAATCGGTTGTGCCATGGGAATAAAGTTGAAAAAGAAACAATTTGCTTGAGAATTGTATATTTCCCCAAAGGCAGAACAGAGCCAAGGTGTTAACACACTAAACTCATGTAAGGGTGTTTTCTGATGAGACGACCTCAGGCCCAGTACTGGGTCCGACAAGGTCGCCTGGAAGCTGAAAACACAGGGTGTGCGCACTATACAGCGCATATATTCAAGAAGACAAGGCAAACAAGTACCCACAAACACTTTCATTGCAACTTTCAACTCACCGGCTCTACCAAGTTCGCTTAGGATTGGGTACACTTTCTCCAAAGTGGAAGTGTACCTGCCCAATTCTCTGCAATGTTATGTTTCCGATTCGGTCATCACGAAACAAATTGTCAAAGGACCAGCATCTGCCGCAGGTGCAGACTCACAAATGTATTTCACATACAAAATCGCTTGTATATTAAATACCCCCACAAAATGGGGACAGTCCGGGTGACGGACGGACCCACCGACCAAGGTGATTCCAGTATACCCCCAAATCTTTGTCTGTGGGGAATAAAAAGTATCTATGGAACCCATCAGAAAAATAAAGATTTGTCGAGAAGAAATAAATAAGCCGATAAAGAAAGAGTTCAAAGTAATTCAGAAAAAAACTAGGAGTGTAGCAGTTTTTGATTTATAGGAAGTTCTTTTACCTTCAAATGCTTATGCTGCATCAATTTATTACAAACCGTAGATTAAATTCTTGCAACTTTATAATTTATGCCCACTGCAGTCTTTGACACAAGGTGTCCTCATGGTGCATCTTATGTTCAAGTGCAACAGCCTCACTCTGTTCACTTGTACAATAAGTTTATGGAATGGGTAATTTTACATGATCAGTACCACATAAAGTATGATCAATTTTATGTGTATATTACAGTGTCATAAAAACATGCTGAGACTGTGTGACATGTTATTTATCTGACTGTTAAATGAACTTGTGAATTGGAGTAATTGTAGCAAATGGGAACTTGGTAATTGTTATAGGTACATGAATCTATTAACAAGAGCTCCGCAGAGCAGGGCAAAATACGCCTGAAGGCGATTATTTCAAGATGACCTGTAACAGATAACACAAGATTATGCAGTACCTTCATGTTTCTGACAAGGAAGCAGAACCAGCCCGTGGTGATCCAGTCAACGACAAGATCAGACTGGCACCTTCGACTGAACCAGTCATACAGTGCAAGTGCCTATAATCGATTCATGGGCGGTATTGACCTGCACAATCAGTTCAGAGCCAAGTACAATGTAGAAAGAAATGGGAAGATAGAAAGAAAGGGAGATACCTGTTTCGGTTCCTGCTAAACTGCAGTCGACACATTTCTTGTCTACAAGGTATCTTCGACCAGACTTACCAAGGAGAAGAGGTATGTGAATGTCGACATCCAACTCGAACTTATTAGTCAGCCGATTGGATTAAAGGAAGTGGTCTGCAGCAGAATCTATTCTGATGCCAAAGATTGAAGCTGAGAACTTAAGGACATGATGTTGAAGTACGATATTTAATAATTGTTAAAAAAACTTAAAATGCTTTTTACGTCTTTTTACGTATTTAGGCACTTACACTACATTAAGCTCCTATGAATGTGTATATACTCTGTGTTAACTATGACGTCACAAATCAAGGGAAATAACTCCCCTTGCTTTTTCTTGGATATCAGCTACCGTGTTAAAATTTGTTTTTCAGTCCTTTAAATTTATTTTTATAGCCTTATCGTGGCATACATGCTTATAAACAATTAAATTAGTGACAGTTAATCAATTATATTTTTCTGTTTATATGACCTTTAAGGACATGTGAGTCGCAGAATGCCAAGAACCAGTAGAACAATGTTATACAAGGTGGTCAACTTAGGATTGTAGCAAATCTGAGAGAGAATGTTATATTGACACCTGTACAGACATACAGAGAATATCAGAAGGCCAGTGGAGAATTACATGTACCAGACAGATCATTTGATTCATTTGCACTCAAGCCCCTGAAATAGGTCTTATGCATATTTCCAAAACTTTGTATTCTCTATCTATTTATGCTTCCGTAGTGTAACTTGCCATTACGTTATGGACTCATATTTACGTTTTGGCATACACTTGTTCTTGACTTAGATCTACACAGTCAGATTATACTGAATCATCATTCATTGACATTCATGGTCCATCAATCAGTTGGTACAAGGCCAATCTTAATTCGTCTTACAGATTTCTCTCTTTAGATAAAACATTCTCGTCGCTCAGCGACTGTTACATCTGCCAATGCAGATCAGGACAAAACACCAGAGGTACAGATGAACCCCGGTACATCAACTACCAGCGGTATAGAATGTCCAACCAAGAGGAAGAGGGGCCATAGATCCAGTGTGCCAGCTTCCCAGACAGTCACCAGAGAAGAAAGATATGAGTCTGTGTCATCGTCTTCGTTTGACTCATCTAGCAGTGACACGGGTTCATCTTCTGAGTCAGAAGACAAATTCTATTCAGGTAAGGAGAGATGGTATACCCCTCCTGTGTCTACCACCATTACAAATTTAGTTCCTAAGTCATTATGAAAGAAAATCAAAAAGAATAAGTTCTTTGATTTGTAATTACTGTTGTCCAATTTCATGGATGACAGTCAATCTTTTCAATTAAAAATTGGCAATTCGTCAAATATTGCGCTGGTCCCTTACTCAAAAAAAAATTCAGAAATGCTCAGGGAAAAAACTAGTGCCTAGGGATCAAATGCATTCAGGGTTTAAGATTTGATCCACAACGTCTTCCCTAGCCAACCGGCCCTTTCGTGTTCCCCAGGCCAACAAAAATGATTCCAAGAAGCCTAAAAGATTCATGTATGACACATGCTGGTTGTTCAACAGATTAGGATGTTCCAATCCAAAATGTCATCTCCCCCCGAGTCTATGGCCTGTGCAGGAAACCACAGAGCAGAAAAATTGTCATACAAACACTCAAATACGGCATGAGCAGCAGTCTGGTGACCAAGGCAGATCAAATCCTTCCCCACCACTCCGACAGTAAGTCATGAGACCTAAATGATATGTGCACACCCACTATGGCACGTCTTGCAAAATATAAACATGGCTATAAATTTTCACACAATCTTTTACAGGGATTTACAGAAGGATTCTATCAGGGTTATAGTGGTCCCTGTTTGGGCCATTCATCAAAAAATCTAAAATCTTACCAAGATACCCTGAAATTAAATTGCAAAACAGTGACATGGAATGTCAGCTAAAACCAATTGCTGGCCCTTTCTCCGAAGTTCCTTTGCCGAATTTTATTGTTAGCCCAATAGGAATTGTTCCATAAATATCACCAGGCCAATTTTGTATAATACCTCATCTGAGTTACCCATCCGGTTCCTCTGTCAATGATTTCATTGACTTGGACCTAGCTACAGTTCAATACTCTACTTTTGATGATGTTATTGATTTAGTTCTAAAATTAGGTCTTGGTCTCCTTATGGCCAAGACTGACATTGACTCAGCTTTTCGAATAATTTCTATTCATCCGTCCAACCGGCATTTACTTGCTTTTAGATTTGCTGACCCATTCTATTTTGACAAATGTTTACCTATTGGTGCCAGTTCATTTTGACAACTGTCAACTATTTTAGTCATAAACAAATTATGTCAAATGTATGTTTTATTTAATTTCAGGTCTCCTGGTTTTGCAAGGAAGAACTGCGCCGAGTAAAGGTAAGGTTAGCAGCATAATATTAGAAGGATACAATCGGTTTCATGAAGGCAAAGTTATTAAACTAAGCTGTGCCCAATCTGAGACTGGGAAGTATGTTTATTTTAAAGGGGTGACCATGCCATCTATAAAGGAAAAGACTACCACATCCATCTGCATTTAAAAAATGAAGGTACCAACATGAAATGAGCAACATTTATTTGCCCAGCTAGGACTGACGGCCAGTGTAAACATGTTCTGGTAGTGGTATATTTCATTATTGACCTTCACCGCCAAGGAGTTGATAATATGCCTGACGCGCAAACCTGCACTGATAAACTACGAATGTGGCATGTATGGAAACCAGTATCAGATGAGCCACTATTGTTTAGCGAGATCGATTTTGTAAAACATGATCCCTTTTATGTCTTAAAATGAAACACCACAATCCTGTGCCACATTTTGCAAATGCTGTGACCAATCCTCTGTTACAAAAACTTGTAAAATTGTATGACTCAAATAACATCAAATAACCAGTGATTGAAACTATATGGATAACAATTTTGAGCCAGTTTGAAATCAAGCTCAGAGTTGTGCTGATCATCTTAACCATTTATTGATTGAAACAATGAACAACAGACTTAGAATTTCAACTCCCAGATATGTGTGAACAAGAGAAGTTAACTAGTGAAATAGAAAGACAAACAAGGATGCAAACTTTGGGACATTTTGTAGACTGAAGGAATGTACCGACGTGTATCTCACTTTAAAAAGGAAACAAATCCATTTCACAAATAACAGGTTCCATTTGCAAACATTAAAACGTTCGGTTACAGTCATTATTGAATGGTCTGTTTGCCAAAAAACGTTTGCAACCAATTGCTAATGCTTCTCATGGATAGTGCATGAAGAAAACCAATATGGCAGATGGGTAAGTGTTTAAATTATTTTTTTCTATATTTTGGCTAATATTATTTATGTTGAGTTATTTGTGTCAATGAACCTTTGCAGTTCAATGCATCTATATCTGTCTTAAGATAATCGCAAAAGAAATATCGAACTTGAATTTAATCTGCCTGCAATTATTCGGAGAATCAAATTGTTTATGACAGTAGTATGAAGCTTGACCTTCTTAGTTCTAAGAATCTAGATATATTCAGATTTCTTTTCTTTTTCAGATGAAGCTAAGGCATGTTTTCATCAGGATGGAAAGAAGCAATTTTGCGGTTATCCAATGGATCATCCATACCAGTTACAATTGAGAGAAGTGTCTGCAATGCAATAGTGCAGGATAAAGGTACATTCAATCATAATTTTTTTGTGAAAAATATGGTTTTGCCAAGGACTTTTGCCAAAGGGTTCAGGCCTGTCTTAATAATGGAACCTTGAAATGCATTAGAGGACAGTCATATTGATTTTTTTCTGAATAAAACAATATTTATGAGCATAATTATATGCCTGATTGGAAAATATATATAAATAAATCAAATAATCAATCGATCAACGACTCAATCAATCAGTCCACCACTAATCTCCCTTAGACTATTTCTTCTTATTGTTTCCATTGGATCTGATCCGGTACATAGTTATTTAGATGAATAACTATGCTGCCTGGAAGATGACACAGCCCAGGGAGCAATTTTACGACAAGTAGTTTGATGTAACTGTAGCGGAGATGCGGGCCTTCCTGGCAATCAACATCCTGATGGGGATCAATGAGCTGCCCAGAGCCAGTATGTATTGTTATATTCCTACGACCCCTTGAACCTTGTAAATAGCCTAATTAATATACATTTGTACTTGTCTAGTTCTGTCACCTTTACCCAGATTATCTTTCTGCTGACTATAAATCTATCTGTTGGTGTTCTGGCACTAACATTTATCAACTCCTCATTCCCCAAACTCTGATAAGCTCAGGTTTCGCAGGGTTTCGCATGAACAATATGATATTTAGCAGGTTGCAGATGACCATTGTTTCAGAGCAAGTTTTAGGCCAGACAGATAACATCATAAAAATTAACGCAGACAAAGAAACGTGAAATTACAAAATTATTTTTTCAAGTGGTTTATCCAGGACATTTCCGATAAGTGAAAATAGTTAAATCTAAATAAGATTTAAAATTAATATAATATTGCTAAATAGCAAAATAATTGGATAGACTTAGAAAAGGGATTTTTGATTACAGGAATCAAGATCCCAAGAGGGGAGGTTTTTTCCTTACACAACTACACGTGAAAAATCGTATCTCTACTGTGGAAGACCATAAAATCTATTTTCAAGAAGAAGCATTAATGTTGGACAAATATCAGGCGAAAAAATCAAGACACCAAATTCAGATTTCATCGTTAGTGTTAATGGAATAATTTATGAACATTCATCCAATCAGCAGGCGCCTTTAGTAAACTCTTCAAGATACAGTTATTTTAAAACACAGGACTCTTTGATTATCAATGATTTCTATACTTTGTTTGTATTATTTTCTTTTGCATGCTGCTTTAAATTTTATTATCACATTTTAGGTATAATCTTTTTTTATCTTTTGCTATATAATCATATCTATTAACTTTTTTGAGTATTCTTGTAAATAGATTTCTGAAACTTTAAATCTTGTTCTGTTATTCAAAAGGCTTAGTCCGTAACAGTATCATCAATAGATGAGGTGATGATTGCCTTCTCTGGAAGTCTATCATTCCGCCAATACATGCCAGCGAATCCAATCTAGTGGGGGATCAAGGTTTGGATGCTTTGCAATGCAAACAGTGCTTACCTCTAACGCTTCAATGTGTACATGGGAAAAGAGAATGGTCAGACCCATCATGGACTCGAGCACGATGTGGTACTTCGTTTGTCTGCATCACTCCAGCAGATGCATCTACTTTGATAACTTTTTTGCTGGCATTCCTTAGATGGAGAGTCTACTTGGCTTTGGGTTGTATGCCTGTGGAACAGTTAGAGCGAACAGGAATGGATTCCTGAAACCCACTGGCATGAGAGATCGAGTTGAATTAAAGATATTGCAGGGGATTCCAACTTTATGGCTAGTGTGTGATGGGATAAGAAGTAGGTTCACCATTTGTCTACTCTTAGCGATCCACAGAATATTGTTTTGGCTCAAAGACATTCCGGCCCCAACATTCTTCATCTTAACAAGCCGCACACTGTCTACAGTTACAACCGTTTCATGGGTGGAGTTGATCTTCATGACCAGTACAGGGCCAAGCATGATGTCGGGAGAAAGGGAAAGAATCATTCCTTATCTACGGGTTTCATTACTAATGACCCTTGTAATGCCATGTACTCACAACAGCAGCACTAATAACAATATCTCTGGTTGTAGAACAGGCGTTGTATATAGGTGGTATGATAAATTCAGCCAGCACTGGGATAATATCCATGTGCCCATAAGGTCTCTCTACAAGTGCTTGGGATGTAAGTTTCAAGCCTACAAGCCATTATATGGTTTGTCATATGTGCTTGAGATAAAAAGAGTGATCAACCAGAATTTTCGCAGTTCTGATGGGTTGATACTGAGGTTTCCAACAGTATGGGAGAGAGAAAAGAAAAGAAGAAAAGAAAAAAGATGAAAGAACGAGGAGAGAGAGCTTGGACACTTCATTTAGAGAGTTGTATTTCGATAGATTTATTGAATTAGATTATGTGGATGACTTAGAACAGATGGACAGACATGGACAGTGTTAATAAATAACTAGCGAATTATACATGATAAAAACATCTTTTTGTAATCTGTAAATTGTAGTACAGATGACTTAGACAATACATGATGGACAAGGACAGAGTGAATTTTATTTTTGCAGATTTGTTTCTGCATTTACAGAACGTACAGACTGAATTTTTCATGTTATTAAACTTGATTCATACGTCGTACTTGGAATGTGTGATATACTCAGTCGTTAAATTACACTGTTATCAAGTTATCTACATGATATTATGCCATCCAGATTTTTTATTTAAAATGTAGTTAGTTTTTAGAGGTTATTTTCAGTTCTTTTATTAATTTGATTAAGGATAGAGGAATGTAACAGTAGCATCAATGTACCTTTTATTTGATTTAAACCACGTCGGTAAATTCTAAATTAATAATATCCTCCCTTTGCTTCCGTTTTGAAGTCTTTTTGAAAGCTCCGTAGTCATTGGGTAATTTAATCCTTTTTATATTAGAACTCTTATTTGGCAGATTGAAATGTTACCCAATCACATTTGATCTAATCAAATTTTACTAAACATTCACTTGCAGTACAGAAGGGTATAAAAGCCGTCACATTCCATCTATCTGGTTGACTAGGCTTGCTGACTGTCAGGTCAGTAAATTGTAGGCTTAGGCTTAGACACTCTTTTGGAAAAATATTTTAAGCTACTATTAGTGTTCATACACTACACATCATTTGTTGTATTATATTGTATTATCCTTATTAAAACGTTATTATTGTATGTCCACGTCGATATATATACCATAAAATTGAATAGATTGCTCATCTCATTGAATATACATGTTTTTTATATTTAGTCTGAATGATAATTACTGTCTGGGACTGTACCAGGAACACACAGAATACCATTTTGAATACATCAAAACACAATGTGACGTACACATAAAATATTGAATCATTACAAACACTCGTGAGCCATACGACTCAAAACAGAAGTGAACCTGTTACATAGTTTGTAAGGGGGTATATAGGAGTCACTTTATGGTTGGTCGGTCCATCAGTTGATCTGTTGCAATATATACTACTAATCTTATGGTGCGAACTACTTCTACAGTTTTCAAGATACATGAATGAAACTTGGAATATGTCATTGCCATGAAGTGCAGATGTGTGTGACACAATTTTCATGTGCGTTGGTCCAGGCATTGCAGAGTTAATTGCAAAACATAGATATTGTTGAACTTGATCATAACTATTGGAACAGGGAAAAAACAAAAAATGCATCAACACAACACTCAGTACCTGAATTTATTGTAGACATTAAGACTGACACCAATTCAAGGTTTTTCACAGGACTGAGCTTATCAGTGTTTATGACGTTGATAACTACTGTTATATTCCTACCACCCCTTAAACCTTGTAAATAGCCTAATTAATATACTTGTCTTGTTCTGTCACCTTTACCCAGATTATCTCTCTGCAGACTATAAATCTATCTGTTGATGTTCTGGCACTAACATTCATCAACTCCTCATTCCCCAAACTCTGATAAGCTCAGGTTTCGCAGGGTTTTGCATGAACAATATGATATTTAGCAAGTTGCAGATGACCATTGTTTCAGAGCAAGTTTTAGGCCAGACAGATAACATCATAAAAATTAACGTTGACAAAGAAACGTGAAATTACAAAATTATTTTTCAAGTGGTTAATCCAGGACATTTCCAATATGTGAAAATAGTTAAATCAAAAGAAAGTTTAAAATTAATATAATATTGCTACATAACAAAATAATTGGATAAACATTGAAAAGGGATTTTTGATAACAGAAATCAAGGTAATATATAATTGTCTTATTTTTGTAATAAGTGTGATATTATTCTAGTAAGTAAATCTACTATGTTCATCATCAGGAATAACTATTTTAATTATTGATTATTATCTTAATGGACTTTCAGACAATTTTAAATATTCTTAATTATTGTTAAATATTGTATATGTTAAATAGTTAAAATGCCTGACATCTTAATACAAGTAATGTACAGTTATAATGCAAGTTCCAAATAATCTTTTAGATCCCTAGAGGGGAGGTTTTTTCTTACACAACTATACGTAAATAATTGGATCTCTACGCACGTTCGTATCTCCAACAAAGAAGATCATAAAGTCTATTTTCAAGCAGAAACATTAATATTGGACGAATATCAGGCAGAAAAATCAAGACACCGAATTCAGATTTCTTCAATAGTGTTAATGGAATAATTTATGAACATTTATCTAATTAACAGGTGCTTTAAGTAAACTCTTCTATACACAGTGATTTAAAACATAGGACTCTTTGATTGTCAATGATTTCATTACTTTGTTTGTATTATTTTCTTTTGCATGTTGGTTTGAAAGTCCTTTAAATTTTATTATCACATTTTAGGTATAATCGTCTTTTTTTATCTTTTTTCGTATAATCATATCTATTAACTTTTTTTGGATTATTTTTGTAAATAGATTTCTGAAACTTTAAATCTTGTTCTGTTATTTAAAAGGCTTAGTCCGTAACACTACCCTGTCTCAGAATGGTAAAAGCTTGCCATATAAGTTTAGTGTGTCTGATCAGATTTTTTCAGTGCTAGTGCATTTTAGATTAGCTCTTTCTTTCAGAGACATTGCAAGATTTGACATATCACACCAGTTAGCAAGCAGTATTTTCTATTCATGGATTGACATAACGGCAGAGCATTTATCTGCATGCGTTGTTTGGCTACCAAGAAAAACTATAAGAAGGACTCTTCCTGCCTCTTTTAAGAATTCATTCCCTAAGACTACTTGTATTATTGATTGTTCGGAAATATTTATTCAGAGGCCATTTTCATCGAAAGCTAGAGCGCAAACTTTGAGTACAATAAAAATCACAATACAGCAAAATTTTTAATTACCATAGCACCCAACAGATTTATCATATTAGTGTCGCCTCTTTATGGCGGAAGGGCAAGTGGCCATTTCATAAAAAAACTGTGGATTTTTAGACTATCTAAAGTTGTTCTCTAAATATGTAAAACTGTAAAACTTGTAAAAATGAGTGTCCAATGTATACATACATGTAGTGTATATAGTGTTGACATTGATATTTTGGATTAACTTATTGGCAGTATTAATGAACAAATTTCCATAGGACAACAGTGAATTTGAATTCTTAGTAAGGTATTGGGTACTGATGATTTACTCTAAATCATCCATATTTATGTACATGTTTCTTTTTTAAAATGATGTTCATTGCTTTAAATGATGATATATGTGATATATAATGCATTGTTTTCTGTTGTTACACTTGTTCAATTCCTCATAAATGTGAATTAAATGTGATAAACATTGAATTTTATACTTTTTTCTCTGTTTTCTGTTGTTACTTTTAATGCTTTCTTATGTTGAAAAAACTGCATCGTTATACTTAAAATTTATACCACATGAAGGAAAAAAATATAAGCTACAAACTTTACATTTACACTTTTTCTGTGCATCTAACAGATATCTTGATAAACTGGATGTATTATATTCTCATTTAAAATTATTAGAATGGAAATATAACTATGAAATTGGTACCATGAGATATGAAATTTAATTATCAACAAACTTTGTACTGGTCAAAAAATTATTAATAAATGATTTTTTTTGCTGTAAATCAAGTTTAAACCAAGTAGGTATATGTTTTACCCAGTTTTCCAATAAACCTATATTTGTACAGTGTGTAAACCAGATGGTTTATCTATAGGTTACTGATAAGCCTTCCACTGATAACACTATAAGGATGAACTACCTTATACTGCATATCTCTATGGAGTAATGGGTTAAAGTCCTGGTTGGTGCCACACCAGGTGGTCTTGTATCATATCATATGATTCATATGCATCAGATACATGTGGGGGATCAACAAGTGACAGGCAGATTGTTGAAAGGAGTGGTCTGGACAAAATGAGTGAATGAAATGACAGTATTATGGCAGACAAAGGTTTTAATGCACACGAGATTTTTGCTCCAAATGATGTCCAAATAAATATTCCTCCTTCTTCAGTTTCAACTGAACACTTCTTTGAAGCAAGCTAATGTAAAGTAACTTTGTCTCAAAATGTCACTGGTAAGAAGATCAGGGAGTAAGAAAAATGACTTCCAAGAACCTTTCGATGAAAGATCAATTATAGTAGAAATATGAATAAACCGTGATTCAATTATTCACTGGGCTAAGGTAAAAACGTTACGTTATACATGTACTTTCAGTTATCCGATAACTAGTACACTATGTATTCCAGTTTTTGTAAACTCTGTACCCTGATGGTTTTTATCAGTTTTGCAGCCAATTTTAGCAAGACAAACCCATCTGAGGCCCATTCCAGCGTAATACTGAACAGAAGTAAGGAAATATCCACATTAATCAATCGTAAATCACAAAGTCTGTGTATTTTTGTTTCTGTAAAAGCATCATCTGATAAAAGATACCCTGACAAATGTAAATTGTCTTTTCTCTACTTGTTCCGTTTGTTGGCCAACTAGTCTTCAGACATTGAGCTGAACCCTGGACCAGTAAGTAACACACCCCAGTATCCCTGTGGCCAGTGTGATCAGGAAGTATCTTGCAGCCAGAAAGCCATCCTTGGTGTTGTTGTAAAGTATGATGCTTAAGCAAAACATGTCAGCAAGTAGTGAAGTACAGTAGAAAAATGGGAAAGTCTTTTGCAGCCTTGTTTTAATGATATGAATATAACAACACTGGAAGCAAGTGTAGCAAGTATTAACAAATTGCACAAAGACACAAAAAGAAAGAAGAAAGTGTAACAGTTCAAAAGCATCCTGATTTTTATAATGCCTTATTTGAACCATTAAGTAAAAGTTAGGAATCTGAAAATGTGTGTCAACTCAGTGGGTCCTTTCTCGGACAATTTTATAGCCAGTATTCGGCTATATGCCTAATTGACAATACATGTAGTATTTTTTTCCAATTTTAATCTAAAACTATGTTTCAGGTTGCCTACGTGAGTTGTTGTTGACCTTGTGGAGGGTCTTGGATTGGTTGTTTACACTTGATGATGCATTTGGAAAGCTTCAGTCTTTCTGAGTTCGGTTCCATTTCTATTGAAGCCCTTTTTAGTGCCTTTTTAAACAATTGGGGAGCCAGAACTTATAAACTTCCTCTTCCATGTCTCTCAGAAGCTTGGTTCCCGATCCATGTATTATAACTGCCTACATCTTTGTATATTAGAGGAACCAGTCTTCTGGGAAACTTCCTTTTCCTTCGTCTGCTACCCAAAGGTGCACGCATTATTTTCAAGACATTAATATCTGAAGCATCTACGCCATCCATTATCTTATTCTTAATAACAAGACGCCAATAAGAGGCTCCAAGAGGAAGGCTCCAAGTGAGGATATTTTAGACCTTGGAGAGAATGATCAATATAGTTCAGGTAATGTAAATGTAATTGATTTCGAAGAAATATTGAGAGCTTCCAACATTATTCCTTCAGGGTGTGGTAGTACCCAAATGACTCAAACGGAAACTAATACCCATAACTCATTGAATACAGACCAAATTCATACATGCATTACCAATAGTCTAACATTACGTATGAACATGTTTTGCTCCTGTATTCGCCGTTTCAGCAACATCCCTTTGGTTATCATTAATCAATATTCGTTTACTGTTTGGAAAAAAAATATGTCAAACTTTTCAACCCCATTATTACTAGCATGGCCATGCGGTGTCTGCCTATATTGAAGACCTACAAGGATTGAAGACATAATGAAGGCCTACTCCAATACAGTACACATACATCAAAACTTATATTACTTTTGGCTTCAGCATCATCAGCAGGTCTTCCATAGTTCTTTAATTCCTTATAGGTCTTCAATTAGGCAGGCCGCTAGCATGGACTTATTGCCCCAGGGCTTTTCGACACAATGCGTTATTGTTATTATTGTGTGAAAAATTTCATATGTTTTTGTGGAAAAGTAATGATTACCAATCGACTGAAAGAGTTGGTTCACCAAATTTGTGTGCTTTGCACAGTTTCTCCATAATTGTGCAGATGTGCTGTTTATTTCCTGTACCTAACAGTCCATTGACTTTGTTTGAAATAATTGCATAATATGTGAAAAGATGTTTGGTATCAGTTAATGAGATAAAAGATAGCCAGCCTAAAAAACCTCTTGTGATGATAATTGTAAAATAAGATCTAATATCAATAACCTTGGGATGATATTTGTAAACTGAAAGTCTTATAAATGTCAATGGTATTTATTTTTCAGTCACTATTGGAACTGGTTGGACCACTCACAGTGGTGCGTTCAGTCACTATTGGAACTGGTTGGACCACTCACAGTGGTGCGTTCAGTCACTATTGGAACTGGTTGGACCACTCATAGTGGTGCGTTCAGCCACTATTGGAACTGGTTGGACCACTCACAGTGGTGCGTTCAGTCACTATTGGAACTGGTTGGACCACTCACAGTGGTGCGTTCAGCCAGTCTGGAGGGTAGAATTTTAGCTTGTGAATGGTACCTCAGTAATCAGGAGACCTTCTGTGGTGTAGCTGATCGGTTTGAACTTAGTAAAGGTTCTTTACATTATTACCTTGGTAATTTCTGTCGGGTAATGTGTGTAGAAAGCATTCTACCCTCAGTAATATGTTGGCCAGACCGGACTGCATATGAAGATGTTGCCAATGGGTTTTCTTACAGAAGGGGCTTTCCTGGTGTAATTGGTGCAATAGATGGAACTTACATCCCCATGACAGGACCTGCAGAATTTCGAGACTCATACATTTGCAGGAAAGGATACCCTGCATTTCATCTGCAAGTTGTTTGTGACAGTTCATTGAGGTTCATTGACATTTTTTGTGCATACCCTGGGTCAGTACATGATTCCAGGGTATTCAGATATTGTCCCCTACGTAATCATTTGGAAACCGAGTGCCTAAATAAGTACCACTTGTGAGGTGATTCTGCCTACTGTTTGTCTAAATTTTTGTTAGTTCCTTTTAGGGATAATGGGCATCTCACTCCAGAGCAAAAGTTTTTTTAACTTTGCCCACAGTTCCACCCGAGTAGATATAGAAAGATGTTTTGGGTTGTTGAAGGGCAAATTTAGAAAACTTAAGTTTCTGGATGTGAACAAAGTGTCTATCATTCCTCACATTAGTGTTACTTGCTGTGTTTTACATAATTTTATCATAAGTAAGTAATCCTATGTGGTAGATGGCATAGATAACAGTCAGGAAGATGATGTAGCGTATGCATACAACTCTGGGGAAACTGATCTGTTGGGCGTCAGTAACTTACTAACTTACAGATAGCATTGTGTTTACTGATCGTGTTGCCTTGTGTGAAGGGTAACCTTGATTGCATGGTGTGTGTTGTTATGGCCTATAGCAGTAGTATGTGGCCTCCAAGCAGTTTAGCTCAACTTGGGTGATTTTCAATTTTGGATATTACAAATATGCTCGACCATCTCTTACCTGGATGAATTAATATTACACAGACCAACTTGTTGTCCTAGACAAACCCAAGTGAATCTGTTTACTCTTGCGGCCTTTATTCTGCCACTAAATAATGTCTTTATTGTGAATAAATGTGTCACATCACTAATCAATAGCATCAACCCTAGTAAATTAAATATGTCAACTGCCAGTATTGTGTCTGTATAATTTTGAATAATAAAATAAACAGATACAGTGAAGTACTTTATAAAGTAATGCTTGGCTTCTAGATGTATCGACGACAAAAGGTTTGAAATTATGTATGACTTACAATAGTGTCCTGAATTGAGATGACAAAACAATAATAGAAGGATCAAAGTCCATCCATTATAATCGTTGAGGTCTTATCAGATATAACTGATAAATTTAAGGAGCATTCCATTTAAAAAAGATGTAAAAAAGTACCTTCGTACATCTACTGCAAAAATATATCAACCAGGAGACTAACAGTGAGAAAAACCTGGACACAAATACAAACTACATGTATATGCATTATCTAGAACGTTGAACAATCTATACACTAATACATATAAATACAACAAATGGGACAGGAATGTAACTAGGTCAATACAGCATTGGTCATAACAGACCAAATATGCAATAAATAAACAATTCAATAATTTTACCTTACATTCTATGAATTCTTCATCAACAACGCTGCAATCACTTTTTCAAATCCTTAATCCAAGATGAGTCATTCTTTTTCATCAGTTTGAATTCCCTGATAATTTCCATCCCTCTTTCATCACATACAATCATTACATTTCCAATGTTACAAACACTCCTCACAAAAAATCTCCAGTAAGAATTACAATTTTGCAGTCATAAACTCTCCGCACAATGATTAGTCCCCATAACAGGAGTATAATTAAAAACTGATCCCTTCCATATGTTAACAAAGAATCTTTCTCCAAGGGTCATGTAATTTCAAGAGTCAGAACTTATATCAAGAGTTTGTTTAGCTTTGGCTACTGTCTGTTTCAGAGAACTATGAAACAAACATTTTCTAATGAAAGACAGAGAGCGTTGATACAAATCTGAATCAGTATCCTGTGGTTTACACACGCTGATATGATCAGTAGGTACTGTATGGAATTCCCCGCATCCAGGATCTGAAAATAGGAGACAAAATGGAACATTTACAATATGTCAATATTTATGATCAAAATGTGCATACAGTCAAACTTGTGAGCAAAGGGCATCCTTGGGAAAGACAAAATGTGGTCTTTATTGACAGGTGATCTTTATTCAGAGGTTACTAAATAATGATGTTTTTTCAAAGAATGGCTTTTATTCACAAGGTGCCCTTTACTCAGAGGTGGCCACAAATACAGGTTAGAATGTAATATGTATAAAATTACATAAAAAACCTGATCACTAGAGAAGCTGAGACAATAAATCATCTCACATCTAAATAATTTTTTATTTTGATTATTTCAATATTTATACTAGAAGTTCTCAGAGGAAGTTCTGGTAATTGTGATAATGTATGGCAGCCAGATACACATTACGAACCATGTTTCATTTCAAACTATCTTCAATTACCGAAAACAAATAAGATTAAGAGCTCAGACACCCTGAAGTAAATGCACCCTGCTTACCAGATGACTCTGGAGGTACAAACAAGGCTTTCATGTTCATTCTAATCCTAGTCTTCTCTGTTTCACCAAAACTCAGAACAGGAAAATCACATGTTTTGTGTAAATCAAGAAATGACTTATGTAACTCCTTCAAACTAGCATTGTCTGAAAGAAACGAAAAAGGAGCATGAAATAGATGATTACATAGAGCATGAAATACATTATTTAAAGAGAGCATGAAATAGATGATTATAGAGAATGACTGAAGCTGCTGGGTTTTGTTGTCCTAAATTGAAAATTTCCGATATTTTACTCCACATTTGAATTGGAAAATGACAATTTTGTTCTCGTCAGAAGGAATGTTGACTTGTCTAAGACATCTGACAAGTGTATTAAGTCAAGACTATAACTTCATGAGAGGCACAGGATAGTTTACAAACAAAAATATGTAATTTAATAGCAATTAAAAAGAAAAGTCATAAAGACGGAGTACTTTAGCAAACAGAAAATTTGACAAAAATTCAGTACATTTTTACAGCAATGCTCTGAATTACTTTAATACTTATGAATAAGAGAGAAAAATGTTCTAATGAAAAGTACAGACTGAAACAAAAATGTATTAAGAAGTATATGTATGACATTATTCTACCTTTATCTAATTCCTGAACTTCTACAGATGGAAACACCATGTATTTAGCTTGATTGCTGATTTTAGCCAATGAAGAGCCATGGTGAGGTACACTATAGAATAATACACCAATTGTGTTTTCAACTACTGAAGAGTAGCGACTATCTGATGCAGCAATTCTCAACATTTCCTTTATAAGTAACCCTGAAAAAATTGTCATTTTGGATGAAGTTCAGTGCATGAAGTAATTCTTACCCAGTGGTTCAAACTAGATCATTTTGTAGACAGTCAAATCTGTAAACAAAGGCCACTCTTGAGAAAGACAAAATTCACAGGTCAGTTTGTTCTAAATAATCAGTGACGATTTTTCAAAGTAAATCATTAATTCACAGGGTGGTATTTATCTGGAGGTGGCAACAAACACAGGTTTGACTGTATTCTCTAATTCATAAGAAGAAAATTGTGACAATTATGTGATTGTTTGATTTCTATACCGGACAAAAAGAAATTATTTCAAGGAGAAAAACTCCATAAATTTACATACAATTCATGAAAATATTTTATTTAGTCATGTATGTTTTGCACAAGAACATTAGCTGGCATATAGATCTATAACTGAATTGTGACTAAATACCCCTGCAGAATGGGGACAGACTGCATGATCAACCAACTGACCAACAACCCGGGTGATTCCAGTATACCCTCCGAAAACTTTGATTGCAGGGGTATAAATATTTCTACCATATATTACCTCCCATCGAGTGTCCAACCAAGATGACGGGCCTATTACCAATGTCAGCTTTCTGCAACTTCTCCAGTAAATCACTGCTTCTGTTGTACAATGTTCTCCTGAATAAGTGAATAATAAGATCATTTTTTTTGTGTGGTATTGGGGTTTAACGCCATTTTTCAACAATTTTTCAGTGATATACGGCGACTGGTTCACCTAACCAGTTTTCCTGGACTGTATACTAACCAGTACTAACTTACCCTTCCACAAGGAGCCGGCAACTTCTCCACATATGGAAGAAAATCAACATTTTTGCCAAATTTTCATGGAAGGGTATAACCTGCCGCGAACCGGGATTCGAACCCGATCTCCGGGCTGCAAGTCCAGCGCACTAACCACTGGACCACGGCTAATAAGATCGTACATTCAAGTTACCAGACGCCTTTAACCCTACAGACTTCATACACAGTGGAACAGCTTCATTACAGTACAATACTTAGAGCTCATCACAGCGGCACCAATGCTCGTCTGTTTTACATCATTCAATACAAACAAATGCCAAAAACAACAAAAGACCAGCAAATTTTCATACTTACACAAACTGCAATGAAATCCGAATATAGATTAAAGGATGCCTCCATCCTACAAGACTACAAAACCAACCAGGTTTCAGACTTTCATTAAAGACATGAATATAAATGGCTCATCAAGGAGCCCGTCATTTGAAGAAACACATTAAAACATCTCATAATTAACACAATCAAGTCACACACAGACCTTCCAGGTTCAACGGGATGGTTAGTATCCCACGTTGTTAGTTCTGTCTGATAACCAACATTCAATATTCTAACATGAGGTACGTCTTTAGATAACCAATCCTAGAAAACAAGGCCAAATAACACAAATAATAATAATAAAAAATGATAAAAAATAATAAAAAAAACACAAAATCTTACAAACATGGAATGCTTTTTACTATCAGATTTGCTGACTACTATGGCATTTATAATAAGAACTCTGCAGAGCGGTGCTAACGCTTGTCTGTTTTACATAATTCTATTAAATAAGCAATTTTGACCAAAATTCTAAGTTAAAAAAGGCGCATAACTCCAAAAATATAGCTTTAAGAATAATGCCACCTGTCTTGTAACTGTACCTTGTCATGATAATCAAGTACTCACAGTGTCGTGCTGACGTCTTTAAGTGTTTGAGTAATAGGCTACATTAAAGTTTTTGCACGACAATGACAAGAAAGCAGCAATCAGAATAACTTGACTTCTTCTTTGAAACAGACAAGTTAAAAATGAAACCAATTCTGTGAGGAGTCAAAACATTCCGGGCTGTGGATATCATCTACTATTTCCAAAGTACTTTTATATCTCAGACAGGTCATCCCAGGCACACAAATGAAAATTAATAAAGTACATAGAGCATTTGATAGCATTTATTAGGAATATAAACAATTTGATTTCTAGAAACAATGAAAAGCTTAATCCTTTACCTCATAATACCGCGTTTCCCCGCATCTGAAGCAGACGACTTTTGAAAACGTTGTTGCAAAAGAAGCCATTGCTCGTAATGAGTAATGGCTTCTTCTGCCACAATGTTTTCCACTCTGTCATAGAGAAATAACCTAATTCTCTTAAATAAATTGATGCTTTGTATATTTGCTTTGAATTTAGATGAGTCCAAAATGTGCCTATGAGGCAAATGTTTAATGCTTGTTCAAGGAAGTCAAAGCAACTAGGGAAAGAAATTGCAGGTTTTGCATCAATTTAACAAAATAATCTCACCTTTGGCCAAAAATAGGTATGATCTTGTACATTTACATCAAAGTGTTTGGTGTCTCTATCCTTCTGTCTCCATGTTTTAAATGGTCCTCCCATTAACCCATGTATAAATACAATGTCTGCTTTCACTCTCTTCTTCCTTGATCTACGAACAAAATTTTATATAATAGTATATATGCTCAGGGTATTCACTAGATGTCAAAAGTTGAAGGTCAAAAATTACCTTGACTGATGATAATTTGAAGAGTTAACAAAATTTCCTTCCATTTTTATTGTAACTTTGACACTTTGGTACAAATTCTCAAGAGTCAAAAGCTTTATTCTACTGATTTCAAGAGTCAAAACGCTGTTTTAAAGGTCAAATGAAAGCCCCGATACAGCAGTTCATATGTTGAATTATTTCTGGAGAAAGACTAACCTAGCCATGACACCTCTGTCAGCAAAAGTTATGATATACATCAACAAATTGAGTTCCGAATATAGACCATACAATGAACTGACACATCTCAACATAGTGGTATTAGATTAAAAAAAGATATCTGTATAAATAATGGGTAATCTAAATAACAATGAACATATATTACAACATTAAAGCTGTCATCGAACTTCAGGCAGATGTAAACAATAGATATGTTTTTCTTGCTTTACAAAAAATACATCATTCCTTAAAGCTGACACACTTCTTGAACTTTCCACAAGTTTGAACTTGGGAAAGACAAAATGTGGCCCTTATTGACAGACGGCCTTTTCGTTCGGAGGTCAGTTTGTTCAAAATAAATAGTAACATTTTTTTTTTAAGAATGGCCTTTACTTCCAGGGTGGTTTTTATTCAGAAGTGACCCCAAACACAGGTTTGACTGTATTCTAAAGTTTGAACTTTCCATGAGATGTAATTAGACCAAGAACTTCAGGAGCAAAAGTAAAAATATTCATTATGACAAAAATGTCAATTTTCCTCCATTTGTGGAGAAGTTGCCAACTCCTTGTAGAAGGGCAAGTTAGTACTGGTTAGAATACAATCCAGGAAAACTGGTTGGATGAACCGGTCGCCGTATATAACTGAAAAAATTGTTGAAAAACCCTAGTGACAATAAGTCACATAAAAACGATAAAACAATGCCTTAAAACGAATACAATCCAGGTGAGCTGAAAAACTGAAATTATATAAATGAAAAACATTTGAAAAACAACATTAAATTCAGTGGAAAAAAAATTCCAAGGCAGAATAAGTCACTCAGGTAATTGTTTCCATACTTACAGGGTCTTATTAACTGGATGTGCTAAATAAATGCCTTCTTCATAAATAGCTTCAATATCATAACCTGGTTCAAAGTCTCGATCAAGATTAGCTAGTGCTCTAGCAGAATGGAATGACACAGCAGTATCTGAGCTATACAGCCATTGATGAAGTATTGTCACCCAACCTAAAATAGGACAATGAAAATGTTTTTTTAAGTTTTAACCCTTTGCCTAATAATACCGCATTTCCCTGCATCAGAAGCAGACGGCTTTTGAAAACATTGTGGAAAAAGAAGCCATTGCTTCTAATGAGTTATGGCTTCCTTTGCCACAATGTTTTCCACTCTGTCAGAGTAAATAACCCAATTTTCATAAATAAAACAATATTTTGTATACAAGCTTCAAATTTGGAAGAGTCTAAGTGAGGAAGCAGGGATTTCCCTGATGCAGGTTTCTTGCGTTCCTGACGCCATATTCAGCCAAGGGACTCGCACTGAGAGTGACCATGGTATCATCTTCCAACTCAGACTTTGCCCTAGGCATTTGCTGTGTGGGACCCCCAAAAATCCCAAGGGACCCCTAAAATGTTGGAGATGGGAGTCCCTGGGCACCCTTGGGTGAAAAATCTCAGAGAAAATCCTGAGGAAGCTGTCTAGCTAGCTTACCAAATGACCCTGGTTAATGGTGTGATGTTAAACCCCAGTGAAGGAAAATATCAAACGAATCACACTGTTTACAATGTAACAATTTTCTTCCATACTTACCTCCATCAATGATAGATTTATGTAGACTAACATCAACAGACAGGTTAGCAATTATCCAAGCTATCAGCCGGTAAACATCAATATTATCGGGATACTGAAGATAAATTCTGTGTAACAACATCAGGCCACCATATTCCAATATCTTTGAGCGCTGAGTCGGTGACTGAAATAAAGTAAAATATAATAACTTCACACAGTTGAACACCACTATCTGACAATCTTTTACTCAACTTCCAAATGCAATTTGATAAAGAACTTCAGTCATAAAATTTATCACATATCTGTCCATAAAAGACATGATATCATTCACAGTTGAATTATATTTTACAGCATTTTAACCAAGCTTCGGGACCAACAGCAATCTGCCCCCGAATAAATTTATAATAAGATGTTTGCTCAATGCCAGGGCTTTTAGGGGAAGGGGCCTTTTCCTTAAAATTTTGCCAAAAGGGGGAAGCAAAAACTTGATGTAAACTGAATTTTATGGGAGAACTGCAAGATTTTTGAAGATTTTCCCCCCAAGGGCAAGATGCCTATAAACAGCCCCTGCTATAGAAGAAAAAACATGAATGCAGATATAATTCAGCTCTAGTTGGTAACCCAGGAACAATGGTTTTATTAACAGACCTTCAAACTTGACTGACACAGCAGATAGACAGTGTTTTTTTTTTATGTGACTAATTGTCACTGGGGTTTAACACGTTTTTTCAACAATTTTTCAGTTATTTATACATATATATATATATATACAGCGACCGGTTCACCTAACCAGCTTTCCTGGACTATATAATAACCAGTACTAAGTTACCCTTCCACAAGGAGCCGGCAACTTCTCCACATGTAGAGGTAAATCGACATTTTTGTCAAATTTTCACAGAAGGATATGACGTGCCCCAACCGAGGTTCGAACCCGGATCTCCCTGTCACAAGTCCAGCGCACAAACCATGGCACAAATAGACAGTGAATAATTCAAACACAAACATAAAAACCAACTTACAGATGTATGGCTAACTAAAGCCTGCAGTAAATAGATCAATTCACTCTTATTTTTATCATCCATCTGTAGATTTTCATACTGTAACAGGCTGTCACCAAAGTTCCACAGCCCGGACTATAAGAAAAAATTGTATGAAGTTTCAGACATTCCAAGCATTGTTCATAAAATCATATAACATTCAAACATCCTATATAAAAGGTTCTAGGCAGATCATGAGACATTCTTATTGGTTTCTGTACAAAAACCTATTCAGGTGACCAAGACCTACCAGATTTATGGTAAGTTTAACAAATGCATGCGTTAAACAAACTAATTTGAGATTCCAGTCTAATTGGTAATTGCTAATTCTAAAGAAAAATGTGAAAAACAAGATG
This sequence comes from Lutraria rhynchaena, assembly GCA_008271625.1. NCBI lineage: Eukaryota > Metazoa > Mollusca > Bivalvia > Venerida > Mactridae > Lutraria > Lutraria rhynchaena. The sequence goes on along the minus strand of VIBL01000019.1, from coordinate 1,110,616 downwards.
ACAGGAACTGTCACAAAACCAGGCCTTCATGCACACAGAATATTACATTGCACAAAATAACTAAAGGGCCATAATTCCATAAAAAAGATTAAATCACAAAACCCAAATAGTATGCACCGGGGTACTTGGTGATGTTAATTATATGAAAGTTTCGTCAAAAAATGTTGGAGTATTGTGCAGAAGAAACTGTGGATGCCTGCCTCAGACACTCGTAAATTTAATCTCCAGGATTTTTTCTTCAGAAAATCTGGTTAAAAACATTCATCAGACGTAGATTTCAGATGTTATCTCACCTCAACAATAGTTTTAGGAGAGCCTTCACTCAGAACTTTACCAGTGAACTGTTTGATACCACTGTCAGTAACATCCCTCTGTAATTCAGCCAGCAAATTTTGTAGACATCTTTCTATAGTCTCCTGTAAATATGTATAAAAAAAATAATCACTGGCTAGATCAACATTTCTACATTGCTATTCTCCAAAATCATGAATAAAACCTGAAAAAAAACAGTTTTTTTCCAGTTACATGCCAAAAAAATATGGGCCAGTAGGTACGGATTTTTTTTTATTTCATTTACATTTTACATATATCAGCAACACTGTATTGGAATATGTGCACTATAATATTAACAAGATGTGAAAATTACAATATAGCACTTCTATTAAGACACCGTAATAACTTAAGAGTTGGCAGGTAAAATATAGAGCCAGTCATGTAACCAGAGACAAACCTTTAGGCCTAAGGTCAGAAGAAAAAATAGTCATGTTACTGTTAGCTTGACTGAAAACAGTGCGGGTATAGGTTGCAAAATTTTTCTAATCTATTTATTTTCCAAACATACCTTTCATACCTTTGGAGACACAATGTGCGTACAAATATTTTCTTACAAAAAAATAGGGTAACTGGAAACATAACCATTTTTTTGGCCTCATTGATGCCCTTCTCTTACCATATTTCAGCAAAAACAAAATTTACACTGGTTTAAAAGTATTACTGACAGCCAACATAGACCTAGGCTATATGACGTGCATGCAGTCCCAGGAATGTACGTTATACTGTTACACCTAAACACCACAACAGTCCTAGTTGTCAGTATTAATCTAAGACATATATTTTCATAGGTTTTTAACCAAAATTAACACAATCACAGATAGACAATAGTTCAAACTTTTCTGTGAGCTACCAAATTATACAAGAAAATTTCAAAACCATAGTATCATAACCTATGTAGCAAGTTACAAGTTTTTGTAATAAACATACTGCTGATGGCGGGAGCCATGGTAACTGACGGAAGAACTTATTATTGGAATGAGGTAACCTCGCCAGACTGACCAGAGTTCTGTTAGAACAACCTTGCGAAACCATTCTGTATTGATAATCTGAAATATTAAATACCAGACAGTGAGTACATGGTTTACATTTTTACGACCCACCATTAACTGAGAAATAATTTTTCTTTTTTCAACAATACTTCAGTTATGTACTAGTTAACTTAGTCGGAGTTCCTTGATTCTGTACAAGTAAAATCATCACAGGAAACGTTTGCCATGCCAAGGTATTGAACCTACCAACCTCAGATTAAGAGACCTTAATACTCCCTCTTGAGCCAACCTGACGGGCAGAAAAACTAACAGTCAAACATGTAAATAAAGTCCACCCTTGGTAAAGACAAAATGAGGTCTTTATTGACAGATGGCCTTTATTTGGTATTCGGTTTGTTCTAAATGATCAATGATGTTTTTTTCAAAGAATGGCCATTATTAACAGGGTGGTCTTCACAGTATAACACAGGTTAGACTGTAAGTTAAAAACTGGTCACATGTGATAGACATAGATATATCAGATCAGAGTTACTTGAATCACTTTTGAAACATTTAGGAATAATGAGGGCTGGGGTAGTGTACACAACAATGACAAATAGTCTACTGTACTATAGGTACAAAATACAAGGACAAAAAAACTTGATAACAGACACAATGTCAACATCATAATTTATTGCTAACTTATTTTAATAAACAAAAGGGGCATCTATGGTTGAGTGGTTATGGTCTCCTACTTGTAATCTCAAGCCCCTGGGAATTCAAATCCCACCTGGGACCAAATTTTACCTATGAGGAAGCTGTCCAGCTAGCTCATGGGAGGTTCTATCCAGGAGTATGCCCGAGGCCTACACTGTTAATGCTGGAAAGTCGCTAAATGACCTTGAATGTTGGTGCAATATTAAACTCCAGTGAAAAAAAAGGATCAGACAAAAGTAATTAGAATTTGAAAAAAGAAATGACCAAAGGTCCCAGATAAAAGTACAGTGCAACCTCTCCAGAGTGGTCCTCTCTTGAGCAACAACTTCCCTTCAACAACAGCATGATTTTTTCCCACTGTATGATTTAACCATTAATTTAACCTCTCTAGAGTAACAACCTCTCAACAACAACAACATATTTTTGCTTCTCCCAACAGGTGCTGCTTTGGAGAGGTTGCACTGTACTGGTAAATACACCAACCTTCCCAATCATTGTTCGATATGAGTGCATTCATACCCCATCTTCTGACATCTGCATCTTCCGATTCTACAAGACTCAACAACAGAGCTGGATCTTTTGTCTTTGACTGAGCCCATGGTATCAGGCCTTCTAGTAAAACAACAACAATAAAACAGAAATAAGATTGCTGGCCAGACCTTGGATGGGTGGCAGATATAAAGATCTACATCACATTTCTCCTAAGTTGAAAAGAAACTGAAGGTAACAAAGAACTTGCTTTTTCTCTCCATTTTTTCAAGAGCATAGAAATCATGAATTTAGTAGACAAATGCTTCATGACGATACATATATGAATCTATATCCACATGTGATATTGCAGGAAATCTTAAAAGAAAATATGAATAAATCACTGTATAAACATTTGTTGTTAGATCAATCTATTAAGTTGATAAATAACAAAGTGGGTACTATTAAGTTTCTTTTTTCATTCCAATTTGAAGTACACATCAAGAAAGTCATATTGATACATCTTATTTGAAAATGGCTGACCTACAGGGACACATGAAATGCAAGATAAAAGTCTGGCTTAATGGAAAGTTTTCATTCAGAGAAAAATATTCACAGTCATGATTACCACACAAAGAGACATGCAACAATAGGTTAATGAAACCACAAGCACTAATCACTTACTCTTTATTCTTTCAACAGCCTGTGTGAAAAAGTCATTCAAGTCTTTTGTAACTGAAAAAAACAAAGTGATGTTGTATTTTGACTTCAATAAGTGACCACCACAATATCAAAACCACCTCGTTATCAGTTTTTATTTTGGACTGGTTTTCACATCAATAAGTGACCACCACAATATCAAAACCACCTCGTTATCAGTTTTTATTTTGGACTGGTTTTCACATCAATAAGTGACCACCACAATATCAAAACCACCTCGTTATCAGTTTTTATTTTGGACTGGTTTTCACATCAATAAGTGACCACCACAATATCAAAACCACCTCGTTATCAGTTTTTATTTTGGACTGGTTTTCACATCAATAAGTGACCACCACAATATCAAAACCACCTCGTTATCAGTTTTTATTTTGGACTGGTTTTCACATCAATAAGTGACCACCACAATATCAAAACCACCTCGTTATCAGTTTTTATTTTGGACTGGTTTTCACCTTTATACTGAGACCACCACGATGTTTTATTTGGGTTCAAAATGAGGTCTTAATTAACAAGATTCAACATGCTAAAACTAGCAGTTTTGAGTTGGTTATAAATGCTCAGAGAACATTAACTATATGTCAGGTATGATGACACCGAATGAGGGCATTCAAATTTTGTGTAAGACATTGTATTTTGTGCTCAGCATAAAATATTAAACATCAAACAAGGTATCATAAAGCCACAAGAATTTGCCTGTAATAATTGACCACAATAGGATCATAAATCAAGCATACATGAAAAAGTCAGGGAATAAGATTAAGTGTAATATACATACAACAAAAAAAATCAGCATGCTGGGCTTTGTGTTGGTGAATTTTGGGGAAGGCTGGACTATGTGTTAGTGTTTTTATAGAAATTCCTTTCATATCTATTCTATATCCAAAATATACCATAAATCAATTAAAATTTGTCATCAGAACATTGTAACATAGCTACCTAGCTGTCTTTTGTATACTCACATGAGTTATCAAGGTTCACCGACGGTTTAGGTTGGAGGTTAGTAAAACCCCCATGTCTCTCTGTCTCGTGAGCATTATCAGTGGTCTGTAACTTTTTATGTAATGTTAGAGCTTCATATGTCACAAATAGTATACTGAAATAAATAGTACCACAAATATTCAATAAATGATAAACAGTCACTTTTCAAAACTTAGATAGAAGGCAGGTACAGAATCCCTGGAAATCAAACTGTCACCCAGGTCTTTTTTCACAGGTAGGAGAATGAGCTTTTTTCTTAAACTTGGGGCAAAAGTAACACAATATTTTTGCAAAAAGGGGAAGAAAAAAAAATATGTAAACTGAATTTTAGGTGAAAACCGTATGATTTTGAAGATTTTTCCTCAGAGGAAGACACCCATAAACATCCTTTGCTATAGAAGAAAAACAAACAGGTAATACACAAAAATGTTCCACCTTTCAACAGACTAACACATTCATAAAGCACTCATCATGGCTTACACCACAATACAGTGTATTTGTTATATAGCTTAATGATCTTTCATGCTCCCCTATTATATAATTTTATCAGGAGCAGCCATGTGCATTTCATGAACCACAAAACACCCATACTCATTTATATAAATTCTCTTGCCATAAAAACAAGCAAGGGTCAGTAATCATTGGCTTTTTTACGCACTACCAGAGAGAAATGTTAAGAAACAAACAAGACACAGAAATCTTTGTACTTACCCTCCTACAAGTGTTCCTATCAGTAGACAGCTTCCTGTAACACAAGCTTAGTGTTTAGTGATAAATAAAATGGTATTCACAACATATCAGCTGATAAGAGCTCAATAATATCAAAATGTCATACTGATAAATTACGGGAAAATGATCTAATATATATTTTACTGCATCAAGAAGAAGATGCATGAAAAACTGAGTATTCCACAGGGTTCTTGATCTCCCAAATTTGGGGCCGAAATTCGGCCCCATTCCCCACCTCTGGAATATACTTCTTCCCTCTATTTTTGGTAAAAATTCACCCACCTATTATATTAATTGGGCTTTTATAATTCCCCCTTGAACTGAAAATGACACGAAATTCCCCCTTACCCAGGGCCCCGCCCCAGTCCCCAAAAAGAGAGCCCCGTTCCATGTATAACACCCCCTCCTCAAAGGAAATAGTGGTAAACTCCACTACTTTTAACAACATTTTTTTCACTTGAGTTTAATGTCGTGGCACCAATAATCATGGCCATTTGGCAACTTTCCAGCTTTAATAATCATAATTAAGTATACATTATATTAAGTATCCATATATCAGTAAAATTAAACCTTAATATGATATTTTTGTCATTTTGAACTATAAATGAAATAAAAGGTAAGTAAAAAAAATGCTATAAAATTAGAGTAAAGGCAACCGCTTCTAAAAACCTTCACATAAATCTTTTACCTATGATCTGTTTGTTACGTAACTTCACGAATATCTTTCTGTCATCAACAGCTCGGACTTCCTGTCTTTTGTCGGTCAAATCTGATCTTAAGGGGATAAGTCTATGTAGAGTCTTACAGAAGTAAACACTAACTATGCCGTATAAATATCTACGTCGTATGATATCACAATCCAGATGAGCCCACATCACAAACAATTCTACGGTTAAAAATCATTCTGAAAGAGATGAAACACTAACAATAACGCAGTAAGTACACAATGTGTAAAGACTTGACAGTATTAAATATAAAGACCAAATCTCTGATCAATCTCATTCTTGACTTGTTTCAAGTTACTGCAAATGAAAGAGCATTTACAAAAAAAACAACTAAATGCAAAAAAAATAATTCATTGATGATAGCAAAGGAAATCTTAATACAATGTTGAAACCTCTGTACACGTCTCATATCAATGCTGATTTAAACAAAGACAAATATCCAATCAAGTTCAAGAAAAATACAAAATTACAAATCTATTGTTCTATAAGAAAAGAATCATTGAGATGAACATTCCAAAAAATCCAATTGAAAATATAATGATATTAAACTACTATTAACACTGGAAAATCAAAATAAACAGAAAGCGAACATAACTGCCAGTATGTCTATACTAACAGAATTACCAACATCTGAATCGCAGCCAAAGAGGTCTAAATAAATCAATGCCAACCAGTGATATTTATCGTATATTTTACAGGCGAACATCGGCCGTTTCCAATAGCACAAAAAAGTAATATTTTCCCCTAAAAGTGCTATATAAATAAGTAATAGTTTTTTTCCAATTGCCCTTTTTTTCTGATTTTTCACCCTTCAGTAAGCCACAGGTAGTTTTGAAAATTAAAAAAAAATCACTGCAATCAGCACAGCTTTGAAATAAGACACATGTTTAACCTTGAGGAAATTGCTAAGATTTAATACATTTGGAAAGTTGGAGGTAATGAATTTACATTAACTCTTTTATTGTCATGCCCATAAAAGTTTTCCAAGGACATATGTATTGTAGAATATTATTAAAATCAGATGGTAAAAACATAGAAATTATCATGCATTTCACAGTCCCTGTCCTCATGTCACTTATTTTTCGGTATATTTTACAACCCAATACTCTGTCAATTCTAAGCACTGTGCTACCAACATTAAAGCAGAGGTCTGCAAAGAATAAGTTCATTGCAGGTCCCCGTTCTTTCCTGAAAAAACCGTGTTTTGTGATGCAGCGACCTAAAACCTAACCTGTTAATCATAACAAAATTTAATCAAAGATTATCACAAGATTCAATCAAGGTGTATATCCCATTTATACCAATTTAGTAAAATAACCTAATATCTCCATGCAAGATTCTACCCATATATGGGACGAAAACGTCTGAGTTCGAAATATATCGGAGACGAACTGTCCTCCCAACATCATTTTCATGAATGCATGAGGGACAGGTTTCTATCAGATGACACGCAGGAAAACTTACGCAATTAAACTTAAACTTAAGTCTACTCTTCAGTCTGATGCAATCAAACGTTAAATGAATGTACGCTGGATGTATGCATGCTGCAGCGGATTTTAAATTAATAGAATGAAAAATAAACGAAAATGGGAAAGTATATTGGCTAAAGTTCGTCATGCCGTTTGCAAACAGTACACTCGCAACTTTTAGACACAAATCGTTGAAATGATGTATAAAATGAAGCATTTTACCTCTATATTTGTTCACATGAGTATTTTTAGTAAATTTGGGGTGATATAATTGATATCCATTAACAATAAAAGAATTTAAACAAGTCTATAAGGTCTTGAACGAAGAACTTTGACGCAGCAAATTAATGTTACCAGGCCCTTCACGCAGTGTGAACCTGATGCGACTAAAATGTCAAAAGTACGACGACAAAGTTTCCCACCATTAAATACTGATCATATTAGCCGAAATAATCATACATCAGCGTACGTAAAAGAAAGTCGTTCTGAAATAAATATCGTGCTATGAACTCAGAGCTCAAGCTTATCGTATGGAGACTTCAAATTCTTTTGGTTGCCAAGGGCAACAGATGATCTTCATCAAAAACCTGTCTTTTGGCTCAATGTATAGCATTGGAGTTTTGAAATATGGGAGACAAGAGGATGTACCCAATGTTTGGCTGGTGATTAAGATAAATAGCAAGCTAATCAAGCGGATAGTTTTTTTACATAAAATTATTTTCAGTTCATTGAGTAGTGAAAGTGAGTAATGGAGTTCTATATATTCAGAATGAAGGTACCATATTTTTCTTTATCGAGGTAGGTTTCCAGAACATAATACTGCTAACAAACGTCACTTCGTACAACCATTTGACTATATATACCCTTGTACGAGCGAACGTGTTAGGTCCAGACTACTTGTTTTTTGTTTTGTTGTTTGTGACCTATTGTCACTGGGGTTTGACGCCGTTTTTCAACAATTTCAGTTATACACGGCGACCCTTTTCCATGCATATGGAACAATTTTGTATCGATAGCTGGATTAATCGATGTTATTATCTCCCTTGATAATTAACTGATAAGCCAATATCTGGCGGTCAGCGCTTAGATAAATTCATATAGATTATAGAGTGACTTCACTTTCAAATTGATATAAATGCTTTAATTTATCATTTGCCAACTTTTTTCCACATATGACATTTTAGATAATTTTATAGCCTTTCAAATGATGTATTTTATTAGAAAATTAATTTTCATCTTCGAGCGTATTTTTTGCGCTTTTTGAGGGCAGGGAAACGACAAAAATATCACTATATATTCTATATAAAAATGAGAAATCCGCAATTTAGGCATATTTCAACTTAATATTTCATAAATAAAACATGAAATGCCATATTTTTTTCACATATCAGTTTTTAGGACAATAATTTATCTTTTTATTGGTGCAAATAGAAATGAAATAAATATTGATCTTCGAGCGTATTTTTTAAGGTTTTTAACACCTTGTTTTGGTGAAATAAACGTTTCGGGTCAAGTTCGCTTCGGTTGATTCCGTAAGCGCCATTCGTGTAAGTACGTAAGTATTGCAAGTTGCATGGAAAATTATGGTCGCATGTAATCAGGGTAATAAATCAGGATAAATATACAATGTATTAAGCATAGATATATCTTATACTGGCCATTTGTGTGTTATATCTAGATCCGGTGAAATGCCAAAAAACAGTAATTTATAATTATGCTCAAAGAATTAGCGCCTGTATGGAATAGAACTGTATAGTACCGCTGGGTTTGAGGAATATTTTACTCTTTTACTCAACATTGTGTCTTATATGTACGAAATGGTATAAATTCATTTTAAGATTTTAAGGATTTAACTTGTATATTAGCATGTCATCATTTCAATTCATTTTACCATTTTTTAACCTGTTTAATATTTTAACATTCGAGCAATGTATAAATATTGTCATTGACCATTATGTTTTAATCTTTCCAGGTACACTGTATTTGTTTCAATGTGCTTTCTAACTGAATGCTTTATTGTATGTTTTAATATGTTTAATATGCAGAATTATTTTGTAACAATATGTCCTTGTAAACCACTTTTGAGCGTACATACTGTACGAAAAAAGTGGTATGTAAATGAGGTATAATAAATAAATAAATAAATATGGAAAGGTGTAAAAATTGTATTTTTGTCATTGTTAATTATCTTATTGTTGTTGTTATAGTATTACTCTATCTATGGGTATATATGCGTATAAAGTGTTATTGTATATTTCATCATTTTTTTTTTAGAAAAAAATGTTCTTTTGATGTATTGGAAGGTGGAAAACGGATGAACAAAAATTAATGCATTTTAGCTGGGACCAACAATCATCTTACCTTACATTAGTATCTTTTATCTATTATTTTTTAATAAAAACATTTTTCAACACACATTAAAGGTAATCTAAAACCTATACTACGCAGTCGTGACTGTTTTTCTATTGCAAAGCAAAGATAAGCGAAGTATAAAATTTGTTTTCAGATTGTAGAGTGGATCAATTTCACAGTCACATTTGAAATGAAATTATTGTATACACTATTTTATGACAATCAATTGAAAAAATAGTCCTCTGAAATACAACATCAGTTTGTTTGATCGCTATTTTCTAGAAAACTTTAATTATTCTATCAAATATTTTGGATCTTAAATATTTGATGCACCAAAAACACAATCGAAAAGACGATTTTATCTGGGACCAATATACACATGTGTATATTGGTCCCAGATTTTATGCGAAAATCATGATTTAATGGCAGTTAAATATCAATTACGCCTTAAGTGTTAAACGTAAGTGTAAAAAATCCACTGTGTACAACACAGTAATAAGCTATCTTAATGAATGTTTTACGTGTGTCTGTGTTTTTACTTGTTGTATATTAGATAACTCAACCTTATAAGCATGTCTATTTAAAATAGTTAAAATAAGACTTCCATAGCTATTAAAGCTTTCTAAAGTTCTTTTGATTTTTTTCTGTTATCATACAACTAGGATTGGAAACAACCATATTTTGTTCTAAATACATTAATTTAGACATTGGATACTAGTCTGATGTGCATTTAATTAGGATACGATATCTTTGAAGTGTTAAACATGATACTTCTTTGAAGCGTAGTACTACCCGGAAGTAGCAGGAGCGCGTTTCTTATCTCCTACTGAAGAGCTATCAAGGGCAGGTAAATCATGTTTCTGAAAAGGTCTATACGGGATAATGTCAAGTTTGTCACGGATTAGGACGTAGAGTGTTAATGCTTTTTACACCTCAAATTCACACCTTTTACCACCTATTTTAAATTGACTTGTACACTGTCAAAAATCGACATTAAGATATATTTTGTGCATATGTCACATTGCCTCTTATTAATTAACAAATCATTGCATTCTGCGTGTCATGATGGCATTTTTGCGTCGTAAAAAGAACATAGATTACAAGCAAATGCACGAGGGTTTCTCACTTCCTCGAGTACACCAAAGAAAACAAGTTGTTAGTCTTCCAGACAAATACAACGTTGAACGACTAGTAAAGAAAAAAGAAACAGACCAGGTAAGTAATCTCATGTGTTATTCAAGATCGATAGATATCATGCTGAAGTGAATTTTTTCACTGCACGTTCATAAATGCTTTTAGGTTCTATTCATAGTTGGGCTATACCCTTATGTAATATTTTATTTTAACTGTTTTCAATGTAATTGAAATTTTAAAAATGTGATTCATTACTATAATGTATTTACGCTGATGTGACGAAAAATGGTTGAATGTAATTATATTTTTCTTTCAGGGTACAGTGTATCTAGTCAAATGGTCTGGTTACCATATTCATGAATCCACTTGGGAACCAGACATTTGCTTGAAAATTACCAGAAACCTAACATCATCAGCCATAGACTTGAAATAAACTGTCAAACTGTTAATAAAAATGATACCTTATTGTTGTTATGCAAAGGTGTGATGCGAAATTGAATGGCTTCATGGTTACTGGAAAAATATTGAATAGTATAATCATGAATATCATCGTATTTCAGTATCGTACGTACTTATGAATGTGCTTAGAATAACAAATAAATATTACATGAAACTCATTTCTTATGTCTTGTTCTGTTTGTACAAATAAGCCGTAATAGTGATAATAGTTTCAAATTCCATTTAACATACTAATTGTTAATTACGCGTATCATCTTAGATCAGTTATCAATATACTGGTTATCGATTTTCCCCGATGCTAGTCGTTTACAACCCGACGGGTGACACGTTGATCAAGTAGGACACATCTAAGGGAAGTAAGTCAATTACACGATCGATACTATTCGGTAGGGGCCATCAAAGGGACACTACCTAGTCAAATCCAATAAAATTGTTCCATATGGAAAATTTAACAAAAATGTCGATTTTGCTCCATATATGGAGAAGTTGCCGGTTCCTTGCGGAAGGGTATGTTAGTACTGGTAAGTATACAGTCCAGGAAAACTGGTTAGGTGAACCGGTCGCCGTATATAACTGAAAAATTATTGAAAAACGGCGGTAAACTCCAATGACAATAAGCCACATGAAAACAAAAATTGTATGTACATGTATGACCAGCCTGATTTATGCGGGGCACGCCTCTTTCCCGATGACACTTTGGAATACATGATCATTTATTCTGAAAACGACTGCAAAAATACCTCCACAAATAAGAAAAAAAATGAAAAAAAAACTGATCAATGGAATTCAATGTTGATGAATGTGAAGTGATTAAGAATACAAAAAAGAGAAACAAAAATCATGTTTCCTTATAAATTTCATGGAACTGAACATCAGACCACTTTGCCAAGTAAATTATTTAGACATTGCTGTTCGTCATTATTTTATTTAGAAAACTCGTTTTTTATAGATAAACCAAAAATACAATAAAAGTTATCAATCGAAGCTAAAAAAATAACAAGACAAAAGTTTTAAGTCGGATACGCTTATTTTCCCAAGTGTAAATTTCGAACAGCTCAACCCCATTCTTCAAGACATGGTCATTTTGAGACTCGAACAATTACTGACCACAAAGAGTCTCAAAATTATATACATGTACCATTGTTGCGTACATGACTTCGGTATATGAAAGTATCACCACGAATCAATGTTAAGAAAATCCTATTGGTTCCTGTCACATGATTGCCAACATTTCAGTATTTTACAATAGCCATAACCGGATTAACTGTAGATTAGAGATCACGGGCGAAATAAATTAAATAATCCTTCAATATGTTCATATGACTAGACATTGCTCAAGAGTGTTAATAATAATTATATATTTACATATGTCCAAATAAAGTGTTTTAATGGAATTTAAATGAACAAATATTTATTTGGATAATTGTTACTTGTTGAAAATTAAAAGCTAGTTATACTCAGTGGTATAAAATGTGAATATGTTAGTTACATAAGAGCAAGTGTTCGAAGTATCGGTCAGATTGTGTTAATTAAACTTCAGAATAATGTGGTTTTCTAACTAAAGATTCGATATCATTAAAAAGGATACAATTGTGGTATAAATGTGGCCCGAAATAGGAAGCAGCGGTGGGTCTGGTATGCATAGAACGAGTACTATTGAGGCGCTAGATTCACATAAAAACCAAACCACCCGGTCAACCAATGAAAACATCGGATTTCCGTCAATTTTACAAAAAGAGCAAACGAAGAACGGAATGTTCGTACGCAGAAATAAAACCTTTTCCAGTCGAGTCCCTGCGCCTGGACATGAGTATGACTACCGAAGGACACCTGACGGCTCGGGTCGGGCCACGCCAAGAATGATAAGACCTTGTGTACCGCCGGACACCTTGGGTATCGAACGTCTACACCTGAATAATTCACCGAGTCTTTCAAAGAACTGGTCAAAGGTGAGTGAGGTTCACAAATTATATTTAATTGTGTAGCAGCATGCGAGACGATAAAACATGAATACACAGTTTGTAAGAACAAGTATTCTGTGACTGAGAGCTTTGCACGTGTAGTTTATTCGTTCTAAAAAATAATAACCATAGATATAAATTGTTCTTGAATTGATTGTGCGAGTCTTGGGATTGACCAATTCAAGGGCGGGTTTAGGGAGTAGCGGAACCGGCGAGCGCCCCCCTTTAATCTGGCAAATATAATTAAAAACATGTCAGTTATGTGTTGATTGTGTCCATATTCTACATACATCAACATCTAGATTTTACCCCCCCCCCACTACTCCAACAAAAAATCCTGTATCCGTCCCTGTAACTTTCCTGAAATAGATTTGATTGTTTCTCGTGTTGTATTTTTATCATTGTATTTACTGTCAGATTGAGACTTACAACTAGAGAATTTTATCTATCAACTTTTCAGTCATTTATGTTAGATAAATTGTATTCGTTTCGTCATAAATAACATTTCAGTCAATTTATGTTAGATAAATTGTATTCGTTTCGTCATAAATAACATTTCAGTCAATTTATGTTAGATAAATTGTATTCGTTTCGTCATAAATAACATTTCAGTCAATTTATGTTAGATAAATTGTATTCGTTTCGACAAAAATAACATTTCAGTCATTTATGTTAGATAAATTGTATTCGTTTCGACAAAAATAACATTTCAGTCATTTATGTTAGATAAATTGTATTCGTTTCGACATAAATAACGTTTCAGTCATTTATGTTAGATGATTATTATTCGTTTCGACATAAATAACAGTTCAATCATTTAACAATAATACTACTTCGTCATTTTTTTTATTTTGCTGCTACAGGGAAGACATGAAATTGGACACAACCCGACGCCAGTGCCGTCGGAATCTGATCCAAAAGAAAACAGCAAAAATACCGACATATCTGCCCCTTTACCGACGGCGAGGTCAGCATGGGGTAAGAATGTTAAGTAAAATTGGTCATCACTGTGCTTGAAATTAACACCACGTATACTGACTTATCATTAAGATATTTATTGCCGAATATAGACCCATACTTTGATTAGACATTTTCAAGAGTATTCATTTATACATGTGCATAAAATGATAATATGTACTACAGTCAATCTTGTGAACAAAGGCCACCTTTAGGATAGACAAAATGTGGCCTTTATTGACAGATTGCCTTTATTTGGAGGTCAGTTTGTTTTAAATAATCATTGACGTTTTTTGAAAAGAAATGGGTCTTTATTCACAGTGTGGTCTTTATTCAGAGGTTTGACTGTATTCTTTTACACGTTTTGAATTGTTTGACTGCGAGTAATTTAATTATTATTGAAGTTTGCCTCTTCTACATCGATAATCTATAATAACTCACTGCAGATACTTTTACATGTAAAAGACAATAATCTTATTTAAACTGAATTTATTTCCTTTTAAAAATGGCATTGAGCGTGTCATTTAATATTGTTTGATATCTGATTGCCACATATTAATGTTGTACAATGTTGTATACCGAAGACTATCTGAACTGATTGTAAAGTCTTAGATATATTTACATACATTTGTACACGTAAATGTTCATCCTGGGCTTAATATCTCAGTCATTATTGGAACTATAGAAAAATGGATGGAATATACATGTATTCGTATTTTCGGTTGCTGGCAACGCTGAGACGTTGACAGAGATGTATGGGAGAGATAACGAACGACAACTCTGGATAGAGATTGAGTATATGCATATCTCTCTGCCTCGACCGACTCTGTCTAAGATGGAGCGACGGAATCTGCCGAGGTCTGCCGAATGGGTGTCAGGAGATTCGAACACTGTTTGTTTGTCGTTTGGTCGCTAAATTCCAAATGCGATATGTCGTATGTTTTATTTAGTGGTTTGTAGATTTTAGTTGGGGCTAGTAAAGGCACAAAACAACACGTGGTCAGTGGTGGAAAGAGAACTGACTATTTATTTACATGAGAAATAAGTAACCGAACAATAAATAGACAATACAATTACAAAAATACAAAACAGAAAACAAAACGATATCATTAGACACCCGAATAATGCTTCAAAAGAAGAATGGATAGGAGTTAAACATTTACCTGTAAAGGCACAAAACAACACGTGGTCAGTGGTTAGTGGCAGAATGAGAACTGACCACTGTACGAATTATATGTGAGCATGCGCAAAGAAAATCTGTGAGGCGTTAAACGACGGGTTAGTTCATTATTACTAGATTAGTGCATTGATTATTTACAGGGGGGGGGGGGTGATCAGACGATAAAATAGTAAATGTAGATGTAATGGGGTGAATAAGAGTCTGGGCGTTTTAGAAAACAATTTACATCAAAGAAGCATTATTTTAGTATCAGTTTGACTAAAAAATTTTTTTCTGTAGAACAGGCAGCTATGAATTAGCTTTGCCAAAAAGCTAAAAGGCTATGAAAGACGCAACCCACGTTGTATTTTATCTGTCTGTAATCCTCTAGGCGCATGTTACCAACTAACACATATTAATAAGATCAACAAAGGTCAGTGCGTGAAATTCTATTTTACCTAAATACAATTTAAAAATTTGTTGACTTTGTTTGGCGAAATGCGAATACAAAGATACGTTTTGTTTTGTTTTACAACAAACACGTGTTTTGGTGGTCTCGTTATGGCAGCCGAAAAAGATAATACACTAATAGTGTAATAGGATGATATTGTCTGAATTCTGACTTAAACTGGTTCTCGTTCCATATAGCAGTGCACCAAAGGTCTCCGTACAGACTGTTTCATCGGGGACCAGTTTAAATTCGAAACCCTCACGACGATTATCTCCCCTAGTTGTAAACTTATCACAGTCGCTATATCACGCCACATGATAATGGTTATCTAAATACGTCCATTATTTCAATAGTTATTTAACTTATTTTTCATTTAACCACCTGGATAAGTCTATTTTTATGAAATAAAAGCAACAAAAAATATATAGCTAACATCGTGTTTGTAGTACAAGAAGACAAATGAAACCAATTTGCTAAAATAGCTTGTTGTGGCAGGGATTACATTTAACATTATTTCTATTTAAGGAGATAATTCACTGCTGAAGTATGTTTAAGGAATTCATTGTAATCATACAGAAACAATATTTTGCAGCTAGAAGTAGAAAAAAAACTTACTTTTCAATAACCATGAAAGAGCCCATCAAATTTCCTTCAGTCTTCTTCTTAAAAAGTACCATGACTTCGATACACTGCGGAGATTCGGGCAATGAGATGTTAGCTACGAACCATATCAGTACATAGCAGAATAAACAAGACGTTTACACAAATTTTCTACCACGTTTTCTTTCCTAATTGCCTATTCACTGCTGGAAAAATGTTCGTCATTACACGTATTGTAGATAAGCATGCACCCTTGACAGACTCAAAAACCTCGGGCGATAATTCTGTACACACAAAAATAGCCTGTTTACACAAAAAACACGTGAATTTTTACCAAAACATAGCAAAAATAATTCTACAGGGGTGTATCAAGGCTTGATGTACACACAAAAAATCGATGAACTTTCTAACAGTAAGAAATGTAGCTTTAATAGACAGAATTGGGTAACCATTGACAAGTGAGCTGTATATTATAACATATAGAATAGGGTAACTATTAATAAGGTGGGTATATATTATAACAGATAGAATGGGGTAACCATTGATAAGGGAACTGTATATTATAACAGATAGAATGGAATAACTATTAATAAGGTGATTTATTATATTCATGTATATTGTATATTATAATAAAATTAGAATTCGGGAGTTAGGTCATTTTCGATATGCCTGTAATTAGTTCATTGTTTATACATAAATATTTTCAATTTCAGACAGGACTTATGTCTGCTCCACGAACTATGATGACCTGCCCAATATTACAAACGATGTAGACTTTCAAAACACAAGCCAAATGGACACCCTTGAATTCCGTGACAAAGCTGGTCGCAGACTAAAACCAGCCAATCAAAAGGATGCCTATGACGTCATAATTTCTGACATTGAACATGATGATAATAGCAATACTGCCGCTCAAACGTATGTGCATCTGACAGAAGACGTGTTATACATGCACAATAATCGACCTGTGAACAAAGACAAACGTATCTCTAAATGGCTCGCAGATTTGCGGGATCAAAAGTGCAACCAGGTACCAGCCCACCTACCGGAAATCAATGGTTCACGGAAATACACGATGCTATCTGTAGAAGATGTTTGAACATTTTGAACTGTAGAACGCATTCTTTTATGAACCAATGAGTATTGTAAAACACAAACTCACTAAACAGCATCATGACTTCATGCCGAATACGCATTTTGACGTTCTCCACTTCATTACCTCATGTACGCACCTGTTGAAAGTATCGCCATGCACCAGTCACTCACCAGCGAATGTTTGTCCACTTGGGGCACATACGGGATTTATAATTTAATTTATAAAATTATTTGATTGTTGGGTTCTATGCTGATTTTCGACATCAGTTCAGTTACAATATGCCTGCCTGCCTGCCGGCCTGCCCGCCCGCCCGTATGTATGTATGTATGTATGTATGTACGTACGTACCAGCGGTAGCTATTCTGGTTCTGAACCAGTCACTGAAAACTTGTTTTCCGAACGTAACCGACAAATTCTCCACAAAAGGTTTTCAAAAATGACCCTTGGCTAATGACAATTCAAAGAGTCAACAAAATTTCCTTTTAATTTTATGGTAAATTTGACCCTTTGATACAAATTCTCAAGAGTCTAATGCTTTATTTTAATGATTTCAAGAGTCAAAATGCTGTTTTAAGGGTCAAATGAAAGCCCTACCACATGGATGATTAGTGGCGGAAGACGAATTGCGTAACAGAATGCCTTCAACTAAATCATTGCAGAGAACATATGCCGTGCACGGAATTCGAACTTAGAACACGAGGTCCGTACTTAATTAATTACTCTTCTTAATGTGCTAAGCGGGTTAACATTAAAAAAATAAACAAATGTGTAAGTACTATTGTTGAATCAAAGTCTCCATGATTTGCACTTTCTTTTATATATTTTTTATTCATTACTGAGAAGAGTTAAACAAATGTACACTGGTATGCGTAACCCACTCATTATTATACAGCACATACACGCAGGAATCGTTTGGGTGCTTCGTGTACGTTAAGAGTTTGCTGCGGGAATAAGTGACCAAAGCGAGTAGAAAGACTTCCAAAACTTATTGTTTGATTAAGTATTTTAATTTATAGCAAGTAACAAATTTCAACAAAACATAACATCACCATTTATGTATTTATCAATGTTACATCACAGTATGTCTATATATACCAATAAAGAGACGACCTGGTCATTCAAAATATAAAATGAACATTATGGAACACCTTATCTGTCAATTAATCGTTGCTTTACGTTGCTAGTACAGTGTTCCCTCCCTTAACGTCACCTTCAAAGACCGATTCACTCCAAGAAACGACAGTAAAAGGCACACATAAATATAATAAAAAATACCTGTCGCGGATGTATCAATTCCCTCCGAACAACAACTCCCTCCAAAGAGCAACACTTTTTTGTGACTCCGACAAGTGTTGCTCTTCAGAGCGAACACTGACCACAATGCATAAACTTACGGACTTGTTTAAATCTAGATCTTGTCAATGTAATTTGATTTAAAATACATTTTATCTTTTTATGTCTATAATGATTACAGTGCAACCTCTCATAAGCAACACTTTTTGGGAGAAGCAAAATTATGTAGTTGTTGAGAGGTTGTTGCTCTAGAGATGTAAAACTAATAGTTAAATTGTGTAGTGGGAAAAATCATACTGATGTTGTTGAAAGGAGGTTGTTGTTCAAGAGAGGGCCGCTCCGGAGAGGTTGCACTGTATTGTTAAATGAAAATAAATCAGTACAAACGCGATGTGTTTTATGTATACGTCTTATACATTGTAGATTAGCTGTGTTGTTTTAAGTTCGTGCTGTTTGTTGTTGCTTTTTACACGATGACCACATTGGAATCAAGATTATGTACTTAGAAAACAAAATACGTTGAATCCCGTAAAAGACTAATATTTGTAGCACAAAGTAATGTATAATTGACAGCGACAGGTCGTGATATGCCCTTTTATAAGTGAAATCCAGATTAACAATTTATCTGAGGTATTCTATAACATATATCCAGACGTGTGTCAGATTGTTGAACTCCACCAAATGGCAAATGTCAAAGAGGACACAGTCTGTATAGTCGACTCGTAGTCAATCGTACATTGTCAACTATTTTAACTTACGTCTGAATAAGCATCACATGACGATGATACAAATGATGGCATTGCAACTAAATTATAATGATGAAATGATAAAACCATAACATAACAATGATGTTGTACTTGTTTAAACAACAAACAATGTAAATGATGTACAGGATAATTTTTATACTGGCCAAGAACTGAGAAAAAATGAGTTTTGACACGGAGCGGAGGTCAAAGCCTGTTGTTTTCAAATCAGTTAGGAGACCAGTCTTTGTAAGCAACCTTTACATTGGTGAATTCAAATGCCGTGTTCTGAAAGTCAATTTGGTGCTTGATTTGTCAGACTGGTTCCTGAGCTCGGCTTCAATACACTGGTCACAGACTAAATGAAGGTCTCACTTGGATCATGAGTAATAATTGAAAGTGACCTGTTAAATATCTTCTTGAAAGTCTTCAGTCGTCTGAATGTCACGTGACCCGGGTTACACTTTAAATTGAAATAAATACATCTGAATTTGATATAAAATCGTCACTTTAGACAGCAACTGCTTCCTTCCTTACGAACTCTGGCATCTTTTCTCCAACTGGACTGGTTTAATCTTATTGAATCGTTCATTTCTGGAATATAGACAACAATAATATATTAGAGGTGTGTATGGCATTGGCACGTGATTGAAAACACGTCCCAGTGATTCATGCCGCCGACCTGTAGTTAGAATTTGTACATGTACAGTAAAACTTCTGAAATCAGACTCTCTGAAAACCGGAATTCTTTGAAAATCGGACAATTTTTCATGTCCCACTATTTTCTCTTCGATAATCAATAGTTCGTTGAATACCGGAATTCTCAGAAAACTGGACTTTTGACCCAGTCCGGAAATGGTCCGGTTTTCAGGGGTTTTACTGTACTACAATTAGTAATGCATCATATTTATGTCACCATTGTGGTACCGTAGAAGAAACAAAAGAAATAAATGTACGTAAATTATTTCAATTTCATCATGGCAGAGCCTGCAATATCATATCAAAACGATTATTGTTCCGATGTTTCATATTTTATTGACAAAAAATTAAAACGTACTGCGGGTGTTGACTGGCGTATTACATATATACAGTCAAACCTGCGGACAAAGACCACCTTGTGGAAATATGACCTTTTTTAGGTGGCGTTTACTCGGAGGTCAGTTTGTTTTAAACAATCAATGGTGGTTTTTCAAAGAATGACCTTTATTCACAGGGTGGCCTTTATTCGGAGGTTGCTGTAAACATAGGTTAGACTGTATATCAAACAGGGATTTTTGAAAGTGTTGTTTCGTTTCTCTCGGTAAAAAGCCACTTTAAAAAAAGGTGTGATAATCGACTATGAGGTAGGTGAAACGCATATACAAATCTTTGAATTGTTTTAAGCAGAACTTGGACGAAAATCTACTTACGCAATCCCTTAACTGATGTTTTATCTTTCCATATCGTAAAGTCTTTGGCAATCTTTTTGAAAACCTCGTCTGAAAAGGTACATGTACAATAAAACATTACATAACGGTCACTCCAATGTAAAGATCACCTCGTTACAATAACCTTTTTTATTGTATCCTCTTTTTTGTTAATGCTATTATTTTACCACTCAATTTGCCTAGAGGTCAGTCAAATTTACAGTTACTTCACAAAAAAATGTAGTAGGTAGTGTAAAACTTTGTTTATTCTTTCTATATACATGTACATGTATAATTTTTGCGAAAATACGAGGTTCGATTCATTCCAAAATATTTTCGTACCTTGGATTTTACCATAAGAAAGTTTACAGTCGGTGCTTAAAAAATAAAGTCAGTAGGGCTTTCGTAACTGGACAATTTTTGGGTCTTATTAAGACCAATCATCAGCTGAGATTCCAAGTTCTGACTTAACTTTCATGAACTTGTAATTGATCCGCGAGATTCTCTCGGTTTAACGCCATTTTTTTACAATATGTAGAGAAGTTGCCGGCTCCTTGTGGAAGGATAAATTAGTACTGGTTAGAACACAGTCCAGGAACACTGGTTAGGTGAACCGGTCGCCGTATATAACTGAAAAATTGTTGAAAAGCGGCGTTAAATAAAAGTGACAATGTCACAAACAAACAAACAAACGAACAAACGAGTAATCCGTCTTCAATGATTGACATCAAGCCTCGTCACTCTTCCATAACGCTTTATACTTACCAATATTCTCCCCTGTTTTACTTGACGTTTCAAAATAATCTGACTGTAAATCTGAAATAAATATACAAAAGTATACGGAAATATGCGAAGATATGAACGATGATCAACGGAGGCGAACGAAAGTTAACGAAAACCAACGAACGTAAATAGCACTTGACCACGCCCTATAGAACAATGATATCTGAATTCATGATCAGGGGAGTAGGAATGAGTTTTTATAAAATGAACTGGAAAACGGTAATTTCAGGATTTTAGATGCCGAGTGATATATTAATGTACATGACATACACGGAAATTTAATCCAATAATATGTAGACAAAATGTCACCGACCAACGACATATACTGAGTTCATTATCGATAAATGTGAGGCAAAACCGATAACGACATAGATTGATACAGGAAGTAAATGGAAGTACATGTATATTATACATGAACGACCGGAAATTATTCAGACTTGACAGATCATGATTTTGCTAGAATTTTTCAAAGGCTTGGCTTAATTATTGGTTCGCTCTCTTTATTCCTTTTTTCACACGACTTAACGCCATTTTTCAACAATTTTCAGTTATAAACGGCGGCCGGTACACCTAACCAGTTTTCCTGGACTGTATACTAACCAGTACTAACTTACCCTTCCACAAGGAGTCAGCAACTTCTCCACATATGGAGGAAAATAGACATTTTTGTCAAATTTTCATAGAAGGAATTACCTGCCGCGACCGGGATTTGAACCCTGATTTCCGGGTTGCAAAACCAGCGCACTAACCATTGGACCACGGTCGCGGCATATCTTTATTCTGTATGGGTTGACACAGGCCTTATAGACCTCCTAGGGTGATTGATAATATTAATATTACACAATCCATGATGTTTTATCATGGCTATTACCCTAATCCATCCATCCATCCATCCACCCACCCACCCACCCACCCATCCATTCATTCATTCATTCATTCATTCATTCATTCATTCATTCATTCATTCATTCATTCATTCATTCATTCATTCATTCATCTGTATGCTTGTCACATGTGTATTTTATCAAATTGACATGAGTACAGAAAAAAAAATCAAAAGTTTATGTAATCTTATACAAGCAACTTCAAAATACTGAAAAACTCTAGCAAGGAATCCCAGTTTTGTAACCTCTAATCCAGGTTGTGTTCAAATAATAGGCTAAGTATTTACTAGATAACCATCTTAGCCTTTGAAGCATTCCAATCTCAGCGAAGGATGAATTCATAACAAGATGAACAGTGACAGAGAGAATTAAATAAATTTCTTTTCTCCACCCACCTTGAGCTAATTCTTGTACCGTCTGTTTTTCAATTTGTCGAAGCTCAGGCTTGTTTAGAACTGCGTCTAGTTTTGTACCACAGAAATAGAGTTTACACTCCTGAAAAAAATCAAACCATGATTTTTATACTTTTTTTACATTTCCATAATGATTTCGTTGTAGAATCATTCCATGTTAAAGGTAGATTTTTATACAGTCAAACCTGTGAACAAAGGCCACCCTGGGGAAAGACAAAATATGGCCTTTTTTGACAGATGGCCTTTATTCGGAGGCCAGTTTGTTCTAAATTATTGGTGACGGTATTTCAAAGAATGGCCTTCATTCACAGGGTGGTCTTCATTCGGAGGTGATCACAAATACAGGTTTGATTATATTTTATAGACGCACCTGCTGGATTCCATCGGGCATCTTTGTGCGCATACCGTACCTGATATTTTGCTTTATAATTTGGTTAAAAGTGGTGAAACATGATAGCTAGTACACACAGAACATCAAAGTTAAAACAGACCCATTATCAAGGCTGTCAAATGTTTGTGCTAAAATATGAAAATTATGTGTGAACTCGACAGAGTCTGCAATTTTGCTTGTTTAAATCCACGGGTGAATGATACGCAAACCATGATTCATTACTGTAATTATTTATTGCTAAGAGATCATACTGGGGTGAACAGATACTAGTGCCGCAATTGGTATTTAATTAGGAGTCCTCCGTGGTCGAGTGGTTATGGTCTCCGATTTGGAATTACTTGCCCCTCATCGTTGTGAGTTCGAATCCCATCCGGCACAAAGCTTTACATGTGAGGAAGATGCCCAGCTAGCTAACGGAAGATCGGAGGTTCTACCCAGGTAGTTACAACTAGGGGAGATAATCGTCAAAGCTGGAAAGTCGCCAAATGACCCCGACAGTCGGTACAACGTTAAACCCCAGTTAAAAAATATACTTTCAAATGAAGAACCTTGCTATTTTAATCATGGAGGTGGAAATTGCAATGAAATTTGATTTGGATTATGAGTTATCATTAAATATAGAACTTATTTTACTTCTTCGGATGACTGGAGCTCAGAGATCCAATTTCGAGCAGTTTCGTAGCTCGAACGATCTGTTAAATCGAAACAGATGATCGCAGCTCGTGCGTTTCTGTAATACATCCGGGATATTGAAGCGTATCGTTCACTTCCGGCTGTATCCTGGAATTAACCAATCAACGAATGTTTTAATTAACCAATCAACGAATGTTTACGACATTGCATCATGCGAGTACTATGATAAATAAATCGACCTATCGCCATAAAACAAAGCAAATGAACGAATTTACATGAAATAAACATGCGAGCAAAAAAAAATAATTCTACAAGTTTACCTTTAAGCTCCATGAACCGCATAACTCGAACTGAGATCGCTCAAAGAATGGAAACACTGAATCAGCCAGACGTTTTATTACTTCATTTACGATCAACTGAGACGTAAAAATCGTTGTTTTTGGTTACTTGACCTACCCTAATTTTTCCCCGGGGCCGTAGACTTTTTATTAGGCCCGAGGAACGGCACATCCTTTATCTCACTTTTTTACCTTTCGGTACAAAAAATAATAATCTTAACAGCGGCTTTCAAGAATAATAAAAAATGAAAATAAAAAAAATCCCGTCCTATCTAACCTTTTTTCAATAAGCATAGAACCAGAAACAAACAATTTTTACACCAGAGTAGTGCACTATTATTTCGAACATTTAAAGAAATTTATTTCTCAAAACGATCTCTCGATATCCAGACTTGACAACAGCTTACCCAGCAGCCCAGTATGACGTCACTATTCTGCACAGTTTCTCTCTTTGACGCAAATGATCCTGCAATTGTCTGAAATGGTCACAAAGAAGAAAGCATTGGTATGGATAACCCCCAAAAATGGTCGTGTTTCGGGTAACATGATTTGCATACTTCTGAGACATGATTCGTCCCCTAATAATTTCGTAACACCACGATTGGTTGCATGTTTTTATTTTTCAGTAAAAACAGTTTGTGCGAAGTTAAACCATAGTGAAAAAATATCACAAGAGACGGCAACAGACACTGTCAGAATACATCCATCCGGTAACCTACGTCAAAGCTAATGACTTTTGAACGTTTAACGTAACCCACAATTAGTCAGACTTGTGAACGAGGGTCATTAAAAAAGAGAAACAATACAGTCCTGGTTTTAGAGTAAGAGAGGCATCGTGGTCTAGGGAGGCATCGTGGTCTAGACGTAGTGTCTGACCTCTGATGCGAATGTCCTGAGTCCGAATCCCGGCTTTGACGGGTTTCGTTCATTAACTTCACGATCGCATTTTTCGGACGCAGTACTCATGTAGTGTACAGGAAGCGGATTCGAGCCTGATTAATATAAGTAAAATTGTTTGTTTAACAATCGAGCTAAAATAAATTACAACCAATCCTTTGATAAAAGGCCACCCTAGGGAAAGACAAAATGAGGCCTTTATTGACAGATGGCCTTTATTGGGTGATTAGTTTGTTCTAAAAAATCAGTGACGGTTCTTCAAAGAACGGCCTTTATTCACAGGGTGGTCTTTAATCGGAGGAGGCTGCTTGCTCAGGTTTGACTGTGGTATGAACTAAGAGTTTTATGTAGATTCTAACGATGAGTCAATGAGTGATCTCTGTTCAATATGCTGCATTTATGTTCAGGCGAACACTACGTAAGTATGACCGCAGTTTTAATGTTTTAAGTGAAGCCGAGAATAATCAACACAATTTAACATGTAATTAATTATGAGCCAGCACGTATTGTAATGTAGTGAAAGCAGGAAGTTGGTTTATCATTAAACAGGAAATAATTCACTAACTACTCAATATGAACAATCGGATCTATACATGCATTGCGTGAAATATGAGGAACAACTTCACTAGCAGGAAGGAGACGGCTGACTGCTTTATAATAAACACAATAATTATCTACACTTATTTTTGTATCCCGCCTGTATTTGATACACATTCTTATTACATATCGTTTTATGATTAGACCTGCAAACTGATACCTAAATTTATATCTGGTTGATATACGTGGCTTTACTACATACATAAACAAAGTCCTACTACACGATCTGTAAATAATTTTCGAGAAATCTGTCATTTATATTACCGTTACATTCTATTTATTTAAGGATATCTATTTTTCAGTGGGTTTAACGCCGTTTTCAACATTTTTTCAGTTATATACGACGGCCCGTTCACCTAACTAGTTTTCCTGTACTGTATACTAACCAGTATTAATTTACCATCTCACAAGGAGTCGACAACTTCTCCACATATGGAGGAAAATTGACATTTTGTTAAATTTTCATAGAAGGGCAAGGCCTGCTGCGATCGGGATTTGAACGAGCCGGGTTACAAGTCCAGCGCACTAGCCGAGGCCTAGGGATGCCTGTAATTCATAGACATATCTATAATATATAGCGATGATATCTGTAGTTCATATACAGTAAAATCTCAATATTAAGACTACCATTTGGACCCGGAATGAGCGGTCTTAATATTGAGGTGGTCGGAAATCTGAAGAAAATCATACCTGTTTGATCAAAATAAAACAACATTTCTTTCACATCATTCATTTTGTTCGTTCAAACTATAGTACTAATATTCAATAACAAACAACAATACAGTCAAACCTGTAAGCAAGGGACACCATCTGGAAAGACAAAATGTGGCCTTCATTAATAAGTGGCCTCTATTCGGAGGTCAGTTTGTTTTAAATAATCAATTACGGTTTTCAAACAATGGCCTTTATTCGCAGGATGGCTTTTATCTGCGAGTGGCTTCAAACATAGGTTTGACTGTATATATACAATTATGTTTAATTGATAAAAATATTACTTGTTATGGGATGGAAGTTAGGTATGTTTAAACAAAATCGTCGTAAAAACCCAACAATTTTGATGCGTATTAAACTTTGTCTCAAGGGGTATTTTGACTACATTATCTTCCTGGTTACCCACTGTCTGACCTACTTCTACTACAGCTAAAATCATACATGTTTAAAATTTGGGATAGGTTCAAAATTAATACTTTAACTATTTTAGTAAATTCTATACAAAAAAATTGTTTCCGGTTACATGCCCTAAAAAATATGGGTCGGTAGGAAGAGATTTTTTTCTTTTACGTTTTTTTTACATATATCGCCAACACTATTATGAAAATTACAACATACATTTAGCACTAAGATTTGGGTGCCGTAAAAACTTTTGAGTCGGCAGGCAAAAGATAGGTCGGTCGGGTAACCGGAAACAAACGTATTTTTACACATAAGAGGAATGACAGCTTACAGAGTTCTGTGGTTTGATCTTTGTTCCGCTGTATATTTAAGTTCAATAAGCTAAGAGTCTTTTAAGAACAGTTGAATCAAATGCAATTGAAGATAGATACTTACTGCTTGTGATGTTGTGTCAAATCTACCATGAATGTATCTCTCCAATAAGCAGGTTTTCCCGACGCTGGGACCACCCAACAGAACAACCTTACAATCCACTGATGACGTCATGATATGTAAGTTAGACACGTATAAACTAATAAATGTGTATTCCTAAAATACTTAGTTAGATGTCAGTTGAATTTCAGTTTGTAAATGCTGGCGATATATTGATATGTTTATTAATCCATTCTTCTATTTTTCTTATCATATCCATTTAAATTTAATAGAAAGAAATTCACAAATAACGTTGACAAACAACACAACATCCAATATGATTATTATGAATTAATGCCGGGTTTCAGGGAACTATTTTTATAATTTTCTAATGAATTGAAACGAACCCGCGATCTTCATAACTTGCAAAATGTTTTAACATTAAACTATACACATATCCATTCTCATTAATTCACACCAACGATTTTACCACAACCCATAGTAACGTATGCACGCCACATTAGCTATAGCTCAAACATTATCTTATAACGGAACGATAAGTATTTCATATACAACCGAATTCAATCGCACCATGTGTTGATAAATTGTACTCGCCAGTAACATTTAGTACAGGGCACCAGCTGTTTATAATGCATGGACATACGTGGACGAATAGTTTATATCATCAACACTGTCCCATTTCTAGGAACAATTAACTCACAAATTAGCGCGGATTGGATATTGCGATATGATTGTTGAGACTAAGTAAGTGTTTATTTTATACACAAACTTCAAAGTTTCCGGCTGTTTGTATATATATTATTGAGTACTAATCGTGTCCACAGTTCTGACGTCACAGGGATAGGTCCGCGCGTACCGTTAAACAGGACGTAATAACCAGACATTAAACGTTTAGAAACAGCCCACTCTAATACTGTGTCCTTGTTGACCTGAAATAATGTAGATAATTCAATGAATTGAAACTTAATTGTTCTTGGCGTCTGAGCGGCGAAAGAATATCTAACAAATTTTAATAGATGCATAAATGCTGTCCTCTATTATATACGAATTTTTAAATACAGACAGTAAGAACACTAAGCGCGTACACGTTCTAAGGCCAAGCCTGAAGATGGTACAGGGCCGGTGCGGACTCCTCTTAGGTATAGAAACATTCGGGAAAAAATCCGTAAGATCAAAATGTTGCTGTTGACTGGAGAAATCGTCTTTGTGCGTCTCGTCTGGTCAATTTAAACCCTGGAAATGAGATAAACGACAACTTTAATTCCAAACCAATGGTTTCTCTCCGAGTTTACGCCCCTCCCCAGTAAAACACAATTCTTTACCCGCCCACGACTTTGCACGCTTTATAACTTTTAGCCATGAGAATCGCTGAGTGTACCAACCTTTTGAAATAAATCGTTTTGAAATCACTTCAACACGCACAAGGTCATTTTGTTTTACACATGAATGTAGTGCTAATTAAAATCGGAAAATCGAATCGAACCGAAAATATAAGTTTCTCCAAATGCAACAAAAGTCAAATTCGCCCGTCTGTCTGTAATAACCCAAATATTTAAAGCATTTACCAATTCAAACGAAGACAAGACAAAGCACATCCGAATTTGCCAACATCCTAGAAAAATCTAGCCTTCGATGTATACGCTGACTCATTGAAAACTTACCAATTCAAATTTATAACTCTTACCAATTTTGATAATTCACCAACGAAGTAGAAGGTTTCAGGTTTCGTGTTCAAAAATAATGTTCAGTCGTACATAATCCCTCCAGAGAACACACCTTTAGACATTTGATCACGTGATGCTGGAAATTTTTAACGTGATGTGAAGTTACTTGTACATTCCTGTTATCACACAAATTGTGATTAAGATAGACCAATTGATGTAACGTATTTATGAGGTCAATTCTATGATTTACAAAATAGGAAAAAGCCTTTATTGTAATGCTATAAAACTAAATGGTATCTTGAAACAAAGTTATGAAACTAGACTGGAAAATAAAAGATCAACAAAAACAAAAATACGAAATCAAATTAGATAAACAAGTGTTTAAAAAATAATTTTGGATCACGAATTGTTTTCATTTGTGTGGAAATTGGTCATGTATCAATTCAATTCGAGATTTTTAAAATAAATACGATGGGTATATAAACTTAGTCTTTGTCATGGGCGAATTTCAAGACAACGATGTTTGATTTCAGATGCGGGTCATCATAGTTAGATTTATCAGTACTGTTGTAATGCTCGTTTTGAGTCCGACAATCGTGTTTTGGGGGGGGGGGGCACAGACCCTAAATTTTCTAACGGAATATCAACAGTACGAAATATTTGGGGATGAATCTTACCTCGTGTTCTCACAAAAGGTGTTAAGAAAAAAAAGAGAAAATGTTTTCGACCCACCTACCCGAATTTTTGCAGGTCATGTAATATTTCTGGCCCCGTGACAGAGGCATACTCGAATCAAGGGAGATAACTCTGTAAACACACAGCTTTCATATAGATATTTAGCAAGGTTTTGTAAAATAGGAAGTAAAATATTGCATATGTAAATTTATACGTGAACAAAGTAATTGTACTGTTTTTATGTATAATAAAACCATTTATACATTGTATACATTTTATTGCAAACAACAGTATTAAAGAGATAAAGAGCGTACACACAATGATACATGATACGGTATATACGTCACATATATCGTCTGCATATAAAAACTACAATAATCACAACTTATTGTTAATCTTTGTTCACACACAATAAAACCTCGTAATTAATACCACATTCAGGGCCCGAAAATTCGGTCGTAATAATGAAGTGGTCTCATTATTAAGAGTTAGTTGGGAGATATTGAAAGCCGGTTCAGAAATAAGTGGTCGTTGTATATTAAATGCATCATAATATTAAGGTGACAAATTAATAAATTCGTATGAGCCAGATTAATTGGGAAACGTTTTAGCGAGTAAGCTAGAAAAAGTGAAATTAATTACGTTCGGCATTTCGTGTCCGTGTTTAATGTTGGTTAAAATGAACAAGACAAAATAAAATACAAACTTGCGTAGAACCTGACCTGTGTTTGCTACCACCTGCGAATAAAGGTCATCCTGTGAATAAAGGACATCTTTTGAAAAACAAATCCTTGATTATTTACAACAAACTGACCTCGGAATAAAGGCCACCTGTCAATAAAGGTTGTATTTCCACGGGTGCCTATGTTCATAGGTTTGACTGTATTAATATTTAATTTTCAGAACACTCTTTAATCTGCCATACCATCACTTCATGAATAATTGAACACACTTAAAATTGGTTTGAATTGTGATGTTTCAGTATTTTATTGATGCTATATAAAATTTACATAAAAGGTTGTTAATGACTTCGTATAAGTAAGCACGTTTTATGTGATTAAGAAGGAAGTTAAATTTCTGATACAAACTTTTTCGGTGATAACCCTGAAATTTTGTTCATGATATTTTTAGAAATATTGCAGTACAACAATTTAACAATTAATTCTTACTGGTTTATGCGTACAAAAATAAATTTTATAACATCTTAAAATCTCGGAAATTAAATCGCATTTTGAAGACTTGAAAAACTTTTTTTCTATAAAGATATTTCTGATTATTTTTGTTTGAAATCTGGTTACATCTTTCATTTCACCAGGAAGTAATTATAATTACAAAATTAAAATTAATGTAGATAGTGGATATTAATACTGCCTAATTCAAAAACGGTTCAGACCAGAAAAAAAAACAGTCGAGTTTCCATTTACCCGTGCGACCCTAGTTCTGGCGAGGATCCTAAAGTTTGTTACAAAAAAATCCAAACGTTTGCAACCAGTCGTATTACGAAACTATTTATTGATAAATTTATCAATATTGAATTCATAAAAACGTGTAACATGATATTAATTTCTTCTCTTTTAATTTATAACTGAATGATTTCTTGTTCTGCCCTTATGTCACTGGGGTTAAACGTTGCACCAACAGCCAGTCATAATTATGTAAATTTTTCCAGCTTTAACGGTGGGGGGGGCACCGATAATCCATGAGCTAGCTGTACAGCTTCCCAACATGAGAATTATCCGTGAACTAGCTGTACAGCTTCCCAACATGAGAATTTTGTTTCGTCCCGGATTGTATTCGAACTCACGGCGGTTAGGGGCTTGTGATTATTAGTCAGAGACCATTACCATTCAATCATGGGAGCCACCAAAGCCAGTACTTTAGGAAAAGCAGAGTGATGCAACATGAATCCCGCCTCATGGCTGACCGCTTTCTCCAATTTTATTGCGTTTTAAACCGCAGTTTTTTTACATTTAACGATTTGTTTCGGTTTCTTGGGGAAACTAATAAGTTTATGTGTCCAATGTATGAAATAAAAAATGTATTAAAGCGTATATAATCATCGTCGAAGATCTGAAGAAAAAAATGCAATTATTCAGCC
Source organism: Lutraria rhynchaena (assembly GCA_008271625.1). Lineage (NCBI taxonomy): Eukaryota > Metazoa > Mollusca > Bivalvia > Venerida > Mactridae > Lutraria > Lutraria rhynchaena. The sequence goes on along the minus strand of VIBL01000019.1, from coordinate 1,078,977 downwards.
ATTTTATTTGTCAGGTGCTTCATTTGTCTAGGTCTGGTAGGGATTGTTACGGGCTTCGTTATATTCTTTTACCACTGTATACACATTATACAACGTTCAGTGAGACAAGTACCTGCGAGAAATGTTAAATAGGAACGACCAGAACTAGTTGGTACCTCTACAGTAGATATTTACTGCGAATAATTCAAAACATTATAGATAATAGATCTATATCAAGGTAATAACAGATTGAGAAAAAATAGTTGCGTGTAAAGCATAATAATTACAGTAACACACTTCATGGATTAAATATATAAAGACAATACTGAACGCATGAAGCATGTGCATTGAAACACTCATTCTGTACACCTTTAATGCAAAATTTATGCTATTCACCATTACTAAAGTACTACTTTTCCATCATTTCCAAAATGGAAGTACCAACATTCTGCCACGTAGTTTTCAATCTATATTCACCATCTTCAAACGTCCATAAAATTCTCGTATACCGATTATAAAGATCCCTCATCACTGGAGGCATAATATCTTCATCCACATGTCCTTTAAACATGAGCACTATTGGCTTTTGCAGATCATAAGCTTGTTCGAACTCCATCATACAATAACGGCTTTGGCAGTAAGCATTTGAAACAACAATGATAACAACAGATGAACGTTTGAGCAAACGTATTGTTTCCTCAGCAATCCATTGACCTATCCGATAGTTAATATCTCCAGTACAAATCAGTGGACGATCAGTGTTTGTAAGTTCTTGCAAAGTTGTATGGAGAGGGTCAAACACTTCATTATTTACAAATAGCTCGTCTTCATCGCAATAAGATAAAAATAATGTGAACTCATATTCGTCAGAACCTCTCTGGATAAGTGCAACGATTTCTTCCATGTTTCTTTTGTGTTTCTTTCTTTTGTGGTGCCGCCTCACAAACCAGACACACAGAATACAGACCGAAACAAGAGTAAATGCAAATGTTGACGAGAATATAATTACTTTCCTTCTTTGAATCCCTTGATTACATATATTCTGCAGACGATTTACAGTGTTCTGTGTAATATGCTCAATATCACCATTACTATTTATGCAGCTTGCGGCATGTGGATCGAATAGTATTATCACCGAGGATTTTACTATCCAAGCAATTTGATCATGATCTTCACATTTAGAGCAAGAAATTGGATTTGAATCAAGTGTTACATTAACTTTGAACTCTTGTTCACGGTTGTTTGAACCAATCAATGACTCCAAACTCTGCATTGAAACAGCATCAAGAGTATGAATATTGTTGTTGTGTAAATAAAGTTCTTTGAGACGTCTTTCACTACTGAATTGAAGAACAAAATTTGTAATTTCATTCTGCGATAGGTCAACCACTTCTAGATAAGGGTTATTTATAAACATACTATCAGGAATATCAGACAGACTATTGGCAGCAAGACCGATGTAACGAAGGTTCGGATATGAGCTTGCAATCTGGGAAAACAACGTTTTGTTCTTTAGCAACATTAAAAAGAGTTTATTGCTTGAAAGTTCAAGGTGTTCCAGTATTTTCCAACTTGAATTTAAAAATAGAGGATTGAAAAATTCCAGCTCATTTCTTGAAATATCTAAACGTTTTATCTTCAATGCTGGAAAATTAAGCTTAACATCCAAACGGGTCATGTGATTGTCTCTAAATGTTAAACTCGTCAATTCAATCGAATAGTTATTGGACATGGTCACAAAAGCACCACCATAAATATATAGACCATCTATATTACCATCTAACTTGACGTCTTCCACGGTACTAAAATCATTATCTATAATATTGGAAACATTAATATCTTTGTCCACTTTTAATTCTATATTTGATTTTTGAAATCCTATCATGTGTGTATAACTTAAGTCCAATGCACCGATTTCGGTGCACAGTGGATCCACGCTGGCATTGTACATCTTCAATGCACTATTAGAAATATTTATGTAATCCATGTTTCCACAAAACTCAGACATAGCGTGTCCATCCAGTATTTTAATTTGATTGTAACTCAGATTTATTCCTTTTATCCGTTTTGAAAATATGATCGAAAAAAACTTGCTATCCAGATTTATTTGTCGAACTCTTAATCTGTTCCATATGTCAGAAATATCAAGAAATTCTAAATTAGGGATTGCGATCTTACTGTCCAAAGCGTTTTCTAATTCATCCTGGTGCATTCTTCCGCATCCAGACAAGTTAAGCACCGTTAATGCTGTGAGTCCATGGAAAACCTCACTTTGGAGGGAAACATAAATCACATGAATGTGTAATTCCTCTAAATTCCTTAAATGTATAAAACATTTGTCTGAGAAAGAAACATTTAATCTTTCCAATTCGTTAGTTTTTTTAAAAGACAGAAACATCACATTTTTCCATGAAGCATCAGAAAACATGTCAGAATTCACAAAAAGATTTCCATCCATATCATGGTCGTCTTTATTGAATTCTTCCACTAACACTCTCGTAATATTTGTCGGTATGCGCTTGGGAACCATAGTACACTGAATTGTTTGTGTATTAACCGTAATGCAACGTTCTTTTCGTACGATATTATCTATTCCAATTATTCCACCAATTTGGAGTAGGTAACAAATATACTTAAACATTTCGAAAGTCATTTTAATGTCTACAATGTAATTTCAAATTTTGTACGAGAGATTGTTAAAAATCAGTTATGGATATCATACATCGACAATACCTAAGTAACTAACTAATCACACCTAAAACCAACAGTTTCACTCTTATAAAAACTTGTAACATGTTTCGTCACGCGTAATTTCCTGTAATTCACACGCTCGAAACTTTCCCTATTAAATCATTTCCGCTAGGGTTTAATGTCGCACAAACAGCCAAGGTCATTTGGCAACTGTTAGGTAAACAAAGCATATCAGCATATGTTTTACTGGTCCAGCCCTTCGAAGTTTTCACCCATGGCCTCTACGCGCTTTCAGCCGACTAGTCCATTGGGAAAATGCCCTACGGCATACACGTTTAAGAGCTAATATAAGTGCACTGGTAGACAGATCTGTTTACTAAAACAGGTAAATAAATTTTGAAATAAAGGGGAATGTCTTAGTTATAATTGTTCAACGTAACTCGATTTGGCCGTTTAGCCGAATGAAGAAATCTACAAACAAACTTACTGAAACATCTGTATGATTATATTAGTTAGTAGAATAATGACATTCACAAACTTCTACGACATGAAAAGAAGTTCAATATTGTTTGTGCAACATACTTCAAATATTACAACACTAGCACTCTGTAATCAAGACAATGGGGTCGTCAGGCACCTCGGGATTATATTTACACTGTTAAAAGACCCATGAATTCTGAATCTTATGCATATGTATTAATATTTCAATAGTCAATGTACTGCAAGGTGATGACACCATACCGTTCAATACCCTCTAATTGTTGATAGTTTTGGTATTCATCTTCAGGCCAACATAGTTATAAACAGATGCAAAGAACGTGATAAATGGACCAGTTGCAATAGATACAAAAGCGTATGTTCTGTGCCGACGTCTGCTCTAAATCACTTTGCATTATCACAATGTGTCTACTCATAAATACTGAAGCCTTTATTTACCATCATTTCCAAAATGGAAGTACCAACATTTTGCCACGTAGTTTTCAATCTGTATTCACCATCTTCAAACACCCATAAAATTCTCGTATACCGATTATAAAGATCCCTCATCACTGGAGGCATAATATCTTCATCCACATGTCCTTTAAACATGAGCACTATTGGCTTTTGCAGATCATAAGCTTGTTCGAACTCCATCCTACAGTAACGGCTTTGGCAGTAAGCATTTGAAACAACAATGATAACAACAGATGAACGTTTGAGCAAACGTATTGTTTCCTCAGCAATCCATTGACCTATGTGATAGTTAACATCTCCAGTACAAATCAGTGGACGATCAGTGTTTGTAAGTTCTTGCAAAGTTGTATGGAGAGGGTCAAAGACTTTATTATTTACAAATAGCTCGTCTTCATCGCAATAAGATAAAAATAATGTGAATTCATATTCGTCAGCACCTCTCTGGATAAGTGCAACGATTTCTTCCATGTTTCTTTTGTGTTTCTTTCTTTTGTGGTGCCGCCTCACAAACCAGACACACAGAATACAGACCGAAACAAGAGTAAATGCAAATGTTGACGAGAATATAATTACTTTCCTTCTTTGAATCTCTTGATTACATATATTCTGCATACGATTTACAGTGTTCTGTGTAATATGCTCAATATCACCATTACTATTTATGCAGCTTGCGGCATGTGGATCGAATAGTATTATCACCGAGGATTTTACTATCCAAGCAATTTGATCATGATCTTCACATTTAGAACAAGAAATTGGATTTGAATCAAGTGTTACATTAATTTTGAACTCTTCTTCACGGTTGTTTGAACTAATCAATGACTCCAAACTCTGCATTGAAACAGCATCAAGAGTATGAATATTGTTGTTGTGTAAATAAAGTTCTTTGAGACGTCTTTCACTGCTGAATTGAAAGACAATATTTGTAATTTCATTCTGCGATAGGTCAACCACTTCTAGACAAGGGTTATTTATAAACATACTATCAGGAATATCAGATAGACTATTAGCAGCAAGACCAATGTAACGAAGGTTCGGATATGAGCTTGTAATCTGGGAAAACAACGTTTTGTTCTTTAGCAACATTAAATAGAGTTTATTGCTTGAAAGTTCAAGGTGTTCCAGTATTTTCCAACTTGAATTTAAAAATAGAGGATTGAAAAATTCCAGCTCATTTCTTGAAATATCTAAACGTTTTATCTTCAATGCTGGAAAATTAAGCTTAACATCCAAACGGGTCATGTGATTGTCTCTAAATGTTAAACTCGTCAATTCAATCGAATAGTTATTGGACATGGTCACAAAAGCACCACCATAAATATATAGACCATCTATATTACCATCTAACTTGACGTCTTCCACGGTACTAAAATCATTATCTATAATATTGGAAACATTAATATCTTTGTCCACTTTTAATTCTATATTTGATTTTTGAAATCCTATCATGTGTGTATAACTTAAGTCCAATGCACCGATTTCGGTGCACAGTGGATTCACGCTGGCATTGTACATCTTCAATGCACTATTAGAAATATTTATGTAATCCATGTTTCCACAAAACTCAGACATAGCGGGTCCATCCAGTATTTTAATTTGATTGTAACTCAGATTTAATCCTTTTATCCGTTTTGAAAATATGATCGAAAAAAACTTGCTATCCAGATTTATTTGTCGAACTCTTAATCTGTTCCATATGTCAGAAATATCAAGAAATTCTAAATTAGGGATTGCGATCTTACTGTCCAAAGCGTTTTCTAATTCATCCTGGTGCATTCTTCCGCATCCAGACAAGTTAAGCAATGTTAATGCTGTGAGTCCATGAAAAACCTCACTTTGGAGGGAAACATGAATCACATGAATGTGTAATTCCTCTAAATTCCTTAAATGTATAAAACATTTGTCTGTGAAAGAAACATTTAATCTTTCCAATTCGTCCGTCTTTTTAAAAGACAGAAACATTACATTTTTCCATGAAGCATCAGAAAACATGTCAGAATTCACAAAAAGATTTCCATCCATATCATGGTCGTCTTTATTGAATTCTTCCACTAATACTCTCGTAATATTTGTCGGTATGCGCTTGGGAACCATAGTACACTGAATCGTTTGTGTATTAACCGTAATGCAACGTTCTTTTCGTACGATATTATCTATTCCAATTATTCCACCAATTTGGAGTAGGTAACAAATATACTTAAACATTTCGAAAGTCATTTTAATGTCTACAATGTAATTTCAAATTTTGTACGAGAGATTGTTAAAAATCAGTTATGGATATCATACATCGACAATACCTAAGTAACTAACTAATCACACCTAAAACCAACAGTTTCACTCTTATAAAAACTTGTAACATGTTTCGTCACGCGTAATTTCCTGTAATTCACACGCTCGAAACTTTCCCTATTAAATCATTTCCGCTAGGGTTTAATGTCGCTCAAACAGCCAAGGTCATTTGGCAACTGTTAGGTAAACAAAGCATATCAGCATATGTTTTACTGGTCCAGCCCTTCGAAGTTTTCACCCATGACCTCTACGCGCTTTCAGCCGACTAGTCCATTGGGAAAATGCCCTACGGCATACACGTTTAAGAGCTAATATAAGTGCACTGGTAGACAGATCTGTTTACTAAAACAGGTAAATAAATTTTGAAATAAAGGGGAATGTCTTAGTTATAATTGTTCAACGTAACTCGATATCGCCGTTTAGCCGAATGAAGAAATCTACAAACAAACTTACTGAAACATCTGTATGATTATATTAGTTAGTAGAATAATGACATTCACAAACTTCTACGACATGAAAAGAAGTTCAATATTGTTTGTGCAACATACTTCAAATATTACAACACTAGCACTCTGTAATCAAGACAATGGGGTCGTCAGGCACCTCGGGATTATATTTACACTGTTAAAAGACCCATGAATTCTGAATCTTATGCATATGTATTAATATTTCAATAGTCAATGTACTGCAAGGTGATGACACCATACCGTTCAATACCCTCTAATTGTTGATAGTTTTGGTATTCATCTTCAGGCCAACATAGTTATAAACAGATGCAAAGAACGTGATAAATGGACCAGTTGCAATAGATACAAAAGCGTATGTACTGTGCCGACGTCTGCTCTAAATCACTTTGCATTATCACAATGCGTCTACTCATAAATACTGAAGCCTTTATTTACCATCATTTCCAAAATGGAAGTACCAACATTTTGCCACGTAGTTTTCAATCTATATTCACCATCTTCAAACGCCCATAAAATTCTCGTATACCGATTATAAAGATCCCTCATCACTGGAGGCATAATATCTTCATCCACATGTCCTTTAAACATGAGCACTATTGGCTTTTGCAGATCATAAGCTTGTTCGAACTCCATCCTACTGTAACGGCTTTGGCAGTAAGCATTTGAAACAACAATGATAACAACAGATGAACGTTTGAGCAAACGTATTGTTTCCTCAGCAATCCATTGACCTATGTGATAGTTAATATCTCCAGTACAAATCAGTGGACGATCAGTGTTTGTAAGTTCTTGCAAAGTTGTTTGGAGAGGGTCAAACACTTCATTATTTACAAATAGCTCGTCTTCATCGCAATAAGATAAAAATAATGTGAATTCATATTCGTCAGCACCTCTCTGGATAAGTGCAACGATTTCTTCCATGTTTCTTTTGTGTTTCTTTCTTTTGTGGTGCCGCCTCACAAACCAGACACACAGAATACAGACCGAAACAAGAGTAAATGTAAATGTTGACGAGAATATAATTACTTTCCTTCTTTGAATCTCTTGATTACATATATTCTGCATACGATTTACAGTGTTCTGTGTAATATGCTCAATATCACCATTGCTATTTATGCAGCTTGCGGCATGTGGATCGAATAGTATTATCACCGAGGATTTTACTATCCAAGCAATTTGATCATGATCTTCACATTTAGAGCAAGAAATTGGATTTGAATCAAGTGTTACATTAACTTTGAACTCTTCTTCACGGTTGTTTGAACTAATCAATGACTCCAAACTCTGCATTGAAACCGCATCAAGAGTATGAATATTGTTGTTGTGTAAATAAAGTTCTTTGAGACGTCTTTCACTGCTGAATTGAAGATCAAAATTTGTAATTTCATTCTGCGATAGGTCAACCACTTCTAGATAAGGGTTATTTATAAACATACTACCAGGTATATCAGATAGACTATTGGCAGCAAGACTAATGTAACGAAGGTTCGGATATGAGCTTGTAATCTGGGAAAACAACGTTCTGTTTTCTAGCAACATCAAATGTAGGTCGTTATATGAAAGGTTATAGTGGATAAGAGTATCCCAACTGAAGTTAAAAAAACGAGGGTTGATGAATTCAAGTTCGTTTCTTGACATGTCAATATGTGTTAATCTAAAGAAATTGCCAGTTATTTTGACATCGAGACGTGGAATTCTGTTCTCTCTGAATGTAAATCTTTTTAGTCGAAATAAATTGTTAACATGTATCGTCAAGAGAGCTCCACCGATTACACGAAATTCATTTAAAATACCGTCAAGCCTTAGATGTTCTACTGTGGTCAACACGTTGCTGACATCGCTGTTGATATTTGTATCTTTCACAAGTCGAAATGACGATTGCATCTTTTGAAGTCCAAAAACATTCGAATAACTCATGTCCAGTAATCCTATGTATGTACATAATGGTAACTTGCTTGCAGAAGAATGTTCAAATGCAGTGTTCGAAATGTTGACATATTCCATGTGACCACAAAATTCTGAAAAGGCGGGTATGTCAAATCCTTCTATTTGATTGAAACTAAGATTTATTCCTCTTATCGATTTTGAGAATATGGTTGATATTACATCTCTATTTAACAAGAGAGAACTATCAGGCAGGGCGTTCCAAACATCAGAAAGATCAAGATAATTCAAATTTGGCACAGCCAAAGTGTTGCTTAAACTCCTTATCAAACTTTTCTGATCCAATCGCTCACATCCTGACAGATTGAGGACCGATAATGCTGGGAGACCATAAAATGTCTCACCTAGTAGGTGCACATCTTTCAAACAAATGTGCAATTCTTCTAAGTTTGTCAATTGAATAAAACATTTGTCTCTTAGATAAACGTTCGCGTTTTCAATTCCAATAGTTCCTGTCAACGAGAGAAATTTCACAGTCCTCCACGAGTCATCTGAAAACATGGTAGAATCCACATAGAGATTTTCATTCTCTTCATCTCTGACCTTATCGAATTCTTCTACTACGACCCTAGTAACATGTGTTGATACATTCGTTGGTAAAACTGAACACCGAATCGTTTCTATGTCTATGGCAACACATCGTTCGTTACTTAGTCTAATATCTAGCCCAGTTATTCCATAAATTTGTAACAAGAAAATGTTCAGTAATTTGAGCAATACTATCTCATGTCTGTCACAAAAATACATAATCATTTCCAATGATCGAATTTTCAACTTAAATCGCAATTTGTATTTATGGTATATTATTTAAACAAACTACCGACAATGCGATAGCTGATTAATGTAGTTGAAAGCTAGCAAATCTGGACTGTGAGAAATGATATGTCTATTATAACAGGAAGAAATCATGCGTCTGCAATTTATATCTACTCGTTTTACATTTGTGTAATTCATATTTTATTTAAGCTAAAGTTTATTTGAGCTGTTATTTTTGTTTTTGCATAATATACACCTAGAAAAAAGTTAAGCACCCTCTTATATTTTCTGTATAGAACTTTACAAATCAATGTGTCTGAATAGTTTCTGCTTGCGACATTATATGTTAATATTTCGTAGTCAGGATTTAAATTTTGATATACAATAGCAATAATAGTACACGTAGATACAGGCGAGGGCTTCATGCTTCCTGTGCTTTTCGCACCATATTCATAAAACATATTTTGCTTAGTTCGGCAAAACGTGAATATGGCTAGATGACGACTGACGTAAGTCACAAATTGTTGGCACACATTCGACGGGCATGTCATTCAAGGCAATCGGTCGTCAACTTGGCTACCATTTCACCGGTGAGAAAGCATCGTCAGACCAACGATGTCAAGGATCTGCAAAGGTCAGGTAGACCGCGCGTAACGTCACAATGTAAGTAGACATTAGCTAGAGTAAGTAACACAGTAAGTAAAATTAAACAGTAATCCAAAAAGTGTGTGAAGTCTGGGGTGCGTCTCCTTTGTAACAAATTTTGGAAAAACCAGAGGTTCCAAAAAATTCCGGAAAACTTTTAACCATGCAACATCTCTTTTTAACACAAAATCATCGATACAAGAGGGCCATGATGGCCCTGCATCGCTCACCAGAATAAATATTAATTAACTTGTTACTAAAAAGGTAATAAAGGTACACTTGTGGGCAAATAATGGGGACCAATAATAAACTCGATAAAGGACCATCAAAAGATACTACAAAAGAATGTTCGTGATGACTGAAGGTTGCCACTGACCAAATTTGGTGATGATCCATCCATTGGTTCATGAGAAGAAGACGTTTAAAGGTATTTCTATTTTTAACTCTAGCGGCCCCTAATAGGGGCAACCATTTTTATTTCAGCAAATCTGATAGAACACTATCTAAACCATTTTTTATTTGAGCAAATCTGATAAAAGTCCATATAAGGATGCTACAGACCAAGTGTGGTGATGATCCATCCATTGGTTCATGAGAAGAAGATGATTAAAGGTTTTTCTATTTTTAGCTCTAGTGACTCCTAAAAGGGGCCAACTGGTATAATATGAGCAAATTGCACTTAGAACGTCAAAAGGCTTCTGCACAGCAAATTTGAAGTAAATCCGACCGGTAGTTTCTGAGGAGAAGACCATTGTTTACGCCAGACGACGGACGTCGGATCATCCACCTACCCATCCTAATAGCTCATCCTGAACCTTCGGTTCCTTCGAAGCTATCAAACAAACAATAGGATGAAAAACAGTAACGTCTTATGGACATCGGACGTGCATGATTATCGAGAATCTTATTTTATTCTGTTATATATCTAATTACCTTTATATATTAGTATGTTTTTTTTTAAATTATTACATTAACAGACATAAAACATAAACACTTTACTACCAATCGATCACATCTTAAGTTTGTTATTTTTACAGTAAATGCATGGCTGCCTTTCATTTAACTTATATAGCGCTTTCCACAGCCATCTTCAACTCGATTTCCCAATCAGCCGTTTTCCCCGTTGAGAGCCTCTCGGTTGACGAGAAATCTGATGTACTGTGTATTGCAACGGTACGATATGATACTATTTCGCCAAATAATTCGTAATTAAGCTCTTTAGAGTCATCAAAAATGGTGGGCAGTCCCACTAATTGATCCGCGAACGATGAACGAATTTGACTGGTTATAAATTTTAATAGGCTGTATCAATTTATAGAATAATTGTTGATTACACGAGGTGATAATGATCTGACACTTTTATCGTTAATTTCTCGCCAAGAAAAAACGCAGTGGGTGCTATTTTTGAACAAAGATTGCCGCCTTATTTGAAGATGGATTTCAAAGCGATTTTCGGTATTTTGTAGCGGTAATGCTTATCTAGGGAACCGTGTCGCAGAATTTTGATATTTATTTTCGTTTTTTATCTATGATGCATAACGTAATTGTCAGCGGGGTTCAGGCTACGGAATTTCTTTATAGAAGTGGGGTTTTATAGGAAGTTTATCCCTATTTTTTCCGCCATTGCCGTTCCACTTTCTGATTTGACGAAAATGTGTCAGCCAAATAGTGTTGAGTGGGGAAAAGTCAAGAACAGGCTTTTCAGTCTTTAAAGGATAGTTTGGTGGGACCCCCCTATTCTCAGATTACCAGATTTAGACAAGACTTTTATACTTAGAGTAGATGCTTCGGATGTAGATACAGGGTCAGTATTGCTGCAATATCAGGATACTGAAAAATTTCCCGAAGCATATGCCAGCATAAAGTTACTGCCCAAAGAGCAGAAATATTCTGTCATAGAGAAAGAGTGCTCAGCCATAGTATGGACAGTATCCAGGTTCCATAGATACTTGTTTGGAAAGGAATTTGTGTTGGGAACAGATCATCAGCCTTTGTCTTATTTAAATAAGGCCAGACTTAGTAATTCGAGACTGATGAGATGGGCTTTAGTATTACAACCATACAGGATGAAAATCAGAGCTATACCTGGGCGGGAAAATGTAGGCGCAGACTATTTGAGTAGAATTTAAGTTGGTTGTAGTATATAGTAAAAACAGTGACAGTATTTGACGTATTTGACGTTTTTATGTTCACTGGTGTACAGATACCAGGTTTTATTTCTTGTTTTATCACTTTGTGGGTAGAAAGAAAATTAAAGTTATCTTATTTAAGGGGAACGAGTGTCACAAAGTGCATATCCGGGCCTCAAATTTTAACCAACGTAAAGAAGGGAAATTATTGCATCAGCTTTTTATACTTATATTTTCGACTATATTGTTGGATTTTGTTTTACAAAGATATGGGCATTATTGTTTGCATTTTGAATCTGGCATTTTCATGTAATTTATATTTAACTCGCATCAGTAACAAGCAAGTTAATATGTTTGTGACCTTGATTCAAATGATATTTTTAACAAATCCACCTGTACGAGCCTCAGTAGTATGTGTTCGGATAAATTGACCATCGTACGATATTTTTGTCATGAATTCAACGAGAATTCCCTGGTTTTTGTAATTCTCGATATTGGGTGTGGCAATTTAGCTCTATATAGGTTTGATTTTTGGGTAGTAAATTCGCACACAGACGTAATACGTTGGAAAGACAACACGTTGTTTTATGATATGTTAAATCATTATTATGCTCAAAGAATTGAGCTGCTCTCGGATGGTATATTTATATACAGTAAGAGAATCTACCTGACCGTTGAAGACACCGTCATATGAACTGGTTTATCTCTAACATGAAGCGTTGATCTACTAGTTGTGCACTGGAAGTGTCTACCTGGTGTGACTTTTGAATTGCTGAAGAGTGCCTATGTCCATGTCATATAATCCGAGGACGTAATTGTCATAAGGACAGCGAACATCCCATTGGACGTACTGCAGGATTCATATACACTACCTTATCCTCAGATAAGTAAATTGTCACTAACTGGAACCACATGGAGGAACATTGAACTTCAACATTCATTGAGTGAAAGAGTGAAGAGTTTATAAAGAGTGACTTTGTTAATATTGTCATTATATATTTTTTTCATATTTATTTCATTCATCATAAATATATCTATAATTTTTTTGTTCTTTGTATATAAACTTGTTAATTTGTTCAAGAGTATTGTTATTGTTCTGGGTTAACTGTTGTGTTTGCCTTTGTTCGGCCGTCTTGTTACAAATGGTGGTAGCACGAGTGGGGTTAATCACTATTTTGAAACTTAATTTTATTTGCATTCAGCAGCTACATGTATAATCATAGAAGATAACATAATAATTATATAATATGTTCAGATAGTTAATAAATCATTTAAAACTCACTAACCCTTCATGACACATTTTCCTAAAAGAAAACAATGTTCCCAATAAATAATCTGACATTCATAGTATATCATGTGACATTCTCTATCAATCATGTGATAGTAATGTCTAAGGCATATGATCCCACATACCAAGTTTTGTGATTTTCTCAGCTAATCAAGACGGTGATTTTCCAATTAATTCTACAAATTGAACTACTGTTCTAGTTGGTCGACCTGAAAATACCAAAACCTGTTATTTACCATCTGTCAAAAGTAGTAATAAACATTGTTTTCTTGGAAACAATTTGATATATACAGTCAAACTTGTGTTTGTGGCCACCCCTGAATAAAGACCACCCTGTGAACAAAGACCATTCTTTGAAAAAACCATCACTAATTATTTAGAACCAAATGACCTCTGAATAAAAGGCACCTGTCAATAAAGGACATATTTGGTCTTTCCCAAGGGTGGCCTTTGTTTACAGGTTGACTGAATACAGAAAAGCAAAACAATTTTGAAGCAGTTACCTATACAAATCTAAGGATTCAGTAAAAGGCATTGCTTGCACAAAATCCAAAAAGAAACCATGGTTTTATACAGCTTAATAAACAGATACAGTAAAATGTATACACATACCAGAAATTTCTTTACAAATAAATCATTCAAACTTATTATACAAGAATTTATTTCTGTAAAAGAGAGAAGACTTCTTACCCGCCATTCCATTACTGAGATAAGCCACTTCACCTTTGTTAGACATTACACCAGCAATATCTAAATGCACCCAATTTTTGTTCGTAACAAACTCCTGAAATGTAGCAATATTTTCCAAGAGTAATTAACTACCTGTCATGAAAACATGCAAATACATAGCTTAGTGTCTTTTTCTGGTTATTGTTTGTTTGTTTTTATGTGACACATGTATTTAGTGTCATTTTTCAACAATTTTTCAGTTACATGTATATACAGTGACCAGTTCACCAAACCAGTTTTCCTGGACTGTATACTAGCCAGTACTAACTTACCCCTCCACAAAGAAATAGCAACTTCTCCACGTATGGAGGAAAATCAACATTTTCATCAAATTTTCATAGAAGGGTATGACCTGCCATGACTGGATTTGAACCCGGATCTCTGGATTACATGTCCACTGCACTAACCACTGAATCGCGGTTGTGTCTTTTTTTTCTGGTTTCACTTTTTAAAACAGTATATAACTATATACCAGCCAAGATATAACCCGAGCATTGTTCTAAGATCCTGTACCAGCACAAACTTTGTCCTCAGGTAATTGTCAATTTCCTTACACAAATTACTCCAATCAGTGGGGGGGGGTAACTGCCTCTTGACATGATGTCATTAAGAAAATCATTACAGAAGGCAAGTGGCTTGCCCATGTCCAAACCAAAGGTCTAATACCCAAATATTAACCAACTAGGCTAAGCTCAAGCAAATTCTTTTTCTCATTTTTCAAATCTAAACCTAAATACGGACCAATACAAGGCTTAAAATATAGAAACTTTGCTACTACCCTTAGAAGAATAAAAAAAACTTACTTTTAAAAAAGCGGCAGCCGTACAAGAACCGCCGGAACGAGCATGTTTTCCAATATTGTTGATATCTGCTAACTGTGACTCTGTGACTTGTTTTGTATAGTGAGAAAACAAGGGCATTCTCCAGACTCTGTCTCCAGTATCTGAGCCAGCCTGAAAAACAGCACGCAGCATGCCATCAAATTTAGTAGGCAAGAAAACAATACTGGGTAGTATGTTATATAGTTAACAAAAACTGACAGTATGTTTTGTTGCCGACTTTAAGTTTCGAAATCCAAAGTATGAAAATATTAGTAGATGAATCATACCACACATCTCCAATCAAAGCTGCCTAAATTTTTTGGGTTAAGGCAACTTTAACCCGGTCCCACTTTAACCTGACAATTTTTTCAAGCCTTATACTTGTAAATGAGATGCCAGTCCAAATGAAATCATGACTGGAAATGCCTGTCATTATATCAAATTCAATGAATGCATTACATAAAGCTTTGACACGATAATTGAAACAGCTACCATAATCCAGGTATTTACCTTCTGTAGAAGTTCCCAGGTCTTCGTTGATGTAGCGTAAGCACCGCTTGCTCCTGATCCCAAGGCAACATCTATAGCTCCTATAGATTAATATATCCGTCAAATACATCATTGTGGGTAAATAAATTAAATAAAGGTAATTATCTAAGGTAATGTACTTTGGAATATGTCACATTATGGAAGCCAGGATACACTATTTTTACACAAATCATTGACATGCTTTTATCAATGGTTAGTTTTATACATTTTATAAAACACCAGTACAAATTGTATTTAAAAGCATAGTATGGTAATATCATGGGTGAATTTGAAAATTTTTAAAAAAGCTGGAAATCTTAACCTCAACGCCACGGAAACAAAAGAAAACAGTAGGGTCCGGACCTGGGAAAAAACGGATGTTCCGGAAAATTCCGGAAAACTTTTAACCATGTAAT
Source organism: Lutraria rhynchaena (assembly GCA_008271625.1). Lineage (NCBI taxonomy): Eukaryota > Metazoa > Mollusca > Bivalvia > Venerida > Mactridae > Lutraria > Lutraria rhynchaena. The sequence goes on along the minus strand of VIBL01000019.1, from coordinate 1,063,341 downwards.
ATTATTGTACAAACACTCATATGGTAGAAGGTTTGACCATACCAGTCAATGTTGCCATGTCTAGAATAAGCTGTGGATTGAAAGTTTCTGCATAGTTTAAAGCATCGGCTAAAATAAGTCTTCCTTCAGCGTCAGTGTTGTCTATCTGTATAGTTTTGCCGTTTCTAGCGGTGACAACATCCCCTGGTTTGATGGCACGGCCACCTGGCATGTTCTCACACAAAGGGATGAAAGCTACAAAAAAAGAAAGTTTTTTTTTAAACTAAAAACATCTAGACTGTGATTGTCATCAAAAAGTACTTGGTTCAATACCAACAGAGTGGTGCAAACAGGCTTAAATTCATTGTTATGCACCTTTAACTATAGGCGAATATATTTCAGTATCATATTCACAACATTTTGTACCATACAGGAAGTCACACTAATTGTGAGTTTTATTAAAAATATCAGACTTTAAGACATGATGATTTTATAATGAAAAGGGCCTCCATGTTGAATGGTGATGATCTCTGACTAATAATCACCAACCCCTCACTGCTATCAGTTTGAATCCCACCTGGGACCAGATAATTTTCACGTAATAACCAGAGTACAGAAAATCCATGGTCTACTAGCCTATAATCTCCCTGCACTGTTAAAGCTGGAAAGTTGCCAAATGGCTATGGCTGTTGAAGTAACCAAAAAAATGAAAATCACTAGAAACCTTGTTTAGAACAAGTATACATAATATATGGTAAATATAGACATAAGTTTAAATCTCACTTTCAGTGACCACTTTCACTTAGTGACCACATAATAAGACCACTTTTCTATAAAAAAAGGGTTTTATCTACATTTCATCATGATAAAAAACCCTTAATAAAGAGACCAATTTCTTCATCACAAAATGGTCTTAATATTCTAGAGTTTAATATTACTGTCATTATGTATAATTAATGAATACTATTACCATGAACGTGTACAGGTGAGTTCAATCTATCCAATGAATATACACTTCCCACAGTGCAAGCAGCCCCGCCCATATCAGCTCTCATTTGATCCATACCGGCTGACGGCTTAATTGATATTCCACCTCTGTAAACATTTGACTCTTACAAATATACATTTTTAATTCTAAGATATTGTACATAGATATATATGTTTCTATATCCATGAGTAAAAAAAAATGAAAAAAAAAGATAAAATTTTGAAAATTCAAAATGACATTTACCAGTAATGAAAATAAATCCTGTGGCAAATTCACGAAAACTTGCGAAAATGAAATTTTGATTCAAATTGCGAATTTTGCTATACACAAAAAAATGGTGGATAGAATATAACAAGAAAACATTTCCAGTTTTTGTGAAACAAATTAGAATTTTACTAACTACTTAATGCATTATCTAATATAACTTTGAAGACTTGAGGCTGATTTTTAATCTAGTCAGAGGAAAATTTACCATCACTTTATCATACTATAGTGCAAGTTTACATGAGTGCAAATAGAAAGTTTCTGGAAATCTGACAATATTGCAGGGGGGCCTTCACGCGAGAATAATTTGCGGTATGTCGCAAAAAATAGTTATTTCCCTGTCATTCTAGACTCTTCAAAATGATAGATAACTCCTCTTCGACATTTTACCATTTGACATGATTGTAAGGTGTTAAAACTGAATTCACCATCAGTGTTAAATGAATTGATAGGAACAAAAGTCAACTTTAAAAAGGGAATGATGCTTACATGAAAAGTTATACCAAAAAGACCCAGTTGGATTCACCGCAGTAGCTACACTGAGGCACACTGAGGTTAAAATTTGGGCAGGTAACGGGGAAAAATGGCAGGTTTTATTAAATAAAATTTCTGGTGGAGTATGCCCCCAGACCCCCCTAGATTGCTTCAGTTCAAATATGGGTCTGGTTACGGCACTGGATTGCTTTTCAAACAAAAAAAAACACATGTCTTCCCTTCAAGAAAAGACAAGGCAAGTGAAAAAATAGTTATGTGTGTGGTTACCCATCTAACTCTGTTTTTTCAAAATTCAAAGTATTGAAATATTTGGGGACAAATCTTATCTGCTAAGTATGTAAGGTTTCTTTAGACAAGAAGTTTTGTAACCTACCTACCTTACTGAATTTGGTCAAGTCACCATAAACATGACTAATTCTTTCTTGCCATATGTAAGATGAAAAATGAAAAAAAAATCTTGAACTGAATTACCTTGAATTTCCAGGACAAAAATCATTAGTGAGTGGACAATGGTCAATTAATTTTAATCCAAGTTTGAAGTCATAACTAGAGTTCAAAAGTCATGCCTGGGACAATTATTTGCATGACGAAGAAATAATAAAATGATTAAACAGAATAACAATAAGAAGAAAACTGACAAAATCAGTATGTCTCCTTTCATTGAAGGGGAGACATACAGTAAGTATGAAAAAGAAGATTTTCTTCAGTGGTTTACATACGTGTCGAACGTGATTCCTTTACCAACTATGGCAACAGGGTTAGACATTTGTGACTCTGGGTGTTTGTATTCTATATGAAGGAAGTATGGCTCTTCACTGGAGCCTTGAGCTACAGCCAGGAAAGAGTTCATCTTCTCGTCCTGCATCCAAGATTTCTCCCTGGACGAAGAAAATACAACATTCAAAAATAAAGTTAGGCCAATCATAACACGATCATTTTGAAGATATGCTTTCATGTATGTTTCATTCTTTATGAGGTGACTGGGACATAAGAAGTGTTCGTTACACCCACATATTGATATTGATACCCACAAATTACTGATACTTTGCTAATAAATAACATGAAACCAAACACAAAAAATGTATGCTTTGATAACTCTTCAAAATGGAGGTAGAAAGTGTAACTATTAGTTTCATAGATACCTGACAGTCACTGTAACGTTTGGTCGATTGTTGAACTTTTTCTGAACTTCTTCCACGAACAATCTTGGTGTCAGATGATTCGAGGGCATTTCCATGAGTTTACGAGCCCAATTTTGACCTTCAGCTTTTATCTGACCTCGTGACCATGTTTTCTGTACTGAAGAGCTGAAACATTTTTTTCTCTATAGCAAACAAAACTAAAACCATTTTGAATGCATTTTAAAAAGCAAATAATCTTTGTGTTGAATCATTTATAAGGACTTATTGCAGAATGACAAAAATCATTTTAATCATTTATGAAAAGGTAAAATAAAATGCACTTCTGTTATACAGATATAAAATTCAACCATGTGCATAATTGATAAACCTATTTTAGTTTAAGACAAAAATTGTGAATATTCACTTTGAGAAGACAGGAAATCATGTTGAGGAGAAAACGAAAATTCCTGAAGGTTATGGGCCTTTTCAGAAACATGATTTATCTGTCCTCGATAGCTCTTCATCAGGAGATAAGAAATGTGCTACTTCTGGGCTGTACTGTGCTTCGCAGAAGTATCATTTTTAACTCTTCATAAATATCGTATCCTAATTAAATGTATGTCAGACTGGTAGCTAATATTTAAATACAGTTACTGGAGTGAGAACTCTCAAAATCTTTGAAATGATTCAATCGGTTCAAGTACTGGTTTTAATGGTAGGGGATATAAACTTTTTAAATAATTAGAATGAAACTTGTAAGTTTACACTGGATGCTTACCTTCCAGTCAGATGATCTGTTAGACATGAAAGTTTAACTGCTTTCTTTCTCTTCTCTTTATCTTTTAATTCGTCATACTCATACAGACCCAAGTAGGACCCCTCTGCTGCAGCTAAAATATGAAGTCAAGAAAACTCTACATTTTTTTTCGGCTTCAATCAAATCAATTGGCTCCAATACAGTGTTGACAGCATATTGTTTCATAGAGGTTTAATGTCACACCAACAGTCAGGGTCATTTGGCAACTTTTCCAACTTTAACGGTGGAGATGGACTGCAAGCATACACCCTGCTAGAACCACTGACCTTCAGTAAGCTAGCTGGACATCTTCAACATATATGAAAGTCTGGTTCCAGATGGGATTTGATTTCACAGCATTGAGGGAAGTGAGATTACAGGTCAGAGACCCCCAATAACATCAGAATGATCATTACCTACCCCACACACAGAACAAACACTGTGCAACTCCACATTGGTCACCAAAATAACGCAATTCTGTCTATTTGTCATTTATCACATAACCTGCGGTCCAGGAGTGCTGTAAACCCGTACCGGAAATATCGTTCGGCACTGCCAAACCGTGCAATAAATATTCAAATTAGCCAAATCACTATATTTGCATATTTTGTATTACTACGCTACTTCGATATTTGTAAACATGGTTGACTTTCGATTCATAATGATTTTATTAATGAATAAAATGATGTTTGTGTAAATAAAATAACGATTTTATGTCTTTTATCTTGCATTTTATTGCCAAACGATTAATAGAAACATGCACTACTTTTTTGCACACAGTAGTGAACAGTCTACATTAGACGTCTTGTACTGATGTCATCTTGACGTCATCCTGCAGTCTGTTTCATTATCTGTGGTCGCTTTTACGGTTATGTGATAAATAGAATCTTACAGAATCCTTTACCATTTTTATTAAACTCATTGACAAAAACAATATGACACTTGGCAGAGCCTCATGTCATATTTTTAAGTAAACTCATTTAATAAAAATGGTAAGGAATGAGCACTCATTCAAGATCCTCTATATACATGTACTTGATATGAAAAATGGTAAATTTGTGTGTCCAAGGCAAGTTATATTTGTTCCATCTCTTAAAAAAGTGAGGCAGTTCTGTTACAAGTGACTTATACTGGAGTCATGGGTTATGGAAAATATACAATTCATTGACATTCTAGTTTCTAACTTGTTTCATGACATTCTCAGCATAAAAAGTACATAAGTATGTTAATTTATGCTTAAGACTTCTTGTGATAAAAGATGACATGATATTTACCTTTTGATAAAAATATACAAACATATACAAACATATCCCTAGCTGTTTGAGTCCAATTTATGAAATAATAACTGATAGGTTAACTCGTGTGAAATTTTATGTCAAGAGCTATATTACAACATGCTCGGGTGAGTCAATATTACTGCACGTTCAGGCGTGCTATTCAGTTTGAACATGGCTTCTAGTTAATTACCTTCAGAATTTCCACAAGGATCAACCAGAACTTCATTTTCTCCAACACCTCTCAAGTTCCTTACTCCACCTACAAGTAGGATCAATATCAAATATCATATAACATGTAATAAACGCTGCTGATAATTTATGGTACACATATTTTTACCAAGGAGACTTTTTACCAAATTTGCCAAGGAGAGTTAATCAATGACAAACAAGTCATTTTAATCTACATAAAAAGGTTGAAGGCACTCAGCACTTTTATTAGAGGGGCGACTTTCAGTCCAAAGTGACTTATTGAGGAGTAAGGTGCCGCATACGTAGAACAAGCAATATTATATACCAAACTGTTCACCAAAGTCAGTAGTTTATGGAACTGCTGGCATAAATTGCCATCACGCGGTGCAGACCTGGGAATTCAAGATGGAGTCCAAGATGCCCTCAATATATAGCCATATGCAAAGTAAATATTATGTCAAAAAGTGGCAGATTTATTTATAAAGTTAATGCACAATATTTTTATAGATATTATTCATCTGAAAATGTACATTACCCGCCACAGCAACTCTAATATTTTCCCAGCCTTCTTCAAAACCCTCACTTTCACTGTAACAAGTTCCTTGTTTACCTATACAACATACTGCAGCACTATCAAAACCGGGCACCACATCATATAAAATCCGACATCCACCTTTCTTTAAGTCTTTTCCAGCACTTAAAAATGAAATCATTATTATTTTTATCCATTACTGTAACAAACAGTAGACATTTATGGACTATCATTTCATTAATTCAAATTGAATGTCAAGAATGGGTTTGAACCTTAAATTATTCAACACATGAAAAGTATTGAATTAATTTTAAAGAATGTACAATCAAGTAAAATCATATTGCTTAATCGTCATTTAATTTTAAATAAAAAATGACAAAAACTTACATTTTTAGTATAGATCCAATTTTACCATTGGTTTTCTCATCATAGAACTGAGTGGCTTTGTCTAGAATTATGTCACCACTCTTCTCCTTTGGCTGATACACGCCCAAAACTACACCCTTATTCTGCAATGATAAATGACTTCGTACAAATATTTCAATTATCACACCACACAAATGCATCTTCTGTCTATAAAATTTTCAAACAGTGACTCATTGGATGTTTTGAAGAGACTGTCATTTAAACATAAACATAGTGTAAAACTATAGCCAGTCGCAAAAATGTTTGACACTATAAAAACCATACTACTTGTTTCATCACTGAATAAAACATGTTTCAACTCAAATTTGAAATGGGTCGAAATATTTTGAGTGCGAACAGTGATAATATAACCTCTACCATACTTATTCGAACATTCAGGCAACCGAGACTAAATGTATTGCCTGTATTTGATAATGTATGTGCTCATTACCAGAATCCTACTCGCAGAAAATTCTCGGCTTTGACAATGTCGCAGTTGTTTGACCAATAGATTTTGACATTTTGATCGAGCACATCTCATGGGCGCAGCCATCTTGAATTACAGAGCACTGTATAACAACCTAGTCCCTGTTCTATGTTGCAGTGCACACCACAGTGTTAACGGGAACCAGTTTAACTGCTACTCTTCAAGGTAAATAACGAGAAGTTAACTTCCGGTGTTTTCACGTGTGTGAATTTGACGATATTTGTGAGGAATGAACTTAAATTCTTGTCAAACATTTAACTTAATTTAGAATGGGAAGTAAGGCTAAGACTAATAAGCTCCCTAAACTACATAAAGGGAAAGCAAAACGATGGAAGAAAGGTCACAGTTCTACATCGAATCCTGAAAAGAAGAAACACAGAGATGCTGCCAAGAATAGATATTTTAATAAATCAGATGGTGTGTATGTTGATATTTTGTCTGCTTGGTCAAACTGCGTTGTCTAAATAATTATTGTCTTAAGAATCACAGTCATTTTGAAACAGTCTTAGAACGTGTCATTGTCCGTTTGGGACTAACAAGTTTATGTAGAATTTTGGTAATTTGCTAATGATGGCATTAATTTTATATATAAAATTATTGCCAATCCAATATTTTTGGCCAATAAGAATGGTACGGACCGGAGAAGTGACTGGTTTAGTGTGCCCTGGGACATTCATTGTGCCTTTTTGCCGTTTATGACATATGTCATGTTAAGATTTTTGTGTAAATTAATGAATATTGAATCTTACATAGTGAGTCAGTACTATTGAGTCTTGACTGAGTAAACTGTTATGGTGTAATTGTTTTGAAATTGTGTTTGAGCTTGTTAGAAAAATCATGATACAAAGGATGAATTGTTTTCTTATTTCGTATGTTTTGCTTTGAACTATTCAACAATGTAAAATTAGATTAGTTTCTAATGAATTTAAGCAGCTAATTGTAGTAAAAATATATTACCACTTTTGTAAACACATATACTTAGGCTGGTTAGATTTTAGTTTGGCCATTTAGAAACCAATGAAAAAATGTCCCAGATAGGATTTTCTAATGGAGGCAGAAAATAAATTTCTGGATGTGGGACTTGAACCTTCTGCTTGCAAGTCAGCTGCTCTATCAACTGAGCTAATGGAGCTGATGGGCATAAAACTACAATAAATACATACATATAGAGCCCTGTTACAATTTTAAAGGATTCTGTCATTTACCATTTCGACAGTGATTTATCAGCAATGAATTATTTTATTTATTGGACTATAGCTGGAGTGTATTACCTTTTGATGCCTCTCCTTAGATTCTTTTCACATATGTTTTCAGGTAATTTGTTGCAGCGCTGAACTTATCTTTTCCATTGTAGGCCCAAGCATGCTCACAATGGATGCTCTCGCTAAGCATGACAAAACAGGGGACAACGATGTTGAATCCATGGCAGCAGATTCTGATCAACAAACTATGGGAACGTTTAAAACTTGGGCCACTAATTGGACAGAGTGCACTAATGCTACATTTAGTAAAGTCCATCGATATTGGGCATCAAACTCTGCTCTTCATAAAGAGGTGACACTATTGTTCAGTAAATTATTAAATATTAGGCCCATTATTATCAGTTTCTGTTGTTTATGAACTGCATTAATTGTTTTCTTGTAATTCAGTAAAGAACTTGCTCAGATAACTGCAGCATTTTTTAGGACTAGAATTCAGTTAAATTGTTAAAATATATTCATTTTCCTTGATTTAGATCACCTCAGTCTAGCGATGACTGCACTTGGCAAAGAATTTATGTAGATTGTAGGTTTATTTTTTAATCAGATTCTGGCAGTTTTAGCCGCAGTTACTGAAGTTATCAAATTAGAAGGTGGAAAAGAATCAGAAACAGAATATTTTGGAGCTCTTGTAAGTATGATTTGGTTTGGACGTCCATGTGTACAATTTCATAAAGTGAATTCTTATTATGGTAGAGAATTTGAGTCATTAACATTTATTATGTGGTATTTTTTTTTTTTTTTTTTGCTAAATGGTATAATCAACATCAAAGTTAATAAAAAAAATGTTCTTATAAAATTTTTGGACAGATCAAATTTTTGTATTGTACATCATTCACCTAAAGTGTGCGTATGTATTTTTTGGTGTAAGACCATCGTATGAATGTACTTTGTTGGATAAGCCAGTTGCTATGAAGGTCACTGACTTACAACAGAAAACTGTTTTTCTGTTGTATTATGATATTCAGTGAATTTTTTTCATATATTTAACAGCCAAATGTCGGCTGTTTCCCCTTAATTGCTATGTAACTAAGTAATAGTTTTTTCAATTTTCTCCTTTTTTCTGATTCATTGCACTGTTTTAAAGTCACAGGTAGTTTTCAAAATGAAAAAAAAATCACTGATATTCTCCATTTGTCTTTAGATGACAGCTCTGGATTCTGCTGAAGATGAGGATTCCATCACCGCTATTGTTTATCTTCTGTGTGTTGTAATTAAGAGGTAAGCAAATAATTATTTATCACATAACCTGCGGTCCAGGAGTGCCATAAACCTGTGCCGGAAATATCGTTCAGCACTGCCAAACCGTGCAATAAATATTCAAATTTGTTGACAGAAACAATATGACACTCGACAGAGCCTCGTGTCATATTATTTAGTCGACTGGTTTTATAAAAATGGTAAGGAATGAGCACTCATTCAAGATCCTCTATTTCATGAATTCAAGGGGAACATTCTTGAAATGAGAATTTAAACTTGTTTATTTTGCGCAAGCATGTTGAACTATTAAATATTAGAATATATATCATGCATTTTTTTTGGCTGTAAGTCATACTCAGAAGAATGACTATAGGCCCAAAACTGATGAAATCAAATTAAGCATTTCAGTGTAGATGCTTGTAAGAATAAGGCTTACGAAAAAGTCTTGTTTCCGTTCTTTTTTTTCCAAAGAAATATGGGTCTGTAGGGAGGGATTTTATTTTATTTTTTTATACATGTATCGGCCACACTGTGTGGGAATATGTGCACCATAATATTAATGAGTTGTGAAAATTACAATATAGCACTATGATTTGGACACTGTAAAAACGTATGAGTCGGCAGGTAAAATATTGGGTTGGTCGTGTAACTGGAAACAAACCTTTTTTAGGCCTAACAAATAAACTTTTTATTCATCGTTATGATGATTCTGGTGGCCTAGGACTATCATAAAGTTACCTGGGAAAGGGACGGGTATGTTCTTTAGTTTTAATACATTACCTCAAACAATACTACAAGCAGTTGTAGAACGAGACTCCTTGACATTGCATCAAAGAATTCTGATGTGTTTCTTTTACAGGGTACCAGTACCAGTGTTAAGAAGACAGTTTTCTGAGGTTGCTAAGAAACTTCTTGATTTACTTGGGAAATATGCAGATGAAGATTCCACTTCTCTTTTGAAGTCTGTAAGTAGATGATAGTTAAATACACTTACAAGTGTAAGAGTAAGGAAATTATATTGTAGTAATAGAAATATTTTTTTGTGGTTAATACTAAAAAAATTACCCAAAAAATGAGATATGTCCTATACAACTTTCTCAAAGGAATATGTTGTTCTGCTTATAATGAAAGGCAAACCTACCTTAGGTATAAGTCAACTTGGTAATTTTGTAGCCGTAGGACTGAAGTTATCAATTTCAGTTATAATGTTAATTATTGTTACTATGAATCATTAACCTTTTGCCTGATAAGCCTATTTTGACTCTTCCAAATTTAAAGCAAATATACAAAACATCAATTTTTTAAGGCAACTTCTCCATGTATGTAGGAAATCAACATTTTTGTCAAATTTTCATGGAAGGGTATGACCTGCCTTAACTGGGATTCGAACCTGGATCTCCGGGTTACAAGTCCAGCGCACTAACAAATGGACCACTGAGTGGAAAACATTGTGGCAAAAGTTGCCATTATTCATGGCTTCTTTTGCCACATGGCTTTCAAAAATTGTCTGCTTCAGATGTGGGGAATTGCGATATTGTGTGGCAAAGTGTTAAATCATTAGCACCTTGTTGGCGTTAAATCATGTCAAGTCATGTTTTATTTTTCAGTTGATAATGAGTCTCTGTTTCTTGTTGAGGTCGCAGGATGTGGCGTCTTGGAATAATTCCTCTGTACAACACGTGTATAGAGGAGTGCTCACTTTTATTGTTCACAAAAAACCAAAGGTATGGTCATGTTTAACCATAAAATCCTGTTCGTTGTCAGCGAACTAGAAAAAAGCTGATCCGAATCATTTCGTTTTACTGTGAAATTTTTGTTTAATACTCGATTAAATTCTTAGACCATATGCTATTTCTACATTGTTGTCTGATTAAATTTGTCACCATCTTGGTGAGTTCTTTTATGCACTAGGCCAGAAAAAAAGGTCTTGTTTCCAGTTACCCAATTGATCATATTTGTTTAATATCAACCCTAAAGTTTTTAACAACAAAATCCAAAAACTACAACCAAATGTGGTATAATAAAATATTTTAGATTGAAACGTGCCTCAAAAATACAAAAAATATGCTTAAAAAAATTACAAAAGAAAAATTTTGCTACCTACCTACCTACCTACCCTATTTTATTTGGCCAGGTAACCAACAAACACTTTCTCTGGCCTTACTTATAAAGAATTCTTTATTGTATCCAGATCCGTCGAGCTGCTCAGCAGGGTGTGTGTATTGTATTAAAGGGAAGTTTGTTTATGTTAGATGGTAACTGTCCACCATATCATCCGGCTGCGTCCATGACAGCCAAACATTGTATACAGGTGATCGAGACTTGTGGAGGTAAGTCTTCACTTTTTAACCAGGTTTTCCGAGGAAAAATTCTGGTCATTAAATTGGTGAATATCGTTGGGTAGATGGGCGGGCATCCACAATTTCTTCTGCACACAACTCCAACATTTCTAAAGGGATTTCAACAAAACTCTCACAACATCAAAAAAATCACCAAGTACCCAAGCGCATATATTGTTTTTGTTTTGTAATTTGAACATTTCAGTCAAAATGACTGACGGAAAAAATAATCAGTACCGTTTTGTTTCCATGTAGAATAAAAATTGGTATTTTCCACAAATGCAAATTGGTCGAAGTAACAGTGCTTTACGTATTAACTGCCGAGGTATTTCTACAATTTGCATACCCCTATAGCTGATACCTTACATTAGCGCTATCAGTTTTCTGGTAACCGTATAACATTTCATTGGACTGCTGTTTTTATCTATTCCATAACTGCACTTGTTAGTATTCATAGCGATGGGAATTTTCCAGTTCACATTATTTGATAAGTGTCTCAAACTTGACCAAATCATTATCAAGTTCATAGGTTATTTATAGCAAAACACGTATCATGTTGAATCATTGGGGAGTAATTGAGGCCCAGTCCAAAAATTAGTGGTGGTTATAACAAGATGGTCATAATAGTGAGGTGGTTGCTATTTGAGGTTTTACTGTAGCTTAATGTGGTGAAAAGTTATAAGTGAAAGATAAAGTTAGTGCTGTGTTGGTCTTTCATTCATAATGTTTTGATTTATTTCATATTTCAGGTATGGGTGAAGCACTAGACACATTACATACACTGACTTTGTTAAAACAAGTATTACCCGTTTTTCCTCAGAGCAGCTTGAAATCTGTGTGCGAAACAATCTTAAAAGTGATGACCCTGAGTAATGTGGTGAGTTTTGTTGTTGAGATAGAATAAACCAATCCTTAGATATTCTGAAATAGTTTCATACTTGTTCCTGAAGTAGCATAATTTGAATAAGGGTTGAACAGTTAATTCCTCATTTTGTAATATGGTGTGAGCATGATCTAGTGTTTGTATCTTTGTTAGGTAATAACTAAATTTTGTGATAAACTGAACTTCTTACTGTAAGATGTTCTAAAATCAGCTACATGAGCTGACTCCATCTTTGTATTTGTGAGAGAGCTGAAATTTTAAAAGGCTGAATGATCAATGCTCAGTACATTGTAAAATGCAGACTTGTCTAAGTGTTTCCTCTAAAATATCATAAAATGACTGGCATGCAAAATACATGTGATAAATCATGCTACCTTAATTTGATTTTATTTTCAATTTCCGGAAAAGGTCGGTGTCCGGTCCAATTTTGAAAACATGCGTGGTGTGATCCCATAATTGGGGACTTTAAGGTCTTATTTTTTATCGGGAAGGGTCAGTTTTCCAGTGCCAAACAGAGAAGGAAAAAAATCGCTGTAATGATTATGTCATGATTATTTATATACTGAAGAACTGTACGGATGTATGTGAGGGACGAACACCTCTAACACCGGGTCAGTTTAAACTGTATTACATAATTAATTTAATCATTTTATTGACACGATGTACCTCAGTTATCAGTGAGATTCATACTTACTATTTCCAGATGGTGACAGCTGGTGCAATGCAAGCTCTACATGGATTATTTTCAGCCAAACCTAAGCCAGATTGTTTGTCTGCGGAACTGAATGCGCAGATTATATCCGTGAGTATTTTGTCATGTCTTTACAACATCCTGTAATTCTTGTCGAATTATGTCTGGTTAATTGGAATGTGCTGAAGTTCGAGTATAGGACGATTCTGCTGTTTCCTATAGTATGGTTCAAGAAATCTAAAACAAAACATTTGATATTATGCACCTGTTGTTAGATTCTCTCATGGAGTGATTATATTTTTAAGCAATACCTTTTTGGGGGAACCATTGTTGGATAATACGATGTTGAAGTGATAATGGAGATATGAGTGATGTATTTTAGAGTACTGCTATTTGCGATTCTGTTAGAGTGATGCCATTTTATAGTGATTCTGTCTTAAAGTGACGTCATTTTATACTGATGCCATTTTTACTAAGATATTACATTGGAGTACTTCAGTGTTTTAGAGCCGATTTTTCCAATTTATTGATCATGTAATATTATATACATGTCAGGCGTTGTATGACTATCAACCATCAGAGAATGATGTACAACCATCACAAGCGTGGTTGGCTGTCATGGAAACGGCTCACATAAATATGTCAAGGTATCTTGATCAGTTACTTTTTTTTGTATTATACATTACTTTTATAAATATCTGCTCTATTATGTACTTGTTTATGATTTTCCATCTGCCTAATATCCAGTTCCATATGGAAAGTTTACCTCAGAGTTCATGGTACAAGGTTAGACAATTAGTTTAGAGGTAGTATTGAAACCTGATCCACTAAAACCCTTCAGTCATTAATATTTGTATTATAAATTTGCTAGTAACAAATACAGGGAGTCTTTTGATCTGTGTCCAATCTTTCTCTCAATATATACATTAATTATGCCCATCTAGCTGTCATCATAATGGATTAATTCTGACTGTAGAACCTTCTCGTACAGATAGTCTTATGTTACAGGTTAGATGAGAAATTATGTATGGGTCATCTATCGCGATTGTTTACAGCTGGAATGGTCAGTTTACTCTCAGTAAAACCCGAGATCACACAAGCTGCAGCCAAATCATTAAAGGTTTGTTCTGCTTGTTAAAATATAATGCAAATTTTTTTGTACGCCCATGAAAATGGGTCAAATTATGGGATCACCTGTGACAGCATGTGGCATCCAGAAATGTGCATGCTTTCTTACTGAAACAATTTCATTGGATTTTGATCAAACTTAGTCACAATGTAAATGGGCTTAATATCTCACTCAAGTGCTTCAGGCACTCTGGAGTTATGGCCCTTACATTGTTAAGAATTGACCAAATAATCTTTGTGTTTGAAGCAAAGATTGAGTTATGGAATAATTGAAGCATGCTACTTATTTCATGTGACTTGAGTGTTTTCCAGACATTACTCTGTTTGAAATGTTGTCTACCTACAAGGGGGAATAATTATGAAATATCCTATTTATAAATTTTTGTAAAAATTTTTTTTTTCTTAAAATGCTGGTATTTATTGAAAATACTATCCAATCATTATGCTATGTATCAAATACTTTGAAAAATATAATGCAATATAAAAATGTCAATGTTTAATGAAAACATTCTGTGTCATCTTTTGCAGTCTGTGATTACAAAGTGTATTACTCCTATAGCTGACAGTGTAGGACCCATGTTATCACAAGATGGTGGTAGTTCACCTATACATAAGCTTGTTAAGGTGATGGAGACTGGTTTAGGATATCAATTCCACGCTTCATGGGGTCTTGTTCTTCAAATGTTTGCTATACTGTTTGAGGTAATGTATTAAAAGATTTTTTTTCTTTTCTGTTAGTCACTTTATTATGGTCCCTAATCATAGAGAGCTGAGAAGTCTTAGAAAAGGATTTCACCTACCTGCTTATAGGTGCTGGTTTGTTGGTTTGAACCCTAAGTGAGACACATGTGGTTTGTGAGTTTAAACCCTGAGTGTAGCACTTGTGGTTTATGAGTTTAAACCCTGAGCATAGCACTTGTGGTTTGTGAATTTAAACCCTGAGTGTGGCACTTGTGGTTTGTGAATTTAAACCCTGAGTGTGGCACTTGTGGTTTATGAGTTTAAAACCTGAGTTAGGCACTTGTGGTTTATGAGTTTAAACCCTGAGTTAGGCACTTGTGGTTTGTGAGTTTAAACCCTGAGTTAGGCACCTGTGGTTTGTGAGTTTAAACCTTGAGTGTGGCACTTGTGGTTGGTGAATTTAAACCCTGAGGATGGACTAGTGAGTTCGAGCACATGTTTGCTGTGCCAATATTATTGAAGATGCTTTCTAAAGCCTCTGATGCTGAAACGTACATTTAGAGAAGTTGGCAGTTACTTGTGTTGATCAAGGTTAATTTTTATGTCAAAAAGTGTTTCAAATGAAGAACTATTTGGGTATGTAGGTAGAGTTTAAATGAAAAAATGGCAACTTGTGGCAAAATGGCCACAGATATCTAGCCAGTTGTCAAAAATTGTATGTAAATAACAAAATTTAAATGCTTTAATTATTTTGAAGTATAATGCATGTTATTTTTACAATTATCATATGTTCCTTATTTTTTCTTTTCAGAGTCTCGGGAAATATAGTGGAGCTTCATTTAAAAAGGTAAATTTCTGCTTTCTTAGATGTAAATTTAACTGGTTTGTAATTTATAGAAAACCAAATTGTATCTCTTCAATTGTAGATTTTGAAACAATTAATTGTTTAATAATAGGCCAACTGATTAACTTTAGTGTACCTGGTATAAACGCTTGATTCTTTTCTCAAATTTTAGCTTATTTAAAATATAATACTTATTTTTATGATTTTCTCTACAACTACAGGGTTTTCCCTAAGATTTTTCACCCAAGGGAATTGGGGGGGTCCCACACAGAAAATACCGATGGCAAATTCTGAGTCAGAAGGGGTCCCGAGGATGCGGTGCTCACTCTCAATGCAAGTCCCGCGGCTGAATATTACGTCAGGGATGCAAGAAACCCGTGTCAGGGAAATCCCAGACCTATATTGTTGCATGTATTATTTACAGACTTTGGCAACCATAGCAGATTTACGAGACAGTACAAGATTTCCTTACAAAGGAGAATTAGATCATGCTGTTGGCTGTGCTGTTAAAACTATGGGTCCTAGAATTGTCCTTTCTGCCATTCCTCTACAGATTACTGGACAAAGGTAGGACTGCTTTTATTATGATTATACAATATTTAGTGGAGGTCCCAATTGTTGCTGTGTCTATAACTCTATCACATTTGTCGAGATTTGTCCTATCACATCAGGAAGTACAATTGCCTGCCTCTTTATCTGTCAGTAAGCAACAAAGTACGTTCAAAGCCTTCCTCTGCAGGGCCTTTTTTCCTTCTATAATGGAGGCTGATATTCGGTGACTTTCCAATTGCAAAAAGCCTCTTTTCCCAATTTGGAGAAGTGGCGGGTCATTCAATGTTTATTGATGTATCTTGAAAGTCTATTTATTCCCAATTTGGCTGAAAACTATGCTTTAATTTCCCAAAATGAAAAGGCTAAGGCCCCTTCCCATTTTTCAGAAAAAAAGGCCCTGCTCTGTGTCTTATGATTGTCCTTCAACCAATCTTGGTGAGAAGTACCTACATTGATGATACTGTATGTTTATGTATTATTGTGTTCAATATCTTTCAAGTCTAATTATTGTGTTATTGCGTATGAAATATTTTGTCTTAGATATGAAATATTAATACAGTAAAACCTTGATAATGAGACCACCTTTGGGACCTGATTAATCAGTTGTAATAATGAGGTGGTCTCATTATCAATTTGAACTTTGGGGAAGTTATTGAAAAAGCTGAAAAAAATATAGGTTGTTTTAGCAAGGTGGTCGTAATATTGAGGAGGTTGCTATTTGAAGTTATGCTGTATATTTTTTCATTCTGGAAATGTTTATTTGTCACTAATCTAATCAGCTTCATATTGTATGTTTTCAGTGATGATCTAGACTTCCCACGTAGTTGGTTATTACCTGTGATAAGAGACAATGTACAGGAAGCTGAACTTGGCTTCTTCACATCCTATTTCTTACCATTAGCTGCTAAACTCAGACAAAGAGGTAAGTTTTTACTTAGATCCTTACACTATCACTAATTTTAATAATCGTCTAATAATCCAGCAGTTGTACTTTCAGAGTGTATACCACTCGGCTATCATGATATGCAATTACTTTAACATCTAATGTCAGACTAACGTCTCAAAGAAATAATAATGATAAAGACTTTATTTCTAGTGGCAACGCAGTTAGGCATATGCCCACTCTTCCAGATTCATAGATAGAACAATATTTACAATAAAAATTTACAAATAGATAAAATAATAATTTATGAATTACAAAATCTTTAAATGGGTCTAATCCAGCCTGGAATAATACTTTTCATATCAAATTTTGTTCAGATAAGAAATGATGAACTGTTATACTTGAAGTGCTGTAGAAATTTGTACTGAGTGATGCTTATTTTACAGCACTAGAATTATCTGATCAGCAGAACTTGGTGGCATCCAAGTCATACGAGGCATTACAGTTACAGATCTGGTCCCTTTTACCTGGTTTCTGTACCAAACCTATAGACCTTGCTCAGGTAAGTTAAATCATAGTTGTTGTCTGTTCGTAGAATTATCTTAGTTCATATGGCAGATTATTAAATTCTTAAAGCAAAAATCTTCCCCATCCTAGTTCATAAATATGAACATTCTTTATTTGCAGTATCTTTGATTTTGTCTGCTTTGATAATTAAATAGCATAATCGTATAATATAATGAGATACAATGAAATGAGTACCAGTGGAAAATGTTTTAGTCTGATATGGTCCTCTCAAATTTTGGTATCTGGAACTTGTATTGTATTAACAGTGTTCATAAATGCATGGTATCATTTTTTGTCATTTTGCTTGTGAAACCAATAGGTTGTAGTGAAGACTTGATGGACCGTTTTATTGAAAAATGTTGTGTTATATTTAAGTTTGCATTTTTCAGTCATTCAAAGGTATAGCTAAGGTGCTAGGTACGGCAATCAGTGAAAGAGAAGATCTAAGGATGGATGTAATGGCTTCATTACGTAAACTCATCAATCAAAGTGTTACTGACGGTATGTACTCATCTAATATATGGACTATATTGTAATTAATATGTTCATTAATGAGATTATTTGTAGGGGCTTACGTTGTTGAGTGGTTACGGCCTTCGATTAGTAATTATTGTCTCCCCAGTACTGTAAGTTCAAATACCATTTGGGACCAAATTTAATATGTGAGGAAACTGTCCAGCCAGCTTTCAGAATGCTTATGGTTCTACCTTGCTGTACACGTCCACCATTAAAGCCTCATGTCCTGGTTGATGGTGCGATGTTAAACATCAGAAAAAAAAGTTGATGTTGTTTTTTACTACATTTTATCATCTTGTTGAATGCATTTTTAACATTTTATTATATATTATCTCTTATTATCTGGATAACTACTACTGTACAACCTCTCCTGTGCGGCCCTCTCTTGAGCTACAAGCTCCCTTCATCAACAGCATGACTTTTCCCACTGTATGATTTAACTGTTAATTTGACCTCTCTAGGGCAACAACTTCTCAATAACAACATAATTTTGTTTCTTCCATAGAGTGTTGCTTTGGAGAGATTGCACTGTATTTTAGGATAAATTCTTTCATTGTTCTATCTGTACTACTGTATGTTTAGATCTATATTTTATGTGGTCAGTCTGCTTAGCTCAATAGGTCTCTATGGACCTTGGGATCATGAGTTCGAACCATTGGCATTGCCCATGTATTCTCCTTGATGGTTTGGTTGAATATATTATAACTAAGGCAATTCATCATGTACTGCTGAATATAGATATTTGTGTTGTCGGCAATTAACTGTTCACAGAAGTTAGCACAGGCACATAATCCAGAAACACTGGTTTTATTAACTGCCCACTGTTACATAATTATATTAGTGAAATACTGTTTAAAAAAAACAAAGGTAAAATACCGAAATTTACAAAACTTATGTTTTCTTTATGCAGTTGAAAGTAAAACAGAAGTTGGCAGGTTTTCCAAGAATTTTCTACCAATATTATTTAACCTCTACACAAGTGATCCAGTCAAGGACAAAGATTCTTCAAAACTAGCTGTTCTAGAAACTGTTAAATGTTATTTTCAAATCACAGATAAAGCGGTAAACATTTTTCTGTTTAGTTTAATCTCATAAAAAGATTAGTAATAATGAGAGTCTTATGATTTTTAGTTATGTATTTGGACTGGAACAGTCAAGGAAGCCAATATGCCTCTCTGTCTTACCTCATACAGAATGCTTGCTGTTGATTGGTTGAGCCGGGTCACATGCTGACCTAATATTTTCCTGTTTTATGTCAGTAGCTATTCATGTTCAGTCGGTAATCATAATTTCATTATCAAAATAGCTGAGATGGCATAAAAGTTTGGTAAATTGATTTATGAATGGTACTCTGTAAGATAAATTTGTAACACAGTTTTTATCTATCCGTATATCGTTCTCGCCCATATTATTTACAGACCCTGTATCACACCGTATCGGGTCCTTAAAAAGCTGTGTAACTAACAATATTCAATGAATGTAAACTGATAATTATTTGAAACAAAATCTTTGGTTAAGTTAGACAGGAAACAGATGTTTGTTTTTGGCTGTAAATCCTCCCTATTTTCATAAATTTTGAAGTTCTCATTATACATAAGGTAGTGATATAGCTGCACTATAAACCAAGTTCATGTTGTTTTAATCGTATATTCATTGTTTAACTTGTCTTATGATTATATGAGGTCATTGTTTAGTCGACTTGCTGGTCATACCTTATAATTATATGTGTATCTATGGCCTATTTTTATTCATCTTGCAGGCTGTATGTACATATTGTGAAAAATGTCGGGAAAAGTTAAATGAAAAAGATATCACACCCTGGAAAAGGTATTAAATAAAGGAAATTATTTTGTGAATTGTAAATTTTTATACAGTAAAACCTTACTTAATATCAACCGTATCAAAATTATCACCAACACGTTATTACCAATTTTTTTCAGACCCATTTTCAATATTTTCTCTGTATCTAAACTTTCTAATCAGACCACTCTAAAATTAAGATTTTTTTCAGACACTCATGGTAGTCTTAATACTAAGGTTTTACTGTATGTCAAATAAGACAAAGTCTGATATATTGAAGATGTAGTACATCTTATTAGGTCATAAAACATTTGTGAATGAAATTCCTAGCAGTTTCGTATTGGATCAGTTCTCCTGCTATTCAAAAGCTATGGAGTTTCTATCATTTTGTACCTGGTCTTGAATTAATTGTAGTTAATTAGTTCCATTAAGGGGGGTGTTAGATATGTGTAGTAGTATTAATTATTTGATGTATCATTAAGGTTTTGTATTTGTTAGAATAAATTACTTCCAAAATGGATTTTGATTTCATAAATATGTATCTATATTACTCTTTTCTTGCTGTGTCACTCTTTCTTGCTGTTATTTACCAAACATAAAATTGTATATGTACTTCAGATTGTCATTACATGACTTATTGATTGCCACATTACCTTACCTGGACAGAAAGGAATTATTAGCAGTGTTTAATTTAGCTATAGAACATTTACAGGTACGTATATCAGCTGACATTAATTTGGCAAGATGTCAGACATTAATATTTGTACAAGTAAAGTCAATCGACATTAGCTTCAATCATTATTTGTTCATTTATTGTATTAATGTAGCCAGGGAAGATTTTTTTCAAGTCAGTCTTTGACTGTGCTTAACTTCATTTTATTTCTTTCATTTTAACCCCATTGTTTCATATGCTATTACAATTATTTTAGCCCACTTCAGAAATTGTCAATGTACTTTTTTTCAAAATTTGCCTGAGCTTTTAACATACAGTTATTTGGGTATACTTAATGAATTATTTTGGATCATCGTTTTACTGAGTAATTAAAAAAGTAAGATTGCTTTTGTGTAATAGTTTATCTTTCACTCAATTACAGGGTATGGATAAGTCGTTACAGAAGAAATGTTATCGTATACTGGAAGAGATATGTTCTGGAAAATCCGGTGATTGTCGAGAATTCGTGCTGGAGAATCGAGAAACGATACAGAAATCTTTATTGTCTTCTTTATCATCATCAAGTCCTTCATCTAAAGCTGTAAGTATTTGTTTCTTGTATTTATCCATTATCAGGATTTTTTTTACTTTAGAAGCTAAGTCTGCTGGTAACCTAGTCCGTATAATGTCTGGCTGGTGTTCTACAGCTCTTGTGATGTTAGGCTTATGATTCTCTTTTGTAAGTTAGTTGAAGTCTTTGCATTCAGTCCAAAACATCTCACCTTTCGTTTAATCTTCTTATCTGTTTCTTGCTGGTGCAGGTTGATAACCTTAGAAAACAGATATGAATTACCTCCATATATTACTGAAACCATGTCAGTAAATTGTGTAAATAAACTCAATATTCTAATTGCGCACTGTGAATTTCATGGAGTTTGAGACTTAAAATTCTCAGTCTCCATTCATATTTTATAACCTAAGATGCAATTCACTGAAGACGGCTCATATTAAAATACTTAAAGTCTACTGACGTTGTCTTATAATTATCTTATTGGTCAAAGAATTTTTTGTATATTTTTTCAGCCACGGTTAAGATGTCTTGTAAATATATTCCAACTATTAGATACTCGTCAAGAAGATTTCTTACTAGCTGTTGTACCTGAAGTAAGTCTTTCTACTATTCTTATCATTGCTGTATTTCTATCATTGGCTCCCCCTATGTTTAATTTATTTCATTGATTGTTTATACAAACATAAATTACCTCCCCTGTTTTTGTATTGAGTAAAGTCCATCGTCTTACAATTAGCAATCAAAATTGTAAGATAATAGTTTTGTTAGTTTTATTTGTTAAGGATACACTTTTAGTTGCTGCTTTGTCTGTCCGTCTGTATGTTTGTCAATCTGTTTCCATTGTGTAGCATTGATGAGTTTCTGTGAAATATTTAATATAGCTAGGTATCAATGGAAGGAAGTCTGTGGTATGGGAACAATAAATCTGTCTTAAGTCGTTATAAAGTGATTTCCCATTCCATCTTAAACATGTCAAAATATGGATTGTTTTTATGCATTTTATTGTCACTGAGGTTTAACGCCATTTTTCAACAATTTTTCAGTTATATACGGTGACCGGTTCACCTAACCAGTTTTCCTGGACTGTATACTAACCAGTACTAACTTACCCTTCCACAAGGAGCCGGCAACTTCTCCACATATGGAGGAAAATCAACATTTTTGTCAAATTCTCATAGAAGGGTATGATCCACCGCTACCAGGATTTGAACCCAGATCTCCGGGTTACAAGTCCAGCGCACTAACCACTGGACCACGACCGTGGCCTGTCAAAATATGGAATTCATATGAATTTTTTGATAAAGTTTGATTGTTCCATTTGTGGAAAGTAATCATTTCCTACAAGCATTGATTGAAAGTAAAAGTGGTACAATTATGTTTATATTGTTTTGAGGTTTGACGTAATATTTTCAGGCAATATTGTGTACAAAAGAAGTTGCCGAGAGGGCAAGAGCAGCCTCCTATAACTTATTGGTTGAGATGGGTAACACAGCCATACGGTGGTCAGATGGTGATGATAAAGGTGGGGTGTTTTCAGTTACTGTTGGCCTTATAAGTCATGAAACATTCCTCGGAAAATAACTTTCATTATCCTGTACTAGATGCTGTATCTGATGTGCTCAAGTGCATGTGTGATATTTTCATTATACTATACAGGTATTTCACTTGATGTCAAAAGTTGAGTGTCAAAAATGACCCTTGACTGATGATAATTTGAAGAGTCAACAAAATTTCCTTCTGATTTTATTGTAAATTTGATACTTTGGTACAAATTCTCAAGAGCCAAGTTCTTTATTTTACTGATTTCATGAGTCAAAATGCTGTTTTAAGGGTTAAATGAAAGCTCTGCTATACTATGTGCTATTATTGATTGACTGAAGTACATGAAGTTTGATATCTGGGGTATAGAAATGTCTTCATGTAGCTGTAAGCTACTAAAAGTAGAAGGGGGTTTTGAAGTCATTGAAGTATTACGTCCTTTGTGACTGAAAAAGTAGCTGATGGGAATACTCATATAGCTGGTTGATTTTTACTGGTTTCTGGCTCATTTCTACACCCTGTGATTTTTTCATGTTGATTTTGCTTTGGTCGATGTTTGATGTTTCATCTCGATATTTCATGATTCTGATAATCATACAATTGGTAGTACAGTATAACCCCTGAAAACTGGACTCCCTGAAAACTGGAATTCTCTGCAATTGGGACAATTTTTCAAGTCTCATTTTTACTCTTCTATTATCAGGGATTATACCATGCATGTAATATATAAATAGTAAAATGTTTAGGTATTAGAAAATGTGGTCATACTTAATGGGCAGTTGTTCTTATGATTAATCGCAGGTTGTCGTTAAAGTCAGTTTGACTTTTGTTTTAGTGTAATTATACCCCTCTACATTGATGTCACTATGTTTAATATCACTGATTTTGTTTATTTCAGTGTTAGAAGAGTACTTTAAGATGGTGATGGCTGGATTCGCTGGCTCTCCTCTGATGATCAGTGCGACGTTACTAGCTCTGACCAGAATCATGTATGAGTTTAAAGGTGCAGTCTATAAATTGTATACTATTCAGTGATATTCTAATTTAGAGTAGCTTCAGGATTTGACTGTATGGAGGCTGAAGGGGCTTGACCCTTTGCGTCATGGTATCGCATTTCTTGCATCTGAAGCAGACGACTTTTAAAAACATTGTGGCAAAATTGTTTGTAATGAGTAATAGTTTCTTTTGCCACAATGTTTTCGACTCTTGTTAGAGAGAAAAAAAAATTCTTAAATAAATTGATCTTTTGTTTATTGGCTTTGAATTTTGAAGAGTTCAAAATATACTAATGAGGCAAAGGGTTGAGAAGGTTAAATTCTACGAGTCTTCTGTTTTTTAGCCCTTTAAATGTTACTCTACATTGTGTCAAAGAATTCAGCTGTTAATACTTCTACCTATAATATCAAAACTCTATAGTGATGTAATGGTGAAATATAGAATTTTATCTTAACAGTCAGTTTATTAGGATTTCATTTCTTTGCATTCACTGCAGGAATTATTTTTATTATCTCCGTGATATAAATCCCCTGATTTTAGGTCACATTTCTGGCGACATGTTGGAGTCGATTATCGAGAATGTTTGTTTATTACTGAAATCGAAATCTCGGGAAGTAGTACAGAGTGCTCTGGCCTTTACGAAAGTTACAGTATCTACGTTCCCTGTAACTACCCTGGCACAGCATCTTAAAACTATAGTAAGTTAAGACTTTGTTTTTCTTTCTTGGTATCATCACTAGAGGATAGGAGTAATACAGTGCAACCTCTCCAGAGTGGCCCTCTCTTGAGCAACAACCTCCCTTCAACAACAGCATGATTTTTTCCTACTGTACAATTTAACTATTATTTTAACTTCTCTAGAGCGACAACCTCTCAACAACAGCATAATTTGGCTTCTTCCAAAGGATGTTATTTTGGAGAGGTTGCTCTGTATTACAAAACAGATGTTTAATTGTAGAGAGAAAAGTATGCCTGTTGTCCCTGGATTCAAGTCCAGTTGAGAAAACTAGGTTTTTTACACCTATTTCTGTAAAATGAATTTGTTTTAAATTCTAATTTTTGAGAATTTTTTTTTTAATTAATTAAATTACAATAATTACAAATTTTAATTATTTAATATTGTCAAATTATTAAGCTTGAGTATTATGACAACTGTTAAGTTACCTCAAGAAACAAAATTAATCACTTGAAATAAATTCATTCAGTAATTATGTTGTTGTTTGTATCATATCAATTTATTCTGTTTTTTTATGAAAATTCTGTGGACTATTTCTGTCAAATTTGTTTTTAGATTTCATTCAGTCTTAGCGGATATTAGTATTATCAAGCCTTTTGTGCAATTTATCATCTTTGTGTCAATTTTAGGACTTTTGACTCTTAGATGTTTACAATAAAAATGCTATACTTGTATTTACATAAGAATCAGCTATTCTGTGTAGATTTTTAACAATAAAAAGGTCCACTTATATTTACATAAAGATCAGCTATTCTGTGTAGATTTTTAACAATAAAAAGGTCCACTTATATTTACATAAAGATCAGCTATTCTGTGTATGCAATAATTTATTTATGTATATTTCAGATGTCAAGTTTGACGAGCATGAAAGAGGATTGTCATCATCATTTCAGATTTAAGTCGAAGGAGGTCTACACTAAACTGGTCAAGAAATTTGGGTATTTTAATTTAAAAACCTTTAACTTTTTGGCAAAATAGTTTATGTATTGTGATATTGCTTCACGATTTCATCTCTCACGCAACAATATTTGCTTGCAAAAACTATACTAAAAGACTGAAAACACAAAAATATAAAGGTAATTGATAAGTAGCTGTTAATTTGGTTGCTATGTTACCACAATTTTTCGGTTTTATTACAGTTTCCAAGTTGGTAAAAATCAAATTTTATCAAGAATTTAAAAAATGTTTCAGTCAATACTTCAATTTTTTAATAATTTTTATGCTAATGTTTATTAAGATTTAAGCAATTAATTATTACCAATTTGTCAATACAGGTATGAGACAATATATAACATGTCACCTGAAGGAATACGTAAAGTGTTAGCCAACATCAGAAAGACATTAGAACGAGCTAAGAAAAAGAAGAAAGCGCAAAATGATGACAGTGGAAGTGATGATGAAGATGTTGAACATTTTAATGCGCAGCCTGAAAGGTAACATTTTGTTCTTCACTTGTCAGTTTTCCTTGACTAAATTTTGATTATACTCTGGCCGTGACGGTGGTCCAGTGGTTAGTGCGCTGGACTAGTAACCCGGCGGTCCCGGTCGCAGAAGGTCATAACCTTCCATGAAAATTTGGAGAAATGTTGATTTTCCTCCACATGTAGAGAAGTTGCCGGCTCTTCGTGGAAGAGTAAGTTAGTGCTGGTTAGTATATAGTCCAGGAAAACTGGTTAGGTGAACCAGTCGCCGTATATAACTGAAAAATTGTTGAAAAACTGCGTTAAACCTCGGTGACAATAAATCACATGCAAACGAACAACCAAACTAATTATACCCTAACAAAATTTTGATGAGATTTACTGAGGTCATTTTATGGTCTATTGGTTAGTTAGAAAGTGTTGCGAAGAGTGTATGAAAGGAACATATTTCACAATTCGATGAAACTTGATGCACATTATTCTATGATGTGTAAATTCTTTCATAAACATAATTTTTATGTATTTTTTATTGGCAGTCCATAACCATTAGGAGTTTTTGGCTGTTTTGATTCTGAATTTCTTAATTGAATGCCTGAACTGATACATGTATTACAATGGATTATGTTCCTTCAAACTGTCAGAAGTAATAAAGTATAAGGTTTTAGTTCATGCAAAGTTATGTCCCAGGAATTCTTCACCTATTTATTGATGCACAGTCATTTGTTTTGTAGTCTTGTAGTTCACACAAAATTTCAGTCATAGCTTCTTTTGTTTAGATACTATACATGGTTTTGTAGATTCCTTCAATGAAGCTTTGATATGATATTTTGATATAGAAAGAGAGTTCAATAGATAGAATCTGTTTGTGTATTTATTTGAAATGTTGAACTCTGATGTATTGAAGATTAAGGATAAACTCATGGTAAAAGTATGTGTATGGATTATATACATGTTCAACATTAAAGTTACAACTACTGGTCATTAAACAGATAGCAGCCTGTTATTGGTCAATTTAAAATCTGTATTCTGAATTGACCAATCAGAGCTATGATGACTGGTTCCTTGTTTTATTCCAGTATTGATGACCTTCTCAAAGACTCAGACTCAGAACCAGAGGATGACCAGAAGCAGAAATCAAAGGCCAAGAAACAAAAAACAAAGGTTGTTGCCAAGGAAACAGGAAAGGCATGGTTACATGAGGGAGGTGATGATGACATCACAGATTTTATGGATACGTCTGCTGCAAAGAAAGTGATGGGTATAAATAAAACTTTCATAATTAAATGATTTTTCTGTCTTTTGTCTCATTTTGTATACTTTGGTCTACTTTGGTTTCAGTTGTGTTCAATTGATAGTAAAATTGTCACATGTTAGTGTTCATAGCATTAATGATTTTATATTTGTGTCATTTTGTTAGTTAATATTTGATATCTATTGAATCTTGTTTCACATATTGTACTAATTCCAGCCACAAAACCAATTGAAAAGAAAGCCAAGAAACCAGACTCAGGATTTAAGACGGCTTCAGACGGACGTCTGATTATCACAGAATCAAGTGATGATGATGGTTGGTGTTACTTTTCTGTTACTTACTTCAAAACATACGTGTATAAACATCTTCTGTGCCATACTGAGCAATTTCCATTTTTTTAGCTCAACTGTTTCGAAGAAAAAGTCGAGTTATTATGCTCGCTTGGTCGTCACTGTTGTTTTCATTGCTGTCTTGCAAAAACTTTAATGCTGCCCATTACTCAAACAAAAGATATCAACTCTACACTAGGAATATTTGAATTTCATGACAAGGCACAGTTGTAAGACAAGGGACATTATTCTGAAATGTTTTTGAAGTTATGCCCCCTTTTAACCTAGAATTTTGGTCAAAATTATTCCTTACCTTTGTTCAAACTTAAAATCTCAACTGTCGCCCCTGTTCCCAACATGTAAAACAGGTGTGTGTTGGCACTGTTCTGAGCTCTAGTTTTTATGTAAGAAGATTATTTATTGAGTTATTGGTAAACGTTTTACTATCTCAAATATGAACTTGGACGTGAAATGTTATTATCTCACCACTTTTAAACTGTGCATTGAACAATTTGCCATTCTTTTCTTCTTATCAACCCAGTAGATGTAAAGTACTTCTTTTCTGCCCTTGGATGACTGACTTTGTATAATTAAACGTTTCAGGTGGTGACTCCGAGGATGAAGATATCGATGATTTGTTGGAGGCTTTGGAAAAAGGCAGAGACACTGGAAAAGTATGTAATTTGTGTAGTTGATTGTGTTGCCTAGCAGCGGCTTTTGTACATAATTATATCCATTTAACTGAGATCAATTTTCAGTATTGTATTTCTGTCTTCTAATATAATGAAATCATCATCACTTGAGGATTTGGTGAGACTGATAGCAAGTTCAAGGTCAGATGGAATGTTAAAGATAGTTGTTGTTTTTTTTTCTTTGGACTATGAGTGATTGAACTGTCAGCAGCAGTTGTGTTAAATTAATAAATTGTCATGATTCTTTAAACACATTTAAAAATGAAACAGCAGTGAAGTTAAGGTTCAGTAGTAGTGAAATATTAACTTCATGTATAATGATTTAGTCAAATTATTGTCGAATTCTTTGGATATATGTTTCCATGGAAACTGCTAAGCCCTGTTCATCCGTAACATGAACTATACAATAATGGTCTGTGTTACAGATTAAACAGGCAAAGAAGAGAAAATTAGAAGACTTGGGTGGTTCAGATGATGAGGATACAAGTCCACCTAAGTATAGAGGTAAGTTTATTGCTGTTTGTACCTGTATTATCACTTCATAGTGAGAAATTCTGTAAAGAACTGAAATGTTTTTGTTTTATGGTGTATTTTGATGATTATATTACTAAATGTCGTCTTGTTCGACTTAAACTGTCTAATTGTTTTACGTTCACGACACTGTGTAAACGTAACAGTTAAAATTTTATATACATGTATTATAACTTTCTGTCTTGCCCGTAATATACTGACTTCTTAGATAAGAGTAATTTGTCATTGCTGCGACCATGGTCCAGTGTGCTGGACTTGTAACCCGGCAATCCGGGTTCAAATCACATTCATGACAGATCATACCCTTCTATGAAAATTTGACAAAAATGTCAATTTTCCTCCATATATGGAGAAGTTGCCAGATCCTTGAGGAAGGGTAAGTTAATACTGGATAGTATATAGTCGAGGAAAACTGGTTAAGTTTACAGGCCGCTGTATATAACAAAAATTGTTGAAAAACGGCATTAAACCCAGTGAAAAAAAATCATCATTAATGTTTGCTTGTCCAAGGTATTGTATCTCAGGTTACATGTACATGTTTCAGCTGGAGGTACTGGTATTCACAGACCGCTAAACAAACCTGAGAAACCAGATCGTAAACCTGCGGAATACGGAGCTGAATATAAATCTAAGGTAAACTTTGAAGTGGTGGTACAAACTGTCCAAACCTTTACGTTTGAAGCAGACATGAGTTGTACAATTTGTCACATAAAATCTTCAATTGAATGACTTTCTATGAAATTATTACCATTTTCCTATTTTGAATGAATATTTTTTGTATTATTTTGACATAGGACAACAAACAGTACCCTGACGTAGGAAGATAGCATAAAATATTTAATAAGAACAATTGTATCTTGTCTAAATACTCTAAAATACCAGGCTCGGAGATTATAAAACATAAGATTGGCCTCTAAACTCAAATCTTGTATGTTTCTAATTTATTATGATCAGATAATAATGATATTATTAATACATGATTCTGTTGCCATAACTCCCCTGAATATGTATTTAAGCATTAATCAACTCTATATCGCTAACCATAATGCTTGTAGAATGAATTTGAGATTTGAGCTCGGAGACTGTTCTCAAGCTTTATAACCTCAGGGCAGAACTCTGCTGGTTCATCAGTATTTGAACTTGTAACCCTGTTTTAGATCTTATCACATTGCTTTCACTAAAATCCATGTTTTACATGTATGTATCTACAGAAGGGAGGTGGAGATGTGAAAAGAAAGGGAAAACCTGACCCGTATGCCTATGTACCATTAGATTTCAAGAATTTGAACAAAAGGTATACCATGTTTACTGTCTGCTTGTGTTAATGACATAAAAACAATGACTTTATATCAGAATTATTTATGAAGACTATTAAGACTACTGCCTGTTTAAATTAAAGTAACGTGATGGTAACTATAGTAATGTATGGATTCTTTCTATTTGTGACCAAATATTTGTTGAAAAGAATGACTGAAAATTTGAATATTAAATCCCTTATATATCAGTATATTAAAATAAATGACATCATCTTAATTGATTGTTTAGATTTGAAAACTGATACTTTAATGCTAAGTTCTTAAAGGTATGTAATCTGGTAGTCTCCAAAACCAGATTACATATATCAATGATGTAGTACCTACACAATTTTTGTATGTATTAGTAATCATAGATATTCATTATTTGGTACATACCCATGGGTAAAAGTTAAAAATTTTCAACCATACATACCATAAATAATCATGTTGCTTTTATATTTGAGGGTAGTTGAAACGAGTCTTTTTGGCCTCATACTTATGGATTAATTGGTACATACCCATAAGTTAGCATATTGATCTTGAATTTTTTGCTGTGTAAACATTACAGGATTTACACTAGACATCAAAACTTGAGGGTAAAAAAGGACCCTTGGCAAATGAAATTCTGAAGAGTAAACAAAATTTCCTTCTAATTTTATTGTAAATTTGACGCTTAGGTACCAATTCTCAAGAGTCAGAAGATCTATTTTACTGATTTCAAGAGTCAAAATGCTGTTCTAAGGGTCAAATGATTGCCCTGCATTAAATACGCTTTGACCGATTTTGTTGATGAAAATATTCTGACATGAGGAGGGAGTATAATTGTAAATTATTTCATGTACTTTGTAGAAAACAAGCAAAGAATAAGGGACAGTTCAAGA
The DNA here is from genome assembly GCA_008271625.1 of Lutraria rhynchaena. Lineage (NCBI taxonomy): Eukaryota > Metazoa > Mollusca > Bivalvia > Venerida > Mactridae > Lutraria > Lutraria rhynchaena. Next base: position 1,032,570 of record VIBL01000019.1, on the reverse strand, counting down.
ATTTGGTGAAAGGAGCCAGGAAGGGAGCTGCTAAAGGAAAGAAGGGGAAATCCAAGAAATAAACGTCATCGTCATTTTGTTTAAAAATATGAAATGTGATGGGGGTTTTGACAAAAAAATATTTTATTTTTTTTACTTGTAATTTGAAGATTTTTTATTCAGGTTTGAGAAAAATTGTTTTCTCAATGAAATGTTTTTAAAATTATGGAGTGAATATGATGTCGTCACTTTTTGTCATCTAAAAAGGTCAATTAAGTTGCATGTCTTAAACATTTTTATTTTTACAAATGTTTACCCTACAAACTAGGAATATATATATAACTGCTTTCAAATTCTATGTTCATGATAAATTGACAGTGGGAACATAGTTTTGCAGTAATTTGCTAGTGATTTGAATTGCAAATTCAATTCGTTTTTCTAGTTGAATCTTACATGAATTAAATTAAGGAAAGTATCATATTTTGTGTTCTATGTTATATTATTTGAGGCACTTTCAATGACTTATTACTGTCAAGAAAATGATCTATGTATATATAACTTAGCCATTAATGGGTGGCTACCTGACAGTGTTGAAGTTCACCAATACACAAACATCAGACACTGCTTGATTAAATTTATTATTTTGAGTACAGAACTTTAGATGATGACAAAGAAATTCAGATGACAAGAGTCAGTCGGATTGAATTATAGTATGGGGACAGATGGTAGTGAACTTTAATAACATACATATCATACGAAAAAATAAAAATTTAGATCAGATAGAGATTAACACAGAATTATCTTAAAATTAGAAACTGCATATTTATATTAAGTAGCATATTTATATTAAATCCAACAAAGTCACAAATTCAGTGTCATCAGAATTAAATGTTAACGAGCAAATCTTGTGTATATGGTAAAATAAAGGATTCAAGTTTAATGGTAACAAACAAATACAATATCACTGCACTATAAAAATGTGAACTTACTTTTACTTCTCAAACATAAAAAGTCATCCGCGTAAAAAATATGCATTTCACTTCATATAAAATCATATAAGTATAGAGAAATAATTCATTTGATGGACAAATAATTATATAAGTATCACATTTTACTTTGAAATCTATTTATAATTATACAGCCAAACAAAATTCATGCACATTCCATTTCAATCTAAATTTATTTCCAAACAGAGGATAATATGTTCCATTTGGCTTTTATCTTACAGGGTGCCAGCCACCTATCAAAAAAGGCATAAATTAATTTATGCTCACGAAAATCATCCTTATCTTACAATTCAAGAAAAGAATGTATTATGAGCAGGAATGATTTATTGAATGTCTTACAGGTTATCGTAAGAGAATTCATGAAGTATATTAATGCCTAATATTATTGCTTTCCTAAAACGTTAACAATAATTTATCCTTCTGATATTAAGTAAACAAACGCCTTCACCTTAATAATAAAAGTATTGTAAAATTATACAAAAAGACAAGATTGAATTGGACAAGAATTCTCAACACTTATCAATCAATGTCCACACACATTCATACAACATTCTCCTTTCATACAAACATAAGAATGACAAAATTTCCTCACTATGAATGTGAGACAAATTGTTTCTCAGACAAGAATATTTTATTTTCTGTCAGATGATCTTGATGCTATTCTGGCAGGTTTGCTGTAATAAAAAATAACACTAATTGTTGACCCATTGTTCACACAGAATAAATATAAATCCTTTACAACCTTGAACCAATAAATAAACATAAATCACCAGAAGGCCACCACTCTTGACAGTTAAGCCTCATGCCTTTTATTACCTGATTTATTTTAGCTTGATAATATATCACTACTAATTAGATAGAAAAGAGATGGTTTTCAGTCCCAATGGTATGTTTGCTTTAAGAAACCAACAAAAATAACGAACAATTTAAAAGTGTATTGTCAAAACATAGATTCCAGTAAAAAAATCTCACTTTTTCAATTGTCCAGGTTGGGTTCTACCAACACGAGTGGCAACAGCTGAGCGTGTCACCTTAGGATCAACAGGCTTTGATGACTTGGCAAAGCTACAGAATTGAGATATAATCAAATTAAATAAGATCTAACTGCTAAATATGAACATGAAAATTCTTCTGCACTACTTGAATTGGTTCTTCATCATATCTTTTGAGAATATATCCCCAACAGGGCATATCTTGGCATCAATAAAATATTGCAGAAGTTAACAACTTAAGAAGAGGATTGCTTTATCAATTATATCAGAATAAACTAACTGTTTTCATTTAGGGGTATAATTTGATAAAAGTATTTTACCAATAGTTAGAATTAATCAGTACATTAAAGAAATCTATGCTGAATTACCTGGCAGATGTTGACTGTGTCCTAGAGGCAACAGTTTTCTTAGCTATGCCTGTGGATTTGCTTTTTGCTGAAGTAAAGGTAAGTGTTATCACATAAGTAATATTCTAAAACTATTAATTGACGCCATAAAAGGTTTAACTCATTCACAACATTTTCTAGTATATACAAATTAAATTTGAAAAGGAAAGGCAATGAATTCACTGGACAAACACAATGACAAGCAACTAGACAAACACAATGATAAGCAATTAAGTATTGATCTGAGATGATCAGGTAAGACAGGAACTATCTTTCACATGTAACACAACAATGTATGTCTGAATATAGTATTCACATGAAATACGTAAATATGTTTGCATTCATTGATGGAGGAAAGACTAGCTTAAGCAATTATAAGTAGTTCTTGTTCATACAACCAAATGAGGTAATTTATTTGGAGCAAGCATCTGATATTTACCTGGAGATGCGGTAGATTTCTGCGAAGAAATAAGAGAAATTGTTTCCTGGGAGCTATCGGACAATCCTGGAAGTATACATAAAATTGTTCACTATAATATACTTACAGTAAAAAATGATTTAACCAAAGTGAATGCAAATCTAGTAGTCATGAACTGCCACAGAGTGAGGTTAAAATAAATACAAGTCATATAGTCCAGATGTGTCTCAAATTTTTTAATTCGTAAAAATGCATTCTAAGGCAGGTATTTAACTTTTTCCAGTATTAGGAATAGAGATTCTGGTATCCAGACTTAAGACTCATTCATGCACAGACTTCACCGAAACTAAGTATAGATACTAATTCTGAGCATACAGCTGACAAGTTCTTACCTTTTGTATTCTTACGAGACGTTCCTCTCTGAGATGCTGGTGAACCAACAGTAGGTGATTCTACAGAAGACTGAGACAAGGAGGATCTTGTAGCTCGTCCGGTAACAGTAGGTGACATAGTTGTTGATGCTAAAACAAGAATGTTTTGAATCAAATGGAGTGAAATAACACAGAAAAAAAATGGGTGCTAGAGTACACTATAAAAAATTGCAAAATGACTGTGTGCTTAATTACAATATAAAAGACTTTCACTCAAAATTGTTCTGTTATCAACTTATTCAGCCCCAAAGCAAATTTACAAAAGTCACAATAACTGTTTATCCAACCACCCCCAAGTATGCTAAATGAAAAACAATTCAGAACAGATATGACTGTAACTAGTGTGGAGTTCAGTCACATACAATTTATGGTCATGGGAACAACACTAAATTACATTAATGATCCTGCTAAACTAATGTATCACCTGCTACAGTCTTTATCAAGGTTTTTATCTGAATGTAAAGGTGAACATAAACAACCATACCGGTATTACTACGTCTTGAGGGTTTAGCTCGACGTCTGAGTGATACTTCATCCTCATCATCGTCAGAAACTTTCTTAAGTTCTTTTGACAAATTTTTCACTGGACTTGGTTGGGTTGGTACTGAAATTTTAACTTTGTAAAGTCTTACACCTTCTGATGTTTCAAGAATCAACTAAACCATATCCATAGTGTAAATGCATAGGTTCCCAAGTACCAACAACCAAAACATTATACTTGGTTGTACAGTATTTGTAGTCTGTTCAACAACAACTAAATACAATATGTTTCATCAGAAAGGCATGGATCACCAAATTGAAATCTACTAATGTTTGATTTACTACCAAACAGTACAATTAATGTAAACACATGAAAAAAACTCAGCCAAGAGGTGTGAGTCAATTATAAAATATACATGTACAATAAATTTTTCTAGAAATAACAAAGATTTCATACCAGGTTTAGATCTAGTAGATTTTGACGAACTAGCGGAACCCGAAGTGGAACCAGTTGAACTAACAACTCTACCTCGTGCCGATCTTGATGCCTTAGAGGCAGGTTTCTCTGGTGAAGAATCTGAAGCTGATGTGGATGATGATGTTGCTGTTCTTTTTGTAGGTTTTCTACCAACAATCGGAGTGGTGTTACTTGGAGTGCCTCTCAAACGAGATGAACGTAAACCACTTGAGTCAACATCAGGAGTTCTACCTCCAGTCCTTGAAGCCGTTTGACCCGGTTTCAGTAAATCAGTTTTCTTAGTCTGTATCTTGTTCGAAACTTCTTCTGGTGTGTCAGGTATGGAAATGTCGGTAGCTTGACTTCTGGGTGATCTGACACTTGGAGAGCTTCCCACATATCTAGTTGAACTCCTTCTCACCACAGCCTCAGGGGTGTCAGCTACAATTTGGTCAATGACTCTACTTCCAGTTCTTGGAGAACTTCTAGCAGGGGCCTTACTGGCACCCACAATGTCACTTGTTTTAGATTTTGAAGGAACAGCCTTGGTACCTTTGGTCATACCTTGTAAAGGCGATGTAACACTTCTAGAAGAAATCCTTTGTCCAGATTTTTCAGTGACTTTGACAGGAGCTGTTCTAATATCCTTTCTCACAGGATCCTTCTTTCCTTGGGAGGACTGTACTTTCTTGCTAGCATCATTTATTCTACATAAAGCTACAACTGGAGTTTTCATCCCTCCTTTCTTTAAATCGTTCAACTTCTTCTCCGGTAATTGACTGCCATTTTTAGTATTAGTTGACCTAGCACTTCTTACTGTTGAACCAATTGATTTCCCTGGAACAGATTTAGTGTTGTTAGCCTTAGCAGATTTAGCTGGTGATTTGGGAGATTTTTTCTTCTCATCGGAGGAAGTGTTGAACGACTTCTTTTTCTCTGGAGCTTTGATAGGTGAAGGAGACATACTTTTTCGTTTCATAGGAGAAGCTGAGCCCTTCCTGTCTGTAGATTTAACAGGAGATATTGATGAGCTTTTTTCCCTGAGTGGAGATTTTGAAAGTTTCTTTTCTGGTGATTTTGATCCTTTTCGAGTGTTAGATGCAGATCTTGATGGTGATTTAGAAATTCTTTTTCTATCTCTAGATGGAGATTTTGAAGCCTTGCGCTTATCCTGACTTTTTCTGGCTGGAGATTCTGAGGGTACCCTTTTAACAGGAGACCTTGCTGGAGATTTTGAAGCCTTACGTTTTTCTTGATTCTTAACAGGTGATTTCTTGTCCCCTTTTCTCGGAGAGGATATCTTCTTATCAGCAGGCCTTCCTCGTCTTTCTGCAGATTTCGACTCTTTAATGCCATCACCATCATCAGCTTCAGATGTCTTTTCTGACAGTTCTTGACTGGTTTCTTTCTCTTCATTCTCAGCCTGGCTAGACTGGGTGTCACTTTCTTCAGGGTCAATACTTGTAGATTCCTTTTGTTGATCTGCAGGTGTTGCATTCACTAAACAGAATATTACATCAAACAGAATTAAGAGAGATTATCATACACTTACACCTTATGTTAATTGGTTCATTACTTTAAGAAATATGTGAGAATATTAATGCAGATTACTACAAGTCTGATTATGAGTGTTAATACTGTAACCACAGATGACTAATGTATTAATATACCCTCAAATGAACATAAACATTCTATTTCACAACCCATATAGAGTCTTACATTAGTTAAAACATGTTGAAAGTAAAATTTCTTGCCTTACTGCATATCTGCACATCATGCCATATCTCCGTAAACTTAAGACAAAGTATATGCCAAAGTTTGATAGAAATTGCATCCATAATATCACAACCCAACAGACAGATGGGACTCTAGCTCAGTTTAATTCAATAGGCAGGGAGGGATATAAATGTTTAGAAGCTGAAAACAGCAAAATAGCAGGCTCACCTTTCATTACATTCTCTTCTAAGTCTTCCCCAGCTACCTCAGTTACTGTAGTATTTTTACGTCCACGTCTTGAAGGTGTATCAACAGATAAACGACTCATCAGACAGGAAGCGTCCACTTCTACCATTGGATCGCCAGCTATATCAAGCTCTGTCTCAGAGTCCATTGCTAGAGTCATATTCTGACTGTACAAACCACGAATACCTGAAAACAAAGATGCCAGGAATTCTACTACGGAAAAAGATGTCTATTTATCACACCTGACATTAAAAAATTTTTGTTTGTGAATTTTACATTTGTTAAAAAAAAATTGTCCATAACAAAAGCAGTATTTTCAGAAAATATGTCAATTTAAGAATAAGCTGTTTAAAATTTCTCACACATTTCTGATAAAAGTACATTAAATAGAATTATGCACTATCTGACAGGCATTATTAAGATGTATATAACTCACGTTTACGTTTAGGTGTCTGTAGAGATGAATCTTGCAAGGTCTCATCCTCAGCAGTTTCTACAACACAGAAACAATATATATGCTATATACTGCAACATATATGAAGTTTGAAATCAGACCAAATATCATCCTAGACGGTCAACAATTTTTTTGCATAATGCAATTTTTTCAGTATAACATTTCTTGAAAAGCCAGGAAAATAATATTAATGGTTTATCAAAATTATTCATATTATCACAAATCTGTCCTGGTGATAATTTTGTATCTAAATGTCTTATATTTAGTTCAATAACTTTTCTCTTATACACTATGCTTCACAAATTTGTTTTTCTTTCTAAAAAAGTCCTGTAAAATCCTACCATTTTCCACAATCAAGTTTTCTATATCGTCATTTTCGGATATAAATTTTTCGGACAATTTATTGATTCTCTCTTGGAACTTCTGCAAATTCTTCAAACTTGCCTTATCCTTAACCAACTGTAAAAAAATACAGGAAAATGACCACATCAATTACGCATAAGCAATATTAGATCATATGTTTTTACACTACATTTGAAATAAACATAGCATACTTCCATATGGTTTCAATGTTATTAAGAATATTCCTCTATGCAAAACAAGTTATCTGTTACAATTATGTTGTAGATAAAAATGGTCCATATCTGCATATAAGTTCATTACAAATAACTGTTTCGAAAAGGAATTTCAGTTATTTGTTATTCCTTAATACAACACTGTACATACCACAGATTTTTTGTATCAATTTGTAAGATAGTTTAGTGCAATTTATTACCTGACGGGTATCAAAGCCTCCAAGGTCAATACTGATTTTTCATTTTTCTACATAATGGGGGGGGGCATCAATTAGGGAACATTTCATAATGCCTATCATCCATGGTAACCATTCATTGGAATATAGAATAATAAAATGTCAGTCATCTATATGACCATGATACTGAATCATAATGAATTTATCATGACAAATTAAAACTTCTTGCAAAAAATGTACAAACCTTCACCATCTTGTAGGCAAGAACTCGTAGATCTTTCAATACAACTTCATTGTCTGGACTAACTTCCATTTGATTAAGAATACGAACCCAAAGTTTCAGGTGCGATGATTCAGGCTTGGATAGAATCTCATTACAAACAGTCTCTGATAGATTGTCATGTCCTGGATTATCCTAAAATGATTCAAGATTATATGATTTCAATGACAAATACAAAAGTATGACATAGGTATTACAATGAATAATCATTGAATGATTATTGACCTACAAAGACTCAAATTGCAGATGTCTAGAAAACAAATACTACAGCATTCTTCATTTTAAATCATTTGACCCTTAAAACAGCATTCTGATCCTCAAAATAAGTAAAATAAAGCTTTTGACTCTTCAGAATTTGCATCGAAGGGTCAAATTTACTTTAAAATTAGAAGGAAATTGTGTTGACTGTTCAAATTATTACCAGTCAAAGGTCATTTTTGACCCTCAACTTTTGATGTCTAGGGAAAACCCTAAAAAACAAAAAATCAATCACTTATTGAAAGAAAAAGCAAGAATGCATTTAACTAAATGTCCTAATACCTAGACAGGTCAAAGGTCAAGGTCAAAATTTTCAGGTGGACACCTCAGTGAATATTTAAATATTTATGTTTCAAGTTTGACATAAAAATATGAATGAGTAATGCTATAGACAATAGTTCATTGTTCATTGATCTTCATTCAACTATTAGTTGAATGGAGAATGACAATAAAAAATTTATAACAAATGTAATGCCTCCCTTTAATGAATAGGAAACAAAATCAAACTTGTTCAATGAAAACCAACAAAAGTGCAAATACTTCAGTAATTTCCAGTAAGATAATAATTCTATGAGCTCACAAGAATAAACATAACTTCAGAACAAAAACAAATAAACATAAAAAGCAAACAAGAAACAAGTTACCTCCAGGCTGCTATCCTCAAGTAATGTCTAAGAATTAAACACATAGTAATAAAAAACTATATCTTACACAGTCAAACCTTAGTTTACAGCTACCAGTGGAAAAAGGGTAACAATGTGAACAAATCCCACCCTTTAGAACATATGTATTGATATTACAGACTTGATAAAACCTCCAAATAAAGAGTAATAGCTATAATTCTTTCTTCCTTCTCTGGACGACCTTTATTCATATGTAATTCGTTAACCTTTGTCACTTCCCTAAATTTAAATAACTGTACTTCAGTAAACATGAATAATATTTCAGGTAAGTAATTTTGGGATATTACAATTTGGTTTCTAGATTCATTGGATGAATGAGGTAATTTTAAGCCTTACATACCATTGTGGCATCATTTTCAGTACGATGAGCAGTCAGCAGTTTAGTATTAGTCAGCTGTACAAGAAGTTCAGCAACATTGTTAACATCTACTTCAGCTAGAGGACTTGAAGCTGGTGCATTTAGTAATGTACGTAGAGTTGGTAAAAAGGCCTCTTCAACGACTTCTTGATTTGATCTGAAATATATTTGGATGATGAAATACAAGTAACATTTTATTTGATACGGGTTGTAGGTTTTTACAATAAATAATAAAGGAAACAAACACTATTCTGTCCTGATAATAAACTATTTTCATTGACTTCTGTCTAAAGCTAATATTTGAAACATTTCACTCAAAAGCAAGATAATAAATCCATTTAGCATTTTAATAAACACTTCATATTACAATTAAACACCTATCTGTAATCATTTAAATGAACAAATTGTGTTTATACCTAAACCCAATCCAAATACAAATTAAGAAAAAATCAGCAATCAATTAATGTTCTTATTATTCACAATCAGACAAAAATAGTAAAATTCAGACGTTTTTTCCCCCTTTTAAAGACAACAGCAAAAAAATGAAAATCTTTCACCAGTCTGTGATGGTAACATACCTAGATGCCAGAGCATACAGTGGGAAGAATGTACCGAGACAATCTCTCAGATGAGTATCATCTTCAGACAGTGGATTATACCAGAGAAGAATTAGGTGAGACAGTATCTTAGAAGACACAACACGGCCAGTCAGAAGCAATTTACACAAACCTTCAGCAGCACATGTTCTAAGTTCTGAACTCTGAAAAATTAACAAGAATTCATGTTAATTCACCATATTTATATATCTAAATATGACGAATGTAATATATTGACATTTCTCTTCCAACGAAATTGACTATGAATTTTAAGCATAATATGTATGCTGTCTTAAATCGAAAAAACAGATTCTCAAAGCAATTTAAGAACTAAAGGCACTCCTTTGTTCATATAAAACAGTTTGAATTATACTAGAATACACATTATACACACCTCTCCATCAAGGAATGAGCAGATAATTGCTACAAGCTTGCTGGCAACTCCACCACGTGAGTCACTATCTTTACTGTTTGTATCAGTTGTAGTCGAATCAAGAGTCTCACCATCCTGTTGGTCGTCAGAAGAATCAGTGGATGAATTTTCACTTGCATCAATGATGTCCAGTCCATATATCAAAAGCAAGTCAAACAAAACTCTTAAGGCAGTGACACGAACTTCTTCAACATCGATTTGGGAGGCCTGATAAAAAAATTAGCATAAAACATTTATCTTCACAGACTAGATGATCATGAGATGACTACATCTTTAGAGAGAAATCCCAAATACAGAAACATTATTTAATTTGCTAATGTCATTTAAATGACTGCTGCTATAGTTTGTGCTGAAAATACAATTTTACCTGCATAAATAAAGGTATGTATGTAACCAGCAAATCCTTACTGCTGTAGCAACATAACCCTAAAGTCTGCATGGCCATATTCCTCACATCAGCATCTTCATTTTGTATACCAGGAACAATCTGCAATTATTGTAATAAATTTTACACATACAAACTTCTACCGGAGAACTTTCAAGAAAACCTATAAAAGTTGATTCAAATCTAAAATGACTTATTCATGCAATACAAGCTTCATAGAGAATTAAATATCTGCTTTGACAGGGTAACATTCAAATACCCAAAACAACAATAACTAACAATTTCACTAGGTCCATACTGCATTATATAACCGCAGAACATTAGTATATAAATCAGTTACCATTAGTTTCACTGAAGCTTATCTTTAATGACTGCAAGGTAGCATCTTGATAGAACTGAATAAAGTGATTAACCATGTCCGATAAAAAATAAACCCTTACCTGAGATTCAATCATCATCTGTAATGTAGGACTGACCGTGTTCACTTTCAGTGTCTGTAACATCTCTGAGATTATAGTCTGGCATTTCAATAATGTCAAAGGGTCATTCTGAAAAGTTCAAGATTAGGATAGAGAATCCAGTATTTTATGCACTTAAGTAAAGTACTGATTTCACAGCATAATAGATGTCAACACAATCAATAAGCTACAGAAAAAAAAACAGAACATATAACTACCATTATTAAAGCATTCATTTATGCTCACTTCGCAGTCATATTTAAATCAAATCTTTCAGTTGATTTTAATTAGACAAAATAATTACTTTGTACTTACTAACAATAGAATGTGGTCTAATGCACAGAGTTATTCGTAAGGATTTTGTTTTACCAAAAAAAAACAAACTTAAGTTCAAACCACTTCTGAACCCATTCAAAAAGCTATATTATATCTCACCCAACATCACATATGGAACACTTGTGTCAAGTGACCTGGGGTTCCAAAACTAACCTTTTCTGTTCGAACTTCTTCTCTTACAGGCTCACTAGTTGCGAGAAGTTGATTTTTCTCAGCATCCAGTTGAGCAATAGTTGTTTTAATCTCTCCAGCTCTCTCAAAATTCTGTTCTTTTACAGCAGCTTCGAGATCTTCACGGAACTGATTCAACTGAACTCTAATACTAGCAATCTATAACCAAAGTGACATTTGTTTACATCTGGTCATTCAAAAGTAATTAACATTCTGTATACACTTAAAATAGCAAAGACAATTTTTGTGAACTGAAATCAACTTCTTACGTGAGCTCCATGCATGTTAATACATCACACTTATAACTCATATATAAAAAGTACAGCACAAAAGTATTATTATGATAACATAAAAAGGACAAACAGAAGAAAATTTTACCTTCAAATTAATCTGCCTTTTTTGCTCCGCCTCAACATCTTTTTCAATCACTGTGATTGGTTCACGTATTTCTGATACTGTCTCAGCAAAGTATGGGACCAAGTTATCCCCAGTACCCCTGACAGCACAGATACGAGCAATAACCGATTTTACCAGTCTGTGGCTTACATAGTCAGCCATCAGCATGTTATGGAGAAGTGTTTCCAAAGCTTTCCTTAAAAGTAAAGGGAATCACTGCTACGTTCGGCTTATACAATATATAACATGAGGATTAGGTATGCATTACTAAAAGCTAAATTCATTAAAATAATTGAATAAGTATTTGCAGATAAAGTTCAGAACTAAAGACTGTTTTTTTTACATAACAAGTGAAATTAGAATGTTTGACTTTTATTAACAGTAATTCAAGCAAGTTGCTTCAGAAAAATCTTCCTTACACATACCAAAAGGGTTCAAATTACAGCAGATTTTATGTTACATAAGAAGGTATGGATATTCCAAAGGCAACCTGACAAATATATGGACAATAGAAGGGGCCATTCATAGGTGTCTTCCCCCTGAGGAAATCTTTAAAAATCATGCAGTTTTCCCTAAAATTCAGTTTACATCAAGTTTTTTCTTTCCCTTTTTGCAAAAATACTGTCATTTTCCCACGAATTTAAGAAAAAGGCCCCTTACACTACCTGTGAAAAAAAGCCTCGAGGCCGCAACAAGAAGTCTGTCTACAGGGATTTTTCAAATTAATTTTGAAAAGGTACATGTTACAATGTACTGACAGAATTCAGAAAATCATGCCATTTGGAGATGAAATGGGGAATTTTTTGCACTAATATAGTTTTGAATGTTCCAAATTGAGAAAAATGGTCACTATTTGGATTGGGAATGAATCCATTCACTGGTACCTATTATACAAGTTTAAAAAACTTGGTCTATTGATCTATCTAGTGGTTTGAGTTGCAGTTACTTATGGCAAGCTTGTATATCTTGTAGACAGAGGATAAAAATGTTATACAACCATTAATACTAACTTGCTAGCAGAGTCAGCTGTATCCATATAACTTGTAATCAACAACAATTGCTCAATGACAAACTCTCGTCCCAGTTGTATCTCAGGATCATCTATGGTCTTCAATGAATCAATGTATCTGAAAAACAACAACACAAATAACAAGTCAGAATATACTGATCTGTAACATAACCCACCTCAAGTTATTTATGTCAAAGGCAGGAGTGACATCATCCATAATAAAGTTTCATTTGAACTTGTCAAAGAAATCTTTCATGTGATAAATCAACAGAATCAAGCAGTATCTAGAATAGCAGCATGGTACATAAATATTTTACCATAAAAATATTAATTTCATGGTATCTTTATCATTTTCAATAAAATCTGAGCAGACAATTATACTGTAATATCACTTTCTTTGGCAGTTTTTTTTTGGCAATTTTGAGAAAGGGTCCAGGTCCGGTCCAATTGGGAAAAAAAGCATGGTGGGATGCCAAAATTGGAAATTTTTAGGTGAAGTCTGTGGTTGGTACATTTGTATTCTGGCTAGTGAACTTACTCAGCATTGTGTATATGGGCAACTGGTAAATTGTTTAGTTTCAACAGCCGACTATGTGTCTTAAGACACATAAAAAACATTTTGTTTGAGAGACCATCATTTTGTCAAAATATACATATCAGCAATTAAGAGAAAGCCTCCACAATTTGAACTACCTGACTTCCACCTGGATTTTAGCCATGAGCAAAGAAAGGCATTTTTAAGTGCTAGTCACCCAAGTCTTGAGCTTAGTGTGCTTGTATTTTTTGGATATTTTACCTTTGCATGTATGCACAGAAGTCTACAACAGTTGGCATGACTTTCTCCATATACTCATCACCTTCAGTCCCCATAGCATGTATGTACTTACACACAACTTGCCAATAAAGGGCACTCTCACTAGTCAACAATTCTTCCGGAACTAACAAACTGAAATAATAGTATAAATATGTAAGTTACATAAAATATGCAACAGTAGTCATTGAAATGGTCATTCTAGCTCTTAAATCACCCAAACATGACAAAAGTGACAATAACTAATGATTCAAATGTGACAACAATTAAAAATCTGTAAGTAAATAGGATTTTTGACAAACAAGGCTGAGTGTAATTCATTAGATGAAGACATTTAGCATTTTTTAATTTATACAATAGACATTCTAGCAAATTAGAATGGAGGGGAAATTTACAGAATAAGTGAACTATACAATTCTTTGTCAAGTTTTACACTACCACTGACATGCAAGAGAAGATATCAGTTTTGATAAAGAAAATCGACTACTTACTTTTCATTTAAGAAGTCAAATCTTTCAATCACGTCTGTTACAGTTGATGCTTTAAATAAGGTCTCAAGAACATGAGAACAAACATCAGTAGAATCTTCCACATCTAGACTTTTTAATAATTCGAGAATATTACCATTCAGTGTTCTCATCCAAGCTTGCAACAGTTTTCCTGCACATGCTTGCTTCACAGACTCTGCAAAAAAATTCATCAAACATTTATTAGTAGTCAGACCACCTCTCCTCATCGGGACAGTTCTGAGAAGTATCAAGTTTTTACTAATTTCATTTTTTGTTGATAAATTTAAGCAAGTCAACATAACATGTAATAGCTAAGAATTCAAAATTAAACAAGGAACATCCCAATGCCACCAAACTAGGTTTTCAACGCATGGGTAAAAGTTGAAAATTTCCAGAAAACATTTAACCATGTCAACAATGAATTGCACAGAAACCATTTTCCTATTTTTAGTAACTCTGACATTGACCACAGAGCCCCTTATACAAGACCAATCTTCATAAATCTTACTACATACCAAGTATTACAGCAATAGGTCAATCTAAACAAAAGTTGTAATAAAAAAAATAATTTCTTGATGTTGCCATCTGCACAAGGACATACCCCAATAAAAAGGTTATACAATTGTTGAAAACCTGGCAAAAGATGAAGTCATCAAACCGTTCTATTATTTTATAACTGTGTCTAAATCTTAGTATTTTGTGTCACTTGTGGACATAGAGAATCAGACCAGTCCAAAAATGCCAAATTAAAATTTTATTACTGGGGAGCCAGTATAATTAGAATTTGCTGTTGTACAATTAGGGTTTTTCTCAACATTTTGGGAACCTGACCCGACCCCCAGAATTGAGAATTATCACCACATTTTGCACAAAATTGGGAAAAAGTCACACTGTATAAAAAAAACTTAAAATAATCAAATAAAACTAAAACTGACAAATATTACGTTTATTTTTGTTTTTAGATATTGGTAATTTCATTTAAATGATTTAGAAATTCAATAAACTTTTGAACTGCTATAATTTTTTTTTTCATTTGATTTGGGAAATTTTGCTTTGCATTTAGGAAAAAAACCATACTTTTTGCTATTGGGAACGCGACCGAATATTGGTTGTCAAAATGGCCCAAAATAAACCCTGACAATTTCGCTGTTGCATTAGAACTTGCTCTTTTCACTCAGCAACATTAGTATCTGATTGCTCACAGAATGTCTTACCAGTTCGATCCTTCAGACCTTCATTCACAAGCTGTAATCTAAGAGCAATAGACATAGCTTTGATATGAATCTTCTCAGCTAAAACTTCATATGCTGTCTTTCTAACAGTATCTAAAATGTAACAATATGCATTTAAGTTCATGCCATTCCGTTCAAAGAATAAATTAAATAAATCTGCAAGATCTTGGCTTGACATTCGAAAAAATAGATCTAGTACTTTAGGTAAATGCAATTTATAATTTAGACAAGCAGATTATCCAGGTCAATTAATCATTCAAATATCTTACAAAATTCTACACCATTTGGCATCAAATTTATACTGAGATATTACTCAGTAATTTGTAACAGATGTTTCTGTAAGTGAAACGACACAATGACACAAGAAAAACTGATTTTTATCAAATTATTCTTGTATGAGAACTTCATTTTCAGGACTACAATGAGGAAAACAGCTTCAAAGACAAAATCTATAAATATTGTTTCATGGTGCATATAAACCTACACTAATGAATTAAACAAATAAAATAAGACATTCTTCATCAAATGTAGTTAAGTATAAATCACTGACCTTTTACATCCCTTGTACGATCAATTATGCTAGCCAGAGTCTTTGATGATGGAGCTATAGATGATAATACTGCACGTCTTACATCAGGGTTTGGGTCACAGTTCAGAAGAAACAAAAATGCTGAAAAAAAACGCAATATGGACTCCCTGTATAAAACTAGAAACCAAAAGGCAACATGTCAAGTTCGCAATTGTCAAAAAATAAAGAAGTTGTATTAAAAAGCTGCTTAAGACCAATTTTTGACATGTGACCTTTAAAAGGGACTTGACCTTAGAGCTACACACACATAGATCTTATTGTCTCATTATGGTGGACATTTGTGCCAAGTTATTTTAAAAATCCCCCATCTAATGACTTAGAAATGGTCTGACAAGCATAATCCAAAGAACAGATACACACACACACCTATCAGAGTGCCAATGTGGCAACTAAGTTGAACAGGTTCAACAATAATTGAGCGAATTAACAAACAGAACATGCATACAGCTGCAATTTGTTTACATTGCTGATGACCTTGGTTGTTGGTACTAGTTCACAGATCTGTAGGAGAAGCCACATTACTGCTAATCTATAACAATACCATGCATAAACCGAAATTATCAAACTGCTAAACTGTTTACTACCATTACAACAAGCCAAAATTGTTTCATTTTCTGCACATCCATCTTTCACCGGGATTCATCTGATGTATTATGCACTGATGAATCAGAAAACAGGTCAATATAAACAAACAAATATTACATACCTTTAATAACAGGACAGTTTTCATCTGATGGATCTTGAAGTCTTGTCATAGCCATAACAGCATGGTATCTAACTACCGGACATTTATCTTTGAGACGTTCAAGCATACACTCATACAATCTGTCATATAGGTCATCATCAATCTGAGCCTCTTCACCAAGGTTTGTCAACAGTTTGTTAACAAGTTGACAGCATCTGAATCTCACACCACGATCTTTGGCACTATGAGACTAGAAATACAAAAATATAACGCAACATATAAAAAAATCAAGAAATATTTATCTATGAATATATATTCCAATATTTTATCATTACCTCTAAAGGCGATTCAGGTATAGCTTTGTATCTTAAAATGTCTTGAAACTATAAATAACTGGATATAATTCTGCCAAATAATCAAGGTAGTGTGAAATAGCGAAATAGCTGGAAAAATAGATGAAAATGGAAATCATACATTCAGAAGAAAATCAAACATTTCTTGGAGTAGTTTGTTATCGGCAACACTGTCTTCTTCCTCAGTATCTTCAGTAGCCATATCATCACCTATATTCATTAATCAATTAATCAACTCAATTAAATTAGACCAGATAGATGCAATTTATATTTCTGAATTGTTCAGTTTACATTGCAGTTTTAGTTTTAACAGGAAACTTATTTCATTTTCATTTCAGAAGATTTTCAAACTCTTCATTGAACCAGAAGTAATCAACAAGACAGACATTATGAAAAAACATGATCTTTTTTTTAAATATCATGAAAGATGAAAAATATTCACTCACTAAAATTAATCCTAAAACAATAAACGTTCATTAACAAATACCTTTCTCAGATTTCTTGCATAGACTGGTGACAAAGTTTGATACAAAATCAATCACCCTTTCTACAGCAGGCTCTCGCTTGAATATTAACATGGCATACCTGAGGTAATGAGAGAATTCTGACCAGAATGCAGAAAATTCGGTCTGAAAAAAAGAACAAGAATACATAAGTAACAAACATAAAGCATTTAGAAGTACTTAGAAACTTCTCATTTTATACACTGATAACACAAATTGACAGATTAAAAAAATGAAGTTTGTTCTTCATATCCTGTTAAAACTGGATTGGTTGAATGAAGGTATTTAACTGTGTTGAAAAATGACTAGTTAAAAGTAACTGAGCTGAATTTGCAACTTCCAATTAAATGTGGATAGATAAGAACTGTCAGCCTTTTTTATGGTTTTGGGGAACAGATATCAGGTCCCTTTGATAGGGGAAATTTGATTTGTGAAGCATCAAATTGGGGAATTATCAAAGGTTTATAATCATGACATAACAAACACAAAGTTATGTCTAGACCATATTTACCAGAGCAACTAATAGAATATTTTACATATTTAATTCCATAAAAAATGCCTGATTGCAGTTTACCTTGTCATAAATTTTGTGTAATGTCTTCATCAGTTTCCCATGACTTTGCATGCCAGTCTGGCATTGGTTGAATACCTCCTTGATGGTGATTCTTTCACCCATGGTCCTCACAACTGAAATTTTTCAGTTCAACTTAAGTCCCAAAAGCTGTGACTAAGTTTTCACACATAAATTCGCAGAATCAGGACATAACAAGACATAATGACAAAAAAAATAATTTTAAATTGAACAGTACTCTCCAGTTTGAATAAGAAATTTACCATAAGGAATGTATCGTAGATGGTACTACCCCGGCACCCGGGACTCGACCGTGAATGATTTGGACTTTAATGTGTTTTCGCGACAAAATACAGTTTCTGGACTTATTCTTTCAAAACTTCACATCAGCAACTGTCAAAGTCACCTTCTTAGTATCACCTTCAGGTTACAAACAAAACATTTTTGATATATACCTTGCCTATTCATGAAAACGTATTCTGTGTCGAATCCTTGTTTACAGAAATCTTAAACACAAAAATGGCGGCGGAACTTGCGAGTTTGAAAATAAATAATAGATTTACTTTTTTATATTGACATGTACATTCCATCTTAGCGTGATATGTAGATTGTGATAATCAGAATTCGTAAAGAGATGTTTAATTAAAACGAAATAAAATACAGAGCCATCATTTACTTACAAGTATTTCCTGGACCAAACTTCAAATTTTCCGCGTTCGGTTTTTTATTTGATATCACGTGACTTCCGTAATATTGCAATTGACGGGAATGGGTCATTTCTGCGGATATCATTATTAGCGGATATGATATTTTTTAGACATCGCAGTGACTCTACAATACAGTAATGTAGCCTTATGGGGCTTGGGACTTTGGCTTGTTTCTGCTTTGTGTTTAGCTATGGGTGCTCTTGTTATCTCTTTTTTGTACCAGCTTCATTAAAACTTGTGAGAGCTTGTATACGCCATCAAATTGACAATACATTGGCTTTCCTATCACATTTATTTTGCTTCGCATTATATTTTGTTGAATCGTAAGTTAGGGAGAACGAGAGCGGCAATTTGTTATTTATGTTTGCTGTTGTTTTTACCAAATTTGTATTCTGTAGACTAGGTCTTTGATTGTAGTGTCTTTTATTTCTGCACCTGTCTATTATTCATTTATGTAATCTTATGTTTTGTTTCATGGAGGTGTTAGGTTCGGTCCACAAAAACTAGTTTAACCACCCTCTTGTAGTTTCCCTACTGACCATGGGGGTAGAGTTTTGGAGACGGTGTCTTTTTTGAAAGACAGTGTAGTTTTATAGCAATCCCTTTATCATCTATAATCATTTTATGCAATGTAATATAAAGATGGCATCAAATTGACCTATCGTCTCTAAACCGAAAGTGACAATAATGACGTATATTTTCATTTTTCAGACCATTTATTTATTTATTTATTCTATTTCGCAACAACAAACCATATATGGTATATATACGTCCGGAAAATATAAATTTTAAACGGTTCCATCTATAAAACAATAGTTTACTTTAATAAATGCTTCAATCTATCTTAGTCCGTTTTGTCGCAGTTTTATAAGTTATATATAACACCATCTTTCTCAAAAATGGATATAACAGTATCTAAAGACCGTAAGTGTGGATAAATCTTGAGTTAAAAATAAATTTAATTCGAAGATAGCATCATGTCCCTTTTTCCAATGTCGGCATTTTTTTCATTGGATTTATTGACGTTTTTTTCAACATTTTTTTAGTTATACACGGCGGCCGGTTCACCTGGCCAGTTTTCTTGGAATGTATACTAACCAGTACTAACTTACCCTTCCACAAAGAGTTGGCAATTTCTCCACACTTATGGAGGAAATCGACATTTTTTCAAATTTTCACAGAGTGTATGACCTGCTGCGAACGGGATTTGAACCCGGATCGCGGGGTTACAAGTCCAGCGCACTAATCACTGGACCACGGTCGCGGCCTCAGAATTTTAACTTTGAGTATTATTAGTCTATTATCTTGTTTCACGTTCGCGTTGGTAATTTCTCCGTGGATTTTCATTTGCAAATATGCATATCGTATGTTTAATTAAGTCAATCGAGTTGTTTTTATGTCTTTTATATGGCACACTTGTATCTAGCCTCTTGATTATACAACTCTATTCAGTGAGTGACGATATGTATACGTGCATGTAATCATTGTAGGATGATGATGAAGTGTCATTTACCTTAATAATGGTATTGAAATAAAAAGAACGTGACAACTCAGTGATTTTATTCTTGAACTTTTGGTTTCAATTATTCTATTTCTAATTTACTTAAAAGTAGAATCAATTTATCTCTAACTGAAACTTATTATACTAATAATAGATACGTATCATGTCCTTCGTATACAGCCTCGTACGAAATTAGTATTTTGCCTGAAGATACTATATTGTTAATCAATAATAGTTCACGCTAGTTAGTTCAGAAATGGCAATTCAATTATAATATATAATTATGTAAAACTAAATAGAAGTTTCTAACAAGTCAACGGTATTTATTAAAAAAATTAAAAAAGGGATCCAAATGTCTTTGGGGTCGAAATGTTCAAAAAAACATATTTTGAGGTAGAATTTTGTCTGGGTCGAATTTTTCAGACATACCGATTCTTATATGCTACATACTTAAATGGACTCTACATTAAAAGTAATGAGAGTCCCTGATACTACATCATCGTACTTTATTTTTGTCCTCTAAATTTCCGCTTGTTGTCATGAATGCAACTACTTTTTGCGTTTCAAATATGTTTGATGTATTTTACTTGTTGCTAACGTGAGCATCTAAACAGTCTGATTATGGAAAAGCGACCAGGGTTATATGGAAAGCAACCATTTAATCCAGTCACTAACTAGTGCCAGAGACTGTATACGTAACAATGAGTACTATATAGTCCCTAGCTGGACTAAGCATGCGAGAATTTGTAATGTACTAGGAAGCAGAAAATAGTTCCCGATGCGGGGCTCGAACCCGCGACTTTCTGCTTGCAAGTCACCTGCTCTACCAACTGAGCTAAACGGGCTGACAGGCGTACAAACTGCTGTTAACATATATTTGATAGATATAGTCCTGTTACAGTGGTCAAGTATATCAAATACGATAAATAGAGTGGGGGCATCCGTGGCCGGTGGTCAGTGTTTATGGTCTCTGACCAGTCATCAGCAGCCCCTCACCGCTTTGAGTTCGAATCCCATTCGGGACCAATCAAATATCACACGCGAGGAAGCTGTCTAGTTGATTAGTTGGTAGTTCTACCCAGGTATACTCCTGGTATGTTTCTCCACCGTTGAAGTTGATAACAGACGCCAAATGACCCTTGCTGTTGGTGCAACGACGTTAAACTCCATTGATAAAAATATAAACAGATCAGTGATCAAGGGTAACTCAAAGTAAATAAATGTAGTCAATCCAAACGTTTAAAGTTCGCTGCGAAATTTAATGATTAAATAATAGAAGTCGAGTTCACGTATTGTATTGTACAAAGATCGCGTCTCAATGTTAACTATTCTTTGTGATTGTGACGCTCACTTGATTTGCTGTTGACACCGGTTAACGATAAAAACGATTGCACAATCCGAAAATAGTCTGTAAATTTGGGGTGAAATGCCTCGAAACAAAACGGTAAAGACGTTGTCCCAATGTTGTTATCGCAGGATTGCTCTTTCATTCGAGAAATGCTGGATGAAAGACTTTAAACAAAACTTCAGTGATCTTCCTAGACTGCTTCACGTCATAGGACCGTTCGATCATTTGAGTAAGAATTCTAGTCTTCTCGCCCTCGGACATGTCGGAAGTTTGTTAAATTCAGTGAAAGTGATTTATCGTCTCCCATTTTAGATTTTCAGTTTAAACTTCTTTGTATTGAAGAACCTGCTGCGCAAATGTTATAAATTCAATGCATTATTTATGATTTGTTAAGGAAATCACGAAATAAAAGTGAAATTAGGACTTGAATGTTACACTAAAAGATACAACTTAGAAACATGTTTTCATTGCTGACATTACTAAGGTGGTAAAAGTTATGTTTGAAATAAGGGGAAACATAAAATTTTGATGAATTAAATGTCATATATTTAATATAAATTTGTTAAGCAATGTGTGGTGGCAAACAAAGTAAATTCAATATTACTGCTGTCATTACATGTATAATAGTACACATATAATATGTTATTTTTATATGTTATATGATAATATGTCATGATAAATTGCTATGTCTAATGCATATTCGCAGCTGCAGACATGATTCGACATCTACTCGAAGCTTTAATTAAAGAGAACTGTTTACAAAGACCACAATTCACCATGCTACTCAAGCCACATATAACTCATCTTGATCTCAAGAATGCAGGCTTAGCGGCTAATAATGACTCAGTTGCCAAGATTGTTTCTTATAATTGTCCTGTAAGTGTTTTACATTTTTATGCTGTCATTTTTTCAGGTGTCTTATGATTCAACGGCTACTTAAAAGATGGCACTATGATAAGCTAATTTTTGCATGTTACCTTGTACTGGACATAGTTTGTACAGCAATTTTTTAGATTTGTGGTTGATATTTATTTTGACTCTTACATTTATTCATCTTTAAAATTAATTGTTATTATGATCTCTAGCAGCAATCTGGGTTCATCTTCCAGTCACAGTAGGTCATACCATTCTATGAAAATTTGATAAAAGTGTCAATTTTTCTCCATAAAGAAAATGATCTGCCGGCACCTTATGGAATGGTAAGTTAGTATTGGTTAGTATACAGTCCAGGAAAACTGGTTATGTGAACTGGCTGCTGTACATAACTAAAAAATTGTTGAAAAACAGTTAAACCCAGTGAAAAGAAAGTATTATAATCTCTAGAGCTAAATCGTGTTTATACAATATTATAAGAAATATAAAACTCCTCTAAGAAATTAGACTATCTTGCATTCTGTTACAGAAATTGGTGGTGCTTGGTCTTCATGGTATGAACAACATATCTGCACGAGCTCTTTGTGACCTTGTCAGTCTGTTACCAGGTCTTAGATCCCTGGATTTATCACAAACTGGCTGCAATGATCAAGTGCTATCAAACATTGGTATGTTTTACTTTTTTATAAATCATGTATAACATGGTGTGCTTGTTAGAAGACAATTCTTGTAATATTAGTGTATTCTGTAATAGTAAAACTGTTCGATTAATTTTGAATAAATCAGTCTATTTATTTGATGGTGGAGATGTTGTAGCAATATTAATTGTTGTGTCTAATTGGTTTCATTGGAATACCTCTTCTTGAAATGAAAAAAAATGTTAAACTTATGAAAACCACTTTCTCAGACTACTTTTCATTAGAAATGTTTGTGTAATTTACTAGATAACCTACCATCTTATATGTTTTACTCTTCAGGATTTTACTGTCACAAAATGACTGACTTAAATATCAAGAACACCAAAACATCAAACTGTGGAGCTTTTAGCTTGTGCAAGGCCTGTCATTCAGATCAGGGATGTAAGAAGTTGGTCAAATTGACCATATATGGAACTATGATCGATTGTAAGGGAGCATTACACTGCTTACAGAATCTTCCGAACCTCCAATATCTCGGGTTTGATGATACTTGTACCTTGATTGAATTAGAATACAATGAGCGAATAAACCAAGGTCAAGATATGCTGACTTATGGTTTAAAGAATATTGTTGCTCATGGTATTAAAGCTGACGTTAGCCAAGAAAGTATAGCCCTTGCCTGTCAGTTCTGCGTTACTGCAATAGAAGCTAGTCTCTTCTGTGGCATTTGTGATAACACCATTTTATCACTCAGAAATATGAAAAATCTGACAAAATTAGGCATTGGGAATAGCCATACCCAAGTACTTACTTTCGAGAACGGTGTA
This sequence comes from Lutraria rhynchaena, assembly GCA_008271625.1. Taxonomy (NCBI): domain Eukaryota; kingdom Metazoa; phylum Mollusca; class Bivalvia; order Venerida; family Mactridae; genus Lutraria; species Lutraria rhynchaena. The sequence goes on along the minus strand of VIBL01000019.1, from coordinate 1,008,743 downwards.
TTACCAGTGTTGAAAGAGATAGGTCATCAACTATTAGACTTGACATTAGCTGATGTTAATGACTTTGACCTTTTATCCATTGGTAATTATTGTAAAAGTATTCAAAAATTGGTGATATTAATTTCTGAGGAAGATGATAGTAGAATTCCATCAGTGTCCAACATTTTTGTGGAAAGTCGATTTGTGATATTTTCAAAATTAAACAACTTAGAAATTCATTATCCTATGACTGACACAAATGTTCAAAAAGATGCTGTGGTGACTCTTTTAAAGCATGCAAAAGAGCTAAACAATGTTTCAATGGAATATGTCACATGGATGACGACTGAAATATTTCTGGACGTTTTGGAAATTAACCCAATGAAAAAACTAAAAGAAATGAAACTTGTGTATTGTGACAACATTAACATGGAAGTTCTAGAAAAACTTGTCTTTGGGGCTAATGAACTAACGTTACTTGAAGTCTGCAAGTGTCGTAATATTAGTCGTCAAGATTATGAACAAATGAAAAAATATGCTAAGAAAAACAACCTTGATTTTACAATAGGCTGGATCTAAATGTATATTGAACTACATGCTTATAACTGTACTTTGCCATTGGACTATTTTCTTATTATGCACCAAAGCAGCAAATTGCACACTTCAGTTTTGAAAATGGCCTCTGTACAGAGGTTAATGTTCCCTAACCATTTGCTCATAGGCATACTTTGGACTCTTCCAAATTCAAAGCTAATACATAAAACATCAATTTACTTAAGAAAATTGGGTTATTTCTCTCTGACAGAGTGGAAAACATTGTGGCAAAAGAAGCCATTACTCATTACAAGCAATGGCTTCTTTCGCCACAATGTTTTCAAAAGTCATCTTCTTCAGATGCAGGGAAATGTGATATTATGAGGCAAAGGGTTAAGTCAGGGATCAAAATATTATGCAAGTACTGGATCCAATAGCAAATGAACTAAAAGCCAAATGTGGTAAATGTATTTTATAACTTCAAAATCCTCTCTCCTTGCATTCATTCAAGCAGACTTTTTTGTGTTCAGCATAGTTTTTCAGCTTTCTTGAGCATTGAAAGATTTAGTAAGTTGTTAGCACCTCAGAATGGAAGGACAAACTTTTATCATATATTATTGTCTGTTTTTTCCTTATTCTTCAATGTATTATCCTAGGGTTTGTGTTGTTTAATGCATTAACCTCAACCTTGGAACATAAGAAATTTTGACTACTCACAGAAGAGCTCGCCCCTATACTTTGACCTTGACCTTTTTCCTGGTAGTTCAAGGTCAAACTGCTTAAAATACCATTGCATGCATTTTCTTTCTAAATAATTATTTTTTAAAAAAAATACCAATTATCTGACCAATTAGTGTATTTTAAAACTTAAAACTCTAGATTCTAACTAATCATAAGCTTGAGTTATGATCTCAGTGTTCAAACTTAAAATAATTAGTCTTAATACATAGGAAACACAATGTATCTTTGCTTCAACTGATGTCTACTGTCTTACCCAGGGATTGACGAATCCACTCATAATTATAAGTAGAAATTGACTCAGGACGAGTTGAAATTGCTTTAAAGCTACAGTTTACAGTTCTTAGGTGGTCGCTTTGCAGGTTTGGTAGCCTGAAAAAAATTGTCAAGCCCTGGTCTTGCCTATATACATATAATATACTTTGTTTATGCTTATACATTTTGTATATGTTATAGTTCATCCCAAAGCTGTTCATATGTGATATTTGTTAAATATTTTTTGTAATGTTAGAATATATTTATATACATGTTTTCATATATTACTTATACACAAAAGAGAACAAACATTGTTGATTTTAAGCATATTTATATTACAAAATCTATTAAACTACCTATGAAATAAATTTCATGAAGTTTGTTTCAATCTATGTAATTTTTTACTATTTTGATATAAGGAAGTGTAAAACTATTCACAGTTGAATCGGTTTGTATACTGCATAGTCGGCCTCACTATTCTTTCAGTATTCATGCTTAAAACCGTCTTACCTGTCAACCCAGTTATTCCATTTCTTTTCCAAGAAACAATAACATACTTGGTCGAAAATGAGCCATTTTCTTGTAAGTATACAACTTTATTTTAAAAAGATCAATTTACACTGCAATAGGACTCCAAAAACCTGTAAGTTTCATGTCCTGAATAACAAAGTTTAAAAGCAAATCTGCTGGATTGTTATGACTCTGTCCGTCAATAGTTATGTACCTCTGAATTTTACAAATTTATGTTTTCATCTGTACAGATTTTTTTAGCACAAATCTAGACTGCTTTAACTGCTAAAAATTAAACAGTCAAACATTATTCACCTGTAAGTGCAGTAACTCAACGCTTTGATGACTGATTTACCAATGTCTGTATCTCTGTTCTGTTCCCATTCTCCCACTCACTCTCTATTTTCAATAAACCACTTCAGTCATATTAGTGTTTATGTAATGATTCGAAATTTGAGCAACTGGTATTATCATTGTATCATGGCAACCACAGTACAAAACACTCCTTCAGCATCTTTCACTAAGGCAATTGTAGCAGTCAACAACAGTTTTATCAGAGAAAGACAGCCATATGTTTTTCATTAGCGTTACATCAATATTTGTGGCAGCCACACGAATCATGTTGTGAAAAGAACATGGCTTAGCGGTTGCCATAAACACTTTAGGAAATCCAATTAATGGCGTTAAATCTGCATCAATTATTGTCCTCACCACGCCTGCAAACAAACAAAATAAGTGTCATAGTCATTAAATATATCATTGGACAAAAGTATTTGTCTACAAAGATTTTTCAGACCAAATGCTGTTCTTTGTTGGGAATAGCGAGAATTTTTAAAAAAATCTAAATTGGGTTTGTTGTTGAGATTTGATACTCTGAAAAAATAAGGAAAATCAGTTTGTATGTGCCTTGTAATCATGAAATAGTAGAAAGAACAAACAAGTAATTTACAGCTTTTATGTATGATATCACGACTATTTTGTCTGGTCTAATATGCAACTAGAGTTAATGATTAGAACAATAAAAAGCTCAGATTTGTGTATTTTGGAATAATGACTTAATTTTCTGTAAACGATTTTATCTACACATCCCTTTTTAACAAAACCAAACACAGGAAGACGACAAAAATATTACCATTGTGCACAGTTAACCTTTATTCGGAATTTAGTCATGATGGATCTCATTGCTTAGTAAACAACAGGTGCTTTCCCTATCATGACGAAAAATCTACTTGTGGTGACTTTAATATGTAATATTTAACAATTTTCAAAAATGAAGTGTTGGTATTCAATTTTTTTGACTGGGGTTATCAGTTACACTGATGAGACAAACCTTTTTTAGGCCTTATACAACATATATTCACAGTATTGACTGTGGACAGATGGTTCATGTATGTCTTAGGTTAGCTGTCCAATCAGAGCTTTTTTGTTAGCCTGTACTGAATGGTAATATACTTGTGAACAAAACATTGAAATGTGTTGGTACAAAATATTGTTTAAATATATTCTTGATTTAGCGACTCAGTGGCTGAGGGATTTGCTTTGAGTACTGAATGATCTTGGTTCAAATATGATTTACCTATTTTATAATCTGATGATTTGGGTAACCTAAGTGCTAGGAGGACTGTTGTTGGCTGACTTTGCTGTTTTGCGGATCCTTTATGAAGGTGATTGTTACACATTTTCTTAAATCTCTTCAAAGCTATCTTTGATCATTAGAAAACACCCTGACAGATTGCATGCCTCAATGTGAGATGCAAGAAAATTACATTGCCTCCTTCAGTCCTCCTTACTAAATGCCTCTCTGCATTTCAATGTTATACATTGGAACCCCCTCTAAACCGGCAAAGCCCGGGACCAGGTCATTTGACATGTTTAGAGGGGATGCCAGTTTTGAGGAATTATTGAATTATATAGTAATTAAGTTGGGACCAGAGCCTTAGGCCAATTTAAAGGGGGAATTGGTTAATATCTCCTGATGTGCAGCTGAATCTCTAGAAGATAGTTTTCTTAGAACTGTTTGCGATATTTCAAAGACCTTAACTCTAAATATCAATCAAAATTACATGGAGATGGTCCCTAGCCTATATACATGTATTAATTTAGTGAAGATTTCAAAAGTATCGTGCAACGCCCAAACAGCACTAAGTGTAAGATGAAGCAATATGGATGCTGCACGCACAAAATTCGCTGGTCATTTTAGTCTTAAAATTGAGCCCTTATGCAAATTAGATTGTTACACAGAAAATGGATTGCCGATACAAAATGGTACCCACATGCTTTACCAGCTCAAGTAGTTCTACCTCTGAGTTATTTGAGTTTCTCATTTCTTCTCATATGTTTTAGTTTCAGACTAATTTGGTTGTAGATCTCCCTAGGTGTAGGCAGGAATGAAATGTTTATACGCGCAGTATCCAGATTTAGAGAAAACTCATCATACGATATTTTTGGTTTTACAACTTAGGTCGCGGATTTTTTTACACGCACGTGCGTTTTGTGCGTAATGGGCGCCACGCCATTGGATTTCTATGCAAGTGTTGTAGAAGAGAGCCCAACCAGAAGTCCCATCAACATGCTCTTGATTTGCAGTTGTCCTAAAAATACGGAAAGTCCCTTCAGGGTAAATATCAAAGAAATACCGACCTGTTACAAAAGCATCCTCTATAAATATATACGGTAAACGTTCTCCAGTCCAGATTATCTTATGAAGAATGTTGCCACTTAGTGTATACGTCTGACCAGACGCATATAGCGGGTAGTTTGAAAAGGGATACAACTCATACGACAATCCCCACTTGCCTTGCCGTAACACCCCACCTCTGACGATATTTCCAAACACGGCACCGTTTGGCGGAATTCGTATGCGTTTTAAAACTCTTGCAGCATTTGGAATATGGACGAATGTGTCATCATCTACTTTCATCAAATATTTCACGCCAGGGCAAAAAATCGTTGTCCACTTAACGCCCATTAAAACTTTTCTCGTTAAATTATTATACGAATCAACAAAATCTGCTTGAACGATGTCGCCATAAGTGTCAATCTCTCTTGTCAGAATATTATCTTCATGCTCATTTTTAGATTTTCCAAAAATGAACATTATCTTAACACTGTCGAATTCTTTATTCGTTCCTCTCCATTTGTTCCCACGAGCAACGCTTCCCCATGTCTTTCTAATAACATTTCGTTCCTTTGTATTACTTGCTACCGAAAGAATCATTATCAGTAACCACGGTTGTTTTTCTCCAGTGCAGATCTTATGCCCGTTATGAATAAACTTGTAGTTAAGGGGATTGACAACTTTGTCCCTCGCTTGAAAATATTCGATAGCCTTTATTATGGTTTCTGGTTCTTTTTTCACATCAAAATTGTTCTTGATATATTCAAGCAGTTTACTACCCAGCGGTTTGAGAGGCTTCTTTTCAGTTGTTTTTGACATTTCTGTTCGCCTTTTATTCTCTTCAGGCAAGCTGATAGGTTGTTTTATTTTTGTGCGTGTGTTCATTTTATTTGATAGTGATTTAGTTTTATCATTCGCTATATGATTATCATCATTTCTTTTTAGGCTATGATCAGTTTTAGTTATCACTTTGCTGTCTGTTACTTTGTGTACAACTAAGTCATTATTTATTTTTACTTTACTTGATAATGATTTAGTTTTGTTCTTCATTATATGATAATCGTCATTTCTTTTTTGGCTACCACTAGTTTTATATATCATTTTGCTCTCTGTTATTTCGTGTACAACTAAGTCATCCTTTGTTTCCTCGCTGTAATTCTGAGCACTTGGCAACACTATATCAAAAACATCACTTGAATTGTTTACAATCATATCACTCCGTACATCTATGGCAGCTGTGTTGTGCACACTGACCACATGGATTACGTTCATTGAGTATTTCGTTGCGATTGAAATCCATATTACTGTCAACACTATTGTCAGTACGAGAAGTTTGTAAAAATACGGCACTAATGCAGTCACGATCCACATACCTGAAGAAAAAAAACATCGATAAATTGCATACAAAATTTCATGACGGCTATATTTTAAAGGGGGGCGTATCAAGATTACCAAATTTTTACAAAATCGTAAAAATGAATAGCCACTTTAACGGTCGAATGTCATTAATACATTCAAGCTATTCTATGTTCTGTGAATATGAAACTTTAGTACATGTACATCCAAAAGTAGAACTTAATGATCGCTTATGTTACAGAATGATGGAATAACATACATAATAATTATTTTCTTTAGATTTTGGCAAGTTTTACAGAAAATACATAAAAAAACTTGATGGTGAATTGTTCAATGTTTATAAAATATCAACTAATTGTTATCTTGTATAGTTAATTTGAAATCCAACGAAATATTCACTTACACTTTTTAGATAAAATTAACCTCATGTTGTATAATTCCGTGAGGGTCCCTCTCTCTCTCTCTTTATAATATCCGTATAATATCAGTGTATATGTTTATGTATTCGTCTGACATCAGCCAATTTTTTGTTACATGAACACCCTCAGGGATATATGGAATAGTTCACTTAACCTTGTATTTTTTTTAAAAATCATGACATATTTGTACTGCAAGAAGCGGCCGTGATACGTAATATCAGACTGGTCTTAATTTCAGACCACGATTCTATGTACAGTGCAGCCCATGAAAACCGACCCCTTTCCGGACTGAACCAAAAGTCAAGCTTTCTGTGATTCCGGTTTTAAAAGAACGATTGATTATAGTAGAGTATAAGATGGGACTTGAAAAATCGTCCGATTTCAGAGAATTCCGGTTTTCAGGGAGTCCGGTTTTCAGGGGTTATAACTGTATATAAAAATACATTGGCAAATTTTTAGTTCTTTGAAAAAGCGGTCGTCATATCGAGTTGGTTGCATTATCGGTCTGGTCATTAAGAGGAACTTTAGTGCAGTATAAGTTAACATTTCGCTGTACAATTCGGGTACCCTGTGGCTGAACGTGTCACGTACATGTATGGTGTTCTTTACGAGCTCTTAACGCGTACTCCGTGGATATTTCTCATATTTTTTGTCATTTATACGTTTATTAATAATGTATAAATTTATCTGACATATCATTTAATTAAAAGAAACGCGTGTAGTTGTATTACTATGCCCGTAGGCATAATTTATATATTATTATGTTTACAAAGTATGGACTTCGTTTGTTTGTAATTATTATCAGTAGACGTATTTCGATTAAATCAAGTTGATTGTTAAATAACAGTTACTTCAGTTTTTTTGTTACATGTACAAATATGCAAACGTTAATTTTACTAACAATACCGGGCCTCGTGAAAATCAATACAAAATAATAGACCAGGGTTGTCAAAGAAACCATTTTTTTTGTCTGTATACAAAACATTTTGTAGAAGAGCTGAATCAGCAGAATGTTTTTTTTTGTACGATTAAAAAAACATTTAGCAGAATTATATACATAATATGTCCAAATATGTCATTTTGAATCGTATAAAGTTAATTTCTCAAGATATACGGCTAAATCACTTGAAGCTACTGATACTTGACAAATCCACGAGCTTCAAAATCCTCCATGTCTGCCATTTTCAGGAATTGGAATTGGAAACTGTTAATTCTTTATGTCAAAGACAACAAGCTTATTAGTGAATGTTTTGCCCCCAGCTGTACAAGTGGTTTGTTATTGATATGCATCGTTAAAAAATAGTAATGTTCGAATGTTTCTTATACTGGCTTGGTTTGACTAAAGGGAAACAATCCGGTAGTGAATATCAAAGGGAATCTAAAATCAAATTACAGTAAAACACAAGTTGTGTTCACAAGCAGCCATACATGGTTCGGCTTTTAGAGTCAGCCAACAAAAAACATTTTGAATTTTTATATTAAACTTGAATAAAAGTTAGTGGGCAATAAGTAGATAACACGGGAATCATAAATTTACCTGATTTTATCTGATTTTTTAGAAGTTGCCCTTTGTTTAATTGTAATGATGAACTATCTGAACTGAAGACAATTATGCCAAAAACCATTCCAACTCCGTATTCCAGTATTCTCTGTCATCTAAATATGAAATAAATGGACGATACTTGTGACTACTTTACGAAACATCTTGATTTATACTTCGCCATTTATTCCGTCAAGATCGCATTTGTGTTCAAGCGGAATCTCATCACTGCCTCATTACCATGCGGTCATTTAATTTATAGACCTTTTATCTGACAAATGTAAGATTCTGTACAGGAGTATCTACCATGGTCATTATATCTGACTGTGTAAGAATGGGTGACTTTATCAGATGGAGCAAAAATAATATTTCTAATTTGTCTCATTCAGGGGAGGGGGTCTCTTCGTTTTTTCCTGAATTGATAATTATCTATAATCTATTGTCATATTAGTGATATTATACTAGTATTTTGTGATTTTTTATCTAATTACTGTAAAATAAATTTTGCTTGTACATTAATAAACAATAAAATTAAAACGAACCTTGGGAAAAATTTTAATGATGGCCAAATATCTTAAAGAAGTCATTACCATAATTGACATTATGATAAAGTAATTTCACTTGATTTATACCTGTAATAAATATAAGGCACATAGTAATTGCTCGAGTATGAAACGGACAATGGTAATAACGTCTCGGACCATATTTGGAATATAAAGAGTTTTTAATATTTTATTCGTTTACTAATATATATGAATGTATCGATCTATTCCCGGCTATTTTTATGTATAAAATGCGGTTCCCTCATATCAATAACCGACAAATAACTGCTTCGAATTCGTAATCTGTATTTTGTTTTTCCCCATGCCTCTGAGATGAACCTCACTGCACTAAATAAACAAGTGTCTAAGTTTATTCACTTGTAATATACAGTATAACCCCTGGTTTTCTGAGAATTCCAGTTTTCAGAGAACTATTGGTTATAGAAGATAAAAATTGGGACTTGAAAAATCATCCGATTTTTAGAGAATTCCGGTTTTCAGGGAGCCCGGTTATTAGGGGGTTTACTGTCAATGTATAGCTGTTTTTTTCGTGTTCCCTTTTTTTCATACGTATAATAAATGTATATGTATTAACATATATAAAAATATTTTATACATATATTTGTGTAACTTTCATCGGTCTTTTTGTCAAACTACATGTTTCGCAACTTTAATGTTTGGAAAATTTTTATGTCGTGTCTATTATGTTGATTGACAATGTATACTTCAATGTGATATATATACTTTAGGTACTGTCTGTGTCAGTTTTATGATGTAAATGATATTGAATTATTTATTTATATATAACTTCTTTGTCTTGGTATTTTGATACATATATTTTCTTTATATTTTGCTCGGTGATGTAATTATTTAATATTCTATTTGCATTGTTCAGTGTATACTTACCTATATATGTTTGTACATTTCACCTTAGGCATGTAGTTGCCGATTTGTGAATAGAATGAATCATTATAAATATACAAATAACGAAGTAATATATTTTGATGTTCAACATTTACGTTTATATGTTTGCCACATGTAGCAGCTTGTCCATGGCAGCCCCTGGTAATTGGCACCGTTGATTTAATAGAGGATCTTGAATGAGTGCTCATTCCTTACCATTTTTATTAAACGAGTTGACTAAATAATATGACACGAGGCTCTGCCGAGTGTCATATTGTTTTTGTCAACGAGTTTAATAAAAATGGTAAAGGATGAGCACGAGTGCAAGATTCTATTTATTACATAACCGTAAAAACGACCACAGAAAATGAAACAGACTACAGGATGACGTCAAGATGACGTCAGTACATGACGTCTAGTGTAGACTGTTCACTACTGTGCCCCATAAAGTAATGCATGTTTCTATTAATAGTTTGGCGATAAAATGCTAGATAAAAACCATAAAATCGTTATTTTATTCACACAAACATCATTTTATTCATTAATAAAATCATTACGAATCGAAAGTCGACCATGTTTACAAATATCGTAGTAGCGTAGTAATACAAAATATGCAAATATAGTGATTTGGCTAATTTGAATATTTATTGCACGGTTTGGCAGTGCCGAACGATATTTCCGGCACGGGTTTACGGCACTCCTGGACCGCAGGTTATGTGATAAAATCAGTTAGATTACTGACGTATCAGTTTGCTATATGTACAACAGGCCTCTGTACTTATATGTTCACTCGTAGGCTTATAACACCAAGTATACGACACTAGCAGTAAATTCATTTAGGCCTAAAAGAAAGGTTTGTTTCCGGTTACCCGACCGACCCAATATCTTACCTGCCGAACGTTTTTACGGCATCCAAATCTGGTAATTTTCACAAATCATTGATATTATGGTGCACATATTCCCATGCAGTAATGCCGACATATGTAAAAAAAACCCATAAAAAATCCCTACCTACCGACCCACATTTTTATTTATTTATTTATTTATTTATTCATTCATTCATTCATTCATTCATTTATTTATTGTGTATATTTGACACAGTCATGTCTCTTATAACTCAAGATTGAGTGGCAATATACTTTTTATTGTTTTTTAATGTTCTGCTTTATATGTGTATATTGATGAGATTTTAATAAATACATATAGATATAAAATTTAATGTACTTCCTGTAATATCATCCATTCGCTCGTTTTGTCTATTTGTCATAAGTCTGTTAGTATCAAGGGGAATTTTACGAAAAAATATGAGTATACTCGTCGGCTCAGGTAGCCTTTTGCATATTACAAGTTTTACTTCAGTGTTCCGGGATTCGTTCAGGTGTTTTGTTAAGACTACTTCAAACCGTGTTAGCTGCGGCCGTAGTCCAGTGGTTAGTGCGCAGGACTTGTAACCGGGAGTTCCGGGTTCGAATCCCGGTCGCGGCAGGTCATACCCTTCCATGAAAATTTGACCAAAAATGTCGATTTTCCTCCACATGTGGAGAAGTTGCTGGCTCCTTGTAGAAGGGTAAGTTAGTACTTGACACATGCTAACTATGTCAGGTGAACCGGTCGCCGCATATAACTGAAAAATTGTTGAAAAACGGCGTTAAACCCCAGTGACAATAAGTCACATGAAAACAAAACACCAAACCATGTCAACGACAGTCCTCTCAGTGCTGTGATTACCCAATCCTATCATATGTTTATAAATTCTTAGTACATTTGTACTTAAGTAAGTTCTTAGTACATTTGTACTTAAGTAAGTTCTTAGTACATTTGTACTTAAGTAAGTTCTTAGTACATTTGTACTTAAGTAAGCATTTACATTGTTCGCTTATATAGGTAGTATGGAAGTTTCATTTACTTTTGTTGGTACCAATTTTCATGGATTGACGGAATCGCTAGTACTTATCATTAAACTTAAATTCGTGGATTTTCAAAGTTTGCGCATGACAAAATGAAAACGTCATTCTGTCTATAGATAAAGCCAAAACCAATTAATTAATTATCAATAATCATGAAATCACTTGTAATATATTTACAACTTTATTTTGTAAACCATGTTTGTGACGTCAAGATACGTCTGTACATTCAACGAAACATCTAATGCCCCCTTGGGCCTTAATTGTTAAATATTGTTTAGACATATTAGTGTTTACACATATATTTATATGTTTATAAATACAAAATGTAAGAGTATATCTAACATCTTTGTGTAATGGTTCATCGTTTTTAAGGAGATAACAAAATGACGGGCAAACTAGGGGAGGTCACTCGTGCGAATCCGGTGTTTTTTTCTGAATGCCACCAAAGCTTGAATTATTCGAAAAAATTATGTCAGGGGATGTTAGAAGTTTTGATTAGTATGCAAGTTACTTAATGAAATTCTGATTCTGTAAAATCTATCACCTCGTGCTGACTTCTAAAATTGGGGGTAAGCTTATCCCCTAGGTCTGAGATATGGGGGTAAGAGAAATATTTTTTTTGGGGGGTATGATCTTTTTTATAAAAAAACATACGTATACGCATACAAATCAAACCTTTTATTTTGATTTTCTTTATCATATTTATACAAACTCAGAAATACCGTAAGCTGTGCCATTGTACAGACGATGCGTTTAGATTTAAATGTTTTTTATATGATTATTACTTACAAACAATAATTGTTATCGCGTTTTCTCTCAAGAAATCTTAAACTTGGCGTAAATACACGAAATTCGGGTTCGAATCTTGGTCGCGGCAGGTCATACCCTTCCATGAAAATTTGACAAAAATGTCCATTTTCCTCCTTATGTGGAGAAGTTGCCGGCTCCTTTTGGAAGGGCAAGTTAGTACTGGTTAGTATACAGTCCAGCAAAACTGGTTAGGTGAAACGGTCGCCGTGTATAACTGAAAAATTGTTGAAAAACGGCATTATACCCCAGTTATAATAAGTCACATAAAAACAAAACAAACCAAAAAACAAACAAACATAAAAGTATAATCGCTATCTAGAAATAAGGAAACCAGTCTGGTTAGTCATATACGTCACAACAACGCACCAATCATGGCGCGTCTATGTTTGTTTAGTAATGGAAAAAAATCATTTTCATCGTAATGAACTTATATGATAAAATGTATGATTCAGACAAGACAAGAAGTAGGATGTAATATAGCTGGATACAAAGGCTAACATTCTAATCATAACAACTTATTAATTTTTAGTTAAGTTTAGTTTTTTAGTCAAATACTGTCTGACATTCTGATTGAAAATGCTGTCTTTCAAAATTGTTCATTTAAAACAGTGCACCTGGATAACCAAACAGTTCTAGCCAATGTCGTCATTAACCTACAATATATCAAGCCAAAAGCAACCCCACAAGACACAGAAATAAGGACAATAGATTCAAAGTCCTTCAACTATATTATACAAAATTTACTGGAAATTCAAAATTGTTCAAAATAAAAATCCATATAAACATTAGTAAAGAATGCTGAACATGATCCAAAGACTGATAGGAATAACAAAACAATGATTCTCTGACACAGCAAGAGACCCTGTAGCATTTGGAGCATCTACAAAACCAGAGTTACCCAAGCAAACACGTGGTAAGACTGCTCCTTGAGGGTCAGAAACGAACATATATTCTCCATCGTGGTATTGTTGATCCGTTAAGACAAAAACGATGCTGTTGCTTAATTGATGGCGAGTGAATTCATAAGCTGAAAGCTGTACCTGATGACAGAAAGAAGTTGCGGAAATGCTCATTATGGCGTTGTTCGCCGGGATGTTTTCTGGTGCCAAGTATGTATGTGTGACACAATCATGATCAAACTTAGTTTTTGAAACATTTGAAGTCAGTGTTATATATTCATCATAGATCTTCATCTTCCAATCTTGAACAGAGGATATTTCTGCGATTTGGATAATTTCTTCCACGTCAGATTCACCTCCTTTAATAAACACGACGACATAGAACTGGTTGATAAAATTATTATCATTTTCGTTTAACGAATATTCTATTCTGTACAGCATCCATCCCTGTGGCCATGGGCTGCTTATGTTTAATTGTTCAATCGTCGATGAATTTAAATCAGATTCTCGGAGAACTGTTTTTGGAGTCAGCTTCAATGTGATAACGTACCTATCAACAGATATAGATTTAGAAAGCCACACGCACTCGCCACTAGAATCACGCACCCGTCCCCATGGACACAGCACTGGGCGACATGTCTCCATGTTCTGAAAAAAAGATATCAGTATTATATTTTTGGCGCTATGTCTCCGTTTGGATACGATCACTTTAAATTATCGGACAGTATGTTGTGTGGCTATTGGCGTGTGCTGTGATTGCTTTGATGCCATACTGGCGTGTACCGTGATTGCCTTGATGCCATACTGGCGTGTGCCGTAATTGCTTGATGCCATACTGGCGTGTGTCGTGATTGCCTTGATGCCATACTGGCGTGTGCCGTAATTGCTTGATGCCATACTGGCGTGTGTCGTGATTGCCTTGTATGCCAATGTTGTTTGATGATTTGAGAAGGACGGATTTGATTCGTATTGGTGGGTTTGTGTCAGTGTTTTGGAAGTTTGTGTTATTGTGTGCCGTGATGGTTGCTACGTTTTTATGCATTCTGCACGTACGGAATAATTGATTGCAATTTGAATTTCCTTGCATGTGTTTGATTTATATCCTGCGTAGCCTAATGCGAGTACATTTTGGACAGTTATACTAATATTGCATTGGGAGCCACATTAGCGAAATGAGCTGGACATATGTCTGGGTAATTGAATAAGAAAATTAACAATAAAAGATCATCGAGCTGTTAATTTCCATCATATGATTCCAGTCATTTTAGTTCTTTTTTTACATACATTTATACAGTGCAGCCTCTCCAGAGCGGTCCTCTCTTAAACAACAACCTCCCTTCAACAACAGCATTAGTTTTTCCCACTGTACAATTTAACTATTAATTTAACCTCTCTAGGGCATCAACCTCTCAACAACTACATAATTTTGCTTCTCCCTAAGGGTTTCGCTTTGGAGAGGTTGCACTGTATATGATAAATGTTTAGCCCAACTTACTATTTTCCCATTCTTTTTCAAGCACACCCGTTTTTGTGCCCTCTGAGGCGTCAAAGAAGCCCAATTGTAGGGTTTTAGTTTTCTTGGATCAACTAAGAGAGTGAACTTATTGTCCGGAATATCGGGCTCATCGATAAAAGACTTTTTGCCTGTACATTCTGTCATAGTTAGTAAAGTATAGTTGTTACAAGCAGCGCAAAAAGGGTTCTTGAAGAGTCTAAACGTGTTCGCATCAACCATTGCCCCAACAACAGAATGGAAATCACTTGTACATGCCTTGCTTATGTTGTCATCCTTTTCTGATTCCATATAATGGGGTGAACATACATCTACTATGCCTGCATTGCACGTACTCCTCCAGATGTAATCAATTTTAGGCATACGAATATTTACATAACATCCTGGGGGCAAATCATTGTTATATATGGACAGAACTGCATCATTTATCAGTGCTCCGGAATCTTTTGGTTCATCATCAATGCCACATATCAATGACACATGAGTAACTTCGCTGTAGTCAAATACCCCGTGAGATTCAGCGCAAGCACTATTGACAAAAATTCGTCTCGTGGAATTCGAATACACTGGTAATATTTGGAGCCAACTGGGCCGTCGGGAATCTATGCATGGTTTCGATGAAAATTCAGACAGTTTGCTGTCAGAGACAATATTTGGCTCACCCGTTTCCATGTAATATGCCACAGTTTCGGGGTATATCATAGTTGGGATACACCTTATGTAAGTTCCCCCCTTGTAACAACAAGTGTTGTATCTTTCACAGTCCTCGTCACAGGAACAACCTATAATCAACGGAATTGTATGTTCTATAACTGTAAATGACAAACGCAATTCATAGACAGTAGCAAGAGATTATTGGTTCTAACTATTCTGATGGATAAAAGTTTAGCAAGTTCAGAATGGATTGACTCTTGGGGAAAGGGTAGGTACAAAATCATAAAACCAAATACATTTTCAGATTTATATTCTTATATTCACCAATGATTCGCATCAATGTTATTCCATGATTTTGAGGCGTTTAGTCTCCGGCGTACGTGAAATGAACTAGGGGCCAGATGTAAAAGTTCGGGCACGGCTCAATACCTAGTGTGCCCACCATTCGAATCCAAGACTGCCAGACAACGACGTCGCATTCTGCAAATCAGTTTTCTAATGTCCTTCAATGGGATCCTGACCCATTCAGCTTTCAGGGCACGTTCAAGATCACGGACGTTGTTGACGTCATAGCGCTCTCTTACCTGACGACCTAAATGGTCCCATAAGTGCTCACTGGGAGAGAGATCCGGTGATCTTGCATGCCACTGCAACACATTGACGTTATGGATGCGTAAAATGTTCTGGGTATGCCTCGCAGTGTGTGAACGGGCATTATCATGTTGGAAAATCCCAACGTTATGTTGCAAATACGGTACAACAACAGGCTCGATGATTTCGTCACGGTACCTTTGAGCAGTGAGATTACCAGGCACTATGACGAGATCTGTCTTCCCATCATGATGTATGCCCGCCCAAACCATCATGCTACCACCCCTATAACGGTCACGTTCCACAACATTATCTTGGTCCAGCCTATCCCCTCGTCTCCTCCAAATTCGAACCCTGCCATCAGCAAATGACA
The DNA here is from genome assembly GCA_008271625.1 of Lutraria rhynchaena. NCBI lineage: Eukaryota > Metazoa > Mollusca > Bivalvia > Venerida > Mactridae > Lutraria > Lutraria rhynchaena. The sequence goes on along the minus strand of VIBL01000019.1, from coordinate 992,603 downwards.
CGTTAAATCTAGATTCGTCCGAAAACAGAACATCGCACCATTGCCTGATTAACCCTGGCCCATTGACGTCTTGTTTGACGGTGTAGCAACGTCAGCGGAATGCCAACGTAGGGACGGTACGCTTTCAATCCAGCGGCACGTAGCCTATTCCGAACCGTCCTGTCGCAAACTCTTGTGCCAGAAGCATTCCTCAGCAAACGACCTAACTTTCGACTGGAAAGAAATCTATTGTGTCAAGATAACGTCGTGAGAAAACGGTCCTCCCGCGGCGTGGTTTTACGAGGTCTGCCTGATGTGGGTGGGTCTGCGATGTTCCCAGTTTGCTGAAATCTGTTCAGCAGTCGACTTATTGTCGATTCGTAGCGATGGAAATGTCGAGCAACGTCTCTTGCCAACACGCCAGCGGTAAGCATACCGATGACTCTCTCACGTTGATCAAACGTCATTCCAGGCCGAATTCCCATCATTGATTTTCAATGATTATTTTCCAGTTTATGCGCTTCCGAAAAGAAAGCTCTCGAACTGTGTACTTTGTGGCCCGCGGAGGATCATCCGATTTGCTGTACACATACTGCACGTGATTTTTGACAAAGTGATGTTTCACGATTACATAATGGTCTAGTGTACAAAAAACAAGTGAAATCATGCTGTCAATGAATGGGCACAATTGTTAAATACGCAATTTTAGTGACATTGATTTATAGACAAAAACCAAAGGCGTAAAAAAACTTGCTAAACTTTTTTCTCTCAGTATATTTGATACTTATCAAGAAGGAAAAAATAAAATACGACAAGTAATTTGCTTAAAAAATTTAATAGGAGATATCCCGTATGTGAACATTTGTATTTTATTTCATGTCAAAGGATTATAGATACATGTATTTACAGTGTAACCTCTCCACAGAAATACCCTTTGGTAGAAGCACAATTGAGTAGTTGTTTAGAGGTTATTGCTCTTGAGAGGTTAAATTGAAATCATACTGTGGGAAAAATCATGCTGTAGTTGAAGGAATGTTGTTGCTCGAGAGAGGGCATACAGCTCTTGAGAGGTTGCACTGTATAACAGGATTGTGGATATTATAAATTTGTATGAAAAAAAAGTACTTGCAGTAAATTAATAACATCACCAATCATTAATACTAACACCAGTATATTTGAAAAGCTGACACCATGAATTTCTTCCAACAACACAAATTTTAACTTTTCATTTGGTTCTTCATAATCTTATTTAAACGTATTTTTTTCTCCCTATTTGAGTAAATGATATATGAAGCATATATTCAACATTAAATGCTGGAGTATTTATTACACATTATTTGCAAGAAATATTTCTATAAAATCATGTGAATGAATAATTCTAGATACCAACTTACCTTTAACCTTGCCATTCATGATGGGTTTACAAAACGAGGAACTAACAAACTCAAACATATACAGTGCAACCTCTCCAGAGCGAACCTCTCTTGAGCAACAACCATCCTTCAACAACAGCAAGATTTTTTCCCATTTTATGACTTAACTACATTGTATTAATTTAACCTTTCTAGAGCAATAACCTCTCAGCAACAAAGGGTGTTACTTTAGAGAGGTTGCACTGTATATGTAAATTATCCATACCTCCACAACACATTTCTTCCGCTCCTCGAGTAGTTTCAACTCCGCAAACATCAGTTTTAGGGCAGACATTACTAGTGTAGATCGCCCGCCAGTCAACAGGCTCACCTGATAAAACACAGATACCAGTAACAAGACATACGTACGCAAACAAATGTCTCATGTTCATTTTTCAGTCTTCAAAGATGAAGATAGCAAATGAACAGATTCAAGGAAAATCCTGGATTGATCTGACAGTATTCGAACAAGTCTTTTTATATATTTACCCGTTAATTGATCATACAACCGGACGTTGAACTCATAACGAGACCATTATAGAATCCGAACTGTACTTAATCAAAACAAGTAAATAAACAAAAAATACTGAAGAAGAAATCAGAAGTATGTATGACAATGTACATCATACCGCGTAATTATATACCGTATGATAATTGCAACATCATTATTTCTGTTCTTTTATTTTGAACTCTCTCAATACTTAGCAAATTCTCTCTGTGAAAAATGGGAATGGCTGCTTGATTAACTGTCTGTGTTCATTCAAGAACCAACTTTATTTGGTACTATGGCGGACTTTAAAAAATCAAAGCACTGAGGGGACTGTTGTTGACTGGCTGTGTGGTGTTGCAAGTTTATTGTTATACATTTCCGAAAATTGTTTAATGCTAGCATTAGCCAATAAGAAACAGATGGACAGAATGTGGACACCCTCAGAGGATACTACAGTGTTTATTGGTGATCCGAGGACACTACAGTGTTTATTGGTGATCTTAGGACACTCTACAGTGTTTATTGGTGACCTTAGGACACTACAGTGTTTATTGGAGATCTGAGGTCACTACAGTGTTCATTGGAGATCTAAGGTCACGACAGTGTTTATTGGTGATCTGAGGACACTACAGTGTTTATTGGTGATCTAAGGACACTACAGTGTTTATTGGTGATCTGATGACACTCTAATGTGTATATTGTTAATCTGAGGACATTTTACAGTGTTTATTGTTGATCTGAGGGCACTCTACAGTGTTTATTGTTGATCTGAGCACACTCTACAGTGTTTATTGTTGATCTGAGGGCACTCTAAATTGTTTATTATAGATCTGAGGACAGTACAGTGTTTATTGGTGATATGAGGACACTCTACTGTGTTTACTGGAGATACAGTGTTTATTGGTGATATGAGGATACTCTACAGTGTTTATTGTTGATCTGAGGGTGCTCTACAGTGTTTATTATAGATCTGAGGACACTACAGCGTTTATTGGTGATCTGATGACACTCTACTGTGTTAATTGGTGATCTAAGGACACTACAGTGTTTGTTGGTGATCTGAGGACACTAAGCGGTGTTTATTGGTGATCTGATGACACTGTACAGTGTTTATTGGTAATCCGAGGACACTCTGCAGTGTTTAATGGTGATCTGACGACACTATGCAGTGTTTATTGGTGATCCGAGGACACTGTACAGTGTTAATTGGTGATTTAAGGACACTACAGTGTTTATTGGTGATCTGAGGACACTAAGCGGTGTTTATTTGTGATCTGAGGACACTGTACAGTGTTTATTGGATCTGAGGACACTACAGTGTTTATTGGTGATCTGAGGACACTAAGCGGTGTTTATTGGTGATCTGAGGACACTGTACAGTGTTTATTGGTGATCCGACGACGCTGTACAGTGTTTATTGGTGATCTGAGGACTCTACAGTGTTTATTGGTGACCTGAAGACACTACAATGTTTATTGGTAATCTGAGGACATTCTGCAGTGTTTATTGGTGATCTGAGGACACTACAATGTTTATTGGAGATCTGAGGACACTACAGTGTTGATTTCCATACATGGTCGAACAGTTTCAACAGCAACTTTGCTCAGCTGGTTGTTCATAGTCTAGATCATAATAAATGATTCGACATAAACACAAAATAAGTGGTAACTTATTACGTTTATTACCATAACCAAATGTTTCATTTACATTTTTATACATGTATTTATGTAACTGTATTGCAATAGAAAATTTAAAAGCAGCTTTACGATATATAAATATACAAGAAAATGGGTAAATACTATTTCATATTAAGTTTGCATATTTTAGGGTGAAATTTAAGAGCAACTGAAAAATTGATATAATTTATAATATACTTAAAAATGAATATAAGGTTTATATTCTGAAAAAGAAAAAAGTAAAATATAATTAACTAACAGGCTACAAAGTAAATATATATAAAATATACACATTAAATAAATGTCGAACTGTTCTTCATAGTAAGCAAATACCCACGAAGGCATTTTGGAAGTTTTAACACATGGATGCGTCATACATTTCTTTTATCATAATCAAATACGTAAAGAAATAAATTCTTTAGATAATGGTTAGTTAATTTACTGTAATGAAAACAAACATCATTAAAGGCATCACAGTTGGTTTAGCTAAGAAAGATTTTTTATATTTTTGTTTGGGGACTTAAAGTCGCATCAACAGCCAGGGTCATTTGACCACTTTTTTCAGCTTTACTGTCAAGTTGGAAGAAGACCCCAGGAGTACACCTGAGTAGAACCACCAACCTTCCATAAGCTAGCTGGACAGTCCTCACACGTGAATTTTTTCTTGTCACAGGTGGGATTCAAACTCACAGCAGTGAGGGGATAGTGTTCACCAGTCAGAGACCATAACCGTTTGACCACAGAGGCCCTGATGCATTAATACAGCCACAGAGGTATTATGGGTATTTGAAGAATTAGGGTCTAAAGATAAGCATTAATTGCAGCTAAGAAGAGAGCTAACATAAAAATGCCACCAGTAATTAAGTCATAACAAAAATATTTATTATTGTTATTTATTTGCTACAAATTGGGTAAATGAAATTCTCAGCTACATTATTCATAGTTCAAAGTAGTTATGTCTCAGACTGACCTGAAATCAGTACAATTTATTTATTCAGCTTTATGCAAGTTTACATGATAAAGAATGGTTGTATGTGAAAATATCATAGTCATGCAACTAAGCATATTCACATATTATGTTTCTAATACATGTATAGGGCCATTTTTTTTTAAAGATGCAATTTCTGTATGTTAGTAGTTACTAACACAAGTGAAGTTAATAAGCAGGTGTTTAATGGTACAACTAATGGTACAAAACTATATCAAAAGGATTCATGAACTTAAAATGATTGTTATGAGAACCAAGGTAGATAGAACTTCTCCTCGTATGAATATCAATGACAAGGAAGTATAAAACAAACAGTCAATGTGATTTATGCTGATTCAAACTGTTCATCGAAATGGATATTGCTCCCTAAAACACAAACTCGTCAAGAATATTTGAATATCTAAATACTTGGAAAACAGCATTTTTCTTAAACAGAAAACAAGTTTGACAACAAAAGAATTAAAATCAACAAAAACTTTCCTATAATGTAGACGTATACAAAAGTAACAAGATTCATTCACAAAAGCACCAACAAACAGAAAAATATGTGCAATGCGCAATTTGTTTGGTAAAATTGTAGAAAAATATAGAAAACTTATCAAAAATGTTGGCAAAACTTAATTGTTTTCAAATAACAACATTTACAAGGACTGAATATAGCATTGTGATAAAGAATTGTTTAAAATTAAGATATCAGCGTGATAAACAATAGTACATGAAAATAAGTGTAGAATATTCAATAAACATCGACATATATGATAGAAACCAATTATTGCATGAAATTACGAAATACCGAGTGGACAAATGCTTTGAATTCGGACAATTTCCCAAAACAAATTCTGAATTTTTTTTTTCAACGACGAAATTCAATAAATTGGGGATGATTCTGAAATTGATAGTACGAAAAAAAAACAAAAAAACATGGAAATATTTCTAATAAATGAAGTATATATACTACCCCATGTATAGTTTTAAAAAATCACGAGTATAAATTGAAAAATTGTGTGAATTACAATAAAATCATTCAAACTGTCTATCAATCAAATCACAGATTATTTCTTGCAGCAGTACAGAATAATTTCAAATTGTTGAAACGTAAAATCGTTTGATCAACACTCGATGTATAACAATACAGCAGCAACTGTAACAATATGGTTACAAAAACTTAACTACGCAGCATTGTAGAGATTATTGTAACAAGTGTAGAAATTAACAATTATTTAATATAACAATAAACATATGATTATATGAAGCACCTTTACATAGATATACTATTATTATTACAAGCATGTAACAGCAATCATGTTTTTCTATCAAAAGTAGCATTCCATAGATTCATTGTAACCATAACCAGTTTTTCATTAAAAAATGTGTTCAGAGATTGCCAGTACTGATACATATGTTAAGAATTTAACGCATAATCGCATGAATCAATAAAACTGTCAATATAAATCTTATCTTATTCGTCAAAATTATCAAAATGTTACTCATTTTGCATATTGAAAACCAATATCATTTTAAGACATTTTAATAGTACAAAATTTGATCAACCATCATTTCATTGTTTTAGTATTTAATTATAACAATCAATCATGCATCATGAATCTATCATACAATGTAAACAATTAAATCAGCCAGCTTACAAAAATCTTCAACAATTACAACTGTAACATAAAATATCGAGTTTCAGTTCTGCTTTATTCTTCGTTCCGACCATCATGATCGTCATTTTTGGTAAAACAAACAGTTGATACAGATATAGCATTATCCTCAAAATGTTCAGTCATTGTCTGTCATGAAAAATGACTGTCACAACTATTCTCACTAAGTTCATTCACTAATACAAACATATATACTGTTACTAATACGTAATTTATTCACTAATACATGTATATATACTGTAACTAAAATGTTTGCAGTCTTTATGTACTCTTTGAGTTGTACTGTTTTTAACAATCTCTCCATACACAGAATAGTAAGCACACATAAAACACGTGTTGTTCAATAGTTTGTTCAATTTCCAAGAATCCAAGCAGAGAAATTACCCTAAGAAAAATAAAAATAATTAATACATTTACATATTAGCAGAAATATATTGAAGCATATACAGAAATTTGTTGAATTTAAGCCTAAAACAAAGGTTTGTTTCCGGTAACCCAACGAACCCAATATTTTACCTGCTGACTGAAAAATTTTGACAGCGTCAAAATTGTAGCGTTATTTTGTACTTTTCACAACTCATTAATATTATGGAGCATATATGCCGATACAGTGTTGCCAATATATGTAACAAAAAATAAAAAAAATCCCCACCCACCAACCCATCTTTTTTGGGCATTTAACCAGAAACAAATTTTTCTTTTTTGGCCTTATCTAACAAACTAGTTAACAAATAAAGATAAAAAGCAGGTGTGAACCCAGACTAAATTGAAGCGGATTCAAGAATATGATATGTTCTGAAAGTAGCTAGTTTAACCCCATCTCAGTCAAGAATTTGGTTGATTTTCAATTCTTACTAAAGCCATTTTACCATCCCTATATAATTTATACCACATTATATTGTTTTTTTTTTATTTTTTTTTATTCTATTACTACAGTAGAAACTCATCATGTCCAACTTGATACCAGAATTCAATACAAAAATATCCGATCAGGTGAGAAATTAAAAGGTGCATGTTTGAGGTAAAGGAGCGAAAAATTCTTTTGTTAATAGGCGACTTAATTGGTTCAACAAAGATGGTCACTGGGTAGTTGAAAACTCATTATATCCCATTTTGGAAAAATGATGTGGACCTAGTAGCGTATTTCGTATAGGCAGGTGCGCTCCTGAAAAGCACCTATTAACATGGAGGAAATTTTGTGACCTGCCAAACATATTTTATGACATTGAAATAGTACAACGAAGCAATACTTACAGGGAATGAGTATATAAACAGGAATAAAAGTAGCAGAAGAAGAAGAACGACGAGGAAGATGATGAAGTACCACTTGTAGTTAGCCCAGATGATGTATCTGAGGGTCTTAAATGGTGACGTAAACCACAGGAATGAGGTCTCCGGTCGACTGAAAAAATATGTCATAAAAACATGAATTTATCATAACGTCATTATCATTTAAGTCATAAAAACATGAATATGCCATAAAAACATGAATTTATCATAAGTCATTATCATTCAAGTCATAAAAACATGAATATGCCATAAAAACATGAATTTATCATAAAAACATGAATATGTCATAAAAACTATACCTGGCTGTATTAAAATTTCAAAAACACATATTTTAACTGCAATTGGTTTCTAATTTCAATTATTGCTCTTTTCAAACATTGCTTATAAATTAATGAAATGAAAGGGACTTGTTGAAAACCAGTTTGATAATAAATTGATGTTATAATGAGAAGGCCTTAATATCGAGGTGACAGCTCATTGTGGTTTTACTGTACATAAAACTATATCATACTTTGGTTCTTCCAGAACTGGGTTCATGTTAGGTTCATCACGGGCTTTACCCGCAGGTCTGGTTTCAGCTTCTTCTTTTGTGACCAGTTCAATCTCCATCTCAACTTTACCCTGAAGACATAAATACAGTACACTTCAAATACAGTAAAACTTCGTTATTACAAGCATCGATATCATGAGAAATTGACTTATTTCGAGGGTTTTTTAAAGTTGTGTATAATTTCCAACTAACAAGCAAGTAACTGGATATTACTAACAAAAATTTATCTAGATAAGTTAGTCTGTTCTGATGACTCCTCACTTTAATGAGGTTTTACTGTGTATGAATAACATGGTTAACCTGAACACTTAATAGTTTGTCAATATAACTGAATAGGTTATTAAATGATGCCCAAAACTTCAACATTCAAACATGTATATGAACTCACTAACAAGAAAAACACAATTTACTTCATCCTTTTCCTTTGGGGACATAGAATTCGTACAAAAATGTAATGTTTTAGTTTAAAGTGCTATAAATCCCATTTTTCTGACGCAGTACTGGTGTAGTGTCAAGGAAGCAGACTCGAGCATGAGTAATATAAGCCAAATTGCTTGTTTCACAATTGAGCTAAAATAAATTAGTATAAACTGTAAACTAATGATCAGCATGTAAGCCATACTCACAGTCAGTGTCCTTTGGCCATCTTTCTCATCATAAACTGGCCAGAATCCTCGTAATCTTTTCTGATCAAACAGTGACACAGTCTTTACATTCATGTTGCCCATGGTGATATCAGGTAATTGTTTTAAATCGCAGGAACCAGCACGTTTGGCAGGCATTGGCATTTTGGTCAAATTTAGTTCAACAGTACCTGGAATTGATAGGAGTTATTTCATTAGAATGATGAAGGTTTATCATAATTTACCTTTATAGTTTATATGGCAGTAGTGAAGCATGTTAATACACTATTACAGGTGTCATGCCTGCACTGAAGCAAGATTACACACTTTTATAGGTGTTACATCAGCTGTGAAAAGTAAGATAACACATTTTTATTGGTGTTATACCAGTAATGGAACATAAGTGAATAAGATGACGTCTTCATTGATATACTAGCCAGCATGTTACCAAACACTTACCCAAGAAATCATCAAACGAGAATTTATCATTGTCCCAAATCTGTATCATAAATATAGCTGGAAGACGCTGTTCTGTCTCATCCAAACTCCAGAATTTCTCCTAGAAATCAAATTGTAACATAAAACTAATGAATGAAGATTTATTATATAGTGGTTAACCCTTTATCTCATAATATCACATTTCTCCTAGAAATCAAATTGTAACATAAAACTTATGTATCAAGATTTATTATATACTGGTTAATCTTTTGCCTCATGATACCGCATTACTCGCATCTGACGACTTTTGAAAACATTGTGGCTACAGAATAATAATAATAAGCAATGGCCTTTTTTGCCACAATGTTTTCCACTCTGTCAGAGAGAAATAACCATTTTTTTTCGTAAATAAATTGATGTTTTGTACATTAGCTTTGAATTCAGAAGAGTGTAAATGTGCTTATGAGGCAAAGGGTTAAGACACACTATTATCTATACAAAGATAACAATTTCACAACAGTGTTAATGAGACGTAATGAGCAATAAGCATTTAATTCAAACTTTCATCTATCATTTGACTAGTGTTTACCAGTCAGCTTTCACTATATTAGCCAAGGTTAAGATCTGGTTTGTTTCCTAGTTTTCAAATTCATCATAATCAAATCAGATTTAAAAATGAACAAATTCCAACTTTTTATTATTTGTTTGCCCATTTCCAATCCTTTGACCTGAGTATGAGCATTTTTCAGTGGCAATAGCATTCATTTTTAATTCTAAGGTTACCCAATGGGTATTAAAACTTGATAATTTAAAAAAAACACCCATAATACCTTCTTTTTCACAACCATAGTATTTTCAGCAGGCATGTACTCGAATGGGAATACCATCCTCCAGTTAAAATTGCCTTCACCATTCAATGATCTGAATCACATATAATCAATTTTACATTTATAATTAGATTTTAATAGAAAAAAACAACAAACAAACGGTGCTTTGCAGTCAGTCTTAGCCATATGTTAATCAGTTTGTTAATTTATATATTTATTTATAACATTAATATTACATAGAGTTGGTATGTTTAAATGAATGGCATTATCATAGTTGTGAAAGACACAACGCTTCAGTCTTATTTCATAGTAATATCATATGTTTGTCATGATCATAAATGAATTTGTAGAATTCTATTTCATGTTTATTAAGTTTCAAGTTGAATCTTCACATGCAAACCGTATATACTTGTGTAACTTATAAACAATGTGATCTTTTTTGTAAAGAAAGTGTATTGGATCACGTGACTAGAAATATGTACAGTGCGACCTCTTCACAGCGGCTCTCTCTTGAGCAACAACCTCCCTTCAACAGCAGCATGATTTTTTCCCATTGTACAATTTAACTATTAATTTAACCTCTCTAGAGCAACAACCTCTCAACAACAACATACATTTGCTTCTCCCAAAGGGTGTTGTTTTGGTGAGGTTGCACTGTACTGTATATGTTTACACTACAAATAAAGAACACTGAATCTTGAAAGAATCTTGATCATTATAATGAAGTCATTCACTTAATTTATACCTGTAATGAATATCTGTCTTCTGTTTCTCATCAACTCCTTGGAGCCATCCAGATACATATATATCACTCATCTTTTCACCAGTAATTGACGTCTCATCTAGTATCACATCAACTGTATTATATATTACAGTTCTAAGAACATACCTGCAAATAGATGTTCATACATAAGAGTAACATGTTCAAATTGAGATATTTAACTCCCTAAAGTGAAGGTAACAAAATCCGAGGGAGAATGAAGATCTATGCCATCTGATAGTAGTTCCTTACAGGGATAGACTCAAGATATATATAGTTTTAAACTTTTACCCCTTTTCAATAGATAGCACCTTTAAATAAAATTAAATTCAAGGTAAACTATGATTCACATGCTCTGTTTCCTTTTTAAAACACAAGGTACTGGTATTATTCACAATTTCTGTTTTTTTTTTAAACACATGGATAAAACCTCAATATTACAATCATATTTTCTTAAAAAATCCAGAAGTTTGGACCTTAATAAGTTTTGCCACACAATATTTATGTAGGAGCGATATAACAGTTTCTTAGTGTACCTGATTATGATCCTGTACATAAAACATGCCATCAAAAGTGATTGCCAAATGTGCCAGGTAAAAATCAATAGTTCTGATAAATCAATTGTAAGTTCTGCAATCCAGGAAGAATCAAAGTTTTTCCAAATTGGTAAAAAAGGCTCTAAAAACAACCTATTTAACTATCTGATGGGTGAAAAACGAATACATCTTACTCTTTAGGTTTACGTGCTTTGATGTCAAATGGAGCACCTGGTTCTCCGAGTGACTTGGGGAATATATCTACCCACATCTGCAGTTTGCCCTGTAAATGAATAACACAATTATCACAAATCTACTAGACAAATTTGAATCTAGAATTCCTGCCAAGTATTAACAATTCATGGTCCAAAATTGTAAGGGTAGTTTAGCCTGCAAATGAATAATAGCATTATCATATAATTATTTGCCATAAATTATTTAGAATTTTCGGCAAATAGTTACATTTAAGGTCCATACTTGACCCCATCACTTTTGAGATTCAAATGTTGGTATTGAATACACTTTTAATTAGAATGTAGTAAATATCTAAATAAATTATGTAACACAAAGAATCCTACATAAAGGAATGAGATTGATCTCAAGTTAATATCCTCGACTTTTGTGGAGATCATTTAAAATCAAATTAGGCATCATATTGTTCTGAGTACAATATATTCTACTGCCTTTAAAATTTACTTCAAAATCTATAAAAGGAATACCCTCCTCTCCCGGGAGGGTATTTAATATTTTGTAATCACAAAGTAGAAACTCTGTCTTATATGACATTACCTGACCTATATTTGCTACAATCTATTCCAAGGCGGTACCCTCTGGGAGATTGTATTTCATTCTCCCTTTTTTGTACAGTCCTTTGTATAAGTTGGATTATGGGTTTGGGAATTTTGGGGGGAAAGGTAGTATTTTGCTGAAGGTGGAATGTTTAGTGCAAGTTTTTTTTTTAAATCTTTTTCTTATCCATATACGACATTACCTGTTCTATATTTGGCTGTAGGGGATTGTATAGTGGTCTTGTTTCCACATGTTCCTTCACAATGTCAAGCGTGTTCAGTATGTGTAACGCTAGTCTTTGGTCCGGTGGTCCAAGATCTGGTGAATTTGGTTTGGTAGTTTCTAAATATCAAAATTATTCCAATAAATACAACATACTAATCAAACTTTAATAAAAAAGTGATTTTTGAAAATATTTTTTCAGAAGAATGTTTGCAGTCACAAACTAAATTTCCATTAAAATACTTGTTAAAATATGGTGTTTGATGACACACAAAATACTTGATTCTGTAAAAGGATGTATGTTGAGGATCATACTGACAGAACTTTGTACAAACAGTCAAACCTGTGTGTGAGGCCATCTACAAATAAAAGCCATTCTTTGAAAAATAGTCACTGATTATTTAGAATAAATTGGCCTCCAAATAAAGGCCATCTGTCAATAAAGGGCTCGTTTTGTCGTTCCCAAGGGTGACCTTTGTTCACAGGTTTGACTGTTTTTACATAAAATAGAAACGTGTCAATCTAAATCAATTATCATTTTTTCAAGTTAAGCATCAGCATGAATGGTAAGATAGTATCATGTATACTCACATGCAAAGTACTTATAAACCATATTGCAGTCTCCTCTTATATATAATCGTTCAAATTTATCTGGACTTACAATGATACAATATTATAGCAAATCACTTACAGGCCGAATCACAACTCAAAGAACAATAAATAACCCATTGACCTGACAGTAAAGTGTACATACTGGGACTCCAGGTTTTTTTTGGTCGATGCTACACTTCCTCAGAAAAATAAGCCAAGTTATAGTAAAACTTACCAAACTCTGACAGTTTGTACACCCTACTTCCAACCTTAGCACTGTTGTTACCATAGAACATTGGTCCAGACATACGATTCTTCGCACAATAATCTTCTAATATCTCCTTTGGTTTCTTGGAATCCCTCCACTTGTTTGGTCCCTCCCTAGAAACAATGCCACAGAAAGCAATCAAATATACTGTGAAATAAAATTAGACAAAAAGTACAGTAAAACCTCAAATAGCAACCATCTCAATATTACGACCACTTTGTCATAATGACAACTTATTTTTGGACCCACTTTTGATAACTCCTACATAGTTCAATTTGAAAATGAGATAATAGAAAGAGCCTAGTAAGGACAGTTTAAAATAAAATTTGGTGTTATACACAAAGGCTTACAGTATTCATTGTGTAAATAACCCGACTCTTCTCAATACAACACACTCTGCTCCATCAGAAATTATGAATCTGAGCATAAAATACCAACTTAAACACGAAGCCCCCAATTAGCTCTTTCTGAACTCAGTCAAAATGTAGATCAGTAGACAGATAGTATTTTCAGGCTGGTCCATATTTGAGTTTATATTTCAAGATCAAATCAATAAGCAGTAATTCTCACAAACTTACAAATAATATGACTTTGGTACGCCGCAGCAAGCTCGATGTTTGGACAACAAACGATTCTCAAGGTCAATCACAGTCTCTCCGATAAGATCGTCACTGCTAACAAGGTCGTAATCCTTCACTCTGATTGTTAAATCCTTGTGCAATGGTAAAACTGTGGTCACTTCAAACATCCTGAAATCACAAACTTATTGCCTTAGTAACAAATACAGTCAAACCAGTGTTTGCGACCACTCTGAATTAAGGCCACCCTGTAAATAAAGGTCATTCTTCAATGACCATGCCTTTAAGAATCAGGGGACGTCTGAGGCAAAGTGGTTATGGTCTCTGACGTGTAATCACTATCCCCTCATTGCTGTGAGTTCAAATCCCACCCAGGACCAAATTTCCAATGTAAGGAAGCTATCCACCTGGTTGAAATCCGACCAGCAAATTAAGATAACAAATGTAGACAAACTAAGCGATGGACAGGGCAAAATGACAAAGAGTTAATTATCACACACAACTAAACAGCTTTAACACAACAAGACAGAATATTCTTCATTAAGGTAGGCTATTATTTCACTATACCTTCCAAATACAGGGTTGATAGAATTTGGTATATAATCATCCCTGCTATCAACCTTCTTCTTACCAAGTTTGATCTCAATATACGGATCAGCCTGTAAGCAAAACAATAAGAAAAAAGAATTTAAAATTTTACCACTTGTATTAAATTTTGAAATTATTCGTACAAGTATGTAAACTTGTATTAATGATTGAGGATAACACAAATTGTATGTCAGGTTCTTGATATCACCATATCCACTTGTACGTAAGGCAAATGTTTTTACACCCAAAATTGGGTCTAAATATATCTTATATATAGGTGCAGATCTCAATCCACTTGAGTCCATGACTCAAAACTGTAAGTTTAACCCTTTGCCTCATATTTTGCATATTTTGGACTCTTCCAAATTCAAAGCAATTATATAAAACATCAATTTATTTAAGAAAAGTGTGCTATTTCTTTCTGACGGAGTGGAAAACATTGAGGCAAACAAAGCCATTACTCATTATAAGCAATGGCTTCTTTTGCCACAATAACTTCATAAGTCATCCACTTCAGATGCTGGGTAATGCAGTATAATGAGGCAAAGGGTTAAATCTTCAGGGATAATTACTAAAATTAAAAATGTATAAGAAGAAGGAACTAGATGTACGCAAGTCAAGGTACTGAATCACAGCAAAGAATTTTTTGGATGAATTGAATCACAAACGCAAAACATTAAAAATCATATGAAATGTATATGAAACCTTCAAATATTCAAATAATTCAAAATGGAGTTGAATTGATAGCAAGCATACCAAGCCAGTGGGATCATTAGGTTGAAGGTCAATGCCTCGAAGACAGTAAATTCTAACAATGCATTCTTCAGGCTCACTAGATGGTACATTTTCAAGAACTTTAGCAGGAACTTCTTCATTAGGATCGGATGGAAGTGGATAAACTTTAAACAGACCCTGAAAATATCAAAATAATGATAAAACTTCATAAATCAATATTATTGTCACCTTTAAAGAGCTACTAATTACATACTAACTGTTTAAAATTCAAACTTTAAAATGAGCACCAAAGAAATCTTCAATTGAAGAGTATCGAATTGTAACACCCAACATGATTGGTAAGTCAGTGAATTGTAAACATTCATGAAAATGGAACTTATTTCTATCATGGTAAACATTATGTCATGATAATTGATGTGTACCTGGTGATATAAGCATAATGCACTCACCTTAAATTGACCAATGATATTGCTTTCTTCATCATCATCGTCTTTACCTCTTTCAAGGTCAAATGTTTCACAGAAGTCAAGGAATTCATTGTGAATATCAGCCTTCTCTAACTCACAATCATACACCTAGAAGAAACATCTCACACAAGTAACAAACAGATTAACAAATTTATCCAAGAGTTTTACATACTTCATTCATTCAGGCAGTGAAAATTACTAAATAGATTTTCATCCGACTTTTGGGAAAAAATTGGGCAGAGTGGGTGAGTGGATTTATTCTACTTTTTCATCTTCAAACATTAATTCAGTTAATCTTTAAAAAGATTTCTTTTTTGCTGATACAAGTTATGCTTGGCATTGGTGGACTACAGACTTCAACCAATGTCTAGAAGGTTTAAAATACATAATTTCCATCAAATAATTTTTGAACTGGTCCTTTTGTATTTGAATTTATTATCTGAAATGTAGATACAGATTTTTTTATCAAGCTGGATTTGAGAGGTGGGCAGGGATGAGAATCTAGGAATTTATTTTCCATTGCCTCGTAATTTCAAAAAGTATGCAGTACATCATTAGACTTGAATGCAAAAGCACTGCCTCCAGTTCCATAGTAATTTGTTCTTGACTTATTCTGTAAGCATCAGTCTAGTTCAACATATTATTTCCTAAAGAGATCTGGCAGAAAACAATTGAACTAGTAACTCAGCAATCCGGGTTCAAATCCCAGTCACGGCGGGTCATACTTTGAAAATTTGACAAAAATGTCCATTTTCCTCGACATGTGGAGAAGTTGCCGGTTCCTAGTGAAAGGGTAAGTTAGTACTGGTTAGAATACAGTCCAGGAAAACTGGTTAGGTGAACCAGCTGCCATATATAACTGAAAAAATGTTGAAAAATGGCATTAAAGCCATTGAAAAAGGAAAGAAAACAATTGAATTTTGATAAAAAATCTTCAGGAAATTGACACAAAGACACAAACTAAGCGAAGATATTAGTGATAACAAGCAATCAGAGAAATATAATAACACTACGTATAATGAATTGGAAAACTCACCACAATCTTGTCCAGACCTTTCTCAATATATTTCTGACATTTTTCCGTCTCTCCGATTGAGGCGTAATACTTTGACCACCAGTCCAAGTCTTGGTAATCAACTTCCTCCTGTAAGTATACAAACGTGACTTCAAACAAAATTCTCAACAAAATGCATTGTGGGAAATGCATTTAGATCATATCAACTGATGTAACAACACAATCAAAGGATGGATTTCCAGCAATATTTTATGTTATAACCCTTTGCCTCATAATACTGCATTTCCCTGCATCTGAAGCAGACGACTTTTGAAAACATTGCGGCAAAAGAAGCCATTGCTTATTATGAGTAATGGCTTCTCTTGCCACAATGTTTTTCACTCTGTCAGAGAGAAATAGTCCAATTTTCTTAAATAAATTGATGTGTGTATATTAGCTTTGAATTTGAAAGAATCCAAAATATGTTTATAAAGCAAAGGGTTAAACAAAAAGATATCCTTACTGATGATCTTATTAATAAGTAATATCTAGTAAATACACATACATTAGAATATTTTCAACTTTTCTCATATCAACTAGGTTGTGTGATACAAATCTATCTTCTATGATGATATCTAAAAACTAAATATTCTGATTGGTCCATTCTAACCACAGTGTTAAAATCGACCAATCATAAGGCTGCATTCAGAAATCATACTTCAATCTCAGACTTATGACCTTTGACCCCAGAGGTGAGTTGCTTGGTTAGATTAAAGCATTACAGCAACATTTTGTGGACCGAAAGTCTTTAACATCTATGAATATAAAGCTATGATTCCTTTCAAGAAGAAAATATATCAGTAAGTTAAACATACACTAGAGAATGATGAAATACACTGTGAACCTGAGACAAATAATATAAACCAAGGTGATATAGATGAAGTCACATGAGGCATATCAGTAATAACATATTTTGGTCTAAAATGTATAGAAATTCGTAACAAAACAAATGAATACATTCCCAAGGTATTGAACTAAAATCATACAAAAATAAATATATGATATAAGTTGAAAAATTCAAAATATAAAAATATTAGCCAAACTATACAAAACTACATCTAAAGCAAGCAAAATATTGTAAGAATTTATTGCATAAGTAGAGTAACCTTTGTGAACTTAGACAAGGAGCAGTTATGATAGCACTGCACTAAATCCTCAACAAACAATCATGTTCAATTTAATGAAAATGAATATGCAAGTACAAACAGAAATAAAAGAATACACAATCTGATCTAAGGTTGGACGGACCATTCAGATATATTTTCAGTGGAACTCAACCAACAAGTGCTCAAGATGGCAGGAGTGTAGAAATGTTTTCATGTAGCTGGAAGCTACTAAAAGTAGAAGGGGGGGGGGTCTGAAGGTTCCCCCCAGTAGGAGGCAAAGGGGCATTGCCCCAAGCGGGAAAAAATAGCCTGCAAGAATGCTAAAATGGCTAGCTGATTTTCAGACTTCGGCTCATTTCTACACCCCTGAGATTGGCCCACCAAAAATAACTTGGCTTTTCACAAGGAACTGACAATTCGCTGCATGTTATTGGAGGACAAATGATTATGGGTGTTTAACAGAAAGTTAAATAATAAGTGACTATGCGCACGCCTTGCCATGGGTGAAAACCTACAACCTTCAGATTGAAAGTCAGGCACCTTTAATCCCGAGCTATCAGGCCTGGCTACCTTACAGATGAAGCGAAACTATGAAAGAGTGTTTAGTGTACATGATAATCACAGATGAAGATAGAAGAGGACAGTGGTATTAAGTTCGCGTTAGTAAGCCACTATTATGTACTTCACACTTGTTAGTATGTGGGGATTAAGCATGCTTGTTTTTCAGCGGGTGACCAACCTCTCGCGATGGCTTTTTCAATGGTTTCAGACTAGAGAGTTCCTGTTGAGGATAACTATGAGTCACGTCACCGTACAACATCTAGAAATATACATGCAGGCTCTGTGTTAGACATGCTAAAAGTGGTTGGTTGGCAGATACACACAAGTGACTTACTTAAATGGTTACTTGCAATGACAACAATGGTCAAAACGCATTGATACATATATGGTAAATGTACATAAAAGTATTGCAACTTCATTTGAATTTTTGTCTGTTGCACCCATTTCCATAAATACCAATGAGTCACTTATCAACCAATGAATTAACATGTTTCAAATCCATGCTCTCCAACTGAAAACTGAAGTAACCAGTAACATTGGTGGATTCCATACTAGGCTATGCAACAATCCATTCCATTGGTCGAAGCTCATGTACAGTATTGAATACTTAAAATACAAATATCTCACTTCTATTCATAGTACAATTTCGACTTCAAGTAAAACCATATAAAATAAATTATAGGGTGATATGTGAATGTTGGCATCACAGAATGGTTTACATGCAAAGTTATGCACCCCAAAGGGTCCTATAGCATAGGGGAGAAAGTCACTTCTGTGTATGCAGCAATGAATGAATGTAAATTCAAAGTTAAAATGTTATAAATATATACCGGTATATATATAAAACTGTTGGAATTTCCAACAAGAATCCAAAATATTGCTTCCTTTTAGAAGCCTGCATGTGATGAATGTTTGGAGTAAAAGACTTTGAACATAGACATAAAAAAAATTGTTGGTATGCAGTTACACAGCCCACTCACTAAAAAGTCCTTTGATCCCTAATTTTAGCAATTTTGACAAATCCTTTTTGTTTTTCATTCCACATTTTTCTTTTTCAGTACAACAAACAAATAATTTCAATGAAAAAATAAACATGCCTACCTACCTACCCACTGTTATAAGTTTGGGTCATGCAACAACAAACCAACATTTTTTTAATGAAAGCCTGAAGTGCATTTGATATTTCTGTATGTCATATGCTCAACATTTGAGTATAGATTTTCAATTAAAACACCAGGCTTCAACATCACTTGAAAAAACTTTTAAAGAAATGTTTATATCAACAATAATGCATGCAAACATTGTAACCTCTCTGTTTTCATCCTTCATATTAAAAAAAAAACCAACACTTCATGAGCATGTGCATTTTTAATTATAACCCCCACCAGTAGCAAAATGGAAGTATACTAAATATGACAAACATCATATATAAGTTATTTACATAATTATATGTAAATATTAACAAATGTTAGTAATTATAGAAGGAAATAATTTGATTAGCAACTATAAGTATCTATTTATTTATTATTCTAATAAGTGAGTCATATTAAAAAAAACAACTGATAAACAACATAGAAAAATTGTATCATTGTTAATCATTCAATTTTGTTTTTTAGAAAAAAAATTGTTAACTTGAAATAAAATTCCAAAAATGGTTTTCATTCCTAAAAAAATCACCTTCTCTTTTTTTAAACCAGACACTAGTTTTTCAAAAGCTCTAGAAGCGAACTTTTTATGTGGCTGTAAAAATACAACAAGAACTGTATACAAGTTTCGATAGTAATCACACTACAAAAATCACGCATATTTAACACAACATGCGAGTTTATGAAATAACAAATGAACTGGAATATCCCACGCCCCCCCACCCACCCATTACTCAGATGCTTCTCTTTCTTATACATATTGCTTTACTGGATGGACAAACATCCAGCGTATTTAAGTTGCGACCTTTCCAGCTTTAATGATAATAAAAAAAACAAGAATTTTTAACTTAACAGGCAGGATAATTAAAATCAAATAATGTATGTTTAAGATAATGTTTGACCTTATAGTGTATAATAGAAACAAGCATACCTATACTTTGGTTAAGCTATGATAATTTATACATGTACACAATTACATAAAACTGCCCTGAAAATATCAATAAACCAGGAAATATCTACACAGTACTATTTATCGAAATATTAAATCAGCTTTTAACTTTGAAATTTCAAAATGAAGACAAAATGATAATACAGACAATTTGTTAGACAGAGAATTTTCTATTTCTGACAAATAAGAGTTGTCTAAGTCATCATGTAGAAGTCTTGTGTCTAAAAATGGAAGCAAGCATTAGAAAGATCAATTAAAATACTTAATTAGTACAGTAAAACCTCGCTTAGCAGGCACTTCAATATAAAGCCTACCACATTATAACCACCACTTTTTGGGACTAGTTTCCAATTTTTCCACTGTATTTTGACTTGATTATAAGACCACCTCAAACTTAAGCTTTAAGACTGTTCTACTTGGTCCTAAAAGTGGTTTTAATATTGCAGTTTTATTGTAGACCAAAATAAGGCCTGCATTAAACACAGTGTAATTAATTTATAAGATGCAAAGCAGAATGAGTTAAGAGGTGAAGAGGAGTATAGATTTGATGGTAGATGGTGACAACATGAAGTTGTACAGGATGTATACAAACAACCGCGCTAACTTGACTTTTGATGCTAAAGTATAAGGCCAGAAAAAAAATAGTCGTATCTATGTTTACTCGTCCTTCCCTACATGTCGGTGCAAACCCTAAAGTTTCTAACAGCAAAATCAAAAGTATGAAAATATTTGGGGATGAATTGCACCTCCAAAGTACAAAAGGTATGTTTAGACAAAAAAAAATACAATGGAAAAGTTTTGCGACCTACCTGCCTATGTTTTGATCAAATAACCCTAAACATGGCTATTATCTTTCTAGCTTAATCTTCACTCAACAATGATTGGAGAGTTGTTAGTCAGTCTACATGTATTCAATGACTCGCAAGAGTCTCTGGTGGGGGCAGACGGATATGAAGTGGACATGATTTTGTGACAAAAAAAAATTAAAGATTGCTCAATACATTCATGGCCACTAATGTGATGAAGAGTGAAACCATTGGTTTTCTGACAGAGACATTTTAACTAACAGGACACATGTTAAATCAAGCTTACTGCTCAGTTAAGGCAATTTTACAGGTATAAGATGTCAGGCCAGCTGTTGTATATTTTTTGATACTCAGAGACTGCACTAACCAGCTAAACAATCTGTTGTACTTCTGTGCACTCCAAAAAAATACATTATCTTAGCATGCTTTTTCTCTTTAATTAAGTCATTTTTGTCTGAGTAACAAAAAATAAAAATCTGCAGCCTTGGTGCAATGAATACATAGGAAGCATTACTCAGATATACAGTAGGTAACAGATAATGTTGTTATTACCTTAGCTTGGACGCCTTCTTCAGGCATATCTACAACATGTTCACCACCAGGCCCATTGCTCACCATTCCTCCTTTAACAACAACAATAGCAACAACAATCATTTATTTGTTTTAGGCCACCAGCCCATACAAAGAATAGAAACACATACATGAAACAATAATCAAAATGTGTACACAAATGTGTTAATCATATGAAGATAAACAATTCAAAATCCTTACAATTGTATATTCTTCAAATATAAACATACAATTTTAGGGAAATTATATCATGAAGTGCGACATATTCAATTTATTAACACATTTAATTTTAATGCATGTATAAAGTTGAGAACAAGATTTTTCATCAAATCAATGTGTAAAATTTGCTTCAAATTGCAGGAGGCTTTATCCAAAAGCTATGATCTATAACAAGCAAGGTAGTTTTCCTTTGAAATAAAATTGAGATATTTTTTTTACCCCGTAAATCAACATCATACATTATGATGTTAAACAAACGATTCAAGAAAAAGTCACACATTGAAATAATTCTTAAACAATCCAGCAATATGATGTTAACTGTTATACTAAACGTATATGAGAGTAGCAAGCTTGAAATAAATAAATGGTTTATGCACCTCTATGAACAAAACAAAGTACAGATGAGACCTGTTTTGATGATATCACCCAAATCCATTTCGTCCATTATCTCAATATAAAAATGTCTTTATTGTTCCTTGTAACTTTATCTTTACATAAATTGTTTAACCAGATGTTCATACAGTCATTTATTCATTATTTTTAGGTCACAAGAGTATCAGAATAACAGGGTTCAACTGTACTGCAATAGACATCAATTCATAAAGTACATAAAACATAGAGGATTTAAAGGACCACGTGGTTGAAAAAAAAGACTTTTTGTAATGACCTACTGAAAAATTCTTAGCAAATATTAATAACATAAAAATCATAGTCACATACAGTATCATTAATATAATATTAACAGCCATATCTAATTTTACCTTGTGAGTCATCTACGTCCTGGTCACCTTGCATGATGGGATTGATGCGGAATTTCTCCAAGGATTTGAGAACATGAATACCGACAGTTGGTTTACGTCCAAACTGACGATGGTCTCTGACCCTGAGATTTAGAGGTGGCATGTACAACTCCTCCTTCGGTAACATCTGTAAGTCAGTATTATACAGTAAAACCTCAAATAGCAACCACCTCAATATTATGACAACCTTGTTATAACAATCACTTATTTTTGGACCAGCTTTTAAAAACTCCTCAACAATTCAACTTGATCATGAGACCACCTCATTATTTCGATCAATTTTTCTGTGTCCAAAACATGGTCTCGTTATTGAGGTTTTACTGTACATGATAATAATCAAACTGTTCAAAGAAAAAATGTCACACATTTAGAAACCTATAATCAGAAATGAACAAAAACTTCAAAAACATTTTACACACTCCCAAAGTTATGGATACCCCATGTTTTCCTGTATTGTATAATATGTAAAATACACCTGAATACAATATTGAGCTCTTTTCCAAAGTGTAAAAATTTGTGCAATTATTTCAGTAACCTTGTGATAAAAAAACAAGATTCTGTAACTGAAGCGGAACAAAAAATGCAGACAAGTAAAGATACTTTTCTTGTAAATAAGAGAGGATATAGAATTATATCGGAAGTATGTCAATAAATGAATGTTTAGTATACCAGCAAATGAACAGTAACAACTATGGGTCAAAATCAGCCAGAAGATATTTACCAAAAACATTTACCCAATCAGTACACTTCTTTAATACCTTAATCTTAATTTGAGCCTTCATCATAATTAAAAAATTCAATTCTAACAGTAAAGCATTGAACCCCTTACCAAACAATTAAAAACATGGCAATGTAGTACAGTGCAACCTCTCCAAAAAGCAACACCCTTTGGAAGATGCGAAATTATGTCCATGTTGAGAGGTTGCCGCTCTAGAGAGGTTAAATAAATAGTCAAATCATACAGTGGGGAAAAAGTATGCTGTTGTTGAAGGGAGGTTGTCGCTCAAGAGAGGGCCGCTCTGGAGAGGTTGAACTGTACACATTTTTTTACTTACCACATCAAAGAACAGATGCGGTTGGCTAAAGTTAGGGTTACGCTTTGTGTTCTTGATCATGTCTGATTTGACCACATTTCCTGATACTTCAAACTCAATACTTGGAGAAGTTACCGATGCTAACTGATATTTCTTCATGTTTCTTACACCCCAGCATAAGATCTGAAAAGATAGATAAACAAAATAGTTTCTCAGCTAGATTGGAGCCCTATGGTAATATTTGAGTAGCAATATCCTAACTAGAGCTCTGAAGAACAGCTCCAATGCTTGCCCATTTACATGTTGGCAACGGGGCCAAATTTGAGATTTTGAGTTTGGACACGAATTCTGACCAAAATTCTCAGTTAAAAAAGTGCATAACTCCAAACAAATATAGCCTTCAGAATAATGCCCCTTGTCTAGCAACTGCCCCTTGTTATGATAAATAAGTATTCAAAGTGTCATGTTGATATCTTTAAATGTTTGGGTAATGAGCTACATTGATTTACATAATTCATTTTGCTTGCTTTTTTGGGGGGTAAGTGTGAGAAAACGAAATTGGTTTCAACCCCTGAAGCTCTGTTAAAGACAGCTTCAAGGTCGTATTTCTTCAGAAGGATGTGTTTGTCCTTCATTTTTTCATTATGTGTTGTGAGGACTTGTGAGAACAGTAGGAATTTTTTGTATTTTTTTTCTAGAAATCCTTTTCTTCTCTAAAATCACCAGAGAAAACTATTCTTTCTGATGAAGATAAAATTCAAATAAAAGAACCTACCTCCACGGCTGTTCTCTGCATTACAGGACGTATACCATTTGGTACAGCATATAGATCTCCTCTCTTTGAAGGTACAAATGGTAGGTCTTTTCCATTCATCTAAAACGATAAAATAGCAAGTCACAAAACATAACAATAAGGCTTGAATTGGATTTTTAGGAAGTAATGTATTGTCACCATCTGAATAATTGAGTTACTGGTAATTTGGAAGTTAGTATATTAATTGATAAATATTAAGCTAACTTTAGTGATTTTTATACGTGGAAGTGCTAACCAAATTAAATGATATTTAAAATAAATAAAAAAAACATGCAGGTTGGAGCATAACAAAGATATTCTTTAAGGAATTTGTAGCCAAAAGATAACACCATCACCAAATATGGCTGTTTTCAAAAAAATTATTTATCAGTGTTACCCATACACACAAATTTGTAGACTTTTAGACTATGACACAATCATGTGTCTATGTGTCGTAGATTGGTAGTCATAACAATTTAGAGGGTAAAAGTCTAAGAGAAAATTATTTAAAAAAAAAATCACTACACTACAAGTCGATTTAATCATAGCATTTTTTTACGAAGCAATGGGTACACTGTTTATATATGTATATCTAAGTAATTTAACATACATACATTATATGTTTTAATGTAATTTAACTTCAAAACACAAATTTTAATGTCATTACACATCAGGCATAATTAAGCATGCAACAGAATGTAAGTGTTTAATGTGACACCATAAATTCATTAATTCAACACGAAAACTTTAAAATATGGTTCATCTTTTTGCAGGGCTCAACAATTTTCGTTCAAGCTATTCGTCCTACAGGACAATCAGTAAAGAATTTTAACTAGTTTACAGCAATTTCAACTCATCCTTAGTCAATTTCTACTCATAATTACAAGCAGACGGGTGGATTTTTTCGAGCCCTGCTTTGCAAGTCTAGTGCAAGAACATAGGCAATCTAATTCCTTGTTCAGAAAGCATAAGAAGACTGAATTCAGACAGTTGGTTAAACAATTGTTATGATACCAATCAAATAGTCTCATGGGTGAAAGTTCAAAATTTAAAAAAAAAAAAAAAAAAAAAAAAAAAATGGAATCTTAGCCTTGGTGCCACAGACGCAATAAGAACCAATAGGGTCCGAACCTGGAAAAAAACTGAGGGGAAACTTAACCATGTAGTCTTCATAAGGTCATTATAAGTTATCTAGTTGATTATCAGTGTAGTCTGCCTATAGTTACCATACCTCTTCAAGATTTAATCAAATTATTTATAAAAGAAACAGGAGCAAGAAGCGCCAGTACCAAAAAGCATGATAGTGTACACATTGGTAAAGTTGTGAACTTTTAATGAAATAAAAGCAAGAATATAACCCAATTCCTCTTTTTAAGAAAAAAAAACCTCACTCATCCATTTTTCCAAAAATATCAAAGCGCTTTTGAATAAAATCCCAGTCTCCTTTTTAAGAAAGCAATATCTTATTTCCCTTTTAATGATATAATGATGGATGGTATTCTACTGACAACCTTGTAGTGACCTTACAATAGAATGTATTATAAATTACATAATTACATTCATACAAAATGTTATACAGTGCAACCTCTCCAAAGCAACACCCTTTGGGAGAAGCAAAATCATCTTGTCGTTGAGAGGTTTTTGTTCTAGAGAGGTTAAATTAATAGTTAAATCGTACAGTGAGAAAAAAATCTTGCTGTTGTTGAAGGGAGGTTGTTGCTCAAGAGAGGGCTGCTCTGGAAAGGTTGCACTGTAGTAGGTTGTTAGTTAGTATGTTAAAGTATACATCAAACTAGAGTACATATACAAGTCCTAGTCCTCCATGCCAATTAAAAAAAATACGCATGAAAGGATTCTCATGATAAGCCACTTATGCGCTTTCAAGAAAAATCAAGTTGTAACATGAAAAAAATATGTAAATGATGTTGAATTGTATGACGTAAAAATACACCAGATATTAACAGATATGAAATATAGAAATAAGATGTTAGTAATAAGAAATTTTAGTAGAAAGGTCAATTTGACCTCTGGCAAACCTACCCCTATATTACAAGGGCAATCAACTTACAAAGACATGAACTCTATATTTCAAAGATCATTATTCTTATTTTCAATTTCAAATTTCAATTTTCAGTTTCAAATCCCCAGGGTCATGATTTTCTTTTGACCATCAACGAACAAACCATAAGTCTGTGCGGGCTGGATCCCTTAAAATTTCTACTTTATTCTATCCAAAACTGAAACTAGCATACATGTTAGGCAGAGCTGAAGCACACAATAATTTTAACCATTTTTAGTTGGTGAGTCAACTTATTTATACAGAAATGAATGAAAATAAAAGGTTTTTAAAGTATTGAGATGATAATTATTAATCACAATACGGAAAAACCCTGAAATTAAGAGAAACTATGTGGTAAAGTTTAGTGCCACAAACACTCATTGGATAAAACTAAAATTGTATTAAATGGATGTTAGAACTACAAGTAGCCATGAGAATCCAATCACAGAGTCTACCGTCTAAAACTACAGTTAAAAGAGTATACCTATTAGCCATCACATACCTTGGTCTAAACACATGAAAACAAAGCAAAATGAAAAATAAAAATGAATAATGAAAGCAACAGGGGACATAACTAATGTTGTTAACCAGACTACAGAAACTTGGGATTCGTATTGAACATAAAATGGACTGAAGGGCCAATGATGGCCCCTAAATAATGCTCACCAAAGCAAACCCTACCATTTCCATGCATATTCTTATGGACAAAGATGCTAGTGTTATAAAAGCAATTGATAAATTCATAATTTTCAGAATTTTGTAAGGTTTTTTAGACAATTTGTCTCACTAATTTTTATCAAATATTTACCACATATTTGTACAAATTACACAGAAGTAAGTGAATTAGACAGAAGTAAGTGGTGACCAGTATTTCAATCAATTATGAAATTGTCACAGCTTATTTCTTAATCTGGGATTTAACCTTGCACCAATAACCAGGAGCAATGGTGACTTTTCCAGCGTTAATAGTGAGGAAGACCCCAGGCAAACACCTGGGTAGAATCATCTTCTGTCAGCTAGTTGGACAATTTGTTAAAATGCTAAGTTTATCTGGTCTGAATGGGATTTAAGGCCAATATAACTAAAAATACTAAAAAAAGGGAAAAGAAACAGTGGTAGATAAATAAAAACGTATCTATTCAGTCTGAAAGTGATTATATTAATGGATATGGACATTTACGCAATCGTTTAAAAAACTGTTTGTGGAGACTGGTAGCAGGGTATTGCAGTTTTTTGTCAGTATTTGGCAATAAGACCGTCGAACAAGGTTTCCTCCCCTTTGCACAATATTAAATTCCAGTTAAGCTCCTCATATAAGCAAGAAGCCAAAACAAAGCATTTAAATTGGAATATTTGAAGCCAAACTATTGTATTTCCATACTTTATCATTTATATAAATCAACCACAGTCGTTCCACACACTATACTACATAGTTTCAACCTTTTAACTATTTGCACATAATCGGACAAGCATTCAAAGTTACATATGTGACAAAATACTCATAACTATTATTATACAAGGCACTGGATATGAATTCCTGTACAATTATGTTGTACCCAAGCAAATATTATAATACAATCTCCATCCAGCCAATGCCATATACATTATTAATAGCCATAATTACATAATAGGATAATCATATTGATAAATAAAATCAACAATAAATAAAGCAAAAAGGATAAAGTAATAATAAATATATTTCACAATGTAAACATAGTATATGTGCAAGGCCACACCTAAAAATATTATTTGTTTGCTGAGTTTAGCCCAAAACCTCAAATAAATACTGCAATGTAAAATTTTGAACAATACTTGGTTAAACACATAGTTTCTGTATGAACTACCATTTTTTTTAAAAAAAAAATTCTTCAAAACCTATCATAACAAGTTCATGTTTAGTGTTAGCAAACAAATAATTGTTTACATGAGACCTAATTTCATAATGATAAATAATAATATACATCATTACATTTACACTTTATACAAAAATAGCCAAAAATAAGTCAATGCAGTGTATTGTATGTATAATATATGACAACAACAACAGGATATACAAACATTTGGGTCAGCCCTCACCATAGAGTTTTAATCAATTCTAAACATTATCTCTGAACTAAGGGCGTTATACTTTAAGATATGATATATGGAGACCTTTGAATGTCAGGCCACCATTTGAACAAAAGTCACTCTTTAGAACAGTTTCTACACATTTACATACAGTAAAACTTCGTTATAATGAGCATCAATATCACAAGCACCCATCTTATCTCATGAAGTTTTTAAGGTAATGTCAATATTCGTTCTTAGCTGTGTATAATTTTCAACCAGCAAAAAAATACCTCGCTATTACGAGCACCACATTTATCTCGAGCATTTAGTCTGTACCGATGACACCTTGAGATAACGAGTTTTACTGTATTTGATATAACAGACTAAATCCTTTCCCCACATACAGTTTATATTAATTATCTCCCTTTGTTTGTTGATGTACATAGGTTTGACTGTGCATAAATCTTTCACAATAGAATCACTTACATGCATTAGACTGTTTCATATTTTCGAGTACCAGGCCAAAGATCCAAGGTATAGGGCTTATTTAACCAAAACAAATGTATGGGTACTTGATGAAATTAGATTTAAATCCTGATATTTATAGTTTGAAACAAAATTCAGTGAAACAGGTCAAAGGTCAAATCCATTCTTTTTTTAAGGATCCTATAAATAACTGATCATCTATGACTAACCCATTACCCCTAAGAGATGTACCGTTTAACTGACATTTAGTATATATGAGGGCTGATGTTACAACTTTGATGTTCAGAGACCAGTCTGTCATTCAAAATTCTACTTGGCAATCTCTGACCCCTGATTGGCCAAAAATTATCCAATGAAAAGACAGCACTCTGACACTGGTCTCAAAACATAGTTTAATGACCTTTAACCCAGGGTGGTAACATGTACATGTATAAAATGCAGCTCTGAGTATCACACTTACCAGGAAGAGTTCAAAAGCAGCGAGGAGTTCACCACCAGAGTCTTTGCCCCGACGTATATCATACCACTGTAAGACCACTGACCTAGCATCACTGGGGTCAAGCTTGACCATTGGGTGAGCCTTAGCTCTTCCAAGAAATTCTGGTTCACCCTAAATAATAGAATTATAATATTTAATGATTTCAATGCATGTTCTAAAACACTTTTTAAT
Source organism: Lutraria rhynchaena (assembly GCA_008271625.1). Taxonomy (NCBI): domain Eukaryota; kingdom Metazoa; phylum Mollusca; class Bivalvia; order Venerida; family Mactridae; genus Lutraria; species Lutraria rhynchaena. Next base: position 962,834 of record VIBL01000019.1, on the reverse strand, counting down.
TCATACACATGTTGGAAGTTAACAAAACCACTTTTTCTAGATTCTCCGAAAGTTCAAATCATGAATCACACAAATCAGCTGTGGAGGATGAATGATATTATCGGTAGACATAATATACAGTAAAACCCCTGAAGACCGAACTCCCTGAAAAACGGAATTCTCTGAAAATCAGACGATTTTTCAAGTCCCATTTTTTCTGCTGTATAATCAACAATTCTCTGAAATATGGAATTCTCAGAAAACTGGACTTTTGGATCAGTCCGGAAGGGGTCCAGTTTTCAGGAGTTTTACTGTACGCAGGCCGTACGCTGCACATAAAGTTCAATAGTACAAACCTATGAGGAATTTAAGGTATAATCTTAAAAATCAAGTTACCTTAGACTTAATTAATAAAATTGTGCAATCAAATTTTTTTTGCAAAGCAGGAGAATGTCTGTTAGCTGAGCATATTTTATATGAAAGTCAAAAAGTCTATGACAGTTGAACAATAAAGGACAGAAGAGGGATTTTGAAAATTATAGATAAATTCATCAGAGCCTTACTAGAAGTATGACTATTTTATTTCAACTTACAAATGTATCATGATCAAACAATTCGATGAAGATATCTGGAGGCTGGGCCTCAATGGTTCGTGGATCCCCGTGAATCTCGATCTCTTCAAATATCAAAGTCTGATCCCATGTTGGGCATAAACTCTTCTTAATGTTTTCTGTACGCATACTTTGGGTAAGGAAAGAGACTCGAGCAAACGGGTCGGACATTCCAGAGTCATCCATGGCAAGTATATCTCTGGCCTGGTAGATATAGGCTCGCAGTTGATACTTGAATGTCTCTGAAAGAAAAATAATCGAAGTTAAACAGGTTTGTCGGAAAAATCATTTATCTCAATGAATTTTTAATGAATCTTTGAAAAAATCAGTCAGTCTGTGTTTTCTTGCCAACTATCTTCACTTTAAATTCATAAATAACAGCTCACTACACACTGAGACAAATTCATAAACGTCCACTTTTTAGCTTTATAGCTTTCACAGATAATCATTGAACAGACTTGTTCAATTACAAGGACTTTTAACCCTTTGCTTCATAAGCATATTTTGGGCTCTTCCAAATTCAAAGCAAATATACAAAACATCAATTTATTTAAGAAAATTGGATTAATTCTCTCCCACAGAGTTTAAAACATTGTGGCAAGGGAAGCCACTGCTCATTACAAGCAATAGCTACTTTTGCTAGAATATTTTCAAAAGTCGTCTGCTTCAGATGTGGGGAAATGCGGTATTATGAGGCAAAGGGTTAATACATTCAATCCAATATTTACTTAAGTACTAGATTTCTTTGAGCACATTGATTGCAAGTATAGTAAAACATAAGAATTAATTCACTAATTTGGGTTCTTCCAACAGTCAAGTTTATAAAGTGGACATAAAGCAATTTGACTCAAATGTGGTTTGTGTATGTTAAGTTACCACACAACATTTTATGTTACACTAATTCTTTCTGATAAAGCTTATAATAAACATCGATAGTCAAACAAATACTTACGTTTAAACACAATGAACATTCTAGGAGCTGTTAACTGTGACATTTGACCCTCTTCTTCATCGTCACTATCCTGATATATAAAAATCATACACAGTACATAAAATGTGAAACAATACAAGCCCTTAATCCTTAATCTGATACAACATTCGGAAGTTAGATACAAGAAGTTATAAGCAAACTCAACATGATACATGGGGAGCTGGGGGCTGCATTTTACACAATGCTATTATGTCATCTAACCCCAGGCTTCCTGAAAGTTGCCGGACCGTCGGACATGTCAGGCAAATTTCAAGCAGGTCCTATAACTTTTTGGCAAGTACCGGACCAGATGTCCGGCAGTCAGGCATGATTTACGGCATTTATCTCTTATTCACAATATATTCGGTCAGACAAATTTTCATTCGGTCAGACAGAAATTCTAACTTTGCCTGACCAAATGTCTGGCAAGTATTTCAGCAGTTTCAAGAAGCCTGTAACCCATTCCAATATATGAAGTCAGGGCCTAGATTTTGGTAGAAGAACTTGTGTACCTATACACAGAACTTTTGCTTACCACATTGATTCTAATATTTTTTTGTGTTTTGCAGAAAACTACAAATTTATTTATTCTCCAAAGTAACTGATTGATGCATGTTGTATAAACATGTGTGTCAATAATCTGATGAATTTACCAAAAAGTAATGAATTAGAAAGATTAGTGGAATGTGTAAGTTTCTAAACTCACAAATTTGATCAAACTTCTAAAAATATAAAAAGGTAAGAACCCCAAAAAGACCAGAGTGAGTTAAAAGCACTTGATATAACATTTAAATATATGCAATGAAGAATGACAGAAAATATGTAAAAGTTAAAAGAGTTTGTGCTGATGAAAATGAGATATGAGATGATTGTCATGCCAAGCTATTCTGATTAAAAATCAATTAAAATAGACATGTTTAAAATACATGCCCATGCATGTACAGAGGAACACAAGTGCCTGTGGTTTTAAAGCTCTGTCCGTATAAGACAGGACTCAAAAACACTAATCATGTGTTTCAGATTTTAGATTCAGGGACTTAGTTCCGCTAAATAACCTCTGACCATGTCCTGTAAATGTCTTCTAGATTCAGGGTTTTCACTGGACATGAAGGGTCCAAAATGACCCTTGTGTGACGAAAATTTGAAGAGTGAACAAGATTTCCTTTTAAATTTATTGTAAATTTGATACTAGTGTCAGAGGCTATATTTTAATGATTTCAAGAGTCAAAATGCTGTTTTAAGGGTAAAATGAAAGCCCCGTTAGATTAGTTTCCAGTTTATAATAGCTTATTTATTAAATTGTTTATAATTCAAGAAAAATAATGTTCATGCAAAGAAAAGCATAATAAAAAAATTTAAATATCTCAGCAAATACTTAATACTGTTGTATGAGGTTAAACCATATTAAATACAGTAAAACCTCACTTAGCAACAACTGTAATATAAAGACTAGCTCCTCGAAACAACAATTTATTTTCAGTCTGGTTTTAAATATTTTTTAACATGATAATGAGACGACTCCTTGATACAGTAGAACACAGTTATAGTGAAGTTTAACCCTTTGTCTCATAATATTGCATTACCTGCATCTGAAGCAGACGACTTTTGAATACATTGTGGCAAAAGAAGCCATTGCCTGTAATGAGCAATGACTTCTTTTGCCACAATGTTTTATACTCCATCAGAGAGAAATAACCCAATTTTCTTAAATAAATTAATGTTTGTATATTTGCTTTGAATTTGGAAGAAACCAAAACACACTTATGAGGCTAAAGGATAATGTCAATGTGAATTATGAAGGTCTTACTGTATCATGTGTTTGTTAGTATTGGGTTTAAAGTTATCAATTGAAGATATCCAGAATCAAATTACCATAAAACTCTAAAACTCAATACCATGACAAGTATTTCAACACAGTGATCAGCTGATTTAACCAGTGCTTCTGGGTTACTAACCAATACTAACTCTTCCTCCCATCTATTCCTTACACAACTGTCTTAAATTTAGCAGATGATGTTTGTTTGTTTTTATGCAACATATTGTTGTTGGGTTTAACACCTTTTTTCAACAATTTTTCAGTTATATACGGTGACCGGTTCACCTAACCAGTTTTCCAGGACTGTACGTCTCAATCCCAACACCAACTGATTATCAGTCCTATGCTTTACTGACTGTGCTAATACACCAGCAGACAAGCATTCCATTGGCCATGATAAAAATTTTATAGAACTTAATTTTACACCAAGATGATAATTTCACTGACTATCGCTAATTATCAAGAAATCATCAAGGAAGCTGGTTGGTGGGTCCCCATTGGTCGGGCAAATTACTAGAGTATGTTCTGTGTTCAGTTAAAATTAAAATCAAGTTTTTGATTAAGCAGATAATTTTATATTGTTATTGCTATAGAAGAAAAGTAAAAATGGCATGGTTCGTCAAAAAAGTGAATTTTCTCATTCATTCATATTTATCCAGCCCAAAATCTAAAAGAAAAAAATTCATCCATGAAGCAGAGCATTCCAGCAAAACCAACTATACAACAACTTGTGAAAGAAAATTTCTAGCCAAAAAAATCATAACCAACACGTAAATCATAGCCCTTTGCCTCATAATACCCACATCATTTACCCACATCTACAGCAGACGACTTTTGAAATCATTGTGGCAAAAGAAGTCATTGCTTGTAATAAGTAATGAATTTCCTACTCCGTCAGGGAGAAATAACCCAATTTTCTTAAATAAATTGATATTTTGGATATTTGCTTCAAATTTGGGAGAGTCCAAAGTACGTTTATGAGGCAAAGGGTCAAAGCTTAAATTTCACAACATGGAGGGGATAGTGAAAACAAACTGGTTTGTGATCTATATTGAGTGCCAAATATCATTTGTGAGTGACATTCAAAGGTTTTAGTATAAATCAGAACTTTGAGAGTAATTTTTGAATGCTGAGTGTTACATACACTTAAACACTTTTGGAACACAATAATGGCCCGAGACAGCAGAGTCCCACTAAACATAGGAAATTTTCGGCACAAAATATTTAACATTAACTAATAATAATCTTTGTATAAGAATCAAGTCTCATCCTCAACTTTTCACAAACAGAGGGTTTTGAGTGCTGGAAATTGAGTGCTGAGACTGGAGAACTGGGTGTCGAGTGCTGAGACTTGTGAGCTGGGAGTTGAAGGCTGAGTACTGGGAGCAGGGAGTTGAGTGCTGAGAGTTGGGAGCTGGGTGTTGAGTGCTGAGACTTGTGAGCTGGGAGTTGAGTGCTGAGTACTGGGTGCAGGGAGTTGAGTGCTGAGAGTTGGGAGCTGGGAATGGAGTGCCGAGACTTGGGTGCTGGGTGTTCAGTGCTGGGAGCGGAGAGTTGAGTGCTGATATCTGAGTGTTGGAAGCTGGGTGTTAAGTGCTGAGACTTGAGTGCTCTGAGATGAGTACTGGTTATGATTTTAAGCCTAGATCAACATAAATTCCTTAAACATGGACAACACTAGCAACAAAACACCTAAATATCATTCTAAGATGAAAATAGGTCGTACATCATAAATCAATCACAAACAACAACATCAACAACAACAACAACTTAAATAAGTAAATCAATTAGCTGACATACTTTCAATATCTGCCAAATTTCCTGTAACCAAATTTTAACTAGTTTTTAATGGTTTATTAATACAAATAAACATACATATTAAATTATATTGAAGCTTCATTATTTATAAAGTGGCTGATAGATGAAATATGTTTATGTTCACAGGATCATTCACCACAACTGTTTTTAACCATATTTTATGTTTATAATGTTAATTTTGTAATAAACTTTTATGAAAACGATCATGCAATAGTTTTATGTTGACATAAATAAAATATCTTCCATCTAATACTGGCAGACACAGAGTTACGCAAACAAAGACAGACAATCATTCTTTAGCTAAAATATAAATGAACTGATGACAAGATATATTTTATACATCTATGACCAATCAAATTGTTTTGCTATTTCCCTCTAGCAAGCAGTTACTGTTATTCCCCAAAACTTCCAATTAGATTAAATGTGACCTTGACCCCAAAGTGACCTTGACATTGGAAGGTTTAGACTAGAAGCTTATTATTTCTACCACATATGCAGCAACTTAATTTAAGTGTAGCTGGATTTTGAATGAGAAATGAATCGGTCTATCAACAGCCACCGACAACTTCCCACTGACTGCACATTCACAAGTAACTATTGACTTAATCAGGGTTCACGAATGATTAGTTTAAGAAGTGTTCTTTTCAGGACAGGTACTTTTATATAGCAGATTAGACACCAAGTCAGATATTTTTATATCATAAACACTGAGTTCATCCAGACCAATAAGCTTATTTTTTTTTCACTGGGTTTATCACCGTTTTGCAATAATATTTCATTTATATATGGTGGCCAGTTCATGATACGGCCAGTTTTCCTGGACTGCATACTAACCAGTTCTAACTTACCCTTCTGCAAGGGGGTGGCAACTTCTCCACATATGGACGAAATTTGACATTTTTGTCAAATTTTCATAGAGGGGTATGATCAGCCGCGACCAGGATTTGAACTCGGATTGCAGGGTTACAAGTCCAATGCACTAACCACTGGACCATGGTCACAACAATAAGCTGACACTTAAGTTACTATCTTGTCAACAGTTTCATTAGACAAACATTAGAATTTAGTGAGATAGGTAGCAAAAAAACAGGAAGAAACAAAAATCTCCACCTTTTTTTTCTTTTTCTTAGCCTGTTCAAAATAAAATACATGTACCAAAATAAAGCACAAAAATAAAGCAGTATACATGTATTAAAATCACACAAAATGGTGACAATCAATGACTTTACAGGTGTAATAAAACATTATACACAAAACATATGCTTTATGAATACAAAAAAAAACGAATATATATGAGAGTGTCATACACAAATTAATGTATATGTAAAATGAATGTCGTAAATGACTAAAATAATGTGAGAATGCAATGTAAATAAAACATGAACATGTGATAAAAAGCTCGAAGTTACAAAAATTTTTTTTTTCCTGGCTTTTAATGTCACACTAACAGACAAGGTCTTAAACATAAACATGGCTACTTTTTCCTGGTGCAATAAAAATTCTTTCTGCTTTTATGAAGAAAGCACAATTTTTATGCAGAGAACCCTTATATCATAAGCGCAAACAAAAATTGATAATCAACCATCCTTGATGTATCAATTATCAAACAAAAGAACTATCAACAATAAACAACCATCTTGACCATATTTGGTATCATTTTGTCATGTTTTCTTTATTTTCAAATTTTGGTTGACAAATTTTCCTAAGTTTCAGTCACACACAGTTTATTAAATCAAATATGATGTAAATGTAACTATTGATAAATGTAGCAGTTATAGTAGAAACTATCAGATTTAAGATGATGATTAGTTACCATGGATACAAAAAAATGGCATTTACTAAATAATAAATGTTACCTCTTGGTCTTGTAGACTGAAGAAGCATGGGGCGCCTTTATCAAGGTTGATCATTTTTCGGTGCCAGCGTCGACGACGTACAAGATCCATTTTACGTTCTGTATGGTGAAATTTCATGTTAAACAATGGAGCATACTCCCAGCCCTCAGTGGCAGCCTGCAGTTGCTTCTCCTGCAATTTCAAGAAAATAAAAACATGACCAGGATAATATTCTTCAATTACCACCAGTACTTTGGATGTATGAATAACATAGCCATTGCCTGGAGTGTTCGCAGTTCAGCAAGATTTAACAATTATATACACTATCACAGAAACCATCAGAAAAGATATAAAAAACAGTTCTAATGATATTCTACAATATTTATTCTACAATAAAAATCCTTCCATATTAACAGCAATTACAACACACAGGAGAGGGACTTAGTCATGTTTTAGATATAGGTACAAAATATAAACACTGAAACAGAGAATACAATACCAGTTTTGACAGTGCAAAAAAAGATATACAAACAAAAAAGGACTTTGCTGCGATAACTTTGTTTTACAAAAAAAATCATTTAAATACAACTTTGAAATAACTACTCAAGGGCCATGCTGTTAGTTTCACAAGGTTTAAAAGCACATTTCATAGATAAAGCTGATTGGTTGATTCAAAGCACGGATTTAAAACTGACCAATGACAAGGGCTGTTATTAAACTTTGTTAGATAACTTTGGGATCATTCTACCAGGTAAAACTGATACTGATAATTTTGAGTAGGATAGAGAGATTGAGAGAGGAAGAGAATGTTAGGGCTGCATAAAACATAAAACATTAAGGCCATCTTTGAAAAATGGTTGGTTTGCTGTGTGTTTGGTGACCAACTCATTCAAAAATACCAAATCAGACAAAGAAATTGTTTTAGCAATTTTGACAAATAGTTTTTTTAAATTCTTTATTCTAGCCTTTCATTTTCAGTACAAACATATAAAACATTGACAAAAGAAAAAACATGATTACTAGTCCACCTACTGTTAAAAGTTTCAGAAGTGTAAACACAAACCAACATTTTTTACGTATGGTTTAATCAACAGAAATTGGAAGCGAAACATTGCTTTTTTGTAACGAATGGTCTCTGAAACTCAGGTGACTACAGTCAAACCTGTGTTTGCAGCCATCTCCAAATGAAGACCACTCTGTGAATGAAGGTCATTCTTGGAAAAACTGTCAGTGATTATTTAGAACTGAACTCCAAACAAAGGTCAACTGTCAATGAAGGCCACAATTTATCTTTCCCAAGGGTGGCCTTTGTTCATAGGTTTGACTTTAATTTAATCACCTTGATAAGAGTCAATTAATCCAGAAGTGAGCAAACCATACATTTTTTAATTCAATTACTTTTTAAATAACAAACACATACATTCTAAATGCTCTATTGTAGACATTACCACCTGTCTCTAAATGAGTATATGTTTAACTTTCTACCAATCATCAAAACGAACCTTCAAGATATTTTATTCAATCATCAAATGAATTAGAATGGTTTCTAGTCAGTCTGATCACAAATAGACTGTGTGTCTATGACTTCAAACAAAACAGAAATGTTCACATATAATAATTCCTTTTTTTTCACTGGGTTTAACACCATTTTCAGTAATTTTTCAGTTATATACGGCAGCCAGTTTTCACCTTACCAGTTTTCCTGGACTGTATACTAACCAGTACTAACTTACCCTTCCTAAAGGAGTCAGCAACTTCCCTACATATGGAGGAAAATCAACATTTTGCTTACCTAGAATTATTAATTAAAATCATTTTACTTGCCAAATAAAGTAACCATAACTTTGCCTAAAAATGTTCTTAACAAATGTAATACGGATAAAACAAGTCTACAAATATAACACACACACATACAATTTTATAACACATACATCCAACATAACCAGGAATGAGATCACATATAAACCTTGGCTGAGTTTATAAAACTTGAGATTGGTCTCCAAGCTCAAATCTCATATCTTGTCTTTTAATGTTCAAAGTTAATTATCATAAGATAATAATGATATTATTGATACATTATTCTGACAGCATAATTTACCTGAATATGTATTTAAACATTAATCGTATCTATCTTTTCAACCATAATACTTTGAGAATGGAATCGAAATTTGAGCTCCGAGACTGTTCTCAAGTTTATAACCTTGGGCCTTGAGACTCTTCTATATACTCAAAACTCACTAAACATTCTAATAAAAGATTTTTTAGATAAAACATCAATTATGATTATATATTTAATCTAAACAATGAATTACTTGTTTGAGTACAGAATACAGCCTGAATATTAGCAGAGATTCCATTTTATATAAAACTTTACATAACTTTTTAAAAATTTTATTCATCATCAAATTATACCAGTTCATATAAAATTGCCATGAATGAATTAAAAGCGTAACACTGAGTATCAAGAACAAACTCAAGTTTAGTGATCTCAAGGCGGCATCTCAATTTCCTCCATGCCAACTTACCATATAATCCTACATAATAAAAATATTCAAATCACCAAGGAATATAATTATACATTAACACAAATACCAAATAAGGCATTCATATAGAAAACAAATTAAAAACATTTTTTAAATAAGAAAGATGATTTAATAACATGATACCTGTTTATCTAGCTACAAAAGTTCCATATTTTTAAACCATGGTGATAAAATCATAAAAAAATGTCTTTATGAAAAATTAGTTCAGATGAACAGCAACAACAACAACAGCCTACCTTTTCCTTCTTTTGTTTTATATTTTCAACAAGTTTTCTAGATCTAACCCATCGACGACGTCTACATAGATGGTACCGTCTCTCAACTGGTCCCCAACCTCCCATCGTAGACTCCACACAGTATTCAAAACCTGTAAAGTGTCAACATATATACTGTTATTTCATTTATTTTCATTGAGCTCAATTTTTATGGTTTTTACTGGAATGCTTATTTCATCGGGACCTAAAATTATGGATTATGATTTGTTAAAAAATTATTCTTGCTTAATCGTTTTCGGCTAAACTTGCATGGTTTACAGATACACCAGCATTTAGCGATTAGTAAGTCCGCAGTAAATAAAATTTTCTTATTGACTGTGACCAAATATCTAAACACTGATAACGTAAGTTGTGTGGGTAAAAAGAACCCAAATATATTTAATGTGACAGCCTCATCATAGGACTTATTTGATGAATACAGAATTGTACCTTCTTCATCGACAGCTCTGTTTAAATCTATCTGCCAGTCATCCTCCCATATCCAGCCTGCTGGTAACTCCATCTCACCCTTAGACGGCATCTGGTCACCTTTCTGCAATACATTGTTTATATGCAACAAATTTTATAATCGACAAAATTTCATTCAAGTCATGATACAATGAAGTACAGTTGAAATGTCTTTTCATGAAGATCATGCCAGGCACAGACAAAAATAGCTTCACTATCAAACAAACACCCCTGTTTCCCTATTCAGTGTGTGTATTAAACCTCATTAAATGAGACATTGAGCACCACACAACTCAAAGCTTCATATTTTGGACTCTTCCAAATTCAAAGCAAATATATCAATTTATTTAAGAAAATTGGGTTATTTCTCTCTGACAGAGTGGAAAACATTGCGCAAAAAGAAGCCATAACTTATTACAGGCAATGGCCTCTTTGCCACGTTTTCAAAAGTCGTCTACTGCAGATGTGGGGAAATATGGTATTATGAGGCAGAGGGTTAACCAGCACACAAACAGAATGCTCTCCATACCATGTTGGATGGAGCTAACTAAATGGCCTTGAACCTGACAGATTCAAAAGTTGTACAAAATCGTATGAATATATGTCCAGTAAGTGGAGTAGACACAATCATACAGAAGGACTGATCTATTAAAACAAAGAATTTCATACATACCACATTAGACCAAGGTCTAGATGACTCCACCCAGTTGGTACCCGGCAATCTCATTTGACATTCATAGACATCATCAATAAATGTTCGATGCCCAGCATCCTTATCGTACAACATACTGTGGAATATAAAACATCTTATTAGGTCCGTTTTCATTTCAACAATATATTTATAACAATCAAACCCACAGGGTATTAATTAATTTTTTATCATACTGTCAACTGCCCTAAATGCGTACAGAACATTGTTACCAATCCCTGTGGTCAAGCTCCTCTTCTGAAGGCAATCCTTGAAAATAACTTCCTTGTACTAACTTTTCATATACAAATGTGTTTCATTCAGCTTATCAATTAAACATGACTTTACAATTACCAAAGACCAGAACAGTGCTTCAATTATTCAGTTTATTTCTCATCCAATCCTAAATATTGGTTCACTAATTCCATAGGTAAAAGTTAAAACTATTCAAAAATCCAGAAATCTTAGCCTCGGTGCCACAGAAACAATGAGAGCCAGTAGGGTCTGGACCAGGGAAAAACCGGAGGTTCCGGAAAATTCCAGAAAACTTTTAACCATGTAACAGTAAAATTAAGTTCATAAAACATCCTCATAACAAAGTAAGGTATCATCAGTAAAGTATGGTAGATGAAGAACAGCTGAAGTATCTACACGAAGTATAACATAGTTACCTGAGTTCAGGGTTGACATACCAATCTCCTTCCCACTGCCAGCCAGGTGGAGGTACAAACTTCTCCTTATAGAGTTTTACCTACAACAAAGTGTAACAATTTATAATAAAATCGCCTTAACGTTGAGACTGATTCATTATACTGACCACTTCTTTTCAGACCAATTTTCAATACTTCCTCTATACTTCAACTTGACAATGAAAACCATCTTAGTATTAAAGCCAATTTATTTGGTCCCAAAGGCAGTCTTAATACCAACGTTTTTCTGTGCAACTACATTAAACATGTTTGAACAATAGATAAGCATAACTCTTGTAAAACAAGGAGAACATATTTTCTTCTGCGATTCAATAATACCTCGTCTAAAACCGCATTACGTACTTAGCTGACAGATAAATGTAACGATTCACTACAATAATTTGATCACAATAATTTTAACAGAATACTACTAAGAACACTTATAACATAATAGATACTATTAACTAAGTGTAAGACAATGATTTAAAAAAAATGGTCAAATAAGAGTTAAAATAAGAAAAGTCCTTACCTTTCCCTGACAATCAGAAAACTTGGGTCTGCTCAGCAGTGGTCCCTTGTTGGTCCAGTTTCCAAGTATGCTCACTTGATTCTCATACTGAAATAAAACAAGACCATTTCAAAGGTCAAATTCTATGTCATTTTTTGTCAAGATAATGAGTCAGCAACCTCAATAAAGATATAAAAATAAAAATGTTCATTTTATTAGAAAATTCTGGAATTTGTTTAAAGGTCCAGTAATTTCTGACCTAATACAGATTCCAATCCACAGTACAAGAATTGGTCTTCACACAATTAGAAGGAAATGATCATTTGCACATAAGTTGATGGGCACATTATTTTCAGTCAAATCATCCCCATGAACTTAACACATGGAATACAGTGGAAACCCTCAAAACCGGTTCTTCTATAAACCAGTTTCCCCTCTAAATCGGCCAAATGTTCTGGTCCTGACTTCATTGCTATATAATTTAAAAATCCCCTTTAAACTGGCATCCCCTCTAAACCAGCCAATTGTCTGTCCCGGGCTTGACTGGTTTAGACTGGTTCAACTGCAGTTAACAACTCTTTTCATTCTCAATTTACCTACTCTTGTCCCTTGTACGTCAGTCTTCAATAAAACCATATTGCCTCCCTTCAAAACAACCATTTAAAACCATACATTCCTTAAAACCACCCTTTGACTTTCTAATTTATGGATTATCTCCCTTTGTTTGTCATATAACAGTTTCAATGTCAATTAGGTTGACTAAAATCTGAACATTAGAATTTCGCTGTCACTTACAGTCTCAGCAAACACGGCCATCTCTCCCTCTTTCTGCATTTGATGCCAAGCATCTTCATCACTCTGGAGTCCCAGCCAGAGCTTGATCCTCAGTAATGCAGGCACCTCAGGGTTCTTCAAACCTTTCTGTCCAGGGTACTGAAATTTACATACATGTACTTGTGTTATCAAAGTGCTGAAAGAGCTAAGAGCGGGAGTTCATGTGTAACTGATGGAAAATAACTACTCAAGTTACACATCTCAGAATTACAAATTCTGACTCCAAAAAATGAATATTAAAGATAATTAATGGGACTGAATTCATTGTTCACGTCAGAATTTCATGATAATTAAAACTAACAAAAAGTCACCTAAAGGGTTTCGTGTCATGAATTATAAAGAAAGATAATTTTGTTAGAATATTATGAACATGATGTGGTACAGCTCAATTAAGACTTAATTTTATAATTTACGTATTGTGTGAGTAATACTTAGGGGATTTTTCTATACATATGAATACATATGAAGACCTAAGCACGCTTTAGTGAATAAACTCAGCAATTAAATCCTTGATAAATCTTGAATTTACTTTTATCATAATAACTATACCAAACAATAAAAAGCCATTCCTAATTTTAAAAATAAACTATATATCCCAGGTCTAGTCCCTTTAAATGTAAATCCATAAGACAACAAGACATGCATATAAATCAGGGGTGTAGAAATGTTTTCATGCAGAGGGTAACCTATTAAAAGTAGAAAGGGGGTTCGTGGGTTCCCCCAGTAAGGGACATAGGGAAACGCCTTCTGTGGGGTAAAGAAGCGGGCAAAAATGCTCAAATAGCCGGTTAATTTTTTCAACTTCCAGCTCCTTTCTGCACCCCTGTAAATGTTACTGGAGTTTACCTTAAGCTGTATGGACTGTATTTTTCCACATTCTCGTCCACAGTACAGAGGATTCTTTGAGTACAGCAGAGTGTTGGCGGGTATACGGAAGTAAGCCATTCTTTTCTCACCGCTAATCATCCAAATAATCACATCAGGCATGCTGTTCTGTGGCTGTGAAAATTTATCATGTTATAAAGATTTGCTGTAAAGAATTTCTTTCTTGTTTTGGCATTAACATTGTAAGTCTTTACACAACTCATTTTGACACCCAAGACATAACAAAATTTTCTTGAACAAACATAATATGTTCATTTTTTGTGCTGAGTACATGGTAAAGAAACAGAATACAGTCAAACCTGTGAACAAAGGCCACCCATGGGAAAGACAAAATCCAGCCTTTATTGACAGGTAGCCTTTATTCAGAGGCCAGTTTGTTCTAATTGGCAGTTTTTCAAAGAATAGCATTTATTCACTGGGTGGTCTTTATTTGGAGGTGGCTGCAAACACAAGTTTGACTGTATTACATTTTGAACAACCAATTTCGCAAGTTTCCATAAGTAACACCTTATCATATATCGATACTCATCATTTAGAATCATTATCAATGCCCCTGGGTTACTAACTGGACCAAACGTGTTCCATAACAAGCAACTTACAACTCTTCTATTTGTAGTCCTGCTAAGCCTATAGCTTCATTTCAAACCCTTCTAGTTACTACTTTTCCACAAGTCCAGACAAGTACAGATTAGTTACCAGTAGGTTCTTTATGGTTTTGTTAACAAATCCTCTAAACATTAAGATTTTTCTCAATTCAATTACTTAAATTCTTGATGTATGAAGTAGCTGAAAGAGATGTCAATATCAGCAAGTAACTCAAAATATTCATGCTTCTTATAGTAGGAGTTTAAGACAAGTCTCAATTGAGACTGTCAGTGAAACCAGGGACTGAGTGTAAATCTTACGATTGAGATGTTAGTGAAACCAGGGACTGAGTGTAAATCTTACGAAGTACATTTTGCATACTAAAGCGTACCTCAACAGCAAGGTTCTTCAGTATTTGTACAAAGTTTTCAGCCTCGTTTAAAGCTTCATTAATGTCAGTAGCGTTTTCTCTTAGATTTGTAGCCATCTCGATCAAACTTTCCATTTCCACTTGTCGATACTGGGTCAGAAGGCTATCAAGTTCAGTGGGAAGGTGAGTTCCCTTTGTTGGGGTCGGCAGAGGTTTCCTGTAAATATTCACCATTTTGAAAATACAGGGAGAAAAATTGAAATGATGAAATACATAAATTAAAAGCAACAAAGGGTTTAGACATAAATTACCCAATATAAGCAGACATTTTGTTTGAACAATGTCTTTTGGTATTAATTTAGAATTTAAGTAGATTTTATAGCGAAGAAAACTAGACCTATCACTAAATTGTGATTAAACAGCCCCGCAAATTGAGGACAGACCACATGACCAACCTACCCACTGACCAACCAGCCAACAACCAGGGTGATTCTAGTACCCCTGAAAACTTCATTCATGGGGGTATAAAAACTTCCACATTAGAGCTGTGTCCTATGCAGTCAACGGACCAGTTCCAAGCATGGTAACTATGTAGTATTTCAGTGATTTCTTAGAAGCAGAAAATACTACAACAATATAACTCCTGGACTGTGAGAAATTGGTTGGAAACATTTCTCGTATGTTGTTACCTGCAATCAGCCACCAGTTCATCAAGAGCTGATATTAACAGTTGAGCCAATTCTGGTGTTGGAAGTTTAGCTTTGATACCAACTTTAACTTGTTCAATATTGGATTCCTGGTGAAAAATAAAAATAACAGTAAAAAAGAAGCAGACATATATATAAATCAATGTATTCTATCAAATTCTTTAACCCATTGCTTCATAAGCATATTTGTGACTCTTTCAAATTCAAAGCTAATACACGCGACAACAATTTATTTAAGAAAATTGGGTTATTTCTCCCTGACAGAGTGGAAAACATTGTGGCGAAAGAAGCCATTACTCATTACAAGCAACAGTACTTTTGCCACAATGTTTTCAAAAGTCGTCTGCTTCAGATAAAGGAAATGCTGTATTATGAGGCAAATGGTTAATTTAAGAAATAAACTTATTCTGTTTTATGAAATACAATTTTATAATACAGACAACACAATGTACAAATATAGATAATACATTGTTATATATACACAGACAATGGAACTTAGTAATAAAGACAGTACAATAGAATAAAAAAAAATACACTTTAATAATAAAGACAATACAATAATAAAGACTATACAGTCAAACAAAGGCCATCCTTGGGAAAGACTACATGTGGCCTTTATTGACAGGTGGCCTTCATTCAGAGGTCAATTTGTTCTAAATCATGAGTGATGGTTTTTCAAAAAATAGCCTTTATTCACAGGGTGGTCTTTATTCAGACGTGGTCACAAACACAGGTTTGACTGTATAACAATCAAGACAATACAATATTAAAGGTATAATATAGTTACCAGAGCAGCAGTTATTCCCTCAAACAAGTTCAAAGCCTCAAGACGCCAGCTGATATCTTCCCACTGTGCATCCACCACCACACATGGTTTGGTTCCTCCCCATGGCAGGAAGTAGTAGTGGGAACCATCAAACACAGCATTAGTAGGCTGGGTACTAGACGCACATGGTGCGATGTAATCATCTAGCTTGTTACCATAGTTACCTATACAGATCAACAAATATTAAATAGAGAATTGTCTAATGTAACATCCAATCTTGTTACCATAGTTACCTGTACAGATCAACAAATATTAAATAGAGAGTTGTCTAATATAACTTCCAATCTCGTTACCATAGTTACCAGTACAGATCAACAAATATTAAATAGAGAGTTGTCTAATATAACTTCCAATCTCGTTACTATAGTTACCTGCAGAAGTACCAATAAATCAATTCTAACGAAAAAGTTTTCTTCTCAGAAATGCTGATAAATTTGTGTAAGCTTCTCCGAGATAATTCCAGAAATATTAAGAATTCAGACAATCAAACTTGTGAACAAAGGTCATCAAAGGGAAAGAACAATATGGCCTTTGTGCACAGTAAACATTCATTCATGGTTTATATTACTTAAATAAATGTGTGACCATTGTTCACAGGCAACCATTAACACAGGTTTAACTGAACTTAAATCACCACTCACCAATACTGACTTCAAATTCCACAGGTGCGTCTATAGCGCTGACCATGGTAGCATTAAAGAAGGCTGCATGTACCTTGTATCGACGTTTTCTCATGAATTTCTGTAAAAAAATCACGTCATTATCACAACAAGAAAAAGCTGGAAATATTCAAAGCTATCTAGCAAGGATCTAATTCAAACCTGTTCCAATTTGACCATTTTCCATAAACCTAAAGTGCAACAGAAAATATCCAAATTTCACTGTTACTAGTCAAAAGTTGTGTCCAGACCTTTCGCAAACATAGTACTATTTGCTATATATTAAAATGAGACTGTTTATTTTAACCTTTCTACACTTGAACAAAGAGAATAAGAAAGAATCACTGACCAGCAATTATCACAGAGAATATTAATCAACCTAGAAATCATGAACCTGAGGAATTAAGAACCTAATGTTCTTGTACTGAGGCAAGCAGGCCGGCTTCTAACCATCCACTTCCACAATAGAAGCAATATTGTAAAAATTGCTTCCCAGACACAGACATCTCAAGGTCTAAATTTTCATCAAAAAGTAAGGTCTAATATATAACCAATAAGATCACATACCTGTACTTTGAGAACATCTTCAGGAGCGATGTCACTAACAGGTATCTCCGGTAGCTCACCACCAATTGTTTTTAGTTCTACCATTGCACGACCTCTGAAAGCCACACCTTCTCCCTGTAAAACATCATACAATCATAAACAAACTCTCTATAACAGATTTGTTCTTATTGCAATTATGAGTAAGAAAGCTTCTCTTTTATCACATTTACGCAAAAGCTGCGACCGTGGTCCAGTGGTTAGTGCACTAAACTTGTAACCCAGCAATCTAATGTTAAAGTGACTGAGACCGTGGTCCAGTGGTTAGAGTGCTGCACTTTTAATCCAGAGATCTGAGTTCGAATCCCAGTCACAGCAGGTCATACCCTTCTCTGGTTAGAATACATCAAGTTAAATTATAGGGAAGTTATTGAAGCCCAGTCTGAAAATAAGCGCTCTTTATAACAAGGTTGTTGTAATATTGAGGTGGTTGCAATGTGAGGTTTTACTGTACTGTGTTCTTGTCTTACCTTTCCGCAATTCAAATCTTCATACTCGTCCGGTAACTCGGAAAATTCCCTCGGTGATCCATAAAAGTTGACAAAACATGGTCCAAATGTTGGTAAAAATCCTAATATGGAAAAATACATACAACAAATTAACACAAAAATAACTAAGGGAAATAATAAAAAATCTGTACAACAAAAAAAGATGTTCAGTCATCTAGTACTTTAAAGCCTAAATTATCATATACAATTTTTAAAAAATTGATCATCAAAAGTTTTGTGACTGTTTTTTTGCCTTTATATAATGTAGTAAGGTATTATCAAGATCAGTTAAACATCATGCAAATCATAGTGAAATCACAAAAACATGAAATTTAATAAAATACAGGAATTAATCATCACAGTATCATGTGAAACAAGAATATAAAGATGTTCTGAAATTATTTCAGATGTGAAATAACATACTGAAATAAATTTGTAATGATTAAAGAATGAAATAGGTAAAAATAATTAAAACCTCAAACCACCACACTATCAGATAAAATTACTATTTGTAAATTACTAATTTGATTAGACAGAGTTATGGCAAAGTATGTGACACTATGCAGTCAGATAGGTTAAAAGTGGAGCCTCATTTATGGATTAATGATTGACAATTTTTGAGCTAATGAACAATTAAAGACACCACACAAGTGAATGTAGAAACCTAAATTTATCTCACAATCATAGAAGATGCATGAAGCATTTATTGTCAGATTTCAAGATAAACTGAAACGTGATTTCTCTACATTACTGTATAAATGCATTCCAAACCTCTGATAATTATGACAGAAAATATGACAAAAATAAGAATTCATGCAAAAATGTATGATACTATATAAGGAGCATTCATTTACTTTTGTAATGAAATTATGCTGTCATGAATAAGCTTTAAAGAGATCCCAGGTTACAAAATTGAAACTGGAAACCAGTCTCAGAACACAGCCTTATCATTGGACAATTTAAACACTACAATCATAATTAACCAATCAAATGCATCAGCTTTGAGACTGGTACCCCATTCTCAATAGAGTAACATCTATCTCAGATTTTTCATTGTCCTCATAAAAATTATGGATTTTACTAGCAGAAGAATAGATCCACGAAATTTGACCAGCAACTGTGGACATAAAGGCAGCTGTGCAAGGTAAAATTACAACACACACAAAAACAAATGATTTACCATCTACATGAGCTACAATGTGTGAATAAATAAAACAGTGAACATTTATCTAAACATGTGTGATAACAGACAGGGATCAAATTTTTATTGAAGGTCAATGAAATACATTCCGTCTGCTAAGGATAACAAAGTTCTAAAAGTATTAGAAAGGCAAGAAAAATCATTTAAATGTAGAACTTAAAGTGATGCATATCATGATTGTTGCTTTGAACCCAAATTCTGTTATAGACTTGGAGCCAAAAAACTGCAAAATAAGTCACTAGAGGAGATCCACGAACTGCTCCTCAGGAAATTCTGAAAACCCCTTTAAGTCCCCTGCATTGGCATTTCAAGTGAACTTACTTTTTAGCTATCAGTGTGAATAATCATTACTAAATTATAATGCGTAATCAAAATGGTTATTATTCCAGCAAATCCCAGTAAATGATGAAATATATCCAGTACTAACAAGATTGACCATGTATGAATTTAAAATTATTGTTCAACATTCAAAAACTATAGTGGGTATACATTTTACTTTAATATGGTAAATAAAATTACATAAAATACTAAGACAACATGGTTGTGAAATACAAGGGAAGGTGATGTCTATTAAATAATCAAAGTAATAATCAACAATATTAGTTAATTATTGATTGTACGATACATGTGAACGTAAAATTATCTAAGAAATGATAACTTACATCCTTATACAGAAGAGGGAATTAAGAATGAATTATGTTGGACAAGAACTGAAAACATTGAATTGAGTTATATAAAAATGCAGACGGAAGAAAATGAAAGTTAGTATTTTCATGAAGCAAGAGTTATGGAACTTTATGAAATAAATCAAACAAGAGTTGTATACCCTGATCTCCGGGGGATGAGATGTGCGACACCTCAAGAAAACCTGTACCAATAGTATCGTCTTCAGTTATCCGGTCCCTGTGTCGATAAAAAGTGCATCTGTATATAGTGTGGATGATAGGGAAGCGTTAAAATTATGCATGCGTAATATGTTGTCATAGAAACCAACAGCATGCTCCACAACATATACCCAGAAGATCAATTAAAAAAAATACAGTGCAACCCCTCCAAAGCAACACCTGTTGGGAGAAGCAAGATTTTGTTCATGTTGTTGTAGATAAGTTGTTG
Organism: Lutraria rhynchaena; assembly: GCA_008271625.1. Classification (NCBI taxonomy): domain Eukaryota; kingdom Metazoa; phylum Mollusca; class Bivalvia; order Venerida; family Mactridae; genus Lutraria; species Lutraria rhynchaena. The sequence continues at coordinate 942,384 of VIBL01000019.1, read as the reverse complement.
CTCCATAGATTAAATTAATAGTTAAATTGTGCAGTGGGAAAAATAATGCTATTGTTGAAGGGAGGTTGTTGCTCAAGAGAGGGCCACTCTGGAGGGGTTGCACTGTAGTGGCAATAGTAAGTTAAACCTCTAAACTACTCTGTAAATAAAATAATGGTTGTTCAATCAGAGCAACAAGGTAGCAACATAATAAGTATGTTGTTAAAACCACAAGTTACAAGCTTGTTGCTCTGAATGGATTTGTATGATGACAGTGAGTCATGGTGCTTCCTTAGTTTTATTAATGTTGGTTAAAGAATTATACAAATTACCAGTCTTCACATTACATTGACTTAATATAGCAGGCATGAAATGCTAAATTGTGAAAAAGCGAGTTCAACCATTCACACACCATGACTGATTTCATGGCTTTATGAAAGAAAGTATTGTAATAGGAGAATAACTGAATATCTAAATCCTTCATGATTTAAACTTTCAGATTAAACTATGAAATCGTGAAGTGAGATATTGTGAACTTCTGGATTTGTGGTTCATGATTTCAACTTTTCAGACTGGTTTTATAAAATCACCACGACGCGGGTATGACCATTTTTCTTATGACTTCAAAACTAAACACCTAATTATGTTATTTCACTACTTTTATCCAACTCGCTTTTGTTCCACAGAAACAATACACACTGTCATCATTTGAGCCAACAGTCATGAAATTCTCGAGTGAACATTTGTCTCAAAGCCGTCGTCCATTTCTATTGGTCAAAAATCAACAGCATTATTTGTTTGATATTTGAATGAATAATAATTATAATTCAATTAGTACAGACACCATATTGTTCCTTATAAGCACCCTTAAAGTCTCCTGAATTTTGGAGTGCTTGTTAGGTACGATAAGACATTTATCCTTCCAGCAAAAATTTATAAAATTATTTGAATACTATTTGATTTTTTCATTGGGGTTTAATGGCCTCATATGGCGACTTACGTAGAATTTGAATATTTTTCATGAGACCGAATTCAATATGAGATTTTTCATTGAAAGTTGAGCTTTTAGTGTTAGTAACGAGAGTCTCTGAATGTCTGAAAACATGGAAACATATATACAACATTAAATCATGCAAAGGCTATGATGACTTAACATAACATATATAACAAGGTGTAACAAAAACATGCTTGTGTTATATCGTATACATTCATACCTAGAACCAGATATATATGTGTTAGTAATCCCTTGATTATACACGGTTATAAAACTCAAGAACAGTCTCAAATATTAAATCTCAAATTCAGCCTTATCCAAGTTTTATCTGAATTTGTGAATAATCACAAATGTTTTTGCAATTTGAATTAAAAAAATATCACTTAAGAGTTTTAAAATATAATTTTCTTAATCTTATTACAGAAATTAAGATCAAGAGATATAGCAAAAGAGATTTGAGATTAATGACCAATCTCAGGTTTTATAACCAAAAGTGTATACAACATTTTGTACAACAAGTTATCACATATATATAATTATACAGCATGCAGACAAAAACTGCCACATGAACCCAATATATTAAACCTTTGCCTCATAAACATATTTTGGACTTTTCCAAATTCAAAACAAATATACAAAACATCAATTTATTTAAGAAAATTTGGTTATTTCTCGTCATAAGCAACAGCTTCTTTTGTCGCAATGTTTTCAAAAGTCGTCTGCTTCAGTATTATAAGGCAAAGAGTGAAGATAAATAGAAACATCGGGACTTCTTAATTTTGCTGCAGTACATGTTCCAACATACACAAACAAAATTTAGAGGTGATCAGTCACTAAGATTTGATTGATCAAATGAAGATGATTAATCCATTTTTTTTAATAGGTTTTAACACCACTTTTCAACAAATTTTCAGTTATATACAGTGACCAGTTCACCAAACCAGTTTTCCTGGGCTGTATACTGATCAGTACTAACTGACCCTTTCACAAGAAACCGGCAACTTCTTCATATTAGGAGGAAAATCGACATTTTCGTCAAATTTTCATAGAAGGGTATGACCTGCCACGACCAGGATTTAATTAATCATTGGCACATGGTAAGGCTAAATTAAATTCAAAACATTTGCTTCTCCAAATTGATTCTAGATTTCTTAACAGTTCTTTTTTGACATTTTATATGTCAGAACTAATACTTAGCATCATTACGAAGAATCAAAATCTTTTTTCCAAAATTAGTACGTAAAAGCCAAATTCAGTCCCTTTAAAATCCACAAAAAAAAATAGAAGAGTTTTTTTAGATTATCATGCATGTTTGGAACCATTATGAGAAATGATCTAAGGAAAACAGATGTCATATAACAGTGTAATGAAACTGACAACAATCAAAAAAAAATCGAAGAACCCAAAGCAAGGGAGGTAATTACATCAACGTTTCCTGCAAGCCAAAAGAACTAAGCTGTATTATTTCCTATAAATGCTGATAAAGGAGAGTTTCGGGATATTTTTTAGGGATCCCACCTACTTTTTTTTTTGAAAATCAAGAACAATATGATACAAAAAGTACATCACAGTATTTAGAATCTAACTTGAAACTTTTTTATGTTTGAAATCGTTCAGGGGCACAGCTTACTGATATTTTGAAATTATTCAAAGAATATCACAGAAAGTTAATTTTGTGTATTACACCATATAGGAACCCAATTTGTGTCCCTTTTAATTTTCATATCTATGTTTTTAAAATTCTTAAAAAGTCATAAATCTCAGACATAAAATGAATGGAGTCTCAACAACAAATGATATAAAAGTGCATCATAATATGTTTTTTGTACAAAGCTTATACGGAAAGCTTATATTTAAAAAAAAATTTAGGTACAAATAGTTAAGGAATATAAAACTAATTAAAAAGCTTTAGTTAAATCTGAAGCACTATCGTACAGTCCTTATTAGCATTTATAAGTTTACACCAAGATTAATCTGCATATAAAATAATATTTTGTATAATCCCGTGAGTTTTGACGAACCATTTTCTCCAAGAGCGGAAATATTGGACACTCGAAGCCAGGCTGTTGAAATGTAATCATCTTCAGTGATTCGATCCCTGAAGGAATCGCATATGTTAAAATAACAATACACAAAAATAATGGCAAAATTTATGGAAAACTTCATTAAATTTTATCAAATCATCAAAACTATCATTGTTTGAGCATTTTATTGGTTCCAGCTAAAATAATCCTAATACACTAGTTACAGGAACCATTTTAAAGGCACTAAGGTGCTAATTTCGAAGGGTAAATGCTCAATCCATAATGTACGGTGAACGTAATGGGAAATTAATAATCACATGCTTGACCATACACCATAATAATAAATAAATCGCATTCATACAAATCTGTAATTAGTGTGAACTAGGATCTTTTCACCTCTTGTGTATTAAAAATAACATCTGTTCAATAACTTTCAGTATAAAAATACAGTCAAACCTGTCTACTAAGACCACCCTAGGAGAGTGAAACATGTGTCTTTACAAATTCGTAAGAATAAATAACGAAATTTGAAACATAGTTATAACAACAAGTCTTAATTCAAAGGTGTTCTCTCAATTGAAGGTGGTAATATATGAAGGTGTTATCAGTATAAAAGGCAGTATTATCTACAAGCGTCCTCTCTGTAAAAGGTAATATTCAGACAAGGTTTAACTGTATTCAAGGGATTGGCAATTTATTCAAAGTTCACAAAAATTCCATATCTCTCTGTTATGCAACAATTCAAATACACAAAGATAGCGCCATCCTGCATGGTAGCATAAACCATAAGAATCCAATTAAAAAATAAATCAGTATCCATGGAAACTACACTGGTTAACGAAAACAGTGTTTTAACGAAAACTGTTTAGTTTGAAAGTATATAAATTTGCACTAATTTTTGAAAATAAAGAAAAGAATTCAAATAAATGGCCCTCTGTGTATTTGTTATATAACAGAACAGGTCTTACATAACTAAAACAGGCAAATGATAATATCAATATTGGAAATATTATGACATGAGGCTAATACAATAATTAATGTATAAAGTTTAATATAAAATGCACAAGAAACATAATATAATACTTTGAGAACCTTAAATAAAATATGGTTTATTCAAATCATTCATATATATAACATACAAAGTCTTACAGTAACCCTTTGCCTCATAAGCATATTTTGGACACTTCCAAGTTCGAGACTAATATACAAAACATCAATTTATTTAAGAAAATTGGTTTATTTCTCTATGACAGAGTGGAAAACATTGTGGTAAAAGAAGCCATTACTCATTACAAGCAATGACTTCTTTTACCACATTGTTTTCAAAAGTGTTCTGCTTCAGATGCCAGGAAATGCCATATTATGAAGCAAAGGGTTATCATAGAATAAAACAAGGAACAACAGATAAATACCAAATATCATTATAAAATCATGAACAATGGAAACAAATAACCAAATTAAGATTGTCAAGAAATTAAGACTACAGTACTGCGGTTTTTAATATTGCTGACATGAATTTTCAATGCAAACACTATAAGGGACATAATCGCGCAATCTAAAATTTGTACATTTTTAATAATAATTGAAATATCAATGGAACAAGAGATTTAAGTCATAAATTAGTGCATCAGACTTTGCGCGAAATATGCAAAAATTCATCTCGGCAGGAATAATAAATTGGAGATCTATTAAATAGGAGATGTTGAAAGCTGTAACGGCTTAAATCTTTTCAAAACCACAGACGTAAAAAATGTTCACATACATGGAAAACAAAATTTCTGAATGACATTCCAATACATTGGAGCTTGGATTAATGTCAGTGTAACTATTATACGAACAAAACTGAAAAACAAAAATTTGCAACATATTCTTAAAAAAGCGATAGAAAAATTACCACATGCAAATGAAAGAATAAAATATGGCCTGCTATGAAATTTATCATTTTACATTTAAGCAAAGAAAATCCACTATGACTTGATTTCCAAAAATGATACTGAAGAATATTACTTGACAGTACAATACATAGTGTTGTCATGGAAACATAGAAAAGTCAAACTTACCAATCTCTCATTGATAACCTGATCTTTTCACACATTGAAGGAAACTGTAGACCAATCTTCAAGGTCTGGTTATATTCAGGATGATCATTACAGTACATGATCTTAGATTTAACCTGAAACAAAAAATAACACATTTTTTATGCATTTTTTTTAATGGAGTTCAATGTCACACCAACAGCCAGTCATTTGGCAACTTTTCCAGCTACAACAGTGGATGAAGACCACAGGTGTACATACACCTGTGTAGAACCACTAACCTTCCACACACTAGCTGGACAGCTTCCTAACATGTGAACTTGGGTCCCAGGTGGGATTTGAACTTACAGTGGTGAAGGGCTATGCACAAGTCAGAGACCACAACCACTCGACCACAGTGGTCCCTTTTCAGTCAGAGGTTAGTAAAATGTTAAAATCTGGTTTGTACCACAACAATAATCACACAGACAGTTGGTACATGAAGTTGATCAGATGGACATAAGACAGATCACAAAAAAACGGCAATAATTAAAGATGGCGGTGGGTAACAAGCAGAGCCAGAGAACTCTACTTCATAAAAAAGCCTTGATATACATGTATCTCATATCTGTGACCTAAAGCTTTTATACATGAGTTGGCCAAAAAAGAGGCACAGTAATCAATCAATAAAATTGCCAGGAAAACCCCTGTTTAATGAAAGTAAGGGGGTGTCCACTTTTTGTAATAAACAATACTCAGTCCTACCTCTTTCCCAGCAAACCCCAAAAGGAAATAAGGGTCCACCAACTCCTTAACTTCTTCGCCAATTCTGAAGAACTTTTTCACACCTTGTAAAAATGCTGTGTCCACTGAAAAAAAACAAAACAAAATTTCATTAATGTTACTTTAGCGAAAAATGTTCACCTGAATCAAGAATGAAGTCAAATACTATGCAGGCATTATCTCCCCCTTGCATTTTAATGCATAATAAAATATACAACTAACAGAGATATGTCAATTTACAAAGGTTGAATAAAACTATGTCTGAATTAATTATTTGCTATAGATGGCTTTAAAATGCTAATCTTTACAACTACTACACATCTTTTATCATCTTTTATCATCATCATCACCATCATCATCATCATCATCATCATCATCATCATCATTACCATCATCATCATTATAATCATCATCATCCTCATTTATTAATTTACTTACTTCTGGGTATATCTTCACATCTGTAAACATTCAATGCAAACGTAGCGGGTCTAAGCTGTACACCAGCAGGTCTCAATAGGTTGCTGTAAAAAAAAATATAAAATTTGTTACCATAGCAACAGAAAGTCATTGGAAATTAAATTTTGGAAACAGAAACAAGAGAGATATTTTTTCAGAAACTTATTTGAATGAAATCGTTAAGGGATCACAAGTTCAATAACTTCAATAAATTTACCACTTATATAATTATATTGGTTCTTTTTCACTTCAGAAATATGAAATGTTCTCATTTTGTTTAAAAGCCATTTGAAAGAAACTTTTAATCATGCTATTTCAAGCTAAATAGTGAAATATTAACCTCTCAATATCCTCCATTTCATTCTGTGTGGTGTGAGCTTTCATGGACTGAAATGACAAATATTCATCATGTAATCAGAACAGATATAACCGTCAGATGAAGAACTTACCAGCACAGAAAAAGGGGGGGGGGCTAGGGTCTCATTTGACAACAATAAGTACTTATAACTAGCATCATAATTCATCAATACATATATACATCAGGGTTTCTTTTAACTCAGATAATGTACTCATACTTATAACTATGATTACTGTAAGTTACAAAGGTATGCAGTGGCTTATATAAAAGATATCTACCAGTAACCTTATGACCTGATTAAATAAGTAAACATCATGAATATTTCATATGAAAGTCAAATTGATCGCTCGCATAAAGTGACAAATTTTACAATGAAGTGGAACAGTAGAATTATGTATATAACCTATTACAGTATCATTACTATTTTATTTCAGATGTGTTGGTCAGTTATAAATGTCACTCTATGTAAATAACAGGCTAACTTGTCACAATATCATTCAGTGAACAAGTTTCTAAAGCAACCAATCAATGCCATCTAATCAATACATAATCATAAATACTACATTTTCAATACTTAAATGTAAACCATGTTCAAATTAGCCAACAGATTGTTCAGGTATAATAAAATATCAAACAAAACAAACAAACAAATTAATATAACAGTAAAAGATGCCAGGAACTGTCACAAAACCAGGTTTTCATGAAAAGTTGCACACAGAATATTACATTTGCACAAAATAAACAAAGGGCCATAATTCCGCAAAAAAATGATCGAATCACAAAACCCTGACAAGATGCACTGGGGTACTTGATGATTTTAATTATGTGAAAGTTTCGTTGAAATTCCTTAAGCAATGTAGGAAGAGTTGCGCTCAGAAGAAATAGTGCCTGCCCGCCTGCCTGCCTACATTCTCTAATCTAATAACCAGATTTTTTCCTTTGGAAAACCAGTACAAATCTTGTTCTCCACAAATAATTGTCAATGTGTTTGCCAATCACTCAAGACAGCAGTGAAAGACAAACTGGACATGGACATAATGTTTTTAATCAAGTTCTCATAAAAAACATATGTCACACCCAGGATTTGAACTCAAAACACACGATCAGTAGAACCTACACACTCCCTATTAAGCTAAGCTCACCAGCTCTCTACTGTTTGGCAGATTGTAGACAATTACATGACTTACCGGAGGGGTATCACCAGGACCTAGTACTATTGCACAGAATTTGAGATAACCCTTAGCACCAGCCATACTGTCCTCAGGGTCGCTTAGCAACAACCATTTGTTCACAAAAGCATGGTTAGGCTGCTCCCATGTCATGCCAATGTCCATCTGAAATGTATCATATATCATTAATAAAAGTGAATTAGGAGTTTTAACATCATTTGTTTCAATCCAGGTAACAAGAAGGGAAACAGCAATACAGTAGAACCTTTCTAATTCGAACTTGCTCGGATTAGAGAGGTTTTTGGATCCAGAAGTTTTTAAATACATAATAAAAAAAATCAGGATGTGTTTGTTTTAGGGAGGATTCCAGATTGGAAAGGTTTGGATTAGAGAGGTTCTACTGTAGTAGACAATAGACTGTAGTAGACAACAGACTGTAGTAACAAGGACAATTAAGATTCAGCTTGCCTATTAAGAGTATGATAACCAAAAACATCAAATAAAAGTAATTATTCATTTTGACATTTTCTTTTTATCTCAAATGAGAAGTGCACATGTGAAAGACAGACTGTACCTAATACAAGCTCAACATGGTTGCAAAAAAGTTCTAAAAAATGTTACGCATAAACGCCGGCTTTTGGCTCTCCACACCAGTAACCTGCCCTGACACTATTAGTTGGGCATAATTTGCACCTACAAAATTATGCAAGCAGGTATGAAATAAAAAAAAATATCTCTACACACATTTGTAAATATTTCAGTGTTAAGTTTGGGCTCTACCTCCGTTTTACCTTAAATGATCCTATCATTGCATCAGATCTCAGTTTCCTTGAGTTGAACACAGTAAATTCTAAAAGTTCATCAAACAGTTCAGCTGGCGCAGCATGGAAGTTGAAGAAAAATGTCTCGTTCCAGAATGGTGAGTTTGTAGATTTCTTAACTCGTGTCTGTTTCACTTGATTGAAGCACGTTACTTTACAAACTGGCTGAATGTTGGAGCCTTCAATTTGACGACCTTCAATGATCTTTATTCTAATCTAGAAAAGGAGAAAGAATGAAACTGAAAAACCTAGTCTATTAAAAAGAAATTTCAATTTTGATAAAAATCGTTTGTAGTAATGTGAAGAGTAGCCGCAGCCGTGGTCCAGTGGTTAGTATGCTGGACTTGTAACCCGGAGATCAGGGTTTGAATCTTGGTCGCGGCAGGTCATACCCTTCAATGAAAATTTGACAAAAATGTCCATTTTCCTCCACATGTGGAGAAGTTGCAGACTCCTTGTTGAAGGGTAAATTAGTACTGGTTAATATACAGTCAGGAAAGCTTGTTAGGTGAACCGGTTGTAGTATATAACTGAAAAATTGTTGAAAAACGGTGTTAATACCCAGTGACAATGAGTCACATAAAACAAAGAACAAGTAATGTGAAGAACTACATTAGTGTGTCTGTCAAAATTAACAGCATTGAAATATGCTGTTACCTCATTAGTTTTTCTCACCTTTGGGGAAATGGTAGCAGAAAGGGGCAAAATAGCTTTTTGAGAGGGAACAAGAGGAAAATTAACATGACAAAGCATATATATTCTCTCATGATTTAATTACCAACAGGTAATAACCTTGGTGGTTTTAGTCAAAAGAGCAATTCTACAGGTCAGTTTTACAACCTTGAGACGAAAAATGTCACCGATAAAAAATAAGAATCACTCCCTCCCTAAAACAATGCTGTACCTGGAAATCTTGTGGTTTGTTTGACAATTTCCCTCTGAACCTTCTCTTTCCCATTTTCTTCTTTTTCTTTTTCGGACGTGGTTTTGGTTGTCCCGTGGCAGGATCAATTTCCGGTGGTCCTGGATCTTCTTCCTCCGCTTCTTCCTCTTCACCATCTTCTTCGCCGCCATCATCAACACTGACCTCTTGACCTGTTTCCACTGTAGACCCAGCAGCTTGAGTGACTTGGGCTCCGGGTGCTTGTGCTGCCCCCGGTGGAGGGTTGTAGATAATCTTCATCTTAATTTTGGACTGAAATGTCATTGATGGTCATTTAATTAAAAGACATGAACAAGTGCTGTATACATTTATTGATCATAGCCTGGCATAAACAGACTGTAATCTTCCCTATATAGGAAAGACAAGCAAAGAGGAAACAAACATAAGACAAGCACAAATTTTTCATTTTTCGCACTAAGAATAAAGTAATATTACAGAATTTAACACATTCAGAAAACCAGCTTCAAAAGGTACAGAAGTCTAACACTGGTATTAGTATTAGTATGAATGTTTAAGGGTGCCAGGTAGATGTTAATATATTAAATATTATACACTATACATTACAACAACAATAAACAAACATACCTGAGGTAATGGTTGACCATTACCATCACACAGCGTGATATCAACATCTTTACTCTGTGATCCACCTCGACATAGATCAGAGAGGGGGACTGTAGCCTTACCAATCAGTCTGTAACACAATGGATCTTATATACGTATTTACAATCAAACCTGTGAACAAAGGCCACCCTTGGGAAAGATAAAATATGGCCTTTATAGACAGGTGGCCTTTATCTGGATGTTAGTTTGTTTTTATTGGTAAATAATGATTTTTCCAAGAAAAGCCTTTATTAACAGGATGGCCTTTATTTGGAGGTGGCTGCAAACAAAGTTAGACCGTACAAATGAATCATGACCATGTTATAAGTATCATAGAAATATATTATAATTCACAATAAAAACTGCATGAAGAGAAGAGAGCATTTCAAGACTGTTTACCAAAAAATGAGACAAACTCGCAGCTCAGTTATAGTTTCAGGTCATACGTATGGCATAAATTTAGTTGAAATAAAGATTACTTTGAAAAAATTAAGATTTGACAAAAATGTTGATTTTCCTACATATATGGAGAAGTTGCCAGCTCCATCTGGAAGTGTTAAAACACTAGTACTGGCCAGTACACAGTCCAGGAAAACTGGTTAGTTGAATTGGCCACCATATAACTGAAACATTTTTTGAAAAATGGTGTTAAACCCAGCCAAAAAAAAAAAGAAAATCAAGATCAATTAAAAAAAGTTCAATCAAGGGAGACAACTGTGCCTGGGATAAATAGTCAAAACAGCCAGAGGGAAATAAAGTTTTATGTATACATTTTCACTGATCAGTGAAGCAACAAGGTCATACACTTTGGTTATATGACAATTGTGAATACGCTTAGTATACATGTTACACTACACAGAACAATGCATACATAACATGTATCAAATTACGCAGGTACCTGCACAGAGCCAAGCAATATGTTTTTGTGTACTGAAATGTAATCTTGATACATAAACAAGGATTTGAATTACTTACCATGCCTGTCTTATATGGTCAGGGAGAAGTAATCTAAACATAGGATTAGGAGAGACTAGATTTAGATGGCCAGGGTGGGGGGAGGGGTGCGGGGGATTAGGTGTATTAAATATCATGTATTCCATATACCAACATTCAATAAGGTTAAAATCAGAACCACAGCTTGTGTTGCAACAAAAAAAAGGTCATAAAAATGACATCAATATATTACAGGATTGTGATATCATTGAAATTATCGATCTTGATTGCTCTCTCTATAGTTACAGTACAAATGGTCATCTATTTAACCCTACCCCCACCCACACACCTAACTATCTATGATTTCTTTTCCAATCTATAGCAAAGACCAGACAGCGATCATCTATCGTGGGGTTAAGACTAGGTCACCTTAGTATAAACACAAGGTGTGTATGTACATTTATTATGTTTTATAATTAACTGACAAAGACATGTAATGATCTGAGTCATCTTCCGTAGTCCACAGTCAACCTCAGTTTACAGCCACCTTTCAATAAAGGTCACCATATGGACAAAGGCCACACTTTAACAAACATTTACTGATATAACAGACCAAATAAATCTCTGATTCAAAACTGACAGTGCACAATTAAGGGTATAAATATTGGGACAGCTCTAACAATTGCTGCAAATGATTTATTTTTTATGTCTCTAGGTAAGCCATGTGATTGGAAGCCCAGAAAAGCGTGATAAAATTCTTCAGTAACAATAACAGCGTATTACAATTCATCAAAATCCTCCATTATACACGACATCCGATGTTTGGATAATTTAGATGCATCTTTTTTTGTGTTTTACATATCACCGTCGTGTTTTTCAGGCCAAGCAAATGGTTTTGCTTCAGTGCACATTACACATTATATGAAGGGCGTAATTATTTTGTTTTTTGTGACCAAAACCGCTCTTTTTTTCTCGCTGGGTTCAATGCCATTTTTTCAACAATTTTTCAGTTATATACAACAGCCAGTTCACCAAACCAGTTTTCCTGGACTGTATTCTAGCCAGTACTAACTTACCCATTCCACAAGGAGCCAGCAACTTCTCCATATATGGAGGAAAATCGACATTTTTGTCAAATTTTTAGGGAAGGGTATGACCTGCTGCAACTAGGATTTGAACCTGGATTGAAGGTTAAAGTCCAGTGCACTAACCACTGGACCACAGTTGTGGCATAAAACTGCTCTCAAGCATTATGGACATGCAAAATGTGACATCAAATTAGGAACTTTTAGGTCAGGAATAGGAAAAAAAAATATTTTCGATTGGGAAAGGTCAGCTTACCAGACACAAAAAAAGAAGGAAAAAATCGCTGAAAATTTACTGGTTAGTGCAACAGGAATACCCGCATTAAATCATACAATCATACTTTTCATGTCCGTGGAGTCCAAACCAGTTAAACAGAAAGAAATTCCAAGAATACTATGTTCTTAATACTGTATATTCCCTAATAAACACCCCGGGGCGTTACATTTTTGAAAATATGTTTCTTTCATTCCTTGGATTTAAAAAGTCTACTTCATTACTAATTTCTATTGTTCATCTCTGATTAAAACAGCCTGTCATGGTAAGTCACTTTTGTTTTCTCTTGTCCAAAAAGGGGGGGGTCTATTGGGGGAGGAGTGTTTATAATGGAATACACGGTATACAAGTATAAATAGCTTAAGAGAGAGTCTCAACTTGTACATGCTTTTTGAAAAATAACCCAAGATAGTCAGCACCTTGGAAAATTGAATATAAACACAATAAGAAACTATCACCTAATACAGGGTTCTGTTCTATTGAATTGACAATGAAAGCAACAAAATAAAATAAAATTACATCATTAAACTGTCTGAAACATGATCTGATTTGATTGTGCAACTGCAACGGATTTCTGAATTATGATATACACAAACGTGGATGCAAACAAAACAGCATGCGTCTGTCTAGAATCATAATGAAATTATCGATTTACAGCAACAGCACTTTAAAAACATGGAGTCACACAGTTAATTGTAATATTCTACCAAACAAGCTCGGTAATAATATTTCTTCATATCATACAAAACAAAATGAATTTTTGACATTTTTTTACATACAATAAACAGCCAAATAGTCAGAAATACAGAACAGAAGAGTAAATACCATTTATACATTCAGTGGTTAATGACACTTAATAAGATAATAAAGACAATTAGTACAGAGTATGTAATTAGGGTTCTCAGGAAATTATTGCAAAATATAATGTGCTCAGACCATGTAATGTACAAATTATGCCTATATGACGAACTGACCTTATTACTACACTGGAAAAATGGTGATATACTCACTCACCATAAAATTGATCTCTTTTATATATATAAATGACATCTTTGTCAACAAACTATAACATGGGAACTAGAAGTCAGACAAGTACAAAAGGTCCAGTCTTATAAACAGATTAGTTGATACACAAACTGTTCTTTGTTTTTATGTGACTTATTGTCACTGGGGTTTTAACGCAGTTTTTCAGCAATTTTTCAGTAATATACGGCCATCGGTTCACCTATCCAGTTTTCCTGGACTGTACACTAACCAATACTAACTTATATTTCCACCAGGAGCTATCAACTTCTCCACATATGGAGGAAAATTGACATTTTTGTCAAATTTTATTGAGGGGTATGACCTGCCGCAACCAGGATTTGAACCCGGATCTCTTGTTTACAAGCACACTAACCACTGGACCACGGTCGTGGCTTCAAACTGGTCTAATTTTCCCAGCAATGGCCTACAAGATTTATGTCATAAATCTTAACCCAATCTCACTATACTATAATTTTATTCAACTCTCTGTTAAGGGTAAAACAAACTCCTAAAAAGCCAATCCTAAATTAAGAGGTGCCTGGTCGATAAATAAATAAATACCACAATTGTCGAGGGAAGAGACATCTTGTGTCTGATAATAGCTCAATGACTGGCTACAAAAATGTTGGTACAACAGTGCAGTCAAGACAGAGAAAAATATGGTCTTTATGCACAGGTGGCCTTCATTCAAGTGTTTATTTAATCTTTGATATACCTGTTTCTTCCGACTCTCTCCCAGTCTTTTAGAGTGACATCTAACTGATCATTTCCAGCAATAGCAGCTCCAGCCAGATCAAACTCCAATGTCTGAAAATATACAACAAAAAATTATAACAACATAATGAAACCTTGTCCAACTTAATCCACCCTACATAAAGTCAGTTTTCACAGATAATCCTTTCATTGATTGTATTATATTAGATACAGGAGTTCATAAATGACAGCGACTGTGGTCCAGAGGTTAGTGTGCTTGGTAATCCAGGTTCAAGTCCCGGTCGCAGCAGGTCATACCCTCCTATGAAAATTTGACAAAAATGTGCATTCTCCTCCCCATGTGGAGAAGTTGCCAGCTCCTTGTGGAAGGGTAAATATGTAATGGTTTGTATATAGTCCACGAAAACTGATCAGATGAACTAGCAGCCGTATGTAACTGAAATATTGTTGAAAAACCTCATTAAACAGTCACAATTTCATATACAAACAAAACAAATCATAAATAATAGGACTGGATTATCTCCCTTAGTTGTGAAATAATCACTGATGAACAAGTATCAACAATTTTGCTTAAATGAGTAAGGGGGAATAATTCCCCACCTAAAATTTGGACACCAATCCCAGTATAATACAGGAAGTACAAAATATTTGTATGCAGCAATCTCCCATGAGTAGAGACTTATCATTTACATTTATCTTAATACAATACAATACATTTTATGTCCAAGAAAAAATAACTGGGTAAAATAACAATAACGTTCTGATTGGGTTACAGGTAAAACCAGTAGTGTACCACAGGTGCTGTGAAACACTATCTACATTCACTAATATCTGTGAACTTACAAATAAATAACCTCAGCTTAAGCTAGACCTATCACTGAATTGTGATTAAAAATCCCTGCAAGGGAAAAGACTGATTGACCGACCAACAGACCAACCTACCAACCGACAACCAGGGTGATTTCAGTATACCTCTGAAAACTTTGTTTGTGGGGTATAATCAGGATAATAAAATAATGTATTTCAGCCATATCTGAGACCATCTAGTAAATTCCAAGAGAGACAAAAGTTTCTGGTTTTACAATTGGAACAAATTTAACAATATATGAACTGGTATTTTTATACTGGGGTTTAATGCCGTACCAACAGCCTGGGTCATATCGCAACTTTCCACTTGTAATGGTGGAGGAATATCCAGGCTTACATCTAGTACCACCAGCGGTCTCCCATAAGCTAGCTGGCCAGATTCCCCATTTTGTGCCAAGTGGGACTCAAACTCACAGCAGTGAGGGGCTAGTGATTACTAGTCAGAGACCAAAACCACGGAGGCCCTCTGCATGAACTGGTAAAATTAAATGATTTGGAACGAAGTTGGAAACCAAAGACCATGGGAATTTACAGCATTTTACAGTACTCAAGTCTTTTTTACCTGGAACTGACCAACAATCATATCTACACATAAAAGCCAGCAGCAGCTGCAAGCCAGCTATATATCAGAGAAGTTTTGTGGGACTATGAAATGGAAACAGGTGATACTGCCACCAATGTTGATAATGTAATGCTGAATTAAGCCAAGAGTTTTTATAATACTATGTTAAAAAATCAGGCATAGATACTAAGATCAAGGTTCTATCTTAAGAATGTGGACTTTCTTCTCTGTACAACTGGAATCCACCTTTAAAGCCGGGATAACACACCCTAAATTTATGTGACAGACTGGGATTAACGCCTAGTCTTCTTGCAGAGATCATGTTCATACAGTCTAGTTAAAAACTGCTATGAATATTCTTAAAACATCTAGACTTTCATTATCAACTGATTGCCAATTTATTACTTAAAAAGGCATTTTAATCTATCGCTTAGCCCCCTGATCCCTGCACCAAATGTGCTGGTCTGGACCTTACATTGCATTATTGGCCATATTGATCAAAGGTCAAATCAACTGTTTTTATCAATAAACCTGTCCTTAAAATCTATGTGTACCTTGAACGACTTTAAGCTAACTTAGCAAGAATACAACAATTTTGATTACTACCACAGAATAGAATTGTTGTATACACTTACTACATACAGTCAAGAGTTCAAATCATGGGAGGAAAGAGGTTAAAATACAGTCAAAGCTGTGAACAAAGGCCATCCTTGGGAAAGACAAAATGTGATCTTTATTCGGAGATACCTGCAAACACAGGTTTGACTGTATGCACCAATTGGTGTTTTTAAGTTTAATGTAATTTATCAACTTTGCATGCATCATCATCAATCAACCTTTAATCACAAAGTGTTCCAACTGGGTTTTGAGCCCAGATCCTCCTGGCCAAGAGATCTCAGCTTTATCCACTGGTCCGCCTGAATGACCCTGACAAATTTCTTTATTCTAATTGACAAAACAACTTTTCACTGGGGCTTATTGTTGCACACACAGTTAGGTTCATTTGCCAACTATCAGTTTTAACAATGGAGGAAGACCCCAGGCATACACCTGCGTAGAACCATCGCTGACCTATTGTAAGCTAACTGGACAGCTTCCCCCATGTGAAATTTGTCTGGTCCCAAGTGGGACTTAACTCATGGAAATGAAGGCTAGTAACCACCAGCCAGGCATCATTACAAATCACATGACCATACAGGCCCCTCCCACAAAGTTGAAATAAGCAAGCCAAAATTAATAATATGTAAGTAGTGGTAAGAGAGTGGTCAAGATGGATCTGTTGAACACTGAGGTAGTTCAATTAAAGCTATGAAGCTTAAAATCAAGCAACAATGAAAAGATTAAAACTCTCCATTAGGCCGCCTTTAAAAAATGTTGGTCTGTGGTTACATGACCCAAACTTTAATCAGTGGGTAGGTAGGTAGGTAGGTTAGAATTTTTTGAGTTAAAATGATATTTTTGCGCTCAAAATGAAAAGCTGGAAGAAAGGGTATATTTTGGTCAAAATCACTAAAAGAAACTTTTGGGGTCATGGGATTTTTTACTGAGTTGGTAATAAAACTGCAAACCAAAAATTTGTAAGGATGGCCTTATATTAAAAAAAATCAGTTCATGTAAACATGGCACAGACCAAGATGAACTCATCTTGTCAGTAAACTTAACATGTTATCTTACAGCTGTTCATACAAAAATTCATCCACTTAGGGGCCATCCAAAAAAAAAATTGGTTTATGGTTACATGACCCAAACTTTTAACAGAGGGTAGGTAGGTGGGCATTTCTTGTATTTTTATTTTTTGTAATGTTATAAGCTTGTACTGAAAACTAAAAGATGGAATAAAGAACAAAACATTATTTCAGCGAGTCAGTCACTCAGCTGTAAACCGATAAAGTTTTTAATTATAGACTAGCTTACCTGCAGGCACTATCAGTTCTAATGAAATGGGATACATGCCCCAAACATCATAAATGTATTCATTACATAATATCTTAGATTAATTAAAAATTTAATCGGACCTGTTATCTTAACGACTAGTGTTAGCCTATGTTCACATAATAAATTACATTCCTTTCATTCATTGAAGTTCACTATTGTATGAGTTTGTTTAAGTTAAAAAGGTAAAGAAAAGTCATATTTTTTCTCAGGACAACATTAACGTGTTGCTGAATCTCCTTATTTAGTGCACATAGAGTACAACGAGTGAAAGACACATTTTGGAAGAAAAAAATCTTATGAATTCTTGACAATTACATGAATTGTAACTAATCTGTTTTTAACAAGGACTCATTCATGAAATACAGTAAAACTTCGTTATTATGAGCATCAATATCACGAGCACCCATCTTATCTCGAGAACTTTTTAAAGTCCTGTCAATTTTTTGTTCTTAGTTGAGTATAATTTTCAATCAGCAAACAAATACCCCGTTATTATGAGCACCACGTTTATCTCGAGCATTTGGTCTGTTCTGATGACACCTCGAGATAATGAGGTTTTACTGTAATGATGTTTGATTTTTAACAAAAAACATAACGACTCATTTCATTTACATCAAGATATAAGTAATACCACAAAAAAAAACCACGGCTTTCATTAACTGATACACATTTAAATGAATTGTGTGGGAGTTACATTAATATGCAAATCATTTTACAGCGTATATTTTACTTATGGGAGTATAATCACCATGGTAACACAATCATTGAGAAATTTTGTTGAAATTTACCATCATTGTTCAATATTTTCAATTGGCTAGGTAAAGTAAAAGGGTCAATCACAAACTGCCACGAGCTACAACATTCTCAAATATGAAAGTTTTACGTTCAATATTTATGGAAATATTTAAAATGGTACTAAACCTAAATGTGCAGCCACCTTCAAATAAAGACCATGTTGTGGTATCATTGACATGATAAACCCCTGAATAATGACCAACTCTATATGAAGGCCATGATATTTTTTCTCTTCAGTTGATGGTCTTAATTCAAAGGTTTTGCAATTAAAGATGCATTTTGTAAAGAAACAATTTGATAATGACAATGATACAATGACAATGATACAACACATCAATTAGCCAAATTCCTATCAAGTTAGCTATGATTTTATTACACAAAACAAATATAAAGGTTTGTTGATAAAGTCACATTCATCAAGAGTTTAAATAAAAAAAAATTTAGGCGAGCAACACATGGTATTTTTAACGATAATAAAGCAAAACCCAAAGGAAAAAAATGAACCCAAAGAGTAAATCTAAGGATCAAGTTTGAATTTAAAGGGAACTTAAAAGAAGATAAAACTAATATATCTTAAATATTGGCCTACCAATAGAAAGATGAAATGTGATTGCAAGCATGTCACAATTACACCACTTCAAGTTGTCAAAATGCCCCGTTTTCCTGATTAGGCCATCCATAAAAAAACTCATTTCCAATTACATGATTCAAAGTTTTAACAGGTAGGAAGTTAGGCATTTTTTAACATAATATGCTTTCACTGAAAACAAAGAGCTAGAATTTTTTATCCAAATAACTAAAAAACTTTTGGGTTCGGGGAATTTTTCAAGGAGTCATTCTCGTAACTGTAAACCAACAATGTTTTAAAGATAGCCCAGGCTACAGATAATCTGATGAACAACACACTTCAGCAGATAGCATTTCTGATTGTGCATCCAATCTACAAGTTCCACCATAAAAGGACATAAAGTTTCACCATAGAAGGACATTAAGTCATGTGTGCAGATTCATACAAGGCGTATTTTTCCATCTTCGATATACTGACTGATCAGCAACTTTAGCTCACTTATATATATAAGGTCATGGTGAATTAAACATGGATTATTTCGATTAATCCTAAAAAATGAAAATATTTTCACCTAATACAGATTGCACATGATAAGACAACCGATACTAACCGGATATTGACTGACACCGTGGAAGTTCAATATGTACCAAAAAAATCTATACTTAGAAGTTGAATAACACAAATTTGTTACAGGACAATGAACTGAAAAGTATGAACAAGTTTTAATTTCTAATTCTGAGGTTTCAAATAAAATTCTCTATAATTTCACCAATTGAATCCTTACAATATAAATATTTCATACTCTTTGGAAATTATTTTTGACCTAAGTATTATGTAATATAAAATCTTTTTTTACTTCGCTAATACACATGTAAGCCTTAGTGCATGATATTTTCAAAATATGAAATGTATGTGACAGCCATGTGAACAGTAAATATTGTGTAAATGACACAATGTCATGTTTTATGTTTGCGCACAATTTGTATGAAATTTAATCTAGGCCAATCCTAGGCCACAACAATATATTTATTTGTTGAATCATCTGCATGTCCAATTGAACCCATTCAATTATACCAGCAGTGTATTTTTAAAACAGAGTCAAAGCTGAGTTAATTAATGGTCATCTGTGAATAAAGGACGTCAAGTGAATGAACACCCTCCATTAATCCATACATACTTGAAAACAATGGACCAACAGACCACCAAATAAGTGCCAACTCTCTAGTACTAAAACAGCTATTATGCAATCAATGGCAAAAATATGCCGTTCATGTTGCAGCATTTAATATAATAATGTACACTTCATTTTATTTACATAATTAAGATGTACCAGGGCACGACAAATTTTGATCAGGCTACACATCCAGTAGAAAGCCACGACCGTGATCTAGTGGTAAGTGCGCTGGACTTGTAACCCAGAGGTCGGAGTTTGAAACCCGGTGGCAACAGGTCATAATCTTCTATGAAAATTTGAAAAATGGTGAACGACTAAGAAAATTCCGTTTGAAAATATAAATGTTGATTACTCGAATATTTGGGTCTTCTGAACTCGGTTGCAGACCTATATTGATGTATTCAATTTTTTTTAGGACTTATTGGCCAATACGACCTATAACAAGCTGACAACCTTGCATTAGTATGTGAAATTAGGCCGTTTCAGTGTGGCCGCATCTATGTCGACTAAAAGAAATCAGGTCGAATTCTAACGTTTCTTGTTCAATTTCTCTGCAACGGCTTGGGCTAGAAGCTTAGTTTTGGTCTCATTTTGTGCGAAAATATATACCTGAATCCACTGCAAACTTTGTTTTAAAGCTTTCATCCCTGTTGTTTTATAATTTTACGTCTTGGGAAGACAATGGGCATTCACCGGAACAAATAGTTATACGCCTTCTATTGGTATATATAACAGTTGAATGGGGTCGAAATCTGTGACAATGTTTTTTTCATTTAAGGTAATTTTGGGTTAAGTTATGATGTTTTATGAAGAATACTTAGCATTTTTACAATCACAGGTCCGTTACTAATGCCTATGGGCAAAGCTGTACAAAGACATTGCAATAATCAGGAAATTTGGGCAAAGCTGTACAAAGACATTGTGATAATCAGGAAATTTGGGCAAAACTGTACAAAGACATTGTAATAATCAGGAAATTTGGGCAAAACTGTACAAAGACATTGTGATAATCAGGAAATGTGGGCAAAACTGTACAAAGACATTGTGAATATTGCATTATGAAGCCATAAAAACACCCAAGTTTTTCTGTGTCAATCTAAAAGATACACCATCAATTGTACAATAATACAATTATGAATTATAAAAATCAAATAACTTATGGTATGTATCACATTTATAAAAGAAGTGTTTCCTTCCTTATTAATGAACAAAACAAGATGGTTACAAGTTAATTTCCTCAATTGATAAGCATACAATTTATCACGTTTAAAGTAGGAAATGTATTGAGAAAATTGAAGTATGCATGCATTTTTAAAAACAGTTAGTTTTCATGTTTGTTTGATTCTATTTTGAAACTGTAATGTTATACAGCAGGGGTGTAGAAATGTTTTCATGTAGCTGGTAAGCTACTAAAAGTAGAAAGGAGGTTGGAGAGTTCCTACCCGGTAGGGTTCACATGTGACCCCTATGTACCAGAGGTTGTCAAACCTGATTTAACAGATGAAGTAGTGAGCTGGCCTAGTTAAGGCTTTGCCTTATAAGCATATTTTAGACTCATCCAAATTGAAAGCAAATATACAAAACATAAATTTGGCAAGCATTGCAATAAACCAGGCTTAATTGATATAAGTATAAAATTACAGTAAAACCTGTGAACACAGACCATTAGAGGGTGGAGAAGAAATATATCCTTATATATTGTTAACCATCATTCTGAAATTACTTTGTCTAATTACAGCAAAACCTCAAAACAGATACCACCAAAAAACTGAGGTGGCCTCAATAACAAGGTGAAATGTATAAGCAACAGAGAAAACCAGTCTAAGAGTAAGTGGTCAATATAATGAAGTGATCCTAATTTTCTATGTGAGGTTTTACTGTAGCAGGGTCTGACAAATCCACTCTTCTGCTGGTAATTACCAGCAGAAATTGACTAATGATGAGTTGAAATTACTGTGCACCTAGTTAAAATTCTTAGCTTGTTGTCGTGCAGGACGAGTAGCCCAGAATAAATTTGTCGAGCCCTGTGAAGCCATTTTTGTTCACATTGTGGTCTAAATTTACCAGTAACTAAAAACTCAGGTTTGATCATATATCATAAATAATACTTACAACCAGATAGAGTTTAATGTTTTATCTAATACTTCACACAACAATGTATATCTTGTGTTCATTCAGCCAAAAATAGTCCATCTACATTATGTATACATCACAGCCTTGTTCAAAATAACATATAAAACATACAGACCAAATATTTTTATAATGCTGTACAGCATTAAACAAATGTATATTTTTTGCTTAAATCTGTTCTGTACAAAACCTTAACACCAAGAGATGTAGAAAAATGGGGAAGTTGTTTCTGAATCCATGAAATATTTGCATGATTTCATGGGTGAACATTGAAAATTAAAAAAAAAAAAAACGGAAATCTTGACCTTGGTGCAGTGGAAACAATAAAAACTAGTAGGGTCTAAAAACCTAGGAGAAAAAGGGGAGTTCTGGAAAATTGCATTAAACATTTAACTGTGTGATTTGCCGCAGAAAAGAAGTAAAATGGCTGACTATTACAGTTAAACCTTTGTACAAAGACCAGTACATGGAGAGAAGTAAAATGACCTGTATACACAGCTGGTTGTTATGAAAAGGTTAATTTGGTGCGGGTCAGTTTATCGATAAATGAGAGATATATGGCATAAAAACAGTTCCTGTCTTCAACACTTAACAGACAAACCCTGTATACTTTAAATTTCTGCCAAATGGGAACTTTTTTCCAGTCACTGTCAATTTTTAACAGGTCGATATTTTCATTTCGCCCCCTTTGCCCCCTACTGGGTGGACCCCTCAGACTCCCTTCCACTTTAAGTAGCTTACTAGCTATAGAAAACATTTCTACACCATTGTGACTCAGGTTTGACTAGACATTAGACAGATAACATGTACACATAGAATGAACATAACAACTTGTTTCTTCTAGTCTAAAACCAGAATCAACATACAACAGATGTAAGCCATCAGCCTCTAATATCAGAGTAAACAATTCCTTGCCCTAGACTTCAACCAGACTTTATCACACTGCATGTGCAAATCAACTTTTTTCATACATTAAAACCATCTGAAATCCTGGGTGTATCAGTTAACCATACTGAGAAGTGTGGTTGAAATATGTAAATCTATATGTATGCACATCTTTCATACTTCCGCCTAAAAAAAAGTTTGTTTCCAGTTACTTGCCCAACAAATATGGGTTGTTACATCGGGATATATATATATAATGGCAACACCGTATGGGAATATGTGCGCTGTAATATTAATGAGTTGTGAAAATTACAATATAGCACTATAATTTGGACACCCAAAAAACTTACAAGTCAGCAGGTGAAATACTGGGTCTCGGTCAGTCAGGTAACAGGAAACAAACCTTTTTTAGGCATTACAGTCAACTCATGGATCATAAATAATGATCATATATGCAGTGGTAAAATCTAGTCAAACAAAATCAATATCGACAACAAGCACAGATATGAATATGAGAAAAAAAATATTTTAAAAGGATTAACATATTTGTATTCAATGTAAATCTTTGAAAACCTAATCTTGTACACGTC
This sequence comes from Lutraria rhynchaena, assembly GCA_008271625.1. Lineage (NCBI taxonomy): Eukaryota > Metazoa > Mollusca > Bivalvia > Venerida > Mactridae > Lutraria > Lutraria rhynchaena. Next base: position 918,701 of record VIBL01000019.1, on the reverse strand, counting down.
CAGGGGCGGATCAAGCTGGCTTTTAGGGGTGTGGGGTAGGGGGAGGTGCAAAACATTGCACTTTAATTTTTCCTTCAAATTTCATGAAAAGATACAAAATAAAACATTATTTCTTATGAGGTGTTTATAATGTACCTCAGCTCTTGTAATCATGAATACAAATTATTTACATATAAATCAAGTTGAAAAGCATAAAATAACACTTATGGGGTGTCATACATCCAGAATGTAAACACTTGCTATATTCTTTTTGATGCATTCTGGCTCTGACTCAAATTAGCCTTGAAATTGATATTATTCATATTAATGAGGCCCTTAAACTGGTGCTATTTATAGTAATAGGATACCCATGACTTCTGATAATAAATCATATGATTTTTATTTATTGATATTTCAACATATGTTTAAACATATAATACATCATTGTATGAGGATCGCTGTCACAGGTGCAGTACAAAAACATGTACATTATACAAATGTTTGATAAGCATTATTACAGCTCTATAAACCAAACAATGTCTAACATGGGTTCACTAGTTTGTATTGGGTAAAACAACATTTATCATATACCGTGGACAATCATGATTGTAAACCATTAACAATTTTTTAAGCTAAGAATTATAACATTGGACCATGATTAAAAATAGGCCACAGTCATATTACCAGCTAAGTTTCAGTAATGGAGACTTATTGTCACTGGGGTTTAACGCCATTTTTCAACAGCGCACTAACTGCTGGACCGGCTATATTACAAGCTAAGAATTATAACAGTGAACCATGATACAAAATACACCATAGTCAATTATAAGCTAAAAATTATAACTGTAGATCAGGGTCAGTTTTGGAAAAATGAAGTTCTTAAAAGTAGATATGTTCAATCACAGACAATATAGATGCAGACTATTATGTAATTCATAGATTATAAAAAGCCAAAATCACTGACAATCTGACTGAGTTTCAAAATGGACAACACTCGCTTGCACACCATATATTGTAAAAATGCTTCCACAAAATTTATTTAACACAATTTAGATAATAGATACAGGTTAAAAGTCAAGTCAATGAAATGTGGGCTTATACAAAATGTAATTAAAACTAGTAGAAAAATTGAAAACATTCACTGCTTAGTTTTTTTAATCAATCAAAATGTTCCCTGTCAGGGTTTATCAATATGGCATACCTTAGTGATAAACTGTCAAGTGTTGAATGACCTTTAAAGATAAAATTAAAGTTTAAACGCCTACAAACCGTTTATCAACAAACCTATACTTAATAGAAGATTAAGTGACTGATGTGTTTCATTCTTGCGTGGGTAGAAAAATTGAAAAGTACGCACCCACCAAAAAAACAAACAAACACACAACCAATACACTACAAATGCTTAGGGCAAGGCAGATCTATTTATTGCTTAATAACATTGAAGTTACATTAGTTTTGTGTCAGGCCTTCAATATTAAAACACATGTACAGGATATGTTGTACTTGCGTGTTAAACGAACTTGAACATTTCTTATTACACTGTTTATGAAATATTTATTACTTCAGTCCAGTTTCAAGGGTTTAAACCACAAAATGAAAACAAATTGTTCATTCATTGAAAATGAGATAGAGCACTTTTGCATGGAAGCTAACCATGCAGTATACACACCTATCACAGGCAGTTCCCAATAAATATAGAGATATAAATGTGACTATAATACATTTTTGGCTCAGTTATAAGAAAAAATGTTCAATTCTTACCCATACATACTGGTGTATTACAATTTTTTTTATTAATTTTTTATTGATAATATGCTAGAATAATAATACACTATCAAATTCTCACAGATACCAAACCCAATCCAGTTTGCCAAGATTTCTGGGTCAATGTACACCCCCCCCCCACTCCTCGGGACCAGCTGTCAAAATATTAACATGAAATGTACCAATGATAAAACAGTACAGTCCAGACTTTAGGTTATGTACAAGCATAAATTGCTTAACTAAACATAATATAGAAATCAGAGTACTAATAACAGTTAGTGCAGATCTTCACCGTATTTGGACAAAACATTCAATTGGATTGATATAAGGCTAATAAAAAATAGACATGTTTTTGGTTCACACAGAAAAAAACAAAGTATAAAAATATTTGGGGGCAAAACATACCTCCGAAGTATGTAAGCTATATCAAAAAAATAAAACAGAAAAGTTCTGAAACCTACCTATCCAGGGATGTAGAAATGTGTTCATGTAGCTGGTAAGCTACTAAAAGCAGAAGGGAAGTCTGGGGGTTCAATGCAGTATTGTGTCCATAGTTTTGCGGGAATGTTCAAATAGCCCGTTGATTTTCCGGCTTCCGGCTCATTTCTACACCCCTGTCTACCTTATTTTTTTTTATCAAGGAACCCTAAACATTATTATATAATTTTCTAGCCTAAACGTTTGCAATAATTGATCAGAGATAACAAAAATTATTCACTTAACATTTGGAGGATAAACAAGGGTCTCACATACACCCATAGTGTCAATCATATTAAGATTAGTCTTATTTGATTAATAAAATACAATGTGATAATAAATTTAACTCGAAACTTAATACAGAGAACTATATCCTATAAGATGCAAGTATCTTTGCCAATTTATGTACGTCTATTGACAAAATGCACACTGTAGTATTTTGACATAAAGTTTTAAGCCTTTAAATAGAAGGACAGTATTTTAATCAGTTTCAACTCGCATTTTACATGTTGATGCAGACAAATAATAAGTTGAACATAGGAATAGGCAAAACTATAAAATGGATTGTTTCTCAATTCAGCCCCAAAAAAGCAAAACAAAACAGAATTTACTCTAGAAAGTTCTTGAGCGAAAATTCTGTACCAGTCTAGTATAAACAAAATACAATGTATCAGAATTCAGAACCAGTCCAGATTTAAGTTCATAACTGAGGATTCAGAACCAGTCCAGATGGGTGAAAAATAGATAATTCAGAATGAGTCCAGATGGGTGAAAACTAAGAATTGAGAACCAGTCCAGATGGGATCATAACTGAGAATTCAGAACCAGTACAAATGGGTTCATAACTGAGAATTCAGAACCAGTCCAGATGGGTGAAAACTGAGAATTCAGAACCAGTCCAGATAGGTGAAAAACTGAGAATTTAGAACCAGTCCTGAATGGATTGCAACAGAACCAGTCAAAATAAACATTGCTAGGATTTCAATCCAGTCTAAAAAGATTTTTCAGAAGAATTTAGAACCAATTCTTAAATAACAAATAATTTTGCAACAGTACATCAAAAAGAAACTGGACAAGTAGTTAATAATTTCAGACATTTTTATGACTCTTGCCTATCTTAATATCATAAATTGAAACAAACACTGTAAATGTCTACATTTTATCTACAATGAACACATTCCCCATGAGAAAAGACTTGACAATTTGATAGCAAAAAACTACAAAATTTTAGATCTTGGATTTGACACTAAAATTACAAGTACTTGATAGTCGACACCACTTATGTCAAACATCAGAGATATTATCTCAGAAACATCAGTAAACAGTTGATGACAGTCCTTTTTACAAACTATATATGTTATGACAGGATAGTACATTTTTTCATTATTTCGATGATTTATATTCTTCTTTTAAATTTGTTTGATTAAACTGATCCTTAATTGAGACCCTAATTGTTATTTTATTTGACACTAGACCTTTGGCCCTTGTCATTAACAACTAGTTTCTAGATTAATCATTTCAACATATGTCATAATTAAAATTAATATTAATATTCCATGATAAAAACCTCAGAGTGACATATATCATATATTGTTTTATCCAGGGCTTGACATTTTTTGTTTCAGGCTACTCATCCTGCAGGGCAACCAGTAATTTTAACTAGTTCTACAGCAATTTCAACTCATCAATTTGTCACATTATAATTTCAGTATTGCTTTGGAGACAATCATATAAATTATAATAAGACTATTTGAATGGTTTTTAAGTCATTTATAATGAGTCAAGAGTGTGGTTGGTGCAAAAAAAAGATTCGGTCACTTGATTAAATGTAAACTGTAAATCTTGAATTTCTGATACAATGAGGTAAATAGGTTTGGTTTGTTTTTCACAGAATTTATCTTCTGGAATACTTGAAGAGAAAAATATTGTTTTAATAATAAAATAAGTAGGAATTACATTACTTATATAGGTCTGAACATCACTCTTACTCTTAGGGGTATTTTCTTCACTTTTTTTAAAAAAAATACATTTTCTGTCATTTTAGAAAAAAAACTTACGTGATTGTAAGAGGAACGGGGAGATTTTGGGAATATTAATATCTACCGTTGTTTGATTGTAATCATGTTTCTTTACTAAGATAAGATTTTTACACACATAGAACTTGAAAAGGTGTCTACAAATGATAATAATAGCAGTAACAGAGAAGACAAAACGTTCAAAACATTTATCTTCCAAGAATAACTTCACACTACAGAGAGCTTTCACAACACGAATTGATTTTCTCTTATGTCACAGTATTAATGAGAACCCAGAAATATCAAGTATTTACTTGTTATCAGGTTGATACAAAGATCCAAACCTGTGATGAACATTGGACTGTTCCCCCCCCCCAAAAAAAAATCGTAGAACCAGAACATGAGTATTTAAAGACTTTGAGTAAAGTTTCAATGGTAAGACTTTAAAAAAAATCTTTGGTTTCATACTCCATCTTCAACAGTATTTCAGATATATACCAGCAGGCAGTAAACCTAACCAGTATTCCTGGATTCTGTACCAGTAACAACCTGGTTCTCCGCAAGTCACTGCTAACATCTCATCATGAATGACCAGCAGTGGAGGAAAATGGTCTTAGATACAATGTCTACAGCCAGATCTTCAAAGTGGACACATGTACTGTGCCGAGGGTTCGAACTCTCCAACCTGAAGTCCACACCTAGCACACTACCAACTGAGTTCAGTTAGTGGACAGTACTGGATGATAAGATTCTAACTACAATTAGTACACTGACCAAAAATTGATATAGATCTCTGATGAACAAACAGATTTCAATAAAAGAAAAAATAGACAAAAGTATTTGTCAAAATAGACCAAGTTCACATATTATATGGACAAAATCATAATAAACTGCAGTTTTACACCAAATTGTGTAGAGAAAACACAACTAAATTGTCCATCAATAACGGAAACCACCGAGAGCTGGACATTATCAGACAGAAGAAGTAGTTTTTATTGGATTATTGCGAGTTTCTCAACATTATCTGGAAAATGTGTGAGATTTTCATCAGCCAGATATGTTGAATGAGGAAGATATTTTGGGATATACATATAATCAATCATTGCTTGGGCCTTGAAATTTTAGTTATTAACCTTAGTAATGATCAACTAATCACTACATGACAGTTTGATATTTTGACAGCCCCATAAAAATAAACATGTATTTACTCAGATAGTACACAAACCAATCAATAACATGGACAGGTCAAAATGTCACCAAATTTCACAATACAAGGTTAAGAGATCAACAAAAATTGTAGCCAGCACTGACTGAAATGAGCTGAGTCAATCATTTTTCATTAATTTTGTAATCATTCTTGTCAATTTCTGGTCATATCTGGCTAGTTAATTTCACAGTCGATCTTGTTAATTTCACAGCCATCTTTCAATTAAAATTGACAAGTACTTGCAATGACAAATGACCTCAGAAATATTTACCAAACTTAAGATAAGACCAATGTATCATTAATGTTCGTGTCTGAAGTTCAATCATTTTGCAAGGCCAAAGCAATGAAAAGAATCAATTCTGTAACAAGTTCAAGCACTTTATATGTTGTATAACTGAGTTTCATACTCAAAACGTACCACAAAATAGTGACTGGACATATTTACAATCAATCATAACATGCCAGGGATCTCATTTGACCTTTAAAATGGCATTTTAACTCTTGGAATTAGCAAAATAAAGCTTCTGACTCTTGAGAATTTGTTCCAAAGGGTCAAATCTACTGGAATTTGGTTGAGTTTTGAAATCATACTGGTTAAGGGTTGTTTTTGACCTTTAACATTTGACTTCTAGTGATCACCCAGCATGCACAGCATAATAATGTATAAATGGATAACCATATGCAAACAAGTTTTGTGAGGTAAAGAATTTCATATGAAAATAAATACAACACAAAAATCTTACCTCGTTCCAAGTTGGATTCAAATCTGATTTTATGACTTTAGTCTTTTTTGAAATTCCTGAAAATTAGAAATGGAATAATTTTACTTTCTAAGATTATGTATGATGTACAAGTACACAATGCAGGGCTTTTTTTCACGGGTAGGGGAAGGAGCCTTTCTTATATTTGGGGAGAAAAATAGCACAGTATTTTTGCAAAAGGGGAAGAAAAAACTTGAAGCAAACTGAATTTTAGGGGAAATCTGCATGAATTTAAGGATTTTTCCTGAGGGGAAGACACCTATAAACGGCCCTTGTTATAGAAGGAAAAAAAGTCCTGCAATGTATGCATACCACTATTGGGTGTGGTCAATCTATACATGGATGTTGAGGCAAAAGATGGCTTAAAAATTTTCAATAAATTAACAAATATGTCAATTATTGCAGTTGAAAAAATTAAGAACAGGCCAGGAGTTTTTGGGTCAATATGACCTCTGCATTGTTACAATTAATTTGATCATATACAATCAACACAGGGTTATTCATATTTTCTCCACAGAAAATACAGATCAGTGTTTTGTGTAGGGGGGGGAGTTTCCACTAAGACATATCATGTATAACTGGATAGCGCTTCAAGTTCATGACCAATGACAGTGAGAAGAATAGCCCAGGTAATAAAATTAATGGTGTTTCGGATTGGTGAACACAAAATCTTACACAAATATTTTCATAATGATACATTTCCTTGAGCTGTGTTTATACAGAGATCTTTTGATAACTACATAAAATCAATAATTGAGTGGCAAATAAAATCAATAGTTTGATAAATGTTAGTTTGTGTTAATAATTCACTTCTTTAATCAATATCTCACTCTACAGTGATGCTGATTAAACCAACACATTTTATGCTTGGCCTAACAACAACTTTGTACAGTTGGCGTGAACAAGTTTAACTTGTGCATAACTTCGAAGAAAATATTTCTAACTAATAATTTAAAGTACAAATGAACCATACAAGATTTTGTAGATAGATTTTCTGAGAAAACCTGGACTAAAAATGACTGTTACACATGTATGTCTGACCGGTAGTTAAAACTATTCAAAGAATGTTAATGTCAAAAATGACATAACTATTAAAAGTGGATAAAACAATTGCATTAATTTAATTTCATTAGAACGAAGCCTAAAAATTCTAAAATAATCGGCCAGGTTGCAACTTTCTCTTTTTTCTTCACATTTAACACATCTAGCGTTTTATGTACCAAATGTTATTTTTAGAATCGAATACTTACCTTGATATGTCAGAGTTGTGTACGGATCGCTCTCGCCAAAGGACTCAACATTAGGCACATTACATGCGCTAATAACTTCAACTTTTAACGACATCTTTGCAAACTTTTGTGAAGTCTTTACAAATCCATTTTAGAAAATAACCACACAAACGAAGAATTATATGTTATTCTTCCTTCTCACTGCCCGGACATCTTCCTCAGGGTGTGACTACTTGACTAAGATACCGGCTGATGTTGAATTATGGGTAACCTCCGATTACACAGGTGTATCAGGGGAGACAACTGGACATTAACAAACTTTTTGGTAAAATAATAATAACTGTAGGAGTTAATTCCCTTGTAAGATTTAGCCCGGCAATCATAAAACTGGCCCCCGTTCCATGTTGCAGTGTCTCTGTACAACCAGAATCAACGGGAACCAGTTTAAGCTCAACAGTTATTCTAACCTGGTTCTCGTTGTCTGTGTCTGTCTTTGGTAAACAAGAACATGGAACGGGGACCAGTTTACAGTTATTCTCGTGCAGAGAGAATGTATACAAAATATTAAATCCCGCTTTGAGTTTCCCTTATCTTCGAAAATATTTTAATTAAAGTTTCAATGAAAATATAAAACTAGCAAATGGTTTGCAACCTCTGGTTTTTAACAACTATTTACGTATAATGGTTCATATTTTGGTACATAACGATGTCGTTTTTTTTCTAACTGACAGAATAAATAACGAGAAATGAAAATTTAAAAAATGGAAAATATTAAACAAATGTGTGGCTAAATTAATCGAAGTATGAGGTATTTGAATAAGTAAATTCCATTACCTTACGCTCGTTTTGGGACAAAGGCGTGATTAGATATACCAATAAAGCTTTTATATGCAGCGAAACCGGATCTACCTCGTTTGTACAAGTTAAATCATGTTAAATGAGTGATGTTCACACTGGATAGCCTCATGTGAGTTTATGTAACAGGAATTTGACAATGAGAAACGGTTTATCTTTATGTATATCAAACAGAAATTTTCACACGCCATTTAATCATTCAATTGCGTTTGTGGACAAAAACGAAGACTTATTCTACGCTACTGTGTAGTACAAGTCTTTAACGAAAATAACGACAGCTTTTTTCACCATGTAGAGATAAAAAAGCATGCTACAAAAATGGTTGAATGATGCCGAGCAAGTATAGCGTTTTAATGTTGTTTCTCTGTTCAATAACATCGCGAACAACCACACGAGCGAGGGAAAGTAATTCTAAACCAGCAATTGACCAAGCCGGATGAATATGAGTTCAAGAAATGAATAAATGAATGAACGAACGAACCGACGAACGAACAAATATGCTGACAAGTGAATGAACGAGAGAGTAAATGGGAAAATGGGAAATAAACAAACTAACAGCAGATTGGATGAGCGGACGATTCAATAATAAATAATTGTCCGTAATATCTATTTATCATAAACTCAATTCACCCGAACGTAAACAATAGAATTATGGTCGTTCATAATTATACAACAAAATAACTCGGTAAAAAAAACTTTATCAATAAAATCAGCTATCTGATCTCTGATAATGTCGGATTGTTCATAACTAAACAATCGCAGAGTTATGTATCAATTACTACTGATGTCAAATTATGGATTGGAAAATATATAAACATTTGGCTATTATTAAAATATTGATGTTTTTTTTGAATACATTAAGCGACCGGCGCAAAACTGCGGTAGCGCTAAGCGTTGGAGAAGCAACAGTTACGCTAGATTGAATTTAATCTTCACTACAGGATAAAGAATATGACAAAAACAAACTGCCACTGGCTTCCAACGTTTGTAGTTTAATTAGATTTAAGGCATAATTATTTGTTTTACAAATTTCATAACAATTGTTTGGAAATTCTCCGAAGAATCGGGGTCTTTAGTTGATTGTTTCAGACATAGAGGCTTGGATTGCTGATATTAGCAACATTTCGGATAAAATATTTTCGTTGGACTTAGAATTGCGGACATGGTTAAAAGAAAGAATTTACGAACCCTGGACAGCGAATACGTAAGTAAGTGAACTTGCTTTTTTATTTGGTCTGCTATCATCAAGACTCCAGCACATATGACTGATAATTGCCAGATGATTATTAGTGATTTTGATGTTACGATCTTTAAAGTTTAAACAAAGAAAATAATTCCATTGGGATATCCCCGCGGGAACACTGTTGTCCTTAATTTCAGACCACGAATAGTTGATACGGCAATTTAATTGTTTATAACGATTTACAGAAAAAAGAAAACAATAAAGCATCACATATATTATTTTTCTTATTCATATCATTTTCACTCATTTTTGAATTTATGCAACTTATATCATACTGTTATCACCATAGTTAAGGAAGTGTGCCCATGACGCGAACTTCATCGTTATATCATCTATTCCAAACAATGCATATTGAGTATGTTCCTGTGGGATACTTTGACTTAAAATATTGTATCAAAAGGCACTTGTCCCTTTTAACTTCCGATTTCACACGGGCAGAAAAATATTGGTAGCAAAATGTGTGGGAACGGGTGATCCCTAGATTGTAACACAGGATCACTTGTTGGTTAAATATCCAAAGTACATGACAGAACGGCTGTAGATAAATAAAAATAATCCTAATTTAAACAAGACCATGCAAAACTCTAATAACTCTTTAATAAATTATTATACAGCCCATTTACAGATAACTCTAACAACGTTTTAAATAAGATATACAAGTTATCTCCCATTATCCGTTCATTGGATTAATATTGAAGAGATTTGGTGTTAGAGTAATACACGGACGATTTAATTTGTACTCAGACAGTTTTATCATGATACATGACTTTAAACGAAAATAACTCAATTTTAATGCTCGGGACGATTTGATAATCAGACATAGCATAAACTTATTCGGGTAACCAGCATTCTATTGTAAACTACCGGATTTATCATCAATAAATAACCCTTACCTATTCCCAAGCGTCTCTTAGTATTTTCCCAGAAACTTAGGATATTTGTACAAAAAAATCTTAATTCTTTTTTTTCATCCAAGTACCGTTTGAATCTATTTGGAAAGGAGTATCACTGAATATCCAATACAGTAAAACTTCGTTATTACGAACATCGATATCTCGAGCACCCGACTTATCTCGAGGAGTTTTTAAACAAAAGTCTTGTTGTTACGAGCAACACGTTTATCTTGAGCATTTAGTCTGTTCCAAGGACTCCCGAGATAACGAGGTTGAACTGTATATTGTTTAATTTACATTATTCCTTCTATATTTACCTTTATAAATCATTTTGGACCTTATATCCACTTGTAAACATCCATTACACATATCTTTTCAACACAAACAACAACATAAGACCACCATGTCTTATAATCACTTAACGCCTGACTGTGTTTTCAAATGACTTTATGGAAAACATATTTCGAACAACGCAACGCGATCCGACGCAACTCCGCAACTTGCCACAAAACAACAAAATAAAACACGATATAACATAACACGATTTAAGCAACAGAACACCATACAAAAAAGTAACACTCGGGAACTTAAAACAAAAGTCATCAACACGAACAACACAATACACCGCAATAATGCACAACAAAAATACCACTTTAAACAGGGCTCTCTCTCTCTCTCTCTCTCTCTCTCTCTCTCTCTTAAAGGGACTGGGGCCGGGGGCCTGGGAGGGGGGAATTTCGCGTCATTTTCAGTTCAAGGGGGAATTACAAAAGCCTAATTAGTATAATAAGCGAGGAAATTTTTACCAAAAATAGGGGAAAAAGTATATTCCAGAGATGGGGGAATGGGACCGAATTTCGGCCCCAAATTCGAGAGATCGAGAGCCCTGTCTTAATACCATACACTACATCATTAAACAACAAAATACAACATATAACAACACACCATCATAACAATTCTAAACGACACAATACAATTCAATACAAAAATGCAACACAACACAGCACAACATTACGCAACGCAAAGCAACGTACTGCAACGCAACAAAAGGCAACACAAACAAACTTACTAGAATATGAACTAAGACTGGAAAATATAGAATTATAAACAAAAAAGAAGAATATCAATTTGATAAATATCCTACGATAGATTTTCAAACATAATCTGTTTTCACATTACATAGTTTAACTGGGAGACGGGAACTCATTAGCATAGATTTCGAATTTATATCTTTTCTTGTAATCAATATCTGATAGACACGAATATACAAAAAGTGTCCCAAACACTGCACTTAAAGATATAATCCATTGAAACAAGCCTTCATAACCTACAAACACTCAAAGGAAAGATAAAACATTGAAGTCTTCTTAAGATACAGATACATTTTTTTGTAAAATAACAGAACAGAACAGAACGGATAGTTTATTTTGACATGCACAGAGTACATCGTCATGAAACAAACAAAATATACGAAAACATAATGAAATATTTTGTCACAATGACCAGCATTAACATACATAATGGAGGATGAATTTATATGATTATGATATATTTATACAATTATTTCTAAACTAGTTCTATGTTTTGAAACACCTTTGATGTATAGACATAGATTTGATAAAACATCTTTTTGATCGGATTTAAGTAATTCCTACGCGCCATATTTCTCGCCCAGTATTTTTTTCAATAAAACCATTTTCTTTCCTTTTGTTTTTGATGATTCATACCTGTCTTTTCGATTAATCAGTAATTATTAAAGTAATACTAAATTAGCGAGATTAACCGATTTATATAAATTGAATATAAATCTTTAAAAAAAAGGAAAAACACAATAGCGCGGGTAACTATTGTTAAGACATTTAAATATACTAGTACACAATACAAGAAATTCGGCGGATCGAAATCGATTATTCCGTCGTATGAGGTATAGTGTTTCCATATCCAGTTGTCAGTTAAAGAAAGTTAACGGTCAACGCTCTACTAATTTATTACAATCGTAAAATTATTTTATATTACGCGTTTTACACTTTCTCCAAAACAATAAAGACGTCACGTGATTGGAGTCATAACGAGGCTTGTCGCATAGTTACAACGTGACGTTTAGCGAGGCTGTCAGCTCAGCGCGTTCTTCATAATCTAATGCCATGTGATTTTTTTCTCAATGAAGGCGGTGTAGAAATATAAACGGATAAAGTTTAAAGCGAGATACTCGGACTTAATATAAGGAAACATAGACTGTTCAAAATGGCAGCTGTACAAGGTAGGCCTAATGTCTTTTATATTGTACTAATATTTACAAAAATATAAATTCATCTTTTTCATAAATGACAGTTTAACGGATATATGTAGTAAATATTTAAACAATTTATTATATAATACGATATTTATCAAGTAACGGCGATATTCTTGCTTACTGAAATTTACACATACAAATATAATCGGCTTTATCTCATTGTAAACGTTTCAACACAATACAATACACCATGAATTTAACTAAAAGAAACCTCATTTAAATGGCTTACAAATTAGACAATACCGTCTCGGCACCAATAAATTAAATCCACAATTGACAGCTTATCATGAGGGGTTTAATTACTGTGCCAAATCAAACATAGAACTATATCTGCTAGAGGTTTGAGCCCGTATCGGATTGTACATGAATCTAATTTATAATATATATACATTAATGTATTTAAAACTGCACTTCAAGTGGCCAGGCCGCGACTTTCCTCTCGCAGACTTTAGATTAAATCTTCGCAATAGCTTAGGTTAAAGTAGACACTTAGTGACAATTTATTCGCGATTCTGGAATCGTATTTCAATGGCAATTTCAATAATTAATCACTCAATTGTTTGTGTTTAATCGAAGCGTTTTGTCTTCCAATGAATAAATGTTGAGAGTAATTTGCTATTTCTATACAATGGTTTTTAAGATATTGATCTGCAAATGTAGATATCTAAATATATAATTACAGTACTTTGAAGTACAGTATCAGGTTCCATCGCTTTTTGAACTTGTAAAATCAATGAGTACAAATAAATGCAAGAACATACAGCAAACAAATATTTGGTCTTACAAAAAAATTAATGCACTAAGTAAACATAACGTTGGAATGTTGTTGTTTTTTTTGTATGTAAAATCGATTTAATGATAAATTAAAACAGAAACGCAGGAATACAGGCGAAAAAAAGCGCGGGTTCGATTTTTATACAAAGCAGATAAAAATGCAATGTAACCGCTTATTGGTAATTACAGAATCGGGATCGTTGTTTCAATAGACCACAGGTCGTGTTTCGGTCTTTGTGCGCATGACTTAAATTGGAGACCATTCGTAAAATTCAAATCTCTGATCTCAGACGAATTGGTTCTAAATCTCACGAGTAGATAGACTGCATGCATTCATAGACTGGTCGCTGAATTTATTTCTATGACCTATACCGGGGATTTTGATTCAAACAAGTGTAATAGTAGACAGGAAATAAAGTTCCCGGCGCGGGGCTCGTACCCGCGACCTTCTGCTTGAAAGTCAGCGGCTCTACCAACTGAGCTGATCGGGCTGACGGGCATACAAACTACCATAAACACATATATTATATATAGACAGCTCTGTCACACAGGAAATAACAAAAATCGCTGCTGGTTCCGATGTCCCGTATTTATTAGTCTCTTAATCTTAAAAAGCCGGGATCGTGGTCAAGTGCACTGGACTTGTAACCTGACGACCCGGGTTCAAATCCCGGTCGCAACAGGTCATACCATTCTATGAAAATTTGGCTAAAATGTGGAAGGGTAAATTAGTACTGGTTAGTATACAGTCCAGGAAAACTAGCTAAGTGAACCGGTTGCCGTATATAACTGAAAAGTAGTTGAAAAGGCGTTAAACAAAGTGAAAAATTTCTTAAAATTATTATTAATTATATACATGCATCTTGCTAAATGTTAAACCTGCTTGATTTGTTTTGAAGATGAGGAGAATCGTCATGGTAAGATGTGTAATTTTTTATTTCAATCACTCACCAAGGAGATCAAGCACCTGTTTTTGACAGCATTTCTTTATCACTTTTGTTGTGCATTTTTTTTATTTGAAACACGATTCATCTGGACACAGTATCACGATACATTGTTTATTTTTTTTAAATAAGCAACAAGCCACTATCTTTACCATTTTTGATCACTTTTCATTTTGTGCCTATTCGTTTCTTCGTGTTGCACACAATGTCGCATCGTGTCATTTCATTTCAACTTTGTTTTATCAAATAACCACAGAATGAATAAAAGTAACGTCCGCCAAACCAAGTTTTATATTCACATACAAAGTTTTGATACTTTCGCATTTTTTACGCTTTCTCCAACTCAAACAATCACCCTACTAACGAGCGCAAGAAAAAAGGACAAACTTTTGATCCATCCCCGTGTATTCATATGAATGAATAGTTTTAACTAGTTGTCTGAAGAGACCAGCTATGAGAAGAAAAATTATGGTTTGTTAACATGATTTATTTTTTAGTAAAACTAATCGGAATTGAAAAAAGTGGTCTCTCAATACAAGTTGTTCCTGCGTTAAGTTGGTCTCCCGCACAGGTTGGACTGTAAATGCATTTTTTCGTATTTCCACATTAACTTTAAATAATGCAGCAATTCATTTAATCAAAAAAACGAGATCTTTGTATGATTAACATTCTGTATTGTATGTACACATTTGCCGGGGTGTTTTAGTGTAATAAATCGTCTAACATTCAGTTCTGTTATGTTCTATTCTATGCTTAATCCTCGGCAAATATCATTCTATTTGATTGATTATCGTTCCTATGATTATTACAAGTAGGTTTAAATATATCTGAGTGTAAGATTAATCTTAGTTAAGATTTTATACAATGTCTTTGAAGCCACACCGACCGTCAACTCACTACAATGTGTTTTTCTATGTTCAGTAAAACCTCAAATAGCGACCGCCTCACTATTACAACAACCTTGTTATAATGACCATCAATTTTCGGACCAGCTTCTAATAAATCCCCAGTAATTCAATTTGATAACGAGACCACCTCACTAATAAGACCGATTTTTCGGGTCCCGAAGGAGGTGATCACATTGATGAGGTTTCACTGTAAGGGTATTGAATAGAAGCGAACAATTTGGCATGCTTTTTTAAATATGATTGTCTTATAATAATATAAAGTGTGATTGTATGGCCAAATACAGATGGCATTATTCAAATAGAATCATTGCGTTTAGATATGATTATAAAGTCTACTCTATCCGGTCAATTCATGTTGTGAACAAGATATATTTTGGTTAACATTTATTTCATAAAATCGGTGTACAGTGCAACCTCTCTAAAGCAACGCCCTTTGGGGGAAGTAAAATTATCTTTTTGTTGAGAGGTTAAATTATTACATTTTTGTAGTTAAATCGTGCAGTGGTAAGATCATGCTGTTGTTGACGGGAGGTTGTTGCTCAAGAGAGGGCTGCTCTAGAGAGGTTGCACTGTATATCGGCAAAGTTGTGAACAAAAGTCACAAAAAGTAGAGGGAGATATTTATGCACAGTGGGTCAACATTTATGGGTTATTTAGTCTGTTATATTATAAAATATCTGGTAAAAAGTAGCATTTGTTCGTGTTGTAAACTTTATCAAGGTTTTCACTAGACGTCAAAAGTTGAGGGTCAAAATTGGCCATTGACTGATGATAATTTAAGGAGTCGACAAAATTTCCTTCTAATTTATTGTTAATTTACCCTTTGGTGCAAATTCTCAGGAGTCAAACGCTTCATTTTACTGATTTCAAGAGTCAAAATACAATTTTAACCCTTTGCCTCGTAAGCATATTTTGGACTCTTCCAAATTCAAACCTATGTACAAAACATCAATTTACGTTATTCAAAGGAATTGGGTTATTTCTCTCTGTCTAAAAGATTGTACCCAAAGAAGCCATTACTCATTGCAAACAATAGCTTCTTTTGCCACACTGTTTTCTAAAGTCGTCGGCTTCAGATGCGGGGGATTGCGGTGTTATGAGGCTAAGGGTTAAGGGTGAGATGAAAGCCCCTCTTTATTCACAGACAGTTTCGATGATTAGATCATTAGTTCCGTTCTGTTACGTTGACTGAAAAACTGGATTTCTGGTCGATATTTTTGTTATGTTTGAATCCTTAATACAATAAAGTATGGTTAGAAATACTGCTAAATCAAATTGTCTTATCGATGAATTAATTCTGTAGACGTATTAAAATGAAACAATCATGAACGTCAAATTAATACCCACGTACGAGTATATTAAACATTCCTCCGATGACCAAATCTCACTGAAGCTTAGACACGGCACTATTTTAAACTCTACTGTCATTTATTAGTACCTCAGCAGACATGGCTTGTAATAATCTTTTGTCTTCATCATATAAAATCATTTTCAATGAAAGTTCAAAGGGCCACAACTCTGCGAAAAACATTTCACCGGAATAGATGGACAATTCAGACAACTAGACTAGACTTTATTTGAAAGTCAATAATTAATCTAACGGACGGACGGACGGAAGGACGGACGGATGTAGTATCATTATAAAAAGCAGTTTGTCAGGAGTCTTTTGTGTCAGACCTAGACAAACTAATAGGATTAGAAAAAATATATATGCTAGCCCTTAGTTCGGACAACGGAGACAAATTATACGAATCATTGGTCAGTTTATTCATGTATTCAAAGTCTGGACTAAATACTAATAAAATACGAGCGAACTTCAAGTAACCCTGCTGTCTAAATATCCGCTGTGACAATCATCACTGCATTACAATGTGTTATTTTTACCACATAATTGATTTCAACTATGTTTATACTTGCTGACCATTGTAAAATAAGCAATGCTCTCCAATGAAGGAGGAAATAAGAGTCTGCTCATATAACCACAACGAGGCTGAAGTAGAATTCCAAACATCTCTGAACTTTAGAATAACCACTTTGGTCAACTAGAATTAATAATATACAAATATTTTATGAACTCTTATCGTTAAATGCATTTGAATAACTGAAAATACAAACGCACATATCGTGATAAACAGTTCCATTTACCCGCATATACACCCATGATCTGAAGTAAGTCTGAAGTTTGGTAGGCTAAAGTGGACTTTCGACTAATTTCTTTACATGTGGAACAGCTAAACCAACAACAAAATTCTGATCGTTGTGATAGGAGTCCATTTTCTTATAATCTCAAATAAATCGTGACAATCAAAGTATAGGTTAATAAAGCAAAAACTGTTCTGTTTACATAACATTCGCATAAAATAACATTTGTCCATGTACAAACTATTCATCATAAAAGAAATGATTTTAGCGGTTTAAATTTGCCTGTTTCAACACAAATTGACCAATGGTACCAGGGGAGAAATCCAAAACCTGTTGTCATGGTTATCCATTCGAAATCTTCCGTACCATATCGCATTTTAACATCTTCTTAATCAGGAGACATACTTTTATGTGGGCCTTTACCATCACCAGGTAGTCTCCCTCGGAAGATTGTCGTTCTTGTCGTCATTGCGCATGCGCTAAAATTATTAGCCATTTCCGGAGACTATCTCTTGATTCTTTAAACCGGTCCGCACCAAAGGAACGTCTCGGTACAGTCAGAGTCAATGGGAATCAGTTTATAGATTCTTAAGCCCGAACGTCCATGAACCAGATATCAAGAGTAACTGATAGTGTGGGAACGTGAGAGTGTCTTATAGAAAAAAGGAGCAAATAAGTTCAGGGTGGTAGCTCGGGAGCACTGGTTAGACCAAATGTTCGCCGTATATCTGAAATCAAGTTAATTATGAGCCTTTATTTAGTACACATTTATTGATACAATGATGACCAATTAAACATTATAAATGTGCAAATAGGCCACATCGCTTTTTGTCTCGCCATCAAATGCTGTCAGGATTGGAGATAAAAGTTCGTTAAACAAAAGCATTGTTGATTGGCTAAATTCTTAAAAACTGCTTTTCATAATCAACAATAGTGATCGCTAGCATATGGAGGGGCACCTCTGTGGTCGAGTGGTTATGGTCTCTAACAGGTAATCACTATCACCTCACCGCTGTGAGTTCGAATCCTACTCGGGACCACGTGAGGAAGCTGTCCAGTTAGCTTACGGAAGGTCGGCGGTTATACCCTAGTGTTTTCCACCACAGTTGTAGCTGGAAAGCCGCCAAATGACCATAGTTGTTGGTGCAACGTTAAACCTCAGTGGAAAAAAATCACCTTGAGACCGTAAGTAAAGGTCCGACAGTATTGATATCAAGGTGCCTTGTGCAAGTGTTACTGTAAAAAGTCGTTGAACGATATCAAAGTTGTGATTAAAGCAGAGCTTACCCGTATTACTTACTGCAGTGTAAATCAATGTTTTAATAATCAAAAATCGTTCAATGTCTCATGAATGAAATATTTAATGAAGTTACAGTTTGATTAATAAAGCAAAATATGCAAACATTTACATAAAAAAACTACATAAACTCAGTAGTTTTATAGTTTCACACCAGCAGGAGGTATGAGGACCATAAATTACACGAAGTGTAAACTTCATACAACAATGAAGCAGTACAAAACGTACTATAATTTTTTATAATAATAATACATGCGTCGTATATCAATATCATAAACGCTGTACATTGATTTGACACAAACGTTTAGCTATTAAACAGAATTTCGTTGAAGTGTCGTCTGCTTATGATAGTCCATGAACAGCAATGTGCATTGTACAGTAGAATAAAGCTTATATTACTTGAGCAGTCGACTTATCTCATGTATAATAATATCGAATGTTATATACACGTACTGTAAACCGATTCAATTTCAGTTCCTGTTAAGAATTTTGTGAAAATGTCGTCTGTTTATTTCATAAATTAAGTGGCTTCCGTGGTTATGGTCCTTGACTACTAACCAATAGCTCCTCATTACAGGAGTTTGAAATCCCGCCCGGGACAAAATTTTACAATGGAGAAAGCTGTCCGACTAGCTAATGAAAGGTCGGTGGTTCTATACAGGTGTACGCCTGCGGTCTTCATCCACCGTTTGAGATAGAAAGTCGCCGAATGACCCTCGCTGTTGCGGCGAAGTAAAACTCCAGTGAAAAAACATAAATCCATAAATTAAACAGCAACTTAGTGGAATTGTATTCATTACAGAACACTGCAGGAATTAACCGGGTTCTGTCATATTAATCGTCTGTATGAGATGTTATTTTTTTATTTTGCACTGATTTTGAAACAAAGTTTTGAAACTAATAACAAAATCTTGAAGAACATTTAAGTTTGGGCTTCGTGAGTCTTTATTTTGACTTTCTTCAACTTTATATTAACATTTAAGAGAAGTAACCCAGAAAAAAATGAGGAATTTGAATTCTGTGCGGTACATGGAAAACATACTGGAATTGTACAATTAAACGCTTATATTCATAGACATCTCTTCTTTTATTAGTCCAGCTCTATGATTTAATCCAGACACAAATCACGCCATACTGGTAATGTATAGTTATAGCATTCGGGACACGTGACCAGTCGGTCACGTGACCACTCTCCTCATGACGTAATACTAGTAATCAGATCTTGTAGATGCTATTAATGACATAGTTGATGAATATACTTTATTAAATATGCCTAGTATTGATTCATTTAGTTAGTTACTGTGAACTTATATAAGGTCTATATTAAACAGAATGCACTAACAAATATTGCTTGATAGGATACGTAGAAATATCTTGACACTAGAAGAATAATAATACCCATCTTCTAAGCTATCTCTATCAGATCATTACAACATTTCGCTTAATTATCGTATTCTTGCCAGACTTTACTTTAAATGTCGTTTATGGAAATGCAGGATAATTTATGTTCATGTGAAACTACAGACCCGATAATATTAGATACAAAAGACAGGGATGTCTTTAATGATAAATGATTAAGATAATGTAAAGTTATAGATGCTTGTACTAGTATACATTTACGGCCGTGTCTCCTCGGAAAAGCGTCCCCGGCGTGGACGGCCGTATCTATCGGGGACCACATCAGTATCATCAAAGGTGGCCTTGATCTTGGTTTTTTACTGCACTTTATACGGTTAACAGAAACATTATGGTACTTTCTTTATTGTAAAATGCTAAACCAACTAACATTAGCTGCATTTTACAGAGAATTCGCAAAATTACGAATCGCGTTCTGAAAATGATCTGGGCGTAAGCAAAGAGGAAGGTGAGTTAATGAACAAAAATCAAGTCTGGTACCCTGCTTACTTGTGACGTGTAGCATCGTCATTGGTCAATACAATGACCGTGCCCTGAATGAGCCAATCAGGTTTTTAAGAATAGAGACTGGTTTCCGTGCTGGCCTATTGTTACTATCAACTGATATTTTGATGATCCATATTTTAGTACCAAGTTGATTTTTGTTCAAGAACCAATATTTACTATCATAGCAATGTGTTTATACATGTAATTGTAGTCTGTACACCAACACGCTTTAAAAGTGGACTTTTGGCTAAGCTAAATGATACAAATACATCACGCTTTGATAACTCGATATGTTATGTAACTCGAATCAGCAATTAACTCATTCAAGCATTATAT
The DNA here is from genome assembly GCA_008271625.1 of Lutraria rhynchaena. Classification (NCBI taxonomy): domain Eukaryota; kingdom Metazoa; phylum Mollusca; class Bivalvia; order Venerida; family Mactridae; genus Lutraria; species Lutraria rhynchaena. Next base: position 897,682 of record VIBL01000019.1, on the reverse strand, counting down.
TTGATTACGTTTTTCTATCTCATAGTATTATCATGACCTTGTGTCGTTCTGATACATGTTCATTTGATTGGTGGCCCGGTCAATATTGATTTCCAACAAGTAAACGTGACTACACATTGACCGTATGATGACTCCGTAATTTAATTAACTAATTCACAAGGTACGAGAGAGTTGTCGAGCTAGACTGTGTTACAGAATTTACGTATAAATATTTATAGGTATTCCCTACAAGTTTTGCACATAAACCATTCTGACTTTCGCTCTTCAGTTTCCATGTTTTGCTTTTCACGAGTGTTTTAGCTATGTCTCACAAATTGTAAATATGTGTTTTCAACTGGTTTGGAAAGAAGATTGAACCACGGTTTTAAGGTTAAGATATTTCGGATCAAATCAAGGTTTTGTTACTATAAGAATATACAATGATTATATATTGATATGAGTTACCGCCCTTTCATTTCTAGTGACCCAAATACAAAACTATTGTTAGGCGTGTCTTATAAGACCACTGTTAGGGAAGTTAGAGGCGGTTTTTATTTAGAAGTTTAATGCATTAAAAATGATTGTAAAAATAAACTATTAAAAAAATATTAGTAAAACTATTGATCTTAGGACAGATGGCTGCCATTCGCGGGCGGTTTTTAGCATATTTAATGTGTTTCGTTCTTTTTAAATGTTTTTCTTTTCTAAATAATCATGAAATCCAATATTCTGTGAGTTTACTTCACATTTTCGCGTGATATATTTTACTTGTTTTATTGTTATATGTAAGTCGTTCATGAGGTTTTTTAAAAAAATGGGTTGATTTTTTCGAGAGGACTATTTATCAAATACACTCTAGAACTCAAATAAGGTGTGATAGATTATCAGTCTTTAAGATACTACCATTTTATTCTATATATACGTTTTAAAGCTGTCTGAACGTTATGAGAACACAAAATGCCTTAATCGTTTTTAAACTTTTTCACGTTAACCCTGAGCTTACAGCCACCTATGAATCAGGCCACCATTTTATCAAACGTCATTTTAAAACACACATTCATCAATAAAATAGACCAAACATAGAATTGAATAAAGGTCAATTGCACAGACATATATAGGTCATATTTCTTATCTGTCTCTGTTAACATTGATTAACAGATCTGTCTGTTTAACTATTGATTTTGAACATTAATGATTTAAAGAATTAAGCCATAAAACAAAAACATGTAAATATATTTTTGTAGTCGAATTTTCATCGTCAATTTCATATAAGCAATGTTCTGATATGAAAATGACGATGCAATTCGTTGCCATGGTAACGGAATGGGTTTGTTGAATGATTTGTTCACCAACATGTTTCCCATATTTCGGTTATACAATCATTTGGTGGGAAGTCTATCGTACTTATCATTAGGTGTCCACCTCTAGCCTGATATACTTGTACTCGTGTTGAAGTATCTCTGATTATTTTTAAATGGCGGCTCTGTCTCTTGATTTCACAAAATTTCTAACCTAACTAGAGGTTTAATCTCCAATATGTAATCGTTTAGATCACACATACTTGAGTGGGAATACATGCCTGTGCGGGCACAAAAGGAGATTTGTGACTCTTGTAGATAAAAACATTTATGTCTGATTTGAGTTTACACTTGTGGCTTCAGATACATTTCGTGCAAACAAACTCCTGCCCTATCGTAAACATATAGAAGTACAATGTATTTTGTATCTAAGTCATTAATTTGTTATCTGCGCAGATCAATACTGCATTTGCATTTAAACCTATATCGAGCACCACTAGATTTAGGTCCTAAGCTTCTATTCATCTATCAAACGCAGCCATAAAACCATTTTCTTTGTGTATACAAATCTAGCTTTCTATATTCACGCTTTTAAATAATATTTCATCGCTCGCAATTTCTTCAAATATCAACCTTTCTTTTTCATACACCGTTTCACAAAACTATTCCTGTCTAATTTCTCTATTTAAACAAAGTTTCTAGCATTGAAAATGGATAGTTTTCGACTTAAGCCATTTGTTATGTAATAAATAACTGACATATGAACAAAGGCAACATGAAATATAGCGCTATATTTCTGCCATTAACACAATGTTTTTGAGGGACTTCAAAAGAAAGTACGATCGTATCTGAATGCAATATTTAGGTGTTTTATCTTGTCATAAATAATACATTATTTTGTATCTGAATAATCTTGTATTTGTTAGAGCAGATATAGGAATAAATGGTTTCTGGTCATTAGTGAAAATGATATTTTGACTGCTTTAAGATGAAAAGATAAGTTACATGAAGCAACTTTGATAAATTACATGTACAAGTAAATATCCGAGTACTGTTACTTTATCATCTGTGTGTTCGCTGCAAAGTTTTAAATTTGATGTTTTAAACCAGTCCCAGAATACTGCTATATGATTGGTCAAATTTAAGATTGTGCTAAGAACCAGCCAATCAGAAGTTAGTTATCAGAGAATGTACGTATAACTTCGATTTGTGACATAGACCTTGAATAGTTTTATTAAATGTCCAAGTTTAATAGCATACGTAATATTGTGTGCGTACATATTTAAATAACTATATTGTTGACGTGCAGGCATTTACCGAGAGCCAAAAATGTGAGAAACCTAAGTTGTATCAGATATGGTATACATGTAAAATGAAATGGCAGAATATTGTATTAATTCATTGCTTCATAAGTAACTAACGCAATCCGTTATTTACAAATTATGGTTCATTTCGTACATTTTCCGTACTGCCTACTTTTTTCACTGGGTTTAATGCCATTTCTCAAAAATGTTTCACTTGTATACGGCCGGGATTCGAACCCCGTGCTGCTTATTTCCGTCGTCTGAACAAATATGTCTTTTAACCCCCCCCCTTTCCTGTCCAATCTGATATTACTGGAGTTAGAATATTGTTGAAACGTGACAACAAAAAATATAAAATACTGTCGCTAGTCTACCTTTTTCTTCGGTATATCTTGATCCCCATTTTTTCTGCCATGTTTCCATCACCGCAATATTTGTACACATACACCCCTTCTATACCAATATGTATGAATCTAGTTTCGCTTGTTAAACACCTATTCAATAATGATAATAAATAATAATAAATAATAATAATTATAACATAGAACTGTATGTTTTAATAGAATGTTGAAGCCTAGAAGACTTCATTATTTTGTAACTCAATATCTATTATCAACTGCTCGGTAATGTGAAAAAAAATCAATTTTAAACCATTTCTTTTACTTTCGTTTCAGCTGAATTCGAGCGTATACGAGAGTCAGGGCGGTAAGTACAAACATCCGTTCATTTGTTGTTTATTGTGTAAATTACGATCAGTTTTCATAAAAAATGATCATGAAGACAATAGGAATTCATTCTACCATTAATACCGTGATAGTTCCATGGAAAACGACTGTAAATTATAGGTCTTATTTTGGATTATCTTTGATAGTTCTAGGCAGGTACAAATTACAATTCAATGAAACCCCACGGAGCTCATTATAACGACCATTTGATCATGATTTTACCTATTTTCAGTAATATGTATTATATAATTCAGTATTTATACTTTATGGTATAACCTCGGTACCAGGACCGATTTCTTAGTTCCAGAGGTGGCCCTGATATTGAGTTTTTAATGCACATATACATTTGTATCTATAAAATGTAATCCACGAATTAACCACATGGTAAAACAATGGTCACCATGACCAAAATTGCTGATGATAGACTTTACATAAATATTTTGATTGTAAACATTTGAATTAATAGAAACATCTCCGATCCATTTCCAACCCTATTTACCATACATGATCGTTCAGCATTGTTAATTCCTAGAATGTAGGATGTTAACAAATGTACCACAATATCAAAATATCATAGTTCATTTCTTTGAAAAATTCTCACTGGATTTTACATTCATATACTGCATAATTATGTTATTTGAGTACTTATTTAATTCATTAAATGCAGGCACAGTGGTATACAAAGATCTAAATCTATGTATGCGTCAACAACGAGGTAATTCAATGCACCACATAGCAGCTATTGTTCCAAATCGATCCGTATTTCATCACAATTTAAAACAATGCACAATGGTTAGGTTGTACTGAGTCTCTGTAAACTATTCGTACTGAATTAAATACCAGTTCTTTCCCCAATAGCATGTTTCTTTAGCCCAGTTTTAAACCTAAATGTCTACGTCACAAAATATTACCAAGCGCGCATTCGTTCCATTACGTCACAGAGCGATAGCACGCGCCCCTCTACGTCACTAAATGCTACCGTGCGTTTGTTCGCGTGACCGGATATTGTCGTACAACCATCCAGGTATTTAAATATTACCATCGCCATACTACGTCATCAAATGTCATTTCATGTATATGTATTTTCTTACGTCATCAAGTGTTGCGACGTGATCGTTTACGTCACATAATATCACCATGCGTTAATTTACGACGTCAAACGTTAACAAGTATGCGGCTACGTCACCAAATGTTGCCAAGCGTTCACTTACAGCACTACGTGTAATAGGGCGCTTGTCAACGCCCTAAAAGTCTGCCTCAGTCGATGACGCCAATGTAAATCAACGTTCGACTAGGAACGGTAATATGCGGCCATATGTAATCACTGTGTAAAATATTAGTTCATCATATATTAGAATACAAAGTACACAGCAATAAGGAATATTTCATTTGTAAGACGTAATCGATAAGAGTCGTAATCCCGTGTTCTTTTTAAGATGCTTGAGTTAAAGGATTTAGGCGATGGATAACTATAAAACCCAGCACTTTCTATTGTGATCCGTAAAAAGTACTTTGATCATGCTATATTACCTAATTTTGTCACATGAAACCTAAGGTTTATCAATTGAACATATATATTATTGCATAGTTTATATGTTATGAGTGTTTCCATTTAAATCTTTGAAAAAGACGATCGATGATTTTTGTATGAAATCAAAGTATTAGGACAAATATATTATAGTTAAATCTCAAGTTTCACAACGTTTAACATTGTCATAATTAACTTTTAGACGTCTGTAAGCCACATACGATGATTTATAGGCTTTGTCGTTTTCAACGAATACAATGTATGACCTGAGTGGTTTCTATATTTTACTGTAGTTGTAATAAATAATTCATTGTTGGCTCGATTTGTCCACCAAACCGAGCATTCAATATGGCAATTATGGTAGTCGTATTTTGTTTACAAAATATATCTGCGATAATTGACGCCCGCCCATTTGTTCCGTCGATGCAATGCTTGACATTTTGTACATAAAAATGGCATGGTATAATAAAATCTAGTCGATTATTTTATTGAGAAAAATAAAACTATGTTCCTGAAACAATGCCTTTATTCTTTTTTTTGGGGGGGGGGGGGGATTCCGTGTTATGAAATATTTTGTAATTTGAAGAGAAAAAACATTGGGAACCCTTGAGCTCCTGTTAGATTAAATGACTCAAATAGAGTAAAATCTCACCTAGCGACCACTTCGTTATTACGACCATCTTTAAATAACGGCCACTTATTTTCTGATTGATTTTTAATGTCGGCTTTATGTTTTGACTTAATAGTCAGACCTGCTCAGCATTAAGACCGATTTGGTCCCCAGATGGTCTTTAGATGAAGATGTTACTGTATTTTATTGTATGTACATGTATAAGTATTGGCGAAAATCCGAATATTTTCATAATCTACGTTTAAATCTAATTATGGTGCATAGATATTTTTTATTCGAATATTAGACGTAATATTTATTGTTAAAATCTCTTCCTGGCCAAAATCTAAAACGTTTCATTCAATAATTTGTTATTAAATTTTTGTTATTTGCTTAACAGAACGCAGTCTTCGATCTCTCGTGTCACTGCCTGTAGACACAAATGAAGTCAACATACAACTAATGTAGTGTTTTTATTACCTTGTTGGCAGATAGATTAAAAATAATTGTAAGATAAATATTTTACAGGAAAAATCCTTCAACTTACAGTAATTAAGATAAAACAGATGTTTGCAGAAAGTGGTCTAATCTTAAATAAATAAAACAAAATGTACATCATTAGGCTATTGTAATTAATAGGTTTTTGTACCACAATGTACATCATTAGGCTAAAGTAATTAATAGGTTTTCGTACCAAAACCAATTATTTTAGGTAATCCAGTCGATCGACCATGTTTTTTTTTATTTCAATGAATTATTTAATTCATTGAATTAAGTCGAACTATCTTTTGTACGGGATACAGAAACAAATGCCGGGATTAACGTTACCAGGAAGGACGAAAACTCATAGGCGGTATATTTATGGTATGTCTAACAATATCGCATTAAATTAAAGGCTAAAACTGGTGGAAGTGTCAACTTGAAAATTTAGTACGTATAATTCAATAATCATTCAATAAAATCGACATACGCTTAAGCACTCCTCACAGCATGAATCATTATTTATTAATATTTATACATTTATAATCAGCATAATACCAGTTGACAGAACCTGCGGACATAAATGTATTGATTAATATCGAGTGAATAACACTTGAATGACCACGTTTGAACAAAGGCATTAAGTTGAACCGATGGGCCCCTTTTCCAACCATTTATTGATACAATAAACAAAACAGTCCCCTTAATAAAACTCACAATAAAATAAGGTTCATTTTTTCTCACTTTTGTTCATGGGTTTATTTCCGGTAATTTTCAACCGTGAATGCATATATACATTATGCAACATAAGATACAATAACTTATTATTGTGATATTTCAATTACAGCTTAACAATTGGTGGTCAACCTTCCCCCTCCAATATAATTTTATGAATTCAAAGTAACGTATAAGATCCGTTTTCTTTCACCGGAAACATGTATAATAGTAAAGGTAGTTATAATTTATTTTATGCCCAGTAATCTATTTAAATTTATTTAATACTAATCAATAAAATCAACGTTATCTTTATAACCGACCATTATTGAGGTAATATTATTGATTAGTAAACCTGTAAAATACGAATAGGTAGATTACAGTAAATCAGACCGGTATTAGCTGGTCCGTCAAACTGATATTTATACCTAACTAGGCACGAGATCTCCCACATTGATACGTTGACGGATTTACTAAAGTATCTGATATAACATTCATCTGGTTGTACGATCAAATGTGACGAAAAAATACCATTCGATGACACAAAACTAGTGTAACATATTTTAGCTGCGCCGACGGCAAATGATTTAGATCAAAACCAGACGGACTATTTCATGTAAGTGTATATGAAGGTACTATTTTGATTTGGAAAATCAATACACTATGTCCCCGCTTGGTCAGATATATATATTATTATTTTTATTCTGTAAGCTCATTAATTCAATCAACGAAGATATATTGAAACTACGTAATAAAATTAATCAAGGCACACATGTGCGTGTATGTGTGAAATGGCAGATGTGTGTGTTTTGATCATTTTGAAGCATTTGAGGGAATTATTACAAAACATTAATTGCATGATTGTTTTATTTCTAAGCAGATAATTTTACTATGTCAAATATAACAACGCGTCTGTTGACGTTATACGAACAAAATGTCACCATGCCTCTTAACACGTTCATTAAATATCGTTATGCCGACTTCAAAGCTCATTAACGTTATTAAATATCGTCATGACTACTTCAACGTCGGCAAACGTTTGTTTACGTCATTACATATCGTCAAGACTACTTTAACGTCGTCAAACGTTCATTAACGTCATTAAATATCGTCATGCTTACATCAAAGTTCATTAACGTCATTAAATGTCGTCATGCCTACTTCAATATCATCATACTTTCATTAACGTCATTAAATATCGTCATGCCTACTTTAATGTCGTTATACGTTCATTAACGTCATTAAATATCGTTACGCCTACTTCAAAGTTCATTAACGTCATTAAATATCGTCAAGACTACTTTAACGCCGTCAAACGTTTGTTTACGTCATTAGATATCGCCATGTTTACTTCAATGACGTCATACGTTCATTAACGTCATTAAATATCGTCATGACTACATCAATGTCATCATACGTTCATTAACGTCATTAAATATCGTTATGCCTACTTCAAAGTTCATTAACGTCATTAAATATCGTCAAGACTACTTTAACGTCGTCAAACGTTTGTTTATGTCATTAGATATCGCCATGTTTACTTCAATGACGTCATACGTTCATTAACGTCATTAAATATCGTTATGCCTACTTCAAAGTTCATTAACGTCATTAAATATCGTCAAGACTACTTTAACGTCGTCAAACGTTTGTTTACGTCATTAGATATCGCCATGTTTACTTCAATGACGTCATACGTTCATTAACGTCATTAAATATCGTCAAGACTACATCAATGTCATCATACGTTCATTAACGTCATTAAATATCGTCATGACTACTTTAACGTCGTATTACGTTCGTTTAGTGAAGTAAATTTGACAAAGACCCTTATAAATTAGCTGAATTGATCATTTTCTTTCAAATAACAACAAACACGAGCGATTAAAGGGATAAAATGGTCGTATTCAATTTAATCATGTATTGGAATGATTCAAATAAGCTGTTCGCGCCTTTAAGTCCGTTCGCTATCTCAAACAATTAATTAATTGCTATTGTCAATTAAATTTTCATTCTTTCATAGATGAATAAAGTGCACATCGTGAAATGTCAATCAATGATATAGAATCAGATACAAATTATTTAAAACGACGTCGAATACAACATGCGTTTTCTAAAAGGAACCTGACTTGTCTCTTATCGAATTTCTGACTTAATAAATGACGATATTTTGTAACATAAATAATAGCTATATAGAAATGGTATTTGCTGACTGTCAACAAATCTGCAGGCTGAAAATGTTCAACAAAAATGAATTGATGCGATAACAGCAGCTGACGAATCGATTGACTTTCAGGGTCGTACACGAATTTCCGCTTTCATGACTTTCGGTGGCGGGCTTCTATCAGTCAGTAAAAATTAGCGGACTATCGGCACTCCTCGGACAATATCGTATGTCACAAAACTTCGGCACTACTCGGGCGATATCGAATGTCACAAAACTTCGGCACTACTCGGGCGATATCGTATGTCACATATCTTCGGCAATCCTCGGTCACTTTCGTTCTTCATTCTATTTGGTATTTTTTTTTTTCAAATTTTTAACACGAATATGAAATACATGTGTCGCAGAACACAATATTTAAAGCATCCCATTAGTTAATCGTATACATATATATCTACTTTCAATAAACTTTTGATTAAAGTCATACAAATTAATAAAAGTATTACATTCAGACAACTTTCATAAAGAAATACAAATATATTTCGGTAATTTGAATTTCTATCATCACTGCATCCGTGGGAAACATCGTATTTCATTCATTTTAACCGTTCTTTGAACCTCAGCAAATGATAAAATCTGAAGGAAGGGGGGGTCAGAAGTGAAATCAACAGTAGAACTTTATACACTCCTGCTTTTATTGAACACAATATTAGTATATATCACCAACAACCCTACCAGGATAAACGTTTTAATCCGTCCGTTAATCCATGTGAACGTAACAACTACATGGATTAAATATTTAATGATTTATAACATACATGTAATACTCGTATATATTCATTTATTTTATACAGTTTTAATGTCACACTTGTTCACTTAACTGCATCGGATTACGTGCAAAGCGTTCATTGTGAGCGAAAATAAGCAAATGTTAGTTCAACTTGCACGTGATTCTCTGTCTGCACAATTTTTGTTTTGGTGATTGAAGTATTTCAAAGGATATGGCGTTAATTTGATTGAAATCAAAACACAGTGCACAGTGCTTTCATGTAAGTTGTATTTGCAAAGGACATTTGTTTTCACGAATGCATGCGTAACCATGGCAACGGCGGTGGCGTCATCAAAGCATACAACTTTCACAAGACATTCGCAGATAAATTCTAAATATCATAAGAAATGTTATCTTACGGACGTGGAAACAACTAAAAGAGTTGAGGATTTTCCGATTAAGTTAAATAACTGGAAATTTAACACAAAAGCGTCACAGGGGAAGTTGTAAGTATGAAGTGTGATTTGATTGGCACAGAATACAAATCTTTCATGAAAAATCCGATGAAAAGTTATAACAGTCAAACCTGTGAACAAAGGTCACCCTTTGGAAAAACAAAATGTAAATGTAGACTTTATCAACAGATGGCCTTTATTCGGAGGTCAGTTTGTTCTGAATGATTAATGATGGTTTTTCAAAGAATGACCTTTAGTCACAGAGTGATCTTTATTTGAAGGTGGCCGCAAACGCAGGTTTGACTGTATTTAAATTTTGCTTGGTTGCCAACTGCAAGTTGAAATTGGTTTCCGTACGATATAGTGACACATCGTGCAATACATCAAAATATTTACTCCGACAATGTTCAATAAATATGTTGTAAATCCGTAACCACAATGTCACCAGTGGAATATGGATTCATGTATTTAATAAATTATTAAAACTTCTCGTCCAGAATTCAAACAATTCTTAAATCCCTGAAGCCTAGTCCTTTCAGTACAGTAGAACACGGTTATAGTGAATTCCTGTGAGGGAGCTGATAATTACATGTACTTCATTATACCCATTTTCTCTACTTCCATAACAATAAACGAAGCCGGGTGGGTTCAGGGAAAATTAGTACTTCACTATATCCGAATCTTCGCTATATCCGAGTTCACTATAACCGTGTTTTACTGTATACGCCTATTCCACCATTAGCTACCTGTTTGGAGAATCTTACGTAAAATTAACGTTTATTATTTCTGATTCATTCAATATTTTTTCTTTTGCATTATTAACGCGAACCTATCACAAAATATATATGAATGTAAACATCAGTAATTTTCATTTTTATTTTATTTTTTGTCCACCTTCTCCGCTTACACTTTAATCGTATATACATGTATCTGGTAATTAAAACTAATGTAAGACTATACCATTTCTCAGTGAACTTGTTACGTCTGTATATTGCAATGCATCTGTGTATACATGTGTATTAATAAATGGTTCTCACCATGGCCTCAGTGCCTATTTAATCAGAAATAACAAACGTTTTACGTTATACGTAAAATTGACAGCAGGGGTGTAGAAATGAGCCGGAAGCCGGAAAAATCAACAGGCTATTTGAGCATTCAAGCCGGCTACTTTTTCTGAAACAACGGACACAATAGCGCATTGTACCCCTAGATACCCCGTCTGCTTTCAGTAGCTTACCAGCTACATGAAAACATTTCTACACCCCTGAATTGTCGTGCAAAGTTAGAATTCACGCTAGCTTGTTTTATTTCTACAGAGAAAGGTTATTACAACTGTCACAGCCAAAGGAACCTAAATCAGAATGGTATACAAGTGTAGGGTGAGTAGCACAATGTTATATATCTATAACAAATTATTTATTACATAATGGTGTGATTTTTTAAAAATATATTCTTTCATTTAAATGCTATAACACAAACATAAACATTGTCAGTAGCACAAATATTCTAATGCAGTTTGAATTTTAACAAATACTTGAGTGTACACGTACATGAAAATGTCTATTACTTTAATGTCTTTACACACTGCGTATAAGGTGTTTCTCCAGTCAATGCCTAATTTCATGTTTAATTTCAAATGGAACACCTAAATTCTTCATTCTAGAATACATGTACATTTATATAATTATTGTCATTATTAAAAATAATTGTTCAACAGTATAATTTTCAATGTCATTCTGTCGAAATTTAACGACTGCATTTCTACGCCACTGACGCTGCCCGCCATCCTACGCTCTGTACATATACCATTTTCCTTTGTAAAGATACAGTTTTCATTGCAGTCCACATTTACGATGGGGTACCCAAGAAATGATATGGCCGATCAAAAAGGAAACATTAGAACGAGGTTCAACAGAGCGATTAGACCAGTTAGCTCTTCCAAAAATGAATTTTATGAAAGGCGATAAAATAAGCAGGTGAGAGTTTTGTTGTAGACTCGTAGTCAGCATTATTACTACGTAGGCTTTCATCATAAAAAATGATGTTGTGATGATAGTGTTAAAATCCGGGACTAGTTCACCACAAGGTATGGGAAAGCTAAGAGAAACACGTTGATTAAAACACTATTGGTCCACACACACATCCCGACACTATTCATTTGAGCTAACTAACGAAGTTGAAACAGAATTCCTCAACAGGAGATTGGATCTTTTAGTTTTGTTTGATTAAAGCAGAAAATTAAACATAGCTGTCAAAAAATAAAACTTACGTTAAAACATAAAAATATACTGAATTTCATTGAATATATTTACTTATTCCAAATGACTCTACTGTGACAAACAATGAACCTGGGCGGACAATGTGAAACGAACGACGAATTATGTCAATAAAATACCAACAAGTCGTTAGTTTAAACCCCGCGAATTAACTATATACAGTCAAACCTGCGAAAAAAAGCCACCCTTAGGAAAAACAACTTGTTGCCTACATTGACGGATGGCCTTTATTCAGAGGTCAGTTTGTTCTAAATAATCAATGATGGTTTTCAATTCAAAGAATGGTCTTTATTCAAAGTGTGGTCTTTTATTCGGAGGTGGACACCGACACAGGTTTGACTTTATATAGAATCTATTTGTCAAGACTACCTAAACTCAATATGTACCGCGAGCTTCATAACTACAGTAAAACCTCACCTAGTGACCTATTCAGTGACAAAACCACATTATAAAGACTACATACAGTGGAACCCCTCTGAACTGGCCGAGCCCGGGACCAGGTAATTTGGTCGGTTTATAGGGGATGCCAATTTAGAGGGAAGTTTTGAATTGTATAGTAATGAAGTAACAGAATATTTGGCCGATTTAGAGAGAAAACCGGTTCATAGAGGAACCGGTTTAGAGGGTTTACACTGTATTCTCAAGCTAGTTTTCTATGTTTCCATTTCACGACTTGACAATGACTCCACCTCAATATTCGACCATTCGTGTTTGGGCTTAAAGGTATCGAGGTTCTGCTGTACATGTATGTTTGTTACACGATAAACACAACGAAAGCTGAATTCATGGGAAAATTTTAGAAACCATTATAAGAAACGTTAGTGAAAATTGAAAAAGTTCAAATCCATTACCACTGGAGCATGTTTATAACAAATTTTATAAATGATTTACAATTTATTGGCCAACATACAAATGACTGAGTTGTACGGATCTATGACCTATTGAACAGCGAATTAATCATCTTGTTTACCGTGTTCAGTTAACAGGTTCTTGATAAATCTGGCCTAATAAAACGGTTTTTGGCAATATACGAGTACGTGGGATAACAATCTGAAGGGTCGAAGTAGGTGGTGAAAAATATAACACTTGCACAACAACACATCGAAACTAGACAGCAGTAAATTATGTGAGATTGAAACAAAGGCAGAAATTATTAACTACGGAAAAACGCATTTACGATAATAATGCATTTGGATAAAATCTGGCAATTTACACGCTAACCCAAACCTATCTTACATCAGTAAAACCCAGCGCTTTAATTTTTTCTTTACAGATCCCAATTTTACTACAGCTGCGGACGATCGTCGGTTATATGGAAAGTCAAACCAGAAGCTAAGGAGGCACAAGCGTCAGAAAGAACTCAGGTTCTCGCTGAACCAAAACGCACGCACCAAGAGTACAAAGATGATCGGTGAGTTGATATGTTACATGCACGAATCTTTCGAATAATTCCACATCTCCCCGTTTGCACGCTGGTGTTAGGGTTTATTATTATTTATTATTTATTTTATTATTCGTATTTACATTTTGGCCGTAGGTTTCAATCGTTTATTAATATGCCCTGATCGCTTGTCTCCCCTTATAGCACGTATTTATATTTAGATTTGTTCCAATTGATTCAGCATAATTATCTCCCTTTGTGATACATAGTAGTACTTAAACTGGTTCCCATTGACTCATAGTATGTTAAGCGACTTCTCATCTATTCAACAGGTACCAGTTTTCTCCTAATTCTTTCAAGGGAGTAAATTGCGACGTACAAATGTTACTATTAGTTTGTTTCAGCTCAACGAAACTTTGTATGAATTCCTGATTTTTTAATATCATTTCTGAGTCTTGATAATTCTTGTTATCCCATCCCAGTACCTTCAATGAAAAAAAATGCATTTTGAAGTACTTATATCATATCAACAGTTGTCAGTTTTACTAGAAAACTTGCGAACATTGCAATTGGGAAATTATAGATGACAGGTTAAATGTGGAGAAAATACAATAATATCATTTTAGACGTCACGATCATGGAGGCATGTATACTTTTGTTTAGATTATAACAATTACACTTTCAGTGGAAAAACATATGCTGAGAAGACGACCTTTCCCAACCTGTACGTCAGAGTGAACCTGTGAACGTCCATAGTCTGTAGTTACAAACTGAGTTCGGAGGCCAGTCTCAGGACGGAGCTCTGTCATTGGCTAATTTAAGGATTCAGCTCAAGAACAACCAATCAGATTCTTAGATCTTGCGACTGGTCCCCAATTCTCAGTTTAGTAACTTCAGGCCCATTTGCCACTAAATGATAACCAATACACACACAAACACATGTAAAAGAAATGAAACCATGGCGATAAAATCCGTTGCTGAGAATGCCATAGAAGAGCTACTATACCATTCAACATCATCACAAAAAACATCATTCAAAGTAAATGTGTCCAGTTTCACACGTATGAATTTTAAAACCTATATGTATGTAGAAGACGTTTGTAAGTGCGTTAAATTAACTTTCACTTGAACAAAGCAGAAACGACAGTGAAGTTTGGGTTCTAGTTAAAATCTAATACTCCGATGTCTCGGTCCTAAGTTCTAGACGATTATCGTCATTCTGTTCGAAGCTGCAACGTTAGCGAATGTCCACGAATAAAGGGAAGTAAACACTGGTTTCATTTACTCATTTTGTGTGTGTACATGGTTAGAAGCAAGTGGCTTGTTTAGTTCCATATTGTATATATATATATATATTGTCTGTAATATTGTTTGATCTTTCTAACTAGCTTACTTATACAAAATAAATACAACACGCTCAAAAACATACTACAGTACTTAAGGACATGTAAGAAGCACACTGATTTATACGGCAGTGTGTTCAAATATCTCATGTTCGTGCGTCTAAGCATCTCACGCCCGTGAGCTTAAATATCTCATGCCATGACGACTAAACATCTCATGTTCGTGCGTCTTAGCATCTCACGCCCGTGAGCTTAAATATCTCATGCCAAGACGACTAAACATCTCATGTTCGTGCGTCTTAGCATCTCACGCCCGTGAGCTTAAATATCTCATGCCAGGACGACTAAACATCTCATGTCCGTGCGTCTTAGCATCTCACGCCCGTGAGCTTAAATATCTCATGCAGGACGACTAAACATCTCATGTTCGTGCGTCTTAGCATCTCACGCCCGTGAGCTTAAATATCTCATGCCAGGACGACTAAACATCTCAAGCACGGGTGTCTGAACATCTCACGCCCAGGCGCCTAATTATCTTACGCTCATGGGCCTGAACGGCCCATGCAGGGTGTCTAATTCGCTCTTCTTACTTTTAGTCACCTTAAATGCTCTAATTTCGTATCTATTTCATTCTACAGTAAATTAGAAGCATTGAAATTCTAGTGTCTCGTTTTATTATCATCAATAAATCTGTGTTCATTTATATCCTCAGTTTCTTTTGGACATTTCTCTAGTCTCCGATATTTATATTTATTTACTTCAAACGTTTTTTTTTCAAACTTTTCAACTCAGTTATAATGTCACCAGTAATAACAAACAATTTCTTATAAGAAATACCTTTACTAATATACAGTATAACCCCTGAAAACCGGACTCCCTGAAGACCGGAATTCTTTGAAAACCGGACGATTATTCAAGTCCTTTTTTCTCTTCTATAATCAATAGTTCTCTGAAACCGGAATTCTCAGGAAACCGGACTATCAGTCCGCAAGGGGTCCGGTTTTCAGGGACTATACTGTAACTGATAAATGACATGGCGGTATTTAATTTCTAATATCTTAAAATGATTTTTAATTCGATGAAATATCATGACATCAAGCCATTGATGTGCGTAGTATACATAATAGTGTTAACTCTTGTAACAAACGAATTAATAAGCCTTTTATGGATGAACCACTTACTTCATTCGTATAGTGATAATCGCTTGTGCACTTTTTCCAGATTTAAACTGCTAATACTAAATACGACCTGTCTGAATTATATATGCATTCAATTTATCAAACTTTTAACTCCGAAAATTTTGTTTGCTGTGTAAAAATAATTTTTCGATTTTGCCAGCTGTTATCTTTTATGCTATAATAATTTACGACACTAACACCAACGACTTCAAAACTATGCTTTACTTCATTCATCAAATAACATTTTTCCAGTCTGTAAAACATTAAAATACAAACATATGTTCCATTCCCATAATTTCTGTTCTATTTTAGAATTCCATTACATTATTAGTCGACATGAGAGTTGAAAATTCTTTAATTGAATTGATATATATGGACTTATCGCAGCTATTTTTCTTACATTTGAACTAAGGAAATCACACCATATTGTTGAGTAGTCACTATTTTTAAAGCAAATTCATCCTATGGATCTGTGTTAATTCAAATTTGCGTGAATCAATAATTTGCCACGAATTTAACTCTAGCAACTTGGAATATTGCCTATTGTATTGTTAAAGGAAAATATGGTTTATGTTTTAGCCCCCAGTTCAAATACAGTTGCGGCCGACAGAGTCCAATCTGGGGTGTAAGTAGAAATGCTCTTTCTTGTGGAGATAGACCTTTAACTAATCAGCTAGCTCGACACAGAACGCCACATAGAGATTTCAAACCTGAACGACCAATCAGAACGCCGATAACAAATGCGGCACTCAAAGCAGAGGCATCAGAGCGATTAATATCTTTATCAACACCAAAACCGAGAGACGACGGTCCCTTCAGAGAACCAGAGTGGGGAGTGAGTTTACTTTGTTTTTCCCCTGAATTTGGTTTATAGTAATTTATTTTAGCTCGATTGTGAAACAAACAATTTTGCTTATGTTAATCCCGCTCGAGTCTGCTTCCTGGAAACTCCGAAAAATGGGATTGTGAAGTTCGTGAACGAAACCCGTCGAAGCCGGGAGTCGAACTAAGAATCTACGGATCAGTGGGTCGGACGCTCTACATCTAGATCACGATGCTTCCCATTTCCCTTGAATTTCTGTTTTGCTAGCGAGACCAGCTGATTGCATGGAGTCGATCGGGATCGCAAGGCTGCCAATCCGGTGTTTATGATATTGAATTGAAAAGAGTTTAAATTGTAATAGTACTGTGATTTAGACAAAATTATATAGTAAAACTTGAAAACCGGACTCTCTGAAAACCGGATTCCTCAGAAATTCGGGCGAATTTTCAAGTCCCATTTTTTCTTTTCGATAATCAAAAGTTCCCTGTTGAAGAAACTTAGTGAAGTAAAAAACAACTGCAAATGCTGTTAAAAATACTACATTATAAACAATCAATCGGATCTATCACACATATCTTTACAGAGAGAGTCAAGTTTTGTGTTTGTGCATTAGAACAAAAAGTTGATGTTAACAATATGGTGAATTTGTGCCTTTTGTGTGTAGTTAACATTCCTGCCAACCATTTTGTGTTCGGAATTTTGTGTAATCATTTACTGCATTAACTAACTTATTGTTCCAGGTTTCTTCCAGCGCAAAAAATGCTTCAGCTACATCACGCTGTCTTGAATTGGCACGTCCAAAACCTGTAGTAGACGAATATAAGCTACCGCGTGACGAACAATGGAGTGTGACCCGTGCTGCTAAGCGCGCAACCGCCTCTGGAAGGATCGATGAGTTGTCACGACCAATTGTGAGAGCGACAATGGACCATGTGCAATTTAATCCCGATGCCTTCCTAGTAAAACCATTAGCTCTTAAAGGTTCATTCCCAGAAAGAGTACAAGCACTATCTAGACCCATCGACCGTTAAAACTTGTTTTTTTTCTAATTGTGTGTAGGTGGCTTTGGCTACAGTGGGTTATTGAAAGTGGTAAGAATAAAAAACATATTCATTTAACACCGAAATATTTGTCTTGAATATCTGTGTCATGATAAATTAAGCGATTTGAATTCGTTTGAAATAGTTTGAGCTTGATTTCAACACCTAAACACCTTTGCCGAGTTTTGCATTCAAACTGCACAGCAAATGTTCTGATCTTTACGCTTCGTGAAAACATAAAAATGTGTGTTTTGCAATTATTGTATAGAGGACAAATACCATTATTTTTAACAACAAAAATGACTAAAATGGAGTGGTGCACTGTTGCAGATTTTATTTTCACAAATGAACTTTAATAACTGACCATAATGAATTTTGTGGACTGAAATATTTTCGGCAGTACCGAGGAAAGTATTAAACAAATGTTTGGTGCAAAATTAATGTAATTGATACTGTATATAGTTATCTGAGTTATAATAGTTTTGCACCAAGCTGAAACCTCCGAATTTGAATATTATAGGGAGGACTATTGTGGTTCTATATTACAGTATTATTTTTGATTATTCATTTAATGAATAACTAATTGCATGTTTTAATAGTGTTACAATTACAATTTATATCTATAATATTAAATTGTAATATATATAATGTTTGCCTATGAAGAGTGAACAGCAAAAGCACATGTATTAATGACGAATTGTAATCAGGAATATTTTTGCTTTCATTCTTCGAAGTGCAGTACAGTTAACCGTAGTTTTAAATTTACAGTCAGTATTACTCAATACATGGAAATGGCGTGGATTGTCTTTTAGGTGATTATGCAAATCTACAAATGTGGATTTATGAATGTAGTTCATGCAATCTGTTGGCATTAAACAGATCGTCGTGTTATTTCTGCAAACCCGTATGTTATTTTTTCCCATTTTTTGAGAAAATCGAGACGAAAAAAAAAATATACCAAAATTTCAATTTTGCCAAAAATTGAGTATCGGAGTCGTTGGAATAAACCGCAGAGATACGTTTGCAAGGTTCATAAGTCGATGCACAAGCATTATGACACATGAGTATTCGTACAAACAGCTACATTACAGCGTATATCTGTGTTGGAGCCATTCACAGCTTATGTTTTACGTTTCCATGGATTGAAATTCGTAGACACCTAGAAAAAAGAACACTAATATTTCTTGTTAATATTGTCGTTTTTTTCCTGTCTGGCAATTAGAATTAAGTACATATTTAGTAAAGTTAAAACAAAAATGTTTTCTTCAACATGGTTCATTTTGTTTTGAAATATATGGACAATGTTGAGATTAAAATACAGGAATGTGAAAGTTGTAGTCATACTGACGAATAATAATATGCTACCCAGGACAGCATTCGAATGAATTTTTCGACACCACTTTTTTCGTTCATTAGAATCACCCCCGGACATATATCTTTGTAAAAGTCATCTCTCTGGTTTAAGTTAAATTTCAACATTTTGATTTTTACTGATCATCAGTAAAACACAAGTGATGGTATATAAGGATGAATGTGACAACAATGAGTACGGACAACACTGAAAACATCATAATGCTACAAGCAGGGGCGGATACTGGATTTTTTGTTGGGGGGCGTAAGGTCTAGATGTTTATGTAGAATATGGACACAATCAGCAACATAACCGACGTTTTTTATTTATGCTTGCTAGATTTTAATGGGGGTGCACGCCGGGACTGCCCCCCCCCTAAATCTGCGCTTGGCATGCGTGATTTTGGCAACTTTTACAAATGTTACCATAAACTGACCATATCTTACAAGTTCTGTAAAAACTGCCAATAGAAATATATGCGTAGGCATGCGAGCGTGTGTGAATGGATGCATGCCGAACCGACTATATGCATAAATTTTCAACTTCATTGTAAAAACAAACACTGTGATAGAATTTACATTATTTTTTCGAATTTTATATCATATTTAACCATAGGAGGCTAGCACATTGATGGGATTGCCTACAATGGCCATATGGACCGAAAGCACATTTATCATATATGTACTTGTTTTTGGTCCCTGTGGCCATTTTAGGCCTAATACACCATTATACACCATCCCTTCAAGGTGCTAGCCCCTTATGTATTTAACTATATCAATGTGTGACATATGTTTTATATTTATATAAGTATATTATTCTTCACTTCAATATATGCTGGTCCTAAACTTCATCAGAATTAAATACTATTTCTCACAAATTCAATTCAAGTATGGTATTTTGATTCAATAAAAAATACTGAACATGCAAGAGCATTGTAAATAAAAAAGAACATATGCAATAGAACAGTAAAAGAACTTTCTTTTAAATAAAAGTATGTTGGCTGAAGCGGCTACTTAAGTATTTATTTTATTTCTATTTGCTAATATTGAAAACAATATTAATGCAGACAGGTTTTACAATTTTATGTTAACTTTTAAATAGCAAAAGCGAACTTTTGCACCATTTGAATTTTTTTTAAAAAAAAAAAAAAAACATGGTTCTTCATACGCCAGTATTGTTTTCTCACAAGAAGAAATCAGGGCCCAAAGTTTTATCAAATACCCAGCGTTAATATCTTAGCTCTTAAAATTTGTTCTTTCCAGTCTGAAAATGAAGATTTATGGCTCTGGAGAAAGAATGCTAAATGTTTTGAATGTTTCATTTCTTACAGGTTTTAATGTTCATCTACTGATTGAAAAATAATGCAATCAAAATCAATTGCGTAAGTCTTTTAATCCACATTCTAAGAAAGTAAATTATATTAAATACATGTACATGTATTTAACATCCAGCAAACATGACAATCCTTGTTGGAAACTAATATCTCAAAATTCAGTCTAACAGGACTAGCTTTTGAGAGCTAAGATTTGAATGCCATGCTCTTGTTATTGTTTGGGGCTCAGGATGATAGGACCCTTATTTGTCACATGTATATGGAATATGATTGATGTATTTATTTGTGTTTTGATTTTTTTTTTCAACTTTATCATATGCTGTTATTCTATTTTTCATATAAAAATTTGGAAGTTTTATTTTCAAATAAATAAGAAAAAGGTAAGACTGTGTCACTTCTTTCCAAGTTGCAGATTCAATTTTGAGTAGATCAAAATCATTCAAAAGCTTGCTTGCAATACACATAATAGAATGAATGTGAATATAAGCATCTTGATGACACAGACTAATTTCAAATCAGTGCCTATTGCCAAGCTTTAGCGGAAAAAAATGGCAGCATTGATTCAAGGCGATCTTTCCTGATTGGAATACACAACCAATTTATATCAATTATTTTTTATTAAACAGTCAAAGGGAAGCAACTCATTCATAATATTTGGTATTCTTTTTTGTCAAGGCATATAGCAAATGTGTGCAGTAATAATGCACATTTCCTTTCCATAAGAGTAATACCATGATTTCATTCAGATCGTTAAGAATACAATAAAACCACACCTAGTGACCACATTAGAATTAACGCCATTTCATTTGTCTTCAGTCTTTTCTCTGGATATTTCAACTTCATCATAAGACTCCATCAATATTACGACCGATTGTTTTGTTTCCAATTGTGGTATTAAGGTTTTAGTGGAATTTGTTTAGTGAACATACAATTTCTAACTCTGCTCACATGTCTGACATTGTATTGACTTCCACTTTTAATGCTGTTCTGTAAGAAACCTCGAAATACATGTCTTAAAATAAACAACTAATTTGCTAAGAGAAATAAGAGATACTTCAAAATGGAAAGTCAAAATGTACATAAAGCATGTATTGCATAATGTCATTATGCTTCACTCTCGCTTACAAACATAATCATAAGTAAAAGTTGAAAATTTCCAAAAAAAAAAAATGGAAATCTTAACCTTCGTGCCATTTAAACAATAAAAACCAGTAGCATCTGGAACTGGAAAATTGTGAGGTTTTGGAAAATTCCAGAAGACTTTTAGCCACACATAATAAAAAAAAGAGATAACCACCTTATATCTGGACTGTTGACAAAAGGGGCACAACTCTTCTTTGATCCATGTTATTATAGTAGACAAATCCGTGCTATAAAACTTGAGAACAGTATCCAAACTCAATTTCAATGTTGGAATCGTTCTGGTTGAAATAGTATTGCCCTTTAATATCTTTATAAACAGAAGTACTGGAGTTTAATGTCACACCAACAGCCAAGGTTTTCGGCAATATTACAGCTTAGTAACAGTGGAGGAAGACCACAGGATTATACCTGGATAGACCCATCACCCTTCTGTAAGCTAGCTTGATAGCTTCCTCACATGTTAAATATGGTCCCAAGTGTGATTCAAACTCACAGCAGTGAGGGATCACAAGTCAGAGACCATAACCACTTGACCACAGAAGCCCACTGTATAAACATTCAGATCAATCTTACAGATACAATAATTATAATTAAAATAGTTATTATTTTATCGTAATTATTGCAATTAAATCAAATGCATTAAATTAATTTAGGGTGACAAAATGTGAGATTTGTGCCAGAAGACTGATTTCAAGTTTTGTAACCCTGGACCAAGGTCACTAATTTTTCCAAGATTTATCAAAAGACAACATTAAACATTTAATATTTTATTTTTTACAGAATAGTTCAAAACAACAATACATTTTGTATACAATAAGCCACAAATAAAAAAAAATATGGACAAAAATTCTTGAAATCATTTTTATTTAAATTTCTTTCTTATGAATTTTCTGACCAAAAGAAAATAAAACATATTGGCTGAACTATGACAATAACTGGAGTTTATCTCCAACCAATCAAGACAATATCAGGGGAAGATCCTTTTCGTCTTTTAGTGGTCAGACCACAAATTGTAAGTAGGTCCTCTATGATAGCCCCAGACAGCATGGAGCTCATAGAAACAGGTACATATTTGTCAACTACAGACAATCATTGGGCGTGTTCAGGATATTTCCAATAATACTACTGCTAATTGTCCACTGGTAAAATTACAAGTAGTTACCATAAGTACCATCGGCAGATTATTTACTCTGACTGAAAACATTGATTTACACAAAAATAACACTGCTATTTCTGCACAACTAAAACACAAGTCGTTCAGTCTGTTGCTAATCCTAGATCAGAATTTAAATCTAGCATAGAGTCTGACATAATATAAATACAGTCAAACCTGTGAACAAATGTCACCCTAGGGAAAGACAAAATGTGGCCTTTATTGACAGGTAGCCTTTATTTGGAGTTTAGTTTTTTCTGAATAATCAGTGATAGTTTTTCAGAGAATGGCCTTTATTAACAGGGTAGTCATTATTTGGAGGTGGCCGCAAACACAGATTAAACAGTACAATGAAATGATGTAATGGATTCAACCATCATTTCCTAAACCTTACATATTAGGCATCCACTTTCAATAAGTTAGATGTTATCATAAAACAGAAGTTTTCCAATGCTGCATATGCCACAACACATCACAGGACACTTTCAAGTCTGCAGAAGAAAACAACACAGATTCTGGCACATCATCTGTCCTCGCCTTTAGACTTTAAATAGGTGTCATATTGTGACGCAGTGTTTTTAAACATGTTAATTTTTTTCTTGATCTGTTTCGGTGTGTCCTGGTAGTAATTCTTAGGGTCCCGAGCCATAGCCTGAAGAACAAGAAGCAGAATTAGAAAGATAGCCAGAAATAAAAGGAACTAACATTACACGAATCATTAGTAACATTAATAAATTTACATCCACAACCATAGTCCAGTGTGATGGACTTGTAACTGGGCACTCAGAGTGCAAATCCCAGTTGTGGCAGGTCATACCCTTCCATGAAAATTTGACAAAAATGTTGAGTTTTTCACATGAGGAGAAGTTGCCAGCTCCCTGTATAAGGGTAAGTTAGTAGTGGTTTGAATACAGTCCAGGTAAACTGCTTTGGTGAACCAGCCACCATAAATAACTGAAAAATTGTTGAAGAATGGCATTAAGCCTAGCAAAAAGAAAAGAATAAGTTCATAAGGTTTAGAAGAAAGATATCTGATAATTTCAATGTCTCTTTCACTTAAGAAAATTATACTCCAAGTCTTGTTAGCGACATCAAATGACCACATTGCTTCAATATAAGTACCAAACAGTCCCTAACTAATGCACCAGCAGTACAGGAAAAGCATTAACTCTTACTGATTGCTATTCTAAATAAAGATTGCTGATTAATTAGAGTAGTTTCCAATTCATCAAATAAAAACAAGCTTAATCACACTTAGTGCCATTTAGGGGCAAGCACATTGAAGGGATGGTCTATAATGGAGTATTCAGGCTTAAAATGGCCACGCGGACCAAAAATGCATCATATATATACATATACAAGGCTTATTATTATGACTTCCAAAATGACAGTTTATGAACTAATTACCTTATAATCATCACCGTATTTATCTAACATATAGGTACAATACAGCACGTCAGGCTCTGACAATTTGTTGGTTTTTGCAGCGGGCACACTAGCACTAGCTTCTAGAGCTGAAAAAAAAGAATAAATTATTACAATATAAATGCAGTGCTATATCTACAAATTGTAATGACACATCTACAGAACATATGAATCTACAGACCATATTGCATTCAAAGTCATCCTCTTCATCGACATTTACACACTTTGAGGGGAAGTACGCAGTTGCATAAAAAACGTGAGGGGGAGAGAAAGTTTGAACTATAGGTAACCCTATAGTACAGCTAGAGTATACAGTGTGTCATACACAACTAAAACATGGCTGATAATTGGGCCTAAAAAAGGATTGTTTCCAGTTACATGACCAAAAAAATATGGGTTGGTAGGTAGGGAATTTTTATTTTATTTCTTTTACATATATCGGCAATATATTGGCTGTACGGGAATAAGTGTTTGCTGTTATGTGACTGAATTGTGAAAATTACAATATGGAACTAAGATTTGGATCCCGTAAAAACTTATGTGTCGACAGGTAAAATATTGAGTCAGTCGGGAAACAAACATTTTTTTAGGCCTTAACATTAAAAACATTAACTTAGTATGCTCAGATTTAACAGAGAAGTCGACACATGCCCTTATACCAAGTATAGCCGCAGACCAGTATAATTTATAGCTATGTCTAACCGATTACACCGGCAACAAGAGAGTTAGTTCTTACTTGTATTGTCACAATGATATTACTTAAAGCGTTGTACGATAATTTTTATAATGCTTACATTATTACTAAATTATTGGAAAATATGGAATACAAAGACAAGTCAGACATTTCTTTGAGTGAAAGTGACGATTCTGATAACAACATACCACTTGTCTGACAGACTGAAAACACATTTTCTGAGACCATGATGTTCTTACAGTGATGAAGAGTTGGGTGGGGAATGGAAAACAAATTTTCTGAGACCATGATATTCTTACAGTGATGAAGAGTTGGGTGGGGAATGGAAAACAAATTTTCTGAGACCATGATGTTCTTACAGTGATGAAGAGTTGGGTGGGGAATGGAGAACAAATTTTCTGAGACCATGATGTTCTTACAGTGATGAAGAGTTGGGTGGGGAATGGAAAACACATTTTCTGAGACCATGATATTCTTACAGTGATGAAGAGTTGGGTGGGGAATGGAGAACAAATTTTCTGAAACCATGATGTTCTGACAGTGACGTACAGTTGGGTGGGGAATGGAAAACGAATTTATGTACTGTTTGTTTCAATGACTTTGATGACAATGTGAGATCAAATAAATTAAACTAACTTTATTATAAAAGATTATAAATGGAAGAAATTGTGAGGTGGGATGCTCATAATCACCACAGTTTGCATGAGTTTCCCTCGTTTTTCATGTTCAGCATAGAAAAAAATGTTATTATTATAAAACCATGTTGTAATTTTTACACCAAATTGTCTGAAATTTGATCTCATTTACCAGAACACTCTGGTTTGCAGTGTTTTTATGATAATATATTAAGTAACAGGCATTTGCCTAACACAATTATAACTAACTAAAGTAGAATAACAGCAGATGAATAAGACTTGATAATCCTGATAAGGTTAGACTGTATCCATTGATAAACTGGTAGGTCTGAAAGTGCTAACATGAGACCAGAAATATGCTAACATTTTATGATAAACTAGAAATATGCTCACATTTTATAACAAACCAGAAATATGCTTACATTTTAAAACAAACCAGAAATATGCTCACATTTTATAACAAACTAGAAATATGTTCACATTTTATAACAAACCAGAAATATGCTCACATTTTATAGCATGAAACCAGAAATATGTTCACATTTTATAACAAACCAGAAACATGCTCACCTTTTACAGCATGAAATCAGAAACAAGCTCACCTTTAATAACATCAAACCAGAAATATGCTCACCTTTTATAACATGCTCTTTTGATGGTTTCTGCTCTTCTTTAGTTTCCATGATGTCATCTGAATGCTTAGGTCCAAGGGATTCCTTGATATAAATACAAATATACATGTGATGATGTGAAGTTATTCGTTCGTATTATTAACATAAGAAAAAATAAATTTCTTAGAAATTAGGATAAGTTAGGATAGTGTTCTGGTAAATTTCTTAAAAATAATTGGCTTTCGTAACAAATGACAACAAGAAATGTCAATAGAAAATGTTACAAACATTCTTTGAAAATGGTGATAAATACCTGTTTTAAACAAGTAATTATTTGAATAAAACACCCATTAAATGATAGTATAAAAAAGAAATTTACATCTGTTTAATTGAATATAGCAAGAATAGAAACTGATATTATTTAACTAAAAAGTATATGCATTCTATATAATTTGGCACACTTGGGCTTATCCCATACCATAATACCTCCACCTAACAAAACATGCACTAGGTGGTCGATTGCTTTGCATCTTAGCCAAACATTTATGATGTGGCGGCCATTTACTGCTAAAGAGACGTACCACTAAACAAATGAGGTCTCAAAATGGCATCTGTTGAAAACTTCCGAAATGTTTCTTAATTTTCCTTCAAGCAGAGCAATCTAATGCTTCTTCAGTACTTAATATACAACAAACAGCATATTGTAAAGAAAAAAACAAAGTAAACCAGCATTTCATTCAGTTTGATATCTGGGGAAATTCCAAGTAATTTCAATGTGGGCTTACTACGGAGAGACACAGTTGGCTGAGGCAGTCCACGTAAAACAGTTTGAGCTACCGCTAACCAGTACACAAGATGATTTTCATATGGCAAAATTCTGCCAATTTAAATACCCTAATCTTCAATTAAGACTTTAAATTTACCAAAAATGTTTTACACAAACCTTTGTGGTCTTGATACGGATGGTTTTGTTTGGATCCGCACTAATCCCCATATCAGCCAGATTTTTCAAGACACTTTTCTTTCTGTCCCAAGATTCAGCTATCTCCTTGCTGAAACACATGAAGAGAGCCATTACACAAAAACCTGTACCCAATTTACCAAACAAGGTGAGCTAAACATTTTGATTGTAGATTTTATGATTCATATTCATTATAAAAATATCACTGCACTAGTGTAAATACAAGTATATTGATAAAAAATAAAATACATCTATGGATCAAATTTAACAAATAATATACATCAGTTGTGTAGATATGTTTTCATGTAGCTGGTAAGCTACAAAAAAAATAGAAGGGGGTACTGAGGGCCCCCCCTATTAGGGTGCAAAGGAGCAGCACCCTCTGTGGAGAAAAAGTAGCCAGCGAGAATGCTCAAATAGCCAGTTGATTTTTCCAGCTTCTGGCTCATTTCTACACCCCTGATGTATCAGCCAAGCCTAACAAATTCCGCTTTTGCAGACCGATTTCATAAATAAATTCAGAGCAATAGGAAATTTATAAAGCCTTACAATGATCTGCATATTTATGAGCTGAAGTGTGAATTACATAAAAACACCTAGTTAACAAGTTTATCTTACTTGAAATCGAGATAACAAAAAGCTATTAGTTTAACATCATGAACATCCACAGCATTAGAAGTTTTGTCATTATTCAATCTTTTTGAAGATTGTTTAGAACAGAAAAGGAAATTATGGAGTTCAGTTTCATATTTTTGCACTGAATAGGAAGTTATAGTGTTCAGTTTTGTATTTTAAATCTTTATATGCGCAAAAATGTCATAAAATGAATAAAAGTTGTGTCTTCAATTGAATTGAGACTATGTGTAATTCTAGTACATACGGAATGTAACTGCTGACCTTTTCATTTCATTTCCTGACAATAATGTGAGAAGAAACTGACTTGTAGTTGGTTTTACATTTATGAGGAAGAGTACATTTATATAAATAAGAGCTGGAATTGGGGTTAGTTACTTAGTATACAGGACACAGTTTTAGTTATCCCCTGGGGATCAGTTAAAAGTGCATTGTTATAACTTATAGGGAGCTAGTACATTTTAGGGATCAGTGTTCTCACTCACTTCTGAAATTGGGGGTAAGCTTACCCTCTATGTCTGAAATTTAGGGGTTAGAGAAGTATTTTGGGGGTATTAATATTTTAATAAAACCATACATATATGCATACAAATTAAACTCGTCAAGTTGTAAAGTTATCAATTATAAACATAAAGTTGCTATGAAGAATAAATGAAGCCAGCCTGGTTTTTCGCATATGTCACAACAACGTACCAATCATGGCATGCTTGTCTATTTTTGTTTTGTAATGGGTTTTTCCTGAAAATTGGCAAACATATTTGTAAATGTGCAATTTCGCACCAGATCAAAATGTGTTGCACTATTTCCAATGTTGTTGCACGATTTACACAAGATTTTATGTGAGTGGGAACACTGTGGGATGGTGTGATAATGGTGAATTTCGGGTATAATATTACCACAGGGACCAATAACACGCTTACATTAACTGTATACGTAATAGTTGGAACTTGGAATGTTTATGATTGATTAAGCGAACTAATGCGTTTTCTATCAGAGTTCACACTGCACAGAACACAATTTTTGCATTGGGTTAAATTTAGGATTTTCCTCCCACAAATATGCAAATAAATTTTAAATCAAGTGGGACACGGCAGAATAAAAAGTGTCTTGCCGTCAGTCAAATTCCCGCTCTAGATTGTTCCAATGAGGCCTAAGCTTCAGCTTAGAAAGAAATATGCTTCTACCAAGGTGTACCCTAAATAGCATCAACACTCGTTGCGACGCTAATCCCCTGAGATAATAATTTAAATTTCAAGAGGTCGAACTTATTTACTAATTTAGGCCAAAGAGTAAAATCAATTTTTATCTGGAAAACAAAAGACGCTTACCACTGAATGACAGGCATCTTCTTTCGTTTCGCCCAAACCTTTCGTCTGTTAATATCATAATTGTATCTTTTTCTACGTTTCGTTGGTTTGCCCATTTTGTTGACTTTCTGGTTAGACAACAACACGTGTTTACCGTCTTCTAGCTTAGCTCCGAAGCCACGCAGACGTATTGTAAAATACGATATTTTTATCACGTATTGTGCTATTTGTTCTATATCAGCATTGGTGTTGTTGTTTATAAAATATAAGTATTATTATCATCATATTTTGCAGAGTTTAATATGTAAATTTGTCATTTATAATTTTGTAATGTTTGATACGGTGACACGGCCAAAACACACTGTGCATCCAGGAGTTGCGTAAGTTGACCTCCGAAACGATGGACAAGAACAATTCATCTCTAGAGAAGAAAGAAGAATTATTTTACTTAAAACCCCCTAGTCCTCATAGTTTTAGGCCTGAGTTACGAACTCCAGAAGAAATTAGAAGTGAAGATCAAGGATATTTCTGGAAAAATGTCTGGCCTGCTTTGAAAGAAAACCCTGTTGTTCCATTTGGTAATATTTTGATAATTTCAGTCAGTTATCGTAAACTTACCGTACTTCTGCCAGGCAATACAGATTGTATTCCCTCAACTACTGCATTGAAACATACGACAAATAACTATGCAGTAACTATGACCTTTATTTTTATGACAATATCTACGAAAATTAAAATAATAAATAAACCGAGAAACCATAAATTTGCATAACCATAGTATCTACTGTTGTCTCCTGTTTTTTGCTGAGAATTTTGTAAAATGCATTTTTAGTGTTTATTAAAAATCTGAAGTAAAAGTAGTCTTAAGACTATGTAGTATAATATAACAGTGTGCGAAAAATGCGAATAGTCCGAGTCCAAGGCTGTAAAAAAATTACTCTGGCTAGAAAAATATTGTAAAGTTGTAGTCCGACAGGCTATAACATTTTGACTATGTAAATTTGCTGTATCGTTTTCTCAGAGAGATAAGCAAATTAAACTCAATTGGGAAATAGTGTCACTTTTTTATTCAAAATTTCTGACTATGAAAATATGGTTTGAACTATAACTTTTTCTGCAAAATATAGTCTGAAGGACTGTAGGTAAACAAGTTTTTTGTGCCGTCTGATATAATATTATTCACGTAATTCAACTTAAAATACTACTGTGATATTAATTTACACATGTATTGAAGGTTACCCAGAATGGTAGATTGATTACTAAACTCGAAGTTCAAAGACATTTTTTCTATTATTTGTTAAAGACACTTGCATATTTTAAAGTATTCGTACTGAAAGGATTTGTCAGTTAAGAAAGGTCTTATTCACAAAGCAAAGTTTCCTCATTACTTTGGACAATCTCTGTTTTGGAAGAATCAAAATTGGTCCATTTAACATGGATTTTACTGCTCACTGTTATTTCATAATTTTGAAAACTTATTTGACCTTGAATGCATTGAAATGGCTAGCTATAAATTGATTTGAAACAAATGTATGCTAGTTATGTATTTATTTGTTGTTTGTCCTAAAACAAAGATTACTTGGCTGAATAACAAAACGTACCCTTAATATATTTTCTTCCTGTTAATGTGAACAAAAGCAAATAAAACATATTAAAATTGTGGTACAGTGTAACCTCTGAATGTCTGGAACGGGTCAAAGTCCAGTTTTGAGAGACTTCCAGTATTCAGAGAGGTTTTCAATTAAAATTATTACAGTGATCATAGACCATTTTATATCTGATTAAGAGGGTTAAGAAAAAAATGTCTTAAAATTCTAGACAAGCTTGATTCCAATGATATGTTATTTTTATCAAGCAATGAAAAATGTTTTAAACAAAAGATCTTTCTGATTGTCATGTAGCAAAAACTATCAACATTGTATAGCACTACTAAAATATTTAATATCTCAACCTTCAAATATTTTTCACACTAGTGGTTCATACAGATGAGTTATTGTTACATATCGCTATCTTAATCAGTGACCACAATGAGCTATGGATGAAAAGTCTGAAATTTTACTTGCCTGTTGGGCAAGTGAAAATGAATTTTTGGTTACTTGATTTCTTTACTCACAATGGCAAGCAGGCAAGTGCTAATTTCATAGACTGCTATCAGTCATGGGTTTATTTGCATTTGTGCAATTGATATTCTTTTCTTGTTTTAAATGTTTTGTGTAAGGAAGTTTTGAACAAAATGGATTTTTTATTCCAGTATAAATTAAATGTGGTTTCAAGTATGTGTGCTTTAAATGCCTTACTGGTTAACAAGGACATAAATGGTTCTTGATGTGTGATGATACATATTTCATGAAATATTTAAATCTAGCAATTTTTGTTTTGTAAAGAAACAAGAGATTTAAATCTACATGATAATTATTTCAAACCAAATATTTAAAAAATGATTGATATTAATGTTATAAATATACTTGATTATCACACACAATGTTTTTTTTTTAATGGTCGGGGAAAGGTGGTCGGGCATATTGTAAGAGGAAACATTGCATATTCAATTCTTGAGTAGTAATGGAGAAAAGTAAAATGACAAAGCATATCAGGGCTTTTTCATAGGTAAGGGAATGGGCCTTTTTCCCTTTTTCTTAAATTTCGGGGAAATTAACACCATTTTTCTTCAAAAAGGGAAAGAAAAAAATATAAACTGAATTTTAGGAGAAAACTGCATGATTTAAAGATTTTTCTTGAGGGGAATACTCCATTTAATGGCCCCTTCATTCATATGCTTCCAAAAGGTAAGTTTGTCCTCCTAACATAAAATTAGTGTGTGAGTTTATTACCTTGATGGTTACATGAAAAGAAATATTCTACAGGTTAATTTTACAGTATTTTTTACCTAAAATGTTTGCGAAGAAAAATAAACTCAACTACAGGGGAATTTCTGTAAGTTTTGATGGGAATGGGGCAGAACTTCAGTGCAAAAGCAGTCTAAACAACACTGACACAAGTCGTATTGTGCTATTCTGCACACTTGACTGTTATTATACTGTAGATGTTGTTTGATATTATTATAAATTGAATGCATCCAGTTTAGCTCTGCTGTTATGTCTCAGTTGTATCATGTTTCTTTTACAGGTCTTACAATGACTGTTGGTTCTTTAGCGTATGGCTTATATTGTATGGGAACAGGACAGAAAAAAAAATCAATGCTTATGATGAACTATCGTGTTGGATTCCAGTTTTTGACTGTAGTAGCTTTAATGGGAGGTTTTTATTATCGAGACTTTAAGAGGAAGATGATGCAGAAATATGATGTTGAAGAAGAGTGATATGTGTTGTTCATGTTATAATGACTTTCAACATTTTATTTATATTCAAATTAAACTGGAATTATAACTCTGAACAATGGAAAAATTCAGTGAAAAATACCACACATCAAACTTCACTATGATAATAGCAACTATTGTGTTTCATGTATCAGCTGACTAGAGACTCAGTGGGTAAAGATATGCTTGCATAGAAAAAATACAGTTAAGCAATTTCCTGCATTATTTTGTTGTCAGGTTTACAAAAATATTCTCATTGTTCTTGAAGTGTCTGTTTGTGAAAAGCTGGGCACTTATATAAATAGGGGATGTCAATAATTGGTTATTTGAATAACCTGTTGACCATTGAAACTTCACAACGGCTAAATTGTTAATCAAACTTAGGCCAGTCATAATTATATGATATTGTATGGACAGTTGACTTACCTAAATATATATGCTGGTAAAACTAACATATATTCATGGATAGCTGTTTTTTTAATGAAGATTGATAAAACTTTGACTTATTTCTCTTGTTAATCTCATTTAGATTTTGTGTCAATTTTATCATAAAATATGTCAAAAGTGTACAAAACGTCTAAATTTACATCTAATAGAGTTGGGCATCTGCCATGTTGTTTTTTTACCATCAGCTTTTAGAAGACTAATCTTATCTGGGATTTGTGTAATTTTTCTTTAGGGAAGGTTTTGACGACAATAAATAGAAAATAACTGTTAACTAGTGGGTCCATTTTCCAAATACTTAATGATAACGTGTCAGATTGCAGTTATGTGACATAAACAATTGTCAGGGCTTTCATTTGACCCTTAAACAGTATTCTGACTCTTGAAATCAGTATAATAAAGCTTTTGACTCTTGAGAATTTGTACCAAAGGCTCAATTTTACAATAAAATGAGAATGAAATTTTGTTGACTCTTCAAATTTTCATCAGTCAAGTGTCAGCTATATTTTACTGGTTTCAAGACTCAAATTGCTTCTTGTACCTATATTGTTTCCTATTTGATCAAGTTTATACATTTGAAACACTAATTCATATCCATTATCCTTGTGAAATGTTCACACTATTTGTTCAGATTTTGGTGTTTTGTATCATGTTCTTTGTCTTGTAACATTTCCACATAAGTTAAGTCGATGATCTGTCAGGATCATATGCCAAATGATTTTTTATACATTTTTTTGTTTTGACCTATGTAAAGCTTTTTTTAATGATGTATAATAGTTGCTGAATTTATTAACCGATAATTGAACATTCAAATGGTAACCAGTCAATCAGTCAATCATCTACATTCCTAATAATTCATTTTTTTTTCACAGAAAGGACAAGGGCTTTTTTCTTAGATTTGGGGAAATAACACTGTATTTATTTCCAAAAGAAAAGAAAAAACTTGTTATGAACTAAAATTTTTAAGGAAAGCTGCATGATTTTAAAGATTTCTCCTGTGGGGGAGATGCCTATAAACTGCCCCATCTATAGAATGAAAAAAAATTGAATATAAATGGATGTTTCCATTTGTGTAGTGCGTACTGTACTGAAATCATTATGATACGTTCTAGCCACCATGTTACTTACAGTAGTGATGGTATCTAGTCAAAATATACCTGAATTAGTTGACATTTAGCCTTGTAAATGACTTAATATTTATATCAGCTTACTTTTATGTGGATTATTGTTCAGCTGCTCTATGGCAATAACATGGTTTTATTGTTTGAGTGAGTTGTAGTCTGTAACATATATATAACTCTTGTTTGATGTGTTGGACTAGGAATAATTACTTTGAAATAGCACAAAATTGCTATTTTTAACATTAAATATATTGTATATGTATATAAAATAGGATTTTAAAATTTCAGTTGACTATTTTTGTAAGCTTTAGTCACATGCCAGAATTGTAACGGTTGTGCAAGCTCTCTGTATATCAAGATACATTGTTTTTATGACATTTCATATGATTCATGTGCGGGCTTCCCGAAAGTTGCCGGACTGTCGGACATATCAGGCAAATTTCGAGCAGGTCCAATATCTTTTCGGTGAGTACCGTACCAGATGTCCGGCAGTGGGGCACAATTTACATCATTTATTTCTTATTTATGATATATTTGGTCAGACAAGTTTTCATTTGGTCGGACAGAAATTCCAACTTTGCCTGACCAAAATGTCAGGCAAGTATTCCGGCAGTTTTGAAAAGTCTGCAAAAGTCTGTGTATTTACAATATAAAATTTTCATGAACACAAAAAAGAAATAAATCTATCTTGTTAAATAAGATGTCAGTTTTGTTATACATGTGTTTGGAGTTTGGTTATAGAGATGTCTTCATGGCCTGTGTCTGTCCTTGTTTAAACTTTGTGGTTTGTTTCAGTTTCTTCATGAAATAACATTTAATTCACAATAAATATGGTAGTTAATTGTTTGTGGTAACAATATTTAGAAAACATGGGTTGGTTATTTGTTCAATTCTGCACTATAAGAAGTTGAGAACTAGGTCACTAGGTAAAATCATTGAAGTTGAGAACACTGGGTCACTAGGTAAAATCATTGAAGTTGAGAACACTGGGTCACTAGGTAAAATCATTGAAGTTGAGAACACTGGGTCACTAGGTTAAATCATTGAAGTTGAGAACTAGGTCACCAGGTAAAATCATTTAAGTTGAGAACTAGGTCACTAGGTTAAATCAATGAAGTTGAGAACTAGGACACTAGTTTAAATCACTGAAGTTAAGAACTAGATCACCAGGTAAAATCATTGAAGTTGAGAACTAGGTCACTCGGTTAAATTATTGATATTGAGAACTAGGTCACTAGGTTAAATCATTGAAGTTGAGAACAATGTCTCTACGTAAAATCATTGAAATATCCCAACTCTAGGATCTTGTTATAGCTCTTGATGAAAGCCAGACTAAGACAGATTCTTGGCTATCTTAGTTTTAAAACTCAATTTTTTGAAATCTTGAAACTCCTTTTATTTGATGGTCAATGTTTAAAAAGTAATCTTGAAGTATCACAAGGATTATTAAGCTGTGTTTATTCACTACCAAAATGGCTTAGGCATACATCTTAAAATACAATAACAATAAGACACTTAATAGAAATATGCTACAATTAGTTAAGACATAGTTTGTATTATATTTTCCTATTCATATCCAGTGAAACTTGGGAAAACTGTAACTTTCTGGGACCGGACCAAAAGTTCGGTTTTCACAGGGTTCCAGTTTTGCCAGGTTTTCTGAAACCAAGTTAAAATTGTGCATGTATTCACAACCCTCATACTCATATCCTACCTTATTCAACATTGACCATACCGACCGTCATTATTGATGATTTTCGCGTCAGCTCTCCGATTCATTTTGACTTTGTAGGTAAAATTTTCTTTTTAATCAAGGTTTTCTTTGTCTGTTATTATCTGACTAGATTGACATGATATTGACTCTTTTAATGACTGAATCTCCATCGACATAATTGCACATAAGTTATGGAAATACATGTGATTGTTAAAGGCCAAATGAACAATATTGTTGTGTGGAGATTGAATATTCTGTATAATACGTCAAGTCTCTTGTGAATCTGGATAGATAAAAGCAATATAGAGTAGTTAAGTTCGATCTAGATGGTGAAGCTGTCTTTGCGTTTTTCAGATACAAAATACAACAGTGTGGTTTGTAATGTGTTTCTACATGTACATGTAATAACTTTTAATATTTTTTCCAATATTTTTTCCACATGTGTATGGAACCCAAGATGGGGTTCACGTTTTATGACACGTGAAGTGTCGTGTGATTATCAATTAGTGTCTACAGTCATATTTTCTGAAGGATTCCAAGGGGTTCGGTTTTCAGAGGTGTTTTAACATTAAATAGACACAAAAATGATAGAAAAGTCATTCGTTATTTGGTTTTAACAGGGTTCGGTATTCCCACGTTAAAAATACAAAGATTATAGAAGAGAAAAATTCTGACTGGAAATTTCGTTCTGACAGAATTCTGGTTTTCCCAGGGTTCGGTTTTCCCAGGTTTCACTGTAATATCAACAAAATTGAAAGTAAGATGCTTTACTTATAACAGCCATACTTAATTATGATTCATGATGCTGTTCATCTGCTGTTCACCTGTAGTTCTGTCTCTTTAATAAAATGCTGTCTGAATAATGCTTAACGATTTTTTTTTGGAATGAGGGTTATATAATCATCTGGAATATTATTCTAAGTTTCATAAAACCATACAACTATGTAGAGTATAACCTCAATAATGTGACCACCTTAGGTTAGAGACCAGAAAAATAGAGTGTATAATGGGGTGGTCTCATCATCAAGTTGGATTAAAAGGGAGTTATTGAAAATCAGTGGTCACCATAACAAGGTGGTTGTAACATTGAAGTGGTAATTATGTGAGGTTTTACTGTATGTTGGCTTGAATCCCAGTCACGGCAGGTCATACCCTACTATGAAAATTTGACAAAAATGTCCATTTTCCTCCATATGGGGAAGAGTTGCTGGCTACTTGTGGAAGGGTAAGTTAGTACTGGTTAGCATACAGTCTGGGAAAACTGGTTAGGTGAACCAGTCACGGTATATAACTGAAAAATTGTTGAAAAACGGCTTTAAACACTAGTGGCAATAAGTTACGTTAAAATAAATAAACAATTATATACACCAGCCGACAGTTTACTTGCTAACTAAAGTTCTGTAAAATTATGTACTTATGTACTAACTTTGTTCTCTGTGTGTAACTGCCCGCTTATTTCACCATGTGATTCACTTGTATCATGGATTGGTCGTATTCCTTGTAGAGTACTGAAAATACCAAAAACATTCGTTAGGACATAAAATATAACAACATTCAGTCCTTATATTTAAAAGCATTATTATAATGTGTAAATATGTTAAGTTTATAGAAGAAATGCTTAAAAGATATAGGTCAGTACATCATTACACCTGTTATATTTTAGAAAATACTCGCATGCTACCTTAAATATTGACAATTTATTTTCCACATTAATTGTATGCTATTTTATACATTTTCTATTTAGTTTTCCTCATGTTTGAGTGAATGCTTTGTGAGTAATTCATGAATACTTTGAAACTATCGCGTATATAGTCATTTAGTTACTAAGATGCACTCAATTGATTATATTCTTTTGTATTTTCCAAGTTTAAGTTTGAGCAGGACCATCTTTACAAACCTTATGAATTGTACATTGTACAATTAGAACATTTTATTATTGCAAAGACAGTAAAACAGTTTCGTAAGCATCCTGCTACTGCCTGATTGACTGTACCATTGAAACGCCACCTGTAGTAAATACAACCCTTTTATGCAGTCTATGAAAGCCAACTTACCAAACTCATCTGGCTTATAATTATTAATGCATTTTTTCAAAATATGACATACAATCAACTTACACGGCTCAATCACAACAACTAACTTGTGACCTCATTCCAATCTCATACGCGCCAAATTATTTCCAAACAAATGCTACTATCGCCAAAGTTACGCAGCATCCAGAACAATACATATCAAGTCTTGATGTTTATGTAGAATATGGACACAATCAGCACATAACTGACTTTGTTCTACTTATGCTTGCTTGATTTTAGAGGGGGCGATCTCCGGCTCCCCCTAAAACAGCCCTTGTTATTAGTTTACAAAATGTGTTGCTGAGTGAAAGATAATCAGTTTCTTTGAATTGTGTATTCTTAAGTTTTTTATTTCATTGCCATATGAAGCCTAATTTTTGATTGCGTAGGTCTGTGTATAATGCATGAGTTTAGTGTATTTTCAATTATTGGTTTTTAAATGAATGCATGAAATATAAAATTCAATACTGATAATAAAATGATGAAATTTGATACATACAACGCACCTTTGAAGGTGAAAACCACTTGGATTGGATTTCTACCTTGATAAAAAAAAACGAAAAATAAATTTACCTAATATTACACTACTCAAAGTTTAATTGGCACCAAAATTGTTTAACATTATTATGCAAGGATTATATAAGATACATGTGATATTTTATGTTGGAATGGGAATTATATCTGTGTATATTAAGAAAATATCCGGGGTTTACATGAGCCACTTGGATATGTAGACTTTGTAATCATTGGAGGGTATCCATGACATTCACTTTTACTTCCGACATAAAACCTCGCCATATTTTGGAGAAAAAAATGTTAGAAAGCAATTGTCTGAAGCCAATTTGTGGTATGGAAGGTATGGTGGAGCAAGGGGCTACAAATTGCCAGGTTGGATAAGCTCTTGTTATTTACCACGCGTTCAAGG
Source organism: Lutraria rhynchaena (assembly GCA_008271625.1). Lineage (NCBI taxonomy): Eukaryota > Metazoa > Mollusca > Bivalvia > Venerida > Mactridae > Lutraria > Lutraria rhynchaena. Next base: position 858,776 of record VIBL01000019.1, on the reverse strand, counting down.
TACCACAAGACTGGACAATGCTCCAGCAGATTGATACACGGTCAGGCGGTGGCAGACAGAGGTTCAGAAAGCTGCGGAAAATTGAATTAAATATGATCATAGAGGCTACAAAGAACCGTTTTACAAAGGGTCATCCAGTTACGTCATGACCTTCAAAATAACTGTTGAGTCGATGTTTCTGCGCAGACCATCCGTACGAGGAAGAACACAAACCTGATCTGCGATCAAGAAGACCATGTTGTCGGGTCCCATTAGCTCAATGTCACCACCGGGTGCGATACGAATTGGTCATCGACCACACTGGCTGGACTTGGTAGGATTTGCGACATGTCCTGACCACTAAGGAGTCTATGGATTGCTTAGGCTATCCAGGCAGGCGAGCAAAGATGTGGAGACGACCATTACGCTAATCTTGCTGTACACGACCGTTAAGGTGCAGGCTCAGTGATGGGCAGTGGTGGTATCAGCTTTTTAGTGAGACTGGGAGTATCTGATTGAGGGGCTGGACTGGCCGGTGAGGTTTCCGGACTCTTCTCGACTTGGACACGTTTAGAATGAGTTTAGCTCGTCCAGTCCAGCTTAGGTGTGTCAAGGAGCTTGGCGCTGTTTTGTTCTATAATGGAAGAATACCCCACAACGCTCCATCAGGAACCTGGTACGGAATATGAGATGTATTGTCAGAAGTCATTGACATAAAGTGTCATATTAAGCCAATTTCTGTTCGTTCTGAACATTTTTTTTCCATATTTCATGCAAAGTCCAATTTCCCTGAAACACTCATTTTGCACCGCAATCATTTTCTAGACCTATAAAACAACATAAAAACACAACCAACTACTAAATTTCTTCACACGAATCATAACATTTATAATTAATTAAAATACAATACAATTCAAAACGATTGTAGAACTAACACCTAAAATGAATAATAATGTCCCTGGTACATGCCAAATGTTGAACAGTATACATCTACAAATTAAATTGTAATTTGATATGGCAGATTAAATAGCATATCACTTAAACGTTCCCACGTATTCAATCAAATGGACAACTCTAAAAAGCAAGTACAATCACCATGATCAAAATCAATACTACGTTCAAGAGATACCGAATTTTATAGACCCTAAATTGCATAAAGTTTAATTGTTGAGGCAAAGTATAAGAAATTTAATTGTTGAAGCAATGCATAAGAAATTTAATTGTTGAAGCAATGTATAAGAAATTTAATTATTGAGGCAATGTATAAGTCTACGTAATTCAGATTGACGAGTCAAACAAAATCGAGTATTTCAAAAAAAGTATCAACGTGAATCATTAACTATTCAGCAAAGTTCTTCATCATAAAAGGGATTCGATTTCAGATTGAAAGTGTACAACTTAATATAACACAAGATCTTGAAAAAGTCATCGAGGATAAACGTGTCAAAAGTGTTTTCTTGTTCTTTTTGTTAATTGGAATATATTGTTCTATTCAGAGCACACTGCGAATGACTTGGCAAAGTAATTGTCGTTGATAGAACAAAAATAATAAAGTTATTAATTGATGATTGGAAATAATTATTGGTATATAAAATTGTGAATTATTGTCATTTGCTGTTATTTCATGCTACGCCGACACGTGTACGACTTTTTGTAATCTTGTTTTTCAACAGATCTTGAAATAATTTCACTCGTAGAAGAAATAAAGAAAACTTTCGAAATGTTTAAATATATTTGTTTCCTAATACTATTAGCTGGTGTTCTTGGACAAGATAGTGACGTATGGAACACACGCTGTGTAACTGTTGGCTCTGAAACAATTCAGTGTACAATGATACCCAAGCGTATACCGACAAATATAACGAAAGTGTTAGTGGAAGAATTCGATGAAGACAGTCCTGATGTGGATGGAAAGCTGTATGTGGAATCAGATATGTTTTCGGATGAATCATGGAAAAACGTTAAGTTTCTCTCTTTGAAAGGTACTGACCAATGGGTGGGAAAATTATATATTTTTTTCACAGACAAATGTTTTGAACATCTTGCAAGCTTAGAGAAATTACAAATTTCTGTGAAATATGTTACGTTTATCGGCGAGGTATTTAACGGTCTCCCGGCTTTGACAGAGCTTAGCCTTACTGGTTGCGAACGTTTGTCTCGATCGGACTTAGAAAGAAGTTTGATCAACACATCAGCTGTACCTAATTTAAAGTATCTTGATATTTCCAATATTTGGAATGATGGACCTAATAGGCTGCTTGATTTGGATCGAAAAATTTTATCAATCCTATTTTCAAAACCAATTAAGGGAATAAATCTTAGCTTCAACAGGATACACTTTTTAGATACAAACGCCTTGTCTAATTTTTGTGGGATAATGGAGTACATTAATATTTCTAATTGTATAATTCGGAGCCACAACAGTAGCAGTTTACCGATCTGCACCGACCTTGGTATACTGGACATAAGTTATTCGAACATATTGACATTGCCACAGAAAAACTTTAAAATTCGTCTTGACAAAGATGCAAATATTACCCGCGGTAAACATTTTGAGTTTAAAACTGTAGATAATCTCAAATCTAATGGTGTAATGAATGGACTTGATGTGTCTGGCGGAGTTCTTCTTACAATAAAATACGGATTATCGTTTAGATTGTTTAGTATGTCGGCCACACACAACAAAATAACACGTTTAGATGTTAAGTTAAACATGCCAGGCATACATCTCACACGAATGGACTTATCATGGAATGGACTTGAATTTATAAACCCACAATTTTTCTATTCCAGTCGGCAAACATTCGATCATTTGGAACTTTCAAACAACAATCTCTATCTCATGGTACTTGAGAACGAAATGTTGTTTTCACAAATTGCAAGCTCGTATCCAAGGCTGAAATATATTGGCCTTGCTGCTAATCGGTTATCAAATATTCCTGAGAAAATGTTCAAGAACAATCATTATTTAGAAGTGGTAGATTTATCAAATAATAAACTGACTCGTTTTGTGCTTCGTTTCAGCAGTGAAAGACGTCTTAAGGAAATTTATTTACACAACAACAATATTCACACACTTGATGCTGTTTCAATGCAGTGTTTGGATTCATTAATTGGTACAAAACACCGTGGTGAAGAGTTCAAAGTTAATGTAACACTTGATTCAAATCCAATTTCTTGCTCTAAATGTGACGATTATGAACAAAATGTTTGGTTAATAAAATCGTCTGTGATAATACTCTCTGGTCCACAAGCCGCTACATGCATAAATAGTGAAGGTGACATAGAGCGTATTACACAGAACACAGTGGACAGTTTGCAGGATATATGCAATCAAATTGTTCAACGAAGAAATGCAATACTATTTTCATCTACTTTCACATTTATTCCTCTTTTGATCTGTATATTGGTTGCCTGGTTTGTGAGACGGCATCGCAAAAGAATGGCACACCAAAGAAACATGGAAGAAATCGTTGCACTTATCCAGGAAGGTGCCGAGGAATACGAATTTACAGCATTCCTATCTTACTGCAATGAAGACGAGCTATTTGTAAATAATGAAGTGTTTGACCCTCTCCAAACAACTTTGCAAGAACTTACAAACACTGATCGTCCACTGATTTGTACTGGAGATATTAACTATCACATAGGTCAATGGATTGCTGAGGAAACAATACGTTTGCTAAAACGTTCATCTGTTGTTATCATTGTTGTTTCAAATGCTTACTGCCAAAGCCGTTACTGTAGGATGGAGTTCGAACAAGCTTATGATCTGCAAAAGCCAATAGTGCTCATGTTTAAAGGACATGTGGATGAAGATATTATGCTTCCAGTGATGAGGGATCTTTATAATCGGTATACGAGAATTTTATGGGCGTTTGAAGATGGTGAATATAGATTGAAAACTACGTGGCAGAATGTTGGTACTTCCATTTTGGAAATGATGGTAAAGGAGCAAATGTGATTCGAATATCATTGATACTTTCGTGTATAATTGTTTGTTCCAAAGGTTCGTTGGGGAATGTAGCATTTTGGGGATGATATGATGTGTTAAATATGTTTTTTTTAGCAAACATTTTCTGGTTTATATTTGTCAAAATATATTGAAATTAGTAGTCCTCAGTTGACTGAGATCAGACGTGTACATAGTGCTACCCATTGGTTGCATGTAATTCACTTTGAGATAACAACCGTGTGTCGGAAATGGTGTTACTTAAGGTTATTTATAGTAAAAAGAACAAATGTCAAAATCAGGAACTCCAAGAACAAAATATCAGCATATTGTCTTAAAATCTTATAAATTTTATTTAACATTTTTATAACTTTCATATTTATCTTATATATTAAAACAATATATAACAGTTTTCATAAAAAACAAAAAGACAAAATTTGACATGTGTACAATGCTTTGTGTGGATTGAAGCATACTTTAATGTTATGTTTCATGGAAAAAGTTATATCTTTGAAAGGTATTGGCGGAGGGATTACACAGACAAATGTTTTCGCACCCCTTACAAATCCCTGTAAAAGAATTGCACATGAACTACAGTCGAAACTCTTTATATGGAAGTTCAAGAGACTTCGAAAAATATTTCGATATAAACAAACTTCAATATATAAATTATTGGATAAATTCAATGACTGTGTTTACATTTTAGAGCGATCGTCGATGTGTTGTAATTTGTCATTAATTAAATATCGATCTTGGAGTTCAATGTAAAAAAAATGTAAAATAATTGTCCAGAACTACAGTCAGTCGAAGCTCTGTACCGTAGGAAGTACATTTTGTATTTGTTGTTTTTCAATGACTATTTGCTATTTAGATCTATGTATATCAAATCAACTTGAAAGTTTTGCTTTGTCAGTGCTTAACTTTGTCTTCAAATCAGATTAAAATCTGATATTCTTGAAAACGAATTATTGTAAAGTAAGCTGGTATGACAATTAAAGTCTGGAGTTGCCTCGCCACTGTATATATTCAATGTCTGGTTTGTGTAAGTACTGTCTTTTATTTATTTGTATTTGTAAAAAGTTTGTCTCTAATTCTTATGTAAGTTTGAATCACCACAGTTGTTCCTTGTTTACTGGCGCCATTTTATTTCTTCGAGTAAATGAACACCTCCAATTAGCAATGGCTGCCATTGATATGCAGCTTCATATATCAAACTTGTAATTTTAAATGTTGCATATCACAATATGTTACTCCGCAGATTATGGATCTTAAACAGCCAAATATAGAAGAAATACAAGTCCTAAGTCATTTTTACAGTATTGGTACTTGTTGGTAAGTCCAGTCGAAAATTAACGACAAATTACTGTGTCAGACTGAAATAGAAGTTGCTAGACAGAGACGAATGTCTGGACTACCGATGTATTGATACTTAATAAAGCGATTTTAATTCATGTATAATTAATGCGTACAAATTTACGTATCCAAAGACCGTTGTTTGTAGAATATACAGTATCCACATCAATAAAACTGAAGTACGATGATCGGAATCATAGTAACTAGCTGTATAATTAGATGCATATGTTCATACACGTTTATGCATGACATTAGAAATCAGCACGGTACATATTTTTTGGGCAGCAGTACGTTTTACATATGTTTAATTTGTAGGAATTACAGTAAGGCGAATGACTAGTTATACCTTGCGATGTGGCAAGCCTGATAAAGCATAGAAAACAACGTTCATTAACTTGCCGATCAATCTTTTGCTTATGGCTACAAACTATTTGACATACAAACATGCAAATTCAAATGCTATAAATACCAATTTTGTCGTATCTATTTCTATTATTTATATGCTTCCAACATTCAAGTTAATTGACAACAAGTATGGAAACAGATTACCATGGCACAAAAACTCGCCCGATCTCGCGCTTATTTTCATATAACATTATTATTAACTTTTACTCAAACATGTGTTTATACGTACATAGCTAGGCTCAAATAAAAACACCGTAAAAAGATACGTTTAGCACCACCTGCAGGATAAATATATACTGATTGTAAAATGCGAGTTGTGCAGCAATAGCAAACTTCTCTGCGCACTTAGGGTGGATAGAATACATAAATGTCTATGATCTGTGAAGAATATATCTACATGAATGTATAAATATACGAAATTATTAACTCCATGAAATGTAATAATTTTATAATACACATTTATGTATATAAGGGGAACCATTTGGACGTAGTGTAACAATATCTTTATCCTAATAGAAGCTATGGAATGTTGCAGATAAGAATTTATATGATATGATTTTGATTCATTGCACTAATTTATACTTCACCATTATTGCTACTTCCTGGTTGGAGTGACTAAAGAAATTGTTAGGGGAATTTTAATTCACATCAACGTATCATGTTACATAGTAAACAAGCGTGTATAGAAAATATTTGTGCAATACTAGTTTTAAATCGTTAAATATTTTCTACTTTCAAAATGCCGGGCTTGATTTATATTGATTTTCTTGTAAACTAATGATAATTATAATTATTAATTTTAACTGACAGGAGTAGTGAAGGGAGGTACCCTGGCACCATGGTGTATACCTCTGGCACCACATTTCCCTCACTCGGGGAGGTACTCTGGCACCAAATTTTCGGAAAATGGGGTGAAAATGTGTGAAAAAAAGGGGTGAAATTGTGAAATTTGGGTCAATTTATTGTTTTCTTCTGGCACCCATTTTGGATAGGTGGGGGTACCTCATTTTGTGTTTTTTGGGCACCATTTTTTGAATTTGAATTGTGTTATTTGAATTTTCAACAAAATAAAGAATGTGTGTGCAGGACTTATTTTCAATTTGTTATTTTCAATGTGTGGGGAAATTTCAATTTTAGAAAAAAGACACAAAAGACAATTTGACCCAAGTCAATTTCGAAATGACATGGTGGCCCTGAAAAGGGCCGTTGGTATTTTTTGTAGTAGTACTAGTTAGCAGCAGGCTCCTGTTTGACGTAGACCTTACGCTTGTCAGAGTAACAGTCTTGACAAGTTGGGTCCCCACAGTACCAATCTTGTTGAGGATAACAGTCTCGGCAGGTCGGGTCCCCGCAGTACCATTCTTGTTCTGGAACAGAGGGTTGAAAGTACTCTCTCTCGGCAGTGGTAATCAATTGCCAATGGTCTTCTTCTTCTTCTTTCTGCTGATAATACGCTTCCAGCCCTTGTCTTTGCTGTCTGATCTCAGACTGAAGTTCAGCCTGCTCCCTAGCTACTTGTTCCCAGACAGCTTGTTCTTTCTGCCTCTGTTCTGACTCGTACTCGGCAAACGCCCGTTCCCTATCGGCCTGCTCCTTCGCCTCGATATCATCCATAGCCTGTTGTCTACTTTCTCGCTCTCTGAGTCTATTCAGAGCCCGATCTCTAGCAGCCTGTTGCTCACGCCGCCGCTGTCGCCGAGGACTAGCTGTCCTGGCGGGTCTCTGGTTTCGTTTCTCAAGATTCAGAAAATGTTGTCTCATTCGAATCATTTCATCACGTTGATGATAGCGATCTACTTCAATACAATTCATGGACTCACCAATAGCCCGTTCTTCTTGTTCTCTCTTGTTGACCACATTAGCCGCCAGTTGACGGATGTTCCGCCATACCCTAGCCTGTCGTGCCGTCAATTGTCTAGCCGTTTCTAGCTGATTCAACAATGCATTCATCTTGAGCGCTTAGAAGGAAATGAAATGACGTGACGCAATGCATTGGATTTTTATACGGCAAGCGCGAACCTGTGTGAGAACATGTTAAATGACGTCACGTCCATATTTTTAGTCGCTAGTTTTTGGTGTGTTTTTGTGTTTGTTTTGTGTTTCTTAACTCCTAATAACAACAAAGTAAAACAAACAGGTGGTATTATTTTTTTATATTTTTATTCAACACGAACCACATGTTTTAAACATAGAACAATAATGAACCATATGTTTTTGTAAATCAACCATTTTTAAACAAAACAACATTTTTTTTGTACATTTTTTGGGTAGAACAACATGTTTTGTACATATTTTTTAAACAGAACATTTTTTTGTACATATTTTTAAACAGAACAAGATAGAAACTAATCACACAAATTAAAGTGAATAATACATCATATTTGTATTCATGATTCTATATTGCAAATGTCTTTCACCTCCTATTCTATCATTGTGTCGTCCAAAACACTTTTGTCCACATTTGTTCACATACTGAGCTTGTCTATAATAAGTGCCATAATATTGTTCAAACCAACGGGTCACATACGTATCGTTATCTCCTGGTCTATCCTCTAGCACTTTGAATCGAGTCAGAAGGATCTGGTTCAGGTCACATCCACGAGAAATAAAGTCCAGAACGAATATACAATACACACCACACACAGGTAAAACATTCCCTTGTATACACAATGCATTCCACTGATACGTTTTTGAATGTTTTTTCACAAAAGAGAGAATCTCCTCAAAGGGTGGTAGTCCATAAGAATCAAAGTACACGATGGTATGGTCTTTGATGTAAATAGCCACCCAGTGTTCTCCTGGTTGATTCGCATTGTGTGTATTCACAATATAAGCCTTTATATGATGAGGATTCTCCGAAGGTAACTGATCTTTTGCACAAACACGAGCATGCAATGTCGATAACATCGGTGAATGATCTAAGATGTATTGAAGTTCATTCGTCTCCATAATGCCAATGTCTATTCACACGTTCTGCCCATACACTTATCCAGGAATCGTTCAGTTCTGACTGATTCTGATAGAGTTCGTTTTTAAACTGAATCCATAATCGACAGGCATCTCCTTTTTCCCTATCGGTCAAGGTCACGAGTTCAGGATACCACTTTTCCATGACCTTGAACACATCCAAATCTTGAATCGCTTTTTGAATGTACAGTTCTGTCCACTCTGATGTGTTCGTGAATAAGCACAGGACATGTTGTACTTGACTAGGATGATCCACTTGACAACCGTAACAGTCTTTATGCACTTGATCATAAATCAACGTTTGAAGTGCTTCTGTCACATGGTGGTTCAATCCCTCTCGCAAGGATTCCGTTCGTTCACTTGTATCACAAGGATACGCCAATAATTGCATTTCAAAGTCTTGTCCTGGTTCCATGTTATCTATGTCCATTTTTTCTAGATTCAACCATTGCATTTTAAAGTTTTGTTTGTGTTCCATTTTTTCCATTGATCAATAATCTAGAAGTACTTCTCTAAACTGGTTGATTTCAATCTGATTATCGTATTCCGCATACACAATCACGTTAATAGCTTGTCCTAGCGCTCTGGCAAAGTGAAATTCCAATCTCAGATTCCCCGTTTTTATAGGATGGAGTTGACCTTCCTCGCAACCTTGATCGGCTGTCAAATCCAGTCCCCAGAGTGTGTAACCGTGTTGATAATCATTCAAACTCAATCCAAAGGAACGATTAAGTCCAAGAGCTCCTGTGGCTTGATAGAGTGACATGTAGGACCGTAGACATTCTCCCGTTTCGAAATTGGGTTGAAACGGTTTGTTATGAATACTTTTTCCATCAATACTGACCTCCAGATGATTGAGATCAAAATGACGGAAATCAAAAGGATTGGTCCCTATATCCCCATTCATATCTCCGTTTCTCACCATACCAATGATCAGTCGTTTTGGTAATTGACCTTGAAATAAATGATCTTCAATCTTGGAACGTTGACCGTTAGGAATAGTAAAGGTTTTCACCTCAGTCCGTCGGATGGGAATTTTCATGTTGTGTTGAGCAATGTGTTGATTGAGTTGATTGGCCACCACAGGGAGTAAATCCACGGTTCTCACATTGAAACCCGCTTCCATAAACTTGATTTTTGCAGGTGCAGCAGCCATGAGACAGAAATTGGGTGATGCTTTGTTCAGTCTTAGACGTATTTCTATCCCATTAGGTAAATATTTATCTTGCATCACCAGATCCAAATGAAGTCGACCACATAGTTCCACTACACGACTTTGATGGACACGATTTCTCCTTTCCACATAACCCTTGTTATCTCCATCATGGACTTTGGTATTCATCTGACCAGGGGTATCTGCGGCCCATAATTCTAATGCTTGAAGCTGAGTGCTTTTACAACTTGGATTGAAGGAGAGTAAATTTCCTAGGTAAGCACGATAGGCATACGTGTCCGCATTGCTGGTGATCAGTTTATTGTTCAGATACACATCGATGCTACTGAACATACTGTGAAAAAAGTTATTGACGGTCGCAATTTCACTGTCATTCGCCAAGTCGGTATTATTCGCCTGTAGAATTTTGATTTTCATATACAGATAAGACTGATTCAGATCTGTCCATTTTTCTACTTGTGCAGGAATCACGAATTCAATAGGAGCATTATTATCCAGGGCAGAAATGGGATAATGCTCAGTCCATTGTCCCTCCTGCATGGCAGTCATCGTAGGGGGAACGACAGACACGTCCAATTCTGTCTTACTACATTCACAAGAACCGTGTTGCATCATGATTGTTTTTTTCTTTTCTTTTTCTTTTCTTTTAGTCGAAAATATCAAGTGGTCTGGCCTGCTTCACTCGACGACGATGAAGTTTCGAATGAGGTTTTTTCTTGATGGGTTTGACCTTTATACTTTTCTTAGGTTTTTTGGTGACTTCACGTAACAAGGATGCGGTTACATTTTTCAATACGTTAGCTCCTCTTTTTCGTATCGCTTTTTTAGGGTTGGATCCTGACATGATCTCTTGCATGGCCGCTTTTCCTTGCTGGAGTCCTTCTTTTTTCAAGGTTCGAACTCCAGATCGAACCAAAGGATTCAGTAAAGGCATGATACGTTTCATGGCTTTCTTAAACATAGATCCAAGCCCCTGTCCATACTGACGAGGTTGACCTTGGTATATAGGCATCATTGTCGTTGGCGTAGATGTAGCTTCACCATAGACTTCCCATGAATAAACTGAATGGGTTGCCCTGTGTCACCCCTTATATGGATGGCGATGGTGTCAAAGTTGGCTTTAGCCAGTGGCACGTAGTGTACATTCAAGAACTCGAAATGAATATGTGGATTAGTCCCTGCTTTGGTTCTCGGGTCAAAAGGAGCCACACGTAAAATGGGAGCTTCAATGTTTCCCAAATAGGTATAAGCCGCCAGGTCAGAATAGACAAACAAATGATTATGACCCATGTTCAAGTCTACCCCGTGAGGAAATGGATCTGGATTCTCAGTTAAATAAATGGTAGGAGCACTATGAGGAGACCCACCCAATTTCATAAACATACTGGGATGAAACTGAATGCCTAAGTTCTTTGAACTATCCATCTTAATACGTTTACTTGTTCCTGAGAAACCTACAGTAAAACGGAGGTTTTTCTCTCTAAACAGTTGACCTAGGTAATCTTTAATGACTTGATCCAGAGTCTCTATCAGATGTTGTGGTGTAACATAAGTTCCTACCGGAATACAAAGACGTATTCCTTTTTCATCATTGGGGAAAAGACAGTAATGGGGAAAAGCCTCACACGTTTTGGCCAGGATAGGATCCCGTGTGACAATGGAAAAATGTCGCTCTTCCTCCGTGATATTAATGACTTGACTAGGTACAATCATTTCTACTAAACCAATTTCCCAATCTTGTTTATTGAGATGAATGGGTTTGAGTAGTTTGGTACGAAAACAACATTGGGTATTGTCTGGGAACAGATCCATTGAACTGTCACTCATCAGGGTAATGTAAAACGAACTCATGCTGGTTTGGGTTTATTGAATTTCAAAGAGGGATTCGGTAGAATAAAACCAAAAGAACTACTTAAAAGCAGGAGCCACAATTCACGATCAGGTCGTTCAAAACACAAATTAAAGAGTGACACGCTAATAATGATAAACACCACCGCAATTTGGGCAAGAAAGGTGACCTTGTTCTTCGGCTCAATGGGTCTGACTTGTTCTGAGGTACTCTCTGAGGTACTCACTGAGGTACTCACTGCCACACTGGCTGTGTCAGACTGAGACATACTGTATTTAAACGAGATGAGATTCAGGAATCCAACTGTCAAATTTCGAAGGGTATCCTTTCCAGTGCACTTTTATTTCTTGTCTTATTTTTCCGTCTACTTTTCTCTTACGACGAGCCAACACTGATTCAATTTCATAGATACCATCGTCTTTTATAGATTGTATTTCAGAGAGATAAAACGAACCCAGAATAGGTTCTCCATCTAAATCTGTCAATTGGACGGTCGGAGGTGAAGTTCTTTTGACATGGGTCTCTCTAAACACTTCAGTCGTCCAGTTTGGTAGATAGCCTTTATCAAAGGTACGTTTGGTTTTATTGATGCGCACAATCTCTCCCACATGAAGATTTTGTGGTGGTTTCTTTTTTTCTTTTTTTCCATACAAGGTCAAGGTCACCTCAGATTCATTGTGTTCATTTACGGATGCAGGTGCCATTTGAATACTTCGATGAAATCGATGATTATAGGCTTGCACCAGATCAGGTAATACATCAATATATCGTCGTGTGTGATGATGGGTAAAATATCTCCACATGTAGGATTTCAAAGTACGTTGAAAACGTTCTACTACACTAGCTTTGGTTTCTGGATTTTCAGTCGTGAAATAGTGAATACCTTCTTTCTCTAAAAACGCTTGAAATCTTTGATTCTTGAATTCAGTGCCTTTGTCCGTCTGCAGCGCTTTAGGTTGTCTTGTTTTCAGAATAGAGCGAAACGCTTCAATCAAAGTGAGTCCTGTTTTATCCTTGAGTGGAACGACCCAAGCATATTTTGAAAATACATCAATGACACACAACAGATATCGATACGGTGTGTTGTGTTTGACTAAGGATTGCATGTCCGCCAAATCCGCCTGCCACTGATGATCGATACCACCCACTTTGGTTTTCCGTCTTGAAAATTTCCGACGGATAGGTTTATGCAAGGTACACTTCTTTTGTCCTTTTAGCCAGGATCGCACTTGATTCAAAGTAATACCATGAGCTCGCACTGTCTTATAGAGACGGCGTATCCCTCCAAAAGCAGCCGGATGTAAGGGATCATAATAGATCTTCTGTAACACGGTATCTACTTTGGGATCCATAGAGGTCTAAGTAGTAGTAGTAGTAAGAGTCTAGTAAGGTTCCCACTGAGGCTCTGGTTTGATTTTTTCTTGTTTTATAGGTTTCTTCCTAGGAGAAGAAGTAAAAGACGCTGGTTTCTTCCTAGGAGAAGAAGTAAAAGACGCAGAAGGATCGACAAAACTATCGTAAAATTCATCTTCCTCAGAGTCTGACTCGGGTTGTTGTATCCAGGACCATCTCCGTTTATTTCCTACCACTTCTTGGGGTACATTGACTTCTCTTAATCCACGAGAAAACTGTTCCCATCCTTTAGGGCTAGACCCTTTTCTTTTCACATCATTGACTAAATCTATAATGTTGGATCCTTGTATGGGTTTTCCATCATATTTCAAAACACCTTGTTCATTCCATGACATATGAGGATGATTTTGAAGAAAGTGTAATAAGAGTTGAGTTTTTCGACGCATGGTTTGGGGAACACTTTCAAGAATCCTATCGGCTAGGGTTAGTCTATCGGTAGCTGCTGCTTGAGCTGCTGGTGGTTGAGCTGCTGCTGGAGCTGGAGCTGCTTGAGCTGGAACTGCTGGAGGTGGCATGGTGGGTTCACGCGCTTTTTGATGTGACAATTGAAACTTTTGTAAGACTTGTCCATAGTGTTGTGCTTTTTCTGATTCGGACAAGGATTCATTTTGTAGTACTTCCCCCATTTGTTTCTGTAAATCTGAGGTCTGTGTGACTTGTGGGGAGGAGGTAAACGTGGTCGCTGTTCTGATTTCCATCGATTCATCTCTTCTTGCATTTTAAACGGGACAATAGCCATTTTCTTCATATTTTTTTCACGAGTTGAGCCACTCCACCACTGAGCTACAGCTTTAGCAATGACTGGAGCGAGAGCCAATAATGGAAATAATCCTCCTTTTTGATTTAACACCCGTTTCTTTTTTTGAATCGATACTTTTTTATCTGCTAAGGTACGGAGATGTTGACGCTTGGACTTCAACCTTTGCTTTTGAGTGGGGGATAAGGCAACATTGCCTTTTAAAACATTGTGACAACACTCGGAGACGCAGTGAATCACTTCTTTAGGTGCTTTTTGTATCATCTTTCTTCTCATTCCCTCTGGGGCTTGAGTTAAACCCAACACCAGATGACCGTACTTGTGTAGGAGTGGACGCTTTGGAGCCATGATATCAACTGATGCTGTTGTTTCATACATCACTGTTTATATAAAGCATCTAAGGCTTGTTTAGAAGCTGAACTCATCGGTAGGGTTCTCATTAAGTTCACACGTCCTTGTAAGATAGGTTTCAATACCATCTGTCTTGATAATTGAGATAATTTCAAGGGTGAAAATCGAGTCACAGGGGTATCTGGTGATGAAGAACTGATGTACGAAGTAGAACTTTTACTGCTTCTGGATCTGCTTTTTTGGATCCGCTTCTGCTCAAAGAAGAAGAACTTAAACTGTTTGACCCACTTTTGGATCTGCTTCTGGATCTGCTTTTGGATCTGCTTCTGCTCAAAGAAGAAGAACTTAAACTGCTTGATCCACAGGTCGAACATGTACGGCTTGACCCACTAGTGGAAGAAGAAGAAGAACTCAAACTGCTTGATCCACAGGTCGAACATGTACTGGTTGAAGAAGAAGACGAACTCAAACGGCTTCTTAGCGTCCTGGGAGAAGTTCTCATTGGCGTTCTCATTGGCGTTCTCATAGGAGTTTTCATTGGAGTTGTCATAGGAGTACTGGTGGCAGGAGGTGACCATCGTGTTGCCGTGTAAATAGGAGAGTTGGATAGTGATTGAGTTCTCAATGGTGATGGACTCTGGGGTGACCCATTTCTAGATAAAGGAGATCCATTTCTAGATAAAGGAGGTGACAACCCATTGGGAGGTGATCCACTTAAAGAAGATCCAATGGGTGACAACCCATTTCTAGATAAACTCCCATTTCTAGATAAACTCCCATTTCTAGATAAACTCCCATTTCTAGATAAAGAAGATCCACGGGAAGATCCACGGGAACCTCGTCGAAGGGTGATAAAACGTTCATCGATTGTGGGTGAAACTGTAAATGCAGGTGTTTTCTTTTTAGGAGCTTTTGCTGGTTTTTGTTTAGGAGAACGTTTCTTTGCTGGAGCTCTCTTCTTTGCTGGAGCTCTTTTCTTTGCTGGAGCTCTTTTCTTTGCTGGAGCTTTCTTTTTAGGAGTTTGTTTAGGAGCTCTTTTTGCAGGAGCTCTTTTTGCAGGAGCTTTCTTTTTAGGAGAACGTTTCTTTCTAGGAGCTTTCTTTTTAGGCGTTCTTTTTGCAGGCGTTTTCTTAGGGCCAAATTTACGAATGGTCTTTTGACCATTCCATCGAAGTAAACTTCGTATCATGACCCCTCCAAGAAATCCACTCCCTCCTGGTTTTAATATGAGTTGACGTTTGGTGTCCACATCCACTTGATCATCACCTAACTGCTCTAGTTCATGCTGATGTTTTTGCATAAAGTTTTGTGTTTGTTTAGGTAACAGCAATTTCTTTTGCAAAATCACTTTAGCAGCTAACGTAAACCATTTGACCATTTCTTTTAATCCTGATCGTAACAATTGCTCCCGTTGAGCAGGATCACGTTCCTGACTCAAATGTTCTAGCGACTGAGCTATGGTGTTCATTCTGTCTGCCATGATGACTATGATGACTCTCTAAGTTCTATCTCCTTTATATATACACCGTCGGACCACGTTCCTCTCCAGTGATCCAATGATGAAAAATATTGGTTCTCAACCGATACGTGTCTGGTGTTTGAGGGTGAAAATCAATCACTAAATACCCATGGGGTGTAGAGATCGCATCTTGATACGCGGGTAACAAGTGTGGCAATTGAATTTGATTCGCCAATACTTTGATTTGTCCTTTATCTCTTGTGTTTTGAAATAAGATCATGTAATGCGCATTTAAACTTAATGTACGACTGGCTTTCGATTGTTGAAACATGTTTTGTGTAATGTAAATAACACTGGCATTACGATGATGACCTTTTCGTGTAAACCATAATTTAATTTTCTCTTCATCTTTATCCCCAAGCATATCATCAAATACAATTAAATGGGGAATGGAGGTATCCTCCACCCTCCTCATCCTCAGGAATACCCTGTAAGAATTGAATGTGGGGTTCCTGTTCTTGTAACTGAGCATAGGCTGTTTGCCATTCTTTGTAACACCATACGATACGTTCAGGTACCACTTGAAACAGATCCGATTTGTAAGTCAACATCTTTTTGACAAATTGTGTTTTACCAGATCCACTCGGACCTGAGATAAACATATTACAAGGATGCTTAAAAAATAAACTGGACTCCATGACGTGACAATCACAACTAACATCAAGTGAATGAAACAAAAGTATTTTATTGACTTTTTTACTTTTTTTTACATACAACAACAACTTTTTGTTATCACTAAAGTATACAACAGTGACACTAACAATAATTTTTTTACATTTTGACATGTCAACTTTTTTTTTGTGATAAACCATATGACATTGTCAGTAGGTTTAAATGCATTCGTTAATGCAGATATATCATTCAAAGTAGCATCGTGGATACAAAACACCCATCCAGTCGATATCATACGATCCAATTTTTGTTGAATTAGATTAAACTTTCGTAGCATAGGTAATTTCTGACTGACAGTCAAATCCTGACGTTCACTGACATCCTCTAATAGTCTATCTACCCGTCCAGGGTCCATACGTTGTAAACTATGAATAGCACCATGGATCGCCCATGCATGTACTAACTCCATCTTCCATGGTTTAGTGTTAGCCTCTATCACATAACGATAGATTTTAAGTCTTAACTCTATAGGAAGTAACGGTATCCAATCCATACTTTGTTTCTTTCTGTTTCTGTTTTGTATTTTGTATTCGACCACTACGACGACGACAACGACTACATCATTTATATATCCAAAAACAACAAGGTCAAGGTTTTTTTATATGACCAAAAAAAAACGGGTCAAGGTCAGTCATGCAGATATCCATAAGGAACAGTCATGTATTCGTCGACGATGATATGTTTGGTATACACAGAACGAAATGTTTTGATTTGTTTCTCACTCGTCACTGTTCTATCTCTATGGCGTTTAATCCTGGACGCATATTCAACTACGGTAGAATAATGTTCTCTGTCTTTCACACAGTCCACCATACTATTGAAATTCACTTGTTGAGTTGCATTATAGTCTAATGTAATGCCTTTCACTTTACACGCCTGATGTCGTTCTCCATTTTCAATGTATTCATAGCCATAGTTTTTTGGACCTAAAGCAACATATTTTACAATACGTCCATGAGGCACCCAAACGACTGGAGACAATCGGTACATTGTATTCTTGAGGGTCATAAATGTACATACAACTGTCCGTATCAAAATAGAGCACCCTTTTTCCCAGAGGTTCAAGCACTTTGTATAATTCGAGCATAAGCCGTCACAAAAGAAGCCACAACAGGATTAGAAGAAGAATGGGGATCAGCTCGATCCGATTCATCCGTGAAATTCATCAGTACGAATTCATCATGATCAAAACACTCGGCATATTTCACCGACTTTTTAGGATCGTTCAGAATCTCATAGAAACGATCCAATTTATGGACATGCTCCGTTTTCGGTAACAGGTTGGTTTGAGCATTTTTACCCCATAAACAATTCAACATGGTTTTGGCAAAAGCTCTTTTTCCTGGATTTTTTTTCACGTGTTCCAAGCGAATTCCCTCTGCTTCCAAGTAATCTTGTTTAAATTTCAATTTATCTTCCTCTGTGTCCACGCCGGGAGGATACCCGCTGGCTTCTTGCTTCATTTTTAAGTATTTGTCAATGTATTGACGGTACACGTCCGTACTCCACTCATCCCAATGCCATATATGATATACTTTCAACACTTTATACCCTAAAGAAATGGCTTTCGCCAATTCTACATGGGTCCACGTTCCATACAATGCCCGTTCATACAGTGCATGTGTACAATAATCTAACTCCTCTTCTGCACAGGTACGACAGAGAGCAAATACCATTTTGTTATTACAGTGCATAGGTAAGACAGGCATCCATACATCTTGCGGTGCAAGAACACGGCATTTAATCAATCCTTTGTATGTCTCAAGACGGTGTGGATCAATTTGCTCTTGACTCAAAATCACGGGATGGCCTAATGGATACTCTCTGTACTTGTTGACATAGGGATAGAGGGAACAAATGTCCACATATTTGATCTCTTGGTCTTTTTCTACTTCATGATATAGTCGGACGGCATTGGTACGACCTCCGAACAAAGCCTCCCTGGGTTGAATAGGGTCTTGACCCACATAAAATCGTTCTACTCTGGTCTTATACTCAGGGTCTTTTTGACAACGTTGATCAAATTCACATTCCCACATGACCACTAATGGATACCCTTGTTCTTTCAAATTCTCAAGTCTTTTTTGTGTGTCTTCATAGGCGTGACGCATGCTTTTCAACGTATATGGATTGATGGTACCCCGGTTGGGAAAACAGGTAGGACATCCATGATACCAACATCCCATGAATTCATACACGGTGTCTGTCTCTTCACAATACCCATCCACAAAATATGGTCCAATTTTAACTTCTCCGCCTCTGTGATTCAAGGCATGACGAATATGAATCCCTTCAGTTACAGTAGTCATTTGTAACCAACGTATGCTTTTCAAGGAATACCGAGTTTTATTAGGATATCCTGCATCAGAAATCACGGCTAAACTATGAGGTGGCATGGAATTTTTCCGCCAGGCTTTATTACACACTTGGGCTAGCGTGGTCGCTTCCGTAAAGGGATCAATTTGATCACTGGCTAACAATTGTTGACGAAATTCACCACAACCGCGTCTTAAAATATCCACATCCGATTTACAGTATTTTTCCATTTCTTTTTGAAAATCAAATTCATCACCTTTTTTCTCATGGTACCAAGTTAGAAATTGTTGACGTTGCTCTGGCTTCATGCTGTCAGGTTTGTAAAAGTGTAGCGGTAAGTAAGGTCCCACATAATCCTGATAGGATAAGGTATTGGCATAAAATGGACATATCTAAGAATAAACTGGGCATCGTAACCTTGAGCATTGTGAGCAATCACTGTAGATCCTCGATGGGTGGGATTAAATAGCCACGTGCAGAATTGTTCCAACGTGTTTTCTCCACGGAATACCATTTGTCTTGCTTCATTCACTTCTTCACAATACTCACATGGATCTTGCACTGACTTACACATACATTCACCGCAGGCGCGTTGCGCTACACAAAAGTTAGGTATATGTTCTCCAGAATCAAACCGACACTCAAAGTCAAAAAAGATGAAGGGGACTTCGGGTTGCCTGCCTTTTCTATCAGGTGGTACATACGTTGGAATGTAACACTCATGATCTGGTCCTACTATTTTTTCACAATACTTGCATTTCTTTTGCCCTGGGAAAATATGACTTCGTTTTGTTCCTACAACTTTTTGTCCACATTTTCTACAATTCCACACAGACTCACAGATGGTTTTACGTTGTTTTCCACTTTTCGTTTTGTGACGATCAAAACAGGTTTGACTTCGAAATACTCGATAACAATCAGGACATCGAATGGATTGTTCCACGGGGCATAGGGTGTGGGCATAACACTGGCAAATGTTTTTACATTGATGGGCTTCACGGTGATCATAACCCACATCACACCATTCACAATAATAACTCCGTCCAAGAAATCCTGTGATCGATATTATACTATCATAATGATTGTCATGATGAAAAATATGAATCACCCGACTTTTTTCAGTCATTGCTGGTGGTTTGAATAATAATTCATTTCCATAATGTTGTGGATGAATTTTAATGACATAATTGGGATAGAGGTAATCTTGTAACTTGTTGTATTCTTCTATACCGCAAGCACGATCCGATGAAATATCCACTTGTTTTAATAAGGCTTCAGCTTCATGTTGTTGTAGATTTCTCTTAGACTGGCGTATGATATGCCATCGTTTTTTCCATTCCGGGGTTTGATTTTGATTCGCTTTACACGTACCAACCACAATAGATCTAGCTAAACACATCGAGTCCTTACTATTGTCAATACACACAACACTTGTCTTTGATTTCACCATGTTGAGTACGTTTGCCGACTTGAATGTCTTTTTTCCCGAGCCTTGTGGCATAGCAATATGTGTAATTTCCATCTGTGCTTCTCCGTCATGAATCTTAAACTCACGGTTGCTCTGGGCCACTCGTTCAATTTCATCCAATACTACATCTCCATTGATACGAGATGCCACATCAAATGGAATACGAATTCCAAATTCCAAATGAGGATGCTGTATGGATACACGGACTCTATCATTGGATCTTACTTGACATGTCCTATAAAGTTGATTCATCATATCATGAAACAACCGGTTTGTAATTCAAACGACCGATCGTACGGTTGAAATGTCACATCATACACTCTAGACTGCATCTTGAATTTCCTTGATTTTCTTTCCATACGAGACTGTATTTGATAATACTCTCGTACATGCTCCAACATTGTTCGTTTGGCTGGAGGCTCATGGCTGTCACTGTCGGTGTCTGACATGATTATGAATCCTATAGTCCTTCACACTCCTCTTTTAGATATGATGTTCAAGGTCAAGAGATCTATAAGGTTACATTCAAGGTCATGTTAATAATATATTCAAGGTCAATTATATAATATATTCAAGGTCGTATTCATAATATGGTTTCAAGGTTGTCTTCAAGGTCGTATTAATAACATGTTTCAAGGTTACCTTCAAGGCCGCATTCAAGGTCACTCACATCTTATAAAAGGGACTGCGCCACACCACTCTAGTCATTCTAGTCACTCACAATATGAGCTACAACGATCCAAGAATGGAAAAAGCTGACGATAATAATAGCATTTATCAACAATCTTCTTTGATGTATTCATTGAAGAAAAAAATAAAAGAGTTAAACAATATAGTGGATCAACTTTGTGAGCAGAAACATGTCACATGGGATCATATACAATGTTATCGTTGTGGAAAGAAAGGACATTATGCGACTACGTGTTCAGAAAAAATAGGTAAAGATGAATGTTTTCATTGTCATGAAAACGGACATTTCGCAGCGAACTGTCCACAAAAGAATCCTCAAGTACCACCACAAGGAATGAGTGATCAATTCATTGTTGAAAAGAAACGAAAATACAAAAAGAGAGAGGACAAAAAGAAAATGGACGATATGAACATTTGATGTGTTGGAACATTTGATGTGTTGGACAGTGTTCTTGAATAGTTCTTAAATTGTGACAGTATTTGTAAGTTACTTTGTGATTTTTGTATTATTGTAAGTTATTTTTTTTTTTTTGCTGATTGTAAGTGATTTTGTTGTAAAAATAAAAACAATGAAAAAAACAAATAGTTTTTGTTGTAGAGACAGTAAAACTTATCTTAAACATATGGTGGCCCTAAAAAGGGCCGTTGAAATGTATTCAATATTTAGCTTCAGCTAAATACAAATAGCGCCAATAATTGGCGCGTAACTCATCATCATAATAGATGAAGAGATCTGGATATAAGTTCCCCATCTTGATAGGTACAGCGACACTATCTTCCTCTACAAAGATTTCTTCTGGGGCACGTAAACAATTTCCCATGTTTTCAAAGGATTGAATGTAGAACACACAGGCACATACATTTATATACACAAAAAAGTAGATCAATCCGATAACTTTATAAAAAGTAGGTCAATCCGATTTTTTTCTTGATATTAGGATTGAAGAAACACAAAACAAACACAAAAATGACGTGACGTCATTTAACATGTTCTCACACAGGTTCGCGCTTGCCGTATAAAAAACCACTGTCACTCTCGAAATTCATTTCATCCTACTACAATGTCTCAACGAACTCTAAGAAACATCAAGGAAACGTACGCCTCCTTAGGGCTCTACATAGAGCAGTTAGAGATGCAGTTAGAGGAGCTGCGTCTTGAGGTCAAGGAGTTGAGAGAAGAAAAGAAAAAGGGCTTTGCGGAGGAGGTGGTGGTGGCCAGTTCTGGGGAAGAAGACTGGGGGGATCACCCCCAGGAATCCACCCCAGCTGAAAACTGGGAGGAGGACAATGAGCCTCCTTTCAGGTTGGCCTCCACCGCCACGGACAGAGACTTCCGCAAGTGGGACAAGTGGTGTCCCGCTTGTATGGGTAGATGTGGCCAACATCATTAGGTCACTCTACCCAAAAAACGGCCCTTTTCAGGGCCACCATGTTTTTTGCGAAAGCACACTTCTTGTCAAATTGTCTTTTTTGTTTCTAAAAAGCAAAATCCCCCCCCACACACACACAAACAAATTAAAAATTGAAAATTGAAAAAACAAATATAAAAAAAAAGTCACACCGCATTTTTTGTCTGTATAGTTTTGTAGGTTGGTTATGTTTTATTCTGTAAGCTGGCTGTGATCGTGTGTTTTTTGGGCTCCAGCATTTTGGCTGTGATCGTGTATTTTCTGTACGTTTTTTGCTATGATCATATTTATTCTGTAAGCTGGCTGTGATCGTGTGTTTTTGTATATCAGCATTTTTGGCTGTGATCGTGTATTTTCTGTACGTTTTTGCTATGATTATGTTATTTTACGAGCATTATTTGGCTGTGATTGTATGTATTCTGTAGGCTAGCTGTGATAGTGTGTTTTTGTTTTACCAGCATTTTTTGGCTGTGATCGTGTATTTTTTTGTACGTTTTGCTGTGATTATGTTATTTTTTGACTCACAATTTTTACTGTGACTGTATATTTTTGTAGGTTGGCTATGATTGCGTTTATTCTGCAGGCTTACTGTGATCATACGGCTTTTATTTTGTTGTTATTAGGATTAAAGAAACACAAAACAAACACAAAAACTAACACAAACACTAGCGAACAAAAAATGACGTGACGTCATTTAACATGTTCTCACAAAGGTTCGCGCTCGCCGTATAAATTGTCAGGCGCAGAGCCATTATTTATTATTTAACATGGAGACATACAACATGCCGTATGACATTCTGAAAGAAGCGTTAGAGTCGTCTGAGTTGATAGGTCAAAATGCTGTTGGACCAGTGTATGGCACTAACCAGCCACAGTACAGTCAACTCCAATACAATCAGCCACAGTACAGCCAGCCGAATCTGCAGGGGAATGTGCAGCCAGTACAGTCCGTGGTGAATGGACAGACTCATGGACAGCCTAATCCACCGACTACAGAGATGGCTATGCTACAAGAACTCAAAGGAATCAGGGGAGAAATAAGACAGCTAAAGCAAGTCATGCAACTCCGTCGTGAAATCGAGTTAAAAACAGACAAACTGATTGTGCCTGTACAGTTTGTGACTGACAAATGGGATAGCCAAGAGCCCTCAAAAACAGATGAGAAAAAAGACTCTAAAAAACGTAAACATGAGACCACAGAACCAAAGAAACCTGAGAAAAAGAAAACTGACCATGGTCGGGGTCATTATGGTAAAGTCATGAAGAAATAAGTCACTGATCAAACTGATCAAACTACCAACGGCCCTTTTCAGGGCCACCATGTTTTTTTGCGAAATTGACTTGTGTCAAATTGTCTTTTGTGTCTTTTTTGTATGTCTAAAATTAACAAATTGAAAATAAGTCCTGCACACACATTCAGTCCAAAACAAAATCCCCAAATTCAAAAAATGTGTACCAGAGGTATACACCTTGACCCCAGAAGAAAACAAAACATTGGCCAAATTTTCACAATTTCACCCCCTTTTTTCACACATTTTGGTCTCATTTTCCGAAAATTTGGTGCCAGAGTACCGCCCACAGTGAGGGAAAATGTGTGCCAGAGGTATACACAAGTGTGCCAGGGTACCGCCGTTTACTACTTATGCGCGTGACCTCAACTTCAGTTTCCACCTAGCATTGTTTACATTATGTACCGCAACTGTCAAACATTTTCAACGGTGTTAGTCCCATTATTTTTACACAGTCAAATGGAACGAATCAAAATTAATAATGTCAAATATTTTTTGCATTCATAATCTGTTGAAAGCCTGTTGGGCTAGAAAAAAAGTTGTGTTTAGGGTTACTTTATTCTAACAATGAAAATGATAAATGCATGTATTATTTAAAGTATTTTTCATATATATTGGGCAGTAATTGAGAACTATGTATACAGAGATGACCCCTTCCTATGGGATGGTAATTTTTATACTCTGATTCTAATTGCATGTAATATTTTATGTACCTGATATCATATTTTCTACACTGCCCCTGCATATTAATGTGTCATGTAGTTTCAATTTGTGTATCTAAAAATCACCTTAAAACAATCAGTATCTTCAGGAGATATCAAACAAAGCAAACACATATAATCTAAGTGAAATTTCTAAAATTAATTTTTCATTTTCGGTGCAACCAGAGACATATAATTAATATTTTTATACGTCTCTGGTGCAACTGATGATTGGAGATCATCAAAAATATCACTGGATCATACTGACTTATATAAGTTCCTCTCTTGGACATATTCACAAGTACTAATCTTCACAGCAATAAGCGAACACGCCATTTTGATTTTCTGGAATGATTCCAGTGTTCTGGTCAGGAATTTTTTATTGTTTGTTTTTATGTGACTTATTATCACAGGGGTTTAACGCCATTTTTCAACAATTTTTCTGTTATATATGGTGACCGGTTCACCTAACCACTTTTCCTGGACTATAAACTAACCAGTTCTAACTTACCCTTCCACAAGCAGCTGGCAACTTCTCCACATATGGAGGAAAATTGACATTTTGTCAAATTTTTGTAGAAGGGTATGACCTGCCGCAACTGGGAATTTTTGAAGGCATATTGCAAATATTAATTTGTGCTTCTTTCAGTGGCAAAGAGGAGTGTATAATGGAATCTGGTGCATATTAAAATGAATTAATTTGAATGTTTAATTAGCATAAGAAAAAACATCACACAGGATAATCTTGTCTCCTTTGGTATTTTGTACAAATTGAACACATCATACCTTGGCCTGAAATGCAGATAAAAAATGAACATTACTCTAAAATAAAAAGTTGAAAATTTTCATTTCGTTTTCAGTCGCAGTTAAGATTAATTAATTATGAGTATCTCTATTTTCAGCCTTAACATCCAAAGATCAGGCTGTCTACTGATTTCTCATGATTTGTCTTTGTTTTCCTAAACCATGTCTTTGCAGCAATCATGCATTCTTAATAAATGATCACTTTAAGTATTCATTAACTTAATAAAATTAAACCCAGTCCAACGTTTATACTCGATCAGCGACAGATTCCAAACCGAAAGTAGATAATGTAAACTGTCATTCTTAAACCGGAAGTGGCTGTAATCGCATTTTTATGACGCCAAATCGTCAAAGTAAATTGTCATTAAACAGTAACGGTATAAAAAAACCATGATTTTCAAATTTCAATGAAATATGATAAATTAAATTACCGTTTTCGGACAATGCCAATCACGGAAAAGCCTATTTTCACGGTGGAGCTACGATTTTGGTAGCGACAATCTTCCTGCTTTCGAAGCTGACATTAGTTTGTTGGTGAATTTGATTGACAACTTTGGCTTTGTTGGTGATGTACAGAGTCGACAGACAGCGTGTATTCGCACGTATTTGCTGTTAAATATTGTTGCTTGTATGCAATATAATTCGTCCACAAAATTTTCGTACTTCCGTTTTTTCGCGTCACGTTTTTCGCGGTTAGAAACGTTAGGGTCAGCCCTAAAAATTGGGGTCGGTTTGGTAACCGTAAACACAACTATTTTTTTCTGGCCTTGTCCATTTAAATAAAAAAAAATACAATAATCTCACACAGAAAATAATTGGTTTGGTTACGAATTGACCGCAACCCTTCCGAAAGATATGTATTTCTTAAAAAATATTCAAATTTCTCCACCATCCTCTGAAAAATTCAGAGACCAAGTTTCAAATTTCAAGTTTTATTCTGATGGTCGAATGATTTGTTTATCCTTTTGCTATTTTGACATCTTGCTGCGAAGGGTTTTAAGATATAGATTTACGACACCATTTTCGACATTACGACCCATTTAAATCATAAGTGTTTGGTGTTAGAAATGAGTGTAACTTAGTTGTTTATTAGAAATGTAAAGAGATTAAGAACATTTTAATATGTAACGAAATTCCCCATTTTACTTGTCTGTGTGCTTATTTTCCCTAACCAATGGGTAGACCTCCTTCACCTAAAATTGAAAATAAACACTGTACCATATTTCTCGTAATTAACTCTTTTGGACGAGATATATTTCTGGTACAGTGTGCTTTATTTTAGACCTGAAATATGCAAATTCTAAACTTTAGAAAATAACATTAAAATGCTTTTTCAGTTAAATGAAGTATCATAAAATACCTTTAAGTCCATGTAGACCAGTTTTTTTTGCAATTAGAGACTGTGTCCATCCATGTACTATTATTAGATTTGATATTTGAATGACGTGCCCCAGATTAAACACACTACTTTATACTCGGTGCAGAAAAATAACATACTACTGAGATAATTTATCCAGTTGTTAACCCCTAAATTGGAAACATGTGACATTAAAATATGATATAATATAGTTAACTTCTAGCGATCTCTTGTTTATACTGCAACTACACTCAGTATCTGCAATAATCAGCCTTGATCCACATTCTATACAAAACTGTAATGACATAAGTCAATATCTATCCAGATTTGTCGTTCGTTATCCATCAAATGTATGGGAGAGATAACGAACGACAACTCTGGATAGAGATTGGACATAAGTTTTGACATCCAGAAACGTGATGTGTCAAAACAAATTTATAGAGTCTTTGTGACAAATTTAAGGGCATGATTAGCCACTATCTTCATATGCATGTTCATAAAACATTATCAGCCTTTAATCAGGAAAAATTGAATAATTGCTAGCCCTTTATATTGGTTGGGGAGTGGTTATTAAAGTGGGAGTGTTAATGATGGCAAGTATGTAATTTTTAATGGAATTGGTTGTACAGCTTTAACATGGGCGAATACTGTTCTACTCTTAATAAACCTGAATGTAATGTAGCTTTATTTCATTGAATGATTACAATATGTATGGTACATCAGGGTTTTCACTAGATGTCAAAAGTTGAGGGTAAAAAATGACCCATGGCAGATGATAATTCGAAGAGTCAACAAAATTTCCTTCCTAATTTTATTGTAAATTTGACCATTGTTACAAATTCTCAAGAGTCAAAAGCTTTACAGATTTCAAGAGTCAAAATGCTGTTTTAAGTCTCAAATGAAAGTCCTGTACATGTTTACTATATTGTTCCTTGGATTTGATTCATTCCCCTCATACTTAACCCTTTGCCTCATAATACCATTTCCCCACATCCGAAGCAGATGACTTTTGAAAACGTGACGAAAGATGCCATTGCTTGTAATGAGTACTGTAATGGCTACTTTTGTAACAATGTTTTCCACTCTGTCAGAGAGAAATAACCTAATTTTCTTAAATAAATTGATGTTTTGTATATTAACTTTGAATTTGGAAGAATTCAAAGTATACTTATGAGGCAAAGGGTTAACACAAGGAGTTAAAATTTTAAGAGGTATTTATGATGCTGCTTTAACATATGAGTAATTGAGCATGATAGTGAGTGTTACAGTTAGTGTATATAAACAACAATGAAAGGTCATAGCATGATGAAAACAGCTGGTTTAACATTTAATACATAAGTACATGTTAAGGAGAAACAATTGTGCATCAAGGCAGCTAGGGACTGTTTTCTCTGTTCCTCAAATAACAACAACAACAGCAACACACCCACCATAGTGACTCACCATGAACATGTTTATCTACCTTCAAAATGACTGTTAGTTGAAAAATTCTTAAAACACTAATTTTGGCAAATGAAAAACTGTGAAATGTAATATTCCTGTATTTATTAAGGAATATTCAGTTTCTGTTTGTATTAAGAGTTTCTGTTTAAGGGTCCCAGGGACTCTCAATACAATATTTGTTCCTGTTCAGTTGTCCATAATGTATATGAGGTAATGTAACAGAATTTTACAAACTTAGACTAACTCTGATATTTGAAATGAGTATCCAGTAACACTTAATACATTACAAACACCTGGTTTGTCTTGAGCGTAGTTTGTTTGACATAATGGTTCCTGGATAAAATTCTTCTGTTTTAATCTAATTTTTATTTACCCCAAAATTTTGTTATTTTAAAGGTTTGGCGGCAGTGAAAGCTAGCTGTCTGGAGTTACCCATTGTTGACAATACAAGCAATAATGTATCTGCTATTGGCCCCTATGTTGATGGTACTGCTGTTATGTTCACATGTAATGATGGTTTTACACCTGATGGTTCCAGGGTATACGTATGCAGTGGTGGTGAATGGACTAATGGAAATTTGCAGTGTGATCAAATATACTGCAAACATGTCGATATTCCTGACAACGGATTTCGGAAAAATTCTCCAACATATGAGGTTGGATCATACATGACCTTTGGATGCAATGACGGTTATACTATGTATGGAGTGGGGAGGCTGTTTTGTAGATTGGATGGAGAATGGAGCCCAAGTCAAGCTCCTGTATGTACAATTAAGAACTGTGGAGAATTTGGGGATGTGCCACATGGGTCTCTATTTCAAGATAACACTGTAACTGAAAGGAATACATATGGAAGTGTTGTTGAAATGACCTGTGAGGGTATGTTCTAAATGGTTCCCCTAGTGTTACTTGCAACAAAGATGGTAATTGGGGTGATAAGCCTGTTTGTGAGAAAAGCAGTTGTGATCATTATCCTGGCTTTAACTCCTCTTGTATTGGTGGTACAAAACTTTCTTCAGGTGGACTTCTTTTTATGGTGTGTAAGTCTGATGTGTCTGTTACAAAGACTGGACCGAGCTATGTAAGATGTTCTAATAATAAGTGGACACCCGATCCAGCTGTTGAAATAATGGGATGTTATTGTGATTGTAAAGTTAATGTGGATGAGCAAAAGATGACAGCTGAAGGCCTAAATGATGGATACTTGAAACATGAGGAGACACTGACGTGGAGTTGTAAAAACAACGCTGTCAAAGCAAACAAAGGACCATTGAAGTGTTATGATGGTAAAATGGAAACACCAAGGTGTACCCCACTATCCCCAGTAACTAACCCTGTGACATCTAGCCCTGTGACACCAGTAACAGGCGTTCATATGAGCACAGCTTCTACAAATGCCACGCCTGAAAATCTCTTGGACAATGCTATTATCATTGTAATATGTATTGGAAGTGGTATTACTGTGTCGGTCGTATTGTTAAAGTCTTTTATGACTTAATAGATTAAAGCTCAGTTTTCAGTGCTGTTAACTTACTAGCTTTTATTGGATGGTTCATCTTGTCACTGGATTATCTTCCACTAATCACATGATTATTCAAAGTTATCCACATGAAACACTTCATTAAATTTAATCAATTAAGATGAATCTTTTGCAGCTATTTTGTATAGTATTGACATGAAATGAGGATTCATAATGGAGTGATATGGTGTGATATGTTCTATATACATGTATTGTGAAAATGCAAGTCACAGAAATGTAGCTCTTACTTCTGATAACTCCTGGTATGTTTTTGTAGTATTTGAATATTTAAATAGTTCTTGTAGTATGCTCAGTTCAGGGATAATATATAATATTGTTCATCGAGAGAGCTTTTCTTGTCAAGTACATTTTTTGCTTGATTTCTTACTATAATGATCCATAGATCCAGTTTGTTATATTTTGGGAACAATTATATTTCCCCATTCTTTCATTAGCTTGTGTTTGTATGTATCGATACCGAAATGTGTAATAAAGTGATACAGAATTAACCTTGTCTTACAATGAATCTATTCCAAATGTATATTAGTCTTTCACATGGAAAGGGTGACTCTTTCGTAAGAATCAATTAGTATTAATTTATCATCACACAATTTTGTTAAATGGATTACCGGTACTATTGTTAAAATCGAAGAAATATTTTTGTGCTATAATCTAATTTCAATATCTCTCTTTTAATGTTATTTTAAATTGTTCTGATCTGAATGTGTGGGCCCAATGCTTTCATAAGTTTATACATGTGATGTATAATCTCATGTTTCATGGGATATTAAATTTTACATTTTGAGTTAAAAGAATGGCATTATGTACAGGGCTTTCATTTGACCCTTAAAACAGCATTTTGACCCTGGAAATCAGTAAAATAATGCTTTTGACTTTTGACAATATGTACAAAAAGGGGTCAAATTTACAATAAAATTAGAAGGAAATTTTGTTGACACTGAGTTTTTATCAGGCAAGGGTCATTTTTGACCCTCAACTTTTGACGTCTAGTGAAAACCCTGATGTTTCTCATGTGTAGCATTTATGTACTGCAGTATTATTGTAAAGACAATTTTTCTAACCTACCTGTGCATGGTTCACTAGTGCAAATATAAACAAATCTTGATTTGATGAATTAACTTACTGTTAATTTTCCTACTCTCTTATGTGTCTGTGTACAAATATTTCCATGTTAAATACCCAAGGAAGTATTACCTCGCTATGTGTTGTCTGAACAGTGGACTGGAGAAGAAAGCAGGTCAAAGAATGATCATTTTTGGTCTTTTATACGAGTCTGTTATGAAAATCACCATATCTTTGTTGTTTATGTCATTGACGGTGTACAGTCTAGTTCTGCAAGCTTTTCCCAGTGATGTAGAGTTTGTTCCGTGATAAATATGTGTGTATGTGCTTGTGTGTTTGTGCTATTGCTTACCCAAGTTTTGCAGATTACGTATGTCCACCTGTAGATACAGATTTCATTTAATGTAGGATTTTTAGGGGCTGCTAGAGCTAAAAATAGAAATACCTTTAAATGTTTTCTTCTCATGAACCAATGGATGGATCACCACTCAACTTGGTCTGTAGCATCCTTAGATGGTCCTCTCTCAAGTTGGCTCAAATAAATTTGGTGGGCCCCTTTTAGGGGCTGCTAGAGCGAAAAATAGAAATACCTTAAAATGACTTTTTCTCATGTTTCTATGGATGGATTATTACCAAACTTGGTTTTTAGCATCTTTAGATGGTGTTCTATCAGATTTGCGGAAAAAAGTGGTTGGCCCTTATCAGGGGCCGCTCGAGCTAAAAATAGAAATACCTTTAAACGTCTTCTCATGAACCAATGGATGGATCATCACCAAACTTGGTCTTAGCATCCTTAGATGGTCCTTTCTCAAGTTTGCTCAAATAAGTATTGTCGGCCCCTTTTAGGGGCCACTAGAGCTAAAAATAGAAATGCCTTAAAATTACTTCATAAACCAGCGGTTGGATCATTACCAAATTTGGTCTGTGGCATCCTTCAGTCATCACGAATATTCCTTTGTAGTATCCTTTGATGGTCCTTTATCGAGTTTATTATTGTTCCCCATTATTCACCCACAAGTGTACCTTTACTACATTTTTAGTAACAAGTTATTTAACATTTATTCTGGTGAGCGATGCTGGGCCATCATGGCCCTCTTGTTCATTTATTTGCTGAAAAATTGTTGGAAAACTGCGTTAAACCAAGTGAAAAAAAATCTGTTTTTGATTACTGTAGATGGTTATCCCTGGTTTATTGAGTGAATTAGAAGCACTAGTAAATATGCTGGGATTCAAAACCTGCTCCAAATCAGGTACTTATATTTGAACTGGTGCACAAGCCTAAGTGCATTAGTCACTGTCCAGAATAATCAACATAATATCACACTTCATCTTCAGAAGCATGACAATTCTGAAGTTATGATGATTTATAAAATATGCTAGTACAGTGTTAGAGTTGCTTCCCTTCGTACCGAAAACAAATCAGAATACCGAAAACAAATGATAACTTATTTTTTAAGGAATCTAGAATAATTGAATTTAATATGGAAATACCATAGTGTTTATTACGATCATACATAATTCTGATTGAATTTTTACAGAACTTAGATTTTTAAAATATGCAAGTATGTTGTATGAGTTGCTTCCCATGCATATTAAAATACTGTCAAGGTATGTTTAGATTTATCCTTAGTTGTTTTGGGTAACCGAAATTATACCGAATAATAACGACTGCTTTGAATTTTTTACATAACTTAATAATTTAGACGGGCACACCCTAATTGATTAATTGAATGATTACAAAGGTTAAACAGATTAACAGTTTGTTAGAGGTTGAAATTACTTACTTGATTGCAATAAAAATTGATTGATGAACATGCTTCTATAGGTGATATTTTCGTTGAAGTGTCCTAATTATTTTAACGAATCAAGATTTAAAGATTCGTCGCAAACAATTTCACCAGTTATACTTTAATTGAAGTGTCATTCCCTTGAAGTTAGCAGATGAGAAAATGCTTATTTATGCACTTGACTGTGTGTGTCTTCTCCTAGGCACGAAGTTTCTGAGGAATCTGGCACAGTTTCACTTTGTTCTGACACAAATGCACCAGACTCTGTGCCATGTGTGTCAGATTCCTCAGAGGATTCAAACTTACTGATAATTGATAACTTTGTCATATTCCTAAGTTGAATGCATTTGCTATTGTCCCAGCTCTGTGAAAAATGTTCTCTCACAAAGTTGAATGCTCTTGTCATTGTCCCACACCCTACGTCTCAGTTTGTACTTGCATGAGTGAACAGCATTCAAAACTAGCACTAGTTTTGAAAACTAGTTTAATACCACGTTATAAAAAATATATTTTATGCCATCTAAATGTTATTTATTGTTTGATATGTGAAAGAATAAATAAATGGACAAAACTTTTGTTTTATTCATGTTATTTTATTTATGTTTTACATTGCATTTCTATATCTCCTGGCATTAATTTAATAGATGAAAAAGGAAACTAACAACGTACGTTTTACCTGAACAGTAACTTATACCAGTCAAAATGAATTCACTCGGAATTTCGTGTATAATTGTAATTAACACTATTTTATCACTACATTAAATTTAATTATTTCAGATTTGTTAATTAAAGTTAAGAAAGTTGTCATTTGTTTTCGGTATTCTGGCTTGATTTCAGTTCGAAGGGAAGCAACTCTAACACTCAGCAATATTCTTGCATATTTTACAAATCCTAATAACTTCCGTAAAAATCAATAAATTCAATCAGAATTTCGTGTATGATTGTAATAAACACTATTGTATTTCCACATTAAATTCAATTATTCTAGATTCCTTAATAATAAAGTTATCATTTGTTTTCGGTATTCTGATTTGTCTTCGGTACGAAGAGAAGGAACTCTGACACTGGACGAAATACTAGAATATTTTATAAATCTTCATAACTTCCATCAAAATCAATGAATTAACTCGGAATTTCGTGTATGAGTTCAATAAACACTATTCTCCAGCAAACATGAAGTTACATTATTTGAAAATCATTAATTATAAAAATGTCATTTGTTTTCGGTAATCTGAATTTGTTTTCGGTTGTTTTCGGTAAATATTTGTTTTCGGTATTCACTCGGAACTACTCGGATGTCTCTCGACATTGACCTCGGACGTAATACGATGGCATCCATTGGGACTACTTTCAACCTCGTTTCCAAATAGCGCTAAAAATGGTTGTCGTACAAATCCGTCGTACAAAGATTTCAATGTCTGGATCTGTTTAACTTTTAAATCGAAGTCAACATGAACACAATCTTTAGCAAACTGCAAAGCTTCAAAGAAGTCACTGTCATCGGCCATCTTTATGCGTAGAACAATTGAGTGAGAAGGCAGTTCCGGCGGAGAAATGCATCGATTTGATGCATATTCCTACACCAATCACATCCGAGGTTAGTAAGGAGCGAAGTGGAGTTAGCCGAGGATTGCCGATTGTTCGGTATTTAGTGATACTGTTCTGTCCTACTTTAGAACTTAGAAGCCATATTTTCTGAAATATAAATTCATTGCTTATTCAATTTAAAATGGAGATACTTTTTTTGCTGTTGTGCTTAACGTCGTGTAAGTATTATTTACCCTTTCATACGTCCGTTGTGTGAAGTTTTTTTCTTGACGACATATTAAGTTTCATAATCGAAAGTTGATGAGTCAACTTGATGTGTTTTAATTCAACTTAGTCTGATTCAGATCTGTCTATTTATTTATACTGCATCTCCGCTTCCGAGTATTTTGTGCAGGTGCGACAGATGCGGGGCTCGAACCCGCGACCTGCTTGCTAGTCAGCTGCTCTACCAACTGAGCTAATCGAACTTTCGGGCGTACAAACTATACATAAATATATACTTATTACCGCGAGTACCGGTAAAATAACTACATTGTATAACTGAAACATATGCGCGTGACCTCAACTTCAGTTTCCACCTAGCATTGTTTACATTATGTACCGCATCTGTCAAACATTTTCAACGGTGTTAGTCCCATTGGAACAAATCAAAATTAATAATGTCAAATATTTTTTGCATTCATAATCTGTTAAAAGCCCGTTGGGCTAGAAAGAAAAAGTTGTGTTTAAGGTTACTTTATTCCATCAATGAAAATGATAAATGCATGTAATATATAAAGTATTTTTCATATACATTGGGCAGTAATTGTGAACTATGAATACAGAGATGACCCCTTCCTATGGGATGGTAATTTTTATACTCTGATTCTAATTGCATGTAATATTTTATGTATCTGATATCATATTTTTTACACTGCCCCTGCATATTAATGTGTCATGTATTTTCAATTTGCGTATCAAAAAATCACCTTAAAACAATCTGCTTCTTCAGGAGATATCAAACAAAGCAAACATAAAATCTATGTGAAATTTCTAAAATTAATTTTTCATTTTTGGTGCAACTGATGATTAGAGATCATCAAAATATCACTGGATCATACCGACTTATATAAGTTCCTCTCTTGGACATATTCACAAGTGCCAATCTTCACAGCGATTAGCGAACACGCCATTTTGATTTTCTGGAATGATTCCAGTGTTCTGGTCAGGAATTTTTTATTGTTTGTTTTTATGTGACTATTATCACCGGGGTTTAACGCCATTTTTCAACAATTTTTCTGTTATATACGGCGACTGGTTCACCTAACCACTTTTCCTGGACTTAAACTAACCAGTACTAACTTACCCTTCCACAAGCAGCCAGCAACTTCTCCACATATGGAGGAAAATTGACATTTGTCAAATTTTCGTAGAAGGGTATGACCTGCTGCAACTGGGAATTTTTGAAGGCATATTGCAAATATTAATTTGAGCTTTCAGTGGCAAAGAGGAGTGTGTAAGAGGTTTAGCTCCCCTGAACTTGGTGGAATCTGGTGCATATTAAAGTGAAAAAATAGAACTTTGTTTTAATTCAAATGTTTAATTAGCATAGAAAAAAAAACATCACAGGATAATCTTGTTTCTTTTGGTATTTTGTACAAATTGAACACATCATACCTTGGCCTGAAATGCAGATTAAAAAATGAACATTAATTTGAAATAAGAAGTTATTAATTTTCATTTCGTTGTCAGTCGCAGTATAGATTTGTTAATTATGAGTATCTATATTTTCAGCTTTAACATCAGACATTCTACCGATTTCCCATGATTTGTCTTTTATTTGTTTTCCTAAACCATGTCTTTGCAGCAATCACGCATTCTTCATTCTTAATAAATGTCTGATTACTTTAAGTATTCATTAACTTAATAAAATTAAATCCAGCACAACGTTTGTACTTGATCAGCGACCAGATTCCAAACTGAAAGTAGAAAATATAAACTGTCATTCTTAAACCGGAAGTGGCTGTAATCGCATTTTTATGACACCAAATTGTCAAAGCAAATTTTCATTAAACTGTACATAACGGTATAAATAAAACATGTATTTTCAAATTTGAGTGAAATATTATAATTAAATTACCGTTTTCGGACAGTGCCAATCACGGAAAAGCCTATTTTCACGGTGGAGCTACGATTTTGGTAGCGACAATCATCCTGCTTTCGAAGCTGACATTGGTTTATTGGTGAATATGATTGACAACTTTGGCTTTGTTGGTGATGTACAGAGTCGACAGACAGCGTGTAATCGCACATATTTGCTATTTAAAATTGTTGTTTGTACGCAATATCATTCGTCCACAAAATTTTCGTACTTCCGTTTATTCACGCCACTTTTTTGCGGTTATAAACGTTAGGGCCGGCTCTAAAAATTAGGGTTGGTCGGGTAACCGTTAACCGAACTATTTTTTTCTGGCCTTGTCCATTTAAATAAAAAAATACAATAATCAGAAACAGAAAATAATTGGTTTGGTTACGAATTGACCGCAACCCTTCCGGAAGATATGTATTTCTCCACAAGTATTCAAATTGCTCCACCATCCTCTGAAAAATTCAGGGACCAAGTTTCAAATTTCAAGTTTTATTCCGATGGTCGAACGATTTGTTTATCCTTTTGCTATTTTGACATCTTGCTGCGAAGGGGTTTTTGATGTAGATTTACGACACCATTTTTGACATTACGACCCATTTATATCATAATTGTATACATGTTTTTGACCTGAAATAGCGAAATCTAAACTGTAGAAAATAACATTAAAATGCTTTTTCAGTTAAATGAAGTATCATAAAATACTTTTAAGTCCATGTAGACCAGTTTATTTGCAATTAGAGATCGTGCCCATCCATGTACTATTATTAGATTTTATATTTCAATGACGTGACCCGGATTGAACACACTACTTTATACTTGGTGCCAAATATAACATACTACTTAGATCATTTATCCAGTTGTTAACCCCTAAATTGGAAACATGTGACATTAAAGTATGATATAATAAGTTAAACAACTTCTAGCAATCTCGTGTTTGTACTACTAAATACTCAGTATCTGCAATAATTAGCCTTGGTCTGCATTCTACACAAAATTGTAATGACATAAGTTTTGACATTCGGAAACATGATTTGTCAAAACAAATTTAAAGAGTCTTTTAGACAAATTTAAGGGCAGGATTGGCCACTATCTTCATGTACATGTTCATAAAACATTATCAGCCTTTAATCAGGAAAAATTGAATAATTACTAGCCCTTTATATTGGTTGGGGAGTGGTTATTAAAGTGGGAGTATTAATGATGGCAAGTACGTAATTTTTAATGGAATTGGTCGTACAGCTTTAACATGGGCGAATACTGTTCTACTCTTAATAAACCTGAATGTAATGTAGCTTTATTTCATTGAATGATTACAATATGTATGGTACATCAGGGTTTTCACTAGATGTCAAAAGTTGAGGGTAAAAAATGACCCATGGCAGATGATAATTCGAAGAGTCAACAAAATTTCTTTCCTAATTTTATTGTAAATTTGACCATTGTTACAAATTCTCAAGAGTCAAAAGCTTTACTGATTTCAAGAGTCAAAATGCTGTTTTAAGTCTCAATACTGTTCCTTGGATTTGATTCATTCCCCCCATACTTAACCCTTTGCCTCGTAATATTGCATTTCCCCACATCTGAAGCAGATGACTTTTGAAAACGTGTCAAAAGATGCCATTGCTTGTAATGAGTAATGGCTTCCTTTGTGACAATGTTTTCCACTCTGTCAGAGAGAAATAACTCAATTTTCTTAAATAAATTGATGTTTTGTATATCAACTTTGAATTTGGAAGAATTCAAAGTATACTTATGAGGCTAAGGGTGAACACAAGGAGTTTAAATTTTAAGAGGTATTTATAATGCTGCTTTAACATATGAGTAATTGAGCATAATAGTGAGTGTTACAGTTAGTGTATATAAACGACAATGAAAGGTCATAGCATGATGAAAACAGCTTGTTTTACATTTAATACATAAGTACATGTTAAGGAGAAACAATTGTGCATCAAGGCAGCTAGAGACTGTTTTCATTGTTCCTCAAATGACAGCAACAACACACCCACCATAGTGATTCACCATGAACATGTTTATCTACCTTTAAAATGACTGTTTGTAAAAAAATTCTTAAAACACTAATTTTGGCAAATGAAAAACTGTGAAATGTAATATTCCTGTATTTATTAAGGAATATTCAGTTTCTGTTTGTATTAAGAGTTTCTGTTTAAGGGTACCAGGGACTCTCAATACAATATTTGTTCCTGTTCAATTGTGGTAATGTAACAGAATTTTACAAACTTAGACAAACTCTGATATTTGAAATGAGTTTCCAGTAAAACTTATTATATTACAAACAACTGGTTTGTCATGAGCATATTTTGTTTGACATAATGGTTCCAGGAGAAATTCTTCTGTTTTAATCTAATTTTTATTTACCCCAAAATTTTGTTATTTTAAAGGTTTGGCTGCAGTGAAAGCTAGCTGTCTGGAGTTACCCATTGTTGACAATACAAGCAATAATGTATCTGCTATTGGCCCCTATGTTGATGGTACTGCTGTTATGTTCACATGTAATGATGGTTTTACGCCTGATGGTTCCAGGGTATACATATGCAGTGGTGGTGAATGGACTAATGGAAATTTGCAGTGTGATCAAATATACTGCAAACATGTCGATATTCCTGACAACGGATTTCGGAAAAATTCTCCAACATATGAAGTTGGATCATACATGACCTTTGGATGCAATGACGGTTATACTATGTATGGAGTTGGGAGGCTGTTTTGTAGGTTGGATGGAGAATGGAGCCCAAGTCAAGCTCCTGTATGTACAATTAAGAACTGTGGAGAATTCGGGGATGTGCCACATGGGTCTCTATTTCAAGATAACACTGTAACTGAAAGGAATACATATGGAAGTGTTGTTGAAGTGACTTGTGATAGAGGGTATGTTCTAAATGGTTCCCCTAGTGTTACTTGCAACAAAGATGGTAATTGGGGTGATAAGCCTGTTTGTGAGAAAAGCAGTTGTGATCATTATCCTGGCTTTAACTCCTCTTGTATTGGTGGTACAAAACTTTCTTCAGGTGGACTTCTTTTTATGGTGTGTAAGTCTGATGTGTCTGTAACAAAGACTGGACCGAGTTATGTAAGGTGTTCTAATAATAAGTGGACACCCGATCCAGCTGTTGAAATAATGGGATGTTATTGTGATTGTAAAGTTAATGTGGATGAGCAAAAGATGACAGTTGAAGGTTTAAATGATGGATATTTGAAACATGAGGAGACACTGAAGTGGAGTTGTAAAAACAACGCTGTCAAAGCAAACAAAGGACCATTGAAGTGTTATGATGGTAAAATGGAAACACCAAGGTGTACCCCACTATCCCCAGTAACTAACCCTGTGACATCTCGCCCTGTGACACCAGTAACAGGTGTTAATATGAGCACAGCTTCTACAGATGCCACGCCTGAAAATGGCTCGGACAGTCTTATTATCATTGTCATATGTATTGGAGGTGGTGTTACTCTGTTGGGTCTTATTGTTGGGTTTTTATTGTTTAGGCTCTTAAAAAAGCGGAAAAATGAGACAAATAATGTTTTTTCAAATGAAAAATTGGACCTTAAAGATACAACAACCATGCCTGCAGATGACTCAACACACTTATTAGGTGTACAGCCACAAGGCAACACTACGTCATTGAGCTCGGAGAAATCTGAAGATGTTTCTGATCCCATAGATTCAGACAAGAACAAAGAGAGCATAAAATCCTTAGCTACAGAAAAGAACATGACTGATATTGCACCTTTAAAGGATAAAAACACTGAAGAGACAGTTATGCATGTAAATACTGATATTTATCAAAGAGATACCACATCCTGAAAGTCATCAAAGACTCAAGAAGTCTTCTCATCAATAACGTCAACAAAGACTCAAAAAAAAACTATGACCATAGTGTCTGTTTAACCCTCCAAATAATTTATTGATGTGCTTGTATATAGATTGTTACAAGTGGCTGCTATAAAAAAACAATCCTTTGCTTTTTAGCTCACCTGTGCATGTAATGCTCAGTGAGTTATAGTGATCAGTCAGTCTACGTTGTCTGTTGGGTGGTTGTTAACATTCTAGATGTCACACTTTTGAGTGAATCTTCATCAGACCTGGTCAGAATGTTAGTCTTAATGATTTCTTAGACAAGTTTGGACATGGGTCATCTGGGGTAAAAAAATAGGTCATTAGGTCAAATGGTATGAAAACCTTGTTAACAGTCTAGAGGTGACTGTTTTGATTGGATCTTCATCAAACATTGTCAAAATGTATGTTTTAATAATGTCTTGGACAAGTTCGAACATAAGTCATCTGGGGCTACAAGCTAGGTCACCAGGTCAAATCTGTGGAAAAAAAATGGTCAAGAACTGGGCCACCAGGTCAAATTGCAGGAAAACCTTAGAGGTTGCAATCTTTACTTAGGTGAAATCTTTACTTAAGTGAGCGAATATAGGCCATCATGGCCTTGTTGTTCAATATGAAGTGAATATGTTGGCTAGGAATATTTGGTGCTTTGTTACTAGGGGTGTAACGATTAACCGATATACCTGTTAATATTGCAATACGAATTTTGACGTTTTTTTACTGGTTCGTTTTTTCTGAACTGGTTTTTGTAGTCATGGCGATTCCACTGATGAAAAGGTCTCAGAAATAAGACAAATTTACAAATAAACAAATTCATCGCTACGTATTAGTGAATGCCGGAAGATGTGACCGTTATACCTACCTGCGTTTTATCTGGACACTATTGATCCATTTAAGATGATGCATGTGCATCAATTCCTGCTTTGCTTTTCTGCACAAAAAACAATACATATTGCAATATATTGCAATACAGATTTTGCATATTGTTACACCCCTATTCGTTTCTCTACGTTATAAATGTTGGAGTCTTGGACAGTTTTACTGAGCCTTCTGTCCATTTAATATCAATAGTTGGCTTGAATGTTTACACGAAAATATTTGAATTGTTAAAACATTATATTCTTTGTTAAGTTCTGTGTGTAAATTACATAAGTATTTCAGTATAATCTGGAGTGTCAGAAGTTATTCCAAACACTTTGATTGTCATTCTTTGTTAACAAAGAAAATATTGAGGCATTTATATGAATATGAACTTATATCCAGAAAATAGTGCAATATATTGTAGAATTCTCAGGATCTGGGGAAAGATGCACCAACCACCAAGTTTGAGGAAATCAAAGATTTTTTTAGAGTGGGCTGAAATGTGTTATACGTGGGTAGTGAGATTTTACTTTAGATAAAACTTGATTAAATCAATATGTGAATATTTTGAAATCAATTCCTGTAGATGTTTTTTCCTCATAAGCAGTTTTGCTTATTAAAAAAATATTTAAATGGAACTACTGTTTGACTTTGTGTCCATTTAGGCTTTGTATGGCCATTGAAAATTATGAGATCTTTGACTGTAGCTTACTTTATAATTACCATGAAGTGCTTAAAACATGCAAGGGCTTGACAATTTTTTTTCTGGCTATTCATCCAGCAGGATGACTAGAGTAGAATTTTAACTAGTTCTACAGCAATTTCCTGAGTTGATTTCTACTTGTAACAATGAGTGTTGTGATGTCCCACTCTTACAGTGAAGGAAGACCCCAGGTATACACCTGGATATAACCACTAACTTTCCTTATCAAACTAGCTGGACAGCTTCTTCTTATGTGAAATTGAACCAGCAGTAAGGGACTACTGATTGCAAGTCAGAGACCATAACTACCTGACCTTGGGGGCCTCTGCAGTTGCTACTAATTAATGCAAGGAGAAAAAATAATTTGTTTTCATATTGAAGTACTGAATTTTTTTTAAAACAAACTTTTAGCAGAAAAATCATAGAGATATAGATGTTTATTTCCCTGTACCAAATGTCCTACTTGTAACAATTATTACTTCAGCTTACAGGCCTCGACAAATCCACTCGTCTGCTCGTAATTACGAGTAGAAATTGACTCAGGACGAGTTGAAATTGTTGTAGAAACTGTTAAAATTCTTAGTTGGCTGTCCTGCAAGATGAGTAGCCTGGAAAAAATTTGTCGAACCCTGGCTTAGCTGTCACTCATATATTGGATACGCATAATTAACTTGCATAATACTAGTATGTAGGCCTGATGTACATTTTACTTCAATTTGAAGTTCAAACAGATTTAATACAATGGATTTACATAATTTTCATTATAAGGCTTGCAAAAACTGATACAAATATGGATTTTTAATATTTATAAATACATATTAGCTTATGAAACTAAATTGTTTATCTATAAGGTCATCTTCACTAATTTTGATAAATATGTTTATGATCTTACAAGGATTAAATTTCCTCAGAAGTAATATATGTATATCTTCTAACAATGTACCTTTTATATATGTTGTAATGATGTTTGCATGTTATAAGTAATGCAGTGTGTAGCATCAGTAAATTCCATGTTTGGCTAGAGCTAAAAATTATTCCATATTAATCAAGTCACTTCATGTCATGTGAAAATGTACTTACTCTTTAAAAATGTATGACTTAACCCTTACCTCATAATACTGCATTTCTTCACATCTACAATTGACGACTTTTGAAAACGTGGTGACGGAAGCTATTGCTCGTAATGGGCAATGGCTTCTTTTGCCACAATGTTTTCCACTCTGTCACAAAGACATAACCCAGTTTTCTGAAATAAATTGATCATGTGTATATTTTCTTTGAATTTGGAAGAGTCCCAAATATGCTTATGAGGCTATGTGTAAAGATGCAATAAATGGTATGATATTTTAGTGTCACAAATTTAGTAGATAGAAGGACTTACCAGCTAAATCTCAGATATTGTTTATATCTACAAAAATATTTGACTTATACTCTTCATGTTTTGCTGACTTACTACAATTTAGTGTGCAAATGCTTACAAAATTATGGTACAAAAATACATAAAAAATATATATCAAATAATCAATAGTACTACATATACAGAAGTGGCTCAAGCCTACATCAATACATGTAATAGTTACAATGTCATTAACAATTGTCCTCTAAGCTTCAGTTTACATCAAGTTTTTGCTT
This sequence comes from Lutraria rhynchaena, assembly GCA_008271625.1. Classification (NCBI taxonomy): domain Eukaryota; kingdom Metazoa; phylum Mollusca; class Bivalvia; order Venerida; family Mactridae; genus Lutraria; species Lutraria rhynchaena. The sequence continues at coordinate 815,794 of VIBL01000019.1, read as the reverse complement.
CTCTTTTTTACCAAGTCATTTTTCCCCAAATTTAAGGAAAAGACCCCTTCTCATACCTGTGAAAAAAGCCCTTATAACAGTTCAGGCCTCTTGAAACTGCTGGAATACTAGTCTGACATTTGGTCAGGCAAAGATAAAATTTCTGTCTGACCAAATGAAAAATTGTCTGACTGAAAACATTATAAATAAGTGATAAATGCTGTAAGTCGTGCCTGACTGCCGGACATCTGGTCTGATACTTGCTGAAAAGTTATTGGGCCTGCTCGAAATTTGTCTGACATGTCTGATGGTCTGGCAACTGTCAGGAAGTCTGTCAGTTTTTATTCTTATTTTGTATTGTTACAAATAAATACAAACATTTACATTAAGAAATGAGCAGGCTAACTAGTTAATAACTTACAAATGTTGTTCTTTTGATCATACTTTCTGTTGTTGTTTTTTGTTGTAACTTTGTTTTCTATTGTTCTCTTGGTATAATGTTATATACACAACTATTACTGCTTATTATCACATGTGAAATGCATGAATAAAATTGTTTATACCATTATATATTTGTGTTGTATATAATGCTTCAAGTGAGTGTAAAATAACCCTTTGCTCATAATACCACATTTCCCTCGCATCTGAAGTAGATGCCTTTTGCCACAATGTTTTCCACTCTGTCAGACAGAAATAACCCAATTTTCTTGAATAACTTGATGTTTTGTATATTTGCTTTGAATTTGGAAGAGTTCAAAGTATGCTTATGAGGCAGAGGGTCAAGTGTTGTCATGTATGTATACAGTTGGATATTATTTTATATGTACTTATTTCTACAGTTGTACATGTTTATTTTAACAGCTGCTAAAACTTTAGAGATTAACCCTAGTTGTTTTAAGTATTTCAGTAAGTAATCTAACTTTTTTTTCTAACGTTTTCTTGCCAAAGGTCCTACTAGCCAAAATAATTCCATGAATAGAATCTAAAATGGGAAAATATTAGGTCAGCATGTGACCTGGCTCAACCACTCACCAGCAAGTATTTGTACCCGTTAAGATAAGTGTGACATTTTGCATTGCAATCTGGTTAAATTGTATTTTATGTTTTTTGCATCCATCCTGTGAAGTGATGTTTTTTTAGCCATACTTGCATGTTGTTGCTATTAATAACATTTTTACTTGTTTAATTTGTTCATAATTGTATGTTATACAAAATGCATACATTATGTAATTGTTATTAGCTCACCAGAGCAGGTAGTGCTCAGTGAGCTATAGTGGTCAGTCAGTCTACTCCGGCGTCAACACTTTGGGGGTTGTTAATGCTCTAGTGGTCACACTTGAGCAAATCTTCATCAGACCTGGTCAGAATGTTCGTCTCAATGGTATCTTGGACAAGTTCGAACTTGGGCCAAAAACTAGGTCACCAGGTCAAATCATTGCAAAACCTAGTTAACCCTCTAGTGGCCACAGTTTTGATTGGATCTTTGTTAAACTGTATTAAAATGTTTGTTTTCATGATGTTTTGGACAGGTTCGAACATTGATCATCTGGGGTCACAAACTAGGTCAATAGGTCAAATCATAGAAAAACCTTGTTAACACTCTAAGGGACAGAATGTTTGTATTTATGATATTATGAACAGGCTTGAACATGGGTCGACTCAGGTTAAAAACTAGGTCACCAGGTCAAGTCTATGTAAACCATAGATGTTGCAATCTTTACTCGGCTGAGGAAAAAAGGGCCATCTTGTATTTATTGGTTATTGTATCAGATCAGATTTACTAAGTAGTACTATGGTCACTAATGACTTGTGCAGAATTCAGCAGGGTATATTGATTAAGAAGTTCTTTTCACTTGTTTGGTTACTGTGGAACCCCTATAAACTGGACGAGCCATTCATTTGGCCACTTTAGAGGGGATGCCAGTTTAGAGCTGATTTTTGGATTATATAGTTATGAAGTTGGGACCAGAACACTTGGTCAATTTAGAAGGAAGACCAGTTTATAGAGGAACTGGTTTAGAGGGTTTCCACTGTACTATGTAACCACTGATTAACAAACTCAAGTACACTGCATTATATATTTATATCTTATAGATGTCTTTTTCAAAAGATTATTTTTAATACTTTTGGACACCTGAAATATATTTTAAACAATTATTAAAGCATTTTTGTAGTCACTTTTTTTCTTAAAATACGTGGGAACGTTAATGTGTATTTGGTATATTATAATATGAGTAATTATAGAATCAGTATTGATCATGGATAAGTTACATGCTATTTATGTAGGTTTTTTTGTACATTCATTATGATATATGTAAGAAACATTACATATTTTTGTGTAATCAGCTTGTATTGCTTATTATAGCTTCCAGACCAGTCGTTCATTTTAGGTCTTTTTTTATTGATGTTCATTTAATAGTGCTGTATATATTGTATATTGTTTTAGTATTTTTTCTGTATAAGGATGATTTGTATTGTCTTACATTTTTTGTGTGTTTGTTTTTCATGTTTTTGTAAACATACACTATCAAATAGGAGTTTATGACCACCTTTGAGCAACATTAAAACCAACTGTGCTTAAAGGCTGTATTTTCCTGCCTTTAAATTGATTGTTGGTCTGAAATTGGTGCCATACAAATGTAGACATATCAGCGGAATTTATCAGTACCAGACATGAGGTGTAACATCACTAAATTTTCATTTTCTATTGGGCATCATTTAACTAAAATGAATTGTGTTTTCAATGGATCTTTAGTCATGTTTAATCTATGGACATTTACAGTATAACCCCTGAAAACCAGACCCCTCCTGGACTTGACAAAAGTCTCGTTTTCTGAGAATTCCAGTTTTCAGAGGACTATTCATTATAAATGAGAAAAAATGGAACTTGAAAAATCGTCTGAATTTGTGTTAAAAGCTTTACAAATTAAGAAACACTTACTAAATGTTTCAAGTATTGTAAGTACATGATAGTAGAAAGTATGTTTTATGTTACATTAATACATGTACATAATCATTTGTTCTTTACACTATTGTTATTGTGTTACATGATTTAATGTACATATTACAAATGTAGCTCTGATGATGGTTTTAATAAAGAAAGCCAGGCCAACAGGTCAAATAAAAAATAAACCTTAGCATTCTAAATTGACTGCAGTTACAAATGTACTGTCTGATAATCATGAAATGTGGTCAGTCAATATATATACAATACTTGGTTAGTTTTGACTTCAACAAGGTTCCTTGAAATAATGGTAACATAAGAGGAAACCAGTTTTCTCACTAAGCCTTCAGGGAAATTATTTTAGCCATGTCAGCTGTTTCCCTGGCAATAGACTAAAAATAATAGAATGATAGAAAATGATACAATGTAGAAACTGATTTTGTAACAAATAAAGAAATTAAAAAAATATATGACTAATAACTGACAAAAGGTCAGAAATTTAAGTCAATAGAAATAAGTTTTGATATAGTATCAGATAAGAAATTTAGCGGTCAATGTCTGAAGATTCTAGTCTGATCCCAGCCCTGTAATAATCCAATTTTTTATATCTATGTAATTGTGTATTTGTTTTATTCTTGTATGAGTCCCATGGTAACCTGGACTGTATATTTTGACTGTATCAAGCTGAACCATTTATATATATTTTTGTTTATTTCCTCTCATCTACACATGTATTAGCAAAAATAATATTCAAAAGCAATTTGAGTTTTTCTTCTATAAAGACAAAAAGAAAAGTATGGGGGGGATTTTTTCATTCATTCTCACATAATAGTCATAATGTAATGAGTTGATTTACGCACACAAATTTATAAGACAAAAATAAAATGGGATTTTTTTGGTAAAAAAAATGTTTTAAGTAAAGCAGGAACATTTGAATGATACTGTTAATAAGTCATATCTGTCTTTGTTTTTGTTTGGGATTTTTTTGGTAAAAAAAAATGTTGTAAGTAAAGCAGGAACATTTGAATGATACTGTTAATAAGTCATATCTGTCTTTGCTTTTGTTTTGTTTACTCAATATATGAAACAGAATGCAGTGTATTTATTACATTTTAAGTGTTTTTTTAGATGTTTATATGGCTAAATAAAATTTGTAACAAAATAGTGTTTTAAAATGTTGTTTTAATTCTGTACTAAACAGTCAGTTCAGTAAAATACAAAATGTACCAAATCATTAAAAAGGCAGGATGGTGGTATAGGGGGAGAGCATCCAACTCCATTCCCAACAAGTTGTGGAGAGGAATCCTGGTTTGTGCAGGATTTTTCCACAATCTTCTTATTCTTATTTGTAAATCAGGAAGCAATAATTGAAGTGATACTGGTAGTACATGTACATCTTCTTTCAAGATCGATGTTCTGTGAATAATTTTGTACCAACTAATCAAACTGAAATTTTACTTGAAATGCTATGAGCTAATAATTCGCAGCTTAACTCCAGGGTGCAAACATTCTGTATGATAAACATAGTGAGTCAGTTCACTCAAGTTAACAATTTCTCTTTTCTTTCCACGAAAAACAGTTTCATGAAGTGCCGAGGGATTGAGTTTTGTAACAAAGCTTTTAAGTCCAAACTTGCATGAAGTTAGGCAGTTATTGGCTAAGTAGTTGTAACTTCAATTCTTGAATACATGATAACAAGTACAAATTTAACTATGGTAAGTGTATTATTCATAACAGGAAAACACTCAAAAGTAATCTACAATGTTTAATATTCATGAAAGTATAAAATCTTAATGTACAATACCTCTCAACAGCAAATCTTTAAATATGTAAAACATTAAATGCTACAAGTACATAAGCATATAAAATTATGATTTCAACATTTAGCAAACATCACTGAACCTAGGGTTTCCTAAACATTAATTTGTCACACAGTGAAACAATTCTAGCTTATTGTAATTGTTCCTTTACTTAAAGTACAGTAAAACTTGTGAACAAAGGCTACCCTCGGCATAGACAAAATGTGACTTTTATTGACAGATGGCATGTATTCAGAGGTCCATTTGTTCTAATTAATCAATGAGGATTTTTTCAAAGAGTGGCCTTTATTCAGATGGTTATTTTTATTCAGAGGTGGCCTCAAACACAGGTTTGATTGTAACTGTGTATGTATCAAAGATACTGCCTTTAAATGAAACACACTGAAAATGAAATTTTCTACTTTTATTATTACTTCTTAGAGACACAGTGAAATAAACCAATGATGTAATACAGTGGTTTACATGTACTTTACACTGCATGTCATGGTTACAACTCTTAAGTACTTTCTGAGTCATAAATTTCCTATTACTAGCATAACTATCATCAGTTAAAAGACTCTTGTACATCCACATCTGGCAAAGACAAGAGTGTTTATGTTGTATTTTTTCACAATGATAAATCCTAAATTATCACAGAGTCTGGTCAAGTCATACTACTTTTCATGAGTTGTTGAAGACGATTCAATCTTTCATCAATTTCTGAAATTTCGGCTGATCTATCAAAGTAATCACTGTCATATCCTGAAAATAAAACATGAGATACTTTATATGAGGTTGATACATGTACATATTGAACCAAACAATGAGAATAAAGTACTACGGACTGATAAGGTTAAATCATCATAACACAGACTGTTGGAGCTGTGTCATCCTTATCACTCAAACCAGAATGGTAAGATCCGTGAACAAATCAATGTGCTGTAAATCAAGAATTTATTTGTTTTACACCAGAGCTTTTTCCCTCTGTAGCTGGGGCTGTTTATAAGTGTCTTCCCCTCAAGAAAAATCTTTAAAATCAAGCATTTTTCCCCTAACATTCAGTTTATATCAAGTTTTTTCTTCCCTTTTTGCAAAAATATTGTGTTATTTTTCCTCAAATTCAAGAAAAAGGCCCCTTCCCCTACCTGTGAAAAAAGTCCTGTAAACATAGGCAAGCTATATGGTTAAATTAACAATTTCACAGTAGACATTCAACATTATTTGACTCTTAACAATTGGAAGATGGTCTTGTTGATTGATACTAACTAACAGAGAGGGGGGCGGGTTAGGACTGACGAGGCTAATGCAGGAGCACTAGTTCTGCATATTCTCCATTGTATAAAAGTTAAACTCTGTTGTTGAATGGTCCCAAATCATTAAAACAGCATGTATGATAAATATTGAGTGTTCTAAAGTAAGCAAATTATTCAACCACAAACATTCCAATCCTTTAATTTCTAACAAACCATACGTATCAGCTATGCATAAACTGAACAAAATATACTGTAAATGGTGTCTACTTACAGTCAACAAAGAGACCAATATGTGAGTGCTCAGTGAAAAATGTTTGTTATGGCTACTTAAATTTATTTCATTGGGTTTAACACCATTTTTGAACAATTTTCAGTTATATACAGCAGCCGGTTCACCTAACCAGTTTTCCTGGACTGTGTACTAATCAGTACCAATTTACACTTCCACATGGAGTCGGCAACTTTTCCACACATGGAGGAAAATTGATATTTTTGTTAAATTTTCATACAAGGGTATGACCTGCTGTGACTGGGTTTTGAACCTGGATCACTAGGTTACAAGTCCAGCACACTAACCAAACTTGACCATGGCTGTGGCCCTTTAAATTTAGTACATGTATTTTAAACTGTAAATCATAAACTAATCTTACCATTTGAATCTGGAATGTTTTCTTTATTTCTCACAGATCTCGTTCTTCCGTATTCAGATTCTGGCGTACTGGCCAATGTATACAGTGTTAAGGAAAAATTCACATTTTATTTTCCTGAAAACCTACACTGGATAGGACAAGCATTGCAAAATTACACTTTACATCATTTTAAGATTTATTTCCTGTATATAAGGACTCTAGCATACATTGACGAGTATACTTAATTATTTTTTACTTTACATTTTACTTAATAAGGCTGCGCATTTTTTTTGTTTTCTAACCCCTCAGCCTTTGGTCAAACTGGGAAAATGAAACAGATTTGAAAATTTACCAAAATGATACAGACAAACATTGTATCATATCTTTTTCAGCACTGAGTTTGATGACTATCATAATTTATGTCAGGTGAATGAAATGTGCAATTATTGACATATAAGAGTAATTAAAATTTTCCAATTTTTTACATGCAACAAATGGCATTTAATAATCCGTGTTGTCAGATTATCATAAGAAGTAATTGAATGCAACAGGAAGATGGTTATCAAACAGACAATACTGTAAGTAAAGGAATTATTGTTATCAAACAGACAATACTGTAAGTAAAGCAATTATGGTTATCAAACAGACTGTACTGTAAGTAAAGGAATGATTGCTATCAAACAGACAGTACTGTAAGTAAAGGAATGATGGTTATCATACAGACAGTGCTGTATTAGGATGATGGTAATCATACTGAAAATACTGTAAGTAAAGGAATGATGGTAATCATACAGACAATACTGAATTAGGATGATGGTAATCATACAGACAATACTGTATTAGGATGATGGTAATCATACAGACAATACTTTATTAGGATGATAGTAATCATACAGACTATACTGTATTAGGACGATTGTTATCATACAGACAATACTGTAATAGTATGATGGTAATCATACCGACGATACTGTATTAGGATGATGGTAATCATACAAACTATACTGTATTAGGATGATGGTAATTATACAGACAATACTGTATTAGGATGATGGTAATTATACAGACAATACTATATTAGGATGATGGTAATCATACAGACAATACTGTATTAGGATGATGATGATAATCATACAGACAATACTGTATTAGGATGATGGTAATCATACAGACAATGGTGTAGGTAATGGAATAATTGTTATCAAACAGACAATACTGTATTAGGATGATGGTAATCATACGGACAATACCGTAAGGATATATTTTACTGTTCCTCTTTGTCTTGCTTTCAGTTTTCTTCAGCTGAAAATAGATTAGACAAAAACAATAATTTACTGAAAGTGTGTTTCATTAAAAAATAATTAATGAAAAATGCAAGTTAATACAAATGTCCAATTAGGTGTAAAAAAGTCCAGGTTTCCATTAACCTCATTGACCTTGTTTTTTTTTTTCATCAACACTTTTCAGACTAGGTCAATTTTTTCTTGCCAATATTTTCATATGAACTGAAACTGAATAAAAAAATTATTTGAAAAAAAAAAACGTTCTACAGACCTTTGGACCCAAGACTTTGGGGATGTTGGCATTAAATCAGGTCCTTATATTTTTTTGGCTTAAGGCCCTGTTACACCAAATTAGTTCTCAGAACATCTGACTCTGTCCAAAAAATATTGTATGGTCGGTTGTGATCTGGCTTGTCAATATCTATTGTATGAAGCCAACATTCAAAATATTAACAGCTTCAAGATTATCCATGATTCAACGAGTCCACTCCTGATGAATCGTTGAGAAAATGGCCCATATTTACCGGTATACCATACTTTGTCTAATTGTACTTGTCTAATTGTACTGTCAAGGGGACTGACATAGTGAAGACTGCATGAGAATGCAATAAACATGCTCAAAACAAGTAGGACATACTGGAAACCTAATGAGAACTTTCAGATAAGTTTGGAAACATGCTGCAAACTTGTTCAGATCTGCTATTTTGTTTTGATATAATTAGAGGAAACAATGACACACCACAGATGTCTGAGTTCAGTCCGCTTGCGAATGGGATGAATGAGCCATAGCACGTCCATAACACGATCTAAGTATAAAAATTCTGTTCAAAATACATTAATCCTGTTTTAAGTATGTTGTCATTCTGTCTAACTGCAGTGTGGGTCAGTCGAACAAAAATTTTTTGGCAGGTTCAATGTTTTGAAACACTGTTCCTGATTAACCCCATCTGAGCCTGTCAATCAAGTTCATAAACAGACTGTAAAACATTCCTACTACATCCATTCCCTTTGCACACAGTATGAGTTCATTCGGCTAAACTTTTTCAGAAAAGATTGAGAACGAGTTTAGTGTAACGGGGGTATTAGAAAAATTATTTAAAAATTGATAGTTGAATAGCACAAGAATAGCCATTATATAAGATAATATTCATCTCAAAGTCTTACCACTTCCGGACTAGATAAATAAGCAGACGAAACTGCACTTCTGTCATTTTGCCGTGACTTTGACTGTGGTCTACTATGTCTGCTTCTGCTGTAGTTCCTTAAAATAAAATATCAAATTCATTACTTTGCCTTTTTATGCAGATTTTTCACGAATATCAAACATACATCAAAGAAATAATTAATCAAATATACATCAGACAAGAAGTTATGACAAGAAATCACTAAATGGCAACATGTTCAGCCCACTAAGGCACTAATTATCATCCTTCTTACAGTCTAGACAAGGTAAAACATGTCAATTTTTGCCCTTTAAACCCCCTAGTGCGACCTTGACCTTTAAGATATGGACCTGTGTTTTGCGCATGACACATCATCTCATCATGGTGAACAATCGTACCATGACATTTTAAAATTCAAAGATGCATAGGGAAGTTATGGTTCGGACAGTCGGTTGGACTAACATACAGACTAACACACGGATGTACATACAAGGAACCGCCATTTTGAAAACTATGTCGAGCTCATCGCAAGCGGGCTCAACAAAAATGATTGTACATGATTTTTTTGTAGCAAATTAATGGGCACCTCTTTGAATGGTCAACTACTGTGTTCGAAGTTAGAAGTCAATATATGTCAGAGTTCAAAAGTGACCTCTCAGATAATATTAAGATGGAGAAGAAATAAAAATGATAATACAGTGTAACTTCTGGATACTGGACATCGAACAAGTTTCTCAGTCCCAATATTTTCTTTTTAATTTCAAAACAGTCCATTCTACTGAATACTGGAATCTCCAAATTCTTAATATCTAACAGTTACATGAAGATTTTTAGATCGTTTCTATATAAATTTACTTCTGAAAACCCAAACTATTTAAGACCCTGTGGCTACGTATGATTGTTCACACATTGGCATTGAGTGTTAATTTTGACTTGCATTAGAATCAAAATGCATCAAAAGTGAATTAAAACACATAGGAACAAAATTTTTAGTGGACACTGTAATTAGGCAATTAGCAGTATTTGACAATGAAATGACAAGAGGTTATTTCATGTGTATGTCAAAGTATATGTAGATTATTAAATTTGAATGCCCAATCATTGACAAAGTACTGATTTGGTAAACAGATTGTTATAACTTCAGTATGGCACATAATTGAACAGTCCTTTGAAAACAAAATTGATATAATTCATGTTGTTTAGTATCATTTTTCACATAAAACAACTAATGATATTGAATATAAATGACTGACATTCACTTGAAGTAATAACATATACATAGAACACTTTCACTTGTTCATACATTGAAAACTTTGGAAAACTGGAAACATCCAAAAATCAATCTTTTACTGGTCCCATAGTGTTCAGTGTTCATAAGTTACACAGTACAAAGAGAACTGACAAAAATAAAGTCAATAAGAAAGAGAGATAAACACAAAGATAAACAGATAAACACAAAAATAAACTTCATACCTGACACTCCCATATGAACAATCTGACATGCCACCATCACTCATTTCTCCTTGACTCCCATCTGCACATGAAAATGTACAATATGGACATGGATTATTTTATTTGGACTTTGGTTGCTATAAATTATTCAATATAAGAAATGTCTAAAAAATATTGCTGTCTAAAAGACTGTAAAGTAATCTAGGGTGGAGATAAGTAAACATTTCGGTTACAGCTTGAACCAGGGTTGTGAAGGACTATACAGTAAGAACCATTGGATACTTCAATTGTGTTTAAAAAAAGATTGAAACTTAATTTGACATAAACTGAAAACATGGGGTAAAATGAAACATTTTAAATCCAGCAAAACTTAAATATTGCTACAGCAAAGGAACAAAACTGTTTTATCATTTCATATACACTGATGTAATAGTTGAGCAACTTAAAGTGGAGAAGACTTACATGATGTATTCCTTGAACGATTTCGACTATTGGCTGAAATAGCAAAACAACAACAAAAAAATGAAACAAATTACTTACATATATATATTTGATTCAAACAGGAAATACTGATAAAAAAGTTTAATGGACTGTAATTAAACATACAAACAAATTGATATATATCTAAGGGTTACAAGAAGTGTAGTAAAAATAATACTTCCAATTACCATAAAATCAATAGCATTTTACTTCTGAAAAAGCTGTCCAAACATTATGCAAAATGATATTGTGCCTAATCATGATCCATTTAATCAACTAATTACTTTAAACAACAATAGTACAATCAGTAAAAGGAAAAAAATATTGTTTTATCATTTAGTTAAGGAGACAAAACTGCTGGTGGATTATTTATAAATGAGAGAGTGTCAGATGATAAACAATAAACTCATACATTACCTGATAATCTACTGTTTGCAAGTCTAGCTCCGGATGAAGGCTTATTTGATGAAATAGATCCCCCTGATGTATTAACTCTTTGCTGTCGCTTTCTGTAACATTAACATAAATATCAAATTTTATAAATTATCATTTTATCATCCTGAGTAGCTAAAATTATAAGAACAAAACATTTCATATAATGACTAATAGTAATAGTACAGTAAAACTTCATTTTCTCAAAGAGTCATTGGAACAGTCTAACTTTTCGAGATAAATGTGATGTTCATAATGTCCAGGTATTTTTTTGTTGGTTGAAAATTATGCACATCAGAGAACAAAAACTGCAGGGACTTTAAAAAACTCCTCGAGATATAATTTGGGTGCTTGCGATATTGATGCTCGTACTAATGAAGTTTTACTGTAATTCAAACTTAAATCTACTGAAGTCACAATTCAATTTTTCAAAACGTCAAAACCAAATACACAGGAGGTCAAGCTTGCTACAGATATCTTTACAACTTTTTCATATTTGTCACCCAATCACAAATCACATTTAAATCAATCACAAAGAAGGCAAACATTTCACCAACTTTTTCATCTGAGCTTCTTTCCTTTTTCTTTCCTTCTCTTTAACATATGCTGATGGATCAAACCTTGAATTTCTTCCACTCGCAAGGGATGGTGAGGGTGTCCGACTTCTGTGTGAATAACTGTTCTTATAACTATTAGAGCGATCACTAAGCCTGCTTCTATTTGCTGATGACGGTCTTTCCAATGATCTATCTCGAGAACGATCGCGAGCCGATGACAATCTGTCTGACCACAATCTGTCCCTTGATAATGAACGGTCCCTGTCACGTGATAATGAACGATCCCTGGCTGAAGATAATCTATCGTATGAATTATTTCTGTCTCTGCTGTATGAACGTGATGGTCGTGAATGTACTTTATCCCTAAAATAAATGTACACATTACAATAAATATTCTGAACAGAAAATATCAAACAAAAATGATGGAAATCTTGTCTAACAGTTCAACAAATAGTTCTGTAACAGTAAAGTCATTGCTTACCTCTTATATAAGGCCAATTCATTTGTTAAACTTTTTACTCTAATCTTCAAATTTCTTTCTGATGCCCTTAATTCTTCAAGCTGTAAAACAAAATACATATAAAAAATACTCTCATAAGTCTGATACATATTTTATAGTTTGAATGTTGAACAAAATAACAGTATAAGTGCATAAAATGTAAAATTGTAGTTAAATCATACATTATTCAACACAGCAAATGTTGCAAAGGGTTTGTCTGAAATTCATAGTAATTCTTGTTCACTCTGAAGTTCACAACTTACCTCCTCCAACAAATCTCTGTATTGTTGACCATGTTTGCTAACATGTCTTTGATGTTTGGTTTTTTCTTTCATTAACTCTTCCTCAAGCTGTCTTGTCATAGTTTTAAACATCTTAAGTTCTTTTAAAGCATTTCCCTGAGTAGTATTCTTCATTTCTCGACGAAACTGCAAGAATTCTGATTCTATGTCATCCTTCTCTTTTTGTACTGATTCGAGCCTGTCAACATAAAATATTCAATAAAATCAACAAGAAAAATGTCATTACTCAGATTAATTCTTTCGTAACAGTTTCTCTTCAGGAGAAAACATGCACATGCTAACCATATTACTAATTAACAGATTCGTTCTTTTTTCAGGTGAGAAGAGAAATGATTATTATAAACTGATATATGTTAAGATTGATGTATACACATAAATTATTATGAATAATAATTGGATTCAATAAGAATAATACTAGTATTGTATTGTATTGTATTGTACTTCTAAGCACGTTCTCCCTTTGCTCAGAACAGAATGCTTGCTCGAGCAATTACAACCAATTATCATTGCTGAAAGTAACAATTTTGTCCTTGGCACCACAAATAAATGGTCAAAACAAAAGTCTCTTGTTGATCAGAATACATAAAAATTTCTTTGATGATAGAAGATGATAAAAATGCCATAAAACTACAGCTGAATACACAGTGTCTGATGAATTAAAAAATTATCCTATGAAAGCATGGCTTACTCTTTGCGAAGTTTCTCTGTATCTTTGTGCCTGACTTCTGAAGGACCCTGAAAGTAAATGATTAATGCATGAACTTTAACTCTTAATTCATAGAGAAAAATATTCGGTATGGTTTAACAAAAATACCAGCAGAATAATAATCTACAGTTTTCTTCATGTATCCAATGTATAAATACATCTATTCCTGACCTTAAGGTAGCGTAAGTGCCTACTAACGTAAAAAAAGGCGAAAATGACATTTTAAGTTACTAAAAATAATTAAATATCATACTATCATACCATGCAACAAAAAACGATCCGAATATGCAAAAATAGTGTTTTATCGCGATAAAAACTGCACCCCCATATCGACTCCACTTTATCAGTGAGAACGATCTAGGATGCGGCGTTGTAAGGGCTCCTTGAGGGCAAATTTGTTTCAATTGATATTAAATTTCGTATCGCTTGCCGTATGTTAACATAAATATTTAAAATTCGACAGATTATCAACATCAAGCGGATTAAAATGGGAAATAAGAAAAATAAGGCTTAGCAAGGTGTTAGAGTGTTCTCAAAAGTGAAAAATGTAGTTAGAAATCTCTTTCTTGCGGAAGTTGGTTTACGAATGCTAAAGACACCAAACTGCATAAATCTATATCCAGTAAAAAACTTGACCATAGCGACGTGACATATTGTGAATATGGAAAATTTATGGTGGAAAATTACGTAATAAATATATAACTGCAAAAATCATTTGATGTGCAAGAAACATGTGAATTCATTAACACCTTGGTCGATTGGGCTACTAGCATCTAATGTACTTTTAATATAAAATATATGATGAAATAACTGATCCGGAACGGTGGTCTTATTGAAGTGTGATATTGATATCATACTCTAACGCCTTGCTAATTATGCTATCAATACGGATCAATTTAGACCTTATATATGTCGCATCACACATTCCTTTATGTTTTGGCGGGAGATATAATAAACAGCAAATGATAAGAAAATGAGCTGTCAAAAATTGTTACCCCGTTAATGTTATGACGTACCGTTCTTACAAGTTTAATTAAATTTATATATTCCAGAGTCAGTCAGGTTTCAAATACAATTAAACAGGAGTTATAAGACTACAATATATTTAAATTGCCAGTAAATTAATACAGGGAGACTGGGTCAACGAAAATTATTATTTTCGCTATTTCATCGATGTAATCAATAAAATAAAGTTCTTTCAACGTGAACTTTTATTATGAAACTCTGTACATTTTAGTAAAATATTGAAAGCTATCAAACAAACAATAGGGTGAAAAACAGTGACGTCTTATGGACATCGGACGTGCATGTTTTTCAAGAATCTTATTTTATTCTGTTATACATCCAATTACCTTTATCTATTAGTATGTTTTTAAATGATTACATTAACAGACATAAAGCATAACATAGACACTTTTCTACAAATCAATCACATCTTAAGTTCTTATTTTTACACTAAATGCATGGCTACCTTTCATTTAACTTATATAGCGGTTTCCCTAGCCATCTTAACTCGATTTCCCTATCAGCCGTTTTCCCTGTTGAGAGCCTCTCGGTTGACAAGAAATCTGATGTACTGTGTATTGCATTGGTACGATATGATACTATTTTGACAAATAATTCGTAATTAAGCCCTTTAGAGACATCTAAAATGGTGGGCGGTTTCACTAATTGATCCGCTAACGATGAACGAATTTGATTGGTTATCAAATTTTAATGGGCTGCATTAATTTATAGAATAATTGTTGATTACACGAGGTGATAATAATCTGACACTTTTATTGTTGATTTCTCGCTCAGAAAAAAACGCAGTGGGTGCTATTTTTGAACAAAGATTGCCGACTTATTTGAAGATGGATTTTAAAGCCGTTTTCGGTATTTTGTAGCGGAAATGCTTATCTAGGGAACTGTGTCACAGAATTTTGATATTTATTTTCATTTTTTATCTATGACATATTACGTAATTGTCAGCGGGGTTCATGCTACGAAATTTCTTTAAAGTCAAATATCTATTGAATGGAGGACGTTATCAAAAATTTGAGACACGGTTCCCTGCATGATACCATGATTGTTATTTTAAGTCTAATTGTAGTAATATATCCTTACATACAGAGTAGTGATCTTTATTCAAAAATATGAAAATTATGTACGATATTGGTTTATAGAAGACAGACCAAGAACAATATTTGTTTCAAATCACTTGCAATAGACTCTGTACAGTAGGTTTATTAATGTATACAATTATGGTTGACCTTTTTACACTATAAATTAGTAAAACTTGATATCACCATATAGCCACTCACACTACATTAATACTTACAAACAAATGGTAAGAAGTATCATTAACTGTAAAGTATATGCACAGTATAACTGTCTAATGGAATTTTTTCATTTCTTCTCAAGGGTTGCCAAAATATAGTTTGATCATGATATCGTCTTTTCATAGTTAATTATGTAAGTTAATACAAATATTTAATGATGAAACTAAATACAAATATTTGCAGAGAAGTGACAGCAGTATATGATGATCGATAAACAACACTGGATTTTGCTGATCCATACATGGCAAGGTAGATACATAGGAATATTCATAGTAACATAAAATAATTGTTCATGTACTTTAACATATTCTACACAATGTACTGATTTTTGCTGACTTCATACCTGTTGTTTCAATGATTTAACTTCCATCCTCAAATTCCTAACAAGTTCTTGCAACTGTCTGGGGTCAGGTTTTCCAACGTATGGTAAAGGTAATGGATAGTGAATTCTGAAAACAGAGAATGATTTTCTCAAAATATAGGTAATAACAGTAAACTGCACAGTACAGGATTGAAATACTCTGGAAATTAAATTACAGAAAAGAAAAGAGAGAAAGACAAAAATCTAAGCACAGAAATGATCAAATTTCGGCTGATTACTATTGGGACATAATTGGAGCAACTAAATTTTTATTTTCATGATAACAAACCTTATCTTACAAATCAACAAACAATTAACAATAGACATATCCAACAAATCAACAAACAATTAACAATAGACATAAAAGATTTCCACAAATCTTTATATAGACAAAATTTAGTTTTCAAGTCGTAGAAATCAGTTTAAATGAATATATAATACCTATCAAATTCAACAGTGTAAGTCAAAATTAAGTATCTTTTAGAATTCAGAGAGACTGTGCGCTGTTGAGTGGATGCCTTAGGGGCACTACCAGATTTCCTCTGTCGTAGAGATTCAAGGTCAGCATAAGTGAGTAGGTCTAGAGATACACTTTCACTAGCCTGGAAAATAACAAAACATTTGAATCATTTTGAATATTCAACACAGAAGAATACACTTAGTACTTAATTTTAACTGTCTATTACATCAGCATGTTACAACAAAATAATACATTTTGATATGAATAGTTATATATATATTGAAACCAGTAATATTCTCAAGTGTTAAAATATAGTTGAAGATACTATATTTTTCTAGTTATTATTTTCTTGCCAGACTAGACGGCATTAAAAAAATTAATTTTTCAAGACAGCTAATTAATTAAACATAAAAATTAAATGATTAAACAAAATTAATAATACCTGTATGATTCCTGATTCAAGCATGCTGACAAATATGTTGAATTGTTTGAAATTTCCAGTCTTGTGGGTCAAATCTTCAATATCTAAAATTGGTAGATAATAAATATGACAACAGTAAAATACAACTGTATTAAACATGTAAAAAATAACATACAATTCCAGAGTAAGTTGAGTAAACAAATATTACCATAAAAAAAAACTTTCATAAAATAATAATAACTACAAAAACTTGCTAAAATAAAATGTCAAGTTGTTTAATTCATATTATAAATCTCTGTTACAATATAATATTCAAAACAAGGATAAATGAATAATGCAAAAACAAAACAAACTAATTCCCCGAAATTATTGAAAATGCCTGTTTTTATGTAACTTAAAAGAGAACTCAAATGGAAATTATTGGACGGGAGCTAGAATTTACCCAGGACTTTTAGTGCTGTAGACAACCATAACACTAAGGAATAAATCAATAAGTAGACATACTGTGGTCATTAAAAAAAACCCAGAAACATCAGGGCTCTCTCTCTTGGGGGGACTGGGGCCCTGTGAGGGGGGAATTTTGCATCATTTTCAGTTCAAGGGGGAATTTCAAAAGTTTAATTAATATAATATGCGGTGGAATTTTTACCAAAAATGGGGAAAAAAGTAAATTCCAGAGTTTGTGAGATCAAGAGCCCTGAACATAATGATTTTATATCAGTTAAAATTAAATAATGTGTAAGAACAAAAACCTATGTAACACATATGCATATTATATGTGTTTGTTAAGAAGAAAAAATTTACAAGCAGAATCAAAATCAGCCCTCCACTGATCTGCAGTTAATTTGTCTTCAACTTCCACAGTGAGAATGCTACCATTCTTAATGTTCATAGTGACAATATATTCAATGCCACGAAAAATATATGCAGCCGATACAGTGGTGTCTTCATCCATGATGCTCCTTAAACTGTGTTAAAACACCAGGCAAGATGAGTTTAGACAAGTTTGAGAAAGTGTCAATTTGTCAAATAGTAGATGTCATTTCACACAAATAAAATAAAAACAAAAAATCCATCAGTAAATTAACATATATCTGAATCAATCACAAGTTTAGTTAAAGATGTCAATAATTGTCGTGCACAAAAACTCCAAGCCTATCAGATATATTTTTAAAAACAATCTACACCGAATAGGAAACTAAGAAAGCCACGCATGCGCATTACTTTCCATAGGGAGCAGCCGTTGTTCATGAACTATATCTTTTTTTGCCAGAAAATATTGACGGTCAGTTTAATCAGTGAATTGAATTTTTGCCACTACTTTATTCTACAACATTTTACAGAATTTTACGTTAAATTTGGCACCGGTTACTGAAAAGTGTAAACAAACTTATCCCTTTGAATATATAGTTATCTCCCTTCCACAATGTCAGGCATGAGATTCGTTAACCATCTACATAAACTTTCATACAGACTCGCACAAACTCAGAGCTTTGGTGTTCGAAACAGATTACTGCACACAACGTCGTCTCTTAGATTGAGAGAAGGTACTTGTATTAACTTTTCGAGTGTGTCTCAAATTCTGTGACTTTCGTTCTACGTCGATTCGTACCAAAAACATTCGATTGTTAGTCAATATATAATATTAAGCCAAAGGATATATGTTACATCTGTTAATTTATCATCATTTAATTTGTTGTATGTAATTGTATGGTTTCTATTCGGTGAACTTTTCACTCATCATTAACATGTTTTGTTCAACAGTTCTCTATAAAGTTCAAATAATTATAATATTGAATAAAGGTCATTCTCTTGCATATAAATTAAATATGAGGAAAATAGCAAAAGGATGTGTCTACCACATGAAAATAACGGAAAACGCCAAAAACCTATGATTTCTTATTACATATTGATTATAGTGTACAAATATGCATTGAAATGCACATTCTATTATTAGATATAAATCAAAATGTTCAAATGTTTTCATTCTAATATACAGCCAAAATCGATTTTTAGGAACCATTTTTCAGCTGAAATTTGGTGTCCAAAAATCGTATACTCGATGTTGGGAGTGTATATTCAACATGATAGACAGTATGATATGATATTCCTGGAATGTGACTTGTGAAGTCCTTCAGATGGAATCATGGGCATTCAAGAAAATCCACTGACAGCACTAGTTGACAAATCAGGACATTATTTTGGTTGTCAAGATATTATATATGAACTAAACCTTTCTTTTTTGTCAAAATTTTATCTTTGGCAGTTTACTGCCCTTATAAGTTATATGTGCAGATGGATTTATGTATGATTTAAATAAAAAAATATTTAAAAGATAAGTGTTTGTGAGGTACATTGTGACTTTCATGGACTAAGCTCAATGATTTTATGTATTTTTTCTTCCATTTACAGTTATTGAGAAAACGGAAGGCAATGTGACCACAGTAAGAACTTAGATTATTGTCAGCTCTAAAAAATTGTAGTTTATACAAATGGACATAATAAAAATATGCATGTAGAATAAATGTCTATATACTAGTTCTGAGTTTCTGACTTTATTTAAAATTGTTTCAAAATTCATTGTTTTAACGTTTTAGTTTAGTTGTCTTAGTCAAGAATTACTGGTGACTTTATGGGAATTGATTGTAATGCAATTACAGATATGTCAATCATTATCAATGCCATTTTGTTGTACTCAGTATGTTGATAATACTTTATGATTACTTTGTTTGTTTTACTCTGGTAATAGAGTTTTCTTTTTTCATTTTGAAAGATTGAAGGGCATGTTATAGAGTCACCAAGAAAGGGTAAAGTTATAGAAGTTCCTGGTCCTGAGAAATGTTGTTCATTGTGTCGTCTTAACTTGGATATAAAGTATACTGTAAGTTCAACAAATGTTACGGGAGCAGAATATGCAAGGCTCAGTTATTTTTTTTTTAATTTTTGGAAAGTGTCCAGTCCAGTTGAGAAAAAATGCACAGTGTGATGCAAAATTGGGAACTTATAGGTTGGAATTCGGGAATAAAATATCTATTTTCTGTTGGGTAGGGTCCATTTACCAGACCCAAACAAAGAAGGAAAAAATTGCTGAGGCATATTATTTTTAATTATGGACATTACTTTGTCTTTTTTGCAGTTACAGCTACTATGTTAGAAAGTTGGTGAAAAATTATATTTTTTACTAAGTTTAGTTCATTGAATAATAACTGTATTTTGAAGCCCCAAAAAGAGATAAATCTTTGTTATGACAAATGATATAAAGTTACATTGTTGACTGAACTGTTGAATGAAACTGCCACACAGGTATCAAAATGATTGATTTTATTTTGAGTATGATTTGAACTGGATAGATAGATGTGCAGTTTTAAACAACTAGTTTCATTCAAAAAGCTCATGCATTGATATTTTAATCTATGTGTTTCAGTAAATTTTTATCAAAGACAAGTGATAGAGTTGAAGTGGATATTCTTACATTTGCATTTTACATACTTAAAGTTATTGTTATTACTCTTCATATGACATTTTTAAAATCCAGTACTGGTAATTCTTTTACCATATTGTTAAAAATCAGTTTTTGAAAATATATTATTTTAAAACATCATTCCGTTTGTATTTCACCTCAGGATGTTAAGATAATAAGCCAATTTGTTCAAGAAGATGGCAATGTTGTACCACGTCAAATCTCTGGATTATGTTTTCCCCAGCATCGACGCATGATACAACTTATACACAAAGCTCACTCTGCTGGTAAGCTACTTAATGTTACCATCATCAGGGGTGTATACAGGATTTTTGGTTAGGAGGTGACTTAAAGTCTGGATGTTTGTGAAGAATAATGTTCACAATCAGCACATAACTCACATTTTTTTACTTAAGCTTGCCAGGTGTAAAGCATAATTGAATATCATTAGTGACTGATAAATATTTGCGCTATATAAATCTGCTGCATTTGTATTTAAGAGCCGGTGCATGCCAACTTAACTCAACTTAATTTTGTTCAGGGTAGTGAAGCAATCCTTCACATGAAAATTTCTGCTTTCAACTTGTTACTGGTTGCTCTTGTGGAATTATTGTATAATTTAACAATCAGTATATTACCTTTCATCAAATTAATTTGAAGGAAGATTGTTTTAAAGATGTATCAATAATCACTTTAGTGATGTTGGGTCAAATACTCTATTTTTATTTGTTATTGAAGAATGCTGAATATTATGAGCAAGGACATAATCTTTGGGCAGGTATTTAGTTAATGTAAGATATTGTTTTTACAGGTTTGATGCAAAACTTAAGACCTCATGTTTATCCTGAAGAGTACAGTCAGATGTCGGATCATGCATGGAAAAAGTACAATGTTTACTACACTGAAATTATTGAGAATTAGCATACCATATATAGTGTAATTGAGAGTTGTTTTAGGATAATAAATTTAAAATAAAAAAAGTATCTTTGTTGTATCATTGGTTTGACCTTAATTGTGGTTTACTAGTACTTGCACATTTGTTATTAAATGCAATAGTGACAACTTACTTTTAGTCCAACATGTTCGACATAAACATGCTATTAAAAGTTTTTCGAGACTAAGTTGTTCAGTAGAATTTGGTTATTTTATTTTTTCAAATAATTATTTATATAACATCATAGTATTTAATGTTCTATAAAATGACTTTTATTGATTTATTAACAAATGAAATACCTAAATTACTTAACTGAACCATCTAGGCCTGCACTGGATTTGTTACCAGCCGATCAAGGTTCAAATCCCAGTGGCAGCAGGTCATACCCTTCTATGAAAATTTGACAAAAATATTGATTTTCCTCCATATGTGGAGAAGTTGCCAGCTCCTTTCTACCTGTAATTATGAGCAGACAAGTGGATTTGCCGAGCCCTGTATGACCTATGAATTGAGAAGACATATTTTTAGATATGAAAGCTGTTGGAAAGTTTTTATCTGTACCAATTCAGTATTATAATCATGAACTTGCCCTTGTCCATTACTTTAGACAGAAGATTGACGACTGATGACCTACTTCACATAATTATTACTGATATAATGTATTCACGGATTACTTACTATCGTAAGCATCGTACAGAATTTGTTCAGCTAATGTATGAAATAACTATGCATTGACAGCTTGTTTTAAAACTTTGAAACATTTAAATAATGTTTCAATATATGCATTTTGACCAGCATTCATGAATTTGAACATGGGTGACTTCTTTGCTGCTGATATGAGAGGTAATGCAACAATGCTCTATGAACATGCTGCATTATATGGGAATAGCTCTGCGTATTATACTCTGATGTCAAGCTTCTCGAAAATGCTGGAACACATGCCTTACATTTGGTCAGGCAAAGTTAGAATTTCTGTCTGACCAAATCAAAATTTGTCTGACCAAATATATTGTAAATAAGTAATAAATGCTGAAAATCGTACCTGACTGCTGGACATCCGGTCCAGTACTCGCCAAAAATTAAAATTTATCGGACCTGCTGGAAATTTGCCTGATATGTCCGACGGTTCGACAACTTTCAGGAAGCCTGTGATGCACATTCCTATTCCTTCCATTTTGTAAAGCTCATGCATTGATAATAAAAATGTGTTGTATGAACTTGATGGAATCATGGTAGATTCATCCATAGCAAGCTTAACATGTTACATTATATAGTACAAGATTAACAAGAGGGCTACATCAGGTGAATATGTATGGATCGTACCAACACAAAAGTTAGTTTTGTAAAGTTAGATTCATTTGTAGATTTGAAATGCCAAATGAACGTTAGTATTTTTAGTTTGTCTGTTTCAAAGAAAAAATTAAGTTATTATGAACGCTGCATTGTCGCTGTCATGCAAAAACTTTGATGTAGCCCATTACTCAAACACTTTAAAGATATCAACATGACACTTGGAATACTCGATTAACATGGCAAGGCACAGTTGCAAGACTAGGGGCATTATTCTGAAACCTATATTTTTGGAGTTATGCCCATTTTAACTGATTTTTTGTCAAAATTGCTTATTAAATAGAATGATGTAAAACAGACAAGCATTGGCACTGCTCTGCGAAGCTCTTGTTCTTGACTGTTTCAAGTGAATGGAATTCTAGATACTAGATTTTTGAACTGTTATGCATTAAATACAAATTCTGAAAATACAATGCTCAGACTGTACTTAATAAATACCATGATACTGAAGTGCATAGATGAAGAAACACCACGGCATAAAACAACAATCAAAACGATGTGTGAAAAGGTTTAATATAATGTCTTTAGAGATATATACATAAACAGTTCATATAACTAATAAATGACAATAAAATGAAATGCCAAAACAGCAAAATTTCTATCACAAAGGTATTGTTTCAACCATAAACACATACAATACTCTCAATAGTTTTCTTGAATCAGAACATGAATACATCAACAATTCATGGAAAGAACCATTCCTATTGAATATCATTTTCAAAGAATATATGTAGGAACATTTATGAGTAAACATTAATTTTCGTTTCATATTGGATTTTTTATTCAACACTCATTGAGTAATGTGGTTGATTTCATCTGTTTCTTACAATATCAAATTGTCTAAATTTTTTTCAAATATTGAATGTTCATAGTTTACAACATGAAAGGAACGTCTGAGTTCTTTTCTCCAGTGCCAACATAAACTGCTCCGAATTTGCGGGTTCCAGGTACATGATAAAAGACATATCCCAACCATAATGTACTTCTGAGACACATCAGTCCACTGCCTCTTTCAAACTGTAAACTCCATGAACCTGTGATAAAATAAATGGAATAAAAGCATGAACTCAAACTAGCGTTATAATCATTACATCTAATCAGCTTAGGTATATAAACAAGTTTGTAATACTTGGGTCTCAATAATTTTGTTGAATATTTGCATTGTGTTTCTTAAAACAAGCACAGGGCAATATTTACTATAATTCTATGTAATTCTAATGATGTCATTAAAGTAAACAGCAAGAAAATTCAGTACTTAATGTAACACTCAAATACTGGAGCACACACCACTCCTGGTGAAAACTTTTTCAAAGTGAATTCTCAAGTCTTGTACTAAAACTGACACTACATAATGATGATTAACAATTAAATGATAATCTGAATATTGCCTTTTGGGATGTCATCTTCTAGAGTGTCCATAAAGTCTATTGATTTGTCCAAATTAGCTTTCTGTAGAAGTGTTTTCTCAAGCAACAGTTTTGGTTCTCTGAAGTGCATGAAAGAGCAGACCTTGGCTGCTTCTGACACTGTTAAACCTAGAGAAATAAATGAATATAAGTATTTACAGCAGGAAACAGGAGTATTAATGATTAAGAAATACATAGCAAAGACTTTTAAACAGATTTAATTTCATTAAATGTAGTTTATTTCATATGTTAATAGTACACAATGAGACTACACAAATTAAAATATGTACAATAGTATCTCATTTCACAAGTCCAGTAGACAGAACAAGTTCTCATGAATGAACAAACCTACAGAATCAATTGTTACCAGATTAATAATTTAGTGGATTTATCATTGTTCTTATTTAAAAAACAATGATGCAAGAGTAATCTAGTAAGACAAAAACATAAGGCCAATAAAATATTAAGAACTATATCAACAGTAAATTTTACTTTTAGCCTCAATTAATATGTAAAAAAATAATAGAATGTACTACCTTCAAAGCTTCTATTTGGTACAACTTGACCAGTGGGAGTTTTTACAAATGCACCTCTTGGTACAATCTTGACATCCTCATCAATGTCAGCTATTACTGATGCTAATCTATCCTCCTCTTTGATCGTGATCTACATTTAAGTAAGCAAGGGGAACAATAAAAGATTACAGTTCATTACCTTGTGTATTAGTCATCCATGTGTTGCTCATTATTTCAAGCACACATGAATTAGTCTCAGCCATTGGAATTTTAAAGTGGGACTCAAGTTTACAGAAAGTACTAATTATGCTTTATTTTTATTTGATATTATGTATGTCAAATATACACACTCATTTTTCATTTTGACAATTTATTTCAGACCAACTGGTTTTCTAATTAAGATTGTAGTTTTGATATCTTGAAAGAATCAAATGGAACTTGTATTTTACCGTTTCTTCTTCTTCTGTAGCTTCTTCTCCCTCACCAACCTTCTTTGTCTCAACATGTTCAAATTCATATGATGGATCACCAGTGAATCTACCCTTTGCCAGTTTACTTTGTTCACGCATTGGTTTTGTTGCTGGTGGCAGTAATCCCCAGTGGATACAGTCCTTACTACAATGGAACAAAAAATAAGATAAAAATACAAAGAGGCTTATTGGAAAGATAATAATCAATGATAAAATGTTAAAGTTGGTGTCCTCTTGATTGGATGCCTAAGTGCAATATCAAGCAAAATATAATATAAAAACACAACACATAACCTGATGCAAAAATCAATATTTCAGGAATGAAAATTACCACAACAAATATAATTGAATCAAACATGGATATACATTAATGTACAATAATACAAAATGAGCAAAAATGTTGCTGAGATATGATATCTTAAAAAGAGATTTGCATATTTGTGATAAGATTGTTTGTAAATGACAAAATTTATTTTTCCAAAAGAATCATTTTTCTTTAAATCAAAAGATCCAAAATATATAGTGTGATTATTTTCATTGTATAGTAAATTGGGAACAAGAAAAATCCATGGTCCCAACCGGGGATTGAACCTGGGACCCCTAGCACTGTAGACAGACAATCACGTCACTAAAGATCAACAGCAAGGCCGTTGACAGTGGCCCATATTGCTACAATCACTACAATTGTTAGGAAATGAGCTTGGTATACAAACAAATACACAGAACTAACAGTGATATTTGAAATAAACACGGCATATTTTACCTGTAGAACGTTCTCCTGTCTACCATTTCGTCTTTTCCACTTCCCTGGGCAATGAAGTAATCATCTTTGATTCCTAAGATTTTACCCCAGAAATAAACCTTTTTGAATTTATTTTCACTTTGTAAAATTATCAAAGACGTTTGTAAAGCAGCTTTTTGCTCAGGGCTTAGAATTATTCCACTGCTACCCACATAGTCGATGGATAAATGCAAATCACAATGATCCATTTTTGTGAAAAAAAATTGCCAAGAACCTCAGTTGTCAGTTCAGTGTTATGGCAGTCAGTTTACTAACGAGCAGTTGTAGTAGTTGCTAGGTAATATGACATGCGCAGTTTATCATTTCCGCTTCCGGTAGATGGTGACGTTTAATGCCATCATGAACACTTTCTTATGTGAACAATATTATTTTCATTAAAATTCTTGAAGGGACAAAATCTAGTTTATTTCTTTAGATTTCTGAATACGGCATCCGAAAATTTTCATGGAAAGTAGTATATTTTGATGATTGTCACCATATTTCGCGAGGTATAGGATTAAATTTCGTACTTATGATTTTCGTACTCGTTATTAATTTGGACATCTTCATTGATATTATTCTTAGCCAAGGATTGTTTTTATTTCAGTGGATTTTGTTGATTTTAAAATTTTTCATTTATGTGATATATAGTTTTTACTTGTCTGTTAATGTGAAAGTAAAGAATAATGTTGCAAGATTCATTTAAGTTTTAACCTTGATCAGAGTCTATGGTTGACAAAGGATTCAGTATTACATATGTGTTACAGTGCCCCTATAATCACAAACAAAAACAAACAGATATCGAGCTAGAAAATGAACAATCTGCATTAACTTACATATGGACTTTACTCCAGCAATTTTTTTCCTTATTTTTTGGGTCCGGTAAACAGACCTTTCCCAATTGAAAATAAAGACATTTTTCCCAATTCCCAACCTAGAAATTTCCAATTTTGGCATCAAACTGTGTATTTTTTCCAATTGGACCAGACCAGGACCCTTTCCCAAAATTGCCAATAAAATCATGGTACTAATAACTACTATATAACAACTCCGGATATCATCACAATGCTCATTTAACTTCATGATGCTTTGTTATAAAAGAATTGCTAGTGAATGAACTTATTTTCCATTGTTAATTTTTGTATTGAGTAACATTTATAATTTTCAGTTCACTGTATTTGAGCTGATCTGCAACTTTTCAGTTGTATAGTTTTAATTTCTCTTGAAAATTGTTTGTTTTGTAATAGGAGGCAGAAAATAAAGTTCCCAATGTGGGGCTCAAACCCATGACCTTCTGCTTGCAAGTCAGCTGCTCTACCAAGTGAGCTAATTGGGCTGACAGGCATACAAACTACTGTAAACACACACATGCACATATATATACAACTCTGTTACAGTTTAATTTATGAATCAAATGGGTTTTTCTCTAGGCAAATTATGATTATTAACAATAGGTAACTTCATTGTATTAAAATAAATAGTGTTTACTGAAGTCATAGGTCTATGTTAATTTCAATTGCTGAGCATGAGTTCCCTGGGGAGGTGCATTTGTACAATGTTTAATGTGTGAAAATTACAATAACAATCCATGTGTTGTCTCTTGAATGTGAAAAATGTCTATAGTCTAGCTTGGATTGTTTAAAATCAGTGCTCATCAATTAAAATCTAAAAATTAAAGAGTTATTTCAAAATGTGAGCAAATATTGGTATGAAGTATGCTCGGAACTACTTGATCAACTGTTTACATAATATAATGTAGAATCACTGCCAAGATATATCAGTAATTGTAGCCTTACAATTTGGCTTTTGAACATTTTCATAATTGAATATAGACAGACCTAATTGAAAAAAAAATGTCTCACCATCACAATCAGTCTTATTGGTCAGATAGAGAAATAAGAAATGATTTTCTTTTCATTCAGTATGATATTCTTTTTAAGGCTGGCAAATGGACACTTCTACAAATTGTTTTATCTTCACTACTAAATGTAAGACTTTGACGACACCTGATGCAGTTAAGGTTAATCTTGATGCAAAATACAACAGAAAGCATTTAGCAAGTCTTGAAAATGACATTGAAGAAATTTGGAAAAGGCGTCTTTCAGAACTCCCCTCTCTTTTCAATGGAACCAAATTTCGATTACATTCAGTGGATGAGGATGGTACAACACTGTCATTAAATCTCGGTGTCACATGTTACAAAGATTTTCAAGGTACCAATCTGTCTACTGATGCTCTTGTTTTACAAAGTCAAGGTCTTTGTGACCATGATGATTCACAGGCATACATGTGTGATGCATTAGGTGTTGGTGCTCTTGTTATGACTTCTGATGATCATATAGTACTTATCTACCGGTCTAAGAATTGTGGTGAAGATACTGAGATGTGGGACCGACCAGGCGGCCATGCTGAGCCGAAGGTAAATTCAGAACTAAAACTTTTAAGTTTAAAAGATATCTGTGTGTATGTCTTAAATCACTGCATACTGAGAGCTTTTTGATTTCTACTTTGTCAGCTTGTATAAATGTATTCTTTTCTGAATTCATGTTAGTAATTTTTTTTTGTTTTGTTTACGTTCATCACAACTCTTTCTTCTTCTAATGTACACAGTAGCTTAAATGAAAAATGATTTATTCAGAATGTTATTGGACCTATACCAATGGAGGAAATAGATTTGAACAAAATGTCTGAAGAGGCTGTGATACGTGAATTGTTTGATTCTATCATTGAAGAAGTTGTATCTGAAGTTAACATTCCATCTGATACTTTGGAATCCCCGGGAATACTTGGACTACACAGAAGTAACCTAAATGGTGGAAAACCAAATGTTGAGTTTTTAGTAAGGTAATAATCAGAATTATTACTGGTAACTGAAGGTTGAAAAACTGTTCAATTTCATTTTAGCAAATATTGTAGGACACACTATGATATTGGGACAGCCACAGCCAGGTCCAGTGGTTAGTTCACTGGACTTGTAACCTAGTGGTCTGGGTTCAAATCCCAGTCGCAGCAGGTCATACCCTTATATGAAAATTGACAAAAATGTCAATATTCCTCCATATGTGGAGAAGTTGCCAGCTCCTTGTGGAAAGGTAAGTTAGTTAGTATACAGTCCAGGAAAATTGGTCAGGTGAGCCAGCAGCCTTATATAACTGAAAAATATTTGAAAAATTGCATTAAAAGTAGTGAAAAAAATGGGACAAATGTGTCAAGTTCTATTTCACAATAAAAAAAGTTTTCAGAAATTGTTCTGAAAATGTTGCTTAAAAAAGCAATAACTGTACATATTTTCATAATTAACTAGGATCATTAGTAATATAATATCACAAGTCATCCTGATGAAGCACTTCCCATGCATACATGAACTGGTTTATCTTCATCTGTTGAAAGATGTTGTGTGGTGAGAATCTAAAACTTGTCAACTTATCAGTGAGCATATGAATAATGGATAAATATTTGTCTAAGCTACGGAATCCTGTTTCGTTCTCAATAAATTATCATTTTAAAGCTGATAATTTTCGCCTTTAAATGATAATTGTCGAATGGAACTAGCGAAATTTAATGTGGATGAAACAGGATTCTGTACTAAGCATTGTTATTGAGGGAGCAGATCGAAGAAGGTGATTTTTAAAGTACAAGGTTAAATGTTCATTATAGATTATAATTTCTAGGGGTCAATATTTTTAAAATTTTATACTCGTGGAATACTTAGTATTCGTTTCTTTATTCATTCATTGCTGTATATAAACAAACATTTGAAGAAAGATTGCGTTTTTCCAAATGTGAAGTGTAGTCTGAATATTTTATCATCTGTTTTACCAGATGATCTTCCTATTAAAATATAGTCAGCACGATTATTATATTGCCGTCAAACCTATGCACATAGGCCACCCTTGGGAAAGACATAATATGGCCTTAATTAACAAATGGCCTTTATTTGGAAGTCAGTATGTTCTAAATAATCAGTGACAGTTTCAAAGAATGACTTTTATTCAAAGGGGTACAGGTAGTCTTTATTCAGAGGTGGCTTCAAACACAGTTTTGACTGTAATTGTTTTCCCAGATGATCAACCTGTTAAAATATTGTCTGTTTGATTATTCTGTTATTTGTTATTCAGGTGTCGTTTAACTGCTGCTGAAGTTGAATCCCTCTACAAACAAGGCTGTCAGGCTGAAGCTTATGAGTCAGAGAAAGTTCTGCTCTTACCTATTGACCAGGCGTTAATGTTAGAAAATGCAAATCCTGATATGTGGAACAGTGTGGCTGCTGGTGCAAAAGGAATGTTAACTTTATACAAGATGTATAAGCATAGATTTCTTTTGTAATACTCGAAGTAGCATAACATTGTACTCGTCAGATTGCTCATAAATACATTGTGATGCCGATGAGATACACTCTTGTTTAGTAAAATAATTATGTGACAAGCCAAGAAGTTATACATTTAGAATATTTCATGTTTGGAAAAATTTCGATATTTGAAATTATTCTGGAGGATTTGAAATAATCTCTCATCGCCTGACTTAAGCTTTTTAAACTAGTTGTTGAAATATTAAAATTTTGTCATTACATTGAGTTTAAAATTTCAACTGTTTGTTTATTTGATATATTTTTGTAGTTTTGATATCATAGAAATGATTTAAGTCACATACTAATCTTTAGGCCACCCTAAAAAAATTTCTTGTTTGCCATTGGTGACCACACTTGACTGGGTCAGTCAGAGTATTATTTTTTATGTTTGACATGTGTAAATTGACCATAAAACTAGAGGAAATATTTTTAATAATATAGAAAGGAAATTTTAAAAATAATATGCATTCAATTTGCAGTGATAAAATTTTCAGACCAGAGTTTTTTGGCGGGTCCATCTGCAAGTAATGTTTTAATTTAGGCCTTATATGTGTTCTTATGATCTGTTCAAAAATTGTTAAATGATGCTTTTGTGAAAAATATAGAGTCAGATATATCTTTATTGGTGTTTTATACTAAATCTTCCCTTATATGGTTGTGAGAAAATAAGTTTGATGTTAGATGTATTTTACTATGAAATCTTGGCATTTTATATGCAGAATTTATATTTGTTAGTTACGTCATATATACATACATCAGTATGTAGGAAAAAACATCCGATTCTTTAACCTGAGACAACGTTTACAGCATTGTTCTTTTATTTCAATCAGATGTCAATTTTGTTTACTGTTAATACTGCTCCACAACATTCAGCAGCATATTACGATTTTTTATGTATAATACATGTATTTTACCTATAATATGCCCAGCTTGCATAATAATGATATAGTTTATCTAGTCAATGTGTATTGTGTATGAGTGAAACATGATTATTAAGTAGTTACTATTTTAATATTGAGTGAGTCATCATACTAATGAGTGACATAATGGGAGGATGGATATCATTCTTGGGTGTAACATAGTGAGAGGGCAGATATCTTTCTTGTGTGTGACATAATGAGAGGGCAGATATCTTTCTTGGGTGTGACATAATGAGAGGGCAGATATCTTTCTTGGGTGTGACATAATGAGAGGGCAGATATCTTTCTTGGGTGTGACATAGTGAGAGGGAAGATATCTTTCTTAGGTGTGACATAGTGGGAGTGTAGATATCTTTCTTAGATGTGACATAGGAGGGTAGATATTTTTCTTAGGTGTGACATAGTGAGAAGGCAAGTATCACATTTGGGTGTGATATAGTGGGAGGGCAGGTATCACATTTGGGTGTGACACAATGGGAGGGCAGGTGTCACATTTGGGTGTGACATGGTGGGAGTGTATGCTTCATTGTGGGTAGTTTATCAGACTTGTGGTTTATGGGACATAAATGTAATTGCAATGGACACAAATGAATTGCTGTATTTTATAATATACATATATTTTTAAATCAATGCTTTTTTAGAAAATAATCTTTTATTATATAATTGCATACCTACTGTTGTGATATATTGGAAACTATTATTGTTATATTCAACTATTATTAATTAAAATCCAGTGTATGTAAAATATTTGTCCTAATTATGTGATTTACTTTATGAATGTTCTACCCTTTGACACCTACAGGACTGAGTTAGTTCTTGAATTTATTGATTTTGTTCGTTGACTTTTAACAGGCAGTTGCAAGAAAAATGAAGATATGTGTTGCATGTTTTTGACAACTCCAACACAAAGTTACACAATGTGTCTCAAATATAAAGTCTGAACTATCATATCATTTATCCGTTTGCCTCATAATACCGCAATTCCCCGCATATGAAGCAGACAACTTTCGAAAACGTGACCAAAGAAGCCAATGCTTGTAAAGAGTTATGGCTTCTTTTGCCACAATGTTTTCCACTCTGTCAGAGAGAAATAACTCCATTTCCTTAAATAAATTGATGTTTTGTTTATTTGTTTTGAATTTGGAAGAATCCAAACTATGAAGGAAAGGGATAAACATATGTTCTGAACTCAAGAATATGTTCTAGTTCTCTGTCAGTATCGTCTGCTGCATGACGTTTGTGATATTAGTCCAACTTGATTTCAAGAGATTGTTGACAGTGGAGACAGAAACATAGCCTGATGTGAATCCTTGTCTCCTGGTATCTAGTATCTGTTGTTTTTGCTTTTTTTTTACTGGAGTTTAAAATTATACCAACAGTCATTAGGGTCATTTGGTGACTTTTCAACTTTAGCAGTAGAGGAAGACCCCAGGTTTACACATCGGTAAAACCACTAATCTTCCATTAGCTAGCTGGGCAGCTTCCTCACATGTGAAATTTGGTCCTAGGAGGGATTCAAACTTGCTATCAGCTGTGTTTAAATTGAGAAAAGAAAACATACATCATTGATAGAGACATTTTATTTACAAAATAAAACCAGTCAATATACAGACATAAGATTCACAATAGAAACCATGCTACCATTAAAGAGTATTAGAATTTAATGTCATTGTTGGGATTAATGACCCCATGAAAGTTCAAGGACACATTTAAGTCATAACAGGCGTTAAATCATTCAATACTGTATAACTGCTGATATGTTTTCAAGTTCAGAAAATTAAAACTAAATTTATACATACATATTGTTATGTTACAAATGCTTTAAGTTGCAATTAGCAGCACTGAGACATCAACATATATTTATTTTATTGTTTGTATCATTAAAATTTACTATCACATTAAATTAGTTTTTAGAAATTGAAAAAAAAATGTTTGAACTGTGGTCTTGTTCTTTCAAGACATAAAAATGTGTCAAAGACAGTATAGTTCAATATTGATCTACACCTGATGTTTCTGAAGCAACATTGAATCATTATTTTAGAGAATTTTGATGATATTCATAAGATACACAGATATTTGCTCATCAACGGTGCTGAGATTATTTATTCTAAGATGTTGGAAAATATAGAACTAAATGATTTGATTAAAATAAATACCCCTGATATGGGGTCCCTGTTTCTTTATTAACATGACGTGAATGTTAATATCACCATCAAACAGCTTGAATTAAACTTGCAACAAAATACATTTGGTTAAGACACGTAAATAATAAACAAAATAAAACCATTACTGTGGTACATGATTAAGGTGAAGAATTGTGAGTAATTTACAAGTTTAAAATGGAAGCCTTATTAATCACCTGTATTGCGAGTGTCAATATAATTCTACAATGTGTGTATTATTGAACATCTATATTTAGATTTACAAAACAATGCATACAAATTAAACTATCTCTTTATATTACCATACAATGATTTCTGTTTGAATCTGCACAACACTTACATACCAATACATATCAGTACACCATACATGTATACATATCAATACACTATATATGTGTATACATCACTACATCAAACATGTATAAGTACTTATTTACTTCATTCTCAATGAAAACAATAACTCACACACATAATGTGTCCATATTGGACTGCCATTAATAATAATAATTTTCAAATGAAAGAAAAATGCTTAACCTTGCCACTAATGATACTTCATACTTGTTCTAATAAATGTTTGTAAAGACATAGTGCTCAATCACTAAAAAATACAAACAGTAAAGCAGGTAAATTCCTACTTGGGTGGTCTAAAAGCAATCACTTCTACATACAATTATAAAACAGCCAAGTTTTGTCATGAATTAGACAAACACTAATAACAAGAACTGACAGACCTTAGGATTGGGCCTGTATACTAAAGGTATAGTACAGTCAAACCTGTGAACAAAGGCCACCCTTGGGAATAACAAAAGGTGGCCTTTATGTGGAGGTCAGTTTAATCTAAATAATCAGTGACATTTTTCAAAGAATGGCCTTTATTGACAGGCAGTCTTTATCCAGAGGTGGCTGCAAACACAGGTTTGACTGTATATATGACAGTTGAATGGGGTCAAATTCTGTGAAAAAAATTCATTTAGGTAATTTTGGGTTAAATTATGATGTTTCATAGGGAATTTAATGCAATTTTACCATCACAGGTCCATTACTAATGCCTGTGCAATAGCTGTACAAAACACTTGTATGTTTATCATACTTCATTCAAAGCAATATCAACTATAGCATAGCTTCATAACATACTTTTATATGTATCATTCTTCATTCATTCTACATACATCAAGAGCTAAACCACAGGGAGAGCATTTATGATATGAAGTCTGATGGACAAACCCCATGTTCTCCTCTCCTAATAAACACCCCAAATATTTTTTTAAAAAAACTAAAATATTAAACTGATCATAAACTCTGTAATAATCCATCAACTTTATCCAATACATCCAAAGTAATAACTTAAAAACTGAATAAACTTCAGACAGATTTATACCCAGGGGCATTTTTACCACAGTATAATCAAGATACAGTCAAACATATGAACAAAGGCCACCCTTGGAAAAGACAAATTGTGGTCTTTATTGACAGGTAGACTATATTTGGATGTATGTTTGTTCTAAATAATCAATAAAAGTTTTTCAAAGAATGGTCTTTATTTGGAGGACAGAGCTAGACAGTCAAACTACAAAATAATGTGGCTTTTTACCAACAATTCATTATCAGAATATTGCAATTTTTGACAATCCAGTCATTAAACAGATGTGGTACAGATAAATGGTAGATACTAGAAGAAACAAGATGACAGGAACTGTCACAAAACCAGGCTTTCATGAGAAGTTACACACAGAATATTACATGTGTACTAAATAAACAGAGTCATAATTCCACAAAAAATTATCAAATCACAAAACCCTGATAATACGCACTGGGGTACTTGGTGATGTAAATTATGTGCAAGTTTTGCCGAATGCGCACCTGTCCGATATTTGCCAATTTATTAACTAGGATTTTTCCATTGGAGAACCTGGTTGAAATTAATGTTGAAGTAGGCGTTTCTAGGTATTCAGGCACACAGAACAGAAAACAAGGTTTTCAACAGGAAAATAATAAAAACTACACATTCAGTGCATGTCCAATAATCAGCTGATTAAAATATATACCAGTATTAAAACAACACAAAACGTTTCATTCTGAGCTAATAGGAAATAAGAAGTGTCTTTTATTTGTCACTTGTTTATACACACAATAAAAAACAAAAACATGTTCAATAAAAGAACCAACCAGATGTAGGGGTACACATTGAAAAACTATAGTAAGAAATAAAAATTGAGAGCAATGCAGATAAAGAACCTTATCCCTAACTATGGTCAATGTGAGGCTCAGGTACCTAATATGAATACTGGTAAACAAGAGACAGATCTTGGTTTTCTTCCTATGTAAACAGAACATTCATATAATTTTGGCAACAACATTAATCAAATGAAAGCACAGATAAAAAAAAACAAATCACAAATTAAGTTTTTGAAAAAAAATATATGAACTAAATGAATGGATTGATTTTTTTTGTCAGGCAACAATATCTGAACATCCAAAAAGTTAAAACATACAAAATTCTAATATATTGTACACATAACATTCATACACTGGTATAATCAACATTTAATCATTTAACATAATAATAACATTTAATCAGCACTTTGAAATAACTCTATGTAACAACTATAAATTAAGATTATGTTCAAAAATCGTAACCATTGTAACAAAGTAAACAAACACCTCATAACATTTACAATATTTTAAAAATATTCAGAAACATTTTACAGAAAGAAAAAAAACTTAAGTCAGATCTAATGCATGAATATACATGCTAAAAACAAACAACAATGTTATACATGAATTAATATCATGTGTTTATTAGTTATAATGTTGGTTAGAGCATTTCATGACCAGAAGACCATGGAGAAGGCAATAGAATTATTATCTTTTATTCATGCATTCTTGACCTTCTTGCTTTACATGTGTACATGCCCGGATACTTTGTCACATTTGATTAGAACAAAAAAGAACAGGTGATGGCTGCAGTGAATGAAAAAATGATTTGTTACTGTGTCACTCCCTAATCAAATTCAACAGTCTTAATTCAGATAATTCTAACAGATCATTTCTACAAACTTCAGTCAAAGATTAAAATGACAGTTGACTTCTACACACTTCAGTCAAAGGCCAAATGGCAGATGATTTCTACAAACTTCAGTGAAAGGTCAGAAATTTTGAGATTGTTCTACAAACTCAGATCTCATTTTCCCTCATTAAAAATCTCAACTTAATGAAGATCTTGAAATTACTTTGATGTATGTGACATTAACCCTTTGCCTCATATTACTGCATTTCCCCGCCTCTGAAGCAGACGACTTTTGAAAACATTGTGGCAAAAAAGCAATTGTTCGCAATGAGTAATGGATTCTTTTGCCACAATGTTTTCCACTCTCAGAGGAATTTTCTTAAATAAATTGATGTTTCGTATATTTGCTTTGAATTTGAAGAGTCCAAAATATGCTGATGATGCAAAGGGTGAATTAATCTGTAAATGAAAAAAAACAACAAGTCACAGTCACCTCATAAACTTCACAATGAAAACAATGATTTGCTCATGGAGACAGGTCCTTGGGCTCTTATGCCAGAAAATATAAGCAGAAAATAGCCAGTTGGAGCAGACACTCTCTGTGGTAAAGTCAGATCTTTGGTTTAAATTATAAATAATACTTCACAACAGCTGATATTCGGAGATGTGCGAGATCAATGGCTGCCGTCAACCCCAGTAAATTGTAGCAGAAGATAATTTGAGACAAAAAAGTTAAACATTGCTTGGATACAGAATAAAGCAAGGGTTAGGAAATGTGTATATTTTATACAATGAATCAAATGAATACACAACATCAGTTAAATTTTACTTCAGTAAACTTATCACCTTCCTTCAAAACTTCCCCTAATTAATGCCCCCCCTCAATTCTATTTAGAGAAAAACAAATAATGAAACATCACAATCACATTAGTTATCATTTAAACTATACAGTCAAACCTGCGAATAAAGTTCATCTTTGGGAAAGACAAATGTGGCCTTTATTGACAGGTGGCCTTTAATCAGAGTTCAGTTTGTTCTAAATAATCAGTGATGAATGTCCTTTATTCACAGGGTGGTCTTTATTCAGAGGTGGCCACAAACACAGATTCGATTGTACTTTATGGTATCCAAAAACAAATTATACCACAACTCTGTTTATTTTCAGGGAATATTTGGTAGTTCGAAAATTAGATTTTTCATCTTTCATGTTCACATAGAGTATAATTGCATGTTTACTGTAACTAATGAAGGTGTCATTTGTCAATGAAAAGTGACAAATATCTGAAATATTGGTCAAAATAAGAGAAACAGAAATTTCTCTTAAAATGTCTCTTCAGTATGATGAACAGCTGATTGAGCACCAGCCAAATAGCTGCCGTAAACATTCCTACTTCCACCATGGTACGAGAATTGCTCGAAGTATGGCATCTCTTTATCTTCAGCTATAGAACTTAGTGGTTGCTGGTTGTCATGGAAGCCTCCTTTTGGTGAGAGATCAGGTGGTTCACAAGCAAATTCGTCAGGTATGTACTTTGTGTCCCAAGCATTCTTTACATCTGGTTTCCACGGTGGACTTACCTGAAATATACAAATAAATCCTTTCTGTGAGTTGATAAAGATTGATGGAATTTGAAATGTCTATTCAATTATCCCTGATTCAAAATCTTTGGGAATTGTTTTCCCCAATAGCCAACAGTATAAAATCTTAGTGTCTACAGCATTTGTATGTTATCAATAAACAGATTGCTTATTTAATTTGGGATTGGGTGGGCAGTTTGTTACTGAGACTTAAACTGTCATATATGAAACAGATAGCTATACATATATCGTAACATTCAATAGGAACAATTTAGGGTTTTTACGAGACATCTAAAGTTGAGGGTCAAAAATGGCCCCTGACTGATGATAATTTGAAGAGTTAACAAAATTTCCTTCTAATTTTAATGTAAATTTGACCCTTTGGTACAAATCATCAAGAGTCAAAAGCTTTATTTTAATGATTTCAAGAGTCAAAATTCTGTTTTAAGGGTCAAATGAAACCCCTGAATGCTGACTTTCAGACTATTATATATACTAGTATTTTGCTTCAAGCAATCATGTAACAACTGCTATAATGCATTGTCTACATATTAAATCAATAGTGGGAAGTTTTAAAGTGTAGAAGTAATGTCACAATATATTCATCAATGAACATGGTGACTTCTCTGCTCTTTATGTCTACAAACTTTCCATCTTCAAGACTGACATAAAAATAACATTTTCAGTATAACTTAACTCAATGTTAAGCATTTAGAACAATGGTAAATATACAAATGACTGTCATACAGAGAAACACAGCCAAGAGTTCAAACAAATAAACTTACGGGTTGGCACAAAATGTGCTCAGGAAATGTTTATTGAAAAGAGTCAGTAGCCTATTCATTGACTGAACAAATACTATTGGTACAGAGTGTGTGCATGATCAGAACAGGAAATAAAAATTACTAAGACTAGTTGATGTTGATAGTGATATATTTTGTATGAAATACACAAAGATTGAAGTCACACTGTATTACATACTACAATAATATGACACCATTCAGACTGCCTCACACCTGAACACATAATGAAGCTAATTATTTTACTAAAAGGAACACAATAAAACATGAGTATGTGGTACATATAATACTTCATCCATTATAACTGTTTGTTTTATTACATTCTGACCAGCAGTAAAATCATTTTTTATCCTTCAGGGACAGGAATACTAGGACAAAAATTATCGTTTTGGATAACAACTTGATTCGTTGTTCTAAATCTAAACAATATCTTCTTTTGTTTTGTTTGTTGCAAATTTTCAAATTTCTTCAAGAAATGTTTCAGATACAAAATATTTGGAGAAACTTGCTGTGTACTTAAACTGAAAACTTCCTTACAAATGTCGGATAAAATGACTTTTCAACACATCCTGGTCATCAATTAATAAATGGAATTTAAAGTATAGAACTTTTTCATTACATTATAAATTATCTTACGAACTACCATTCCTCCCTGACCCCTAAATTTGATACAATCCTGTTAATAGCTTTTTCATAAAGTAGTGTAAAACTTACTTTATCACTTTGCCTCATAAGCATATTTTGGACTCTTCCAAATTCAAAGCTTATACATGTATACAAAACATCAATTAATTGAAGAAAATTTAGTTATTTCTCTCTGACAGAGAGAAAACATTGTGACAAGCCATAGCGATGGCTTCTTTTGCCACATTGTTTTTCACTATGTCAGAATGAAATAACCCAATTTTTTAAATAAATTGATGTCTTGTACATCAGTTTTGAATTTGGAAGAGTTCGAAATATGCTTACGAGGCAAAGGGTTAAAAAACAACCAATAATGCCTGGGATAGTAAAAAGGGACAAACAGTTTATCAGAATGTTTGATTATTATTTAAGATTAATGATGTACACAGAAATGATAATATTAAATGTTATGGCAATGCAAATATAACGCATCATTAAAACATCATAGCACATTAAGTTATCCAAATATACAAGAATTCACGATGTACTAAGTACAATAACTATAAAACACTGTTTAAATAAACTAAAGAAATTCAATACTCGGGGTTTGACATTA
This sequence comes from Lutraria rhynchaena, assembly GCA_008271625.1. NCBI lineage: Eukaryota > Metazoa > Mollusca > Bivalvia > Venerida > Mactridae > Lutraria > Lutraria rhynchaena. The sequence goes on along the minus strand of VIBL01000019.1, from coordinate 775,782 downwards.
ACAAGTGTCTCAGGGGCCCGAGGATCCTAAATTTTGAGGAGGAATACCTGTTTTGAAAGCTGTGTTTTCTGTCTGGATACTTAATTTTCATAGTGAGAAATGAAAATTAAATAAATACCAATTCAAACAAAAAAGAAAGTAAACACTTTATTATAAATTAACGGAACTAATCGGTTCAGAGTAAATGATTGAGCCAACATACGCTTAATGCGACTCAAGTGTCTATGCGATACAAGCATCTATGCGATAACGCATTTGTCATAAGTTTTCACGATTTGTGGGGTCAATCTAGAATTTTGATATAAAAAATCCAGTGGGATCCCAAAGTATGAGTAGGAAGCCCAGATTTAAAAAGTAGGTACTCAATCAGGCCCCCATAAAAAAATTAGTGTCAAACGCTGATACTTACAGAAAAAAGTAAGTAAACTATTGTAGAATGTTATTAACAGTATTACAATAGGTAAACAATAGATTAAACAATGAAAATTAATTGTCATTAAATTTAGTAACAGTATATTATTGCAATTCAAATTATCTAGGTCACTAAGAGTGATACAAATAAAAGTACATTTGAAAACTATTTTTTAGCTAACTAATTACTTCTATTTTCTCAGTGCATGTACACATGCTTTGACTGAAATGTAAGTTATTTGTATCAAACTAGGAAAATAGATGAATTTCATTATGGCATATGTACTAACTCAAATTGTCAACCAATAAACAATACAGTGTTGTTTCATCAAACTGGCCAGATATATACAATTTGACATTTATACAAAACATTATAGAAAAAAATCAATAACTCACAACTTTTAACAATGAATGTCCATTAGAAATACAAACAGATAAAAAAAATCTGGCAATTGTAGTCAGAAAAAATATACTGATGCATTTATCATGATATATATATACATATATATATACAATTCAATACATAAGTTTCATTAAAACACAACAGTTCTAGATTGATCAGTAACAATCAGTAACAGTGATTTACACCAAAGCTACATAACAGAGGCAACAAAAGTCTGTAACTCTGACACAAATCGTCTGGTTCAATAAATATGATGGCAGACACAAAAATAAGAGCTTAATGTTTCACACGACACTTGATAAAAATGGTACATGCCATCAACTGATTTTACCAGGTCATTACACTATAAGATGCTTTTTAGATACTTCTATCATATTATGTTAGCTTAGAAGTATAATTAAATGTCATTAGTCTTAATAAAGATTTGGTCTGTCCAGCAGAAAAATGTAATAATACATTATAACCGCATAGGGTAATTCACTGTAAATCATATCAAAACTTAAAACAGCTGAAACAATTCCAATTATACATATATTTTTGTACTCTTCAGAATTAGAGATAAAAAAGTCATATACTTATACAGGACTTTCTTATCTCCAATTCTGAAGTGTACAAAAGCCTGAAACCCACATGCTTTGAGCCTTGTGAGTATGCTTTGTCCAAATGTCACTTAGAAGGTGATGATGACTATTTAACAAGTTACAATTACAGTAAAGGAAACCCTACTGAAACTGAATGGCAATTTGAAAAAGTCAACTTGTGGTGGTGCATTAATGATAAATAAAGAGGATACTAAGACCCCTTAGGTAACAAGAATAGAATGAAATATTGTTAGACTAACTAAGATATTAAAGTGTAAGTCACATAATCCTTAAATATTTACAACTAAGGCCATAAAACAATAGGCTTGTTTTCTGTACCCCAACCAACTGCCTTTTTTACAGCCGATCACATTTTTTTCAGCCCAAATATTCAATTGTGTGTAACCTGCAGACCACAACACTAATTTAGTCATGTTCGATCTTGTTGCTTAGTAAACAGCAGTTACTTTTCTGACCATGGCAAAGCCTATTTGTGTAACTTTAAAATGAAATAAGAATTTGTCAAAAATAAAGTGTTTGTTTTCATTTTTTTTGACTGGGTTTATCAGTTAAACTGAGGTTACTTATACCAAATACTGTTATCATGTCTTGACCTTACAAAAAATAATAAAATCTCTGCCTACCAACCCATCTTTTTTCAGCATGTTACAGGATACAAACTTATTTTATTTTAGGCCTAATCATGATTGGTCTTAAAAACTATCAAAGTAAACAAAAGAATGTTGCAGCAAAAATAGCAGAAAACTGTAAAATTGTCCAGAAAAGCAAATTTTTCAAATCACCTAAATGCACTTTTTATCAAATCAAAATAAATGCTACTCCAGTGATTATTCCTGCAGTTGGATTCATTTTTCGAAATCTGGGAACTATTTTTATTTCATAGCATTTATTAAAGTGCCCAATGAAATTTCATAGGAATAATTCCACGATAAAAGAGCATGACAGAATGACACATAGACTCATGCAATAGCTCAATCAAAATTTATAAAAAAGTACTGTTACCATGGCATTGATGCCTAGATCTCATTAATTATTCATAAATTAATACAGAATTTCAGACAGAATTTCTAAATAATACCAAACATTTTCCAATAAATGCTCCTCCTTAATTAATGCTCCCATCCAATTCGATACAAAATTGTAACTCACATATAGATGTTTTTGTAATCTTTAAAATTACACCAAAAGTGTCTATCACAATATTTTGACAAATTGAAAAAAATACCGCTAATCGTTAATAGGAAATACTAGGTATTTAGATAAGTTTTTCATTAAAACTAAAACATCAAGCTTATTATGTTTTGTTTTTATGTGACTTATTGTCACTGGGGTTTAACACTGTTTTTCAACAATTTTAAAGTTATATATGGTGACCGGCTCACCTAAACAGTTTTCCTGGACTGTATGCTAACCAGTACTAACTTACCCTTCCACAGGGAGCCAGCAACTTCTCCACATATGGAGGAAAATCAATATTTTTGTCAAATTTTCATAGAAGGGTATGACCTGCCACGACCAGGATTCGAAACCAGATCTCCAGGTTATAAGTCCAGCGCACTAACCACTAGGCCACAGCTGCGGCCATTTCAAGCTTATTTACACCAGCTCAAATTTGAATGATTTCTACAGTATGTCACTGGACTTCACATCTTAGTACATGTATTTCTACTCTGGAAATAAATATGAGGTCAGAACTTTAAGATACCCGAATAAAAAATAACATGTCATTTACATTGAAGCCAAACAATACAGCCATAACCCATCAATTTAACGACCAATTTACAAAATACAACAAAAAACAATATTAAATCATAAATGAGGGGGTAGTCATAAAATCAGTATTTTATAAACAGCATCTACATTAAACATACAGAATATCAAAATCTAATGACAAAATAAACAAACATGCAATAAAGCAAGAATTATACATCACGGACCCAACATCTTTCATCATGTAGATCAAATATCTCAAATCAAATACTTAATAACTCATTATGTCAAAGAATTGACCACTTGAATAGCAATAAATATGCAAAAAAATTGTATTATGTAATATCACTTTTGTAACACAATTAATGTAGGAAAAAGACCTTCCTACATGGAACATTACAGTCTAACCTGCATTTGTTGCCAACTCTGAATAAAGGCCACCCTGTGAATAAAGGCCATTCTTTGAAAAGACATCACTAATTATTTAGAACAAACTGACCATCTCTTAAAGGCCACCTGTCAATGAAGGCCACATTTTGTCTTTATCAAGGGTGGCCTTTGTACACAGGTTTGACTGAAGTTGAGGTAACAAAACATTAGCAACATAAAATTGTGGTCATTAATCATACATGACTAAATGTAACAAGGGGATTGAATATCAAAACCAGTAGCTCTTAGAAATCAGTCTAAATTAAATAAATTGATGACTTAAATCAATTCCTGACAAATATTAGAAATACTGTTAAGACTGATTATCTACTGAATACTTGTAACTAGTATAATAATATACAAATTGTTGGGTAATTTCTACAAACCCGTACGTCATTTTTTCTCATTATGAGAAAATCGCATTTGAAGTTTTGAACTGCAATAACTTTTAGTGAGTTACGTGTTCGTGGCATTGGGATTAACCTTACTTAGGACAGATCTACAAGCAGGTAAGTATGATCATTGTAAAGAGCTCATAGAGACAAAAAAATTGATACCAAAATCTCAATACTGCCAAAAAATGAGTTACGAGTTTGTACAAATAAGCCGACAAAATATGTACATACCATATAAAGTGATTTGAGGCCTTGAACAGCACAGAAATGCCACAAAATTTCAGAAACAGTAGAGCCATGATAATTATAGTAATTTGATGAAGATTTACAAAGCCATATTTGTTTCTCTCAAGACAGATAAAGTATAACTCAAAATAAAAATTTTGTCCAAAAATCCCCAAATGTGATTCATACATCAGAGTTCACACCTGTAGGCCTTTTATAGACAACATTTCTTGGTCATATTATCAACATCTTTCCTTAAACTGCCAGGTTTCATCATAACATATAATAAAATGCTTCTCCATATAAGTACATACAGCAAATTACATATTGGACACTTGATTCTATATATGGGGGACAGAATAACCAATTCTTCCCTTATACTGCCTGTATTTACACATCCTCCAGGCACTGAACAAAAGGTCACATGGTTAACAGATGTCTCCACCATGATTTTATTGTTGATTAAAATTCACAGTTTTAATGAGTAATACTTTTAGCACTAGTCTTTGTATTTACGCACTTTACCTGCAATTCTCAACTAAACACAAAAAGAAGTGTTAACGCTTGAAACTTGTTACTCAGTGAGTCATTGAAGTCAATACCGTTGTCATGTCGACCAGGATGTCTCAAAACTCATAACACTAGATGCCAAACTGGCTTTACTACCATGATAGGAGAATTTTTCAAAATATGGCATCCCAGCTTCTGTCATTTGTCCAGTATCCATCTCTTCATTAATGCTCTCAAGATGATGTGTTGACGTGGGTGGGGTAAGATTAACAGGCTCCGCAGTGAATGTATCATCAAAGTAGCGTGTGTCAGTCTCTGATGTGACTTGGGGCTTGAAGGGAGGAGGTATCTGAGACAGAAATGAAATGGGAAAATGATTGATCGAATTGAAGACATCCATAGGAATGACTAAACATCTTTACTGCTGCAGAATATTGTAAGTTTTAGGGTTTTAGTTTCACAAAAATAAAACTTCTCTATCATTAATTACTAAAATCAATAACCAAAGACTTGCTATAAAATCAAAAGCAAGCTCAAAGCATGATAAAACACTCATTTTAGTCAGTATGGCAAGGTCATTCATTTGTAATATATTTGTATTGATTAAAATACTACTCTGCAGCAATAAAGGAAGAAAACTGATTAAAATGAACAGAAGTCTGGGGTCAACATGACAGAATGATTAATGGTTGGTTCTTTAAGACAAAGCGAAAGCAACGAGTAAATGATTGTGAAATACTTATTCAAAGAAGAACTCCGCCAAAATAAATCAAGCGAAAAGAAAAGCTTCCCAGAGAAAGGACACCAAATTTCTGTTCATTTTGTTACACATCACCTATATCACGTACTTTATAAACTAAAATCACTAAGCAATAATTGTACTTCTTTACATTTCTGTTTCCAATTTCCTTCAACTGAGTCAGAAGCCCAGTAAAAGAATGCAACCTTACTATTGGTTAATTATCAAGCTAGTCTTACTGACAACCAATAAGAGGCTTTGGTTTTCAGACTGGTTTCGTGGCTAAATTTTACATATCAGACTTTCGTATCTATGACCTGACTACTAGAACATAAGTGGCTGTTTTATACAAAATACATACTGTATACATGCAAATGCTTTTACACAAATCTGCATCATAAATAAGTACGGATAAATTGTTCGTGCCTGACCAACATCACTCAATTCATTTCAATAGATCGATCATTTCATTAAATTCTTGGTTTGCTTTTAGTAAGTCAAGGTAAGTCAATTTTATACACTAATATACTCATTTTTACAGTGAATTAATAACTCCCACTTTATCATTTACCGTTGAAACATTGGAACAGTGTGTAACAAAATAAAACAGAAATCAATTGCCAATATGCATTTACCGGTAGTTAAAACTTTATACATTAGAACCTTTCTAATTCCAACTTGCTTAGACAGTAAAAAATGTTCAGATTAGAGAAGTTTTTTGGAACACTATGGTTCCATATACAAAGCTTTTTAGCATTAAATACATAATAAAAAAATCAGGACCAGCTAATGTTTTTGGTTTAGAGCAGATTCCAGATTAGAAGGGCTTGGATTAGCGAGGTTCCACTGTATCTAGTTTTTATTACAATGCTTACAATCAAACATATACAAACTAATAAAACTACTTGATCCATATTGGAAGAAGTTTATACACTAATGGAAGAAAGTACAAAACCTTGGAAACATCAACCATCATGCTTTTAGTATCATTGACGTAATGACCCAGCATGCTCTGCTTTGCATTCACCAGAAACTTGAAACCTGTCAATGAGGCCATAAACATTGAAACCAGTCAATGAAGTCATAAACATTGAAACCAGTCAATGAAGTCATAAACATTGAAACCAGACACTGATGTCATAAATATTGAAACCAGTTAATGATGTCATAAACATTGAAACCAGTCAATGGTGGAATAAACATTGACACCAGACACTGATGTCATAAATATTAAAACCTGTCAATGATGTCATAAATATTGAAACCAGACACTGATGTCATAAATATTGAAACCAGACACTGATGTCATAAACATTGAAACCAGACACTGATGTCATAAACATTGAAACCAGACACTGATGTCATAAATATTAAAACCTGTCAATGATGTCATAAATATTGAAACCAGACACTGATGTCATAAATATTGAAACCAGACACTGATGTCATAAACATTGAAACCAGACACTGATGTCATAAATGTTGAAACCAGTCAATGATGTCATAAATATTGAAACCAGTCAATGATGGAATGAACATGTTGGCCACATACACGTCTACATAACATGTACCAGAAAAAAACAGTCTACAACTTGACACAGAAATCCATTATGGAATACACTATCATGATTCCCCAGTGGTGCATGTTCGTAAATCATTCAAACTAAAATTGTGTAAAAAGTTTCCCATGCAAAACTTTTCAATATTGGTGATAAATACTGTATAACACATGCATCAGACTTTATCAGCAAACAAATAAGGATGAATTGATTAGATAGGCATTTTGGAGATAAGTTAATTGTATAATGTATACATTTGTAACTACACTGTACTTGTCAACGAATGGAGAGTATTCTTTTCTTTATAAAAAGTAGGAAATAAATACTTTATACAAGATATTTTTCCAACCATGAAAATTCAAAGCAACAATCAGAACTTAATATACATCAGTAACAAACTGCTATGCAGTTTTGATAAGCCTACCAAATTAGGGCCTCTACAGGAAAACTAGACAACAGATTAAATTTGTCAACCATAGACACTGGGTACATAAGCACACATTTGATGTATTGCAACATAATACATCTACTTTGTGTACTCCTGTGTAATTCTAGAACATGACACAAGGTACAGGCAGTCCAAACAAAACAAAACTAAACCAATTTTCTAACCAGACTGGAATAGTATACAAGACAAGGAAAGCACTCAGAAAACATATGGAAGAATCACTGATTTGGGACAAATGCTGAAAACATAAGTCAAATTATTTCCTTTACTCATAATACTGCATTTCCCTGCCTCTGAAGCTGAAAACTTTTGAAAACATTGTGGCAAAAGAAGCCATTGCTTGTAATAAGTAATGGTTTCTTTTGCCACAATGTTTTTTTACTCTGTCAGAGAGAAATAACCCAATTTTCTTAAATAAATTGATATTTTGTATATTAGCTTTGAATTTAGAAGAGTCCAAAATATGCTTATGAGGCAAAGGGTTAAATGCCAAGCAGTATGCAGATGAAGATAATGAAATCATGGAATAGCTATAAAAGCAAAAAAAAGAAGCTTTAATCATTAATGTAAAGTAATTAATTGACAAATAAAAGAAAAGCATTTTTAAAAAAAATGCAAGCATGTTTTGATAAGGCCAAATGAGGACTGAACTATTGGAGGACTGAATGGAGGACTGGATAAACAGGGCCTGATGAATGGAGGACTGGATAAACAGGGCCTGATGAATGGAGGACTGGATGAACAGGGCCTGATGAATGGAGGACTAGATAAACAGGGCCTGATGGATGGAGGACTGGATAAACAGGGCCTGATGAATGGAGGACTAGATAAACAGTGCCTGATGAATGGAGGACTGGATAAACAGGGCCTGATGAATGGAGGACTGGATAAACAGGGCCTGATGAATGGAGGACTAGATAAACAGGGCCTGATGAATGGAGGACTAGATAAACAGGGCCTGATGGATGGAGGACTAGATAAACAGGGCCTGATGAATGGAGGACTGGATGAATGGAGGACTGGATGAACAGGGCCTGATGAATGGAGGACTAGATAAACAGGGCCTGATGGATGGAGGACTGGATAAACAGGGCCTGATGGATGGAGGACTGGATAAACAGGGCCTGATGGACGGAGGACTGGATAAACAGGGCCTGATGAATGGAGGACTAGATAAACAGGGCCTGATGGATGGAGGACTGGATAAACAGGGCCTGATGGATGGAGGACTGGATAAACAGGGCCTGATGAATGGAGGACTGGATGAACAGGGCCTGATGGATGGAGGACTGGATGAACAGGGCCTGATGAATGGAGGACTGGATGAACAGGGCCTGATGGATGGAGGACTAGATAAACAGGGCCTGATGAATGGAGGACTGGATAAACAGGGCCTGATGAATGGAGGACTGGATAAACAGGGCCTGATGGATGGAGGACTGGATAAACAGGGCCTGATGGATGGAGGACTAGATAAACAGTGCCTGATGAATGGAGGACTGGATAAACAGGGCCTGATGAATGGAGGACTGGATAAACAGGGCCTGATGAATGGAGGACTAGATAAACAGGGCCTGATGAATGGAGGACTAGATAAACAGGGCCTGATGAATGGAGGACTAGATAAACAGGGCCTGATGAATGGAGGACTGGATAAACAGGGCCTGATGAATGGAGGACTAGATAAACAGGGCCTGATGAATGGAGGACTAGATAAACAGGGCCTGATGAATGGAGGACTGGATAAACAGGGCCTGATGAATGGAGGACTGGATAAACAGGGCCTGATGAATGGAGGACTGGATAAACAGGGCCTGATGGATGGAGGACTGGATAAACAGGGCCTGATGAATGGAGGACTGGATAAACAGGGCCTGATGGATGGAGGACTGGATAAACAGGGCCTGATGAATGGAGGACTGGATAAACAGGGCCTGATGAATGGAGGACTGGATAAACAGGGCCTGATGAATGGAGGACTGGATAAACAGGGCCTGATGGATGGAGGACTGGATAAACAGGGCCTGATGAACGGAGGACTGGATAAACAGGGCCTGATGAATGGAGGACTAGATAAACAGGGCCTGATGAACGGAGGACTGGATAAACAGTGCCTGATGAATGGAGGACTGGATAAACAGGGCCTGATGAACGGAGGACTGGATAAACAGGGCCTGATGAATGGAGGACTGGATAAACAGTGCCTGATGAATGGAGGACTGGATAAACAAAGCCTGATGAATGGAGGACTGGAGGGTTGAAGTTTTTACTTGGATGACTGGGAGACCGGAGTGTTATTACTGATATCAAAATGAGCACTAGACAAAATAAGAAGAATAAAGATGAAAACCGAGACAAAAAATTTAAATTGTCAAATCTGAACGTCTGACTTAGAAAAGTGACAAAGAAACCACTGAAGGAATGGCAAACTATTCCTATGATACAAGAATTGTTGCAATAAGAACTACATTCAACACATCAGAATCCGATTTACATCTCTGTCTCATGTAAACATTGGTTACTATATCTTGGACAGTTAGTAAAGTAAGGAGCAAATGATGATGAATTCTTCGAGTCTTCGTGTACTTTGCATCTTGTCATTTGTCATGCTTTTAATGGTTGATCATTGTAGAAATTTTCCCTGATCGTGTGCAGGCACTTTCCCTATTGAACTTACAAGAGATTTTCACTTTTTTTCAAACCATTTGAAACACTGTGAGTTAGTATTTAATTGAAATAATAATCTAGTATAAGTGCAAACATTACATTCAGAGACATTTTTTACATGAGTAATAAAGTGGTCATCAGATATGGAACATTCAATATGAAAAAATCAATGAATTACTCAACATGACAAAGATACATTTCTCAAACATATATTTGTATCTAAAACAGATGGACATGCTCTCGTACATAAAAAAGAATGTTTCACATAAGAACGAGACAATTCATTCAGTCACTGATACATCATGATGCAAGTAATGCTGATATTAGTACTGATTCTAGGAGGAAACTATTAATATCTTTGAAGTAATGCACTTTATAAGTAACAAATTTTCCCATCAGTTTAACCCTATCATCTCAAGATTTTTACACTATTTAACCTCATCAGTTGCAGCTTTTTTAAATCCGTCAGATCAGTAAGAATCTTTTCTGAAGGTTTTATCTCACAGTGATTTTTTTGTGCATTTTTTTCAGAATACAGTCACTTTCTCCAAGCCAAAAGGTCTATATTTTCCCGTGTAGTGCTGTTTTTTTCTATAAATTTCATGATTTAACACACTATATTTCCCCTTTTAGTGAGATGAAGGTAGTTTTGAAAATTAAGAAAAAAATCAGTGTCTCTAACAGTCCTAGATTTTAACATGATTTATTTTGGTGATAATGTTTACATGTTTTAATAAATCAAACAAATATCAACAATAATCTGATGGTAAAGATTAACACTATACAAGTGGTGAGGTGATGTTATCATAAGAACTGGTTATCACTTTAGATAATGAAATACATGTACTTCAATTATTTTTTTAAACAACAACTCAGCACAGCAGCACCAATGCTCATCTGTTTTACATCATTCTATTTAACAAGCAATTTTCACCAAAATTCCAAGTTAAAAAGGGGCATAACTAAAAAAATATAGCTTTCAGAATAATGCCCCTTGCCTTGCAATTGTCATAATCAAGTATAAATATGTATATATATTCCAACTGTCTTGTTGATATCTTTAAGTGTTTAAGTAATGGGTTACCTTATAGTTTTTGCACAACAACGAAGACAACATCACAGTGATCATAATAGCTTGACTTTTTCTTCGAAATAGACAAGCTAAAAACTAGAGTTATGATGGGACTTTATTATTCACCTAACCAACTCAACTCCTACATGCACATTTCTGACTTATATTATTGTATGTAGGAAACCATATGAAACCTGATCATTGATAATCATGTTTTATATGATCTACTGATATTTTGTTCCTCCATTTGTTTTCCTCAGTAGAGACAGGTAAACAAGCTTTCATGTATATGACAGCAAGATTTTTCAATGTTTTTATAACTGACATCAGAAAACATGAATATGTCAACGGTTACAATGTGCTAAATTCTTTGAAATAATAGTTTGCTCAATTGTAAATTTGAATAAAGAAGTTTTTGCATGAAGTAAGTGAACTAAGGACATGGAAAAGGTTACAAGTGGAACCAGTCCATTAGAATGGTTGAATGAGAACCAGTTCGTTAGAATGGTTAGATGAAAACCAGTCCATTAGAATGGTTACATGAGAACCAGTCTTGCTGCTATATCAACATAAAATTCTAGTGTAACAATTAAACCTTTGGCATCATAATTCCACATTTCCTTGCATCTGAAGCAGACGACTTTTGAAAACATTATGGCAAAAGAAGCCATTGCTTGTAATGAGTAATGGCTTCTTTTGCCACAATGTTTTCCATACTGTCGAAGAAAAATAATCTATTTTTTTTAAATAAATACATGTTTTGTACATAAGCTTTGAATTTTGAAGAATTCAAAATATGCTTATGAGCCATAAGGTTAAATAAATTGATATTTTGTACATTAGCTTTGAATTTGGAAGAGTCCAAAATATACTTAGGAGGCAGAGGGTTAATCATTGCAGAAGAATAAATCTATAACTAGTGATTATTTAATTTGATAATTTAACATAAACACTTCAGAAATGAAGATCAGATTTGATAATCCATTACTTCTAACAAGGAGTTTATTTCTTGGAATATTTGAGATCAAATGATAGAATCATGAATGAATACATTTATAAATACATGTACATAAACAACAATCAAAACAAACTACTTCAGACATAAACACATGTACAGTAACACTTCGTTATGATGAGCATCGATATCACAATCACGCAAATTATTCTCATGGAACTTTTAAAGACACAGCAATATTTGTTCTCAGTTGTGTAGAATTTTCAACCAACAAACAAATACCTTGTTATTACGAGCACCACATTTATCTCGAGCATTTAGTCTATTCTGATGTCTCCTCAAGATAATGAGGTTTTACTGTACATACAAAAACCACTCATTCTTCAATCTTCATGTTTTATAATAAAAGGAACCTAATTAAGGAAATATACAAATTTATTGCCTTACTGTAATTTTTTTAGTGATCTATATTAGAATTTTAAAACCTACATTGCTTATTAGTTAATCTTTGCCTATGTTTGATAATTGGACAAAAACTATGATTAATTTTTGACCATGTATAATTGGACAAAAACTGTGATTAATTTTTGACCATGTTTGATAATTGGACAAAAACTGTGATTAATTTTTGACCATGTATGGTAAATGAACAAAAACTATGATTAATTTTTGACCATGTATGGTAAGTGAACAAAAACTATAATTAATTTTTGACCATGTATGATAAATGAACAAAAACTGAGATTTATCCCATCTTACATAATTAACAGACTTTTCTGCTGCAAATATCAATGTAGCTTATTCATCATGTATTTAATGCAGCCATTTAATATAATTTTCATTCATTTAACTATGAAGGTAATACACAAGCATGTCCATACATGAATCATATACATATCAAAAATTTATTTTAAAAACTCTGAAATACTTTACAGCCAAAATTTGAGTATTCAAAACCACAAAAAAAATTAAACAGTGTACATTTCACATTCTTGGTACATACATTATAATTCCTGGAACCAACAATTTCCAGATAGATGATATAAATGTAGGTACATACACTGGGGGAATACCTTCAATAAGGACAATAATAACCAACATCCTGTTTTAATTCACATTCTATGGTTATAAATACATGGAAATATAAATATCTGATTTAAGTATTTTCAAGCATGTACTTCAAATATGTCAGAAGTGTCAATTCCCCTCTTAAATAAACAATCTCCTTCATAAAACTGAATAGCTTTACAACACATAATTTTGAATGAATTCATGTGTCTACAACTTAAATGTGAAAAATAAGATAATTATGTTTAATAGGTGACCTTTCAAATGTCTGTATACAAAATATGAAAATCTTATGACACAGAGTACAATTTTCTACACTTTGAAGTTTGAATTCTATTTATCAGACAAATAAAAATATAATTCTTTTGAAACATCCTGTATGCACATACCATGTGTGTTCTTTTTCAATGTAGGGATTAATGTTGCACCAACAGCCAGGGTCATTTTGAAACTTTTCCATTTTTAACAGTGGAGGAAGATACTAGGCCTACACCAGGGTAGAACCACTGACCTTCTGTAAGCTAGGACAACTCCCTTACATGTGAAATTTTGTCTGGGGTGGGATTCAAACTCATGGCGGTGAGGGGCTAGTGACTTCTAGTCCAAGACCATGACCACTCGACCACAGAGGCCCCCATATATCATTTGTGTATTTGTATACCACTTTCCAGATAATGATACACTTAAAAAGCAATTAACTCATTAAATTAATGTAAACAAATAGATGGCATAACTAATATGTATTCATCATAAGGGCCACTGATACTTGGAGAAGGAGATAAAACAACAAGAAGGGTCAGTACAATATAAGGGATTTTGTAACACCCACCTTTTTCTCAACTAAATCCTGCCAGTTTATATTTTTGAAGAATGGATGGTTTATAATATCCTGCACATCTGCCTCTCCACCTCCCAGTCTGTGGAATATAAAACATTGAAATGAATGTAAACAACTGTTTCTAGCTAATGACCTCACACATTCTGAGACAGTGAAAATCATGACTTACAATAAGTGCTTTAATAATACTTCTTATCCTATCAGGGGTGTAGAAATAAGCCGAAGTCGGAAAAATCAACCGGCTATTAGAGCATTCTTGCCGGCTACTTTTTCCCCACAGGAGGCATTGCCCTTTTGCCACCTATTAGGGGAACCCTTAGATCCCCTTCTACATTAAGAAGCTTACCAGCTACATGAAAACATTTCCACTACCCAGTCTTATACAATACATCCAAAAAAGATTTAAAAATTAGCTTGAAAAAAAAAGAAAAAATATCAATAAAAAGTAACACTGCTGGGGAGTTAATTAGAAAACATTTGGTAATTTCAAGTTGATTATTGTCTTAGTATAACACTTAATGACTCAATCCAAAGCTAAAAATGACTGTCCACAAGAAGAAACACAAACTTTCCTATACAATCATTACATGTTCGTTGATGGATGTGTTGATGTTTTTATGATGTAGATCAACAATATTTTAGTTAAAATGAAATCATACCACACTATAGTACAACACTAACATTTTATTATCTAATTTCCATAATTAATTCAAATTAAAGCATTAAATCATATATAATGACTTGGACACTGTACCATGGTGAATGGCAAATTAATGTGAACATTAAAAACTTAAGAAAACTACCAGGGTTTTCACTTGACGTCAAACATTCAGCGTCTAAAATGTGACCTTTGGCTGATGAAAATTTGACGAGGAACAAAATTTCTTCTGAATTCATTGTGAATTTGACCCTTTGGTACAAATTCTCAACAGTCAAAAGCTTCATTTTACCAATTCCAAGAGTCAAAATGCTGTTTTAAGGCTCAAGTGAATACCCTAGTGACATTAAAAAAAATAATAGCGCAACCTTTCTTTAGGATTTTTAACAAGCATTCCACCGAGCAAACTCTTAGCATCTTCAGACAATGTTCGAGGAAATTTCACAGCTTGTAACAGAATGAGTTCAAACAAGACATCATGGTCTCTATTGTAGAAAGGTAGCCTGCCACACATCATTTCATACATAACCACGCCAGTACCCCACCAATCAACAGCTCGTCCATAATCATTATCTTCTAACACCTGCAATACAAACCCAATTGAGTGAATTACACAACACATACCTTAACTACCTAACACCAATCAACAACTTTAATTCGAACATTTGAGCTATAGTATAACAGTTTATAAACACAAATATTTGCTTCAGTCTCTATGAACAGAATTGGATTAAAAACTTGTTCACATTTGTCTATAGGCAGATCTATACAGTAATTAGTTCATCTTTTCTTCATTAAAGTAGGATTGGCACTGAACTAAGGCCATTCAAGTAAAGTAAGTTAAGTATAGGCAAACTGTGTTTACTCTAAATATGGAAGTACTTGAATTTGAAAGGAACTAAACTAAAGCCATGGTTTTCACTAGACATCAAAAGTTGAAGGTCAAAAATGTCCTTTGGCTGACAAAGACTTGAAGAGTCAACAAATGACATATGATTTGACTGACATAGTCAAACTATTGATACATCAATTAACAAAGATCGCTATGTGAGCCCATCAGAAACAGTTCACTAACGTGAGAATTTTACCAACCTCAGGAGCTAAGTATTCCGGGGTACCACAGAATGTTTTAGTACTGGCCCCATAAAACATCTCCTCTTTACATAATCCAAAATCAGCTATTTTGATGTGCCCATCTTTATCCAACAGTAAATTTTCCAACTGAAAAGATAGCACATCATAATCAGAATACTTTTCAATTAATGTTAAAACTAACTTACAGCTCACACACTGTACAACAAAATACTGTAACTCTCAAACGTAGAAGCCTCATTTGTCAATCAGTATGAGAAATTGTAAGATTTTAAGATCCTGGATATGAGATCTTAAGTTCTACATCGAGATCATTGTGCAAGCTTGTCATTCAGTAACAATTTGTCAATGTATTAAAGATCTGTTCTCTAGAACATTTCCTGTTTTCAGAGAACATTTGATTATAGAAGACAAAAAATGTCCAATTTTCGGAGAATTCCAGTTTTCAGGGAGTCCAGTTTGAGGGGTTTTACTGTCATTTACAATGTATACAGTTAACAGGCATTATATAACAGTATCGTCTTGTTCATTTTTTCCCCCACATTACAAGTTGTTAATAAGGAATATTAAATTGTAAGCACAAAGTTATGTAACCACCTCAATATTATGACCACCTTGTTGTAACGACCACCTTGTTTTAGCACCCACTTTTGGACCAGCTTTCAATAACTCCCCCATAATTCAACCTGATAACAAGACCACCACATTATTACGCACTATTTTTTAGGTCCCATAGGTGGTCTCATTATCGAGGTTTTACAGTACATAACACAGGCAATGGCTTCACCTTTCTTACCTTCAAATCTCTGTAAACTATATTGTTTTCATGTAAGTAACCTAAAGCTGAGATTATTTCAGCTCCGTAAAACTTGGTCCTCTCCTCAGAGAACACACGTTCCCGTGACAAATGGAAAAACAACTCTCCCCCATTCACGTACTCCATCACAAAACATAATCTGTCCGGTGTTTGAAATGAATACTTGAGTTGCTGAAATATGAGAAGGTTTAAGTTGTATTTTTAAATTTTATACACAAACTCTCCAGGACTTGTTAACTGAAATATAATCCCGCTGAAAACAGGTTTTAAGTATCTTCTTACATAAGAATATCACATACAACACTCAGTTAAACGTGCTGTAATCTTTGCACATATAGACAATACACAGGTAGAAAGCTTGGTACAACTGTGAAGTAAATTTAATACAGAGAAAACAATTAGCATCTTATGATGAAATTTAACAACATGATCATGGGTGAAAGTTGAAAATTTTCACAAAAAAAAACCAAATCTTAACTTTGGTGCCACGGAAGCAATAAAAACTAGTAGGGTCTGGATCTGGGAAAAACTGGAGGTTACGGAAAACTCCGGAAAACTTTTAACTTACAAAATACTTTTAATACTACAAAATACTTTTAATACTACAAAATGACAACAAGAAATGAAAGACTGTAGAAGAATTTGTTGAATAGATTATACTCACTGTTAAGAATGGATGTTTTGTGGTCTGTAACACTCTGTTCTCAGTCAATGTATGAGCAACTTCATCCTGTAATATTCAGTCACTCATTATTTAATGGATGAAGGAGAGAAGCTTATGTTATTATAAGACATGTAATTATTACAAGCTTACTTATCACAACATATATAACAAAAATGATACTTGACATAAAAGTTCCAAACTTATTCAACCAGGGTTTTCACTATACGTCAAAAGTTGAGGGTGAAAAATGACCCCTGAATGATGATAATTTGAAGAGTTAACAAAATTTCCTTCTAATTTTATTGTAAACTTGACCCTTTGGTACACATTCTCAAGAGTCAAAAGCTTTATCTCACTGATTTCAAGAGTCAAAGTGCCGTTTTAAGGGTCAAATGAAAGCCCTGTTCAACATTATGTTGAGTGAACCATTTAACTTTCAGATGTTTACAAATGAAGAAATATAATAATAGCTGCCTGTTTTCTCATTGTGAAAAAATTAACCTTCACAATAGTTGAATCTTAATGAAAAGATGCTTCTAATTGTTCCCAATTAATTAGACATCAAAGACCTATTTACTGGGCTCTACATTATGTCAACTTACCTTCTGTATTATCACAGCTTTTTTCAAAATTTTGATTGCATACAGATTATTTGTTGTCTTTTCTTTACACAAAATAACTTTTCCAAATGTTCCTTTACCCAACATCTTCAAAAACTGGAAGTCGTCCAAACTCTGAAAAGCAAGATAGATAAAATCTTAGGATTTGCCATCAAAATAGTGTGAATACAAATCCTGAAGGGTGGTAATTTCATTCCCAAACATTATTATTAAATGAAATATACCAACAGCTCAAAACAAAATCATAATACTACAATAAGGCCATCCTAACAAAAAAATATGTTTGCTGTTAAGCAACTGACTCATAAAAATCACCACAATTCATCTTTTTTTAACCCTCCTATTAAAAAAATTACCCTTTCGTTATTAATAATTGTGTTCCAGAAAAAAATCCCCACCTACTTACCCACTGAAAAATAATAGGTGAAAATAACTGAACGAGAGATTTAAATCTAAGCAGGTCTAGATTACACTGATTCAGCTTTGGAACTTGAATGTAATAAACTGGTATAATAAATGATTTATCCAGAAAATGATTTGGGTAAAGTCTAGTAAGGTGACATAAGAAGATGTATAATAAACTATGTACCACTTTTTTCTTGGATTTTTCCAAGCTATTTCTTGCCCCACTTTCCTCATCGATCATCTTCAAGTTTTCTGACACGGATCTAATCGCTTGCATCCAGTTTTCTCTCTCCTCTGCTGACTCCACACAAAACATTCGCTCTACAATAGTTGTCCATTGCAATCCACGTATCACAAAGGTATTTGATCTTGGCTTTTCTTGTTTCATTAACTGACATTCTACAACAACACAAAATTTTACAAATTGTACATTAAAACAATAAAGCCCGAATTCAACCAGTCTTTAGTAAACTACAGTCAAACCTGTGTTTGCAGCCACCTCTGAATTAAGACCACCATGTGATAAAGGTCCTCCTTTGAAAAACCATCACTGATTATTTACAACAAATTGACTTCAAAATAAAGGTCACCTGTCAATAAAGGCCACATTGTGTTTTTCCAAAGGATGGCCTTTGTTTGGTTTGACTGTATTTAAAAAAATCTCAGATAATGAAAACAATTAAAGAGCTACCATAAAATAACAACAGAAAATATTACCAACACCAATATACACTAAATTCTGCCATGGTAAGAAGGCTGTGTATGACTTTCTAATCTGGCTATCCTAAATTGTAAAATTCTGTCACTTCACCATCAATGAAAAAATATTCATTTGGGACAGTTCAAAGTAATTTTTTCTATCCTAGACATGGAGCAAACAGCTTGAGTCACAGTCTGGTGTATAAGTCACAAACTTGTGCCCCATTAATTTTAATTAAGATCTTTAGCATAAATAATATGTTTACACATGATATGGTTTTTATTAATTTTATTAATGACATTATGTAAAACATCAAAAGCCTTTTATTTTTCATTCTTTGTTTCATGAACCACCAAGACACAAAATGGTCATAAGAGGAAAAAATAAAATTTCAAAACAGATTTGTTTTTTGGTTGGAAAAGATAATGCCCATTACTTATTAATTTATTGATGTTCTTGCATTCTACATTTATAACTGGTTGAACCCACATGGGTGCCACCATGTCTATTTAACCACAGTTCACAATGTCGTTAATTTGTCAATGATTGGTACTTTTTGCTCAATTTTCATTTCAACCCAGTTTGCATTTTTTTGCCAATTGCTCCAGTCCCATCATTTTATTTGCAAAAGGTAATTCAGAGCAAAGGAAAAAAAAAGAAATTTGAGATTTTCATTTTTTTCTGAAATCTTTTTTTTTTGAGAGTCCATAAAACGAAAAAGAAAAAAAAGGCCTTAATGCAAGTGAAAGCTTGCAAAAAAACAAAAGGACAAGAACATCGAGCACAAAATGGAACACATACCTCTCACAGTAAAATCATTGAGAGGGTCACTCAAACCATGGTCGGGCTTGGCTCTAAATCCCAGAAATGAACCATCTTTACGAAGTATAAAATACCTCTTCCTCCAATTCTTGATATGTTCCCCTATAAAAGTAATGAACAAAAGCATAATATGACAATTGTTAAAATGATGAACACAATAAAGGTTGGACACATATCTGAAACAGGTGATGTCATATTTATAGATCATGAGTGATATGTAAACTCTATGTGATATGGCTTCCAATATGTACAATAAATTCTTATCTGCCATAAACACTCAACAAAACATATTCCACTTGCATATTTCGATAAAATTCAGGAAGTTTATATACTGTAGACAATTTATACATACAATATGTATATTGTTACCTCTCTTCCACAAATATCCCTCCTTCACAACTGATTGCTCCTCTTCAGGGTTCATTTCGACCCGACTTTAAACTGAAAATTAAAACTGAAAATCATAAATATGTATTCATAAACAATGTGGTAGTCTCTAGAACCAGTACATTGTTTGACAAAGCTCTTGAATTTGTTTGCCTGAAAATGTTTGTCAGAAATTGTAAAATTAAGTTATTTCTCTATATACCAGCACCTTAGGTGAAAAAATGGAAATTTCATTTGTCTGATGAAAATTATAGCTGCCCCAGACATTGATCAAGAAGCTTAAGCGTAACATTAATTTTATTGCTGCTAAAATTTCATGTAACTATTGCACTGTCTGGAATTTCATATAAATGCCAAACTGCCACACCAATGCTTAACAGTTAAATGCCAGTAGTAGACAAGAATCCATACTTGCAAGGTAATGTAACTTTTGTTGTTCAATACCTTCTCTCAGAATACTGGATACCGGTAGTCATATTTTATGATACTATCGGGTGTCAAACATATTTATATTGTCAACTTGCTGCATAGATGTAGTACTCAATCCCATTTTTGGAGGAGTCAAAACAGGCAAAATTAGGTCCAACTGACTTTGTTTACTGGATATGATATCTATCTATAGCATTTTGAAACAAAAGGGCCAAGATGGCCTTTTTTTGCTCACCTGAGTAAAAATTGCAACATCTATGGTTTTCCTGTGATTTGACCTGGTGACCTAGTTTTTAATCTGAGTTGACCCATGTTCAAACCTGTTCACAATATCATTAATACAAATATTCCCACAAAGTTTCATGAAGATTCAATCAAAACTGTGATTGACCTGGTGACTGAGTTATTGACCCCAGATGACCCATGTTCGAACTTGTCCAAGACATCATTGAGACAAACATTCTGACCAGGTCTGTCTAATGAAGATAGATTCGCTCTAATGTGTGACCACCGGAATGTTAACAACCCCAAAGTGTGGATGCCAGAGTAGACTGACTGATCACTATAGCTCATCTGAGCACTAAAAACTGAGGGAAAAAACTCTCATAATACTTCTCTGAAGTCCCTTATGATTCCATACTATTCCCAGATTTCTTTTCATTTACTTTGCTAAAAAATGTTTCATATTTGTTATATACATGAAAATATTGTCCCCAAGACTTCCTCCGATGTCTTAACTGCTTCTTTTATGTAGCGATTATGGTATATATTGAAATCAAATTACAGAACAATCAAGAAAATGACAATGAATGACACAACACTTAAGCTATTGAATAAAAGCAAGCTCATATACTTGTGACCAAATCCGGAAAGGGTCCAGTTTCCAGAGGATTTACTGTGTATGTACATGAGAGCTGCTGAAAGGATGTCATTCAAATCTACCTCACATGACATTGAATTCTTGGTAGTGATCAGTCAAACCAGAATGTGTAAGACATGTCTCACAGAAGTACTGTACATCTGTACACAGTACTTGTAGTTCTGATCAAAACTTTATAACAACTATGAACCTATTGACTAAAATATTATGTTCTGTGCAATATTCAAATTGTTCTTTATGAATTGCTTGTAAACATCTGTGAAAGTACTTGATCATAATAGTCAAAAGATTAAAAAATATCAACAGAGGGTAGCTTAATTTAAATATGACATAAATCCATTATTCTTCTGGTATAGCTGTTAAAGCACTCTAAATTTGATAAAAGCAGTGTCTTTTTTCTGAAAATTGGGAAGCAGTCTTAGCTTTTCATTTTGGGAAATTCAAGCATGATTAAGTCTAGGAAAAAGGAGACATCAATACATGACTGACCGGCACTTCACCAAATTGGGGAAAAAATAAGCTTTTTGCAATCGGGAGGTCACCAAATATCAGTGTCTATTATAGATAGTCCAACTAATTAGACTGTTTGCGATGGTGAGACATTTTTTTATTTGGCCCCATTCCGCTCGGTCTAACTAAGAACTACATATTTGTGTGCGGAAAATTCCCAATTAAAACCGGTAAGGCATGATAACTAAACATCAGGGTTCTCACTAGGATTTGAAAGTTGGAGTCTTGGGACTCCTTCGCATGAAAAATTAGGAGTCCCTTGGGACTTCTTTTGAACCGCGGGTGTGGGAGGGGGTGTCCTCCTCCCGCATGGAAGGTTTGGGAGACACCTCCACAAAAATTTCAATAAAGAAGCTAAAATGCTTTTAAAGCTCTTGTCAAATTTGATATACTTCAGGTCTACATCAATGTTTTTGTATGCATCCAACAATCCTAAAAGCTCATTATTACTAAACATGAAATTTATGTCCATATATCCTTGAGAAAACTGTTCCACAAACATGACACTGGTTCTTTGGTTGACTTTTAAAATCAGTGATATTTGATCTAATTTTGATAAAACTATTCAGAACGGATGTCTTATACCCTTTAACTTATAACCCTTTACTTCATAATCCCAGGTTTTCAACCACATTTTCACGTGTCTACTGCATTTTCATAATCCCAGGTTTTCATGTGTTTGATTTTCAACTAAGATAAATCCTTTTTCACGGAATATTGCTGATTTTTTATTACTACATTCATAAATGCATTCTTTCATGGAGACAAACCTCAAAAAATTTGGACCATATTTAAAAAAAATGCTGTAAATACATAATATATACATAAATACATAATAAAGAAATAATATGTAAAAAAACATGTCATGCACTGATAAAGTCACTCGACGATTACACTATAGTTCATAAACAGTAGTCTGCTGACATGCGGTTTATTTCTGACATCAATTATGATAAAAAATGATGAAAAATTTGCTGAAAGGCACGTAAAGAATCATATGGTTGATATTTTCCAACATATTTCACGCACTAAAAATTATACCCCACTGTTATGCTCTGTCTTTGAAGACATAAAACAATAATACAGTCACAAAGACCTGCGGCACATAACGATAACAACAGAATGAATCTTGTGTCAGCGATTTGATAAATTCATTGATCAAACAACATTAAAAGGTATTTATTGTCACACTGTTCCTAACTTCAATCATAACTCAACACACTTCGTGCATCAATCAATATTCTTAAGGCTACTAGCCTCTGTAGATGGAGACAAGACGCATAGTAATTGGCTGACAGCAGATGAAGTTGACAGGTGAGAAGCCCTGCCTCTATCACCTCTATCGGAAGTTGACACAATTCCATGGGTTCGCCTAATTACTGCTCGCTTATCTCATTATTATGACCTAGATATCGGCTTTTGAATATGCGTCCAGCAGTTATATGGACTCGTCCTAAAACACATTGCTTGATATTTCATGCATCTATCTGAGAAAATCGTGCTTACAAATACACAGAATTAAGTATTTCCGAGAATCCTGAAACATGTTTAATATTAAACTCATACAAGCATAAAATATTCCAACATACTTTTTCAGAAAGGTGCACTAATGTTTTGTTTCTCTCCACTATTTCTCTATGGAAATTAAAACCGGTGTAATGGCGGGCAACTGCGGTGTTGAGGTAGATATCTACCAGTGTCACAGTAAAAACTTCCTATCCACTGTATTCAACCCATTATGGGTGCAGTCCGAAAGTGGAATTTACACAGCTGATTTAAATTTTGTATGTGGAGCAGGTATCTAACACAGCAGTTGTACAGGGTGGAAGTTTGGAAACATCAAATTGTGCACAGATATTGTAGTTATCGTGCCCAACGTGTTTTAATTGGGAATTTTCCGCACACAAATATGCAGTTCCACATTAGATTATGAGGGTCAGACCAAATCAAAAAATGTCTCGCTGTCATAAACAGTCTAATTAGTTGGACTAACTTATACCTAGCTTTGGCCAGCAATACAGGTTTTCCTTCTATTTGATCACCAAGGAATATTATCCAATTCAACAGAAAAAAGTTATTTAATGCAAGCAGTTTCCAGACCCTCAACAGGGCTAGTAATGTACAATATAGATAAGCTTTATGACAGACAAATTGAGGTAAATCATCATAACTGTCGTGTATCAACATTAGCGAAATATGGAACATTAATTAATTGGTCTATCAACATCATACATGACAACCATACTTCAACGGTGATAACAATACAATGAAATCAATTCCAAACTGAATTGTGAGATGAGACATGACATAAAACGTTTATTCAGAGTATTAAGAACATGTTATATAGACTAGAACAGCATCGAATTGCTCAATCAGGCCAATGGGCAATGTTTCAATTAGATCAAAAAATATTTTGAAGGTTCCGTTTCAGCGAAATGGAAAAACGCGCTTACCTAACAAAGAATTTATTAAACTATCACACAATGCGTTGAGTTTACGGGAAATCCTGACAGGATACTGTTATTTGCTTGCACCAAATGAAATATTCAACAGGCATTTTCAACATTTTTCCTGGAGTGTCTAGTCTCGTTCAAGTACCTGTAATCTCTTTTCTCGCGAGATTCTAAATATATTAAATATTTCTAGCCGCCAATAGCGTCAATAGATTTTTTAAGAGTATAGTCCCTTGGAAAATATATGAATAGTAGTAATATACGCCATTCAGTTTTTGTTGACCATTACAACTTACATATTATACCTTACATCACAATTATTTTAAACATAATTTCGGAATGGCTTGTCTACTTTTAATTGAGACTAGAGGAGTAAACAAATATTGCGCTGTGCGGGAGATTAGACGCCGTGTTATAAACATGTGTATGACCTCTACCTATTGATCGTTAGCTTGTTACTCTGATGAAATATTACCCACAATTCATGATCGCCCGTATGCGGAAGTCACATTCTGCTCGTTGGAATCAACCATCAACATGATTTCGAAGATATTTATTATGTCGAAAAGTGGTGAGATTTTGGTGGAAAAAGATTGTATCCTTTAAAGAATTTCAGTTGATATGCCTCTTCATTGAGATTCAATGCAGTCATCGTAGCATTAGTTGTCTGTGAATCCATTATCGATGTTGGTATGTTCGGTCCGAACAGTTTCACCCTCTTGATTCGCTCCCAAAACAAACGCCATTTATTCAACCAAAGAAAAAATTCCGAATCATTATCAGAATGGATTTAAATGTGTTTTCTTAACATATTATTAGATAGAAATGATGCATCATCAAATTCGTGCCTCAAGTTTCAAGACAAAGTGAAGTCATCAAGTGGCTCCAACATTCTCCCACATTTTGTATGTGCTCATAATTTTCAGTTCAAAGGGAAAACAATTTATTGACATTTTCTATATCTACTTTCCAAGAAATTATTGAGTCCAGTATAGTATTTTGAAGAGAGTATGACGTCTGTTGTCTTCTTTATAGTTCCTTTATTTGTTGCTTTAAATTATGGAGAACAGAGAAAAGATACATAGTCTTGTATTGGGTTGTCTTTTCACTTTCACACTTTTAGCTTTGGAGAGTAAATTGTTTCATATGAAATTTGAATCTTGTATCAGACCAGTGTTATTGAACTTATTCATTTTTTGTGGATATTTCTGTAGGACAGTTGTGATGACTCATCAGTATCTGCTAGAATGTGAACTTTTGAAGTTTGATGAAAACTTATTTATACATTTTTTTTTATTCTAAATTGTATTCTGATGAGCAAATAGGTATATCATGAATATGTATATTGTGGATTCTTGTGTAATTTCTGAAAGTCACTTAGATAAATATAATAAATTTGATTTTTACAGATAGATTCTGGAGTTCGATATTTTAACATACAACGCAACAATGTGTATATTGTTGCATGTTCAGCTGAAGATATGTTGCCCGTTATGGTGATTGAGATTCTGACTCGGTAAGATGACATCATCTTCTAGCTGTGTGATGTATATCAAAACAAACTCATTGTCCTCTTTTCAAACAATATGATAGTGGACCACTGGATATGATGACAGCTACTTCATCTGTAAATTTCTGTTGTGATTCAGCCAATATTCAACTAATGAGAGCTGCTTGTAAAGCTGTGTTCATAGAGGCTGATAATATTTTCTCAGGAAGCTGATGAGAAAGTGATTCAAAATATATTCTATCCACATATTTCAGTAGAGTGTATTTAAACTTAGCACAGCTTAGAAAATGTATATTGCTTCTTAGCAAGCATGGTCTTGCCTCTCTTTCCACCATTTGCAATGGAATTACAATTTCAAGTTCACTCTCAGGACACAAAAAATCTGTCTTAATTTTGAGGTGGTAATGTAATCAAGTTAACAGAGGTTTGACAGTACATATTTTCATGACTCATAATTCTAATAGGGTTGACTTTTTTCCAGCAAAACAAATATGGCTGATGTTGCTACACTAACTTTTCAAGGTTATATCTTAAAATGGATCATATAATTTGCAGGTTCTATCATATATGTAAGGATTTTTGTGGAGTTGTCACTGAACTGTCCATAAAAGAGAATATTTTATTATTGTATGAACTTCTAGATGAATTTATGGTAACGTCATTCCTTAAAATTTCTTTCTTTTTATATGATGTCTCAAGTAATTATTTTGAATTACTTACTCTCATATTTCAGAGTGTTGGCAGAGTTAATTTGTACTGTTAACAGTTAAATGAATGGGTCAAACATTGTACTTATGCAGTTTTTCTCTAATACTTATTTCTGAAGACAAATTTTGTATCTCATAAAGCGTCCACTTCATTAGAAAATAAGGAATTAAGACTTAGGAAATATTTACCTAATAGTAAAATAGTTGGATATTCATTGCCACACAATTATGCTATATTGTTTATACACTAATCATATGATTATTGAACTTCACATATTGTAGGTTATTGATATTAAAATTTTCTTAATGCATTATCAGGTATTTTATTTTCCTACAGAATGAAGGCTATGTGCAACTTGCTTCCACTGAGAAAATACGACCATATGTTTTGTCTACACCAATTGTTGTGCAAAAGGAACGCTCACCGGCGACAGAGATATCTTCCAGAATGGTGAGTGAATATGTTTTTTATAATTATTCCTGTTAATAATGAGTGTCCTGCTCAGTTTAGTTTCATTAATGATGTTAAACCATCGATAGATTCTTGATGTCATAACCAGCCAAAATTTGAACTTTGAAAAACAGGTGCTCATGTGGTGAGCTCATTTATTGAAGCATGAGGGAATTGAAGCTCATGTTTCTCTGTACATCCAGGATCATTTGTCTCCAACCCAGATTGATTCATCATAATGAATAGTAGACTGTAATATATTAGGGAGGACGAGTCAGTACTAGTAGTTAACCCAGAAGATCTGGGGAAGTAAATTGTTCTCTGAATATAACTGAACTACTGATTATATACTACATTAAACCTTATTCAAAGACCTGTCATCATTTTGCTATAAACAATGTTCCTACTGTCCAAGGTCTTGTCTATCATATCATTAGCTCTTTCACAATACATTTGAACCACTCTAATCTGAATCTTTCCAATCTGGAATCCTCTCTTAAGCCAAACACGGCAACTAGTTCTGATTTTTTATTATGTATTTAATGCTAAAAACCTTAGTAATCCAGAACCTTTGTATTCTGAAAACCTCTCTAATCCATACATTTTTGTCTGTCCAAACAAGTTTGGATTAGAGAGGCTCTATTGTACTTGAATCTGTTCGGTGAATCCCCCTGATGAAGAGGATATAAATAACAGGTACTAAATGAAATGTTCGCGTTTATGTGTCTCTTAGTAGTTTCTAATATATTTCAGTTTGGAATTGAAACAAAACTGATTTCTGGAACAGCTAGTGATGAACCTGTGATACAAACAGCTACTGATGTTGTAAGTTATAAGGCCTAAACACAGCTTGTTTCCACTACCCCATACTGCCCTATTTTTTGCAGCCGACCGTATGATTTTTTACAGTCAAGTTAAAGTTTTGCAAAATGAAAATAATGTCAGTCAAATTCTGAAAATAAAAAAAACAAAAGTAGAAGAGAAATAAATCCCTACCTACTGACCCTATCTTTTCAGAGCTTGTAGCAGAAATAAGCTATTTTTTTAGGCCTAAGTACGAGTACATCATGTAATCATTGGGGTTTAATCTTTCACTGGCAGCCAGGGTCGTTTGGCAATTTTTCCAGCTTTAAGGATGGAGGAAGATCTGGTTGTACATGTGGGTAGAACCACCAACCTTCTGTATGCTAGCTGGATATCTTCCCCTATATCATGTTATCAGTTGATTTAATTCTGGATGAAAGACAAGAGTTTTATCGCATGACTGTTTACGTATTTATGGCAAAAACTAATTATTCAGTTTCAACACAAAGAAGTACAGACTTATACACATGGCAGGTATTTTATTAGGACTAGTTAGGTTACTAGGTAATTATTTATTTCTTGTTGAAATAATAGTTGAGCGTATTTTCATATTTTCTTTGCGAAAAGTATATCTTAAGTTAAACTTGAATAGGAAACCCAGTCAGCATTTGTGTTCAATTTTTACAGCACAGGAATGAAATGTTTGTTGATGTGATTGAAAGAATGTCTGCTGTTGTAGCAGCCAATGTAAGTGTTTTGTTGCATTGAAACGTTTTCTGAATTCCGTTTTACATTTAATGGTTTGAATCAGACTTTTACTGTATAATATGAGTTGTAACTAACTTTGAAAAGGAAGACACATTTCGTGTGGTATAGTTGATGATATTGTGTCATCTTGTGCATTTGTCTTAAAATATTGTAATACTAGGTTTGGATGACTGAAATCTGCACCAATGTATGTTCAAAATGTATTATTTTTATATCTATTGCAGGGTACTGTGTCTCGTATAGATGTGACTGGTTCTGTGAACATCAAGAATTTTCTGACTGGTTCTCCACAGATCAGTATTATCCTCAATGAAGACCTTGTTGTCTCTGATGCTGCTTGCAAAGGTTAGAAATCCATCCATCCACTTTGAAAATGAGCAAGTACAAAACTAGATCTTCGCAATAAAGTTCGGAAAAACTATTGTTATATCGATGTATTATGTATTACCTGAGGTTTGGTGAGAGCTTCCGTCAGTGAAGAGGCATACTGTACATGTCACACTTGATATAGTGTATGTGAATTTTAAGTTAAGATACACAACAAAACTTACCACCCAGGACTCTCTCTCTTTTGGGAGACTGGGGTCGGGACCAGGGAGGGGAAAATTTTGCATTATTTTCAGTTCAAGGGGAATTTCAAAAGCCTAATTTATAGAACATGACCTGCTTAAAATTTTATTTTTTTTTTCTCTGGTTGGGGAATTTTTGCCAAAAATGGGGAAAAAAGTATATTCTGGAGGTGGGGGAATGGGGCTGAATTTCAGCCCCAAAGTCGGGAGATTGAGAGCCCTGCCATCACATATATTTCTTAGCTCTAACATAATATTCTATATGTGAACAACTTCATATCCCAATAGTTTTAAATATCAAATATTTTGTTCTGGTACATAATGGTAATTCTTTTCCATTTATGTGTCATGTGATCAATTTATTAGGCTATGGCTCCAATGTTCAGCTTGACAGATGTTCATTTCATACTTGTGTTAAACAAGAAGATTTTAATTCAACAAGATGGCTAACACTTACTCCACCAGTAGGGGAGGTAACTCATATTATTGTCATTGTATCTTCCTCATCCTAGCTACTAAAGGATTCTTTAGCCAACAGTTTATTTTCATTAAGCATTGATAATTTTCATACATGAATATTGCATTGAAAAGAATTTCTTTGCTGCAGATATGAATAATTTTGTTTCAGAAATGTAATATGTTGTAAAAGATTTCAGGCTGTCCAATGTTCCTTGTTTTTTTTAGTTTTTCTGTTTTTCCTAGTTTTGTAAAAGTGCTCCTACTTTTCTCATAGTATTTTTTTCAACTTTACTGCTAGAAAGCCTGTAACTGTAGTATAACAATATTACAATATATAACAGAATTAACTGCTGTTGCGTATTCATGTTATTTTATTGTACTTAACCCCTTGCCTCATAATTCTGCATTTCCCTGCGTCTGAAGCAGACGACTTTTGAAAAATTGTGGCAAAAGAAGCTATTGCTTGTGATGAGTAATGGCTTCTTTTGCTTATGAGGTAAAGGGTTAAAGCTCCATATAATAATACAACTAAGAAAACTGTATTATAGATTAGTGCAATGTCATACAATGTCAATGGTGAAATTTGTTTGAATCAACCATTTTCCTTGAAATCCTTCGTTGGAAATGCTGAGAGTAGCAGGTATACACAATATTATACAAATTGTTAATATACTGTATCAGGCACCTGATGTATACTTTTAAGATATTTCTGACAATACTTGTGCACAGAATTTTGATTATACTTACAAATAATTACTTGGTTCATCTTCTAACACAATGTATTCAGTATTTTTTATAGATATACAGCTGTTTGTACAGTAAAACTTTGTTATCTCGAGGAGTCATTGTAACGGACTAACTGCACAAGATAAACATGGTATTTATAACGAGGTATTTGTTTGTTAGATGAAAATTATCTGCAACCAAGAACAAAAACTTGACGGGACCTTAAAACTTCTTGAGATAATTCGGGTGCTGGTGATATTGATCCTCGTAATAACGCAGTTTTCTGTCCTTGTATTACAATGTTATGCTATTTAGTGGTGTTGATATTCAAATAGCATTTTAAAGAAATGATTTAACTGTCATACATTTAAAGGGACCTTCGAGTAACTCTGAGACTACATGCAAATTTTCCATCCAACATGAAGGCTGTGAAAGTAAGGGTGAAATTTCCTGTACCAAAGTCTATATCCAGGTAAGAATTTTATTTAGGCAAGAATTGTATCTAGGTAAGAATTGTATCGAAGTAGGCATTGTATATGTGCAAGAATTGTATCTAGGTAAGAATTGTATTGAAGTAGGCATTGTTTATGTGCAAGAATTGTATTTAGGTAAGAATTTTATCTAGGTAAGAATTGTGTCTTAGTAAGGCTTATATCTAGGTAAGAATTTTATCTAAGTGTAGCCAGTCTTGACAAGTTTCTTGTTTGCTATGTCTATCTAGCTTCTTGCGGAGATTTTATAGAATGCTTTAAAATGATTTCCTGAATCTTATCTAGTCTCCTCTGTTCAATATACAATCATGCACAATGAAAGTAAATATACTTCAGTGGTGAAAACAGTTGTATTGACATTAAGCAACATCCTCTTTTCATATGAAAATGTAATAATCCTGTATAACCCTTTGCCTCATATCTGAAGCAAACCACTTTTGAAATCATTGTGGCCAAAGAAGCCATTGGGTACAATGAGTATGACTTCTTTTCCCACAATTTTTTCCACTCTGTCTGAGACAAAGGAATAAGTCATTTCAATGGTAATGTTAGGAGCTTTAAAAATCCAAGCTGAGTTTTATTTTGAATGAATGACACGTTTCTGTATTGTTTTGTTAGTGTCTCTACGAAGTTGATGTCTGATGAACATGTGGCTACATTCAGTAAGGAAAAACAACATGTATTGTGGTGCATCAAGCAGTTACCTGGGAAAACAGAATCCATGGCTGAATTTAGGGTATGCTTGTTGTTAGGGACTACAGTAAAACCTCACATAGCAACCACCTCAATTAAGACTGATTGTTCAGTCCTATGGGTGGTCTGTATTTCGAGGTTTTCCCTATTTTGTTTTTTTTTCTCAAATAGCTTAAATGCTGTATGAATCTATGGTGCTTGTTTAGTGATGTAACTTACTTGGTAGCAAGTAGACATGATTTAATAACGCTGGTGAAGTAGGAGTGCCACAAATCTGCTTTCATTCTGATTGTTTCCACTCACGTTAAATCTTGTGTAAATCATGCAATAAAGTCAGAAATCATGCAACATATTTTGATATCACATATGTACAAATATGTTTTGGGACATATTGTCAATTTTCTTGAAAAATCCATTATGAAACAGAAATAGACGGGCAGTGATTGGTGCGTTTTTGTCATGTATACGACAAACCAGACTGGTTTAGTTTATTCTAGATAGCAACTGTGCTTTTATGTTTAAAATTGATAACTATACAACTGGACAAGTTTCATGAACTTATTCGAGTTTAAGATTTCTAGAGAGAAAACGCGATAACCTTTCTTGTTTGTACAAACAATAGTATAAAAAACATTGAAATCTAAACACAAACACAGCTTGATTTGTATGCGTATGGGTATGTTGTTTGTTTTAAATGCTCATACCCCCAAAATACTTTTCTTACCCCCAATTTCTGCAATTTTCATGGGATGAAATATACAGCCAGTCTTGGAAGTCATATATTTATGAAAGAATCAGGAACAAGACATACTGTATTCTATACATCCACCTGAACCAGGGGTTATGTTGCCCAGAATTGAATTAGACTTGATATAATTAACACAGTTTTCTTCGAATTTCATGTATCACTCGAAATCTGTCTATCAAAAATATCTGTTCACATGGATTATTTATTTTTGTGTCATCTTTAAAATAACCCATCTGTCCAACCAGAAGTTTAGTAGTACAGGCTTGTGCTTGTAAAAATTGCATAACTGTGTCAATTATTTATAAATATCTAGTGAAATGTCTCACCATTTGTTTCACGTTTGCTCGTTTTTACTTCAGCTTAACAATCAAGGTAGTGGAAGTATAAGTAGACAGGACATTGATCCTGTCAGTATGGAGTTCGAGATTTCAGGGTATACAAGTTCTGGTATGAAAGTACAAGGCATTAAAATGCAGGGTGCGACTAAAACGCAAAAACAAAGAACATTTGTACGTCTGATCACTGTGAGTGATTCTTACGTGTTCAGGACTTACTGATGTATGGCATATTACTTTAATTGTTGTTTGGCCTAAAAAGTAGGTTTGTTTCCTGTAACCCGACCATCTATTTTACTGCTGACTGCATTTTTTTTCAACCAAATATTTACTTGTGTGTAACCTGTGGATAACAACGCTAGTTTAGTCATGTTTGATCTCGTTGCTTAGTGAACAACAGGTGCTTTTCAGATACTGTAATAGCAAAAAGACTACTTGTAGTGACTTTAAAATGAATAACAATTTGTCAAAAATAAAGTGTTGGCTTTCATTTTTTACTGGAGTTATCAGTCAAGCACTTATAATGAAGAAAATAAAATGAGACACCTACCTACTGACCCATTTTCTTTTCAGAATGTTACAGGAAACAAACCTAATTTTTTTTAGACCTTTTATGTTAACTTATTGCTCCGATTGTGATAAAGTATTTTTAAAACTCTTTACCATGTGCTTGTCATCTAGAAATACTATCATTCTGACTATATATATATATATGTTGAAAAAAGGGAAGTTACTCTGTGTGTTAATTTCTGATTTTTCAATGAGTTGTCTAACCTGATCTAAAAAAAAGCAGTTACACTTACCTACTATAGCCTATTACTTGTACTATATTTAACAAAGGGATTTTCTTGTGTGCAATAAACTGTATAGTTGAGTGTTTATTTTTCTTGCCTGATAATTATTAAATGAAATAAAATCTGTGAGGATGGAAAATAATTTCTTACTGTTGTGGATGTTGGCATGTTTCTGATTTATTTGTACATTTATAGATTGAATATTTATTTCCTGTTTGATTGAATGAATTGCTATGGGTTGTATAATTTCTTGCCTCTTGTCATACTTCAGTGGTCCAGTGGTTAGTGCACAGACTCCCAACAACAACAACAACAACAACAACAACATAATTTTGCTTCTCCCAAAAGGTGTTGCTTTGGAGAGGTTGCACTGTATTTAGTAAAACGTATAACACAGACTGACTTGTTCTCTAAAAAAGCTTTCTTTAAGCATGTGCAGCTTATTTCTTTCGAGGTTTGCTTTATTTTATTCCTGAACCATCCAATTTAGAATTAATTTCTCAAAATGACGTTTAGTATGTATACATTAATGTTGTATTTGAGATTTTTCAAACGTAAGTAGTGATTTAATTTTAACTATGGAACGGAAAGGCTGAATCTTTCAGCAACTTATAGTTTGTGAAAATCTCGATGTATCATTTAATTGGTAAAATTTGCAAATAAAAAAGATTTTTATGGATAAGAGTGGTTCACTTTATGAATGAGAGAAAATCTTTTTTTTTATTCATAAATATCATTAAGTACTAAAGAGTGGGTACTTCAACTTTAAGTTTCTTCAACTATGCTCAGAAAATCTCGAAGAAAATTTTTATAGTAACATTTTTTTTCATTGAAATCTAACTGATTTCTCCGTGTTCACTTTCCTTCAAGATTTCTGAAATTCACAGATGCTTCGTTGCCAAGTTTTGGTTAAGTTTTAGATAACTCTCAATTACATTATCATGATAGAGTCTTGATTAGCATGTCCTTGGAACTTGATAAAGAATAAAACAGATGGTTTTGTATTATGTACTATAGTTAGAATAATTAGCAGACTTCATCATTTAATTAAAGCAAATAAATCAAGATTTCAATAAAGATAAAATTATTCATGAATGTTTATCTGTTTCTATCCATTTTAGAACTTGTAACATCATGAAATTTTTTATAGTTAATTAACTCCATTTTGTATGTTGTGCAACTGTGGCAAGGTGGGGTTACCTTGTAGATTGGAAGATAATATCTACATTAGAAGGGAATTATGCTAATTGATCGTTTCTTTTGTGAGTCAAGTTGAAGAAATATTTCAGCACTCCCACTTGTATATGTTTAGTATAAATGTTATTAATGGTTACGAAGTTATACAGAACTGGATTTTGTACATTATGTTATGTTTATAGGCTCAATGGAAGCTAAAAATAGGTTAAATTTGGAAAGTAAATGTGTAATTATACCTGTAATGTGAAATCCAGTTATAAATTTATCATAAAATCTTTTTGAAATTTGTTACTAAAACTTTTTGAACTTTGAAGAATTTAGTTTTTACATACAAAAAAGAACAAATATTGCAAGTACTTAGGAATGTTAAAATGCATGCTTTTGTTATATAAGAGCCTTGAATTGAGTGATATTTAATAATGAATTGATCATTTTTAAAAAAGATATAATTTTCCTTAATCACGCTTGTTTCAAAATGTTAAATATATTTTATACAGTGCAACCTCTCCAAAGCAACACCCTTTGGGAGAAGCAAAATTATGTTGTTGTTGGGAAGTTGTTGCTCTAGAGAGGTTAAATTAATAGTTAAATCTCACAGTGGAAAAAAATCCTGCTGTTGTTGAAGGATAGTTGTTGCTCAAGAGAGGGTCACTCTAGAGAGGTTGTTGCACTATAATTATATTCTATATAAGTACACTTTTTGTATTCTTTTCATCCCATTGTCAGAAAACAAAATACATGTATAAAAGTTTCTAAAAATTTACAAAAATTAGTTTGATTTTTATGTTGCCTATCTGGTGTTGTAACTTTGAAATTTCAAACTTAATGCAGATTTTTTGATGAAGTGGACTATGTTACTATGATATATTTGGATCAATTTGCATTGGATAATTGATTTCTAATAGTTTTTAAATGAGAAATGAGTGACGTTTTAAGTTCTGTCTTCGCATAATATTAAAGTGAGATTTGATACTTTTTCCCATTATTTTTTCATTGACTTAAGACACTAGTAATATATTAAATACTTTTTAATACAATTATGATTGTGAAGTATTGTATTTTTTTATACTGAAATGATATTAAAAATATTTTAATATGGAAAACATGATACATTGATTTTTTTTATATATTTAACCCTTTGCCTGATAAGCATAGCTTGGGCTCTTATAAATAAATTCTTAGTAAACATTCAAAACATCAATTTATTTAAGAAAATTTGGTTGTTTCTCTCTGACAGAGTGGAAAACATTGCGACAATGCTTTCAAATGTCAGCTACTTCTGATGTGGGGGAAATGCGGTATTATTAGGCAAAAAGTTAAATACAGTACTGCTAAATGATGTGTTACAAAACTCTGGTATAATTGTGAATATTTGTTGTAGATTATGTGTTAAAGTGGAATTGTGTTAGAGAATTAAAATGAATCAATTAAAATTTATAAAAACTTAATTTAATGATTATAACTTGTTGTTATTTATACCAGTTTGTTTGTTGAAAGACAAACATATTTTTTGCTGGCCATGATTTTTTACTTATACAGTAGAACCTTTCTAATCTGAATTTGTTCGTACAGACAAATACCGCTGATCATGTTAGATGTTATACTATTAAATAATACAGTGGTTATTATCTTGTGTAAATTTCTCATGTATGGTAGTCTTACTTTATGGTTAAAAGTTTTCCGGAATTTTCCGGAACCTCCATTTTTTCCCAGGTCCGGACCCTTCTGGTTTTATTCTTTCCGCGGCACCGACGTTAAATTCTGTTTTTTTTAAGTTTTCAACTTTCATCCATGTGATTTAAAATTTTAAATGCCCCCCCCCCCCTCCCTTCATCCATTTGTCAGATCCCACTGTGTTTTACATTGTTTTATTTCTGAATTCTCACCTGGGTTTTATATGAGTGTATTTATAGGCTAACCATGGTAAACATCTGAGTGTCCAGACAACATGTTTTAATGTTTCTCGAGATTATTTGCCTCATAAAACTGCCTGGAGAATCACCATAAGACAAAAACCAGACATGCTTTAGGTGTCAGGGAAAACACAGGGTACGTTAAATAGCTACTGAAACAATATTGTGATTTATGTACGATAGGAACTATCTATTCTAAAAGATGAATTATTTTGGCAGTTAAAAGATAAAGTTTCATGCAAGTGTATTTTTAAGATTGATTATTAATATACAATCTATGACAGGTTGTTTTCAAGCAGAATACAGTCACAATTTGAAAGTTTATAAAAATCAGCATTTTTAGTTCCTCTGTTTCGAAGAAAAAGTTGAGCTATTATGATCTCTGCTTTGTCGTCATCATCATTGTCGTTGCAAAAACTTCAATGTATCCCATACTCAAATACTTCTAAAGATATCAACATGACATTTGGAATACTTGATTATCATGGCAAGGCACACTTGAAAGACAAGGTGCATTATTCTGAAAGTTATATTTTTAGAGTTATACCCCTTTCTAACTTAGAAAATTGGTGAATGAAACAGACGAGCTTGGCAGAGCTCTTGTTTATTCACTAACATAGATACATTGATGTTTTGTTTTGCATACAAGTGAAATTTACTTGCTATTTGTGGTTGATATCTGGTTTTTAATTTCTTAATTCTTCTTTGTACTCTCTTGTGGAAAAATTGATGCAATGGCATTGGTAGAATTTACATGTTAAAAATATTTGATTATCAATTCGATTTATACTACAAAATGTAGCTTTGGAGGCTTTCTTTTTAGGATTTTTATGCGTAAATTTTTCATTTCTATATAATGTCTCTAATATTTTTTATGAAATCATGATTTGATAAAAATGCTTTCTGATTGTAAAATATCCTCTTTGAATTAATTATTTTGTTTGTTATGTAATTATGGTTCTTTATTTTAAAAGGATATCTTAATTTAAATTAGTTTCCATGGTAACCATTTCTTGACAGAGATTCGTGATAAGGCTGTGGTTTATAGTTTGATACAAGAGTAGCTTTATAAAACACAACCTTCACCGACCACACAAGAAAAATAAACAACATAAGAAGATGAGTTGAATTAAAAAAATGTGTCTGGTATAATAGAATGAACGAGTGATGGTCTCTCTTTACTTGCCTACTGGGGTTATATGCTCTTCCTAATGCTATGGTGATGAAGTATTTGTTGTTTGATGAAATAAATTGTACGTCAAAATACTGTTTTTTTATTTATCTACCTTCTTTGTCCACATTATTCAAACAATTTAATTCATGGTTAAAAGTTTTCCGGAATTTTCCGGCACCTACGTTTTTTCCCAGATCCGGACGCTACTGGTTTTTATTGTTTCCGCAGCACAGAGGCTAAGACATCCGGTCTTTTGAAAATGTTCAACTTTCACCCATGTTAATTGTGTTGATTATTATAAGTTAGCTGTAACTATCACTCAGTTAACAGACTGGTTGTTATCGTTTTGTTGGTATTTCTATGTTTGTGTGAGACCTTCGTGTGCTAAGATGTATTAGAGGTACATATGAACCACAGGTATCGCTTACATGCCCAACTGGCACCAACTATACTTTAAAAGTAATTTATTTATTTCAGAGAAAATTCTCTTTAATTTTACTTGTAAGTCATTGGTCTCTGCTGGACTCGTGATCTTTATTTTATTATACTAATAGGAACATAATAGGATTAAAACTTGAAAGAGAACAAAAGCAAGGCTGAAATGTTGATGGCTTCTTGGGAATTTAAACAAATTACGTCAAAAAAATAAACCTGACGTCCAGTATGCGCAATTTGTCGACAGAATGTAAGTTATATATTCTGAATAAGTTCCAAATGATGAATTAAACTGTTGGTTCATGAAGGAAGTTTTTGTGGAAGAACAAGTTGGCTCTTGTGTATTTGTGTTATGGTTGCCGTTTTATGTGTATTGATATAAGTGATATTGTCTGTCATCATGTAAGGCTTAAGCGTTGTTTGAATAATTAAAATCTACAACAAAAATATTTCATATTATTAAATATTTTATATTTCACAATATAATGTCCGCGAATAAAAAAATAAGATCAAACAATCGCCTATTGATACCGACCATATGTTCCTGGTTATCTGGAAGACTGGAAGTGTAATATAGAACATTCAGTGAAGCATTACTGACATCAAGCAATCACTTAATCATACAAAAATTGCCGTACTATGTCAGTCAAGATGTGAATTAGTGCTAACTTTCATATTATAGCCTCAGTAAGGTATGGTCGTGGTCTGATGTTACTGATATTTCCACTGGCTGCTAGCGGCTTTTATGTCTGAACTCAAATAAATGTACATGATGTCATTATAACCCCGCAATAGAGTTCACTTTTTAAGATATTTCAGAAACGGAAACCCTTTTACATGTACTCTGATTACATATTTTGATTTTTGCACCCACTTCCCGAAGAAAAACACGAACATTTGAAACACTAAGATAATAATGGAAAGTTGCATTAAACGAACAATTTGAGTGAATATAAAACATTGATATATACCAACATCAAATGAATGCCAGTATGTTAAGCAACACTAATTTGGATAAGTTAGTACTAAAGCGCAATCATTTTCGCGAAGGACCATAGCTACAACGTCACCAAACATGAAATAAGTGAAATTTAATTTTAACGATCATTTCAACACGTATTTGACATCACAAATAGATAAGACAAAAAAATACAGTCTTAATCGCATTGTTGTTTTCCAATTTGAAGTTCACGCAGAATAAATTCAATTATAGCAATTGCGCCTTACAATTACAGTTTGATAAACACGTATATTTGAATGTCTTTTATTGTTTTTACTCATGCAGTTGAAAGAAAAGTTTTTGAAATGAT
Organism: Lutraria rhynchaena; assembly: GCA_008271625.1. Lineage (NCBI taxonomy): Eukaryota > Metazoa > Mollusca > Bivalvia > Venerida > Mactridae > Lutraria > Lutraria rhynchaena. Next base: position 736,230 of record VIBL01000019.1, on the reverse strand, counting down.
TTGATGTTGTTATCTTTATCATGATAACCTCTTGCAGGCGTATAAATATAAGTTTACAAGTGACAGCGAGTGCACATCTTTAAGTAATTCAACAATGCTTTAAAGCAATTAATATTTGGCTGCGCTGGGTTTCATTTTCCGGTCAAGTGGAAATCAATGTACTGGCACAAGACGGACGCCTTCTGACGTATAGATAATGTGTTTGAATCGCTTTCACGCCAGTAGTTCAATAAAGTAGATACGAGTCCACCATGAACATTCGGCGCTTTTAGACATTGCTGGGTACTCATTGGTCAGACCTCACTATTCACGGTTCAATAGATGTACTATATGTGCACTCGATATGAAGAAGAACACATTTCTTTCTAAAAAGACAAGAAATCACATACATGGTTCGTGCGTGCGTGAGTGCGTTCGTGCGTTCGTTTTGTTTATTTGACATTTTAGAATACATATACATGTTGCAATATTTCTATCATTGATTGGACTTGTAACTTTCTGTACGATAATTTACATAGATTTGATGTCTACTCTTTCTTTTCATATTTACCACGTGTTATGTTGGAGATGTGTTAAAACGGCAACACTAGACGATTTCTAAAAAAGTTGTTGAAAATCTATCTGAAAAGGAACAAATAGATAAAGAAGACAAATGTAGGAGACATTTTAATAACAACTTTTGCAAGACCTATTTTAGCGTCGAATATTTAAACGCTTATCGAGAAAACCCCGAATAGATTTCTCTCAATGAGTTGTCCTAGAAAAACACGAAGATGATAGCTCTTCTTTTGTGAGGCAAAAATCTCGATGACTGATGGCGGTTTGTCTAGTTCCGCCAAAAATCAATCAACATATTCTTACACAGAGAAAAACTAACAGCTAACATGTGAGATTTTTGCTGTAAGAAATAAAAACATTTTCTCCGAACTCAATTTTCCAAACGAGTTTGTCTAATGCTGGTGTAATTTGTTTCCACAAACCCAGGATACAAGTGATGCATTCCACGAAAATTATGTCTTGAAATGCTACGATAATAAGAAAATAAGGTTATTTTTGTTACAAAAAACCCTCAAGTTCGTGAGAATATGTTTGTGTGATAAGTTCATTCAAATAAAAATTCATTTGATTTGTTGTTTACCTTGCTCCCTAGACGTGTCTTCCATGTATATGCGCATACAAGTCTTCATGTTTTGTTAAAATATATTGAAAATTTCCTTTAAAAACTGTGTGAAAAATTACTGAATTGAAAACCACATTCTAAACTACACTCTAAGTATTTCCGCCATAAATTAATACAATTAAAGCTTGATTAACACTATTTTTTACATTTCGTGCGGCTGATTTCACACTAAGCACAATATATTTTATACAGCCAATTTATTTACTATGCTATGAAATAAGACATGAAAACCTATCTTGATCGCTGTTTCGTACTGATCTTTTTACAACTTCTTAAGGTGTTGTCGTCCTCTTGATAATATAACATTTTCTGTGTTTACCTAGGTCGTATTTTTTCGATTTTCATTTTACATTTTCACGAATATACGAATATTTCCCTACTTCATGTGCATAATATTAGCATAAAAATTCATTAGAACCATATTACATTGTCAAGAACAGGCCATTGTTGGATTAACAAAAATAAGTAGACATTTTCAATCACCATGCAATCATTTTAGACACACAGAACGTAATATGCATAGAATGTTACAATTATTTAATTATTATATCAAAGTCCACGCACGTTAAACTAACTGTAACTATGTGAAGGATTACAGTTCTAATGCATTGTTGTTTGGTAACGTAAACCATTTCACTCAGAACGCTTGTATTTGAACAATAATACAGTCAAACCTGTGAACATAGGCCACTCTTAGGAAAGACAAAATGTGGCCTTTATTATCACGGGACCTTTCTTCGGAGGTCAGTTTGTTCTGAATAACCAATAACGGTTTTTCAAAGAATGGCCTTTATTCATGGGTGACCTTTATTCGGAGGTGATCGCAAACACAGGTTAGACTGTACTTGCAAGGTGCATGAAGATGTTCACTGAAGACTCTGATTGCTGTGTTTTTGTCTGTCTTTGATAAGTGTTTGTTCAGTTGTGGAGTCTGTCAAAGTTGATGTTGTTATTATTGCTCGTATTATTTAATGCAAACGAACTAAATAAATCATGAGACAAAATTGATTGCATTTTGCTCCGAACTCATTTGAAGAATCTCTTAATTAGATTTTTATCATTTTATACTCTGCAACAGACAGGAACTTGTCTAGAGACGAACTGTACAACCATTTGAGAGGGAAACATTGTCAAGGTCAAATTGACACAATTAGGTAAATCAAATATGGCCAAACCATGAGGCATTGAATCAAAATCCTAAAATGGAGGTTGGAAAAATATAAAAAAAATTCTAAATGTACACGTAGAAAGAACGTTAAAGTAAAGTGTAAATTTTATTTGGGAAAATTCTATAAAATAAAGGTACACAAAGCATTTAAAATATACACAGGCAGTAAGAATACAAATGAGACAACTGGGGAGACTTAACGATGTACGTGCACTTTTTTGTTTGGCTTAGTTTGTCTTGTGACAAGTACATTAACAACTGCAATAAATAAATTCGGATGACCTCTGTCTTTGTTAATGATTAAGTTTTATTTAATGATTGTGAAATTTCGATAAATCTCTTCAGACGCCGATTTCGAGATTACTATAAATAGACCACGAGCCCCGAGTTCGTCCAAAAACATTCCTGCACATGTTGGCTTATTCCTATACTAATATTTAAAACTACACACATAATAACAATAAGTCCTAATGTATGCAGAAAAAAACTTCATATTTCAAAATGTTAAGGGAAGCATCTTTGTCCTCGCTTCAGGCATATGAGATGGTCAAAAAGCATATTCACGAATCGAACCTTTGGTTTTCCTAATAAAAGAAACGGAGGATTGTTTGTTTTGTTTGTTTTGTTTTTATGTGACTTATTGTTACGCCGTTTTTCAACAATGTTTTAGTTATATACGGCGACCGGTTCACCTGACCAGTTTTCCTGGACTGTATACTAACCAGTACTGACTTACCCTTCCTCAAGGTGCCGGTAACTTCTCCACATTTGGAGGAAAATCAACATTTTTGTTAATTTTTTATAGAAGGGTATGACCTGCCGCGACCGGGATTCGAACCCGGATCTCCAAGTTACAAGCCCAGCGCACTAACCACTTGACCACAGTCGCGGCCTAGAACTGGAGATACGTGTACGTTATAGTATGGTTGTAAAATGTAAAATTTGTATTGTTGTTATCAGACTTACTGCTCAATCTGCTTCTGAATGATACAAAATAAAACATTTGGCACAAGTTTTCTTGATGACTTTTCCACATGGTAGTTTATTTTCATATTCACGGTTCTGATTTATATCAACAAAATAGATTTGCCTTCTTGCTAGAATTGTGGTAACTGCACTCATTTATAGTTTATTTTTCCCCGAATTCATGGTTACAACAAAAAAGCACTAGATTTATCGTAAATGTTCAATTAAGCGAGCACTTTTAGTCTTAAATATCTGCACCCAATTGTATAAACATTGGTTAACTTCAACCATTGGGTTAAAACAGAGTTTGGGTTAAAATTTTGGTTAAATGTTCGGTTAGCTGTTGTAGTAAATCTTGTCTAAGTTTAACTAAATGTTGTTTTTGTTAAAGCTCAAATATATCTAACCCAAGTCTAAGATGCTGGTTAAATCTTAATATAAACGGTAACCAGTACCAAAATGGCAGCCCTTTTTAAATGTTTAAATGATTTTTTAATGGTGAGTAAACCAAAGTGGTTCAATTTAACCCTAGGTTAAATTAACCATTTGGATAAAGTTAACAAATGTTTATACAATTTTGCGCAGAGCTATTAGTACTACAAGCGTGTACTTTTATATTGATGTTTAAATAAAAGAAATATAGGTATAAATTGTAATTATGTTTAAAAGTGTTTGACTGCAAAACTTGCCCTTTTCTCTGCTTTTCTGTTTTCTACAACTATATTTAATTTATTATTTTCATATTTTAAACATTCTATCATACAGTCAAACCTGTGAACAAATGCCACCTTTGGGAAAGACAAAATGTGATCTTTATTGACTGGTGTACTTTATTCGGAGGTCAGTTTGTTCTAAATGATTATTGACGCTTTTTAACAGAATGGCATTTATTCACAGGCTGGGCTTTTTTCGGAGGTGGCCGCAAACCAGGTTTACAGTATTTAGAATTAGAGGTTATCAGAAAACAAATCAGCTAAGGACGTTCATTTTGATCCCTGTTCCAGTTACCAATAAACCATCCAGCCGCCGGTTTTATTGATTTTTTTCTTTATATCGCGGGCAATTATCACCGATATACGATACCCACGACATAAGATATATGGTGGGTACTATTTTATTGACGGCTCTGATCTATACTGCGCTGAAGCGCCAAATTTGCTACCATTCCAATTTGTTTTTGTCAAAAATCAGTCAGATTATAGGTAATAAATGGAGCCGTGCAAACATTAGTATCAGGCAATTTGGCAGGAGAGCTGAAACATTTCTTTGAAATAGATCACTGACATTTTCTGAGAAACATTATTCCAGTGATGTTGATTTAATGACTTAGAATTTTTGCTGTGTTTTTGTTCTCTTTTCTTTTCTAGTTGCGGTAAAGGAAAACATGAAGACATTGAACAAATGATCAATTGTCTCATGACTGTGATCGTTTTAATAGTTAATACAGTGCAACCTCTCCACAGACCAACACATTTTGGGAGAAGCAAAACTATGTTGTTGTTGAGAGGTTGTTGCACTAGAGAGTTGAAATTAATAGTTAGATCGTACCGTGGGAAAAATCATGCTGTTGTTGAAGGGAGGCTGATGCTCAAGAAAGGGCCGCTCAGGAGAGGTTGCACTGTAATTTATAAGCACTTGTGTGTACAAGCAAAAGTGGAATCATTTTCAACAAGTAATAAGGCGACTTTCGGAATACAAGCCATTAACCATTAGCAACCAATAGTGCTCTACATTCACAACAAAAATGCAGATCACTTTTTGGCTGTATTTCATAGGGAGCTGAAATTCTTTGATGAAGAGTAAAGAGCTGATTGGGTAAGTCTCCATAACTGGGGAAAGATGGAATGGCTCATCTCCATAAATTATGGAATAAATCCCAGCAACTTCACAAAAGAAGATTGAATGGTGATGGACACCACGATGAACAATACAACTTTTCGTCTTTTGTAAACAACTTCGAACCTATCCGAGATATTACAAAGGTTGTCGAACAAAGAAATACGAATATATGTGCCACACTGTAACAAGAGATTACAAAAACAACAATGGCATAAATGACAGCAATTGGCAGATCCATGTTAGTGAAATAGTCAAAAAGGTAAAGTGTAGCCTTTTGAAATATACCAAGGTCATTTATCATAAACTGATATATCCGAACAAAATCTAAATTAACTTAACAATATAAACATTATTAATGGCCGTTGACAGAACAAAGCGTTCTTCGTAGGGTAACATTAACACATTGGAATACGTAACATATAAATTTTATATAATCATAGATATGCTAGTGTGGTCAACATTCTGACAGATGTAGAGAACATCGGGAAGATTTATTGTCAATAAATAATTTTGAACAAAACAATAAAAATTGGATTCTATAATTTTATATGATTTAAACACAACAGTAACTTGATGTGCTAAGAATAAAATAACAAAACGCAAAAGCACTTTATTAAAATCTTAATGTTTGATCGTGTTAAACATAGGGAGCATTGTTTCCCTCTCGCTCCAATCACCAAAACACCTCAAGGAGTGTTTTCTTCAACTTTTGTTATTTTTCCAGGATTTCTCCTCTCACCACCGTCCATCCTGCCACTTACGACGTCTGTTATCTCTAGCCGTGGTTTTCTTCGTCTCAAATGGCACAATATTTAGTTAGGAACATCGCTGCTCGCCGTCTGCGCTATGAATCCTCGACCATCGATGAAAGCATTTTCCGTTCTGACACGGGTCATTGGAATTGCCGCCAAAATTGGCGGAAATTTGAGTTCGGATTTTCTACCGGTGCCAAACGTGTGGTACACAGTCTGTTCTGCTTGTTATTTATGTTGACTGGTTCTCCTGCGATAGGTAAATGGAAATGTCAAGCACATGTTATCCTCAGGATGAAATTAATTGTAAATATTGTCACTTTTATTGTTAAACTTCAAGAACAAAAGGAATGAATTATTACATTTGCGATTTAATTGTTTGCTTGTACGATATTCTATTTATGTTTCAATTACTTTTTTCAGTAATCTGTTCATAGATTTCATTTTTTCTGGAACATGTCAAACATTAATTGGTTAATGCGCTTGTTCTGTCTAAGCAACGAGTCAAAAACTGTAATGTATATCAAATGCAAATCCGTTGATTGCTAATTTGTTGTCGTTCAAATCGAATTTTCACCAAGATAATTCAGTATTTAAGATATGCACACAACTGCCCGAATTAGCGATACTTGCCGTTGTGAAAATTAAGCGATATCGCTTTTTACATGTCTTCAAAATTGAGAACGCGATCAATATTTAAATTCCCGAAATGCATCTTGGGAAAATGCCGACAAAGGTCGGTTGAGGTCGTATTTTTCTCACATAGATCTTAATTTTGATGGTTAGACATATGATAAACTAATCAGAAAATTTTAATTACCGCATGCTCCAAGCTTCAAAGAGGGGTTGGTTTGTGTATACATTTTGCATAGATATTTAACTGGGGAATAAATACTCAATCGTTTTCACAGCTCTAGAACTTATCTTATTTCATATTTCCCCCTCCCTCGGAGAGTTTAAATATCTGATTGCTTTGTCATAGTGATACTTTCATGTGGTAGTTACATTTTTTTACTTCGCAATCATGTTTTAATAGCTCTCTTCAAAGTTAGAGTGAAAAACAAAAGAGAAATGTAGAATTTCATTGGTGGTGTTTCATACACGCTACAGTAATTTACGCCATTTTCAACATGAAGTTATATGCAAATATTTGCTTTGAAAAACATAATGAGCTATGACTTGAAAACTGCAGAAATTCTGTCTGCCAAAGCAGGAATGAAAACCTCAAAGTATAATTATTTGCCTATCACAAGTAGCCATGCTCCGTTTGAAAATTGCATTCTGATGTTGCAACAGTGATGTTTTACACGTAAAACACGCTAACAACATTTAGTTAGTCTGTAAATATCGCGATTCAGTGATACGTTTGGTAAATTGTACGATCACATATCAAAACTTTTGGTACATACAATTATAAAATTGCATTAAAAAGAACGCGATTAAGCTGTGTGGTACAAAAAAAAAACGGTTTGGATGTGTAAACATTCGATCGCATGGTTACAAAGGGAGACGACGAACGTCAAACATCAACTATGATTTTATTCAGCACTCTTTAATACGAATTTTCAGACATGATGAAATTCTAACAGGGCTGGTCACGTGATGGTACATTTTAATGTGTACATCACTGAGTACCTACCTCTTCCATTCATTCGGGTGTCAAGCTCGGTAATAGCACTTGCTACCATGTTACATTTGTTTATAAGGAAATAATGTTATTTTAACATTGCATTTATTTCTCCACTGTAAAGAAACTTCATTAATTAAATTTGGATGAACTAAGATATTAATGTCTTTTTGTTAACATTTAAGTTCAAATTCTAAGTATTTAAGGTATTATTCATATATATGTATAGACTCAGTAATACAGAAGAAACATATCATGTTTGAATTTGACTCGGCATCATTTTCATATTCTTAAGAATACAACATTCAACCGGTAACAGGACGTTAATATATCAATCCTCAACCGGGTGTTTTGTCAGTTTTGATTATTATAACTTTCTTCTCACGATACTGTACCATAGGATACTATACCACGTGATGCAACACTACATGATACGATATGTTATCACATGATGCGATACCACATGATACTATACCACACGATGCGATATGTTACCACATTCTGTGATTTGTATGTTTGATATAAACGTAATAGGGTAAACATAAACCGGTAAAAAATAAGGACAAACAAATATCAATGTATGAATTATTACGACTGATGAATTCTTATATTTATATACTAGAATCACCAGGTTGTTGGTTGGTTGGTTGGTTGGTTGGTTGGTTGGTTGGTTGGTTGGTCGAACGGTCTGTCCCCATCTTGCGGGAGTATTTAATCACAATTTAGTGATAGGCCTAGTTTCACTTAGTTTTGTTAAATAAACAAGAAGTACTGGAGTATGGAAGGACAGATAGCTGTCACTTAAGAGTGTATGTTAATTCCACGATTTGCCCAATCATGAAATTAGCGGGAAGTGAATAATAGAATAAAGAATTGCAAATTAATTGATAAATCTACCGCTATTTCTTTTTTAAAAATATACATATTAGCAATTTGTATTACAAAGTTTTTTCTGGGCATTATCAGAATCTCTGATAAATGGAAACTTTTAGTCTTATACAAATGTACTCATGATTAGTTTGGAAATACAATTGAACTGATCAAGTTGATGCTTTGAATGACATTTGTAAAACGTAAGATAGAAAACCACAATGATGAAGAAATGACGGGTTAACAAACAGCTTTCTGACAATCATCGCGATCATGTCATACGTGATGTGTTGATGGTACTTTAAGTGGTGTTTACTCGAGTATAAAACAACATAAGATTGTACAAGTTTGTTATTAAAACCAACCCATCTGTCTTCATAACAGTGCCGCATGTCATTTTAGGAATAACTTCGTATGTCTGTGTGCAATACTCGAAAAGTCTGATTCAACCTAAGAATGTATGATTGCATTACCTGTCTGACGTTTGCAGGTTTTTTGTGTTAAATAAAATGTTAGAAAATCTTTTGGACGCTTTGTCACGCTTTTGTTGTAATGATCATAGTAACGTAAATTACATGAATCGAAGTGTGTTGTTCCAGAACAAACTTTGCAAATCATATTTTCGATAGGGTTTCTTCTTCATAAACCGTTAGGTGGCCTTCAGGGGGAACTCTCTGCTTCAATTGAACTCGTACGCGATTGGTTTCGCGTCGAAACACCCTGGTTCGTTTCAATTGTGGGATGAAACGATGAAATCATCAGACGCTTGGAGAGCGCGTGTCAGATTCAGATTAATGCGCAATCCAATCAATGGAATGACTGGGGTCATATCTGTCAGCGAAATATGTATTTCAAAACTCAATCAACACTTATATTATAATATACTGACATTCTAGCATGATATAGATATTTTTTAATGTTCACACACCGTGTGTGTCTTGTGAAAATTATTTTTCTTTACGCGCTGGTTAAAACATTTTTCCGTCGGAGCATTTAACTGTGAACGAAATAAATTAACATTTTGTCATTAAGTGCGTTCGTCATCAACAATTTATCAAAATGTTGCATCTTTATTCTGAATATAAAGTACGCGAGAGTATTGTACATGTAGAACTGAAATGGCGTTGAATATAAATCAAGAAACTCGACAATTTTGATTGTATGTATATTTTGACTGTGATAGTTTTGATATGTTTTTTTCAATGAAGTATTTATTTGTGCCAGTATTTGAATTTACTTGAAGCATTATCACATAGGTGTATACAGTACAACCTCTCAAGAGCGGCCCTCTCTTGAGCAACAATCTCCTTTCAACAACAGCATGATTTTTCCGACTGTACGATTTAAGTATTAATTTAACTTCGTTACAGCAACAACCTCTCAACAACCACACCACAATTTTGCTTCTCCCAAATGGGAGTTACTTTGGAGAGGTTGTACTGCATATTGCTAGTTATTTACGCTACGCTTTCATATCACAGTGGTTTTTATTTAATAAATTTATGAAGTGAAACACAAATGTCCGAGGATATAAAATTTTAAATCTCCGAGCATAAATCTCATCTTCATTCTCAGCTTCTTTCTGAATCCTGTGTATGTTTGCTACTGAGTAAGAAAATATTTTATCAAGTAACTAGTTTACGGTATAACAATACGTGCAGTTTAAAAAACTTGTATAATCTGCTCAAAATAAACTTAAGAATATGAATAAAATAGAATTGAAAAAAATGATAACATGCAGTCCATTGTTTCTGGCTAGTATATACATATAAATTTCAAAGTACACCAGCGTGGATTAAGCTGATACTGTGGTATAGTTTCCCATTATTCAGTAGTTTTCTCCATATTATAATGTTGTTTAATTTTTATTGATTGTATGTTAAATAAAGAAAGTATATGTGTAAATATAAAAAAACAATACAGATATAAAATCAATAAATTTGGATAATAAATTTTATATTTCACAAAAGTTAAATATGAAGTCAATTATAATATATCTGGATGTATCATAGATTAATATTTTGTTAATAACATATTCATTTGCTAGAATTAAAAAATAGTTTTTGTGCAATCCAACGTATTATGTAGTGCGTGTTTTTAGACCACCTAATCTGTCTAGTAGCGGATTAATAAGTTGAACTGTAACTGAGCATTGTATAAAGGAGTTTTACCGTCAATTTGAAAATGCACGAGACCATGGCAAAATATTTGAACACACTTTCAACAGAAACTCCGAATTTATAATTTATTGAATTCCACCCCCAACATTCAAATTGTCTAGAAAAACACAACAGTTGTAAGATTTCAGCAAAAACTTTACAGGTAGGTGTTTATTTTCTAATTTGATTGGCGGGCAAATAAAACTAGTGACCAATCAGAATCCTGCTCAGCCAATTAGAAGTCGAGTGGCTTATCAGTGGGCCGGGCTTAATAAGTAACCACTTGAAATCTACTGCTTATCACACGAATTTTGTAAACTTTCATGCCCTATAACGAGGTCTACGATTTGCCCCATTTGCTATTGTGTATTTTGTTGGAAAACTTAAATTTTTACTGATATACAAGAAATATTTAAATTCACTACACTTTCGTGTAAGTAATAATTAATCTATAATTCTGGAGCCTTCGGATTTAGAACGCGGGAAATTGGCCTGCTACGGAATAACGTCAAATACTCTTATGGGTAAGTATAAACTGATCGCGATATAACTTCACTTGTTATGTCGTCGTCATTATATTTGTCAATGCATGAGCTCATTGGTTGGCAGTTTATTACATAATATAGACTTTATTTTGAGCACAATTTTCAAAAGTTGTGAACGTCATCATGCAGTGTTGATTTTCTCAATGTATTTCCCTGTTAACGACATATTGAATCTGTTTATTGTCGCTCCCGGAAGACCGTTTGATGATTGGTTTAATTCATATCTTTAACTGGTATAATGTATTCTTTTTCTTGGTCAGAAGATATGTTGTTTAAGTATGTACTTTCTATAAAATGCTTGTCATAATTTCACAGAATTTGCTATTTATTCGTTCACTTTGTTATCACGAAAATATTTCATGAAACAAAATGAGACTTAAGCCTTGTGTCAATGGACAGTAGTACGTCAGTATGACCTTCATGTTGCCTAAACATACTTCATTTAAGTGTTGTTCAGCGATATTCAAATCATTTTTGGTAAGCGATAATTTATTATCGTCGTCATGTCATCGTTTCTGTCTGCATGAACCCAAGAAAAACAAATACATACACTTACAAAATTTAGTTCGATGACGCTCAACACTAAATATATCCAAAAGTTTGTATCTAAAATAAAAAGTCTTAAAAACTTTTATCAGAATAATCAATTTTTACGCCTTGTTGTTATCTTGCATCTTGTTGGTCAGCCATATTTTGTCCCCTTTTGGTCCCTATTTCAAACTGCCTCTTCCACAGTTTCTAAAAAAGTTTAACATTCTGACTATGTTAATTGGACGTAATAAAATTTTGAACAATCGCCAGTAGATTGTATTTTTTGACTCATGTTGACATTATTAAAAGTTATAATCACTTCAATCTTGATTTCTTCCCGCAAATATTTTATCTGTATGATTGTGTTGTTTTGTAACCTCCTCCACGGAAGAGTAGTTGACGATCACGTACAATGGAAGTATGCTGATATCTGAAAATAAATGTCTGTTCTGCATATCTGGTGTTGCGGTGTTGATAATGTTATCATTGGAACAAGAATACATCTGACAAAATATCAGTCGGTCAACTATGACTGTATACAAAACAAGAAATTACTACAACAGACCTTGCGATAATTTGATAAGTCTATCGACAAACAATGCGACAAAAAATCTTACGAATAAATACAAAGTTATTATGTACATTATATTCAGCTAGTGCCGCATATTACTCAACAGTGTCGATGAATATGAATTCGAAATAAATGACGCTGCGACATAAATAAATAAAAATAAATAAATAAAACCGTAAAAAATGATAGATGTGGATTCTTGGTGTCATGGTCAATAAGCCAGTTTGATGAATAAATAGCTTAAGATTAACTGAAAATTGAATGTTTGCTAATATTCTGCCAGATATGGTCACGATCTCCCTGTCTTGGTAGAATATAATATTGCACGGATTATTTGTTGAAAATTTTCGTTATTTACTGTGTATGAGCGCGCTCATGATTATTTGAAAGAGTATTCACAGAAATCACTCGTGATCTAATAATTTAAATTAAGGAATTTTATCATTAAACTTATACTTGTGAATTTATGTTCCATATTAAAACATAGAGATGATGTAAAACGATATAGTGTGATTTTGCAACATGATATAAAATAAAAATAAAACGTGAAATCAGTAAGAATCGCGCATGCTTACATCCATCTTGAACTTATTGTATATATTTTTCTTTTTTCGTCTTGTTTGCTCACAGATCTTTTTTTATCATGACAAATGTATATGTAATAAAAATAATTCTGCATAAATTTTGAAAAACTTTGAAACTTCACTTCTTCATTAGACAAAACGAGTGCTATCATGAAATTGCTCCGCGCAAGAAAATAAATGAGACATTCTCTCGTTTTTATATTTCATTACGTGAATACAATGACATCATAAATTTCGGGGTCAAGCTGATATAAAACTATTCACCATATGTTAAATGAATTTGCCAAAAAACAATACAAGAACGGCACCTGGCGAAAGTTAGAAAATGGAATTTTTATTTGAAACTCGTGTGAACATTTTTCATGACCAGTTTTCCAGGTTTTCGCAATCATAATTCGTATAATTTATACGTCTAAACCCTGCGTTGATATATTTTGAGGTTACAAGTATTTAGATAGGGATATGTTTTCAGTCGGTTCAACATCTGAATTCACTCTGTGTAATTGTAGAAAACTTTACAATAAATATTCATTTTAAGTGTTCTTGTAATGTAACTGATATGTGAATAAAAGAAACTATATCTTCACCGGCTACAGATTCGTACAATCAAGCATTTTAGTGATTTTTGCACACAATGCAATATCTTAGACAAACAAGAGTCCGAAAAATTCCGAGTGATAATGTTATATTTATTTTAGTGTCATATTAGTTTGGATTTTACAGCACATTGTAGTTGTTTCAAAAGTTTTTTTAATTGCCTGTAAAATAAAAAAAGAAACAAATGCATGATACAACTACACAAATACTGTCTTAATTTGATAAAAAAATTGCTTGCTCTTAAATTTCGGAAAGCAAATTATAATTCTGCTCCATGTATATGATCAACTGTTGTGGATTTTTGACAGTAAAAAATAAGCACAGAATGACTACCCACGATATCCGTAAATTCAAGTTAAGGCATTATATCCATAATACGGTCCTTATTTAACGCATCAGCTCAATGCTTCCCCAAAAAATGGTAATATTATATAAATAATATATCCCAATTATCGCGATTTCTTTAATAGTTACCCCAGATACTTCATTTTATTTTAAGACACATTTTGATATGTTATTATATGAGTTATTGCCCTTGTTGAAAAATAGAAAAACATCAATTTCTGACAGCATTGCATGTTGACCTATAATTTTTTTATTAAATTAGATTGGTGCTGGGATTTTGCATAATTTTACCATGAGTTTTCATTAGAATAGATCTTTTTCTCTAATCTTAGAAAATTTGGGTACTCCCATTGACTTCAATGCAAAGTAAAAGGGGCAATAACTCAGAGAATGGTCATTGTTTTCGAAAAATCTCCCGGTAAATCATTTTCTATCATGGAAACCTATGAAAATTACAAAGGTTACAAAAATGAGATAATAGTTGCATATATTATGGGTATAAAACCTTATGTACATTTGTCTATTTTCAGCAGCTGTATCTTTGTCTATCAAATCAAACCAAATAGACAATTTACGCTATTTTTACAGCAGCAATATTTTTAAAGCCATACCTTTGATTTCCTGGTAGATACTTATAAATGTACTTAAAAATAAAAATGTATTACATAATAAAATGTATTAGTTTGAATCTTTAAATAGAGAATATGCACAATAAATGCAAAATTTTACACTTTTTTACCAAAAGTAAATTTTACTTACATTAGTGATGTATTGTATTTTAACTAAAACGCGTACATCGGTTTTGTATCGAGAAATTTCTAATTCTAATTTTATTCTAGTTTCTAATTTTCTTACCAGTCATGAAGTTTGGATCATATTTTTATGCAAATTGATTAATTCAACATTAAATAAAATAACATCCTTAATACAGTATAACTAATAAAAATAAGACGATGCACCACATTTAGAAAAAATAACACTAATTAAATATTTGGGGGTAATTTATTGTAATACTGATTCCCCTGACAGTTTAATTATTTCCTGGTGTTGTTGAAGAGTCGAGCAATTTCAATTCTCATTCAAGTCCGCTAATTTTCAATAAAACGAATGAAAACCAAAAAATCGCCATCATCTCGGATCCAATCAGCAGAAAATTTATTAAGATTCTCGTTCCTGTCCCTTAGGGGTCATTTACAGTCCCCGCTGAAAACACCGACCAATTAATTTCCGATAACAAGAATGCCACAGACTTTGATGTGCTGGGTTATCAAATAAACATGGACGGAATTGCCACCAAAGCACCATAATGGACATTTTATCTGGCAATAATATCCAACGTCGGTGAAAGTGTTTACCTGAGACCAACATGTTATATTGCTTATAAAATAAAAGACGCGAGTCTAATTATTATACTTCTTTCTTGTACTGATTCATCTGTGGAACGCTTACACATTATTGAAAAAAGGGGTACATGAAATACTAAGATATATTCACGATTGTCATAATTGTCAAAAACTGTAATTATGAGTAGACAAATTAACATAACGTATTTGAAATTTTATCCAGAACTACTGCATATTACGCATCGACACATTGATTGTTCTTTGAATTGCGGCTTCACAATGTTTTCAGCGCATATTTTCACGCATGAAGATCTTGGAACATCCGGTTAATACAAGAAGTCATTTTTGTGAATACTTAAATATGAATATTCCAGTCAAAGTGAAGCCGATGCAAGTCGCCTGTGGCTCTAGGTCATTGTTAACAGATTCCATCTAGCATATTGTAGCCTTGAAATAAAATGTGTCACTTTAGAAATCCTTTTAAAAATATGTTTCTATTTACAGAGCAGACGACATTTGGCGAGGTGAACCAACTGGGTGGAGTTTTTGTGAATGGAAGACCATTACCAAACGCAATCAGACTTCGGATTATAGAACTAGCCCAAATGGGCGTTCGACCCTGTGATATATCAAGACAGCTCCGGGTGTCACACGGCTGTGTCAGTAAAATACTAGCTCGATATAATGAAACTGGTTCAATACTTCCGGGAGCTATAGGCGGCAGCAAACCCAGAGTAACAACTCCAAACGTTGTGAAACATATAAAAATATACAAAGAAAGGGACCCAGGAATATTCGCGTGGGAGATAAGAGACAAGTTGCTTGCTGATGGAGTTTGTGACAAGTACAATGTGCCTTCTGTTAGTTCTATCAGTCGAATTCTAAGAAATAAAATAGGAGGTAGCACTTCACCGACAAGCCAAAGCCCTAATATGGATACCAAAAATATAATGGGACCTCCACCGCCCGGTCCTCTGTACAATCCACAGTTTCAAATGTACCCATACTCCTGCCCACCACCCTCCATGCCGTCATGTGCACCCCCTCCAATGCCCGCACAGACAAATTTTCCTCAGTTGAATCATCAGATGAACATGAATAACAAGTCGCAGATGTCTAACTGTGTCACACCTTGTATGATGCGCGCTTGGGCATCGTCACATTCAGTAAATGATATTTTAGGGTTCCGCGCACCTGCTCAGCCAATGTCTCAACCGGCGTCTATGTCCATGCCCTGTGAACCGATGAACAATCCGCATCAACTCGGACAAAATTACAATATGAATTATTACGGAATGAAACAAACAGTGCAGCCGATGTATCTACAAAGTTGAGACATTGTATCTTAGTGACAGAAGAACAATAATTACATCAGCGAATGAGGAGGGTAAATATTTTCTTCCATGCTTTGGTGGAAAGGTTTTAGTCTGTGAATTATTAAATGATTTCCAAGAAAAACTGTTAAAGTTATCCATAAGTCGTCAGTATCGTATGTGAAGAAACGTAATTTTTATTCCTGGATGCTTGTCAGCGACATTAAGAGTAGAAATTTCAAAGTAAAACCGCATTAATGTAGTTTGGAAAATTCAACATCGTAAAATGGTGCGTAGTTTCTTGTATTACGCTAAAATGAACGATATATTGTTACACATATCAAAAGGCAGCAGTCCGGCTATCTTACATCAAAGAAAAATAAATCTTTCGATACCTTCGTAACAATTCTGTTAAGATGGAAAGAACCATTCCTTCATCATGGAAACTAGAAGAAAGTTCGTGTATCCAGTCGCCATCTTGATAATTTAAAAACTGAAAATTTACATTGTATTCAAACAACATGGACAACATAATTTACCTAACTGCTTATTCTAGCTAAACAGGCGCCTGGTCTAAGGAGTGTTTACAAAACGTAAAAAACAAAAGAATTATAGACAGTGCTCTTCCTTTGATATTGTGTTTACTCAGCCATTTTCTTGTGACAAATTGAGTCCCATAAGTGCTAATACCGTATCACACGCAGGTAAAACTATTTAAATTTTACTTAACTGCAATCAAACATTATTTATCGTAATGTATGCCATATACAATTTATATGAAATGATATTATATACAATGTTTTAATGATTTCATATGAAATTAAACACGTTAACCTAACGAATTCGTCCTTCTTGTTTCACTAAGTTTGGGATTATGGTTCTATTAACACCTAACGTGTACATTTGTTTACATTACCATGTCAAGTTGCTCTTTATTCAAAATGGATCAGGTGGATTATAATGCCAATGAAATCAAGATTATTCGTCCTTAACATCGTCATGTACAGAGATGTTCACCTAATGGATTTTGTGTGTTAGCTAGTCAAGTGCGCGGTTGATAACTCAAAAAAGTAAACTACCTTGTAGTCGATATAATATGCCCCAGTCCTGATATAGAAAGACCGACTTCTGTTTTCTGACAAAATGTGCACTTCCATTTTGATTCAATTATATGCATGTTTTTCACTAGACGTCGTCAAAAGTTGAGGGACAAAAATGACCCTTGGCTTATGATAATTCAAAGAGTCAACAAATTTCCCACTAATTTTATTGTAAATTTGACCCTTTGGTACAAATTCTAAAGAGTCAAGAGCTTAATTTTGCCGATTTCAAGAGTCAACATGCTGTTTTAAGGGTCAAATGAAAACCCTGTACATATAAGACGGTTGGCTAGTGCATTAGTAACAAACATATGACTTATCAATAAATTGATTGAATCAATTAGATTGGATGAATTAATTTGAAGATACAAATGAACAATAACGTACATTATACATAATTATACTGAATTATGATTAATATAGACACCAAATTGAATATGTTTATCGCAAATACTATTCGTCTTTAATTTTTAAAAGAACTATAATTTAAAACTTATCAAAATTATCATTAAGAGGTAAATAATGAAATATTGATTTTAAAATTGGAATAAATCATTTTTTTTAAACAGAAGAACAAGTGCCTATAGATTTTCATGAAAAACAAATACATTTTCACGAAAATTCAATAAATTTTTATGATAAGATTTCTTTACCAGATAGCAAACGTACTTATTAAGAGGACGATAAATATCTTCATGAAAACAAAACATTTTTTCACAAAAACTTTTTAAAAAAATCGCCAGTATAACCTAGCTAAGTGTATGCAGAAATACGGCACTATAATGATACGACGTATCATTTAGAACTAAGTTAATCATTCATTATTGTAAAGAATCTATTTACCAACTGATTATATTTCAAAGACAAAAAAAAAACAATTCATCTGTTTATTTCACTGCGCATATCGTTAAAATCTTGAACTAAATGTATGCTAACTGTATGTTTTTACTCTGTTCGTTGTAAGTTCTACACAGTAAAACCTTGATAATGCGACCATCTTCCTTCGGGACACGAAAAATCGGTCCTAATAATGAGGTGGTCTCATTATCAAGTTGAACTATATCGAAATTATTGGAAGCCAGTCCAGATTGTAATAATAAGTTGGTCGTAATAACGAGTTGGTCGTTATGTGTGTTTTTACTGTATGATATTATACAAGTTAATATGTTAATAAAAGAATGACGGCAGTGCTTATCAGTAAGACAATGATTTGGCAGCGGTAGCATCTCTTTTTCGTGTAACTTATAATGACTGTTTATTTTACAAACCGTGTGTACAACTGTTCTTTCCTATACAAAATTACAATGATTTGAAACAAACTCCACAAACTTTCTCTATCTCACAAAAAGTTTCTTTCTCAGCGTTTGTGATAAGTCCCTTATTAAAATTTCTTTTCAGATTTTTTTTTTACTTTATTTATTCTACCTGTATATCTGTTTTCCAAAACATAATAAACATTTAGATTACAAAATCTTGCTAACCATTAAATAGTAATTGGCATATTAAGTTTCCATCACTGCACGTACTCTGAAATTGGATAAACATATTTGCAACGGCAGTAAAATCTTACCGTTGTACTGTCCCTTATTTTGGTTCTGAAGTTTATTTGAAGTTTTTTTTTTGCTTTTTTGTGCCCTGACTTCTGCTTCTTCCTGTACCTAGCTCCGTTTCCTTGTGTCGATTTGAATGAAGATATTAAATTCAAGAAAAAATGTCTCTCATCCCTGTTTAGTGCGAACTTCATATGGAGATGTTGTTTTTTGCTCTTTGAGAACTAGATTAGTACCATTTGACTAATTAACCAGAAACCCTTGCTTGGTCAACTGGCTATCGTTTATGTGTTTAATATATTTAAATATAATAACTGTTTAAAATCTATACACAATTTTTTCCCCAGCTTTTAATCTGGTTTGTTTGGTTGAATACTCTGGGGTTATATGTTAGAAGTTTTTTCATGGATGTGTACTTTAGTCACTTCCATCGAAACAAATCAAGTCGCTTACGTATTTTCCAAACCATTCACAATAATCTAAACACAGAATGATGGATCAGTGCATTTCAATATTTCATGACGTATAATTTTATATTCCTTTTAATTGTTTTTTTGTTCTATAATAGTCAGGAAACGCCTGCTATGTGATATCATCATTGCATTCTTAGAAATTTCTCTGTAAATTTATCATTAAACTTTAATGAACTGTGTCTAAATGCAGTAATAACGGAATGCCCTTTTTGTTCACATATCTTAAAAGTGACAATAAAACATGAAGTTACATACCAACAGTCGCTAATGACTAATACTAGTACTTCTACGTGGTCAATATCTGTTGTGTAAAATATGTTTTATTGGTCGTAAATTAATGTCTTTTTTTCATGCAACTTTGACATCTCTGAACGTGTGTAGCGGTGGACTATTGTACGACTTCAATGGAACACAACAGATTTAAATTTTCCCAACAGTGTCTATCTTTATATACATTATACGTCTATATAATGACGAAAACAGAATCACACGTGTTGTTGAAAATGCGAGCGTTTCCTATGACCCAGATCCGTTAATTAGCTAATATTAGACGCTTGTGTAATACACAGATTACGACTGGCAAGCTCTCAGACATCCGAAATGCTTTTTTTATTGTTTCCCCTCAAAGTTGCATGTTTTCTTTATACTGCATTCCCTGCATTCAAAATAAGATATGGGAAAATTCTGAAGCATAAAAAATGGTTAAATCCGTGGTAATGTCTTTAAAATAATTGTTTCACTTCGCAAACTAAAATGCACATACTAGCACTTACAATACCTAATTTGCATAATTAAGTTATAGGCGGCGTCAATTGCACTCATTTACGGCGCAACTAATCAAATATCGTAGTTAGTTTTATCTTTTCATTCGTGGCGTTTTTTCCCAAACACCTGCTAACATACGGGCTCTTGGTGTCACGAGGTCACATTGTTTATATTGTCTCTGTTGATTACCCTTCCTTTCATCTTATTTAATCTGAACAACTCCTTATTTCTAATGAGGAGGGTCGCTATTGTTTTAATACAATGTAATAGGATACTGTTATTGTATCAGCTAATTACTTGTGTCCTCCGTTGTCACATTGTCGTACCTTGTACAGTGCCTGTTGATAAGGCAACGAACACACGCATGCACTGACTTCTAATTTTGTCGTCTGTACTCAATCGCCCGGATGTTGGTTCAGTAAGTGCCTTTTTATTTTGAGAAAAAAAGTGTGTCTGGTTGCAATATCTTCTGTGGTCGTTTCATCGTTTATTGGAGAATATTTCTGTACTTTGAATCGTTTGACCAGAAGGGTGTGTGAAACAAAATACTCATGAAATAATAGCCTTACCAGCAATACTTACAACGCGCAAAATTATGTAAAGAGAACAGAATGCTTTATTGTGAATTTTATATGTTAAAACCACAACTGCCTCCTTTTCATGATTCCGTTCAAACTTCCGTTCTTTTCATATTTAGACTATAGTTTTTATAAGTATCTATCTGTCTATTATGTATTTATCGGTGTGTTTTCTGAAGTTTTTGGGTGCTTTAGTGAAATCCTGATAAAGGGGATATATAATATTTTATTTATCAACAAAGCTCTATACGAAAGTGGTGTTGTTTTTCATTAGGAGGAAATAGTTACTTTGGTTATTAATGAAATACAGTGCAACCTCTCCAAAGCAACACTCTTTGGGAGAAGCAAAATTGTGCTGTTGTTGAGAGGCTGTTTCGCTCTAGAGAGGTTTAATTAATGGTTTAAATCGTAAAGTGAGAAGAAATCATGCTGGTATTGAAGAGAGGTTGTTGCTCAAGAGAGGGTCGCTATGGGGAGGTTGCACTGTATATAAATGTACACGTGTTTGCTTGTTTTGTTTTTGTACTTCCTTCTATTAATGAAAAGCTGTAGAGGCTATCGTGAGAATTAAAAGCAAACTTTGCGTGTTCAACAGTTTATTTCAAAATAAACAATACTATATGTAAATAAATAAATACATCTAACTACATATATGTATAATTATGCGGTTGTTTTCTTATATTAATAATAATTAGACTATATGTCTATTTTGATGATTTATATTTCTGAAACGTTCTATTACATAATACGTAGAATCAGGACATACAACTATAATGTATAAAATACATTGTATTCAATATAAAAAATGGGTTTCTTTTATTTAGCTCTTTTTTGACAGTTGACCGTCCATTTACATGGAGATGTTAATTGTTCAAGCATAATGTACACAGCCACACAGTTCAACTTACAGCATGAAATATCAGTGTGTACCTGTACGAATTATTTTTATCATCATTTTTCTCTGAACAGAAGTGAACATGGTACACAGCATAATTTACCTCATTTTCACCGAGGTACGTTACATTTTACACCGTACGGCCTTTTAAAAATTTGAAAATCAAATGACAAACATATTGTTCCGGTCCAAGATTTCTCGAAAAAGTCATGTATCGAAATGAAATTTCAGAAATGCACTTTACTAAGTTATAACACTCGATATTATTGGTCAGTCATGCCATCTCGTCACTCACATTACGGCCTCCCTAATTACACCAGACAGAAATAGTTTCTAGTTTATTTCAGACGCGGCTATCTATTACGACATTGGGTCCTCATTACACCGGCTCAGTATCTCTAAACTGCGCATTCATATCTCCGCTATCTCGACCCATTCAATTAATCCTACAGAGATCAATTAAAAAGCTACGTAGAGGCTACAATTTCTAATATTCCTTTCATCGCTGATATGGCCGCAGTATTCTCATCAGAATTTATCTGAAGCAACATTTATTGATGATAAATCCGTCATTTATCAATTGGCTAGGACTCGTAGAAAGCACTTTATGGAGATTTGGTTCCCTTATGAAAATGTTCGATTTGTTTAAAGCCGGGAAACAATCACATAAATGTCGTGATAACTTTTCCCGCCATTTTAAATAAATGAAGTTAATTTCATGCGACGTGTTGATATTCATGAAAAATCATGCTGTCCAAGTGATTACCAGAACATAATGGAATAATGGAGCCATGAGTGATTACAAGAACAGGACAAAACAGCCCAATTATCAACGGATTGACTAAATGTACTACAGTCGAACCTCTCAAATCCGGACTGCTCCAATCCATAATCCTCTCCAATCCGAACACGTCTGCTGGGTCCAATTTTATTGTGTATTTAATGCTATAAAAACTTTGTAATCCGCAACCTTTGTATTCCGAAAACCTCTCCAATCCGAACATTTTGCCTGTCCGAACAAGTTCGGATTATAAAGGTTTTACTGCAGAATTAAGACTTTTAAACATCTTAGATAGTTTTCAAAAAAAGGAAAAGCTTTTCTCAAAATATTGTGAATCGTACTTAAAATTTATCTTAATATATGTCTATACAGTTCAGAAAAAAGTGATACATGTAATTAAATAAGTATATGTGAATGGTAATATCGAGTATTATCAAGTAATAAATAAAATAAGATATAAGATAAAAACAAATAAAGAACATAGGCCTATTTAGAAAATCGCGTGAACATTCGTTGTGTATGTTAAAATAATCTAACTTAAAGTATGGTATTTAAATATTCAGAAAAACTCGCAATGTTCATTGAACACTTAAAAGTGAGGCCATTCTGTTTTATTATGTTGTAAAGCGTCCGCGTGCGCCTAGGTTTGAGAGCTCCGTCAGCCAAAAAAATAAACACCATTTTATTCAACTTCACGGTTTCTTGATTGGATTCTACAGCTTCCAAGATTAATGGATGTAGTTTTGTAGTTTGTAAATCATACTTTAAGTTGACTTTTATTTTAAATTGTGGTCTTTTTTTAATTCTTAAGTTGTTGTTTAGTATTCTAGTGTAGGATACAGTGACTCGTAAAATCAGAAACAGAAGTGTTAGATTTCTATGTTCTGAGTTTTATCTAGTCAGTTGACTGTTGGTCTTTTTAATATGTTTAATATAATGTTTCTGCTAAAGATTTTTTTCTCAAAATGAGTTTTTTTTAATAGGTGGCTAGGTTTTGCAAATGAAGTTGACGCTCCACAAAATTAAAAAAAAAACAGAATGGCCTAATGTATTCTTACAAATATATCTACGTCTTATTTTGCTGCATACAAAAAACTTTATCCTGGATTAAATACAGTTTTCTGTACCCAACGAGTACTTGTGTACAAGCATAGTTTTAAGGGACGGGAAAAGATGTACAACTTTGTATTAGAGTCTAGTTCAAAACATGCTGCATGTTCAAACCGCTCAAGTGTTCTTCAAGCAGAAACAACTTCACGATATTTTGAGAGGAATTATCATACCAAACATTATAGAGTGTCGCTATGAAGTTATCTCATGTCCTGGTCGGTATTCGGAATACAATAATCCGGAGTTTGCCGAGTTGTGGCACGGAAATTACCGAAAACAATGTCGTTTGAAAAAAAATGTTCCGCGTACGGTTTGCACTTAAAACCATATCATAACTTACAATGCCCTTTAAGGTGAAAATGTTCAACAAACATATATCTATATACGAGCACTTTATCACTATATTTTGATTTTACAGCACGTTCTGAGTTGGATTGTTTAGCTACCATAAGGGTAATCTGATGTCCGTCCGTATGTCTGTTCATCTAAACATTTGAACAAAATACTGATCTGTTAATCCCGAGTTGTGTTGTGTAATATATTACAAGGATATGGAACATTTCATTGTGCTTCAAATAAAACAGCTGATATAAAAAAAAATATGAATAAACAAAAACCTAGGTGATGTGAAAGCTTGGAAACAATTTGAACAAATTAAGATAATCATGTTGTTTATATGCTTATGTACAAAACAATAAAACAAACAAAACCAGAGAAGACTGAAACTTTTCAGCATACTCTAAACATCATTAATCTTATTTAACAAAAATAATACCACACAAAATAACAACATGCAAAAATTATTGTATTCAAATCGAATATTTTTGTATTCATATCCAATATTTTATATTCAAATCACATATCATTGTACTTATATCACATATTATTGTACTTATATCACATATCATTGTACTTATATCACATATCATTGTGCTTATATCACATATCATCATACTTATATCAAATATTATTGTACTAATATCACATATTATTGTACTTATATAACATATTATTGTGCTTATATCACATATTATTGTATTTATATCACATATTATTGTATTTATATCACATATTATTGTACTTATATCACATGTTATTGTACTTATATCACATATTATTGTACTTATATCACATATTATTGTACTTATAACACATATTATTGTATTTATATCACATATGATTGTATTTATATTACATATTATTGAGTTCATATAACACATTATTGTATTCATACCACATATTATTGTATTTATATTACATATAATTATATTTATTCATATTGCATATTATTGTGTTCATATAACACATTATTGTATTCATACCACATATTATTGTATTTATATTACATATAATTATATTTATTCATATTGCATATTATTGTGTTCATATAACACATTATTGTATTCATATAAAATATTATTGTATTCATATAACACATTATTGTATTCATACCACATATTATTGTATTTATATTACATATAATTATATTTATTCATATTGCATATTATTGTGTTCATATAATACATTATTGTATTCATATAACACAGTATTGTATTCATATCAAATATTATTGTATTTTTATTTTTATTGTGAAGCATGTTTCTGTAAAAATATTCAGTATGCATGTGTGTGTGAAGTTCTATTGTTTGATTGATTATGACCGAGTCATTAAAATACATGGAAAATGGTGTTCAGTTTATTTTTGTCCAAATTTATTAAAAGAAGTTAAATGTTGTATAAATATTAAAACAGCATCTAATACACGTACATTTGATTATACAGTACAAATTCTCCAAGCAACACACTTTGGGAGAAGCAAAATTATGGTGTTGCTGAGAGGTAAAATAGATAGTTAAATCGTACAGTGGAAAAAATCATGCTGTTGCTGAAGGATGTTGTTGCTAAAGAGAGGGTCGCTCTGGAGAGGTTGCACTGTATTTAATTGTAGCGAAAGGTGTTTATAATAAAATATTTATTAATGTTTATATAAAATATCTCATTCTTGTATTGATTGTATAAAATATCTTATAATGTTTATATAAAATATCTTATAATGTTTATATAAAATATCTTATTCTTATAATGTTTGAATAAAATATCTTATATTTTTTATATAAAATATCTCATTCTTGTATTGATTGTATAAAATATCTTATAATGTTTATATAAAATATCTTATAATGTTTATATAAAATATCTTATAATGATTGTATAAAATATCTTATAATGTTTATATAAAATATCTTATAATGTTTATATAAAATATCTGATAATGTTTGTTTAAAATAGCTTATAATATTTTTATTAAATTTCTTATAATGTTTACATAAAATATCTTATAATATTTATATAAAATATCTTATAATGTTTGTATAAAGTATCTTACAATGTTTGTATAAAATATCTCATAATGTTTGTATAAAATATCTTATAATGTTTGTATAAAGTATCTTACAATGTTTGAATAAAATATCTCATAATGTTTGTATAAAATATCTTATTCTTATAATGATTGTATTAAATATCTTATCATTTTTTATTTAAAATATCCTATAATGTTTATATAAGCTATTGATTTAGTTACTATGTTACAGCAAATTTATAAAACTTAAGCTCTAAAATGTAACTTGATTTGAATGAAAACATAATATTAATAAAGATGTATGGCAAAACTATACTAAAACTTAAAAAGTTTGATATAAAAGTATGTAATAAAAACTCATTTAAATGTTGACTTCTGAATCTTTTGTACATTTCTTAATGTATTCTCTCTTGCTAGTGTCATCTTTAAGGGCCTCCATTTAATTGAAATCAATATCAATATATATTAAAACAGTTAAATAAACATTTAAAACATAGCAATATATTTAAGTGATACACATGAATATTTATATATCATGTGCAGATTGTTTGTAAAATATATATATATATATATATCACAATAAACACATGAGTAAAATTTATGCTTTCATGACATTGTATATTTTGAAATTATTGGAAGGTGCTGATTTTGAATTTAAACAAAGCAACAGTCAAATTGTTTGGTAGATAACGATGTATTGAAAATTGGTTTAAAATTTTCATGCTCAGAATTAAAATTATAATTTTGTAATTATAATAGCTTTCGATCAACATAAAAATAAATTGAAATTCCAAAAACATTATTTTAATCAGCCAATTTCTGATAATTTCGCCAGGCAACTGAGCCATCTAGTTACCAACTGTTTTATGGCATACTTAGCACACTATATACAAATCCATGCGAGAGATGTCGTGATGAAGATCAAAAATTGGAGACAAATCATTCTGAATGTAAAATCTCAACCGTAGTAACACGTGTTTTGTGGTCAATTTCTTGATAGTTAAATCAGCATCAATGAGCTGTAGTGAGTGAGATCATGGAGGTGACTTTACAACAATACAGCTGAAAAATAAATATGTTATTTTTTAAGTCAACAAAACAAAATCATCGCACAGCAATTTATCTTACCTTGTACAGAATACTTGAAATTGATTGGTTGAGCCGGGTCACATGCTGATGTAATATTAGGTCAGCAGCAATTCATATCCAGTCAATAATTATACTTTCAAAATAAAAATGGCTGAGATGGCATAAAAGTTTTGTAAATTGATTTGTGAATGGTACTCGGTAAGATAAATTTATTACACGGCTTTTTATTTACGAGATACGATGAGATACAGGATCAGTCAAGTAATATTTATTTACGGACCCTGTATCACACCATATCGGGTCAGTAAGAAGCCATGTAACCAATATTATGAAACACCACAAGTAAAAACAAGGCATGCTGAAATATGCACTAACCCTACTGTATTCGATAGTTCATTTCAATTATAGTTAGTTAGATCAAATGTAATTATCATCTACGATTTAAATTCGTTTATTAAAATTACCATTTGCGTGTTGGAATCTAGGATCTATATGGTATAGTACCGCTGGTGGTTCAGACCTTCGATTATCTCACAGTTTCATGATAACTTAAATTTTCTGCAGCGACCTCAGTTGATAACATTAATTTGACAAAATGAAGGAATTGTTAGGATACGTTTTAAGTTAGACTTACTAATAGTGACAAAGTTGAAGGCATACATTTGCATACATTTCTGAATAAACTTTGAACTTTTTGTAAACCATGTAGGAAATAAACACCACGTAGTGGAGGTAAGTATGAACGAAAAACACATGAAACTAAAACACGGGTACATTATCCGCAGAATAAACAACATGTAGTAGAGGAAAGTAGGAGCGTAAAACACATGAAACTAAAACACGGGTTCACGATCCGCAGAATAAACAACAAAGTTACTAGGGGGCCAAGAAGAGTTGCTGATTTATGAACATCACTTACTATATGTAATAATATATACAGTATAACCTCTGAAAACCGGACCCCGTCCGGAATGGGCCAAAAAAAATGATTTACTGAGAATTCCGGTTTTCAGAGAACTGTTCACTGTAGAAGAGAAAAGATGGGATTTGAAAAATCGGAAAAATTTCAGAGAATTCCGGGTTTCAGGGGTTGCACTGTATATAACTTAACATATTTTTGTGTTTTATTACACCAGGTTTGTGTAACGCCATTTTCACATAAAAATTACACGTTTAAAGGCGCTGGACAATAAACACTAGATTTATATAAACACATATAAAATATTTAACTATGAAATTAAAACATACATGTATCGATATAGGTTTGCAACTAATAGATATGATAAATATAGTGCATTTATAAGAGATTACGGGAACCAGCAAAAAATAACATTTTATAAGATGAATAATACATAGAGAGCTACACTAAATTGACAGACTAATACCAGTATTATTGATTTATAACCACCATAGTAGCAATAAAAGCAATATTAAAATACAGCGTAACTCGTTAAAACCGGACTCTCAGAAAATTGGACCATTTTAAGCTACATTGTTTTCTGTTCGATAATAAATAGTTCTCAGAAAACCGGACATTTGACCCAGTCCGGAAAGGGTCCGGTTTTCAGGGGTTTTACTGTACATGCAATATATCATGTCCCTGAGTATGAAAGCAGAGAAGCCAGAATGAAATGGAACCCCAACAAGGACAAGGATAAAGTTTAACCATCCATGATCTTTCTAACACATAAGCGGAATCAATTAAATTTGAACTAATTGTACCCTGTTAGTAGATGGAAGTTCGATTACATATCTAATATGCGAAAGAATTTATATTAATAGAAATTAATCATCAGTGAGGCAATCAAATTGACAGATCGAGGTAATTAAATCTAAGAACAATTTACACAGTTGATAAGGGAGAATCATGAACATATAGCCGAAAGCTACAAGATGCTAATACCCATATTCTCAGTAGTTCCATATAGTCAAATGTAATCGAACCAAGACTGGGAGAGGAGGTTTCCCCGAATATATTAAGAACCAATTATATGCCTGGCATCCTAATTGGAAATAGTTCCGTACGGCGTGGACTGGCGTATTTCACCTGTCGCTGACACCGGAACGTCAATCTGTCCGAACTAAATGGTTCTGTCTAAATGCCACAAAGACCGGTCATGCCCTGGCAGGATATTGTATTGTGTTTTGGTGGATTTGTTAATCACGAGTGTGGTCAGTGAAAAACAAACACAAAAAAATGGTCAGAAATAGTAAGATTTTTTGTTCACATGTAACTTTTTAAAAGGCAAACAACTGATACAAAGAATTTTCTCCTACTGAAACGTGCATGAAAAACTGGAAAACAGGAACAATTAAAAGCAGGTTTAATTTATCGACATAGTACATTACATTGTACATAAATTTTGTTTTATACATTGTGTACTTATTTTATACATTGGGTACTTATTTTATACAATGTGTACTTGTTTTATACATTGTGTACTCATTTTATACATTGTGTACTTATTTTATACATTGTGTACTTATTTTATACATTGTGTACTTATTTTATACATTGTGTACTTATTTTATACATTGGGTACTTGTTTCGTACATTGTGTACTTATTTTTTACACTGTGTACTTATTTTACACATTGTGTGTTTGTTTTACATATTGTGTATTTGTTATACCATTGTGTACTAATATTACATATATCATTATGCACTCGTATTCGTTATAACATTGTGTACTTGTTTTACATACTGTCTATTTGTTATAACATTGTGTACTTATATTACATAATGTCTTATTGTACTTATTTTGTAAATTGAGTATTTGTTTTAGACATTGTGTATTTGTTTGTCATCATAATAAATTACGATGCATGATGTGATGCTAATGATCAGCTTTATGACATTTTATCATTATTATATATTATATTATATATTAATAAATATAATATACCCGTGGAATATACATAATTATAATTTTAAATATATTATTTAAGTATATTGATATACACTGAGAGGAATGTCAAAATATCCGCATTATAAAACTCGATTCATAGAAGAACTCGACCAAGTAAATTAATTCTTATGTTTTACAATACTTACAACCAATCAACACAAAAAATCAAGTATTCAAAATCAATGTTGGAATTAAAAAAAAATAAAAATCCATCCAGTGTATTCAGAGATTTTCTTCCATTGCTATAAAATACAAGG
This sequence comes from Lutraria rhynchaena, assembly GCA_008271625.1. NCBI lineage: Eukaryota > Metazoa > Mollusca > Bivalvia > Venerida > Mactridae > Lutraria > Lutraria rhynchaena. The sequence continues at coordinate 705,971 of VIBL01000019.1, read as the reverse complement.
TGGACGTTTAGCAATCCGGCTCAGTGCATGTAACACACCATTAATACTACAGTCAGACCTTCATTACCTGGACCTTTCCAATCCGGAATCCTCTCTAAACCGAGCGCATCAGCTTGTCCCGAGTTTTTATTATGTATTTAATGCTAAAATACCTTTGTAATCCAGGCCCCCCAGTTTCACGAAAAAACTTAAGTTTGAGCACACTATTTTGAAAGTTTTTTATGACTATACATGTATTTGTATTATTTGTACCTTATTTTCTTTGAAAAGTAGTGTATTCCTTGCAAAATTATAACTCTAAGTCAAAAGTCTGTGTTGAAAACATAGAATTATCTTGCTGAATTATTTTTTTACTTGAGCACGTTATAACAGACTCAAACTTTTGCTCAAGTGTTTTTATTCTTTTTAGATACTATTTTCCATGAAATTCAACGTTATGTTTGTTCATCTCTTAAACTGGTACTAGTAGTACTCACCTAGATCCAATAGTAAACTTATAATATATTTTTACACCTGATACTTGAATTTGAAAATAGAGTGCTCAAACTTAAGTTTTTTATTGAAACTGGGCCCTGAACTTTTGTATTTCAAAAAACTCTCCAATCTGAACATTTTTGTATGTTGGGACAAGTTCGGATTTGAGAGGTTCTGCGGTATACATCAGAATTTGTGATACTGTTATAATTACGATGTTTGTTTTAAGCAAGAATTTTTATCTAAAATACCGTTAAACCTCAGTGTGACGACCATTTTTACTCTGCCCCAATACTGGTTTAACATCGTGGTTTTATATATATTTAGTGATAATAACCTGAAGAGTTTAATTTTAATTGTTCTGGACAATTTATAATTGAAAAATAAGACTTTTATTTAAACTTTAGTACGAAATAATATTTAACACTGAAGTCAAACAGAGTGGCTACATTAGAATAATAATAATAATATCATTAGTATTTAGTCTAACTTTCATTCCATCAACTATCACAAAACGATATGTGCGAATGTCTACTCTTTAAGTTTTTTTGTATGATAGTAAATATTAAAGACTTACTTTATAATATATAATTGTTCCGGTTTCAAAAAGTAGCTTGTAAAAATAAATTTGAATATAATATCTAAACATACTAATACATGTAGTTGCTACAAACGTCGCCGAAAAAAAACGTTTTAGCCTGATCACAATATGTTTATATTATTTTTCGGAATGAATTGTATTCAACGAAATATTATTCTCTTAACGATCTATTACGATGAATGTTTTAGAAATTAATGTAATTTCAATAAAATTATAAAATAGAATTTAAACGATGTGTCTGTAATTGACAATTTTTTTTCTGCAAGCATTTAATGCTTCATTTTGATGGGAAAAGTTTAATCGTAACTGATAAATGTATTTAATCTCCTAACTTTCGCCAGGAAAGGTAAGCTCGGTGTTGGATATGATAAAATGCATAAAATGCAATAAAACAAGCTGGTGTTTGCCATGTATCTGGCACGCATTTTAATTGTATCAATATACATAATTGTCAGAGGCAGAACAAGCATGATATACCGCTAGAAGAACACTACGTGATGCAATCCTGTAAGCTTACAATGTTTGATACACTCCAAAGGGGATGTTATTTTTGATTAACATAGACATGTAATTTTCTGGTGAGTGACTAGAGCTGTCCTTAATGTCATTTTTATTCACGAGAGATTGGTAACTAAACGAGCTTTTCCTCAATAAAGTGCTTCTCTTGTTTGACGGGATGTTTATTCAGTAATCTTGATAGAAATGGTCTTAGACAGTTTTCATTTTTTCTGCTTGAAGCATTCCAACCTGGAGTCGTCAACATTCTGTAGTAATTGAATATAGACCGTGTCTAAACACCGCAATGTTAGACCACAAAATGGTGGCATTCAAATCTTTCATTGTTTAACAACAAATACATAGAATATTTCATCTAATTCTGTATATCCAACTCGTAAGCTTGTAGTGGTACCAAAATTTATCATTTAAAATATGATTATGATTGAATTTTATCTGATACTTCAGATGCTAGTAACAACTTAATTACTGGTGAAAATGGATGAAGATAACTAAATATCGCTATTCTTAATTGTTTATATGTACAGGGATCAAACTTGGGATATAAAATAATAAACATTTACTTGAAGATTTGCAACATTTTAGTATTTTTTATCTTTTAACGTTATATGATTTAAAATCATCCTGAATCAACAATCATGATATAATAATCTATTGGAGTAAACATTTTATTTGAAATATATAATTATTTAATTTTGTATGGTGAACTCATATATATGTACATATATATATATATATATATATACACACATATAATACAGAAGAACTTTTCTAATCTGGACATGATCGTCTAGACAAAAATGTTCGGATTAGGGAGGATTTCTGAATACAAAGATTCTCAGTCACTACGTTTCTTAGTATTAAATACATAGTAAAAACCAGGACGTTTCAGTTTAGAGAGGTTTGGAAAGGTTCGGATCAGAGGGGTTCGACTGTATTTATATTATATAATATTAAACAACTTGTTTGTACTCCTACAATGGAAAGAATAGTATTACTTTTTCGGTAATAAAAATATGAGAACTCAAATGTTACACGAACATAAATACAACACGAAAATAAATATCACATGGAAATAAATTTAACTCGAAAATGATTATAACACATACAGGTTTTTTTCAGAATTTAATATCCTGGAGTTTACGGAAATCTTAAAGTGTGGAATCTACATCCAAATCGGTTTAATGTTATCCAGTAAGTGAGGTTATGGCAAGTAGAATATAGTTTACGTTACAAATATATTTTTCAGTGACTTGCTTTTGATGAAACATAATATGTTTACTCAAGTAAGAGAACTTTTGAACTAACTATTATAGATTATAGGTAGAACAATTTGAAATGCATTTTCGTTCTGTTTATGATAAATTAATCCGACAAATTAATAATTAAAATATAGATTACGTATGAAATATTTCCATTGTAGAGAAATTTCCAACACGAACTTCATAAATACGTTTTCTCTTTAAATCGTTACGAAGGTATACCCTAATTTGCACTCAAATTTTTGAGTATGTAATTAATAATATTTGTCTATGTAATCAATACATAAGTATTATATTAAACAATGTCAATAGTATTTCTGTTTGCTTGTTTTTATGTCAATCAATCAGTTTTATTTGCCCCACATATTGGATTTGATTGCATTTTTTTTATTAAGTGGGACTCGTGTTTAGCATTGATAAGAAGTGGATGTGATGCATTTATTACAACAATTCACGGTTAACTTCTCAGGAATCTGATTTGATTAATGCGCAATTCCTTTTGATCTGAGGACTCATGCAAGCGAAGAAATTCGAATTATGACAATCACTTGACGGACTATTTCTCTTCGCGGAAGATAACATGTCGAGTCAGCTGTACATTTGACACACCGGTCAATCACTGCGCTAGTATGAAGACGCACAGGTTCATTCTGATTGCTTTACCACGCATGTATCAAACATTTCAGTATGAAATAATATTCCACGCTGTTGAAAAGATTATGTGTCCAATTACAGCAATTTATCAGATTTTCAACACCCAAGATATATTTTGCAGATAAATTCGCTCTTAAATGATCGTACTTTTGGTGTGTACAGATCCTGTGTTTACAACAGCTTTGCGATATTGAAGGCGATTATTGAAACTCGTTACTCGGTTGTTTGTGTTAAAAGAACAACCAGATAATTAGCTGGCTTCTAATTTCATCCACCTTATCTGGAAAAATATCAAACTGAAGTTTATTAAACTTACGACGAAGAAAATAACTATCATTAAGACGACAACGACATGTCTCTTAAGCATTCGCGGGGTGCATAAACAAGCAACGAAAGCAAAGCGCCTGTCAATTCTAGGATCACGAAGACAAATCAAGCGTCACAGATACCCTGATGAAAGCAACATGAGAAGTTTCCCTCCTTACACAAACACATTAACAGATTTTCTTCACAATTTTCAACACTTAATAATTGCTTAGGCAATCGGAGAATCAATTATTTTGACAAATGAGAAGTCCTTAATTTCTCTGCTTTCACTTCTCATTCTTGTACTCTCATATCAACCATGAGAATTAGGGATAAATATAGGTCAACACAATATTTAGGGTTGGTATGTTCCTGTGATAATATGGCATATTCACTTTTTATTTCGTAGACATACACCTCTACAATAAGAAGTATTTATGGAGGATGCTGTTGCCATTCAATAGGTGACCAGTGAGCACAAAGGTATGTTGGTGGGTATATTGCCATGTAACAATGTGATCAAATCACCAGATAAAGTACGTTTATAAACTTATCATGTTAGAAACAAATTTGTCTTTGTCTCCGTAAAGATGTACACATCACTACGGTAATAGCTTATTAGCTCCCGTGACTCCAGTGTGTATGATATAATTTGCTTTTAAGTAAAAGAGTATGTAGATCGTCATTGGCGATCTTCTGATAGAGGTTTTCTCTTACACAGACTAAACAAGACATGATCATAAACTAGAGCATTCATCAAAATGAAATAAAATTGTGGCGCCAGAGTAACAAACTTAAGCAATAAAACATAGCAATATCCCCTTGGTGGTAAATGAGATCAGCTTCACAGCAACCGTCTTGTTTCTCTGTAAGAATGGATATTGTAAGAAGAGCAGTCTAACTTACAAACGAGAGTACAATTATTCGTATAATGCATGCTTGGAGACATTGCTGTAATAGTTTTCAGAACAATCATGTCAGTACCCTAATTGTACCAGACCTTGAAGGTTCGGTAGATACAATGCTAATTGTGGAAGTAATACTGCTTTGAAATATCAAAATACAAATTACTTTTGAAATTTTAATGAGTCCGGCAGCGTCAAACATGTTGCCCCTTACACGGTTCAATAACATCTCAATATTGTTAATTTGTCGTCGACTTTTTAAAAAAGGTTTCAGCCGGACGAAGTCTTTGCCTGAATTTTATAGACATGAGTGCATTAACGTTAATTTTATTAATTCAAATCATTTAAAAAAGGTTTCGTTCCATCTGAACATCAACGAAAACGATGGTACTTACAACAAGAACAAGATAAAAACAACAAAATGAAACAATCATAATTAAGAGTAATTTTGTACATGCATTATTAGTTTGTCGAATTCATACAACAAAATATTTTGGTATGAAGGTGTCTTTTTTTAATTAGTCGCTAATCATCCTTGCCAAAATCGACCTTTTTTCCAAATACATTTTGTATACACAGTGCAACCTCTCCAAAGCAACAGCTTTTTGGAGTAGCAAAATTATGTTGTTGTTGTTGTTGTTGAGAGGTTGTCGCTCTAGAGAGGTTGAATTAATAGATATACCGTACAGTGGAGAAAATCATACTGTTGTTGAACGGAGGTTGTTGTTCAAATGAGGGCGACTCTGGAGAGGTTGCACTGAATAAATATAAACAGAAGCGTAGTAAAACATGTAAATACCAGAAATGAATTTATTTATGTTGCTATGCCAACGCTGGTATTCTTCTGAAAACCATTTCGTTCAAATATGTTCATGTATGATATGAACAATCCTGGTTTATCAAATGATAGCATGAGTTTAGTTAAAGCAACAATTCAAAGTACAGATAATAAGACACGTTTAATCACAAGGTGACCAAGAAATAAATAAAAAAGACACGAGCGTGGAATTTAATAAATAAATGAATACTTCATAACAAGGCATTCTGTATTTACATGTATAATAATAATGTACCATTTTTATGTCCTTCCATGTTTGTTGCATTTTTACATATTTAGACTACAAGAGTAACATTAGAAGCATTCATAAACATGATGAAGATATAGACACTTGAAGGTTTTAATTTGTTAAATAATTGTATCATATTTCTTCGTATTTCAATGTCAAATCATTTTTCTGTCAGCTGTTAGTTCACACTTTCAGGTGATAAATCATCACCATGGTAACGAGACTAAGGAATTAACGTTGCTGGATGAGAGGAAATCGCAGACGTATGACACAATATGATGCCTGCTACACAGGTCCCGTCATTCAGGTTGTTATATTTGGTTTCCGAATACCAGTTTTACAGTTTACAGTTAATTGTTACACTCGACACATGCTAGTATTTTGACAAGAGGTATAAATACATTATAATGCATTATTTACAGTGAACAAGACTGTATGAACTTTTAATAAATAGTGAAAGAAGCTTAATAAAGATGATATTTTGGTTAGGATTTCTGTGTTCGGATAAATAGAGCCTTGAAATATATCCCTATTCCGTTTTTTTTTATTATTTTCCGTAAATGCTTTGTTATATCGACGCTCTGTGGACCTGTCGCATTTCTTTGTAATTTTTATTTCATTTACGAATAAAATACAAGAAAAATTAACAATTATCTCTAGAATAAAAAGCTCCACAACGAGGCATCAAATGACAGGCAATGTTTATACTAATAGATTGGCCCACATACCATCTCGCATTGTTGTCAGGGGAAGTATGCCTGACAAGACTCCACAATACAAAGGTTTAGTTCTGCACTGAATCGCTTCATTACAAATGATTTCCAAATGTTCAAGAGCCGTACAAAGTAAGAATCCTGAAATTTCTGGAGATAAATCTACGGGTAACTGTCAAATTGTCACATGGTTTTGGAAGCAACTATCCATCGTACGATAGTGTGATAGACAGTGAAGGAAAACAAATAAAAACAAACATTACTTCCCCATGATTATAGTGCGAAAGAATTTGGTTCAGTACCACTCATGGACATGTGTGCCTTCGCATAGTTAGGTGGCACCAACAGAATGGTGTGTTTTTGTGTTTCAAGCGCATGCATATTGCTATCATTTGTAACACAAATATTCCTTGTGGAGACTTAAAAGAATTTCTGAAACTCGCATAACCACAGCAAAACCATTTATTATTAATCAAGAAATTTCTGTAAATAAAGATTATATTCATTTCTTCTTATCAACGCTTGCCAAAGGAAAAACGCCAATAATGCAAAGCAAAGAAGCGTACACCATGCTATTTTATTGATGGTGAATATCATTTTTGCTAATGACTGTAAAAAGCAAAAAAAAAAAAAAAAAACACAAAAAAAAAATCAGATAAATATTGGGCCAAATATGTCGGCATTCAATGTCGCACATTTAAGTAAAGTTTTTACTGTAATCCACAAGCCTTGTCATTATCATTGATGACTCGCATGTTTCGTATAAGATTTTTGTACAATGATAAATCAAATAATAATATAGTTGCGTTGTTCTACAAGTAAAATGTATGAAACATTATTATCTACATATTTGTCTGGAAAAAAGAAACAGGCGGCACTAATTTCTCTTAAATTTGGATGCTATTCTAAACAAAGTACAATGGATAGCTATGGCTTGATAACTCCACTTTTTTCAATGTGCAGCCAAGTTAAAATACAATGTGACACTTTTATTGTAATGTATTCGAATCAAATGAGAAAGACTATACAGATAGTTGGTGTATATATTACATGTATATTTTTGTGAAGAATTAAATTATTGTGCATATTTATGAAACTTAAAGGAGGTGTTAGTAAAAGTATTTGTTGAAAATGATTTTTATATTGACATATTTCGTATACTTCTTTATGTACACGGTCGTGCCTGACCTTGGGTCGCTAGATATCTTTTGGTACAAAGTAATTGTAAAAGCATTTCACATCGTACCGGTAGTTAGCAGAACACGAGACGACACATGAGGGTAATTATGCAACATAAACATGTGATGAATATACTGTTGGTGTATCAGATATGATAAAAACGTCTTACTCACTGGATATAATATCGTGTAAAACCATAATTTATTATAACAAACTCTCAAAATCAAAGATAGATTTAGCGCAAGAACTTCCACGAGCACTTGACAGTGGTAACCAGGGGTAACGCTAGGCGGGGGGTCATTAAGAACATGCGGTTCAAGTATCGCTGATATATACGCAGTTTCGGTTGTCCCATTATTTCATGAAATATTGAATAAAAAAATGCGTAAAATAAAAAATGCACTGAAAATCGAGACTCGATCAAAAAAAGGGAACGGTAATTGATATGATGAAGGAAAATATCACAAGAAGGTGGGTCGTATAAAATTCTAAACCACGGAGATGTTTGAAGACTGTCGTAATTAAAGCCAAAGTTCTACTAACCGCTATCTTAATATCGAAAAGTGATTAACTTTTCGCGATTTTTTATCAGTACAAATTTGGAACATAAGTTTAAAAGTACACACCCTTTCCTCGTAATAAACTAGCACTCATCATGCTGATATTATACTTGAAAACGTGGAGAACCACACAAGGGTTACCATCACGTGTGGTCGTTACAGTCAAACCTCTCTCTCTTCCGAAACTTTCCAATCCGGAATCCTCTCTAAACCGAACTCGCCTGCTGGTCCCGATTTTTTATTATGTATGTAATATTAAACTACTTTTGTAATCCGGATCCTTTGTATTCCGAAGACCTCTCTAATCCAAACGTATTTTGTCTGCCCGGACAAGTTCGGATTAGAGAGGTTCGACTGTAAAAGGTTTTATTGATACGTAAACTATCACAACAAATGGGTGTGTGACTCGGTTTAACCGGTAATGATTTATATATTGATATGTGGATAATTTAAAATATCAATCAAAGGTGTATCAATAAAAAAATATATAATGCGAGCAATACTATTTCTCAACGTTCGCATTGCATGGACTTTAAATAATTTATTGACATCGGAGTTGTTGCTATTTTTAAAGTTGAATGAATAATAATTTAATTTAATTGAAGGAACACAGTTACGAGCAGGTTTCTTTGAAAAAAAAACAAAGCTAGTAAAAACATTTTAAAAAATGCACAAATGTCGTATAACACAGGTATTAAAATGTATCTCTAGAACTCGATTCGAATTCGACATCAGAAAGTCATATTGATAAAAACATACATTTAGTGACTTTATTAATATTTTATCATTATTTTATTCTTTGCTAGTATATTACAAAACATTCAAAAATTAGTGCATGCATAACAAAATTCAAATATACGAGTATACAAAATGTCTGTCGTGGTTTGTCCTTGACAGACTTTTGGCTTTTTCACCAAATGACATAAATAAATAAATAAATAAATAAATAAATAAATAAATATTGACAGTGATTCAGAAGACTCGGCCGGTGTTTCGTGTACAGTAACATCTTGCTATTAAGACCATCTTGGGGTAAAAAAGATAGAAAGATCCAAATGTTGAAGTGGTTTTATCAGTTAAAAAATAAATTAAAATCAGGAAACAAGTACGTGTTATAATCACGTGGTCATATAATTGAAGTAATTGTCAAGTAAGGTTTTACTAAACTTTAAGTCAATTATTTGCATCATACAACTGTTATAACATGTCCGTACATTTGAACAGGGACTCGCTGATGTCATGTAACGAACAGTTATTTACAGTATTCTGACAAAATTCATTCATAGACTTGCATATAAAAATGCATCAAAATAGATCACAAATTTTAGTTCTTTTTTTTTGTCTTCTTCTTTAATTTAGATAACATGAAGTACATGTACGAAACCAATCTTATACAGGAACAAGTTGTATTATGTTCTACACATGAATCAATGTCAAGCAGAACTATGGCTTTGGTTGCCCAGAAAATCAACTTTCATTATACTTCATGAATTAAATCAAACTCAAAATAATATTTCCACAATTTTTTATATAATTTTGTACATCACTAGATATTAATCCATAAAAATGTGTGTTATGTCATTTCAATTATAATCCATTTTAAAAATAGAATTAGTGAAAATATCATATATTAATGCTACAAAATTAGAAGTTTTGAAATAATTATAAATATAAAAATATAATTATATAAACAAAAATTGATACTTTTGGCATATATGTAAGTCAATAACTTAAGAATGTCTTTGTATTAATTCTATATCATTCATTGACTTTCACATCGTTCAATAACATCTTTATGTGTTCAAGCCATGAGTAAATTCATGCACATATAGTTTTAATGTTACATCAGAGTAAAATTAGTCACATATAGTAAATTAACTTTTTAAATTATTGTTTCCATATCTAAGATTAAAACATAACATGAAACTAATGATCCTGGCTAACTACAAATATAAGTTGATTATTTACACAAAGCGTATATTGATCATATTAATTTCCAAACACTAAGTTTTATGTTCAGTAATCTGATGAGCAACACAATTATTTCTACAAAAGTTGAGATTCATATGACATCTCAACCAAACATAAATCAACACCTAGTTTTACGATATTTTCCCACTCTAAAAGTTTATATGTTCTAACTCGCTCAAAAAATTGTGTCTGTGTTTGTTTAGATTGAAAAACTGAACACCATTTTTTAAAGAATTCTGTGACACTGGGTCCATACATTCATTTGAATAAACATGTTTTTCTTTCTGTGTCGTCTTTGAACACAAGTAAGATATTTGATTTAATAAAGGTTTTACAGAATTGAGACACATGGAAATACTTCTATATTTGAATTGTGTTATCTAAAAATGTATGGAGTTCCACCAAAGAAACACGTCAGCCTATGTAGATAGAATATAACTACGCGCGGGAAAGTATCTAAAAAAAGTATATTGAAAGTTCCCGGGTTTCCCTTTTTGAATTAATGTAAGAAAAATGCTAATGAGATGTAATATCATACTTTCAATGCTGATGCAACGAGGCTTGGATATACAAACACAATGATTACACAAAGAATACGCTGTTTGTGTATCAGCAAATTAGAGTGTATTGTGTATAGTAATTTGCAATAAAGAAGATGGAAGTAAGATGATTAAGTCCAGAAAATATAAAAGATAATAATAATATTAAAATCTTAAGACTCGACATATAATATTAAAATGTTAAGACTCGACATATTGTTTATATACATGGTATCATGATAATTATTTTATAAAATGTATGATTCATAAAACAATAAAACACACGCAGACACTCGGGTCAAAAGAAAGAAATGGTTTAGCAATGACTAGAATGAATTCGTGTCATTGGTCATTTTTCGTCTGAGATCAGAAACAGCCAATCTTTAGTACAGATTTTAAACCATTTCCTAAACTGTTTTTATAGCTCCAGTCAAACAATTTTTTTAAATACAAGTACATCATGATTGTAAAATAACCAATCTTTCATTCGCAGTACAATATATTCATAACAATGGACTATCTAAATGTAATTTTGCTATCAATATTCCACTTTCATAAATACACGGTGGATGTTCGCAGATACATGTTAATAATTGCTTTCGGACATCAGCAGCAACATGATGACGTCACGCTCCAGATGAATTATGGAAAACCCAACTCGCGAAACTTTGAAAAAAAATAACAAACCTTGGATTTTCAAAGACAGAGCGATATTTCAAAACGGAATAACAAAAACTATAACCTGTTTTTCCAATATTTACTCCACATTTATATTTCTCATTTCCTAATCGTCTGTGATATATTCATATAAGATAAAGTACACCAACTTTTGACAATGTATATAATGGGCAAAGTAAAGAAAAAAAGGGGTCCAGGAGCAGTTTTAGTTATTGTGCAGTGTGTACAAAGTCTGGAATTCTGTGACCATATAAGTATAACAGTACACCTTCTCTCATATATATGAAATGTCGAAGCGGTTAATTTCATTCACCGTAAAACATTAACAACTAGCTAATTATTGTGACAGTTTTACGATTGTATAATAACACATTTGCGGATACAGATATAAGACTGTCTGGTTATCTTGAGAGAAATCTGATACATTATCTACCGTGCTATCAAGAATTTATTTTATAATGGTTTATCTGTTTTATATGAATTCAACTTCAACTCCCGTACCATCACACCGGGACACGGAAGCCAGGACTTTTATCTAGAAACAGCGAGCTTACTCATAGATCAGTTAAAAAGTTCATCGTAAAAATCGGTATTTAAATTGTTCAAATACTTCATAAAAACATGAGTATGAGCACAATGATACTCGCCCCCTCCAAAAATGCACATAGAGACATGATATCATTGGCATGTATCAAAACTTACTTTCATTGAAATACTTAGTTAACATAGAAGTATGATTAATAATTGTTTTTCTTGAATAATTGTCCGTAGAAAGGCAATTTTATCGCCCCGACATAAAAAAACGACAATGGCGTTGTGGCAATGTTTTATGCACCGTATGTGCCTCATTGTTCGACCTTCCGGATAAATGTGTCCATGTGACCATATAAGTATTTGAAATTTATCCAAAGAAACACTGTTCATATTAGTTTATTGTGTGTCTGTCATACTTTGTTGTCTTTGTCATGAAATAAGTATTGCCATTGATCACTCTGATTTCTAATCAACGAAGTATTTTTTACGAATTTGATAATTTTGAGACGCAACAAAGACTTGATAAAACTTGGTAGAATATTTCAAGATGCCGTGATGAAGGTCTGTTAATTCCACTCAGCAGCCAAGCATTAACACGCTAATGCACTGAGGACGACCAACAGACTGTATACGAGTAAGGTCAAATTGTATATATATGATGTATAAGGTCTGTGACATCAAGAACATTTAATGACTTCCGTATAATTGGTACGCATAAAATATTAGTAAAACTACTAGTATTCTCATAAATGAAATTTGTCTGATCTCGGATGAGATTCGAACTCACAGCGGTGAGTTTCTAGTGATTTTCAGTCCGAAACTAAATTAATAGTTTAAAAGTGATTATTAATCAAAAATTAAATCGTACAGTAGAAAAAAATATGCTGTTGTTGAAGGGAAGCTGTTGCTCAAGAGAGAGCCTCCTTGCAGAGGTTGCACAGTATAGCTTTGTGGTACACAATGTGTTCCGTTTCTACCAAATTAAACTTGTAGTGGGAATTACCGAAACCTTATCAAAATACCTTAATTTAGAGAGGCTGTGTGAGGTTATGAGATTTTTGCAATATACGAATAAGTATGCAAGAGGGACAACTATCGATTTACTTTTAATGCAAAAGTGCTTGAGTTGTCTTTCTTCGTCTACAATAACCTGAGGTATAACGGGTACCCGTTTAACTAGAATTGAACTAAACTGGTACCCGTTGACTCTGATGAATTGCAACATGGAACGTAAACCGGTACCCGTTGACTCTGGTGAACAGGGACATGGAACGGGGACCAGTTTACATGGACCGGGGACCAGTGTAGGATTGGATTTTTAGGGCGACGTACGTTTAGATTGAACTGAGTAATTATCCGGGACAGTAACGGATACACCGGACTTTATAAATAACTTCCTCATGCGTCCATTTGATAATGATCAAACGTTTCGCCATTGTTAAAATTAGCTCTATATTTTCCCTAATTTTAGCCATTTTATCTGTATAAGCGTACAATGTATCCAGGATGGCAGCCGATGCAGTCTCAATTTCACATGGTACCATTCCAACCCCAGGCTGGGTGGATACCGCAACCAATGCCCATGCAACCCATGCATATGATGGGTGGTATGGCTCCGAGCACGGCGGTGCCAATAGGATCTACTCAAATGCCCCCTCCGCCTGGTGAAGATAATCCACCGTTACCCCCCGATCCTCCACCTGAAGACAACAGTGAAGAAGTAAGTTTTCCGTATTTTGATGAAACTGCACTGATAGAAATGTTTGATAATGATGGTAATAATATTTTGATTTGGGCTGATTTTGAGTAAAAAAGACCATTGGTTAAATCCAGGATTGAATCAGGACCCCTAGTAAGTAGTATTATGGGCAGACCCTCAACCACATTTTAGTTAAACTAGTAGGAAGTCTGTTGAAAGTGGCCCATATTCGTTCAATCACTACATCAATGATTAAATTTTCATTTCACTAAAAGTTAAACTTATACACTTAAAATATTAGCTATTTTAGTAAATTCATATAGGGAGAAAATGAGCTTCAATTCCCATTTCAATTGAAAACATTTTCAACCAGCCTGCATGAAGACAAATGAGATCTTGTATAGATCCTGTCAACCTAGGTTACTGTCTTGCTGTAAGTGAGGTTTATCAGGGTTAGACACTAAAGCGTGTTGTCTTGTTAATTCCTGGTCTGGTCTGGTTGAATTTGTAAGTTACTTGACGGAATGGTCTTGTGTATATGAATAAGTAATACAACATAATCCACCTAAATGATTGCATTATTTTCATCATATTATCATATTACCGATACAATCAGAACCATTTAACACGTCATCTATGTCTCTGATACAATTTTAAATTATTACAATGTGCACTTAAATAAAGGTAAATAATTATTTTGATGACATTAAGCGGTAAATTATCAAATCTCATCATGGTCGGACAAAACACTAAATGAAAATTCCCAGTACAAATTGCATTGTTTCAGTGTTCAGTATTTAACCATGGAAAGTTTGGTCTAGTTGAAAATCAAATCAGGTCTACAAGATTCTAGAAGTTACTGGTGCACTGGTCTAGTGAAGAAAAAAGTGAATGTCTAACCCTGTTTATTCTGTTTTATTTATGCTTAAATGTTTTACAATTTAGTCTGAACTGAAACCCAAAGACCCACAGGAGCAACAGAAATTACAAGATTTAAAGAATCAAGCTGCTCAATGGCAACAAACTCAACAAATTTGGGGACAACCTGGAATAGGTATGTGCAAAGTTGCTATTCATAAAAAACTCCATATTTATACCTATTTCATACAATAAAAATTATTGTTTTTTGAATAGTAGTAATTCCTATCAAAATGCTTGTTAAGTGTTTTCAAAGAGTCCAGTAGATTTTTATTCTTATCTATGAAGTACATTGGGAGCAAATTATTCAAGCAGCCTTCTACAGAAATATATTTGCCTGCATATCAGGATTATTGAAAATAGTTGGGCAAGTGAAAATAATTTTTGACCGTCTGGCACTCCATTGTAAAATGTCACTTGCATTGTAAATGTATTTGCAGAGCTCAGGTATTTCTACATCTGTTCATTTTGCATATTTTTACTATTGGTTGGACTTATATTCAATATTGTAATGTATTCTATAACAGGAATGGGGTTCCAGACACCACTAGATTTAGTTAAAAAAGAAGAGGAAGAATTTAATGTTCAATTTAAAGAATGGAGAAAACAATATGATGACTGGAGGGATCAAAATAAATGTATGTTCTTACTATCCATTACGTAAAGAGGTCACTAGAACAAAAATTTGATTTTCCCTTTTTAACCTTACAATATCTGATGTTTTTAAAACACTAATGCTTTTATAGCCCATGACATCAGACTTAAGTCTAAAAACACATAAATTGGCATGTATACATAATCTTTACAGTATTTGTATCTTTTAGTAGAAGAATCCACAACCTTTACAATATCTAAACCTTACGTTTTTAGAATTAATACATTTCCTGTAGCTTATTTTAAGCCACAATTATTTGTCCTGGACGGATATTTATGGTCATACATTCATTTTATGTTATTCTTCAGTCATAGGATTTTCAGTAAGTTCTGATGATGTAAGTAAATGGCTTATGTCTGTTGATTTATAAAGATTTATTCATTTCCATCCTTAGCCCACCCAAACAAAGATCAGTACAATCAGTACCTACAGCAATGGCAGACGTATGAGAAACAAATGGAAGAAAAGAAAGCAGATATATTAAGGAGAAAGGAAGAAGCCAAAAAACAAATGAGGGAACAAGAGAAAGCAGCAGCTAAGGGTCAGCCGTTCTCCAATCAGCAGAGTATGATGGGAATGGGTGGAATGACTGGTTTTGGGGGGCCACCTCCACCCAGACCCTTTGGTGGCCCTCCTCCTGGACCCAGCTTTAGGGGTCCACCACCAGGTCCTAGGATGAGACCCCCTCAAGGTCCTAGGGGTCAGTTTGGTGGCTCTGGAATGCCACCATCTAACAATTCTCCCATTGACAATAATAACTCAGG
This sequence comes from Lutraria rhynchaena, assembly GCA_008271625.1. NCBI lineage: Eukaryota > Metazoa > Mollusca > Bivalvia > Venerida > Mactridae > Lutraria > Lutraria rhynchaena. Next base: position 689,976 of record VIBL01000019.1, on the reverse strand, counting down.
AATGGGAAGGGGTCAATCATTTGGTGCTAGAGGGAGAGGCAGAGGGGGCCCAAATAATTTTGGACCGGGACAACCTCCCCAACCTAGTCAGATTGATAAAACTGCGGATGATGGAATGGATACAACTGAAAGTAATGATAATGCTGAAGAAGGAATAGACAAGGAGTTTAATGCTTTATTAAATTCTTCAAATCCTAAAGTTAACAAGTTTATGCTAAAAAAGATAAACAATGATGGTAGACAGATGTTGTGTAAGCTTGAAGCTGCTGGTAAGATATTTGTTAAAGAATACATTAATTTCAATCCAGCTCAGTTAAATAGATTAGTGAAAGTGATTAATGATATTGGAGATGAATCAGTAATGTTACAAAAAATTGGAGGAGTGACTCCACCAATATTAGCAAGAATGAAAAATGAGGTGCTTAATGTGCTGGGTCACTTTGGTGTAAATGTTCCTGATGCTGGTCGTGCTGGAAGAGGCCGAGGAAATGAAATGGATAAAGGAAGAGGGAGAGGTGGCGACAAAGACATGGGTAGGGGCCGCGGTGGTAGCATGGACATGACTAGGGGCCGTGGTGGACAACAAAGAGGAGGCATGCAGTTTGGAAGGGGTGGAGGTCGTGGCAATTTCCATGGCAATAGATTTGGACAATTGGAACAGTATGAAGAATTTGATACTCAACAAGAAAGTGATTATAGTATGGATGGAGATAACAATGAGGGCCCTGGTAAACCACCTGCACCAGAGAAGAAAGGTCCTGTGTCATTATTTGATCTTAAATTTGATGAGCCTCCTTCCAATAAAAAGTCAGGGAATGATAAGAACAACACGTCAGATGGTCCTAAGAAATTTGGACAAAGGTAGACATTCATTGTATATTAATTCTTCGTAGTGGCTTAAAAGTGTTACAAAAGTATTACAACATGTTCATATAGACAACAATTCTTTAGATGTCATACTGAACTGCCTTGTATGTTAAGTAATTCCAAGAGATATAGCTTGTTTAATTTTTGTTCTTCATTATTCATTTTATAATTTCATCTGGTCTTTTATTCCAGTAATCAGGCTGGTGGCACCCCGCAAGATGGTGGTATGATGGGCCGGGGAGGGCCGAGAGGTTCAGGCCCACAGCCTCTTATGTCACAGAATATAAGGCCGGGAATGAGGCCACGTGGAATGATGGGGCAGCGGGGAATGGGAATGGGTCCTCGTGGTCCAAGACCTATGGGTGGAATGAGACAATATTTACCACCCCAACAACCAGAAGTCTTTCAGGTAATAACTTCAGGCCATCTTGATTATTATCATTGGTTTGATTTATGTTCACTAATACTCTTATCATTTATGAGATAATAAAACTGTTAGTAGATAAATTATTTTGATATCAACTTTGTTCTCTGGGTTTTTGCTGTTGCACTAACAGCCAGGATCATTTTGTGACTTCTCTAGCTTTTAATGTTAAAAGAACCACCTTCCATAAGCTATCAGGGCTTTCTCACATGCGTAATTTGTCATGGATTCAAACTCAAAGTGGCGAGGTGATTACTAGGCAGAGACCAGAGTCAATTAGCCATGGAGGCCTCTATTCTTTTTACAACCATTGAGCCTCTTATTTTCAAACCTTCCATGCATGGTCCTTGAATCATGCTGTTTCAAATTGCTAACAATTGTGTAGTTTACAAATGTAACACTGTAGAAATCATGTTTTTTTGCAATTAGGCCATACCAAATCGTATCTATGTTTAGCGTCTGCGGACGGAAAGGTTTTGATGACCTGAGTGAAATATAAAAACATATTGTAATATTGAATATTTAAGAAATAATACATATTTATTCTCTCTGAGTGTCTGTTTGAACTTTTGACAGAAGCTAATATTTTACAGCAGTTAAGTGGTGTGTTTTTTGCTGAGGCACTTGTTTGTTTTTTCCGAATAGCTAGATAGGTTTTTAAACCTTGATGTTATGCTAAACATAGACGCGATTTGGTATGGCCTTACCAGCATTGCTTACCAGTATTTATATTTTTCCTTTGCAAAGTATTGTTAGGCTGCATGTTTACCATGAATTCAGTGGAAGGGTATCTTTTTGCAGTAACCGTGGGAATTTGGATAAACTTTCAGACCCAAGTCAACTTGAAACTTTTGATGAAAATTAGACAATAAGTTAATATTTTTGTTTCTATGCTACAGGGTGAAGTGTTTGAGCCTCCTCCAGAAGATGTGAAACCATCTGTCTCTTCATCTCCTTCAACATCAGTTGGTTTATCTGTACCTACAACATCATCATCAGTTGCTGCTTCTGTAGAGACAAAAGATGTAAAAAAAGAACTTGAAGACAGTTCCAGAATGTCTAATGTTACCGTGAAAAGTGAGAACAAACTTGAAGAGAAGCGTCCACCTCTGCCTTCCATGAAATCAGAATTTGATATTGAAAATAATATCAAGTTTGAGCAACAGAATGAACCAGGACAGGATTTTTACCAGGGCGGAGATCATAATGAGGGTGATTACCATGAACATGATAGTGGTCAGTTTCAAGCACAAAATGAACAGTTTCAGAGTGGTCAGTTTTATAGACAAGGTGGTGGTCAGTTTCAGGATCAAGGTCAAAGTAATCGGTTTTCAGTACAAGATGGTGGACAGTTTTCTGACAGACAAATGGACAGAGACAGAAATCAGCGAGGACCTAGGGGTCGTGGTGGAGGTAGGGGTCGTGGTCGAGGTAGGGGCCAGGATTGGGAGCAACAAGACAACAGTTCAAATATGAGAATGCCAGCCCAGGGTCGAGGGTTCAGAGGTCAAAATAATGAAAATAATAGATTTGAGAGGGATAGAAGTCAAGATCGAAGAAGATACCAGGATCCTAATGAATCATGGAATCAGGATGTAAGTCTGTTTGATACCTTTATTGTCACTGCTTTATCACAGGCTTCCCAACAGTTGCCAGACTATCAGATATGTCAGGCAAATTTCGAGCAGGTCCAATAACTTTTCAGCAAGTACTGGACCAGCTGTTCAGAAGTCAGGCACGATTTATAACATCTATCACTTATTTATAGTATATTCGATCTGACAAATCTTTGCTTGGTCAGACAGAAAATGTTAGGCAAGTATTCCAGTAGTTTATTGTCACTGCTTTATCAGTCATTCAGGGCTTTCATTTGAACCTTAAAACAGAATTTTGACTGCCGAAATCAGTAAAATAAATCTTTTAACTCCTGAGAATTTGTACCAAAGGGTCATATTTACAGTAAAAGGAGAAAGAAATTTTGTTGACTCTTCGAATCATCATCAGCCAAGGGTCATTTTGTGAAAACCCTGAATCATTTTTAATATATTGCATATTAATTGCTTTTTTTAGTAAATCTTTGTTGACTGAAATGACATATTTAGTTTTACTTTATGGAGATGATGTTAACGGTTAACTGTAATTTTTCATAAATTTATGATAATGATTGACAGCTGTATATTTCTATTTCTATTTTGTTACATATTTTTAGAACCAATATGAAAATGAAGGACAGTTTGGTAACACGGATTATGAACAGCAGCCAGAAGTTAAAACACCACAAGATACTCAACCTCAACATCCTGGTAGTTACCTGTAGATTTATCTTATTATCTCATGGTTAAAAGTTTTTTTTAATTTTCTGGAAACTTTGATTTTTCCCTGGTCTGGACCCTACTAGTTTTTAGCTCACCAGAACCGAAGGTTCAGGGTGAGCTGTTTGGATGGGTAGGTGGATGCTCCAGGGTCCCGTTGTCTGGCGTCAACAATGGTTTTCTCCTCAGAAACTACCAGTTGGATTTACTTCAAATTTGCTGTGTTGAAGCCTTTTGATGTTTTAACTGAATTTGCTCATATTATACCAGTTGGCCCCTTTTAGGGGTTACTAGAGCTAAAAATATAAAAAATTTTAATCATCTTCTTGTTATGAACCAATGGATGGATCATCACCAAACTTGGTTTGTAGCATCCTTAGATGGTCCTCTCTCAAGTTTGCTTAATTGAAATTTGGGCGGCCCCTTTTAGGAGCTAAAAATATAAATACCTTAAAATGAATTTTTCTCATGATTCTATGGATGGATTATTACCAAACTTGGATTTTAGCATCTTTAGATAGTGTCCTATCAGATTTGCTGAAATAAAAATGGTTGGCCCCAAACATTGGGGCTGCTAGAGCTAAAAATAGCAATACCTTAAAATGACTTAAAATGACCAATGGTTGGATCATCACCAAATTTGGTATGTGGCATCCTTCAGTCATCACAAATATTCCTTTGTAGTTATCTTTTATGGTCCTTTATCAAGTTTATTATTGTTTCCATTTATTTGCCCGCAAGTGTATCTGTATTACCTTTTTAGTAACAAGTTAATTAACATTTATTCTGATGAGCGATGCAGAGCCATCATAGCCCTCTTGTTATATTTTCTGCCACACTTAGGTTAAGATTTCCGTTTTTTTTTTTTGAAATTTTCAACTTACACCCATGTTATCTTACAGTGGACTTTTGCCTGTATTGAACGCTCTTAAATACTTCATGCAAGATAAACTAGTGCAGTGCAACATCTCCAAAGCAACACCCTTTGGGAGAAGCAAAATTATGTCATTGTTGAGAGGTAGTTGCTCTAGAGAGGTTGAATTAATAGTTTTATTGTACGATGGGAAAAAATCATGCTGTTGTTGAAGGGAGGTTGTTGCTCAAGAGAGTGTCACTCTGGAGAGGTTGCACTGTATCAATAAACAGTTGTCCCAAAATACATTTTACTTTCCAAGATATTTAAAGACATCTATATAAATTAAATATTTGGGTGAATACATTGTCTTGTTCCTGGGTTTAGTTTTACGATTTATTTTAACTCTGTTAAACAAGTAATCAATCACTCTAGTCCTTCTACTTTCTGACCTCTCTTGCACAGGGCCAGGAAATGTGCAATATCATGAAGACAGTCAGGGTGCGGAAGAACCAATCAGAGATCGATTTCATGATGAATACCGTCCTCCAGTGCCACCTGGACCCCCTGAACATGATAGGTTCAGAGATGAGCATTTGGTAATTAATTTATAAAGTGAACTTTTCTGCTAGGTCTGAGGTTATATAAACTTGGTGTATTCAGTCTTCACAAAAACCATTTGAAAGACTGGACATTCAATCCAGTTACAATGCAAACTTTACTCATACAAATGAAGTTTTAAAGGACCAAAAAAGTATACACAGATTTTCATAAAATTTGGCTAAATACTGTGGATACTAGATTTAGCAATTTTATTCTCTAAAAATGTATTAACAAGGAAAAGACATGGATATTTTCACTAAAGTAATGAAAAAAAATTCGAGTGATTAAAATATTTCATTTTTTTGTTCTGAAATATGATAAAATTATCTTAAAAAAACTTACTGGACTGTTGAGCCACTGACCTTTCAAATTTACTGGACCAATGACCATTTTGGTGGACTTGGTCTGCGAAGGGAAGTTGCCTATAAATGACCCCTGCTATAGCAGGAAAAAAATCTGTTTTTATACCACATTGTATACCAATTTGTGTGGTCCTGATTTTAATTAGGTTTGTTGTCTTGTAGGATCGAGGTCGAGACCCTTACAGAAGGGAAGATCCTTATGCTAGGTACCCTTACAGAGATCCTTATGCTGATAGACATGACCCCTATTTCAATAGGAGAGATCCATACGCTAGATATCCGCCCTACCCTAGGGATCCATATGACCCTTATGCCAGACGACCTTACGATGATCCCTACAGGTAACTTTTTTTGTAAATGGAATTGCTAAAAAGATAAAAGTGTTTTAACTAGTGTCGAGTTTTGATTTCATTAACTGGAATTTTATAATGCAGAGCTCGATCATTTTTATTTGAAAGATGTACCAGGGTTAATTCACCTTAGGGGAAGGTGACTGGGCCCTTAGGACTGGGAAATATAGCATTTTAAGGGGTAGTAGGGGAAATATATTGGACGAAGCATGCAGATCCTCCCAACAATTAATTGTGAACTGATTTTGATCTTGATGATTGTAGACAACACAAGCTATTGTGCAGGTCAATTTTACAGTCTTTTTTCATGTCTCCTATGAAAAATAAAATTCATCTGAAGGGGAATTTTTATGGAAATTTTGAATTTTGGCCCAAATTAGTCCCTAAAAGAACACTGTATTGTATGACATACATAGGTGTTTTTGGTCCTATATTGGCTATGTGCATTTGGGACTTTTTTAACTCACACTAAATAACTTAGGCAAGAATAGTCCTTTATGAATTAATTGCTTACAAAAAGAAAGAACAGGTGTTCTGAAAATCCACTTATTTGTTTCTGATGCTTGACTCTTTGGACTGATTTCTTTTCCTGGGAGTTAAAAATGCTGTTGATAGGTCGAGATGACACATTTGTAATTGTGAAATGTTTTGTATGTATTCAGGCGTGGCTATGATGAAAGATTTGATCCATACAGCAGAGGACCACCTGTCCCTGAGAGATTAGAGTTTAAACCAGCTGAAACCATAGATTATGGACATAAACCCACAACGTCAGATAGAGGTGATCATTAACTATTACGTTACATTACTTACGTTATGTCTTATTTGAAGTTATGTACTTCTTTGTAAGGATGAATGATTATAAGAGCTTGAGTTTTTTTGTTCAAATCATATGTAGTTGTGGCTTTACCTTATAGGACATTACATATTGAAATAGGTTTAATTATTCTGTATTAATTAGGCTTGAAACCTATTTAAAACAACATTACAAAATTACTAGGGATTTTCAAGTATACAGTCAAACTTGTGTTTGCAGCCATCTCTGACTAAAGGCCCCCGTGAATAAAGACCATTCTTTGAATAACCATCATTGATGATTTGGAACAAACTGATCTCTGAATAAAGGCCACCTGTCAATAAAGGTCACATTTTGTTTTTCCCAAGGGTAGCCTTTGTTGACAGGTTTGACTGTACTTATATATTGTAGTACAGTACTTAAGTAATACATTGCAATGTCTGAATGCATTAAAAGCTTTGGAAATCTAAAACACATTAGTCTGTTGTCTGAGATGGAAGTTTCTTGAGACAATGTTCTGTGGTAAGATATGTATACCTGCCTACTCATTCACCAATATGTTTCATATTATTACAATTCACTGTCTTTTTCTTTATGTTTTGAATAAAGACCATATGTTTCTCAAAGTACAATTCAGGATGTTAATTATCCAAAGAACATTAAAATGAAGCTTTTTTGAATCTGATTTCTGTCTATAATCAGCCAACTGTTATATAGACTTAATGCTGTTCACTTTGTTTATTTCAGTTTTTTTATTCACAAATCGGCAATTACATGCGTAAGGTGATAGATGTTTAACCCTTTCTTCATAAGTATAATTCAGACTCTTCCAAATTCAAAGCAGATATACAAAATATCAATTTATTTGAGAAAATTGGGTTATTTCTCTCTGACAGAGTGGAAATCATTGTGGCAAAAGAAGCCATTACTCATTAGAAGCAGTGACTTCTTTTGCTATAAAGTTGTCTGCTTCAGATGCAAGGTAATGCGGTTTTATGAGGCAAAGGGTTAAAACTTGTATTTATATTACAGATGAACAACAAGTTTATCAAGCACCTGCTGTTATAGATTATGCTCATGGTCAGTCATCGTCTGATAAGTCATTCCCTGCACGATCGACTCCATCATCATCTGCTTCAGGTATACAGTGTTTTTTTACAATTTTGGGAAAGGTTTAGGTCCAGTCCAATTGGGAAAAATGTGCAGTGTGATGCCAAAATGGGGAACTTATAGATAGGTTTGGCATTGGGAAAAAATGTATTTATTTTCATTTGGGAAGGGTCCGTTTACTGGACCCAAACAAAGAAGGAAAAAAATCACAGCATGATAATCTCTCAATTTGGCATCAGTCAGTGTTCTTGTACAAATCTATTTCTATGAATGAACTTGTCATCATTCTGATCGTTACAGATAAATTTGTGACTATGAAGTCATTGATAATCTTTTAATTAACATTGTTTGAAAATATGCTCAGTTGTTGAATGATAAAATCACATGTGTGAATTATGACATCTGTCTTGTAGAACCATAACGTGTGATTGAACTTTATGACATACTCATTTAAAAAATATACTACTTTTTATATTACTTGTGTAAAGAAATTCAGTTTAAATTGTAAATTCAATATTGATGTGATTTTTGTATTTTTTATGACAGCTTCATGAAACAATCAGGGATTTCCCTGACGCAGGTTTCTTGTGTCCCTGACGTGATATTCAGCCGAGGGACTCGCATTGAGAGTGACCACCACATCCTCGGGACGCCTTCCGACTTGGAATTTGCCCTTGGCATTTTCTGTGTGGGACCCCCAAAAATCCCGAGGGACCCCTAAAATGTTTGAGATGGGAATCTCAGGAACCCTCAAGTGCGAAAATCTGAGGGAAAACCCTGAACAATGAACTCTGTTTTGGGATTTTGAATGTATAGAATTCCATGCTCAATATTAATACATTATAGAATTGTATATTCTTATATTACATACAGTTGATTACAGTTTAATATTTTATAATTTTTTTGCCATGTGTTGTGTTTACAGAGACTGTGAACCGGGCTCCAGCCCCTATGGACAGGTATGTGGAGTACTTTAATCCTGAGTCACATTTTCGTCTTATTTCATTACATTGTATCAAATTCTTAGTTGAAAATGTTGTGGCGGTGGAAATGTTTAAATGTTTTTGTATAAAATTGTGAGGTTCAGCAGGGACTTATAATTTAGTTGACCGTGACCATGGTCCAGTGGTTAGGGCACTGGAATTGTAACCCAGTGATCCATGTTCAAATCCATGTGACGGCAGGTTATACCACTATATATATCTGAAAAGTTGTTGAAAAAGGTGTTAAAGCCAGTGAAAAAAATGAATAATTAATGTGAATAATTTTACAGTCTGATGCATAAGTAACATGATACTTTGTAGAAAAAGGGTGATTGATTTGATGTTGGTATTATTGATAACTTTACTATTTTCAGGAATTTTCCATCACCATTCATCAGTAGAAATCCCCCAGGACCACCTCCTGGTCCACCACTGGGTCCACCTCCAGAGCAGAAAGTGGAAGTTGTCAAGGTACACTTTACTCAGTTCTTATTTATTGTTTATTAAATAAACTTGATCTGACCGGAATATTTGTCTTTGCTAATTCAATTTTTTTCTTTTTTTTTACTTGGGCCATCATTAAAAAATTGTTTGTTTGCTGTAACATGACCCAGCATTTTTTCTGTGGATAGGTTAAGTAGGAATTTTTTCCGGACAGTGATTATTAATAATGTAAGGGTAAATTTTTTTTTAAAAAACTGAGTCTCATTTATTTTTATGACTTGGTCGCATTACACCAAACTTAATTTCTTTAAGGACGGCCTTATTTTGGTTTTTATTTCTGTTGATAGAGCTCCTCACATTGTAATAAATTTATTGATTAAGTCAAATATTTTACCCCTGTTTCTTGCCTACAGGTAGAGGATATATTATGTACACCAGGTAGAAACAACAGACCACAGCAGATTGTAGTCGTCGTACGAGGCTTACCAGGGTCTGGTAAAACGTATGTCAGTAAACTTATCAAGGTATGTGTTAGTTTTGTTGAGTAGCATGAAGTCATGGTTAAAAGTTTTCCAAAATTTCACTGGTCCGGACCCTACTGGTTGTTATTGTTTCCGTGACACTGAGGTTAAGATTTCTGTTTTTTTTTTTTTAATTTTCACCATGTGAAGTTAATGACGCTTCATTAATTTCTGCTGTGAAATGTGTGATAAAATCATTTTAAGAGATATAGCTCTGTAAGTTTTTCATCATTTATACATTTTGGTGGGAGATTTGTCCTGAAATATTCATTTCATCTGTACTTTCTGTAGTGAATTTTGGTTCAGTTAAAAGGACTTGTCTAATTTTGTAATTTAAAGTTTTAAACTTATTCATTTTAAATAAGGTAAGTCCATTTTTTTCCTCAGTTTCAGCAGAATGATTTATATCACATGTTTTGATAATAGATATCTTATGGTGTGTGTTTATTACTTATTGTTTAAACAATGTACATGTATATATAATTGTATTAGTTGTATACTATATATGTACTCTATAAAAGATTGCTTTGCAAGTATGGTTGTTAATTCAGTGTGCCCACTCATGTAAAATCTTGCGTAAATCATGTAACAAAATTGGAAATCATGCAACATACTTTGATCTCGTGTGAGATTGCATGCATACGATATGTTTAGAGATGAATCGCTGATTTTCTGGAAATAAACATTACAAAACAAATATAGACGCATTGTGATTGATGTGTTGTTGTGACATACATGCCAAACCAGACTGGTTTCATTTATTCAAGATAGCGACTATGTTTTTATGTTTAAAATCATTAACTTTACAACTTCACGAGTTTGATTTGTATGCGTATACTTAGGATAAGGAGGGATTTATATATTTAGGATAGAAGTATAACTGATTTATATACTTAAGATAGAAGTATAAATGATTTATGTACTTAAGATAGAAGTATAACTGATTTATATACTTAAGATAGAAGTATAAATGATTTATGTACTTAAGATAGAAGTATAACTGATTTATATACTCAAGATAGAAGTATAAATGATTTATGTACTTAAGATAGAAGTATAACTGATTTATATACTTAAGATAGAAGTATAAATGATTTATTATTCAGGATAATGAGGTATAAATGATTTATTATTCAGGATAAGGAGGTAGCTGAAGGAGGTAAGAGTGCTAATGCTCCACGTATGCTCAGTCTGGACGATTATTTCCTCATAGAAGTAGACAGAATGGAGAAAGATCCAGACACTGGTAAAAGAGTGAAGAAGAAGGTGATTGTTTGGTTTGTTACCTCTTTTGTGTTGACACAGGAACAGCATATCAACAGCGTTGTACAACTTTGATCCACTTAAGTTTTTAACTAGGTTTTCTGAAGGAAACAATGTTGTCATGAGGGTGTCCACAGTTTCTTCTGCATGCATCTCCTCCTACATTTCAATGTAGGTTTTACGTAATTAACATCAACTAGTACCCCAGTGCATATTGTCGGGGTTTTGTGATTTTGCAGAATTATGGCCTCTTGTTTATTTTGTGCACATGTAATCTTCTGTGTTCAACTTCTCATGAAAACCTGGTTTTGTAACAGTTCCTGTTATCTTGTTTTGATAATAATTTTATTTGTAAATTAATTCATAGAATGTTGGTGTATGTTTTTATTGCTGTTAGAGAGAACCTTTAAAAATCTTCTTGACCAAAAGCACATGGCCTTGAGCTCAGTTATGTAGTGCATATTATGTTTTTGTGGTTCTTTACTTGAATTGATCAAATTATGCTCTTGAGTCAAAATTGGTTCTGCCCTTAGTGTCACTCGTTTACCAAGGTGTCAGTTCGTCAGGCCATTCAGGTGGGCAATATAAGTTCATCAAGGTTCTCTTGTTTCATTAAAAATTTTCTTATGCTTTGAAATTATGATTTTTTACAGGTTTTAGAGTATGAATATGAGGCTGAGATGGAAAGTGCATACAGACAAAGTATGCTGAAAAGTTTCAAGAAATCAATTGATGATGGCTTCTTTCCTTTCATTATTGTGGATGCTGTTTTTGATAGAATCAAACATTTTGAGGAGTTCTGGAGCTATGCTAAATCTAAAGGATTCCAAGTAAGACATTTTGTTTTGAGTTTCAGTCAGTTTTTGCTGTCTCTGTTGTTAAGAGCCATGACTGTGGTCTAGTGGTTAGTGCGCTGGACTTGTAACGCAGAGATCTTGGTTCAAATCCTGGTCATGGCAGGTCATACCCTTCTATGAATATTGACAAAAATGTCCATTTTCCTCCATCATATGTGGAGAAGTTGCCAGCTCATTGTGGAAAGGTAAGTTAATACTGGTTAATATTCAGTCCAGGAAAATAGGTTGCATGAACTGGTCATCGTATATAACTGAAAAATTGTTGAAAATGGTGTTAAACCCCAGTGACAATGTCACATAAAAACAAACAAAACTGTAGTTAAGATTAACTCATTCATGGAAGTGTTACCTTATTCTGTAGGGGATGGACCTCTCAGTGTTTATAAAAAAACAGATTTTATTTTGTCTAATTGTTGTCACAAATGTTTTGTACCGTCAAACCTACACAGGCCACCCTGGGGAAAGACAAAATGTGGCCTTTATTGACAGATGACCTTAATTCAGAGGTCAGTTTGTTCTAAATAATCAGTGAAGGTTTTTCAAAGAATGGCCTTTATTCACTGGGTGGTCTTTATCCAGAGGTGGCCTCAAACACAGGTTTGACTGCATATTTCATTTCTTAATATATATATATATATATATATATATGTATATATATGTACTTGAAAATATCTAATACAGTGCTCTCTCTCTTAGGAGCAGCATTTGTCAGAGTGGCGAAAAGGCATTGTTCTTTGGAGGCAGTCATTGTTTGGAGGGAATTGATACATTTTGTGACAGGCGTTTTTTATTATTTGTTTGTGTGCCTTTTAGAGTCATTTCTTGAAGAGAACAGCCTTTGGAGGTCACATTACGGGAGGGAGCTCTGTATTTTTTCCCAGACCCTGTACTGTTTCATTGTGTGATAAGCTATTTATTGTTGATATTTTGCTTTATGCTTGCTTCAGGTGTATGTTGTAGAATTACAATGTGATGTTTCTGTATGTACAAAGAGAAATGTTCATAAACGTACACAGAGAGAGATCGAGAAGGTAAACATTTAGTTCACAATTAATGAGGAAGTCATTTATGATATTCTGTTGGGCAATAGATAATTTGATATTTGTTGAAAATATATTTAGTTCGTTTTGTTTTTTCAGCCAATTTCTCCATAAGTTACAGAACATTTTTACTCTTGTCTGATATCAATTTCAAGTTTAACTGTAGTTAATCATGGCTAATGTTGTACTGTTTTTAAGTTCTATCTTGATATACAAGCAATGTGTTCCTATGACGACTTTTTAATTATCCAACATCTGAATAATTTGATAAAATCTTCTACGTTTTTACTTGGCTATAATATTGCTTTGTTGTGTATTATTTTCTTGTCTTTTTATAGCATTTTTAAATTGTTTTTTTTTTTACCAAAAAGCAAGCTATTTTGATTGCTGCGTTGTTGTCATGCAAAACCTTTGATGTAGCCCATTATTCAAACACTTTTAAAGATGTCAACACAACACTTGTAATACTTTATCAAGACAAGGCACGGCTGTAACTTCATGTTATATGCCTTTTTAACTTAGAATTTGGTCAAAATTGCTTATAAAATAGAATGATATAAAACGAGCATTGGTGCTGCTCTGTGAAGCTCTGGTTTGGCATACCTTGTAAAAGCATCATAACCGTTATGTCTATATTAGTGCAGTAAGAAAGAACATACAAGTATAAACCATGGAGATATATTTATGTTACAGTTACACAATAAATGGGAGGAAACACCGGCACATTACATAAAACTGGACATACGATCACTTCTACAAGAGGATTCTATCACAGATGTATGTATCAGTCTCATTACGAACTTATTAAATAGTTCACTTTTAGTGTGTTATCAGTATAGACCAGTCAATAGATATTGAGTACATTTCATAGTTCGAAATTTCCCATCTGCACTAAACATCACATGTTCTATAAGAGTTGGACATCAGGCAATGTTAGCCCTAATATCTGATTGTTTAGAGGATTGATCTTACTTTGTGAGCCACGACTTTGGTCCAGTTGTTAGTGTTGCAATTCATGTAATTCCTATAATTGTTTGTGGTGGTTAGTTGAGAAGTGCTTTCTGTCATAGTTAATTACAATCAGAGAGGTTGTCACTTTTATTGTATCATTTTACTTTTGAAGTAACTTTTACATTTTAGACAGTTTTACTCTAAGAAATAGTTTGAGAAATAATTATTCTCTGTAAAGAATAATAAATACCTACATAAATGATGTTTTATACTCATGATAATTGATGAATGTATTTTTTATTCATTTGTCATACGCAGTGTATGCTTACATATTTAATGTATTTGATAGGTTGAAATGGAAGACACTGATAATGCTCCGCCTCCTGCAGCCCAGCCTCCTGAGACAAAAAATGAAGAGGAAGAAGACTCTGGGGTAAGTGTATGGTGTCTGTTCTAACTAGTCAGAATATTAATCCATACATCTGGGATTTCAAGTTACCATATTATTGTAAAAAAAAGGAAATTGCTTATTTAAAATTTTGATTTTAAAAGAACTATATCTGGCCTTCAGATATTTCAAATCTCAGAATGTTATTGAAATGAATGTTTTATTCTGTTTCAACCTAAATCAGTACTTTCAACTGATGAGGTGTTTTTAGAATATTTTTTTCAGCTCTTATGTAAGTATTTACTTTTTTTTAGACTTAAATTGTTCATACAGAAATGACAAACTTCTCTAATGGGGAAAATAGTTTGTTTCAGTAGTGTTTCATTAGTGGGAAGTAATATCATTCTGTGGGTGGTTGTAAATTGTGAGGGGCTTGTACTTCACCAAGTGATTGGTGTATAGTGGGTGGGTTTTTCATAATTGAGTGTTGGGTACAAGGTGGGAGGGTTTTATGTTATTTTGAGGATGTGGTTGGATTAAATTAAATGAGTAGTATTTGAAGGGAGGGTGTTACATTTGTATGTTGATGATGTTTCATAGGAGAATCTTACATTATTAAATGGGTGGTATTTAGTGGGTGGGTCTTACATTTTTAAGAGGTTGGTATTTTGTGAGAGGGTCTTTACACTATTAAGTGGGTGGAATATGATGGGAGGCTCTTACATTTTTCAGTGGTTGCAGTATGGTGGGAGGGTCTTACATTATCAAGATGATGGTGCTTGGTGGGTGGATCTTACATTATTAAGTTGATGGTGCTTGGTGGGTGGGTTTTACCTTATTAAGTGGGTGGTATATGGTGGGAGGGTATTTATCATTGTGTGGGTGTAATTTGATAAAATATACTGAAATCATCTTGTGATATTGGTGGGAGGAACTGTAATCGGTGGGTGGTATATGGTGGGAGGTTTTTGCATCAGTAGCTTGATATAAGTTGGTGCTATTTACAACAATGGGAGGTGGAAGATTGGAAGTAGTGGTATTTGATGGTCAGATTTGAAAGTTCGAAGTTGCATTGGAGAATTTCCTGGTGATTTGAATACTGAACTCATAAATGTTCAGTATGAGAAATTGATAAACATCCGTGGGAGGGTAAATTACTAGGCCTGTTTGATCAATGAAATATATAATAGTCATAATTGTTTGATCATGTATACAAACTTACATGACATCAAGTTTTATGCCACACCATTCTGCTCATTGTGTGTTTTAAAACTAAATGTATATACTTTGTTGTCCAGTGTTTGGCATTTTATCTTTGAATATTTATGTTATTGACTTAGTAACTTGAATGTGCTGTTTTCAATTACTCGTAAAAATATGAATAAGGTGAATATAATCACTATTTTTGTACAGACAAACATTGACTGGATGGGTGGGTGGGCACATGCCTTAATTACCCTCCTTGTTGTATGTAAAGTCCTGTTCATAACCCTTGATGGATCTCTCGTTGTTGGGAGGACATTTTAGACCTATCATTGTTCCTTATCTGAGATAAGTTATACTGTATTCTGACCATTTTGATGTAACTGTACAGAAGTATTTTATCATTATATGGTTTGTTGCCCCATTTAGCCCGATAGGTGGGAGGGAGACACCTGTTGAGTAATTATCTCAACTGGTGCTTATACAAAGTTAATTTTATTTTATTATTACAAATCAATTTTAACCAATTTATATCAGTTATCCTTCATTCTTATTAATTTATTATCATTTTACACAGTTAATACTTGTTTCCTTTACCTTTTATTTAAATGCACGCTACATGACCATCAGTTGTCGATCAATCAATCAAAGTTATGTACATTGTTTAGCCACTAGGTGGGTGGAGAAGACTCGCATTGATAGTCAGATCAGTGCTTAGTTCTCAAGTTAAACAGTATTTTCTCATTATGTTGTAATAAATTTATCTATCTGCTAATGTAATGAGAATTCTCCCATGCCCTATTCTTTAAATTGTAATTTATCTGACTACCAGTAAGTACACAAATTCCGGGTCAACAATTTTTTTCAGACAACTTGTCCTGCAGCTAAGAATTTTAACTAGTTCTATAGCAATTTCAACTGGTCCTGAGTCAATTTCCACTCATAATTACGAGCAGACGAGTGGTTTTGTCGAGCCCTGAAATTATGTGCATACTTTCCTTGATTTTTCAAGAATTATAAAAGATTCTGGTTTTACTTACCTTGTTTGCAACATGGTTTAATTTTGTTAAACAAATGTTTGACAAAAAATATACATTTAAATGATTAAGCGGAAAATCAAGAACTCTGATGAATGAAATTTATGATCAGCCATCATAAATTTGTCTAGACTGACTCAGTAAGTACAACATGTTTTTATTTTGATTAGAGTTATATGTATGTTTTTATTTTTGAATTTTATTGAAAATACAAAATATTATATAGAGCAAGATTAACTTTGAAACATTTGTATTCCAGCATTTTACAAAGAGCAAATGGGAGTTAGATTTATCAGAAGGAAACCTTGGTAGGTATTTGAATTGTATTACTTTCTCATGTGTCTGTTAGTGCAATTGTGACACTAGTATATATGTACTTGACTTTTGCTTGTAGAACGCAGAAAAATGCATTGTAGTGTCATTCAGTATACAGTGGAACCCCTCTAAACTGGTCAACCCCAGGACCAGGTCATTTGGCTGGTTAAGAGAGGATGCCTGTTTCAAGGGGATTTTTTAATTACATGGTAATGAAGTCGGGACCGGAACATTTGGCTGATTTTGAGGGGAAACCAGTCTGTGGAGGAACCAGTTTAGAGGGTTTCCACTGTGTTCTGATTCATTGGCATGTATTTTGGATTTATCTTTCCAGGTATTGTAGAAAAATGAATCAATTTGAATGCCTTTTTTATGAAGTATTATTTCTTTATTGAATTTAGTTTTTTTAAATATGTACTTTTCTGGTTGTTTATTGTGCTAAGCTTTGTATATCTGAGATGTTGATGTAAATGTTTATATACATGACAGATTGTTAGGTCTGACTCTGTAAGAAGCACTTCTTGTTGCTGTAACAACATGTTGACTTGATAGAATACAAGTGATTTTAAGCATGGCTTTTATAAAACTTCGCATGTTTTGTCTCATACCTGTTGGTTGGTTGTGCTTATTTTGTGCATAATTTTGATGAACTTCTGATTCACTCAGTATTTGAGACTGGTTAAATTTTATTGTTCCGTGTTATTGTGGTTGTAATTGTAGGCACGTTTGTTGTAATTTCCCCGTGCGATCTGCTGACATTATGTTGAGTTTTGATTCTAGAGACGATGTTGTATATATTGTAAATGTTTGGATGAAATTTCTGTTATTGTCATGTTGGCTCAGTTTAACTTGACAGGAATTCTTTATAAAAGAAAGCACTACATCTTGATGTCAGACATGTTTCCTGTAATACATTTACATGTGTTTGTTATACCCCCCCCACACACACACATCAAATTTGTTAGGGGAGTATACTGGTCTGTCTGTGTGTAGACAAAATCTTGTATGTGCTTCTTCTCTTAAACAGCTTGATGCTTGTCATCAACATAATTAGCATTAAAAAGGGCTCTGCGGGGGGGGGGTATTTTATCACATTCAGTGATAGTTCTGATCCAGTACATGTCTGTTAAGGTTATTTAACATTGACAAGGTTATGATAACTTGAATGTAATAATTTTAAAAACTTTGGCTGAATATCAGTGCTTTGTGTTCTTAATAGTACTTTTGTCTATTTGCTGCTAATTTTATGTTCTAACAAGTGAAAAAAGCTTGTACTACACAGTCTGGGGGATTCTTATTCAGCATTTTTGGTCTTGATTTGTTAATCACAAATTCTTTTACAGGTATAACTCATTTATACAATAAAACCTTGATAATGAGACCACCTTCAGGACCAAAAATTGGTTATAAATAAATAGGTGGTCTCATTGTCAAGTTGAATTATAGGCGAGTCTTTGGAAGCTGGTCTGAAAATAAGTAGTATAACATAGTGGCTGTAATATTGAGGTGGCCATAATATATAGGTGATCCCTATTTGAAGCTATATATTGTTTGTATATATTGTTCACAGATAAGTTGGATGGTTTGGTGCACCAGAAGAAACATGCTGCACAATCAGCCAAAGCTTCTATGGATGAATTCTTACAACTGGCTGACGAGTACTTCGCGAAACAAATACAGGAACCTGGCAAGAAAAGGGTTAGATCATATTTCCTGCTTAAGTTGTAGCCGATTTTTTATCGGCGCATAATCTTTGGTGATAATGTAGTGTAGTAAGAATATGTATTGTGATAAGGAAACCTTAAATCGGGAGATTTATATGTTGCTGTTGTAAATACTGTGTAACCTCTTCAGAGTGGCCCTTTCTTGAGCAACAAACCCCCTTTAACAACAGCATGATTTTTTCCCACTGTACGATTTAGCTATTAATTTAAGCTCTCTAGAGCAACAACCTCTGAATAGCATCAACGGAATTTTGCTTCTCCCAAAGCATGTTGCTTTGGAGAGGTTGCACTGTATGTATATTGATATATGTTATAAGTTTACAGCTATTTAGCTAAAAATTACTAATTGCTATTAGTAACGGTTGGGCATTATTCTAATCTGTAGTATCATGTGTTTTCAGGTGAGATGGGCAGATCTTGAAGAACGTAAGGAATCAGCATACCGTCGTGATCTAGGATTTGTTGTCGGTCAAACTCAGCAAGATTGGCAGAGAATTACTGATCCTCATTATGCCGAGAGGCAGCTAAATCGTACAAAGTACATCTGAACACAGTACACCCCTCTTATATATTAACTAGGTAAGTCAGTACAACTCTTGTTTCATTTTCTATACATGTCTACATGTAAAATGTCCATAGACCAAATGGACGGAGAAACCTGGGTCTGCATTTTGTCTCTGGTAAGTAATTTTCCATGTGACATGGTCAGGTAAGTGTGGCTGATTTGTAGTTTTTGAATTCTGTATATTTTATTGCATGTAAAGCAAAATTACAAAGAAGGTGGCAATATATGTAGCAAAAAAGTTAACTGCTGCTTGTATTGTACTGTTCTTTGGTCCGCTATTTATGCGTGTGGTGTATGACTCCTTTAACCGTCTTACGGGTGTTTTGCCATTCTTGGCATAATCCATGTAAGTACCTAATGATTTTTTACACATCTTCTCCAAAAATGTTTGAATGTGAATAAAAACATCAAAACAGTACCTCAGTTATATGGTAGATAGCCTTATCAGTTTTAACCATGTTTTATGTAGATAGCCTGATCAGTTTTTACCATGTTTCTTGTAGATAGCCTGATCATTTTAACCATGTTTTATGAATTATGCCCTGTTTATCATGTTGCTGTAACTTTGAACACATCCTATAAAGTGTCCATTCTGTTGTGTTGCTCATCTAGAATTCATCAATTTACATTTTTTTTTCACGTTACTTTTTACTAACTTTGATTATAATTGTTTTAATCCTGATATTTTGCTTGTATTTAGATACATCTTCTCAATACATTTACAAAATATTCTATGATTCCTGCTTATACATTTTTTGCCACATTTAGACAGTCTCTGTATTGTTGTGTTTTGATATCATAAGTACCATCTGTGTGGTCCATTATTGGTTGACTAAGTTCATGTGTGGTCCTACTATCAAATTAGCAGTCTCTTGTTCAAGCATATGTTCATTATCAGAAGGTTCCATAAGTTCAACTTTGTTCAGGTTTTTTAAGCATCTCAGTTGCCCCTGCCTACATTCTGGACATAATCTTCCCCTAATTTATCTTGTGTACAGAATCCAATGGTCCATTCAAGTATGTCTTTTAGCTGGATTTTCCCATGAAAAATTCAGTTTATAGACTGGCAAAAACTGGTGAGTGGTTGGGCTGGTGACTGGGTGGGTGGTTTGTCTGGAATCATAAGCATTTTTTGTCCAGAGCATTACTCAAAAAACTATTGCAAGTATCTATATGAAACCTTATAGATAGATAGATTGACCTCAATGAGGAGAAGTGTAGTGTACAAGAACCATAACTCTCTTATGTATATTTTAGAAGTTATTGCCCTTTGTTATTTTTCATACATAAATTTTGTCTGGAGCATTCCACAAAAACTATTGCAGGTATCAATATGAAACTTCATAGGTAGATAGACCTCAATTTGCAGTGTACAAGAGCCATAACTCTCAATTTTATATTCCATACATTTACATGAAATTCCTATTCTGCTTATATCAGCCCTGGCAAGTACATCTATTTTAAATGGCATTACAAAAAAATCTGGCTTTAAGTGGGTTCCACATTATCCCCTTGTTATTAAGATGTAATTTGTGTGTCCTCCTTATGATTTTATCTGGTCCTCATTTTAACACATTGTACTAAGACATTTATCATCAGGAACAGTAACTGTGTTATAATTAGAGCTGTACAAATAGTTCAGTGATCTCCCTTTGGTGATATTTTAGAGGCCCAATGGTTCCCTTAGCTTGAGAAACAAAAATGAACTGACAAGGAAAATCCATGTCTTGCTACATGCATTTTTTACATGAACAACTATATATAATATATAATGTTTATGTGCCAGGGAATTCCACTGATGATGTTCCTCTATTTCCATGTGTTTTTGTTTTAAGTAGAGTTTGCGTCTTAATGTCATTGTATTACATTTTGTAAATATATATAAGTATACATGTATATATTGTAACAAATATGTACTCACTGTGCCTTTATATTGTTCTTTTTTGGTTTGGCCAGAGAATAAATATATTTGATACGTGAAAATTTTATAGTTAAAACCTTCACTTTTATGTTGATTTACCAAAAAGCGTCTTCCTTAAAAGTTAAGGTTAGGGTACATTAATTTTCACATGATTTCATATATGTCATAGGATTAAAATATCATTGGTAAAAAAATTAGAATTTAGAGTTTCTAATTTACTGGATAAACAATCTTAGTGGTATGATATGATCCCTGCTTGAACATCTTTAGTTGAGTATGAAGTGTTCAATAAGGGAATTATATCATTCAAATACCATATCTAATCTAATGATTGTACATGGATGGAACGATTTTTGATTTCAAATATACTGTGTTCCACCTGGGCTTTTAGGTATTTTATCAACTTGACACGTCCTTTAATTGAAAAGAGATTTTGATGTAAGTTTTTATTTCCCTTGTTTCAGATCATTAATGTTCATGAATTGTATCATACACTGGTGCATTAATTACAAGAAATACTGTGTAACGTAATTCTCGTCTGACCATAGTTATTGTCTGTAAAAACTAGACCTATCATATTGTGATTAAATATCTCAGCAAACATGGGGACAGACTGCGCGACTGACCAACCAACAACTGACCAATCAACAATCAGGGTGATTCTAGTATAACCCCATTGTTAATAAAAAACAATGCACCAAAATCATCAAAATGTTGATGGTCAAAAAGAAGACCCTTGGCTGATGATAATTTGAAGAGTCAACAAAATTTCCTGTAATTTTATTGTAAATTTGACCCTTTGGTACAAATTCTCAAGAGTCAAAAGCTTTATTTTACTGATTTCAAGAGCCATAATGCTGTTTTAAGGGTCAAATGAAAGCTCTGATTCCTGTAATCTGGCTGGCTTTCAGGGTACGTGCCACAGGAGAGATAGCATCTACCTCTTATGTTTCCTACCAGTCTCATCAAAAATGATAATTATCCAAAGATATTGCTGCATAGGGTATATACTTGTGTATGTGAGAGAACAGTTTATTTACAAACTGGTGACAATTTTAACATCTGTAGATTTTGATAGTATATCCACCAGACTGCATGTCCCATAAAAAATGCAACAATTTACATTTATTTCAATTTAATGGTTTTATTTTGTCCATTTTCAACTTGAGTTTGTTCCTTTCTCCATGTACATCAACAGTTTGATAGATCAAGCATATAGATACAAGCAGTATCCAGTTTTGCTGTACGATACAACCCTGAAATTACTGTTCTTACATCGCGTTATAGACTCTTCGTCAAACTCTATTTTGTTCGTGCCTGATTTTTTACTGGGAGTTTTCTTATTTAAAAGCCCTTCTGTCTACGAGGCCATGTTTTAATGAGATTACAATCTGCATTCAGTCAGTATCAAATTAGACACTTTATCATTTGTGGAGATATGCTTTGAAGTGTTACAGATTTTCTACTTATATTCAGCAATATTTATTCCCATGTTGACAAGCTTGGTGTGCCTGTATCTATTGATGTAGTCTGTCTTTTAGACCTATCAGTTTTCTTAACTTTGCTGTTTATGTAGCATACCACATTATGTAATGATTGATGTAGACAAGAGATGTGAAATGAGGAATCAACTCATTTAAAGAGATACAATCCATACGGCCCGCTATAAATCTATAGGCACAAGTTGAGCCCTGTTTCACTGTTCTAGGTTGTGTTTTATACTAATTGCAAACACCAAGCATTCAGCCATCTGTGAAACTCCTACTTAAGCTTCTGTATATTGCATTCAAGATTAGTTCAACAAATTTATTGAATTCTAAACTACCATGCCCTCGAGGCTGTGACCAGATATATAAACCATATTACATTGTGTACTCTTATTCAACACATGTTCTCATAGTACATAAGATACTAGATTTCTGATATCTACTTTATAATCATCATCTCAGCGTACTCAAATATTCATAAACAGTATTAGATTTAGATTTATTTGCATTAATTATTCACAAATTAATTGTTAAGTGTCTCTCTCAATATGAGTTTTTAAATTTTCACTCAAACTATTATAAGCCACATTTAATTTTGTACTTAGCTTATGTATGAAACATCTAGTACAAAACTGTCGTAATTCATTCAGTATCAAAATACTGTTACCATGGTTTTACCAATTTACTGGAAGTTAGATATCTCAAATTTTCAAGCTGACAATAAATGCAAGATTGACTCTTGGTATTATTGTTTTATTGCTTCGTAATAAATCTATAATAATGCAGGTGTTACCATTAATACGGGGTGGTACTAAGTCTGGATTATCATGCTGAAAGAATTTTATCATGATAGTCAAATTGTTCTGAAGGGTGATTTGGTAACTCAGATGTTTTCTGGTTGAAATCATTGCTGATAAAAAGGCATGGTTGTAATGAAAGTACACTTAATAAAAAACCTGATTATCTATGCCATATATGAGTGATTTGGACATATCTAAAAGATGTATGCACCCAAGTATATGGTATGTGTCCACAGATTGGAAAATGAAAACATTTGCTTTCTTCCGATTCAGAAAGTTATTACCACACCACTTTCCCAGAATTCCTCAAGCCTTCTGCTGGGAAGATGTTATCTTATTAAAACCGCACTAAGTACTAATGTATACTTGTTTCCAACATTGTTATTTATATTTGAATCTGATTACATATTCTACAAATCATATTCTATGTAAGTTTTCATTAGAATGTTCCCAAAGTGCTACACTTATTTAACCCATGTGATAAACTGCAACCTCCCCAGAGCAATGCCCTTTGGGAGAAGCTAAATTATGTTGTTGCTGAAAGGTTGTTGCTCAAGAGAGGGCCGCTCTGGAGATGTTGCACTATATATGTTGTTTTAAGGTACATACAGTTCCATGCATGTTTGTTGAGATTTTTTGGGTGTATGAAGATATTAACATCGCTTGAGCTTTCACAGACTATATTCTTATTGGTTAATCAAATTCATTCTTCGGAGATAAATTTAATTTTCTTATAGAGCTCTTAATATAAGAATAATAATTATATATCATGTATGTTTAGTTGATTTGGTCAATTAACGTATATACCATATCATAGGGGCTAGCACTTTGAAGGGATGGTGTATGATGGTGTATTAAGCCTAAAATGGTCACACGAACCAAAACACACATTTATTATATTTACACATATGTATGTATGTGTGTCCACTTTAGGCTTAATGCTCCATTATACACCATCCCTTCAACGTGCTAGCCCCTTATGTACCACACAGCCTTAATGATCATCCAATTCCTGATCTAATGGCTTTCCATGTATTGTGATGAAAGTTATTAATATTAGTATTTAAGATCTAAGATATTATGAGAGAATAAATCAGTAGACTACTGCCGACTTACTGAACATATCAGTACATTCATTCTGTCAAATGGTAGAAAAATATTACTAACTTACACAGTTTTCCCTTAGAGTTTTTGTTTGAAGGTCTCAGGAACTCTCAATACAATATTTTTGGGGTCCTTGGAGAAAAACTTGTGAAGTGTGTGTCCCAGGTATAGTATTTTCAATGACTTTATTTATGGCCACCTCCATCTCTGAAATAATTTCAGGTTTTTCTCAAAAGATAAAACTATTCAAAAGAGAAATATGCCCACAATATGTGTCCCGGGGATGCAAGGTTCTGGAAAAAATGGGTCCCAAGGCCAATTTTATGTGTAAGGATGCGGAAATCGTGCTTAAAGGAAAACCCTGAACTCAGAAAGTTGAATAAAGTGATTCAGAATGTTGAATTTACTGCTGTAATAATTTATGTGGTTGATGATTGTTTTTATTTATAAAGAAACTCAGATGGTGAGTTACTTAGTAATAAATCAGTGAAGTATGTTTACAAGTACTTGTCACGTCAAAGGTTATCTGTGATGTAAGAAATACCTTCGTACCCAGACCCTGCCCACCCATGATATAAAGAGACAGTCTCACTGTAGACGCTATATGTAACACTTGATATACACTGCCTGTTATACAGACCGGCATATTGTGCGCTATTTATGAGATTTTCATGGGAGATAACTTCTCAGAAAGACATGAAATATATGTTTCTGCTACAGTAGACACCCTGATTAGATGTAATTTTGTTGATTACCGTTTGACCCGTAAGATTAAGATGCAATTCCTGTCATTTATCATTGAAGATTTATATGTATATAGGGATATAATGTTTGTATGTACAGTTGAGTTTGTACTATGTGCTTTGTGTTGAGTAACCTAAGAATTTCTGATATCAGAATACAGGAATTTGAAGTGTCTGTGTCTTGTAATTAAATGATGTGTACCCTTTCATTTTATGAATGGTACTGTAGTACTTTGTTCGTGTGAATTGTATGATGTAAGGGATAATTGATGGGGAAATCGTGGGGTTATTTGACTTGATTATGAAGCCCATGAGCATGTTACATTGTTTTATTACATAAAATGTTATGATGGATGGATACGTTTTTTCCTAACTTGGCATTGTTCTCTCCCATTGAGATTGATTAAATTTTGTCCAACTAATGATTGAAAGTGGGAATATTTGCCAGTGGGGGATTTTCATGGTTGCTTTAGAGATTATAAGTGCACTTATGTCATTAACAAGTGGGATTTTTATATACCCTTATATTGTGTTAATCAAACCGTAATGACTAAATAACCATAAGATTTGCATATTTAAGTGTTAGTAGTCGTAGGATTTATAGGATAAGCAATGGCTTCTTTTGTCACAATGTTTTCCACTCTCTCAGAAAGAAAAAACAAATTGTCTGAAATAAATTGATGTTTTGTATATTTGCTTTGAATTTGGAGGAGTCCAAAATATGTTTATGAGGCAAAGAGGTATTGCCCAATCTCCACCGGAAAATATCTGATATATTAGTCACTTAGTTAAATTGATAAGCTATTAATTGTTATTACTCTGTCCAGTTTAATTCATTTATAAACATTTTTATTTTTAAATAAACCAGATGCCAGCTAATTGAACCTTTGAAAGAAAGAATTTCTTTATAGCCCTGGAAAAAAATGTTCCATTTTACATTGTTAATTAAGTTGGTAATTCAATTAGTCTGAATAGTTTTGTGTATTTGTTAAACTGTGAGATGTTTTAAGTCTCAATTATGTATACAGTTTACCTTCATAGACTCGGGTGGTGATTATCACTTGATACTCTCAAACAAATTGGCATAGTAATCTGTTTAAAACAGTAGTTTGATTTATTTGTTCTGTGAAAGCTTGTTTAATCTGGATTATTGGAAACAGAGAAATAATGTTGATATCATGTAGCAATCAGCAAGCAATTTATAGTCTGGTTTGATACAGGAAAAATGATAGATCATGTGTAATTATCTATGGGGTATTTCTTCCGCCTGGAAACATTGCAGAGAATTTTAGTGCCTTCTGATTTGTGTTATTCTCTCATTTCTGATGCTTTCACCTACAGACAAGCACTAGGATCTGGTGTTGAGTCTGAGAACTTTCAATGAAGGAAAATATTGTTGTAAATTAGTACAATATAAAGCAAGCTATATTAAGTTTTTTGTACAGAAATTAACAAGTGATGGTTATTGGGTGGGGTTTTATAATACTAACATAAACCCAAAGTCCTGGTCCTTCTTATCTCTCCTTTATTACTTCTTTTGCATGTCAATATGCTAAACCTACTGATAGATTTGTACAACAAAATGTAAATTATATATTGGGCTTTTGATTGATCCAGGTAGGTAATTAACACTTTGCTTCTTAATACTGCAATCGCCCCCTGCATCTGAAGCAGACGACTTGAAAACATTGTGTCAAAGAAGCCATTGCTTGTAATGAGTAATAGGTTTCTTACCACAATATTTTTCACTCTGTGGGAGAGAAATAACAAAATTTTCTTAAATAAATTGATGTTTTGTATATTAGCTCAGAATTTGGAAGAGTCCAAAATATGCTTATGAGGCAAAGGGTTAAGAATTATAATAAGACAAAATATCTCTTATTTCATAGTGTTGGTTTTTATTGCAGGTGTTGATTACAATTTTGTTACATAAAAACCTGACCATATAACCTTATTTTATGCTCTTATCTTGCTTCTAATACAGATTTATCTGTCTTATATCTGTAATGATTCTCCTGTGTGGTATTTTGTATCTATGATTTTATTACAAACTGAATGTACGTAAACTGAAGCTTTCCTCCCCTGAAAACCATGGTGATAATGGGCTCTGATTTGTGTATAGCAGGTGTTCAATTAATGAGCCATTACCACACATAGACAATGATTGTGTCATAGAATTGTTTATCTACAGTGTAAACTAGACTTATAGATATACATACTTAAACAATTAAGTTCATAAAAGCCCCCATTGTTTCATGTTTAATTGATTTTATCTTTATTGCATTATGTTGTATTTAGTTATGTGAGATGCGTGGGTGACACCCTCATTAAAACTTGATTAGCTATCCATGAAAACACTGACAAATTGTTGTATCCTGACACAGACCACCCTGGATATGTAAATATTAGGGTATGAATGTAATTTGTCTAAGTCTCCAATAAGATGTTATTATGGTGTTGTAACTGTCAAATAATGATTGTAGTACTACTTGTTACATGATGGTGGCATTTTCACTGACATTTGGAACATTTGAATGGTGTTGTCAGTGTTTATACAAGAAAAACGTTATTTCTTATGTTACATAATAACTTGACCCCTTTTTCTAGTGAGCCCCCTTTCTACTCCCACAATTATTGTTTACCCATCTGAAGGTAAGATCTTAGTCTGACATGATTTGGTGTTAGATTACTAACCGTGGTACTCAGGTAAGGTGGTTTGTCTAATAAATGAGAAATATTTCTATAAACAATGAACAGTTTTTAAATGCTCAGTGTTAAAAAAAATGTCATGATTTGAAAGTCCTTTTATTATAAATGTCACCCATCTTTGCTAAATACAGAGGTGTGTGATGTTTCCTTCCAACTACAGATTTCAGACTTCAGATCCAGCTCTGATCTACTCATCATTTTTGCCAGATAGGTAATGTATTTGTACAGTCACACCATTATAATGATGAATGAATTTGAACTCCTACTAAAGTCAAATATTGATATGGTTTTGCTATAAGAAAACATATTTACTGGTAGTTACTATGATTATATTGTTTTGTCTTGTATTTTCAGATTGGTCACAAAGCGACTTTTGGATTTACACTAAACACTATGGATGGTGAGGCTTATACTAGTATCAGAGCATATCATGGGACAATGATTATTACTACAAGATATCTGAGAACATTACCATGGACCTCCAGTGTATGGTTACCCACAGTTTATACTGATGATCGGCCATTTGAATGAGGAAGAAGACATTGTAGGAAATAGTTGCTGACTTTGTTGTTTCATCTGAGAATGGAGACCATTAATTGGGCTAGAGTTGTTGTTAATACATCTCATTCAGTTTCATTTCAAAGTCCATAATGTTTGTCCAATACATTTCAATTATTTGTCAGGTTATGTTGGTAACTCTATAGTGGCTTGTCTTCTTATCTAAATGTTACTGTGTATGACATGACTACATGTTTAGATCAATTCATTGTCTGTGTTGGTGTAAATTTCCCATGGACTATTTTTATGAAATTTTATTATACATGTGTCTGTGCTGTGCAGCACTGATGCCTCTCTTTATATGAAGAACACTTCATAACCTTGTTAAAATATAATGATCATACTTCAACTTAAGTGACTTTGTTAGTGTGCTGGACAAAGATACCGTGCTCTTTCTTGCTCATAGCTAACTTACTGCGTGGTAAAAATACATGTGTTGAAATCATTGTCTTAAACATAAATTACATATTTTTTAATGAAAAAAAAAGTTTTATTCATGTATATAGTAATGTTTATATTTATTCTGGTCACCCAGTCAGATTCTGTCATTGTCATTTTTTTCTTCCCAAATTAATTAGTGACATATAATGTAAATAATTGAAGCAAAAATAGTTTATTTCAGCATGGACTATACATTACTATATTGTAATATCAAGTTCCAGATCTCTGTAAAAAAGTGAACAAAATTGGTTATAAAAAAACCCACCACTTTTGCTGTACTTTTGTATCTATGATTTTTGTCATATTTTTTTTTTGTGGTCTAGATTTAAATCTTAAATCTCATTTTGCTTGCATCTAGATTTGTACTTGGTTTGAATATTTGATAGTATTTTGTCAGATGTTGTCTTGTGTTTCTGTAGAATAAATGATAAATATAACCTGGATTCTGTATTCATTTTTTTAGCTTGTCTGTTTCAAAGAAAAAGTTTAGCTATTTTGATCGCTGCGTCGTTGTTGGCATCATCGTTGTCATGCAAAAACTTGTAGCCGATTACTAACACACTTTTAAAGATATCAACATGACACTTGGAATACTTGATTATCCAGACAAGGTGCAGTTGCGAGAAGTATTCTGAAAGCTATATTTTTGGAGTTATCCCCCTTTTTAACTTAGAATTTTGGTCCCCCGTTGCCGACGAGCGTTAGCACCACTCTGCAGAGCTCTAGTTTTATCTTTACAGGTGAAAAGTTGTAATCATGGACATTTTGCATATAATATAATATATATTGGTGCACTGTATCATTATCTACTGCTGAAGGTCCAGTAGACAGTTGCAAAAGCCATTCATTTCATATCTAAATCATTCATTGCTAAATTGCCCATGTGGTTCTTTTGTTCTTTGTCAATGATTAATGTAGCCGTGTCCTGTTCTTCATACATGAATTAAATAATTTTGTTACAATTAAATTAGCAATTTATCTTTATTACTCCAATTTACATGTACATGTACTTGGTTCATTTTTTGCATTGTGTAAGTTTAACCCTTCAGGGCATTTAATTGTTTGTGATGTAAGTATTCGGTATCCATTCAAGTCATAGAAATTAGAGTGATGACTTTTATAACTATAAAAATATTTCTCAAAATGGCTTTGTGTATTTCTAGATGGATTTCCAGCCAAAATTACGTATTTTATCACAAAGTTCCTTTAAACAGAAAACAAATTCTTGAAAAAAAAACATAATGTTGATAGTATGTATTATTACTCTGGCAAAACCTTGAATTATTGTCCTGTAGAATATAATGACTCCATTTGGACTAATATCACCTTTTATTTTGTTCCTTTGTCATTTACAGACATTGTCAACCTTTATAATACTACCATGCTTATAAAAACTCGAACCTGCTGTATCCAAACTACATAAGATCTCGTTAGATGCCCTACTAATCATGTTGTGATGTATTAAAAATTGCCATCAGGATGTTCATTAGTAAAATATTAATTATTTGAACGTAATTTGACATTAGGCCTATGTTTGACCCGAAAAATGAAATCCACTTGTTAAATACTATTGACGAACAATTGACGAATATGGAACTATTAAGGATTTGAAGAATAATACTACAATAAACAAACATTCTGGTCTTTTTAGGTAACAAATTGGCCATTTTAGACCAAAACTCTAGATGCTAGTTTCGATACTGCTTTGGATGAGGTAGAAGAAGTCAAATATTGACTACAGATATTTCTGGAATGAACACGTCAAGAATGACTTTTCTGTTACTTATATCGACGCCTGACAATTCTTGCGAGTATTACACTTGATCATCTTTGGGCTGCATTTATTTAAAAAATAAGTACAGTAAACCCCCCCCCCCAAAACTGGACCCCCCCCCCCGAAAACCGAAATTCTCTGGAAAGCGGACGATTTTCAAGTCCCATTTATTTCTCTTCAGTAATCAATGATTCTCTGAAAACCTGAATTCTCAGAAAACCGGACTTTTGAATCAGTCTGGCAGGGGTCCGGTTTTCAGGGGTTATACTGTATCATCTAATGGTTTATCTTAGTTCAGGTAAGGACTTCAGACTGATACAAACTGGTACAAAATCAAATTCGGTAAAGTTGTGATTAATTACGGACAGAAGAACATACTCTGCGCGGATGTTTTCGCTTGTGAAATTACGGTTCAAGTCTCGACTTTGAAGTTAGATTTTTCTGAATGTTTCTTCAATTTCTACAAGATGCTCGAATCCGAATGAGATGGAATTACGTTTGCCTGTTTTTTTTCTGGACCAAAATTCGAGTTAGAAGGTTGCACACTCTTAGTAACTTTCTATACTGCTAATTGTCACCGAGGCAAAACGAAAGTATGGAAATTGCGATTTGAGTCACTTTTTGGGTCGAAACGATGTTTATTTCATTTCTTTTAATTAAAAAACACATACATATTTTCATATGGGACAGGGACCCTATGTGCGTCCATAGTACGATACTCCGACCTCTAATTGATAAAAACAACTGCGGGACTTAGAACGAAATCGTGAGATCGACTCGAATGAATTAATGAAATATGTAAGTTTCGGAAAGACATGCCGATGGACAATGCCTGTTCAGATAGCAGTCGAACTTCAAACGAACCGTTAAATGCTTTATTGAACCATTAATCGATGCTTCGCTTGTACATTGACCCAAACAAGAGTTAGAACCTTCAATTCATCGAAGCTCTTTGTAAGGTATAAGCATTATTATTAAAAATATTCAATATTATTTAGATCACTAAGTTACCTCAGTTTAAAGATGGCAGCGCGCGTTTTGACGAATTTGATGTAACCACGTGTTTCGCACATGGTATTCATACATTTTATCGCGTGTCTCATGGTCTCATTATTGAGGTATTTTGCACATTACCACATTATAGCGAAACAAAGTGTCCATTGCCTGACAATTAACTCCGCAAACGTAATTGCCCATACCAAAAAGATGTGTAAGCAATGAAGTTCTCTCGACACTATTCGCTCGTTTTGAGGACAGAAACTTCCTAATGCAATGTGTGTTACAGAATAGTTTTTAATCTCTTTTCTGTAACATCTATGTTATAACGTACATGACTTATAAGTATTATGGATGGGAAATCCTGAACTGTTATGATCTCAGGCTATTTATAGCTGAATTTATTTATTTGTGTACTATGGTGATAGTAGCCGTTTGGTCCAAATATTGTCGATATTTTTCGACAATATAACGCTCATCGTGAAGTGTCGTGGCGAATGTATCTGGTACAGAAAGTTACTGTGTACATTTTTTTGGATAACTTTTGGCTTAATACGAATAGCCATTACATCGATCCAGCTGCGTTTTAGTGGTTTAAAATGTTCGTGATTATAAATTAAACGTGCGTAGAATTAGAGTGACATATTTAGTAGTTATATTGACTACTAATAACACCAAGTCACGTGGTTTAATTGTTCATGTTCCAATCTCTTGTTTCATATTTTATCACCTTCCAATTACTCCAGTTTTGATAATATATATTCATAGGCCCTGTACGTCAAAGGCATAGAAAAGTAAACAATTTCTAGGATTGAAAGTGCTATCAAATTTTTTTGATCATATCATAATCATTGGATCACCTTGTATGACACGTTTTTTAAACGGTCGGTATGAAATTTGAAATTAAAATATGTATCAAATGAACGTCTGATGATACATTGTATGAACATGTACATATGTATATTTATAGATAATTATATGATACCTGTTTTTTAAGTGAGATGTGATGTAAAACTTTATTACATTAGTTGTAAAGAATTACTCATAATTGCGTATGTACAGCATTTTATTGTACACGCTTCAAGACGAGAAAAGACAAAGTAGGCCTAATATAGAACTTCATGTATATGTATCATGGGTCCTGAATTTCTAACTGATGATCTACGCAGCATATACCGCCTTATCTTATTGTCCTTTTAAAAAGAGTATTGTAAAATACGAGGGTTGTTTGATATGTAATGCGTATTGAACCACAGTGCAATAACGCTTTGCACGATTTCATAGATTTTGATACGCCTGAATAGCTCTGTTCAATACCTTTCGAACGGTATAAACTCAAGTCTTCAGCTCGCTTAAAGTCATTTCAACAGAGCCAGTCGTTAACCACTGTTGTAAAAATGGTTGGGAAACGGATTGAGAATATTGTAGAAATTATTTTAAAAGTACAGAAGATTTCTGCCAGATGGATACGCCTTATATTGACAGATGACCAAAAAAAGGGTACGAGTACAAACCGCTGAGCAATTGCTCAAAATGTTTCCAAACTTCAATCAAAGACAATTTGCAATCATTGTTACTGGTGACGAAACATGGATTCACTATTTCGAACCAGTAAGAAAAAATGGAGACAAAATACGGCTCACCAAACACGGTAGAAGGCCTGTAGTTGCCAAAAGGACCATGGACACAAAGAAGGTCCTTTATTGCATATTTTTCTCTTGTGATGGCATAGTTGTACAAATTCCGGTGCCGAATGGCAAAAGTGTTACAGGTCGGTATTACCGAGATGTTATACTAAAAAAGCTCAAGGAATATTATCAGAAACAATGCCCTGTGTCTGGATTTTGGCATGTTGGTCTACTATATGATAATGCTCCATCACATACACCAGATCTCGTGAAGCAATTTTTGAAGTCGGAGAAGGTTACCGTGTCTCAGAGGTATACCTAGATCAGCTTACAGTGACGCATTTCAGAAATGGATTCAGGGATTAAAATTATGTATTTCAAACCGCGGAGACTACTTTGAAGGGATGTAATGTTCATTTCACTATTTTGAGTCGAATGCTTTTGAAATGTCGCACAATACACATTACATATCGAACAACCCTCGTAATTGTACATCTAAACAAGCTCTGACCGATATAAATGACGACAGCGTTTGAAAAACCAATCGTTTAAACAGACGTTATTCGCTTGAATGCACGTGTATGTTTATTTGATTCAAGAATTTCAAATTTTATTTTAACTTTTATCAATGAATAGCAAAGAAAACGATATTGTGTAAACAACTTACTCTCAAAATAGAAATGCGTAGGAACCTCTTCAGCGAATTAAAACTTCAAGGTTGATAGTTAAAAATTTTCAAAAAAAAATGGAAATCTTGACCGTGGTACCGCGGAAACAATAAAAACCCGTATGGTCCGGACCTGGGAAAACCGAAGGTTACGGGAAATTCTGGAAAACTTTTAACCCTGTAACCTCCGTTTTCATTTTTATAATCCCATTCCTAACATAATCGATTAAAAACTAGTCTCAATGTAATTAAGAGTAAGTTAAACAGCACCCACTTAATAGATAATTACTTACCGAACTAGTGTAAACAATGTTCCGACCACAACCCTTCATTACGCATTTTCTATAATCAGCAATAAAGAAATCGTCTATTTACAGCAAAATCGCCGTCTCCAAAATCAAATTAGATGCCGCACTATATCCGGAGTGTCGACGGACAAGCACCATCCCTCCAGCAATAAAATCCCGGAGTTGTATTAGCAATTTATTCAGTGATTCTAAAGTTTATTTTATCGCCATGTGAAATGTATCATTATGATGATATCCCCACGGGTTAAACGGTTTTTCTGGATAAATGGAGAACTATTAGCGCGGTATTTTGTTTGCTTATAAGCGAAGAGGATGAATATGTGGTGATTGCGGAACCAGCCTCTTGATGTTGGTAAATGATATTCTTTGAACACAGACTTTATCGTTGAATTTTATCATATAACTGTATGAAACTGGAGTGTTTTTTTTCTGAACAAGTATGAATAGTTAAGAGTTCTAGCAAAATAAGTCCACCCTGAATAAATACCTGTATATTTTTGTTGATGAATAAAAAGTTACAATAAACTGTGATAACTTTTTATACACACTTTAACTTTACTATTTATTGTACACCCTCGTTGTTACAACGTTCCAATTTTTAACTAATTCATATCTCCTTCATTCTCATTTTTACATTATCTAATTTTCACATTATCTAATTTTTACATTATCTTATAAAATGACTTATCCTTGTTTATCTTTTGTATTTTGATGCGCGCTACATGACCATTAGTTGTCGATGCGCCATAAAACACCATTAAAAACTTAGTTAAAAATAGAAAAAAATGAAGATTTTTTATCTATAATAAGGTTAGTAATCATGTCATGCACAATTTAATTTGGAACTAGAAAACAAAATAAAAAAACAAGAATAAGACAAATGGACTGACATTTTCGTTGCTTTATATCTATTTATAAATGAAAATGAGTCACGTGAACATGTTATCAGCTGTAGTATCTTTAATTAATACATACATTGTGTATTGTATCTATAAAGTTATGAATAATTTCATTTGGCGGGGTAGTATGAATCCACTATTAAAAGATTACCTAATGGTATGCGTCTTAAAGAAAAGACTTCGGTCTTCATGATATTACTTGGGTGTACCGTATGATTATGAATTATCCTAATAGAAATTCAAAAATAAACTTCAAAAAAGGATATATCGTGCAACCTCTCTAAGGCAACATCTTAGGGGGAGACGTAAAATGTTGTTGTTAAGAGCTTTTTGCCCTAGCGAAGTTAAATTAATAGTTAAATCTTACAGTGGGAAAAATCATGCTGTTGTTGAAGGGAGGATGTTGCCCAGGAGAGGGTTGAGGTCGAACCAATTCATTGAGAAAATCGTGCATGAATATTGTCGATGAACTACGATCTGATGTACATACACGTATGTACCATTGATTGCTTATAGCCAGAACCTTCAGATTAAGATCAAAATGTGACGAAAAGATTCATTTGGAACGAGGCTTTCGCGAAAAGCAATAAAAGGTCGAATACGTCTTGTGATAGTATTTTTGTGGCTCTGATCGTTGTGTTAACGAAACAAAACAAACGAGTGATGTATGTCAACATGATTAATTGTATGATCACTTGCTATAATGATCCGTGTATACTACTTGGCCTCTTGCGAGCCCCGTACCTCCCTGATGAAGTATTTGCTACTGTTGACTTGAAGGAATACCGACATAAATTGTGTTTGCTTTGTTTGGTCAATTTGCTTTTCTAACGGCGTGTATTGACTGACCAATTTAATTCTTTTTTAATGTTTGACCATTTTCATGTAACTTTGAAATTAGTTTATCGGAAGGTTACGTGTAACTAAACATTGAGATATGGATTTGTAAATGCTGAATGATATCCCATTTTAACATCGCCTCTTTGCGAAGCATGACAATTTCGTATTGCTAAGTATGTTTGCAAAATAAGACACATGAATTATAGCACTGCAAAATTTCTGTATGAAGACCACCTTTACGACCAAAAACGGTCTTAAAATTGAGGTGATATCGGAAGTTTACGTTCAAATGTACAAAAAAGGGTTTGAAATTGGTCCGAAAATAAGCGGACTATATACTATGTGACTTACATAGAAGCGGTAGCTAAGTGAGGTTTTACTGTTCCATGAATGTTAGCTGCCGTTGTGGCTTCCAATATAACACTAATCTGATTGTGCAGACAATAAACTTGTTTATAAAAACTGAATAGCTTTTCTATTGCGATCAGTTAAATTCGCGAATTAAAGCATTCCAAACAAACAAGAGTGCGAATAATTTTGGAAGATGTTATCTTGTACAATGATTAAACAATTATTACATTGCAATTATCATTTGGGTCTCTTAATAAATCCATGTAATCGTTACACGTGCGAGATTAGACATCAATATTTCACTAACATTTCACTCTTCAAAGCGTTCCTCTATCTTACAAAAGCTCTTCAAAATGGAGTACGTGTTCTTGCAAGCGTCTATCAATATGGAGCTTCGATAGATAATGCACATCGGGTCATTATCACAATGTGAGGATTTATCAATTAATTACAGCATAATTAATGTTCTATCCTGAATGTTTAGTCTGTTTCTTGTCTCGCTGTTCTTTGATGGTACCGATAATTGTCAATACTTATCAAGTTTCTTTGAGACTCAATATATCACAATTTGAATTTGTTTTACAGTGAAAGATATGTTTGGTAAATAACCGCTCCTCTGTGTATTTGGTGTTTCTTGGGTTACATTGTGGGAGAGATGAAATGATCCTGAATTGATAGGCCGGCTACAGTTCTAAATATAGTCCCACATATCTCTTTAACTTAATCGCGATTCACTAATTGGACCACGCAAGCGTGCTTGCGGTGACAACGTTTTGGAACTTGACAACTCCGCGTTACATAAACATGCTCATTGCGATTAAGCGTAACCAATCAATTACCAAGAAATCTGTCCACGCAAAAATTCAGTAATATTTCATGCTTCTGTCGGAGTTAAACGCCCGTGAACAAAATGTTGATATATAACACGTGTCAGTTATTTTTATTATCAATTCTCTATGGCTGATGATAACTACAGATTGTATTATTGTTATGATAGGTTTATGTAATAAAGGCACTTACAGGTGCAATTCTCATTTTATTCCCGTGTTGTTCTACAGTTTTCCTAAAGCGTCAATTACATGATGTAGATCGGTCCCAGTGTGATATGAGATTCAAATCTAGACTTTTAAATTGTTGGCATACGCGATAACTCATACGATGCATTGAGATATAGAGGTAGTAGAAATTTAATTGGAGATGAATTAAATTTAGATTTAAGTGGTTATTGAAATAAATCCACATCTGCTACTTTCAGTACCGTGTTGATTTGTGTTTATTAGGACAACTTTATTAACACAACTCTGTGAACTTCATCGCGCGATAAAATGTCCGGGAGTTTTAACCCTTTGCCTCTTAATTCAGCGTTTCTCCCCATCTGATGCAGACGACTTTGAAAATATTGCTTATTTTTACTCTCTAACAGAGAGAATTTACCCAATTTTCAGAAATAAATTGATGGTTTGTATATTTGCTTTGATTTTGGAAGAGTCCAAAATATGTTTATGAAGCAAAGGGTTAAGTAAAACTGCGTTTTATTTTTGTCGCCATATCTAATAGATACATGCACTGATATAGTTACGCCGTACTAGTATCTAACAGATAAAGTTACACATTATTCATGTGACGTAATTAGGTATCCCATTATGCTACTTTACAATTAGTATATGCTAGAAATCAGTGGAGGCGATGCTGCTTTCAACACTTTCCCATCACTATGTAATAGAATCGTCCACGTGTGAAAACTTTGCAAACATTTCTTTGTAAAGCAAATTTAGACAGTGGTTTGTCGATTTGTTGGAAAATATATTTTCATAGTTATTTATAATATATACAATTCCGCATTTTCCGGAACCTCCGGTTTTCCCAGATCCGGACCCTACGGGTTTTATTGTTTCCGCGGCACCGAGGTTAAGATTTCTGTTTTTGTGAAAATTTTCAACTTTCACCCATGTATTTTCTATTATTGTGAAGTCATTAAACGAACTTATTGTGTAATTATTGTGTTGAAGTTATTGTTTTACACCTTTTTTATGCAAAAAGCAAGTAGTAGAAAAAGAACTGTTATAATTATCTTTCTCTTTTTACCCTTCTTAAAAATATCAAACATATAGATGACTGGTAATGATTGGGGGAACCCTATAGAGTTGTGGATCACAACCGAGGGTCAGACATTAAGGAATAACTACGTCTATAATTTGCCTTTTTGAACTACTTTACTTGTGAGTCAAATGTTTCCGTTCGATACAACTGATATAATAAAGTATTATGTTGGTGTTTACCTGTTTAATGAGTACAAAACTCCCGGATTTCCTCTGAATTTGAATTTCAGATTATGGCAATTAAGAATTGTGATTCCGAGATAGATTTATAAATTATGTACAAAACCTTCTGAACATCTATGACGTTAAATCATGAAATACTTACACAAATAATCAAAGCTTTATACAATTGTTTGTACATGTATATATTTGTTTTATACAATTGTTTGTACATGTATATATTTGTTTTATACAATACATAAAGCCGTTATTTTCACTGTAAGTGAAAACCTCTTGAATTCCACTCGTCAGTGATAAAATATCACGACATCAATTAACAATTTAACATCAGCCACCTTCTTAAAACTTTGTGCCATGCTGAGATTCATAACTGGGATTCTGTTACGTTTAGCGCATACAAAACTGGTTATAGTTTTTTTATATTATCATAGAATAAAAACTGAAAGTTCCGTTTTCTGCCCTTGAAATTTCCCATCGAGTCATTTATAAATAGTTCTATTGATATTGCATGTAAATTTGTTTCATTCAATCTACCGACTGTTTCCTTATCGTGAACGTTTTGTATGCAATACTTCATGGGAATAGAATCATTTCTTACACAACTCCCACAAGCCATCTATCAGAGCCATCAAAATGGCTACAACCCGCACGACCTCGATCTGGGGTTTGTTATGTTAATATTTTCCTGCGAGAAAAGATACGGAGCATACGTTTATATCTTGTTTATTGGAATACAGTAGATGAGCGAGACTTATTGAAGGTTTCCGCGCCCTTTTCACATCCCGGAACAGATGTTTGCCGAGAAATATGGATTCAAAAAGGCAAACATTCGTTTGGAAAATATGGACGCTATTAATTGCATGTACAAACTGACAGGTTTTTTTATTCTTGTCGTTATAAACTAAATGTATAAACTATTAGGATTAGCGGTGTATGGTGGCATACTTCTGCCACCAGATTACCTCTTAATTATCACCTTAGTTATGTGGTTAACGCGTTACGTAACTAGTTAGTATTTTAATTCCAAATAATAAGATAATTTAATGTTTCTTTACAATTTTGGCGGCCATATCAATGAACTTCAAATGTTCTCCACTCGAAGTGTGCGTATTTTAACCGTTATTCTTATTCTAAATGTGCTGAATAATTTATTCAGATAGACAATTTTTACATTTATTGATGGAGACAATGTCTACCTCCTATATCCGCTTCAGGTCAGTTTTTACTAAGATACATAAATGATAAAAACTGCCTTCGCCCGCTGTATGTAGCAAGTTTTATATCATAATTGTTTTCAGATTTGCCCAGGATCGCTCTTCCAATATATCGTGGAAGATTTTTTTTCTGAACATTTTTTCCTTGTTGATATATTTTTATTATTACGTGAATACATTTATTGTTATTAAACTCACAAGTGATTTATTCAAATCAAATTTTCGTGCGCAATCACGGAAAGAGCTTCAATCTTTTAATTTCCGTATATTTATGATGAAACATTATTATGAATAATGATGTCTTGTGAGACTATGCTTCCCATGCTGTGAATATCTGTCATCATTGCTTCCTTCATTGATAAGTGAATACATGATTTCAAAGTAGGTTTCTCCTCTGTTATGTGATAGCTTAATGTTGAACGTCCCGGAATCAGATAGCATACGGGAATGAACCGTGTGATTTTTCTTTTAGCCTGAACCATGATTTATTACTGTATAAAATCTTGTCCATGATTGTCGGCATCATTAGGCTGCGGAAGATTTGCGGTGCATTAATGAAAACTCTCGCGTCCGTCACGAGACTTGGTGCGATATGTCTGTCTCACTGAATGTCTGATATAAAAGAAAATTAAAAGAAATGTGTATTTTTTTAGTTTTGTTAAACCAGCCCCGGATGTGTTTGTGAACATTGGGGCTGGTGTGTATGAAATCGCGTCACTGACCACGTTTGTGA
This sequence comes from Lutraria rhynchaena, assembly GCA_008271625.1. Classification (NCBI taxonomy): domain Eukaryota; kingdom Metazoa; phylum Mollusca; class Bivalvia; order Venerida; family Mactridae; genus Lutraria; species Lutraria rhynchaena. The sequence goes on along the minus strand of VIBL01000019.1, from coordinate 649,556 downwards.
CAGGTGCACGTGCAAATACTCATCTTTTACAGTAACTTTCACGTTGTTTTCCGTTTAAAAATCGTTTAATTTTGCGTAAATTATAGATTAACCTACAGCCACCATATCCATATTGTCATTCTAGATATTTCTTGTTTAAATTCTTACTTTAAATGTTTATTGGTGAACTGTTGTAACTCGGGATATCTGGGTAGAAGCAGACGAGTTGTGCCCGATAACCTCGGATTATGTTTGTAGTGGAAACATTTCTCTCGGTGAATACTTGATTCCATCTAGTCAAATTCTCAGTAGATTTTTATTTAAATATTCATGCTAAACTATTTTTGTTTTAATACTAAACTGTTCCCCTGTATAAATGATAAATATTGTCTCCTGTTTAACCCTTTGCCTCATAAGTATATTTTAGACTCTTTCAAATTCAAAGCTAATACATGTATATAAAATATCAATTCATTTAAGAAAATCGGGTTATTTCTCTCTGACAGAGTGGAAAACATTGTGGCAAAAAAAGCCATTACTCATTACAAGCAATGATTTGTTTTGCCTCAATGTTTTCATTGAGGTATTATGAGGCAAAGGGATAATTCTGAATTACCACTGTATACGATGTTACCTAGTACACACGTAATCATTTATATGACACACATGAATATAATTTATACGCTCCGCCATTAACATGCACGTTTTTATCAATAAAATTTCTCGAAGTTCTAAAAATATACTCACATATAATAATCTGAGCACTAAAGTGTCAGTTTATCAGTTTATTTGATAATCAGTGTCACATAAAATACACGAGCAGTTTCATTCTTAAATCTACATTAAACCATAAATCTTTCTGTGTATAATAAGCCACGTTATGAGCGTACGAAACAATTTTTCCGTGCATAATTAAGAACGGCATCGGTTGGAATATTGTAGCATCCTCAACCTTTAATTGATTGTTTTGTTAAAAATATCAATTTTAGCCGAGTTTACTTCTGTTTACCCATTTGTTTATGTTTTTAAAACGCATATTTGTATTCTCGTTTTATGGATGAGATTAGCGTTAAATCCCCCTCCCCTTAGCGACATGAGGACTGTGTCATTGTAATGACCAGCTATTTTTGGTCCGTTTTTTAAAGTGGCATATTACTGCATACACTTAGCTCGTTAATGTTCGCGAAAGCTTTAATAGTCTTCATGAAAAATGTTTTATTTTTATGAAAATATTTTATCGTCCACTTAATAAGTACGTTTACTATCTGGTGAAGAAATCTTATCGAATGTGCGCGAAAATGTCTGTTTTTCATGAAAATCTTGCCAAATTATTCTGATTATCATATAATATGCAGAAACATACCACCATAGTTATTCAATATTTCCTTTATTCAACTTAATAATGAGACCACTCACCAATATTAAATTCATTTTTCTCGGTCCCAGAGGTGGTTTTAATGTCAATGTTTAACTGTTCTGTGATGGTTGGAGATGTTGAGCCCTCGAGAATTAAACAGTAGACATTAAACTTGATGGCATATTTTATGTTAGTTTACGTTAAAACCCCGTAAGGCCGTTATCGTCTGAACAAACACGCAGAATTCACAGACCTCGGTATATGTGTCACGTGGTTACCTTTGGGGATTCTTTCAAATGTATGTTACGGGTCCGTTATCTTACCAGCAGGCCCCTTCACTTAATTGATAAATAAAAGAGGACTCATTAAGGGTGATTAAATCATTCAGTTATCTGCTCAGGGTCCTTAGAACTGACGCGTTAATGTTTAATTTGATTTTGATTGTTCTAGGGAATTTGTATGTTGTTAATACAATACGTGTATACATTTGTCGACCCTTCTCAGACCTTAAAGATTTCTAAAAATAACACTTACAGCAGTTTATTCGACTGAGCAATGATATTTTTATGTTTTGCAACATTGAATGCTATTTGATGCAATTTGATTAAATTTATCGATGTTATATACATATACATGTATAATTTTTGTATCCATCGTGTTCTGTATTTAAAAATGTTCAAAATATCGTCTTTACTGCATGAAGTAAAAAACACGTTTAATGACACGCACATTATATAGTTTATAGGCAGTGACGTCACATCGGATATTGGCGTCCGTAATTATAACAATGCCATGACGTTACGTTAGATAAATTCAAATTTACATCACGCTGTTAAAACGATATATTTAAACTCTTTCTGATATCAATATTTTATTCAGAAAATAATAAGGCATGTTACTACAAAAGCTTTAATGAAAGCAATTTTATCGCAATAATTGCTTTTAAAATACCGTAACCAATATTCCATTGTTTATGAACACACTTCCGGTCCGGTAAACACACTTCCGGTCCGGTTATGTCACAGTGTTTGAATAAAACAAACCACGTCCGTATATTTACAATGTTACTTTTGCCACTTTGTGTTACTCCCCTGTCTCACCTTGTAAAATAGTGTCAGACGACACTTTAATGCATGAGTCAGTTTCTGGTGTGTCAATTACTGTAATGTCTTCGTCAGACGACATTATATCTTCGTTGTCGTCATCAGATTCTAGGTCTCGTTCCTTAACACAACTGTCATCTGTTAGTTCCATCGTTCCGGGTAATCGTTCCTCATTGTCGTCTGTTTTGCATATTTTTTCGTCTGCGCACGGATCAACCGTTTCTGAGTCGTCTGTGTTCATTTGCTGCTGAGCATGACGCCATTTCATCCGTCTGTTTTGGAACCAAACTTTGACCTGTTTAATACAAACCATTTTCTTATTTATTGCAACAATTGACTCAGAAATTGCAATTATATATCACCCGTACAGTACTGCTGACAACATTTTTCAATTCGAGAGTATATACGATTTCTTACGTACATACTAGTATTTCAGACATTTCTTTTACTTATGCCTGCAGGGGGCGCACGCCGGCTCCACCCCGTTTTAAATCCGCGCTTACGCTCAGTACAGTCAAAATGCATTAGTAGAATGTTATAATTTAGATTTTTGCTGGACGATATTTCCCAATCAATGCTGGTTCAAAGATAATTTAACAGATTTATACATTCGAACCTTTCTAATCCGGACCTTTCCAATTCGAAATCCCCTAAACTGGACACGTCAGCTTGTCCCCATTTGTGTTTGTAAATTTAATGCTAAAAACTTTTGGAATCCGGAACCTTTGTATTCCGAAAACCTCTCTAATCTGAACATTTTTGTCAGTCCTAGCAAATTCGTGTTGGAAAGGCTCTACTGTATTATGTTTGGTGACAGAGAAATGAATCTTCGTGAAAAGATGTATAGAAGTTTTGTCTACCTGGGCATCTGTTAGACCTAGCATCGCCGCGAGCTGTCTTCTGTCCGGTTTTGTTACGTATTTTTGAACTTCAAATCTCTTTTCGAGACCTTTGCGCTGTAAATTCGAGAACACTGCACGTGACCACGAGCGTTTCCTTTTGGACTGTGGTCCCACAGAGACATCGGTGTTCAACACGGAATAAGGACCTGAGAATGAAGACGGAGAAAAGAGGGATATTATACCATTTAGGGAACTGTACAGAGATTATTTGGTAGATATGACGTCATGTAATTGGAATATTGTTCTGTACACTCAGTGTTTCATTTACATGCCGTCGTTGAAACTAGTTTGTCATCAGAATCAATAGAAATGGCATCGGTCAACTAAAATAATGTTTACCTCACGGAAAGAAATTAATAGATGTGGCTTAATGGAAGAAGAATTGCAAAATTATAATTATCAATGTGCAAACTATAGAATTTTTATATTTTACGAAACCAATGTTAAAAAGAATCTAGACATTAAATATTTACTTACTTGCACAAAAACGAACAAAAAGGAAATTTTTACTGTGAATGTACAACTTATAGAATAGGAGTCACTTTCAAACGTTATTTGTATACGAAAGATTTCTTTCAAATTAAATTTTTTATCATACCTGGAAGGATGTCGGTGCCTGTGGGTGAGGTAGGGTACTTTGGAGGCTGCAAGGCGTGGACAGCTGATAATGCGTGGGTGGGGTACCTCATGTGATCTTTGTAGAGATGACAGGCGTCGTAGGTACACTCACAGGCGCTTGGTCTTTTATGTGACCCTTCTTTTCTTGTCGGAGAATTTTCTGAAGAAAAAAGACGTAGTTACAAAGTACTAATTTACGTATAATCTGATAGCTCGCATCTGATTATACCCAACATCTATGGGAGAGTTTTTCTGAGGACGAGTTTGACGTACAATAAAAGGGCTATCGTTAAAACAATGAGCAAATTTGGAAGTCTTGAGTTAATTACAAGAAAAAATGTGACCAGGCACGCATTGACTGGACATTTAAAAATATCTCAGTTAAGTAGGAATTTTATGAAACTGCATTGTTTGGAAAATATTTTTATAATTTATTTGTTATTTTTTAAGTGATAATTCATTTCCAAAGCCAAGAACAGAATTAGTTATATTATTTTACATTGTATATTCATGTACATGTATATTAGCAATATCGTTACATCAATAATTGTACGATTGTATGTTAATGCTTAATAAAAACGATTTGCTATTTTGTACTATGATTTATATTTTTTTATAGTACAGTACAACCTCTCCAGAGCGGCTTACACTTGAGTAACAACCTCCCTTCAACAACAGCATGATTTTCCCATTGTACGATTCAACTATTAATTTAACCTATCTAGAGCAACTACCTCCCAACAACAACAACAACTTAATTTTACTTCTCCCAAAGGATGTTGCTTTGGAGAGGTTGCATGGTAAAACAATTTGAAAAGTCAATCGCAAGAACAGTTTTTGTTCGATTGAATTTGCCATTTGCAAATAGTTTACCAGTATGCAGTATTCATTGTTACATTAAGGCATCCCGTCCCGAACGTTCAAAATTATTACCACAAAATTGAGCTGACAGATTTTGTACAGGTTTATGATTTTATAGGTTCCCATGATAGAAAATGGGTCACCATGATATTTTATCTTAAAAAACGGCAGTCCTTTTTAGTTATTGCCCCTTTAATTTGCATCATACAATTAGACTACATAGACTAATGGAAGTAGCCAATTCTTAAAGATTTAAGAGAAAAGAAGATCCACTTCAAAGAAAATTCAAGGTAAAAATATGTAAAAATTCAATATCTATGGTACCTATGAGGATATATATATATCAACAATATATATATATCAACAATATATATATATAAACAATATATATATATCAACAATATATATATATATATCAACAATATATATATATCAACAATATATATATATATATCAACAATATATATCAACATTTTTGCTTAGCATTGAGCAGATGTGTCTGTACAGTACAGTATTAGGGACGTATCACTTTAATTAAAATAGTGTCCGTTGACCAAAAACTATTAGACAAATATGTACTTTATATTTTTACACATGGAACACATAGTACGTTATTTTATATTAATATCATTTCAATAAATGATTTGGATAATGATATAATTCAATAAATAAGATACCAGATGTGTTGATAAAACTAAAATTTAGAATTTAGATTCCCGAGTATTGGCAAGTGATCTGTATCGTTGACAACCTCTTGAATCCAGTCTCCAAAAATGTAGCATTATGCTCGTGAGGAGGCTGCACTGAATGTGGTATTTTTTTTAGTTTTGTAAGATTTCGAAGCTTTTCTAAAATTTCTCATGCAATTCAACAAAATTTATGTTAAAATGAAATGGATGTGACTGGCAGATTTATTAGCAATAAAAATATATATTTCAAAATTCACTTAAGAAATGCATAAATACATAATTTAGATGATTTAAACTCGTGGTATAAGTATATAGTTACAAAGTTAGACACTTCAATCGTTTAAATATTAAAAGATGCAGTTAAAATATGCTGATATTTGATAATTAATCATGATTGATTTATCTATCCGAAATTTGTCCACATCCGAAAATTTCATATTTTTTTGCTCGACTAAATCTTCAATTACGAGAAATTCGTTTTAAAAAAAATCTTCAATGGCACTATCATCACATTTCAAACAGATGTGTTTTCTCATAGGACAAATATTTTAATTTGTTTACAGTATTTATCATTTTTATTTTGATAAATAAATAAATATCATACTTTATAATATAAATCTCTCCGATATTTGGATTAACAGTTGGTAAAAAATCTAAAATACATTTCCTGATAAGTAAGTTAACCGTATCTTTTGACGGTGTATATTTTTTTACCGATATAATCTGAATCATTCAATAGACCACTATTATTTTTCCCACGGCATTGATAACAACTTGTACATAAGTAAGTTTTCATAACATCGGAGCAATGAGCTGTGATAACTAAAATTTGAGCCATTAAATTATTTTCCTTCTTATAAATGGCATATTTGTTTTTTTTTCTTATGCATGTTAACATGTATTGCATTTAAAAGATATGTTAATTAAATAGTTGTTTTTTATGCCTTAAAACGTTTTATTTCAAATTCTGTTTTTCCTCCTGTCTCGATTGTAGTCGGCCTGTAAAATATTATTCACTGTGGAATATCAGCTAGACCGCAATTTATATCATACTTTGTTTTCTTTAAACAAAACTTGAGTACAAATTCAAAAAGTTTCTAAACAATGTGAAACAAAATGTCAAATACTGAAATTCAACATTTTAATATTTTTTAATTATTTTTTGTACTTTCTTAATTACAAATTCATATTTCTGGTATGTGATTGTCCAATGATATAAGCGTCTATCAAATGTTGATTAGTATTTAAAAACGATATCAACGTAACGTCTGTATTGTTTATGTTACCATGACACTACATTACACTCATTATTGTGCTTTGAATAAATTCCATCTTTTCGGACATCCTTAAAAATATGTTTGCTGTAACGCGATCGACTCATAAAAATCGCCGCGACACAACTTTTTTAACCCTCCCAGTAAAAAAAATAACTCTTTCATTATTAACAATTGCTTTCCGGAAAAATCCCTACCTACATATTCACTGAAAAAAATATTGGGGCGCGTTACAGGAAACATACAATTTAAGGATGGCCTCATATAAAATAATTTAACAACAGTCAAAACGTAATAATGAAGTCAGGTCTTTTATTTTATCATGTAATTAAAACGTTGACAATTAAGTTGGAAATGACATGCATAATGTACAAAGTTTACAGGAACTGGACTCCGGGTTGGTATTTTTTTCAAAGATTTGTACACACCTCCATTTCATAGCAATTGTATTAAAAGCAAAATCAATGTAAATCTAAGATCAGGATCCTGAGTTGATTTATGAAAATAGCGAACTTGAACCTTCGCAACGTGGAAAAACCAAGTAACGGATTATATTTGTGCAGAAATGCTGTAAGTTTGAAAAAAAAATATTTTCCTTATCAAGGTTGTTAGATGTAAGTCAGACGTCGAATCTCCTTCATTCCTAGCCAGGACACGATGTATGTCATGTATTATTGATTCGTACATTGACAGATATTATCTTCTCATATCAATCCTTTGGCTGAATGAAATTGTTTGTTTTTTTAGGAGGGGCTCATTTCTAATATCTAGTAAAAATTCCGTTTATAGAATACTTTTTGCGGTAATCATGAGAGCAATGTTTTACACAATATTCTGCTAGAAAATGCGTAAATCGTACATTGTTAACTCGTATAAGTGCAGGACAGGCTGTTACAAATAATTATACAATGTATCTTACCGTAAAACAATTATGTTGATAATAATGGAGGAGGTACAAGAATGTCTTGTATTTTGGATGTGACTTTCATGCTCGTGAAGTATCAAAGAAATTTTAAAGCGTATAAAATGATCAAAAAATATTCCTTGTTTTAATCTAACCATCATGTCATCTTAAGTAACATTGTTATATTTATATGACTTGATGATACTGTACGTGTCCGCGGATTATTGAACAATAAAAAGTCATTGTTTGCTGAACTCACGAAGGATGTTTTGGGGTCTTGTAATGTGTTATAAAATATGTACAGATGATTGCAATAATGTCAATATTTACTTATTATTTTTAGCCATTTAGCTTTTCGTAAATGTGACATTTCTCCCTTGATTGGAACAGTTTTATTTTACATTAGCTAATTAGAATATTTACATGTGAAAAGAGATGAAAGGAAATGCATGTACATACAATTATATAACACGTAATTACGTTTGAAACAAGTATAATAAAAAATGTAATTCGCATATGCTGGGATAGAAACATATTTACTGATATTTGTATAAAATATCACATTATACATGTATTTTAAAATGAAAGCACAATTAACATGATTTAGGTGATCCTAAAACAGATAACGTGACGTAACGGTTAAATCAATGTCTGTAAAGAGTTATAACGCGTTTTAGATATTGATATTTCAAAACTTTCCCGAGAAGAAATGAGCATCGGCTTATAAGTAACGTAATATTGTTTTACCTTTGTCTCCTCGTTCCTTTCCAAAATCTTCTGACAATATTTTATTGATACCAAATTTCAGATCCCGGGGCGGAGATGGCGAAGTTTTCGTGGAATGCGACCCGCCAAGTGTACAAGGACTTGAACTTCTGTACCCTTTAGGTCCGACACTACACAGTGCTTGTAAAGGTTCCAGGGCCGAGGGAGCTGTACATTTGCCATCGCTCTTCTTAGAGAAGTCTAGAATTCTGTTAGAACTTCTGTCATCATTAGTGCCACTTCTGACACGGAAGTTTTTCTCGTGCAGTAACTCGTGCCGTTCCTCGTCTCGTCTATTCCGCGTGATTTCGACACGTGCGCGCTTACTGTGCCTAGAATTGTCAGCAACTGTCGATTGTGACAATTGAAGAATGTTCGCGATTTGAAATGCTGAAGTCTTTGAGTAAGCTTGTGCTAAGTAAGGATTCCAGTAATAGATAGGGGTCGGTATTTCCACACAACCCGAACACGTGTTCATGAACATGATATTGTCCTTAAAACGCGACTTCGCGAAAATAAAATTAGCTATACAGGTTTAATCACAAATTGTCCTAAGTTCAAATAAAGTTAATCCTGGAAGTACGCCTTCACACTCCACAAACTCCACTGCTTATAAGCCAGGCCACTTGGCTAGATTTCACTATCTCGAGCTTATACCAATTAAGTTCTAGCGATAATGACAGGAGAACACGGACGGTATACGTTCGTTCACAGATGCTGCCTTGTATAAACGTTAATTTGTAAACAAGCCCCGCCGATTGGTTCATCAGCCGCATCATTAGAATTTTATTAGGTGAGAAGCGGGAGTAATTATATTCCTGTGGAGATATGGGAGGTTTGTTTATCTGAAAGTGGGCGGGAAAGAGTTGGAATTAATAATGAGAAAGTGTTTAACTAGATGGAAATATGAACTGAATGTTGTTCATAGGGATTGTACTTGTTGCAGACAATTTTAAGTGTCGCAAAATCGTTGTATACTGTTTGAATAAAATTTTACGTATCTATTAAAGTACTACATTATTTTTTTTTCACTGGGTTTAACGCCGGTTTCCAACAATATTTCAGTTATATACGACGGCAGGATCACCTAACCAGTTTTCCCGGACTATATTCTAACCAGTACTAACTTACCCTTCCATAAGGAGCTGGTAACATCTCCACATATGGAGGAACATCGACATTTTTGTCAAATTTTCATAGAAGTGTATGACCTGCCGCGACCGTGATTTGAACCCGGTTCTCCGGGTTACAAGTCCAGCACAAGAACCACTGGACCACGGTCGCGGCATTCTTCGTAAATAGTTCCGATGTTAGATTTGAAGATAGAATTTCAACAACATCTGTGATATTTTTACATGCATATCCATGCACAAGATTCTTATGGTCAAAGTTGAGTCATACAATAAAATAACTGATGAATTAAAAAGAACTTCAAACTTCTGTTTGTTTAGCTCATGGTACAATGCGTCGAATTATTTATAAGTACAGCTCCGTTACTCAATTTTTGCCAATATTGTGTTTTTGATATTATTTTTTCGTCTCGATGAGCTCTTTACAATGATCATACTTACCTGCTTGTAGATTTATCTTAAAAAGGGTTAATCCTAATTCCACAAACTCGTCACTCGCTTTAAGTTATTACGGTTCAAAACTTCAAACGAAATTTTTTCAAAGTGGGAAAAAATGAGATACGGGTTTGTAGAAGTAACCCGACGAATGGCCCTCCATTTAAATGAATTTTTAAGAGATTGCAAAAAGCATGAGTACTTGGCAACCTATGCAAGAACATGTACATAGTATAACAATAATAAATTATTGAAATAAAAGTTCATTGGATGCTTAATTTATGAGAATTGTGGTATAGACAATGTATTCAAAGTATACTTCTTTGAATATTTGCAGTAAGAATCTTACTGCAAATAAATCTTTCTGTAAAACAAATTCATTGTTTATCGCTTCTTAAAATTTGTCATTGCTATAGACGATGTGTAAGAATATCGTTGGTTTAGTTTTTAGTTTTTGCTCAAGCTATTTTCAAAATCTTTAATGTTTTAATGCATGCTAAATGACCAAAAACTGTCGGTGCACCATAAAACAACATTAAACAAATAAACATATCTAAGTCATACGATCACATATTTTAATACATTGTTGTAATTCTACCATGGGATAAACAACTATAATCATGTGTTATTTACATTTGAATCTGTATTTTATGATGTATTCATTTTTTGTATTTTTCTTACCAGAACATGTTTGGGATTGGTTAATCTCCCACACTGGAGCAAAGTTTCTCAAAACTTCTCACTTCGATATTTCTCAAAACTATCTAAACATTTCTTGTACAAGTCAGCCGGTCAATATAAAGTCTTTAGTTTAAATCGACTCTGTATACAGACTGTTTTTTTTTCAACTTTATGCCACAATGTAGTTTTTAATAAATATTATTTAGAATAACATTTTTTTTTTCAGATTCGCTTAGGCTACTGCGTTAGAAATATTCATTTTCTGTCAGGGTCGCAGACCAACCTTTTCGTCTAAATCATTTGAATGGGCGTTTAATTGCTGATTTGACTATCAATTGGCGTGAAGGAACCTGATTGAATGACAGAAAATTGTTTCTATGTTAAAACCGAATGGCAATAAGTCACATAAAAAATCAACAATAGACTAAATAGTAAGTTATTAATGCATATGACAATATGTTTGTTTTCCCCGAAGGGAAGTGGGCCGATCCCGGAGATACTGCAATACCGGGCCAACCCGTGGCGAGAGCGGAGCAAGCCCCTGACATCTCGCCTGTGTCCAAAAATCAGTTTAATATCGAAGTCCCCCAATGGGGGACGTATCAGATATTAAGCTGATAAGAACAGATACTACACTTTGATCTTAGCCAAAAGGCCGAGAAGCGATAACTGCAAAATTAAAGAGACAATATTTATAGTCATTTATGGACACTTGTGGATTTACTCTACATTGTGCATACATAAGTACAATTTATTTTATCCAATAATTTAACGAATATGTAGATTTATTCTCCTTGCATATGGTCCTAAACTTTTATCATCAGCCAGAAATTTCGTTCCATTCACTACACAGAAAGACGAGGCGTCTACTTTCAAATTTGGGAAGTACCACCCACCCGTGAAAACGTAGTATAAACGTACTTCAGAAGAAACGTATGGTAAATTATGTTGCCTTCTAGATTGTATGCTCGACGAATTGAATTTTATCAAATATTTTACTGTTCGAAAAATAAACTAATTTATGTTTATTATTTCTCAAATATCCATTTAAATTCTTTTCAGGACTAATCTATCACGTTTCAAAAGTAATTGCAAACGTCATGGCCTTATCAAATAATTATGACAACATCGTGCGCATGTTTTACAGGAAATGCATGTAAGAATGCAGCGTTTCTGGCACGACTGCCCACCTGACTTTATCGTCTGCAAAAATAACAGATTATTTCATTTTATAAAATACTTCCACATAAAATCTTTTCAAACTCATTTCCAATATGAAAAAAAAACTGAATCTAATTTCCAAAACACCTGGAAATTGTTTCTCATCTTATCGTCTCTATTAATTTATATAAACTGACAGGGAAGTAAATATAACTGGATTCAAAACTTAATACATTTCTGTTTTATTAGAGTACACAGCTGTCCGACGTTTTTTAAAGAAATGCAATGAAAACGTGTCTAATAAACATTAAAAACGTACCGAGAACAGATAACGTCATGATTCTTAGTCTGTCTTGAAGAAACCAAAACAATTTCATTGATAAATTAATATTTCCGTCATAAACTGGAATTTTGTCGATGAAATATACAGGAAATGAGCAGGCTTTCTCTTCATTTGTTTGTCAGTGAGCGGGATATGCTCTGACGATTCAGAGACAAACGTTTTCATACGCTCGAATGTTTTGAACAAAAAAAAATGTTGATGTTTTTGTTTTCGAAAACAAAATTCTGTTCTATTTTTAAAGTCACATTTATTTTTAGTCGCGTTTTATCATATTGGTGAAGATTTTGAAGTCGTTAATTGTTTAATTTAATTTTAACCAAGGATGGCAATTTTATTCACATAGTACTTCTTTACTGCGCATTTTCACATAATCGCTAAATTATTATTTTCATGACTATTATAATTGTCCATCACAATTAGACACACAAAATCGCATTTCTGAGCTTGAAGCAAGCGTACAAAAATATCGATTGGTTAATTTTCTGTTTGATTCTTATTGCTTATCATATAACGACTGACATTTCTACACACTTTGCATAACTACATAACATGTGTTAGTTTTGAGTGACAAATGTCATATAATTCTCCACGGTCCGGTTTCGACCGGCGCTGAGTGGTATTTAAACGCTCCTGAAGAGTACTTGATGATGAATATCAGCCAGACGCTTGTTCAATGTTACCGTTACAATACTGACACTAAGAGGAATAATATTCCTGACCCCGGGAGTGATCCCGGGGGTCATTTTTCAACACCATCAAATTATTTTCTCTTGAATACTCTGTACTGCATTCAGTCCGTAATTTGATGACAATTTAAGAATGTTTGTTGGTTTTAAATAAGATGCTGGTGCCTTCCATGGACGTATTGACAGGATATTGACGAGATCACGTGATACATTTCAATGGAATATTCAAATTAGATACATATCAAAGATCCGAAGATGAAGACTCCGCGTTTAGATTGCGAAACCAGAAATATTTTATCTGTTTGTACTGCAATGCAACTTATATATACATATATATTGAAACTAAAATATGTATCTATTTAGTTGTTGATAATCACACGTATTTATATTATATGAACAAAATTCTTGGCTGACTTTACTGCTCCATGCTTTAGGATTACACTGCGAAAACGACAAAACGAAATTCACGTGAAACACATGAAAATTAATTTATTTTCATATGTGCATGTAAATTTTAACAATTTATTACCGAAAGATCGACCAATTAATTATGTTTATGTCGAATTAAATCGTCTATTAAAAGCCAAACCCTAGTATCTCCAAAAAATCAAATTTTTCAGGAACACAATAAAACTACATCAACTGTGAGATAATGAGTTTATGTGTATGATTTCTTGAATATAGTGATGAAACAACTTCCTCTACACATTGGTGAAATAATATATATGTAACATCATTAATTTCGCCAAATATAGGCAGTTTTGTTTTGGCTCTACAATTTCACAGTTTTAACTGATTATATGAAAGCCCAGAACATATTATATTCATATGATAGCTTTTGTTTATATGTAAATATGCTACATTTTAAATATATTAGTGAGCCATAACATTGTATCTGTCAATGAGTGTGTTTAGCATTATTTGTGTGGTCAAACTTTTAGCAACTTTATTGTGCCAAAAAGTAGTATCTTGCAATAAGATATTATAGCTTTAATTCTCTTTTAGAATTTTAGTCAATATTAGTGGACCATACTATCGTATCTGCAAAATAATACATTCTGGCTGAATAGTTTAGGGTGATAATTTTGCAAAAGCATTTTATATGCATATACAACAGTTTGGTACTGGAAACATTAGGTAATATGAGATAAGATATTTGATCTTTTATCAATATCTTTAAAACTAATTGAGATATAGCTATGAAATTTTGAGACAATATGTATTTGAATGGCAATGACATATAAGTGACAAAAACTCATTTTTGAAAAAAAATGAATATACCAGGTTCTGGCTTTCAATAGACGAAATATCTTACCGATGTTCCATAGGACGAATCGTGTGTAAGTACTCATTGTTATCATAACAGTGGTTACTGACATGAGAATTTGGCGAAATAATGAGGTAAATTAAACAAAGAACATCTACTAATTTGACGTTTGATTTCGCATTGTTTTCGTTAATAGTTCCAGATTGGTCGTGTCTAGGGTTGGTTTACTACAAAAAGGAGGCACATTCAGTTGTTTAATTGGTCTCACATTACACAGTACACCCCGTTATATCTACCATTAATGCGTTCCGCACGTATACTATTTCAAACCAATTTGCCACAGACATTAAATTGTAATGTAAAATTATCGTGCATTCCGATATTTTCTGATACCGTTTACAAAGATTGACATTTTGATTGCGGACTTATTACCTGATAATTTCGTATAAAACCTAATTTTTGGCACTCTTAATGGTTTATGGGCCATAATCATAATGATTCTCATTGCAACATTTGCGCGCAGAATCACGAAAAAACGACACAATCAGACGACTCTGATAGATTTATTCTCCTTCTATCCGGTATTTCTGGGTATATCACCAAGACGACCATCTGCAGGCAATTTTAGTCATTATCTACGATACTTGTTCGCAATAGATAAAGCTTTGATATGAAATTTCCACGCAGACGACCTCTGGACCACACGAATATTACTTGCACATGCTGTCAGCAGTTAGGAATGATGTGTCTAATTCTAAATGAACGTGGACCGTGCAATCTCATCTAAATAATTTCTATCTCAAATCCAATATTCGAGAAACAACGTTGAGTATCTAAACCTTCACTTAATTGCTTAATAAAATAAAGCACTTTTATAGCAAATCTCTGTGCACATTAATTTTGAATCACTATCCGCGTCTCACCAAGTATTAAATGAGACAAATCAGAAATTCATAAATGTTTTCTGTAGTAGTAAGTATTCAAAAGCTATTTTTTACATTTAGTTATATACGAATCACTATGTTAAATCTTATTACATGAAATCACAATGAAGGCTTAAATCTCGGGATTTAACGTGTGCTTTTCTTGTCGTCCAATATTCACAGCTAATTAATATATGATCAGACAATAATGATATTATTGATTCATTATGCTGGCAGCATAATTGACCTGAATATAGTATTTAAAGTTTAATGATTTTTCAACCATAATACTTTTGAGAATGGAATTGAGATTTGAGCTCAGAGACTGTTCTCAAGTTTTATTAAACTCGGGGTCAGGTCCATTCTGTTGATATTTTAATTGTGAGCATGTTGTAGGTGTACACAAGAGCGGATTTGGGGGGCGGAGCCGTTCTAAAATCTGGCAAGCATAAGTAAAAAAACGTCATTTATATGCAGATTGTGTCCATATTCTACATAAACATCCAGACTTTACGCTCCCTAACCAAAAATCCTGTATTCGTACCCGTACTGCTATATTCGTTGTTTTTGTCGCGTCTCAAATAATATGTTATATATTCAGCTGTCGATATTCACAGAAATATCTCAGTTTCAGATTCAAACTTAACAGTATAAATGTAAAATTAAACTTCTCAGAAGTTAAGCAAACTGAAAGTTTTAATTCAATTCGCTTTTTCAAATACTGTGGTTTCTTTTTTGTCTGAGGTTTTGAAAGGGGAAGCTTAGGATGGAGTGCTGAGATTTGAGTGCTGATCGAGATTTGAATGCTGAGATTTAAGTTATGAGATTTAAGTGCTGATATTTGAGTGCTGAGGTTTGAGTGCTGAGGTTTGAGTGCTGATCGAGATTTAAGTGTTGAGATTTGAGTTATGAGATTTAAGTGCTGATATTTGAGTGCTGAGGTTTGAGTGCTGATCGAGATTTAAGTGTTGAGATTTGAGTTATGAGATTTAAGTGCTGATATTTGAGTGCTGAGGTTTGAGTGCTGATCGAGATTTAAGTGTTGAGATTTGAGTTATGAGATTTAAGTGCTGATATTTGAGTGCTGAGGTTTGAGTGCTGATCGAGATTTAAGTGCTGAGATTTAAGTGTTGAGATTTGAGTGCTGATCGAGATTTAAGTGCTGAGATTTAAGTGTTGAGATTTGAGTGCTGATCGAGATTTAAGTGTGGAGATTTAAGTGTTGAGATTTGAGTGCTGATCGAGATTTAAGTGCTGAGATTTGTGTCATGAGATTAGAGTGCTTACCGAGATTTGAGTGCTGATCGAGATTTTAGTGCTGATCGAGATATTGGTGCTGACGTTTTAGCGCTGATGTTTGAATTATTCCTAGCGATTTTTGACAATCTCTTCTTAATGAGCTGTGACTTTAACCAGCCTTATAAATTTTAAATGTTTATAGACATACAAACGACATGTACACTACAAAACGCTTCATTTTTATAAAACACATACACATTATTATGTATACATGTTTTACAATGAATTTCCTGACATATTAATTCCATTATAGCGTCGCCTAATTGTTTTTGATAATACCAGTGTAATAATGGATGCATAAATACATGTATATGACTTAACGTGGAAGAAAATTTTAATAGTTCAATTTAAAGCAATATTGTTGTTTACATAATGTATAGGTACAAACATAGACATACGAATGGAAAAGTTTAGGTCAACTTGTATTCTAAAAATCAAATACGTAAAACCTCGTAGCATAAAACATTACTATTGCGTTTCATATTTTGAAACTATTTACGTTTATTGAAACATTTTCCCATCTTGTTACCAAATGTGGATAAAATAATGTCAGTACAAAGCAAATAACCATACATGTAATATTGTTTACCAAACAGACTCCACAATGTTAATGCAGACTCATCCTAATCCAGGGCATGATTACAATCATAAGAGACTCCCGGTCTAAAGGTAGTCCTTTGTGGTGAGATAAAGCGTTTTGGTGACTTGTGTTTGGTCGATAATTGACGTTTTCCAGGAGAATGAGGCGACAGGATACTGTAATTGTCACAAATTGTCTGAAGTTTTCTAGGTGAAACCGACGGCGACCAGTAACTTCTCTTCGACATGCTACGTCTCATTTTTAGTGGTCGGCGCTTCGAAAACTGTAGTCTAGGCGTCGTTCGGTGTATTTTACAAGCGTTTTGTGAATGCGCCAAGTTCCTCATTTTAAAATCTGATTTTGAAACTTCAGGTGAACTTTCAGTCGCCATGTTGATGATGTAGGCGCCGTTTTGTTTATTTCGCATGAATGGTGGACTAGGCGATGGGTGACGAAATATTGGTGTGGAAGACGCTGGAATTCTGGATTGTCTCCTGTAGAAATGTTCTCGTCCCATGATTTTTCTTGGAGAGGATGAATTAGAAAGGTTCATCGTCATATAACTTCCATAGTTTGAATTAATGCGCGTGAGGTTAGGCATATTTCTACTCTGGTTTATGTTCTGATAAATCGGCTCATCCTCTCCACCGGCTGACTGAACTTCCTCGTAATCTGGCTCAGCAAAGTGTGCGATCTTTTCTCTTGATTTAGCGAACTTTGTTGCCAGGTATTCTTCCACGTCATCGTTATTGTAGATATGTTCATCATCCTCAATCAATGACGTATAACGTTCGTCTGTGGCGTCATCATCATCATCATCGAATTCTTCTGTAGTGTTAAGAAGCGTATCTTCTTCAGCCGACGGTCGTGTTAAACTCATTCCTGTGGTAAGAGAAATGGCTGTTTTTATTACCTCAGTAGACATATATATACATTTGTATTTCAGCAGTTTATGAGAATATTTTAACTCAACTACGAGCGTACACTAGACTAACCAATACAAACACGTCCCGTTACCTTCTAAAACTGTCCGATCAATTTGTTGTTTTGTAAGACATGGGGTGAAAATTGAAATTTTTCAAAAACCGGAAATCTTAACCTCGGTGCTGCAGAAACAATAAAAAATAGTTGGGTCCGGAAAATTCCGGAAAACTTTTAACCAACCTCGGTGCTGCAGAAACAATAAAAAATAGTTGGGTCCGGAAAATTACGGAAAACTTTTAACCATGATGATGAAAAGATTTAACTACTCGAGTATGTAAAATGTTATACATATACCTGTTAATGGGTCAGAGTTGAATATTAAATATCCAACAGATGGCCCCTCTTGGTCGTCACTTGCCATAGCTGTGAGCACCGATGTTTGTAGTAACCGGGAGGCAAACAAAAGTATGATCTGTAACATATTCGAGAAATAAATACCTGTTATATACAGTCAAAATTGTGGATAAAGGCCTCCCTTGGGAGAGACAAAATGTTGCATTTATTGACATATGGCCTTTACCGAGCACAATTATTCAGTTTAAATTATCAAAGACGGTTTGGTGGTCTATTGTCGTTATTTGTTATCAATGTTTGTCCACTGATTTAATGGAAGTCATGGAAGCCTTATAGTCAAAATAACCACAAATTTGTCTCATTCATATGTTTGTTTATACGTTGTATGTTCTCCTCACAGGTCTGCTGACCTACTGGATTGAAATAAATTATCTATCTATCTATCTATCTATCTATCTATCTATCTATCTATCTATCTATCTATCTATCTATCTATCTATCTATCTATCTATCTATCTATCATAAACTCGCGTAAGATGGGGAATGGAATGGAACAATTACTTATCTTGCCTCGTATAGAATACTTGTTGTTGATTGGTTGAGCCAGGTCATGTGCTGAACTAATATTTTCCATATCAGGTCAATAGCAATTCATATCCAGTCAGATAATAATTTCAATATAAAAATGGCTGAGATTGCATAAAAGTTTGGTAAATTGATTTATGAATGGTACTCGGTAAGGTCAGTTCGTTACAGGGCTTCTTACTGACCCGATACGATGTGATACAAGGTCCGTAAATGATACTGGGCATGAATGGAAAAATATTAATGCAAAATTAATTCAATAAAAAAATACGAAATGAATCCGGTCAAATACGAATTTTTAGCCTTCACTTTTAATTCTTGTACAGTATAACCCCTAAAAACTGGACTCCCTGAAAACCAGAATTCAAGTCTCATTTTTTATATCCTTTATCATCAATAGTTTTCTGACAAACGTATTTCACAGAAAACCGGACCCAGTCCGGAAGGGGTGTGGTTTTCAGGGGGTTGTAATATACAAGTAATTAGGACCAGAGTTCGAACGTACCTGTAAAAACGAGAGACTCAGAACTAATGACCCGGCGACAACCAGCACGGAATCCTCGTAGAATGACATCAGTTTGTCTGTGCAACCAATGGTGTATAATGTGGTTTGTGTACGATAGTCGTAGTTATAGTGTAAATTATTATCATAGACGTGATGATTGATACATGGGCGGAGAACATGCGGAGTACAGCAACTAAATGGTACATCATCAGATATCAGGTTAGGTCCAAGTTCTAGGTGCCTGAAATGATTAACAAATACGCTAATTGACCCATCGTCATATGAATGCCTCAGGCCCATTTACAATATTTTTTAAATATGATTTTTTCAGGGCCGTAGACAAGGGAAAGAAAACAGTACGCGCTCCGATCCGAATGCGTGCACGAGCACTGAAGGTGCCAGTGGGGGGAGTGCATGAGAAGGGGATTCCCCCTCGCGTAAGTGGGGTTTGGGCGGATGTCTCTCAGAAAACTTTGATATTCAGGATGTCTGTAGGTGCATTCAGAGTCCATACAGAGGCGCTTTCTTTCCGTTTATTTTTGTCTTCTGAAGACGAAATGGCAATTTCGAACTATATGGTTTTATACAGTGCGCACATGCGTAGCTTGCGTAATGGTAGCTACGACTGGACGATTGAAAATCCTGTGGATATTGAATATTAGTAAATATCAAGCAAAAAGAAAAGTAAACCAAATTATTTTTAGTTTTTTGGAATAGAAATCCACGTCTTGTTTTCACCTGAGTTTAACGTCTCACCTACAAACAGAGTTATTTGGCGAGTTTTCCAGACTTAACGGTGAAGGAAGATCCCTGGCATACACTTAGATAGAACTACCGACCTCCCATAAGCCAGCTGGACAGCTTTCTCGCGTATGAAATTTGGTCACGGTTCAAATTCCCAACGATGAGGAGCTAATGATTACCAGTCAGTAACCATAACCATTCAACCATGGAGATCCCTTGAATACACGTCTATTTAGTTATTCGTTCAATAATATTTAGACCACTTTCATCTAAAAGTCAATTTTCCGGCAAATAAACAAGATCAATCAAAAGAAATAAGTGGTAAGAGATAACGTTTTTTGTATGTCTTTTACACAACTAGCGCTCAGTGCGTAAATAACATTAATCTTTTTAACAAAAAATATTCACAAAAACAAATGATAAATACAGTAATTCAAATATTTTTGGCGTAAATCTTACCCACGTCCTTTAAAATTCGTTGTATTAACATTAACATAATCCGGGTGTATCCATGTCAGATAAAACCAGTCTTTGTAAGATCGACTTCCACAGCATTCATATGTCATCTGCAGTATATCTGTTTTTTCTTTCGTTGTAGCGTCGTTCTTATAAGCAGACATAGCTACTCTGATGCCAGAATCAAGTGAATCTTCTAAATTTGCGATATGCACAAAGCACATTATTCCAGATATAAATTCAGATAAAAATATAACAGAAGTGGCAATGATTGCAGCCAATATGAAACCCGACCACTTTTCTCTTTTTGCTGGAATTCTGTTCGTGTATGCTACCTTTCCGCAAACAATATGAGCAAAAAACCCGAAAAATCCACTGAATACGAGAAATCCAGGTAAAACCATGCCATCATAATTTTCTATGAATGATATTTTATCTTCTATGAGTATCTGAATATAAAGTGCAGTCAAAAGACATATAAAAGATGGCAGTATGCATAACCAGTGTGTTATACCAACAAACTTTGCAAGAGTACATCTTCCTTCTTCTGTAAAATTAAACGCAGGTCCCACCATGATTGCCCATGTCTAACTTGCTGTCTTCATAATGAGATGGAGGATGCTTTTGAGCGTTTGATATGATGTCGCGTCCATTTTGTTTTTATTATTAAGTCAGTTGTGACGTCATTAAAAGTATTGTACGTTACGTAACGTTAAAGTTGGCGTAATTTCATGTGATTTTTATAAGACGTTGCGAATATATTATTTCAATACGGCATTTATTCAATATGGAGATTTACTTTTTGCTTCATGCCGGGAAAGTCTACTTTGTTGTTTTGATATAAATTTAGTTCTTCAGTTAAAAAAACAAGAGAGATTTTCCGGAATATGCGTTGTATAAAACAAGACTTAAATTGCGGTTTATAAGAAAATTTTAGCATTATCGCTGAGAACTGATCTACTTCTACCTATAAAACGACGTCATTATATTTTGTTATTTGTTAAATATTCGACACTGCTAATTTAATTGCGAAGTCTACAAAATAGAACTTCGTTTTGGTTTGTTATACTTAAAACTCATCTCTTAGTCTCCATATTTAGATGTTAATGTCAGTTAATCACTGACTCAATCCAATTTGGCTGCGCATGCTGTTTAAGTTCAAGGTTAAGTTTCAAACATTCCAAGTATTCGTGCATGATGTCGTTAATCAGTATAATATTAATAAATGAAGTTATGTTTGATCCATATAGACATACGAAAGAAAGTTTTATCGATTTATATTTCTATCCAGAGAAAGAAGTCCGGACAGTAAGGTTTTTATTTCAAACTTTATTCCTGAAATTAGTCAAAACTTGTGTATACATGTACTTCAGACATTAAATGTGTTGTATAGATCTTCCCCGCTAGTACTTTACTAAGTATTAACAGAATTGATTCTCTCTAACGATCTTTAACCTCGTACGAGAAGGGCCTCAAATTAAACACATTCACACAAAATTAGGAATTCGAGAATAAAAACTCAGATTAATTATGTTATATACATGACATACATGTACGTTGAATGTCCAGTATGGTTCCCTGTCTGTGGGCAGTAAATTACAAATACTTCTAAATTGCAATGTAATTTTTGTATTCTGCACGGTGCTCATTTTACACTATAAAATTTGAGAAAGATAATAGCTTCTGTACTGTTAAGTGCGAATTATAAAATGTTCGTAATGGAAAATTGCATTATTTTTTCACTTTACCTCAACCAGGGACTTTACATTACATGTAGCCTAATATAGAGTCCCTACCTCATCAAATCAACTAAATTTATGCGCCAGACATAATCATCTAGTATATCTTTGAATCCCCAAGTTAACATGGTGTCATTGTAGGAACGAACTAGTAGGTTTTGAATGGACAACCAAAGAAATAATTTAACAGAATCTATAATTATGTGTGATAAAAAATCGCCTGGACTCGTTCTTGCGACTGATTATTGTCCTGTATACTTAATTTTGGGCTAATAAAACACGCAAGATGCATTTTATTGTCTTCCGAATGCGAAATGATATTGCGAAGAATATTCTGCAGTACCCGGTTCTTAGGGTACGGTTGAACTGACAGATAGTGTTGTCTTCAACAGGGGAGATAAAATAGTTTTTAGAGATGACATGGCCAAGTTAGTTCTAACTTTGTTTACAATTTTAGGCCATCTTGTGCTAAAGACAGCACAAGTGGAGCTTACGTGCGATGTTGCAAATGTTAAAGTTGAAAACGAAGATGGCAGAACTCAGACATTTGAAATGAAAAGACTGGAATCGGCGAACGGAGAGACGTGCGCGTTGTGCGCCTACCCCGCTGTCAATAACGCTCCCGAGTTGTCAGTTTTGAAATCTCAACTTACTTTGTATATATCAGATAAAGAACTTTCACCAGAGTGTGGTAAGTTGTTTCACAATTCATTTTTACATCGGTTTACTTTGTTGAACGTATGTTGTTGAACTGTCATGTTGGTATTCGATGTATGGCTGTCAAATTGTTGAAACTTGGGAGGTGTGTCTCTATGTAGAGCAGAATCACCTTTTCTGGTTGAAACTTTGATGTTGCTCCAAAAACAGTTGTGTTCATAGCAGCGTAGACACTCTTGTCAGATATCTGAGAGACATGAAAGGGATTGGTAGTAAAAAAACTGTTAGTAGTAATGTTAGCTTTCATTGCCCAGTTCATGAAAAAAAAACATAAACATTTATATATTGATTTTTGCAGCATTTATACATTGAAATGCACATTTATGATGGAAATGAATTAAAATTGAATATTCATCTTAATAGTTTCAATCTGAAATAAAGCAGAAATGATCCTAAGTTTCCAGTTAGGCAATAGAGACCAAACTAGTGCTGCAACATTGGTTCAAAATCATAATCAATTATCTGTTGGAATCGGTTGGTACATCCGATGCGATTTTCCGATTATATAATCAGTTCTAGTGTAGTAATGTAACATAAGTAGACCACTAGTGTTTGATTCTAATTATGCACCCTTTGGTTCCTAGCCATCCTCTGCTTTATGCTAGTTGGCATTGTAACATATAAGCATAGTGAATGGAGTGCGTTATCCATATAAACCATTAACCGGGCTCTATTAACATCAAATAACCTGAGGGATGGTGAAATACTTGTTTTTTCGTCTTGATCGATGATCCGCCACCTTGAATGTGTGTTTAGCTTGCGGTGCCAGTAGTTAGCATACGGCGCCTAAATGAGATAGACCGATAATCGATCATGAAAAACTGCAATCGATTATCAGAATCAGTAGACATTTTCACGCCGCTAATTGATAGTATCCGATTATCATTTCATCACTAGACCAAACCATTTCTTATTCTGGTCAGTGTTGTTTAGATTGGTTATGGTAACTAATTTGTCAGTCCCAAAGCTAGTGCTAATGGGTTATTTCTTTGTTCTCATTTCAAAATATTTTTACCATTCTGATTCATAACTTCAAACCTTGATATCATAAACTGATGAACTATGTTTTATACCAAACCATTACTCCCTCATGCATTCTAGTAGAATTATGACCCTTCGAATATTTTAATCTGAAATGCTGTATATTGACTCACTGAAATTATGTAATCATCCACCATTATTAACCCCACATATGTAGGGGTGTAGAAGTGTGCCAGAAGCTGAAAAATTCAATGGGCTATTTGAACATTCTCACCAGCTGCTCTTCCCCACAGGGGGCGTTGCCCCTCTGACTACTACAGGGGGAACCCTCAGACTCTCCCTTCTACTTTTAGTAGCTTACCGGCTACATGAAAACATTCCTACACCCCTGCATATGGGCTATGCTCCTTTTGTAATATTATGGTAAACACACTGACTGATTGGCCCTGATAAATCATGTATACCTGTATAAGATCTATGGTTTTAGGGGCTTTTGTGAAAAACGTTCCTTTAATCCTCTTAAAGAAATGACATGTAAGGAAGCTGTCCAGCTAGCTTACAGTAGGTGAGTGGTTCTACTCAGTCTTCCCAGGTACAAGTGATCCAGGCTGTTGATGCAACTTAAACACCAGAAAACATTTGTCCTCTTCATATTTTCATAGCCTGTATTTCATTGTCACTATACAGTACATGTTTTTGTTTTTGTTTTGAAGCCATGACTATGGTCTAGTGATTAGTGCTCTAGACTTGTAACCCAGAGAGCTGGGTTCAAATCCCGGTCGCAACAGTTCATACCCTACTATGCAAATTTGTATGACTCAACTTTGACCCTAAGAATCTTGTACATGGATATGCATGTAAAAATATCACAGATGTTGTTGAAATTCTCTCTTAAAATAACCAAATTTAACATCGGAACTATTAACTGTGACTGTGGTCCAGTGGTTAGTGCGCTGGACTTGTAACCCGGAGATCCGGGTTCAAAAACGTTAATTTTCCTCCTTATATGGAGAAGTTGTCGGCTCCTTGTGGAAAGGTAAGTTAGTACTGGTTAGTATACAGTCCAGAAAAACTGGTTAGTTGAACCGGTCGCCATATATAACTGAAAAATTGTTGAAAAAAGGGGCGTTAAACCCAGTGATTATGTCACATAAAAACTAACAAACAGTGCATGTTTTAATTCAAACACTTGGTTGAACTTTCTATTACAGATCCTGGTAGAGGTGACTTACCATTAGGTTTGTGTTCTTTTCATTCTGACCTGAGCCTTTGTCAGAAACATGAACATGACAATTGCTATCGTATATCAGAGGTAAACTTTGCTACACAAATCTTAATCTATAATTTAAACATTTATTCAGACAGTCATTGATATCTTAGTTCTCCACATTGACCGTATCAGGGAGCTAATAAAATTTATTTTAACGAAATTTGTTTTGAATGATCATATTTATGTGGTTTCCATAATTTTCCGGAACCTCCGTTTTTTCCAGGCCTGGATACTACTGTTTTTTTATTGTTTCCTTGGCAACAAGGTTGAGATTTCCATTTTGTGGAAAATTTTCAACTTTCTCCCATGTATTTATCAAATGTTAAAATCTATGTGCTTTCAACACATTATAGTATTTCCATTTTAGGAATTTAGTGATGAATTAGTAAGCAGAAAGATGGTCCCATTTGCTACTGGATATGAGGATATTGATAAATTACTGGGTAAGATCAGTGTAACAGAAATTCTTCTCAATTGTACCAAAGGGTCAAAATCAATGTACAAGAAAATTGGGAGATTTTGTTGACTCTTTGAATTAATATCAGTCAAGGGTTATTTTTTAACCCTCAACTTTTGACATCCAGTGGAGACCCTGAATCAACCTGTTTTACAGAATTGTGTTGTGCAAATTCAGGGTTCGGTTTTTAATTGATGTCTAAACAAGATCTTTGATGTCTCATGTTAAAAGAATGTGGATTGCTGGACCAGGTTTCAAAATGCCAGCCTGGCTTTGAATTGGAACTTTACATTTGCTACCGTCTTGTGAAAAATTGAAACTGCAGAATTATAATTTCAATACAACTTTGCACAACCAATTTCAATTATGAAGTTCCAAAGAAGAAAAATCTTGTCAAACAATTTGTATTTTTATATGACAATTTATATATAACTCAGATTGATTAATGACTGTGAAATTAGACCTGCAAATTTTGCTTATACTTGTAGCATTCGGATTAGTATTATTGAACTCTGGGAATATTGACGGTGCTGTTAATACATATGATACATTAATAAATATCAGACCTAACACAGTGTCGGCCTACTTTATGAGAGGTGTGGCTTATTCGCGGAAAGGAATCAAGGTAAGTTTACGAGTATAGGAAATCAATCAAATCACAAAACCCTGACAATATGTGCTGGGATACTTGGTGATGTTAATTATGTGAAAGTGTTTTCGAAATCCCTTGAGAAATGTGGGAGCAGTTGCACACAGAAGAAACTGAGGATGCCCACACACCTGCTGACATTCACCAATTAAATAGGCAGGATTTTTCTTTCAGAAAACCTTGTCAACAATATGTGTCTTTAAATTATATTGTAAATACTTGGTAATATGGTCCTTAAATTAATGCAGCAATTCATAATGCTTTTTAGTGACACCATTTTTAGTAATTTCTGAATTCCTGATAGACTTCTCCATTAAATCTATATTATCAATTTACAGGATCCTTCCAATGCTGGCAAGGCAATAGAAGATTTTAGTGAAACTGTTGACAGGGATGGTAAATTTATTCAGGCTTTTGAAAGAAGAGCTGAGGTAATCTTTATACTTTATGTTGATTAGTTTTATTGCTCTTAAGTATGAGTCATACTGTTAACTCTTTACTCCATAATACCACATTTCCCGCACCTGAAGCAGACAACTTGAAAACATGGTGGCAAAAAAAGCCATTGCTTGTAATGAGTAATGGTTTCTTTTGCCACAATGTTTTCCGCTCTGTCAGAAAGGAATATCTCAATTTTCTTATATAAATTGATGTTTTGTATATTTGCTTTGAATTTGGAAGAGTCCAAATTATGCTTATGAGGCAAGGGCCTGAGCCCATTTGCTTGAAGCAGTGGTAAACCTTACATGGGATTAATTTAACTTGTTGTTTAATTTCCTAACAGATTAAAACAAGACATTTCATTTGTTTGTCTGTGTCAAATTACTCATGCTGTGGTAGATTTAATGGAGTTTTTAGAAAGTGGGCCCTGGCAAATACTGTGGTTTCACTAATTTTCATTGGGGATTTAATTTCATGGGTTGGCTGATCAACGAAATCCAATCCCTGCATATATAAATGTTGAGATATCTGTCAACCATCAGAAATTTGGCGGTATCCGAAATTGTGCTACAGTACAACTTCCGGTATGTTCTGAAACTGGAAAATAAGCCCCGATGGTCTGCTATCATTTGAGTAATCATCAGTTGTTAGAGTATGTTTAAAAAAATCAGTAACGAAACAGGTCTCAGTTTGTGTTCAATGATATACATTTACGTATTATATAGAACAGACTGAAATTTGAGGACAATGCTGATGTACCTAAGTAAGGTGTGGACATAAAAGGCCTTTTAAATTTTTGCTCTCATCTTTGCACAATCATCAGTTACAAATGAAAGGTGTGAAATTTTGCTTGTTTATTGAAGATAATTTTGTGTAAATTTTGATGGGGTCCTCTTTACACATGGGAGGGCCTATTACCTGTATTTATACTTCTCTAGTGAGCTTATTTTATGAAGAAAATGACAGAAAATGAAAAGGCAAAATGTTTGTACTTTTTCAAAAAATCAAAATCTACAAATTTACGTCCCTAAGAAATAGCCATTTAGTTAAGGTAGCGTAAGTGGCTACAAACGTAAAAATAAGCGAAAATGACTTTTTAAGTTATTAACAATAATTAAATATCATACTATCATACCATGCAACAAAAAAATCGATCCCTATATTCAAAAATAGTGTTTTATCGCGATAAAAACTGCACCCCCATATCGACTCCACTTTATCAGCGAGAACGATCTAGGATGCAGCGTTGTAAGGGGCTCCTTAAGGGCAAATTTGTATCAATCGATATTAAATTTGGTATTGCTTGTCGTATGTTAACATAAGTATTTAAAATTCGACAGATTATCAACATCAAGCGGATTAAAATGGGAAATAAGAAAAATAAGGCTAAGCAAGGTGTTAGAGTGTTCTCAAAAAGTGAAAAATGTAGTTGGAAATCTCTTTCTCGCGAAAGTTGGTTTACGAATGCTAAAGATACCGAACTGCATATATCTATATCCCGTAAAAAACTTGACCATAGTGACGTGACATATTGTGAAAATGGAAACTTTATGGTGGAAAATTACGTAATAAATATATAACTGCAACAATCATTCGATGTGCAAGAAAGGTGTGAATTCATTAACACCTTGGTCGATCGGGCTACTAACATCTAATGTACTTTTAATATAAAATATATGATGAAATAACTGATCCGGAACGGTGGCTTTATTGAAGTGTGATATCGATATCATACTCTAACGCCTTGTTAATTATACTGTCAATATGGGTCAATTTAGACCTTATATATGTCGCATCACATATTTCTTTATGTTTTGGCGGGAGATATAATAAACAGCAATATGGTTTGCAGACACTTCATGCTCCTTGCAATAAAACACACACAATAAGAAAACGAGCTGTCAAAGATTGTTACCCTGTTAATGTTATGACGTACCATTTTTACAAGTTTAATTAAATTTATATATTCCAGAGTCAGGTTTCAAACACAACTAAAGTTATAAAACTACAATATATTTGAATTGCCAGTAAATTAATACAGGGAGACTGGGTCAACGAAAATTATTATTTTCGCTATTTCATTGATGTAATCAATAAAATAAAGTTATTTCAGCGTGCACTTTTATTAAGTAACTCTGTACATTTTGGTAAAATATTGAAAGCTAGCAAACAAACAATAGGATGAAAAACAATAACGTCTTATGGACATCGGACGTGCATGTTTTTCGAGAATCTAATACTATTCTGTTATATATCCAATTACCTTTATATATCAGTATGTTTTTAAATGATTACATTAACAGACATAAAACATAGACACTTTTCTACAAATCAATCACATCGTAAGTTCTTATTTTTACACTAAATGCATGGCTACCTTTCATTTAATTTATACAGCGGTTTCCCCAGCCATCTTCAACTCGATTTCCCAATCAGCCGTTTTCCCCATTGAGAGCCTCTCGGTTGACGAGAAATCTGATGTACTGTGTATTGCATCGGTACGATATGATACTATTTTGACAAATAATTCGTAATTAAGCTCTTTAAAGTCATCTTAAATGGTGGGCGGTTTCACTAATTGATCCGCTAACGATGAACGAATTTGATTGGTTATCAAATTTTAGTAGGCTGTATTAATTTATAGAATAATTGTTGATTACACAAGGTGATAATGATCTGACACTTTTATTGTTAATTTCTCGCTTAGAAAAAAACGCAGTGGGTGCTATTTTTGAACAAAGATTGCCGCCTTATTTGAAGATGGATTTCAAAGCGGTTTTCGGTATTTTGTAGCGGAAATGCTTATCTAGGGAACCGTGTCTCAGAATTTTGATATTTATTTTCGTTTTTTATCTATGACGTATTACGTAATTGTCAGCGGGGTTCAGGCTACGGAATTTCTTTAAAGTGAAATATCTATTGAATGGAGGGCGTTATCAAAAATCTGTGACACGGTTCCCTGCATGATACCATGATTGTTATTTTAAGTCTAATTGTTGTAATTTATCCTTATATACAGAGTAGTGATCTTTATTCAAAAATATGAAAATTATGTGCGATATTGGTTTATAGAAGACAGACCAAGTAAAATATTTGTTTCAAATCACTTGCAATAGACTCTATATAGTGGGTTTATTAATGTATACAATTATGGTTGACTTTTTAAAACTATAAATTAGTAAAACTTGATATCACCATATAGCCACTCACAACACCTTAAGGTAGAAAATTGAGCCCAACGAAAATAAATGATACCACATTAATATCAGCTAGGTACATAAGATTTGTTAATTCCTATTTTTTGTATTTAAATGATTTTCAGGTCTATATTGCACTGGGGCAATATAGTGAAGCCATTTCAGATTTGACCAAAGTTTTAGACATAAAGTCCAGCAGTAAAATATTGTTTGCTAGAGGTGTGATCCACTTGTTAATACAGGTATTTCATTGAACTATTTCCTTATTTCATTTAATTAATGAATAACTAAGTATTCCTTCTTAATTTCTACTGACAAGTAGGGTTTTCACTAGACCTCAAAAGTTGAGTGTGAAAAATGACCCTTGGCTGATGAAAATTTGCGGAGTCAACAAATTTCGCTCTAATTCTATTGTAAATTTGACCCTTTGGTACAAATTCTCAACTGTCAAAAACTTTATTTTACTGATTTCAAGAGTCAAAATGCTGTTATAAGGGTCAAATGAATACCCTGTTTCAAGTATTAGGTTGTTGAACATCTGTAAAAATTGTATGTGATAATGATAACTTGCCATTGACTGGTTGTAGTTCACAAAGCTAAAATTTACCTATGAACAAAGCTGAAGTAATAAATTATTGGAATCAGAATTGAATTTTTTTATTAAGAAAACATAATGCCAAACTTGTATTTCATGGAAAACTTGATGTTCCTGATGTTTTATTGTTACAAATGTACCTTAGTTTTATGTGGTCTGATATAAATTTATATTTTTGTTTAGGAGTACATGCTAGCTGAGGAAGATTTTAAGAAGAATATAGACTCTGATAGTGATGATCTTCAAAGTTTATTTTACCTAGGACTATCTCAGTATTATCGTGGAAAAGTTAGGGTACGAGTATGATTTTGACAATGATTTTTGTACATAATTCATGTATTGATAGAATAAACACTTATGTTATTCTAATGTTGATAATTGAATTAGCGTATAACAATCTCGTACTTTGGTTCTCATGGAAAATCATTCCTATTCTATTTTTTACCTAGATGGACAATGGTTTTTACATAATTTTGCCTAGATGGACAATGGTTTTTACATAATTTTGCCATCATTCCTATGATATTTTTACCGACCAGATATGTAATGGTTATACTGTAGTGATGATTGTGCCCTATTGTTCCAAATTTTGTTATTTCAGAATGCTATTGAAGTTTTTAAAGAAGTTTTTAGTAAGGATCCAGATCATTTAGATGCATGTACAAGTCTGGCTCAAGCTTTCAGGTGAGTTACAATATATAATAGAAACTCGTTATATCGAGCTCTCATATATTGAATTCCTGCTTATATCCATGTAATTATAAAGTCCCGAATTTTATCCTTCTTTTTACATATCAAAAAGCCTACTTATTTCGAAGTCGTTGGTCTCAATATTTTTGTATATTGAAGTAGATTTATTTATATAGTTGTGATAGGAAAATTTAATGCTGAATCTAAATAATTGATCAATCCCCATAGCAATTTTGTAGTTTGAAGTATTTCATATTAAAGGGGACTTCATGGTTGAGTGGTTATGGTCTCTGACTAGTTATCCATTTCTGCTATGAGTTTGGATTCCGCCCAGGACCAAATGTCACTTGAGGAAGCTGCCCAGCTAACTTACGGAAGGTTGATGGTTACACTCATGTTTATGCCTGGGATCTTTCTTTACCCTTAGAGCTGGAGAAGTTGCCAAATTACCCTGACTTTAAGTGCAACATTTTACCCTAGTGGAGATAAAGTTATCTAAATAATTGATTGACTATCATAGAAAATTTTGTAGTTTTAGTTTTAAGAAATTGAATTTAATTGGCCCTAACATGTTGATCTCTTTGTTGTTACTGTCATAGAATTGTTTATGAATGATATTTAACTTTAAAAATTGAGTTGATTATATTTACCAGGGAGATTGGAAACTTACGAATGTCACGGAGCAAGTTTAACCAATCATTGACCATCAACAAAGATCACGTTATGACTTTACAGTTACGAGGAAATCTTCTTTATCACAGCGGCGAACCTACCTCAGCTATCAAGGATTTTAAGGTATTTTTTACTCTTCTTTATCATAGATGTTACAGTGGAACCCCTGTAAACCAGCAGAGCCCAGGACCATGTCATTTGGCCCTTTATAGGGGATGTCAGTTTGGAGTGGATTTTTGAAATTATATAGCAATGAAGTAGGGACTAGAACATTTTGGCCAATTTAGAAGGGAAACTGGTTTATAGAGGAACTGGTTTAGAGGGTTTCCTCTGTATTATTATTATCAGGTGTAATGACATTGAACTGTTATAAATTCAATTAACACATGGACCAACCAGGTAAAAATTGCATTGTAAGTTTAAATTGTATTACTCCATTGATTAAGTATTTGGCGTGTTTCCTTAAAACTGGAATATCAGGGATGCTTTGACTAAAAACCTCATGATTTTAAGATTTTTTAAGATTAGGCAAAATTTATTATTTCACAACTTTATTGAGTACAACATATTTCTAATGTTGTGAATGAGTTCTTATATGAAAAGTATATGTGAGGAATATTACAGGACATGTTGTATAAGTGGTGACCATGCATTGTGAATGATGATTTGTTTTCTACTGTTAATGATTTGAGGGGCCTCCAAGGTTTAGTGATTATGATCTTTGCCTGATAATCACTGGCCCTTCAGTGCTATCAGTTTGAATCTAGTTGGGGACCAAATTTCATGTGAGGAAGCTGTACACCTAGCTTATATAAGGTTGGTGGTTTTTGCCCAGTCTTTCTTCACTGTTAAAGTTGGAATGTTGCCAAATGACCCTGGTGGTTAGTATGAAGTTAAATTCCAGTGAAAAAAATTAATGATTCAGAAACTTGTGATATTTTTAGAAATGTCTGGAAGAGGAGAGAAACAATGTGAATTGTGGTTACATGAAAGCATTATCTGCTACTGCTGTGGGAAGATTTTATGATGGTGTGAAATCTGCTACCAAGGTACTGAACTTGTTCTGTATGTTTGTGTGTGGATGATTCTGAAAAATACCAGTAGTAATATTCACTGGTGTGTTGTTATTGCAAAAGTTCTAGTCTGTCTATATAATTGTAACCTGATCATTTGCTTTCACCTTTAACACATTACAGATGTATGTATAGATAAAGCAAATGGAGTGAAAATATTGGTGTTTTGTGTATAGTATGTATATGTGTTACTTGCGTGAAATTGTAGTTAACTTTGATACTGTCAATCCAAATGTGTTCAATCCCTCAACTGATATAACTTCAAAATCAAATCTCATTTGTTAATTTAACGTTGTTTATAAAGATACATGATATGGCCATTGAAAACAACTCTTTTAAGCTAGCTGTATACTGTATTTGTGATTGTTTTCCTCATGTAGGTGATGGTACAAAATGCTCCAGTATTAAAAGCCAGTCCTGACTTTTTAAAGGCTCATTATCTCAGGGGTAAGTCAATTATTTGGTATTCTATGTTAGATGTCACCTGTACGTTTGTATTTTAACCTAAACACACATTGAGACTTTCCTATTAAAGCTTCAAAACATATTTTCACTTTTGCTGTTGGTTTTAATTTGGTCATAAACCATCCAAAATAAATTGTTTATTCTCAAATGATGTCTTGTGTGAATTTCTCATGTGAATTTTCATTAATAATTCCTAGACATTGAACTGGCACATCAGCATTCTTCAAGAACTTTTCCACTAAAAATATTTGTTTCTTGTAGAAGGTGTCAAATTTTGCAAATTAGAGTTGTTTTTGATAGAGACGGAAAAAGTTCAGCAACTTAGAACACTCGCATTGAAGTCAGCATATAAACACTTTGATAGATTAGCTTGGTACTTCATTTTCTTTGAACATTTTCGGAAGACGACTCCATTTACATGAGCTGCATGAAAGTATTCATATACTTATGTGTATTGAGAAAATTTGTGTTGATATTACATTAACCATGGTTAAAAGTTTTCTGGAATTTTCCTAACCTCCCGGTTTTTCTCAGGTCCAGACCTTACTGTTTTTTATTGTGTCCGCAGCACCGAGGTTCAGATTTCTAGTTTTTTTTGAAAGTTTTCAACTTCCGTCCATGCATTACTAGTATTCATTTGTATGTTACAGAATATGCTCGTTATTTACACGCAAATATGGACCAACCAATGGAAACTGTTGATCTTGATGAAGATTTTCCAGATGAATACAAAGATCATTGGTTAAAAAATTTACCATTTGAATTTCAGGTAATATTTTAACTTTAATTTAGACTTTTTGTTTATCAGCACAAAATGGTGTCCTACTAATGATGTTTTATGTGATAATTTATTTGATGTTTTTATGTGATAATTTACTTGATGTTTTATGTGATAATTTACTTGATGTTTTATGTGATAATTTACTTGTGGTAATTGTTCAGTGAAGGGAGCTTTGTATTCTGAAGTTATATTGTCACTCATGTTTTAGGCGATATAAAGTAATAATTAATTAACTTGTTTTATGTTTTAGGGAAGTTACAAAGAACAACCTGGTATACAACCTCATATAAAGTAAGTGATTCCTTTAGTGTGTTTTACTGTGTGTCTTTGTTTCCTTAATTTTGTTGTTGATTGGTTGCTTTCTGTTAGCTCATGTCTTTCAAAGAAAAAGTTGAGTTATTATGATCGCTGCATCATCGTCGTTGTTGTTGTTATTGTTGTTGTGTAAAAACTTTAATGTAGTCCATTACTGATGCACTTTTAAAGATATCGATGCTTGGAATACTTGATTATCATGACAAGGCACAGTTGCTAGACAAGGGGCATTATTCTGAATGCTATATTTTAAGAGTTATGCCCCTTTTTAACTTAGAATTTTAGTCAGAATTGCATTCATGCTTCTCTGTGGAGATCTTGTTTGCTAAATGTGTGAGTGATTAATTAAATTGTGTTCAGTCATTCATTTGAAAAAAACATTTCCTTTTAATTCCCAATATTATTAATAACGTCTTCATTGTGATAGTGGAAGCTAAAAGGTTAAGGTGTCAACTACATGCTGAATGTGGTTATATTAGTATTTCTAATCCCTCAATGAAGGACCTTGTGTAAACATGGTGTGTTAGTGTGAATTTTAGAAGAGACCCCATTGGAGAAAGCGTGGTATTATTTTTGATGGGTATTCTTGGCTTACAAATCTCGTTTTTGTGGGATGTACTCAAATGTCATTTCCCAATGAAATTGAAAGGGATTTCATGTGTACAAATGTCAACTTTAATATAAAGAATTGTGATATGGATACAAATTAATTTTGATTGTTGATGGTGTATTACCGGGGCAGATTCAGGAGTTTTGGTTGGGGGGGGGGAGGTAAAGTCTAGATGTTTTTGTA
Source organism: Lutraria rhynchaena (assembly GCA_008271625.1). NCBI lineage: Eukaryota > Metazoa > Mollusca > Bivalvia > Venerida > Mactridae > Lutraria > Lutraria rhynchaena. Next base: position 614,196 of record VIBL01000019.1, on the reverse strand, counting down.
GAATGTGGACATAATCAGCACATAACTGACATTTTTTTATTAATGCTTGCCAGATTCTACAGGGCGTACGCCCCACCCTAATCCACGTTTGTATTATCTTATTTTGTAATCAACAGGGATGTTAGTACTATGGAATTGAAGGATTATTCTCGCGCTGTACAAAATCTGATTTGTAAAGCCCACAAGATAGGTTGGTTGATGCAAGTGAACACGGATGGATATACTCCTAATAAGAGACTAAACCTTGCTATGGGACTATCATCGATTCATATAGCTCAATTGTACGAGGTAACATTCATCCCAAGAATTTGATATAAAAACTTCTCTTGGTATTTAATCCTTTGCTTCATAAGCATATTTTGGGCTCTTCAAAATTCAAAGCAAATATACAAAACACCAATTTATTTAAGAAAATTGAGTTATGTCTCTCTATATTACTCTTTACAAGCAATGGCTTCTTTGGCCACATCTGCTTCAGATGTGGGGAAATGTGGTATATAACCGGTTTATAGAGGATCCGGTTTAGAGAGTTTCCATTGAAGAAAATTTCACAAAGGTATTTACAAACATGTTTCACCTCTATCATACAAAGAAAAGGGACCCTTTGATTCATTCTGGCTTCTAGTAATGGATTATATCAAGGAAATGTTTTATACAGGATTTTCATTTCATTAGAAAATTCTATTTCAAGACAAAGAAATAGGCTATTACAGATGTTTTTCAACATTCCATAAAGTGATGTAGACTGTCTTTATTCCAATACTGATGATCCCATAAGTTATGTACATATTCCTTGTTCTTCTTGATTGTTCTTTTTGTTAATTATGGCTTAGTTCACATGTTCAATTCAACATGTTTGTTTTCAGAGAAAATGGCGAGACCTCAGGCAAAATAAAGCTGTGGGTAAGTTAGTAAACCATTCTGTATCATTTTGTCATTTTATGACAAATTTTAATGATTAACTTAACTTAAAATCCCTCTACAGGCTTTAATAGTATTTTAAATGTTTGGTAGCAATTTGCTTGGGATTATACACTGTTTACTTTTGTGAAAGCTGTATGATTTTAGTAAAGGCATATTCAGTATGTGTTGACTGGTCATAAAGGTGACTGTAACCCAGAGGTGTAGAAATGTTTTCATGTAGCCAGTAAGCTACTAAAAGTAGAAGGGGAGTCTAGGGGTTCAATGTAGTATTGTGTCTGTTGTTTTAGTAGAAGTGACCAGCAGGAATGCTCGAATAGCCAGTTGATTTTTCCAGTTTCTGGCACATTTCTACCATCCTGTAGTAACTGTATATACAGTACAACTGATGATTTACACAAAGGGAGAGCAAGCATGGTCTCCAAAAATGTGATATGATATTTTCACCAACACCTCAAGTTGGAACTGAAAATTGTTCTCGTATTTCAAGTGGTCCCTTAATCCAAGTGGTCTTTAATTATAATAAGACACGAATATTTGAGTTTGTTGTACTATACTTACTGTATCCTTTACCTTGTATGTATTTATCAGGATGGCAACATAGCTGGAGAGATTTATTTGATATTGCTGTAAGATACAGACGTTTAGTGGATCCAGAGCAGCCTGTGGTGTGGCTGGATAAAATGCCTGATCACAAAAATAAAAACGGATACAAGACCGTGATAACACTTGTGAAGTAAGTCATGTGTTTAATCATTAACATTATTGATGTGTACAAAAATGTTCATAGTTTTGTGGGAGCTCCCTCGGGATGAATTATCCTTTTGTTATAGACTGTGATTTTTTCATGTGTGTAATTTCCATTAACCCTTTGCCTCATAATATTGCATTCCCCAGCACCTGAAGCAGATGACTTTCGAAAACATGGTGGCAAAAGAAGTCACTGCTCGTAATGAGTAATGTTTTCTGCTCTGTGGGAGAGAAATAACCCAATTTCTTAAATAACTTGATGTTTTGTATAGCAGCTTTGAATTTGGAAGAGTCCAAAATATGCCTATGGGGCAAAGGGTTACAAGTCATTTGTTATTTGTAATTCACAAATTTTATGAAAGTAATTCTTCAGATATAATGATAATGTTAAATACTTTTTTGTGTTTTAACTTTGAAATGTTTCAAGTTTTACCCACATTATATGATTGCTTTATAAGATCTTTTTTAGCAATTGTTTTTGTCTTGATGATTTTACATGCTGTAAGTGTTTGTAACTAAGAGAAATATTATTATTGAACTTTGCTACTTCCAAGTAGTTCCAATTGATTTTTAACCAGATTTCCAAAGGAAAAATCATGGTTATTGGTAAATGTCAGTGGATGAGTAGACAAGCGTCCACAATTTCTTCTGCTTGCAACTGCTCCCACATTTCTCAAGGGATTTGGATAAAACTGCCACATAATTAACATCACCAAGTGCCTCAGGGCATACTGTTGGGGTTTTGTGATTTGATCATTTATGCGGTATAATGGCCGTTTGTCTATTTTGTGTAGATGTAATATTCTCATGAAAACCTTGTTTTGTGACAGTTCCTGTCATCTCATTTTTTATATCATTTCAGAGGTTCTGTCCACAATATAAAAACAATGCCGTATTTCAACTTGGTATTTAAACTTGTAAAGACAATGTTAGAACATTATTCTGCTAGCAGGTTTGTATATATGTCTGTTCTATATATGTCAGTGCAATCTCTCCAAAGCAACACCCTTTGGGAGAAGGAAAATTATGTTGTTGTTGAGAGGTTGTTGTTCTAGAGAGGTTAAATAAATAGTTAAATTGCACAGTTTGAAAAATCATGTTGTTGTAGTTAAAGGGAGGTTGTTGCTCAAGAGGGGACTGCTCTGGCGAGGTTGTTTTGTATATGTTTTATATTGGAAAATTGTGGAATTAGTCTTTATATCTTAGGCCATTCTTTAAGGAATGCTGGTTTTCAGGTACACCACCCAAAGTTTTAACAGTAGATAGGTCGGTAGTCATTTTTTGTTAACATTGTGTGTTTATACTGTTAACAAAACTCAGAAATAAAGAGTAAAAAATCTTCAGTCAAAAACACTAATCAAGTTTGTTGTCAGGGAACTTTGAATGAGTCAATTGCATTACTACAAACAGTTTTTCAAATGATGGCCTTAAGGCTTTAGTTTATGAAGTGATATTGGAGCTATGGTTTACTCAATCATATTGATGCCTTAAGTATAACCCTAATCCTTTCAAAGATGAAAAATGACAGAATATCCTAAAATTACAAATCATATTTGTTGTGTAAAGATTGAAAGAAGTATTTAAATGAAGCAAACTATGCATCTGATGTCTGTAACCATGGTAACTAAGTGTGAATGGTAATATTGTTATTGTATGAATGACAAACTGAAAGTAAATTACAAACATGTAATAATAGTGTTTCAAACGTAGGCAAAATGGGAGTAATTTTAATACTTTACATTTAATTGAGATACAGTCTTACTTGTGACATATTTTATTGTCTTATTTTTTTTCATTTTTTCAGTGATGCAGCGAAGTCCAAACAAGCCTCGGCTAAAGAAGAAATCGAGAGTGCTGAAACTTGTGAGGATTTACTGGAAGTCACTAAGGTTAATGTGAAGAATGTAATATTGTATTTCTAAAACTAACCACTCTTTTGTCTGAGTCATCAAACTAGATTTGGAGTCCAAGCCCCAGTTTCACAAAAAATCTTTAGTCTGTTGTCACAACTTAGACTCATTAGTTTTGACTGATATTTTGTGTTGCATTTCACGAAGTTTTTAATGACTCATCAAACCTTGAGTTTAGTCTTTTGACGATGTGCAGGCTGAAGAATTACCTGATATGGTTGCTTACATTGATAAGATTTCATATATTTATTTTTACTCAGCTGAGTTAAAACTTTAGTTTTTTAGTGAAACAATTTAAAATGTTTTCACTCAGCTGAGTCATTTATCTGACTTAAGTTGTAACGTGAGTGACATAATAAGTAACAACTTACGATTATTTGTGAAAACTGGGGCCAGGCTGTTTTTTCAGTGAAATCACTTAAAGTCGTATGTTTGTACTCTTAACATTTGAACATTAAAAGTCAAAATACTCTACTGTCCTTACAAGACCTGATCATACCCAAAATTTCCAGAATATCACAGGATTAGGACTTAAGGCAATGAGATTCCCAGTATGGACTGATATTATGTGTTACTTACCTTAAAACTAAGGTTGACACGGTTTGCTGTTGTTTACATCACAAGTTATGATAACATCTAAAGTATACTTGGACTTGGTTTGAGAACATGCTGACATCCTTACAGCTTTATTGTTGAAATATATTCCTTGTATATCTTGATACCATGATGTTTTACAGAAATAGATATGGGTAAATGTATAAACGAAGGAAATGCCATGCTTACTTCATGACAACTGTTAGTCATTGTATTTTTTTTATTAACTTTTATCTTCTGATATATAAAAAAAACTTTCTCATCAACTACTATTGAGCTTGTCTTAAAGTTGGTTATAAGCCTGAACTTGTCACTGATCTGCTGCCATAGAAACAAGAGCTAAATGTGCAAGAACATGTTGCTGGCACTTGATTGATTGATTGATTGACTGATTGATTGACTGACTGACTGATTGATTTCACCGTTCAATTTGTTGTTGTTTTTTGTCAGGGCTAAGTGTTCAATGAAATGTTGCTGACACTTAATTAATTAATTGATTGATCAATCGATCGATTGATTCATCGATCGATTGTTTGATGGATCGATTGATCGATCAATCAATACTTTGATTGATCCATCGATCCATTCCATTCATCTTTCAATTAGTAACTTTTACATTGGTTAGGCTGGATTATTTTCTTGTACACCCATTGATGGGTCAAAGGTAGGATTTCATATAGTCACCTTGGTTTATGATTTCTGATGAATGTTTGTGTCTATACACCCCGAATCTTAACTAGATTTGACGCTGGAATGGTTAAGCAAAACCAACCTGATTGGAGTACATTGTGCTTATATAATTACTGCTTAGAGCCATTTCTATGAAACAGAAAAACAAAAACATGGTCCCGGGATAGTGCTGGATTGCTGACCTTAAGTTCATGAGTCATAATCCCTGACTGTTTGGGAGTTTTGAACAATTATATTATTTTATGATTCAGCTTTGGTACAGGTGCTTGACTGGAAGTAGATCTTGAGAGTGATTGATAGTTGGTTTATTTGTAATTGGTTTCACTGTCAGTGTAATGTTTATAAAATTTAAACAGAGTGAAATAATGTTATTGTCATTCAATCATGACCTTTCAAATGTCAGTATGGAGACTTGTGTTTAAATTTTTATGAAAATTTCAATTGTTCATCTTATCAGTACAAGTATACTTAGCTTATACATAATATTTATAAGTTTAAACTGAGTCAAACAATGTTTTTGCCATTCCATTTTGACCTCAAAATTTCAAAAGTCGGTGTGAAGACTTGTGTTTATGTTTTTATGAAAATTTCAAAGGTTGGACTTTTCAGTACAAATATACGTAGCTCTTTGATGACTTATCTTTATATAGGTATAACTTATTGAGCATTTCAGTTTAAAGGTAATCATTGCAAACTAAAACCCTGTGTGAATCAGTTTTTAATCATCAATTACAGTCTAACCTGTGTTTGCGGCCACCTCCAAATAATAAGGACCACCCTGTGAATAAAGGTCATCATTGAAAAACCATCATTGATTATTTAAAGCAAACTGGCCTCTGACTAAAGGCCACTTGTCAATAGAGGCCATATTTTTTCTGTCCCAACGGTGGCCTTTGTATACAGGTTTGACTGTATTTACATAGCTATCTGATGTTTAAACATAAGTTGCATGAATATGGCATTGTTTGACTGGATAATGATCATACTGCGGCTTGGAATGTTGTTTGCCGAGACATGACCTATGTGCAAACAACTCGCTTTAATTGCCTTGAAATCCTGCTGTAGAAATTTAGTTTATTTTTCTGCCAAATGAGAAAGACTTATTTGACAGTGCTGAAAGCTCCTACCCAGCTTTTGAATTATACTGCCTCTTAAAATCAAATCATGGTGATATAGTGACTGTAATATGGAATCATTGTGTTAAGGTGTTCATAAAACATTTCAATGTGACATTTTGACTGTGTATCATGCACAAAATACTTTGACAGTTCTTCACTCTAATATTAACTACACATTTTAAAAAAAATAAGCAACACTTTTATCAGAATGGTCTCTGTTGCCATGGTTACTGACAGTTTTATCAGAATTTTAATAGGTAATGTGTGATATATAAAGGAAGATATTGTTTGAATTGCACATAGAATCATGATTTTAAGATGTTTAGGTTCCTGAACTCAGTTTGTCCTTAGATCCTTTCTGTTCTAAACCATATTTTGGGTTAACATATATATATGTATACAGGTGATCTATTGTTTTACTGATACAGTATTATTATTTTAGAGCTTTAAAAATGTATGACATAGTTTTAGTGTCTATGAACAGTGTGTATATGTGATGTGTTTTTATGTATGTGTGGTGTGTGTTGTATCAGATGTTTTTATGAGTTATAATACTATATTGTGTGGTTTCTACTGGTGTAAAAATGGATATGACCTGCCCCTACTGAGATTTTAACTCCAATCGCCAAGGTTACAAGTCCAGCGCACTAACCACTTGATTACGCTCCCAGCCTAATGATGTGTTGTAACGCAAAACATTGATTTAGTAATGTGAAAGACAAATTATCTGTTAATACTTCAGTTCATGTATCCTCTGTTTCTCTGATTAAAGTCCTTCACTAAATTCATATTACACTATATAAGGTGTATATGTACTCACGAGGTTTGTATGTTTTCAAGAAATGTATGATCTTCGTTTCTTTTGAAAATGCCAAACCGTTGATTTTTTGCCTATACCTTTTGGTTGAAATTATTATAACTTTTGTCTGGTTACCTCTTTTGATGTATTTAATTTATGACTTATAAAATATATTATTCATTATAGTTATGTTTTTGTCACAATTTTTGTGATGTCACCAGCAGAGAAATTATGTCAGCTATTTATCACAAGAACTGGGATGTAGAAATGTTTTCATGTAGCTGGTAAGCTAGAAAAAATAGAAGGGGTCTGGGGGTTCAATGCAGTATTGTTTCCGTTGTTTAGGAAAAAAGTAACTGGTGAGAATGCTCAAATGGCTGGTTGATTTTTCTGGCTTCCAGCTCATTTCTACACCCCTGCAAGAAATTTTCATCTTATTAATATATCCAGTTGACCCAGTCAGTGCCTTCAGTGATACATTTATTTAACAACAGTGTTGTTTTTTCTCTTACTACAGAAGCACCAGTCTGATCAGAATGGTTTTGTTGTGTCGACTCAAGTACCCAGTACCAGGAAGAGATCAGAGAAGGATCGTCTTGAAGGGGCCATGCTTGTCCTCACTGATGATCTGTAAGTTAATCAGGGTGCTCGTTTGACCCTTAAAATGGCATTTTGACTCTTGAAATTAGTTGAATAAAGTTTCTGACTCTTGAACACTAGAACAAAAGGGTCAAATTTACTATAAAATTAATAGGAAATTTTGGTGACTCTTCCAATTATTATCAGCCAAGTGTCATTTTTGGCCCTCAGCTTTTAACGTCTAGTGAGCACCCTGTTAATTACTGCTGGGGTTTATTGATTAATTCATTTCACAGGCATAGACAGAAATCATTGTAACACCTGAATTGTTCAATTTATTATCATTCAAGTTAATAATATTTAAATTGAAGTTGCTCCTTGATACAGTTATCACAAACTTTAGTACATATGGCTTCGTATGTTCTCTCTTAACCTTAAGCTCTGTATGAATGAAATTCAAGGATTCAAAAGTTCCTCTTTGACAAAATGTATTGCTGAAATTTTATGAGAAATGATTGAATATTACATTCAGACAGTGCTATAAAAGTTTTAAGCATTGACTGCATGTATCATTGTTTACATTTACAGGGCAAATCAGATATTATTTACTATAGACGTAGCTAATACACACACGAGAACTGTAGACTATCATGCTGAACTTGATTATATCTACAATCAGTTACAAGATGAAATCAGACGATCCAGTTCTAGTAAAGTTGCCGTAAGTTTTGAATTTTGAAATAAATTGTTGTAAAGCAGGTTTTTTTTCTTCTATAGCAGGGGCCATTTTTAGGCCCCTTCCCCTCTGGAAAATCATGTAGTTTTCCCCTGAAATTTAGTTTACGTCAATTTTTCCTTTCCCTTTTGCAAAAATACTGTGTTGTTTTTCCTCAAATTTAAGAAAAATGCCCCTTCCCCTTTCTGTGAAAAAACCCTGTGAAGTATGTTACATTCCTTTAAGTTGTTAAAATGCATTAAATACCAGCAAAGTATGTCAGATACTGTCTAAACTCATTAGGCTTAAACAAGAAAAAGGTTTGTTTCCGGTTACTTGCCAAAAAAAATATGGGTAGGTTGGTGGGGATTTTTTTCTTTTATGTTTTATGTATATCGGCAACACTGTATGGGAATATGTGCACTGTAATATTAATCAGTTGTGAAAATAGCACTAAAATTTTGATGCTGTAAATAGATTGGGTTGGTGGATTAGTAGAAACAAACCTTTTTTTAGGCCTTATATCAAAGTTCAAGGGACTTTGCAAAATTCTTTGATATAAATGAACTTAGATATATAAATAATCAGAGAAATTTGACAACTGGGTTTACTTTTTAGAATGATTGTCGGTGTGTTGTAGTAATAATTTAATCATGTTATTTTTTTGTGTATGGGATAGGAATGAAACACAGCATTTATAATTTTGATGTACAGTCAAATCTTGTTATGTCGATTTTTTCGGGTCTGAAAAGTACTTCGTCTTTACGAAAATTCGACATAAACGTCGGACGATTACCGATATTGTATTAGACATTTTGGCCGTTGTCTTTATAATTGCAAGTGTGAACACTGACATGTTTACATAATGGTCATTAATTAAATATCAAGTTTGGAATTCTTTTGTCTGCAACTTAATTGGTTTGACATAGATGGTCATTATATAGTTGAAAATCGATGTTTGGAACCGAAAATCAACTTCAGTATACAAAAATATCAAGACTAACGAATCCGAAATAAATGCTCTATTTTATGTGTAAAAAGAAGGATAAAATTCATTACAAGCAATGGCTTCCTTTGCCACAGACAAAAGTCGTCTGCTTCAGATGAGGGTAGATGCAAAATTATGAGGCAAAGGGTTACGTGACATCAAGATAAAATATAGTAAAGTTAAGATGACTGTAACAATGAACAGATAACTGTCTTATGTTTAAATACAGACAAATTATGATGGCTGTAACAATAAACATATAACTTGCCCATGTCTGATTATTTCAGGAGATGGATTCTGTAGTGAACTTTATTCTGTCGTTGGCGTATTACTTCTACAATTTGATGCCTTTATCTCGAGGGTCCAGTGTTGTGGCATATTCCGTAGCTTTAGGTTTGATTATGTCTATACATCGACAAGTTACAGGAAAACTACCTACTAGTAAGGTGAGTACACTATACAGCTTTTCTTTGATAAGGGTATTAAAATACCATAGCCATGTGGAAGACCTCTGTTATTAGCCTTTATTTTTGCATTCAGATCACCAACTTTAAGACAAAGTGTTATTTTATAAAAAACAATATTTTACCGACAGAATCAGTTTTTAGCTCACCAGAACCAAAGGTTCAGGTTGAGCTGTTAGGATGGGTGAGTGGATGCTCCGGCGTCAGGCATCAACAATGGTCTTCTCAGAATCTATGGGTCAGATTTGCTTAAAAATTGCTGTGTAGAAGCCTTTTGATGTTCTACATGCAATTTCTCAGGTTGTACCAGTTGAACCCTTTTGGGGGTCGCTAGAGCTAAAAACAGAAAAAAACTTTAATCATCTTTTCATGAACCAATGGATGGATCATCACCAAACTTGGTCTGTAGCATTCTTAGATGGTCTCTTATCATATTTGCTCAAATAAAAATGGTTGGCCCTTTTAGGGGCCACTAGAGCTAAAAATAGAAATACCTTCAAATGTCTTCTTCTCATGAACCAATGGATGGAACATCCCTAAACTTGGTTTTGTAGCATCCTTAGATGGTCCTCTGAAAAAAGTTTGAAAAAAAAAACACTTGGTCAGTCCTTTTTAGGGTCCTCTAGAGTTAAAAATAGAAATACATTAAGATGTCTTTTTCTTATGATTCTATGGATGTATTATTATCAAACTTGGTTTGTAACATTCTTTCATGGTCATCTATCAGGTATGTTCAAATAAAAATGGTTGGCCTCTTTTTGGGGCCACAAAAGCTTAAAATAGAAATACCTTAAAATGATTTCTTTTCATGGACCAGTGGTTGGATCATCACCAAATTTGGTCTGTGGCATCCTTCAGTCATTACGAATATTCTTTTGTAGTATCCTTTTATGGTCCTTTATCAATTTTATTGTTGTTCCCTATTATCTGCCCAGAAGTGTGCCTTTATTACCTTTTTAGTAACAAGTTGATTTACATTTATTCTGGTTAGCAATGCAGGGACATCGTGGCCCTCTTGTTTATCTGCTATTTCGTATGATCTATTTCTCCTTCTATTTTGATTTGCTGGGGAATAAAGTTGCATGTAAACAATGAAAGAATTTGTTGACAAATTTGTGGATAAATAATGCAAAACTTGAGCAGTCTGTAGCATATTCACTGCCATAATTTGTGCAGACAATAGTTGTTTGTTTATTTAATACTTCAATTATGTTGATGTTTAATGTGTCATACCTTTCAGTTACTAGAAATGGAAGCTATGTTATCTGGTGCACCAGATGCTTTTATACTTGTAACTAAACAGTGGATGAATATAAAAAGGTAAGATACTAGCATACATGCTGTAAAGAACTTTGTTTAATTTCCTTGATGTTAATTTATTTATTTAACAAATGTAGACATTACATTATCAGAACAGTAGGTGTCCACTTCATGAGAAATTTCTCACTTGGGTCATTATTTACCAATTTTCATCAAACTTAGGCAAAAAAGATGTCTATGTATAAAAATTCTCTGGGGGTGGGTGCATGTTCCCAGACCGCCTCCTTAGAAAGCATGTTGTTTTTCTATTAAGCCCTTGCAACAAATTCCTGATGAGAACAATTGCTTTACTGTTCCTCCTGTATTTTGATCTTCAGGCTGGACTTCAGTTTGTTAAGATTTTTTTCAATATCTATATTATAAAACTTTCTAATTTCCAGGCTGCCGTCACCTATGTCTGGTCATCCTATTGTCTGGGAGACATTCCCCACTGTACGCAGTGTTCTAGAAGTGCTCAATGTTAATACCGACACCTGTTCCTAATTATTTATATTCTATTAACTTACCAAAGCTATGCACATTTTTATATGCAGTGTTTTTTTTTTGTTTATCATATTTTTAACCAGTCTAGTTTTGAACATGGCAATTTTTGAAAATCTTATTTACTGCATGTGTAACTTCTTTGATAGGCCATTCTGTTTTTTTTTGTTCAGCGTCAACCTCATTTTGAGAAACCTAGCTACCTAGCTAAACACACAAACTCATTATGAAAAAAAATTCTTGACTTTAACAGAAACATTATACATAGCAAAAAGAACAACAGTCAACTGACCAGTTTAAACTCAGAACATAGAAATCTAACACTTATGAGTCTGATTTTGTGAGTCACTGTATCCTGCACTAGAATACTAAAAGACAGTTAAAGAATTTGAAAAGATCACAGTTTAAAATAAAATCAACTTAAACATGATTTGCAAACTACAGCAATTAATCTTGTGACTTGTGGAATCCAATGAAGAAACTGTAAACTTGAATAAAATGGTGTTTTTTTTTTCTTTCCTTGTTGGAGCTCTGAACCTAGGCACGAGCAGATGCTAAACAAAATAACAGAATGGCCTTATGTTCATATGATCTTCACTGTTGAAAAAAGTTACATTGTTATATTTTATAGCTTTTTTTATCACTATTAATATGATTGATTCTTGCAGTGTTGAGATCCTATTACATAACTAATAGTGAATGGATTTATTTGAGATAAATTTTGTTATTGATCATTACCTTGTTACCTTTCATGAAATGTAAAACCAGACTGTGAGTTTATAAAACTTGAGATCGGTCTCCAAGCTCAAATCATAATTTTGTAAGTGAAGCATTCTGGTTTGAAAGATATTGTAGTTTAATGATTAAATACAGTTTTGGATCATTTATCCTCGCAGAATAAAGATGGATTGAAATCTTTATTGTTGAGTAATGATTTATTTACAAACATTGACGGACATAATATGAGATTTGAGCTTGGAGACTTATCTCAAGTTTTATAACCCAGCTGATTTAAATACCAAATCAGACATTTAAAGAGTAAATGAAAAGATTGCTCATATCGAATATGTATAAAAACAAACATTTTACCCATTTCATTGGACCAACTTGGACTGAATCTGATCATAATATTTTTTTGTAACCCAATATAAAAAAATCAGGCATCTAGCAAGATTAGAATTAAAAATCTCTTCTCAAGACTGAGTCAGATGAAAACTAAATATAGTTTCAGATATGTTTTGTTGTTTCAGAAATATGCTGTTATAACTGTTCTAAAACTTGTTCAATAGAATGGCATTAGAATTATAAGAACAGTTGTAAGTTTAATAACTATGCAATATTTTTATCAAGGATTGTCATCAAGGCTTATTATATCAAATACATGGTTAATTATATGTTGTTGGAAAGAACAGCTAAGTGTTAACGTCGATTTCTTCATATTTTATATTTGATATTATCCATTTTTGAATTGAATTTTATTATTAAATATTGGCTTGGATTTTGTGTCTCTGTTTTCAATCAAAAATCTCATTCAGAGGCAAAGTTGCTTAATCCTAAAAGCTTTTCTAAACATTTGTGTTTCTACCATAATCTGTAATTGATGACCAAAACTAACATTACAGTGCAACCCCTCCAAACCAACACACTTCGGAAGAAGCAAAATTATGTTGTTGTTGTTGAGTGTTTGTTGTTCTCGAGTGGTTAAACGAATAGTTTAATTGTACAGTGGGAAAAAAAGCATGCTGTTGTTAAAGGGAGGTTGTTGCTCAAGAGAGGGCCACTCTGGAGAGGTTGCAGTGTAATTCTTGTCACAGTTGTGACTCAAACTTGGTTTAATGTTGATACTTGAGTACTGTGAAGGGTTGTTTGTGTAGGGCATCGTGTTGGAATGGATTATTCAAATGTTTTATTTCTCCATTTTTTTATCATTTATTGCCCTACTTCCGGAGAACAAGGTTGTGTACTGAATCCAGGAAAACTTGTTATGTTAAATGTCGGCCTGTTATACTGGTAACTAAAATACTGTTGAAAACAAGCAGAAAACTTGAAAGAATTTTACTTATTTACTGAATTGTAATTATTTACCATTGCCTATTTACCTGAACTTAAAAATAAGTTCATATAAGAATACCTTGAAATAAGTTACAGGTATATTAGGTTTTTTATGAGTAATTGATGATGAAAAAGTGCTACAGCTTAAACCAGTAAAGTATAACCTAGGAAAACTGGACCCCTTCCAGACTTATACTAAAGTCCAGTTTTCTGAGAATTCTGGTTTTCAGAGAGCTATTGACTATAAAGGAGAAAAAATGGGACTTGAAAAATTATCCAATTTTCAGGGGTTTTACTGTATACATGCCAAATTGTAAAAATACTTACTAAAGCTTTTTGTGTTGCCGTTTCAATGTGAAAAATATTTTTGAATTGCCATACTACAGAATTGATAGCTCCCATTTTACCTCAGGGCCGTTTGTAAGGGACCAATTATATTAAACTTATGCTCCACTCTACAGAAAGTTTGTGTAAAATCACATTTTTCCTGTACATTTTGTTGAGAAATACAGTCAAACCCGCATTTGCAGCCAGCTCTGAATAAAAGCCACCCTGTGAATAAAAAACATTCTTTGAAAAACAGACATGGTTTATTTAGGACAAATGGACTTCCAAATAAAGGCCAACTGTCAATAATGGCCTCATGTCTTCTTTCCCAAGGGTGGCATTTGTTCACAGGTTTGACTGTAGTTACTTGTTTATGTTACATTATTATTATGTGATCATTATTTTCATGTAATTTTAACATCTAAGTGTGTTGTGTGTTTTGATGTAACTTGATTAATTAATCAATTGATTGACAGTGCCTTACTCAGTCAACGCTTTGATACGAAATGTAAGACAGATTTTTTGCAGATTTTGCTATCAATAAACATTTACCAGTATTTGTATTCAAACCAACATGAATTTTAAAAAATCCCAATTAATGCAAAAACGAAAGCATGGTTTTCAAAACATAGATACTCATCATGTAATCTTGGATTTTGTTACTTTGAAAATAATGCTTTATTATATGCTAGCTTGTTGTGTACACTTCTATAGGGTTTTCTATTTATGAAGAGTCTGTATTACTTGTACAGTGCAACCTCTCCAGAGCAACACCCTTTGGGAGAAGCAAAATTATGTTGTTGTTGAGAGGTTGTTGCTCTGGACAGGTTAAATTAATTGTTAAATCATACAATGGGAGAACAATTATGCTGTTATTGAATGGAGGTTGTTGCTCAAGAAAGGGCTGCTCTGGAGAGGTTGCACTGTATGTCACATCTGGCAGTTCGTGATTTGTGTTACTTTTTTGAAGACTTGTTATAATGTTTGATACTTTTTTAAACAGTTTATGCTTATAGAATGGCTTTTTAAGTTTACATTTTTATAATCATGTCAAGTATTTCGAAGTAGAATGGTATATATGTTATACGTGTGACTATACATAGGCTTTGTTATACAAGTACTGTAAGATACACTCATTCATGTATTTATGGTCATAGGTTGACATTGTGTGCGTGTGTAACACCGTTTGTTGTGACATTTTGTTGAAAATTTTTCTATGCAAGATTACAGGATTCAATTTTTGTACTTTGTTGAAGATTTTCTTTGAATAAATACAAGTTAAATGAACTGAGCTCTTTTTATGTTGTCATAATCCAGTTATGTCCAATAGTAGAAGTGTTATAATTCATCACAGCCCCATTACAAAACCTGTGTATGTTCAGTGAGCCGAGCCCCTGTGAAAGTATTGAAATGATCCATTCATGACTGATCAGCCTAATATAGTAGGGTGTATTTCACAAGATTCAAGGCTGTCAGATAAAGTTGAGCTTAGTTAAATTTTTAATCATGTTAAGGATATTGTGGGCCTATCATTTTGAGAGAAGTCATATGATATAGGTCTGTTTACTTAATCTCTAACAGGATGAGCAAATCAGTGGTGGGAAATAGGTTTTTGATGTAATCTCTTCAGTTTGTTTTGTTTGTTTTTATGTGACATTGTCACTGGGTTAAATGCTATTTTCAACGTTTTCTTCAGTGATATACAGTGGCCTGTTCACCAAACCAGTTTTCTTGGACTGTATACTAACCAGTACTAACTTACCCTATCACAAGGAGCCGACAACTTGCTGGCAACTTCTCCACATAGGTGCAAAAATTGACATTTTTGTTAAATTTTCGTAGAAGGGTAAGACCTGCTGCGACTGGGATTTGAACCCGTATCTCTGGGTTAAAGTCCAGCACATTAACCACTGGACCACCATTGCTGCCTTCATCTCTTCAAACAGAATATGAATTAACAGGTGCCACTAGTGAAGTCTTAAATCCCTTGCGATTGTGAGACATCCAGATTGTGTCACAATGAAATCCATGTACTAAACAATTAAGTGTTTAAATCTGGGGAGAAATAGAAGATTTAATGACTTAGGATGAAATGTAATGCTTATAATTTAGTCCTACCATAACAATTATCATTTAACTTTCTTATAGTTATGAAATAACTCATACAGTGAAATCCAATCCATGAACAAGAAAAATGCATTTAAACACACACAACATGTTTTGACCTTTTAAGGCAATCTGCTTACAAGATCAACAGATGACTGCACCATCATATAACTGACTAGAACAATAGGTGAATGAATGTATATGTTTGTATGATTGTATATATAACAGAACTTTTAACTCATCAATACTTGAATTCAAGATTTCTCATTTCATTATATTTTCTTATTTTCAAATATTTTTGGGAAAAAAATAGATATTCATAAATACAGAGAAGGGCCCTGACCTAAAACTGTTTGTGTAGAGAAATAAGATAGATTGGCCATGTGGTACAATGATAAAGTGTCCCACCCCTAAGAATCATCATTACGATCCACATGATACACAGGTTTGATTAGAATAATCAAACTTCTCACAGTAGTTAACATGGCAACATTTCATACCAAAATATGTTATAAAAAGATTTCCACAGTATCATTCTGTAGGCTTGAAAGTTTCCTCAGCAACAAAATAACCAGTCCTGATTAAAATAAAGTGCTCCCAGGGAAGGCTAGAAATAACAGATCTGTTCTGTATGAGTGAATCCAGTTATCTAATAATTTTATAAGCAACAAAAACCTCTTCAATTCAAATTTAATTTATTATCTACAATTTCTATTACATTCAAAGTACAAATTTCCACTTTGTTTTGATTAAATTTGCGCAAATCTACCAGCACTTGATTCTGTAAATGGACAACCTTAATTGTATTAAAATTGACCTCGGATAATACTTGATATAGTGCAACTCCTCCAGAGTGGCCCTCTCTTGAGCAACAACCTCCCTTCGACAACAACATGCTTTCTTCCCACTGTACACTTTGACTATGACTTGAACCTCTGGAGCAACAACCCCTCAACAACAACATGGTTTTGCCCCTCCCAAAGGTGTTGCTTTGGAGAGGTCGCACTGTACTGTCAAAAGTTCCCTTTGAATTCAGATGTAACTCATTATTAACAACTCCCATTGAATTCATTAGTTCCATTTGGTTCTGATTTAATCAACGTTGGCTCAGGATTGAACAATGAACAGATGCCCATATCTTTAGTCTCCACTTCATCCACTGATGGCTGTGTAGGTTTTCTTTTGGGGAACAAATTTGGTAGTGTTCTGTAACTAATATCACGCTTAAACTTCTGTCCGATATACTTCTACAAATAAATGGAACAACAAATTTAGAAGCATACCTTAAAAGACCCGAATAAGACATAAAAAATTGTCTGTTTTTGGGGTTACCCGACCTACATTAATTTTTCATGCAATTCTAGACTTTTTATTACACGGTACATCCACTTTTTTATTTTTTCGGCACAAAAATAATCTCAACAGCAGCTTTCAAAAATAATCCCCTCCCCCAAAAAAATATTTTTAATAAGCTGTAACCAGAAACAAACAACTTTTTACTCCTAAAAGGTACTTGAAGAATTTACAGTCATACACTGAGTAACAGAAGGAGAATAAATCAAAGTTTTCATGCAAAATTATGAAAATTTTTCCCAGGAAATAAATGATCATGTTAATTTGACATACTATGATGAGTACAATTTCAAACACAAAATTCAAGCACATACTTTATTTTTCAAATTACAAAATCGACCCCCACTTTTATAAATACACACATCTATAATTGTATGGCCCCTGAGAGAATTCAAGGTTTTTTTCAATAAATATTTCTAAAGATAAAAAATATACTGGTACTTTAATTTTGAAAGCTTAGCCAAAATATGCATGTCACATGTCTGAGAAATAAAATCTATCCTAGATGGCATGGGACCATAATAAAAGACAGGAAATAGTAATTATGTAGCTTTAAGGTAGCGTAAGTGGCTACAAACGTAAAAATAAGCGAAAATGACATTTTAAGTTATTAACAATAATTAAATATCATACTATCATACCATGCAACAAAAAAATCGATCCGAATATGCAAAAATAGTGTTTTATCGCGATAAAAACTGCACCCCCATATCGACTCCACTTTATCAGCGAGAACGATCTAGGAGGCGGCGTTGTTAGGGGCTCCTTAAGGGCAATTTTGTATCAATCGATATTAAATTTGGTATCGCTTGCCGTATGTTAACATAAGTATTTGAAATTCGACAGATTATCAACATCAAGCGGATTAAAATGGGAAATAAGAAAAATAAGGCTAAGCAAGGTGTAAGAGTGTTCTCAAAAAGTGAAAAATGTAGTTAGAAATCTCTTTCTCGCGGAAGTTGGTTTACGAATGCTAAAGATACCAAACTGCATAAATCTATATCCCGTAAAAAACTTGACCATAGTGACGTGACATATTGTGAAAATGGAAACTTTATGGTGGAAAATTACGTAATAAATATATAACTGCAACAATCATTTGATGTGCAAGAAAGGTGTGAATTCATTAACACCTTGGTCGATTAGACTACTAGCATCTAATGTACTTTTGATATGAAATATATGATGAAATAACTGATCCGGAACGGTGGTCTTATTGAAGTGTGATATCGATATCATACTCTAACGCCTTGCTAATTATACTATCAATATGGGTCAATTTAGACCTTATATATGTCGCATCAAATATTTCTTTATGTTTTGGCGGGAGATATAATAAACAGCAATATGGTATGCAGACACTTCATGCACCTTGCAATAAACACACACGATAAGAAAACGAGCTGTCAAAGATTGTTACCCCGTTAATGTTATGACGTACCATTTTTGCAAGTTTAATTAAATTTATATGTTCCAGAGTCAGGTTTCAAACACAATTAAAGTTATAAAACTAAAATATATTTAAATCGCCAGTAAATGAATACAGGGAGACTGGGTCAACGAAAATTATTATTTTCGGTATTTCATTGATGTAATCAATAAAATAAAGTTATTTCAACGTGCACTTTTAAGCAACTCTGTATATTTTGGTAAAATATTAAAAAGCTATCAAACAAACAATAAGATGAAAAACAGTAACGCCTTATGGACATCGGACGTGCATGTTTTTCGAGAATCTTATATTATTCTGTTATGTATCCAATTACCTTTATATATTAGTATGTTTTTAAGTGATTACTTTAACAGATATAAAACATAGACACTTTTCTACAAATCAATCACATCTTAAGTTCTAAATTTTACACTAAATGCATGGCTACCTTTCATTTAATTTATATAGCGGTTTCCCCAGCCATATTCAACTCGATTTCCCAATCAGCCGTTTTCCCCGTTGAGAGCCTCTCGGTTGACGAGAAATCTGATGTACTGTGTATTGCATCGGTACGATATGATACTATTTTGACAAATAATTCGTAATTAAGCTCTTTAGAGTCATCTAAAATGGTGGGCGGTTTCACTAATTGATCCGCTAACGATGAACAAATTTGATTGGTTATCAAATTTTAGTAGGCTGTATTAATTTATAGAATAATTGTTGATTACACAAGGTGATAATGATCTGACACTTTTATTGTTAATTTCTCGCTTAGAAAAAAACGCAGTGGGCGCTATTTTTGAACAAAGATTGCCGCCTTATTTGAAGATGGATTTCAAAGCGGTTTTCGGTATTTTGTAGCGGAAATGCTTGTCTAGGGAACCGTGTCACAGAATTTTGATATTTATTTTCGTTTTTTATCTATGACGTATTACGTAATTTTCAGCGGGGTTCAGGCTACGGAATTTCTTTAAAGTCAAATATCTATTGAATGGAGGACGTTATCAAAAATCTGAGACACGGTTCCCTGCATGATACCATGATTGTTATTTTAAGTCTAATTGTTGTAATATATCCTTATATACAGAGTAGTGATCTTTATTCAAAAATATGAAAATTACGTGCGATATTGGTTTATAGAAGACAGACCAAGTACAATATTTGTTTCAAATCACTTGCAATAGACTCTGTATAGTGGGTTTATTAATGTATACAATTATGGTTGACTTTTTAAAACTGTAAGTTAGTAAAACTTGATATCACCATATAGCCACTTACGATACCTTAATGGACTAATTCCATGTTGAACAAGAGTTCCACAGAGCAGCACACACACACTCATTTGTTTTACATCATTCTATTTAATAAGCAATTCTGACCAAAATTCTAAGTTAAAAAGGGACATAACTCCAAAAATATAGCTTTCAGAATAATGTCCTTTATCTTACAACTGTGCCTTGTCATGAAAATAAAGTACTCCAAGTGTCATGTTGATATCTTTAAAAGTATTTGAGCAAAAGGCTACAATAAAGTTTGTGCACGACAATGACAAGACGACAACACAGTGCTCATAATAGCTCAAAATTTTCTTCGAAACAGACAAACTAATAATACATGACATATCACTTACACCAATAATTTCACTAACTAATCTCTTGTAAGATTCCTTCTTCTTCTTATCAACAATTTTAAAACTCGGCTGTGAATTCATTAACTTGTCATCAAATGTCTGAAAGAAATAGGTTGAAATTTTAATCGAACAGTTCATACATAAATAATCTATAACATAACAAAGATATCTAATTTAATGCATTTAAAATAGCAAACACTAGTTTGAAAGAAAATCCAAATTTAATGGTTGAAAAGAGAAATTGAATCAAAGCAAAAATTAGATATGAGTGATAATGAATACAATTACAAACTGTCCCCAAAATGTACTCCTGATTATACTAAATATACCAAGTTTCTGTAAAATCATTCAGTTCTATACAACCAAGTTTATTTTACTTCACAATCAAGAGGTCAGTTGGACATACAGGATAAATGAATTGTCACTAATCATTGAAACTAGATTCAATCCACAGGGAGCCTCTGTGGTCAGGTGGTTATGGTCTCTGACCAGTAATCACTAGCCCCTCACTACAGCAAGTTTGAATCCCATCTAGGACTAATTTCACAGAGAGGGAGAAGTCCAACTAGCTGACAGAAGGCCAGAGGTTCTACCAAGGTGTACTCCTAGGGTTTTCCTCCACAATCAAAACTTGAGAATTAGTCAAATGATCAGTACTATTGGTGCGATGTTAAACCCCAGTAAAATATAATAATAAAAAAGATCCAACACGTCAATCAAACAAATAAACTGAAATCTTACTTTCAATGCTGGTTCTGAACAGTTCGGTATCTGTAACATCACAGAACGTACACTGGGGAATCTTGGTCGCTGAAAACGGTTAACAGTTATAAGTTACAGTGAATCTCAGATATCAATTTTGACAGCACGGGTGAAAGTTGAAAATTTAAAAAAAAACGGAAATCTTAACCTTGGTAACACAGAAACAATAAAAACCTGTAGTGTTCAGACCTGGGAAAAAACTGAAGTTCCGGAAAATTCCAGAAAATTTTTAACTATGTGACAGCGATCATAAAAGAATAAAATCCAATCATTAACAAAGAAGATTGCTTTTGTTTTTCCTGTATGAGATACATAAGCATCTATCAGTGTACTTTCAATAACTATTTGACTTTTCAAAAACAATCAGCTAAATATGGCATTGGCAAATCTACACAGAATTCTTAAAAAGGTCAATTCTAAAATATTACTGCAAAAAACTTAAAAGAATGTATTTCATTTACAGTAAAACCTTGACAATGAGACCACATTTGGGACCTGAAAAATCCGTTGTAATAATGAGGTGGTCTTATTATCAAGTTGAATTAAAGGGGAGTTATTGGACATTGGGCTGAAAGAAAGTAGTTGTAACAACAAAGTGGTCATATTATGATATTTGAGGTTTTACTTATAAACATATAAATTGTGCCTAGATTCTTTTTTTTCACTGGGTTTAACGCCATTTTCCTTAATTTTTCAGTTATATGTACAGCAGCCAGTTGACCTAACCAGTTTTCCTGGACTGTAACTAACCAGTACTAACATACCCTTGTACAAGGAGCCAGCAACTTCTCCACATGCCGATGAAGATCAACATTTTTGTCAAATTTTCATAGAAGGGTATGACCTGCCGCAACCGGGATTTGAACCCAGATTGCCAAGTTACAAGTCCAGTGTGCGAACCACTGGACCACGGTTGCAGCTCTAGATTTTGTAAGTAAGAGATACATACCAATAGTTCATAGGACTGAATACCAAGAACCAACAAGGCAGCCTGTGTAGCGTCGTGAAAACCATGAGTTTCTAATGACATCAGGATCCTTTCATAAAAATGACAGGCGGCTTGTTCAGGTAACCGACCATCTGTGACTAACTGCGAAATATATACAAATAAACATTACAGTAAAACCTCAATAATGAGACCACATTTAGGACCCGAAAAATCGGTCATAATGATGAGATAGTCACATTATCAAGCTGAATTATAGGGGAGCTATTGGAGGCTGGTCCATAAAAAAGGGGGTTTTACCATGTGTTACTTTGTTATTAAGCAAAGAGAGATTACAGCTAAAAAAATACTCAGTTACAGCACAGAAACAGCCTTACCTATAAACTCCTGCACAAAAAATATCGTAAGGATTTTTTTACGCTTATAATATACCTCTATATCCACAAACTAAAAGTTTGCATGTTAAGTCATATGCAGAATTAGGTAAAGTTGGCACGGTGATATATTCTACATGAACAGAAAATGCTGCACTACACAGGATTACAACTAATAGCACAATTCTAAATAAAGACTAGCAGAACTTAGTGTAGTAAGTTTTTGGAATATTAAAAGCTCCACAGAGCAGTGCCAAAGCTGATCTGTTTTACATCAATTTATTTAACATTTCAAGCAATTTTGACCAAAATTTTACGTTAAAAAAGGGGCACAACTCCAAAAATATAGCTTTCAGAATAATAATACAAGTCATACAACTGTGACCTGTCATGACAATAAAGAATTCTGAGTGTCATGTTGATATCTTTAAAAGTATTTGAGTAATGGGCTACATTAAAGCTTTTGCACAACAACAACAACAACAATGCCACCACCGCAGCTATCATAAAAGCTTGACTTTTTCTTTGAAACAGACAAGCTAAAAATCTCATCCTTTCAGCGTATATTTTCAGAGTGAAAATGGAAAGGGTTCATCATTAAGAACAGTTTATATTAAGTCATTTACCTGTTTCAATAAGGGCCAGGCTAGTCCTGAGCATCTCAGACACGTAACTGTATCCACCCAGTTTAATCCACTGAACACAGTCAGCAACAATGACTCACATACAGCCTGCGGTAACAACAAATTATATAAAGTAACATCCACAAATTTAAAGCTCAATTAAAATTTCTTCAAAAAAAAATTGAGACCAACAAGAAAATCTGACTAATAAAACACTAAGCTATTCTATAAAAATCAAATAACAGTAAAACCTGAGAACAAAGGCCAACCTTAGGAAAGACAAAATGTGGCCTTTATTGACAGATGACCTTTATTTGGAGGTCAAATTGTTCTAAATAAACAGCGACAGTTATTCAAAGAATGGCCTTTACTTACAGGGTGGTCTTTATTGGCAGATGGCCTTTATGTGGAGGTCAAATTGTTCTAAATAATCAGTGACAGTTATTCAAAGAATGGCCTTCATTTACAGGATGGTCTTTATTGACAGATGGCCTTTATGTGGAGGTCAAATTGTTCTAGATAATCAGTGACAGTTATTCAAAAAATGGCCTTTATTTACAGGATGGTCTTTATTGACAGATGACCGTTATTCAGAGGTCAGTCTGCTCTAAATAATCAGCGACAGTTATTCAAAGAATGGCCTTTATTTACATGGTGGTTTTTATTAGGATGTGGCTTCAAACACAGGTTTAACTGCAATAAACTGAGCACAAGTTGAAGAATACTGTAATTTCAGGAGATGTCTCACCTAATTATAATATGATACAGAAATCTATCATTACCAGATTATCACTGTAAAATACCTCAGGAGGTTATAACAGTGATTTATATCAATCAGCCATGAAACAACAATACCATATACAATATATGAAACATTGATTTTAATCATAGTCATGAAGTTTAAACAATATGCCAGGAACTGCCACAAAACCAGGTTTTCATTCTCCAAATGCTTACCCCATTCCTACCTTCAGTCATAGGGTGGAAACATTTTTCCTACAGCATGTCTGATTTTTAATATACTGTAGCTCATACAGGCAAA
This sequence comes from Lutraria rhynchaena, assembly GCA_008271625.1. Lineage (NCBI taxonomy): Eukaryota > Metazoa > Mollusca > Bivalvia > Venerida > Mactridae > Lutraria > Lutraria rhynchaena. The sequence goes on along the minus strand of VIBL01000019.1, from coordinate 590,218 downwards.
ATAAATACAGGGCCATAATTCCGCAAAAAAAGGATCAAATAAAAAAACCTTGGTAACATGCATTGGGGAACTTGACGATGTTAAATATGTGAATGTTTCATCAAAATTGTTTTAGAAATGAAGGAGGAGTTGCTTATGGAAGAAATTGTAGATGCCCATCCATCTGCCCACCAACATTGACAAATTTAATAACCATGATTTTCCTCCTGAAAACCAGGTTAAAAACTTACAAATCATGCTTAAAAATAACAGATTATTTTCAATCAAATACATATATACTTATATTACAGTTAAGAGCTGTAAGAGATTCTTACTTCAGATTTGAGACATAATTTTCCCAGAGTTCCGAGTTCTCGTGCTTGTGGTTGTTGTTGTATTTCCTCTTCATCATCCATCTCTTCTTTAACGATTGCACCTTTTGTACTAAAACATATCACACCTGTAGAGAAATGAAAATTAATATAAAACGTTCATTAATCATGCGGAGTAAGGAATATGATGCTACCTAGAGCATTAGAAATGTGAGCGATGTGCTTAGAGTCCTATCAGAACTGTTTCAGACACAAAGAGTACTATGACTCCCTCCCTCCCTTCCTCATCTCCCTCCCTCTCTGCCACTCCCTCCTGCATCTCGACTTCCCCTCTCTCGCTCCCTCCCTGTCTTGTTCTCTCCCTCCCTCCCTGTCTTGTTCTCTCCCTCCCTCCCTGTCTTGTTCTCTCCCTCCCTCCCTGTCTTGTTCTCTCCCTCCCTCCTCCCTCTTGACTACCCCCTCTTTCCCTATCTCTTTTTCTCTCATACATCCTACGCCACAAAGCCAGTCTCTGTGATGAATGTTGTGGTCCTTCTCAGGTCTTCAACATCTCCGTAGTACTGTGACAACAAGGAGATAGGGTAGACACACACCGTGTTGTTACCTCTAACATGGAGAACTTAACATGTAGCACTAGCTATATACAGTAAAACACAGTTATAGTGAACTCTGATAGTGAGAGAAGAATCAGACACATGAAAATGCTGTTCTTTATTGATTGTTATAACAAAAATAAAGTACTAACTGAGAAGTTCTAGATAATCTCTGGTTAGTTGTCGGGTAAACTGTTCTTCTAAAACTTCCTGGGTCTCCTGATCATCATCATCTTGTCTGCAATGTAATACAGTCCTTATATAAAAAGTATCCTAAATTGTAAAGTAAAGAAGAAATTTGGCCAAATATAAAGTTGATGGTACAGTCAAACCTGTGTTTGTAGCCACTTCCAAATAAAGACCACCCTGTGAATAAAGGCTATTCTGTGAAAAATCGTCACTGATTATTTAGAACAAACTGACCTATGAATAAAGGCTACCTGTCAATAAAGACCACATTATCCTTTCCCAAGGTTGGCCTTTGTTCACAGGTTTGACTGTATATTGCCAATTAGAAGCTGCAGTTGACCCTTTGAACGAAGGTCACGGAGAGAGTAAAAAATACAGAAAAACTTCAAAGAAGTAATTCACGTCCAGACAAATTTCTATCCTGTTCCTAACATTTGTTTGAATTCACTGGGCTTAGCATCATTTTCAGTTACATACGGCGACCGGGTCACATTACCAGTTTTCCTGGACTGTATACTAACCAGTACTAACTTACCCTTTTACAAGGGCAGGGAACTTCTCCACATATGCAGGAAAATCAATACTTATTTCAAATTTTCATCCAAGGGTATGTCCTTCTGTGACCAGGATTTGAACCTGGATCGCCAGGTTACAAGTCCAGCTCATTAACCACTGGACCATGGTCGTGGCCAACCTATATTTGAATGGCTTTCTTTAACACTTACTTTCACATATATTTTAATGGTTTATATTAACACTTACTTTACTGCGCACCTTTGCTGTATAACCTGCCATTGGTTTCCAAGTCTCTGAAGAACAAATAATCTCAAAATACAGTACTACTTCTATTCATTATTCAAACATAAAATTACAGCCGGTATTTCATTATTATAGCAACACTTGGTATTGTATTCTGATGTAACCATAAAATATTAGAATGATTCAATCTATGACAACCAAACCTATACATTAAGCATAAGTGAAGGTATAAAATTAAAAGCAAAAGCAAGTGAGAGAAAGGTCACATTAACAAAACAAAGTCAAATTAAAAAAGTTTTTATTTTCAAAATATTTCTTACGGTAGCGTAAGTGCCTTAATATGTTTAAAAAATGTTAAAAAATCTTACCGAACACGCAAAAGTAGCGTTTTATTGCGATAAACACTGTACCCCTTTATCAGCTTCACTTTATTAGCGAGAATCATCCAAGGGGACAGAGCTGTAGGGGGCTCCATAAGGTACAAATTAGTATTAATCCATAGTTAAACTATAAGTTGGTAAAACTTAATATCACCAATTAGTGAGTTATGCCACATTAAAGGTACTTACCGAGTACATGAAAGGACATATATGGGACAAAATGGGCAGAACTGCCTCACTGTAGAACTCCACTGGACAATGCTGTACAAATGATTTCAATATAACACGTAAGTTTTGTTAAGGAAATAATACCAGAGAAGTTCTTAACATTTAATTTGAAATCAAAGTTTGATTTAAGTTTTAATTAAGAGCTCCGCAGAGTTACACCAACACTCATCTGTTTTACATCATTCTATTTAATAAACAATTATGACCAAAATTCTAAGTTAAAAAGGGGCATAACTTCAAAAATATAGCTTTCAGAATAATGCCCCTAGTCTTCAAACTGTGCCTAGTCATGATAATCAAGCATTCCAAGTGTTGTGTTGATATCTTTGAAAATGTTTGAGTAATTGGATACATTACAGTTTTTGTATGATAATGACGATGACGACACAGCGATCATAACAGCTGTGATTTTTCCTTGAAACAGGTGAGCTAAAAATCTCAACATCAAACATCACTGTAAGCCATCAGCATTAAATCAGAAATTTGGAATCAAATGCTAAATTATTAAAGTTCAATACTTAATCAACAAACAGTTTCATAGTAAACAAGATAAGTAGTTTGTAAAATCAAAACAATGAAAAAGTTAAATATTGTTCAACTGAAACTGTACTCATCAAATGCTTTGGTTAAAATGCAAGAAAGCTACCAATATTATGTGACTTTAAAATACAGTCAAACCTGTTAACAAAGGTCACCCTTGGGAAAGACAAAATGTGGCCTTTATTGACAGATGGCCTATATTCTGAGGTCAGTTCATTCTAAATAATCAATGAGGATTTTTCAAAGTATGGCCTTCATTCACAGGGTGGCCTTTATTCAGAGGTGGCCACAAACACAGGTTAGACTGTAAGTCTAGACTACTTCTGCTTTCAACTGTTAAAAAGGATATGAATTACAGATCTTAATCTGTAATCTGGAAGTTTGTCGAGACATGATAATGCCGTCTGTATAATAGACTGAGCCAGGTTTGGTATGGCATAAAAATCATGGCCTAAACATTGTGCAGCATTACCAAGAATATGACCACTGAAATACAGAAATACAGAAACTTAAATCTGATTGTTAAACATAGACTGATAATTTTATTTGAAGTATGAGAGGTGCATAAAAAAATCCATGTGGATGTCTTTAGTTGATTTTACATTGCACAACGCACTATCTACAATTAACAGATCAGAAGATAATCTATCTTTCAACAAATGACAGGGTTATTACATTAACACATAATTCAGGTAATCACACATACGGTTCAAATATGTTTTATCAGATCTTTCGCAGGTAAAACAAGATTGCTGAAGGTGACTTGATATCACTAAACTATTTTTAACCCTTTGCCTCATAATACTGCATTTCCCCGCATCTGAAGCAGACGACATTTGAAAACATTGTGTCAAAAGAAGCCAATGTTTGTAATGAGTAATAGCTTCTTTTGCAACAATGGTTTAATGGTTCATCTATATAAAGGATAAACAAAAACATATTAATTATTTGACGGACAGATATGGTAAAACCCGTCAAAACCGGACTCCCTTAAGACTGGAATTCTCAGAAAAAATCATATGATTTTTTAAGTCCTATATTTTCTCTTCTATTAACAATAATTTTCTCAAAACCAGAATTCACAGAACACCAGACTTTTGGCAAAGTCTGGGAAAGGTCTTGTTTTCAGGGGTTAGACTGTGTATATATGTAACGGTTAAACTTACCACACGTCGTAATTAGCAGTAAGAAAACGCTTCATTCTTTTCAATGCCTGGTTACAGACAGGTTGGTTAGAGTCATCTACACACAATGCTGGTATTCCTGAAATCATTGAAAGACAAGATAGAGCCATCAACTAAAGCAATGATTCCACACGAACTTATGCTAGTCAATAACAGATTATATTGTTTCATAAAAATGGACCATCTCATTAACACATTGCGTTTTAATACTGCATTTCCCCACATCTGAAGCAGATGACTTTTAAAAGCATTGTGGCGAAAGAAGCTATTTCTTGTGATGAGTAATGGCTTCTTTTGCCACAATATTTTCCACTCTGTCAGAAAGAAATAACCCAATTTTCTTAAATAAATTGATGTCTCGTATATTAGCTTTGAATTTGGAAGAGTCCAAAAATATGCTTATGAGGCAAAGGGTCAAGACGAGGTAATTTTATCTTTCTAAAATATTGCACTACAACTTACCTCAAGAAATTGTATCAGTAATATATAAGTTAAGGTAATATAAACAGTATACCTTGTTACACATCATTCCAAAACTTATCACCATCAAATTCTCATTAAAACTACTAGGGACTATACTCATCATTCAAACAAGTTACAAATACAGAAAGTGAATAGGTAATTATAATAATGGGTATGACATACCACACTATGCTATAGGACAATATAAAAGTAACACAAACCTAGAAGAGTATGTATCTCTGAATCCGGCAAGTCGTAGGATTTAGCAAAGTCTGGATGTCGAAGTCTGATAAACTCCTCACAGTATAACATATTCATGGACCTACAACATTAAACTAATCATAAACTTTGGCATTACAATAACATTTTATAAAACATATAAAGTGCTTTGGTTACAACAATTATAAAATTGATGGTTGACAATCATGAAAAAAATGATTGTCACCTGGGTACAGTAGCACATGTTCAAAAGAACCCTGAAAACAAAGAAACCCCATGTCCATGTTTCCAATTAAAATAATGGTATTTTACTTGAGCCTTAAAATAAAGACCACCACACATACAGATTATGATGGTGGTTTGTTTATAAAGCTTTGAAATTGACTGTATATAAACTGACTTGACAAAAAGTATAACATAAATTCCTAATAAATTTGCACTCTACACAACAGAAAGACATAAATTAGACCAAACATGAAGAATTAAGTATTTCTGTACTTTGGATATTGCAGTAAGAAACTTTAAGTCGGTGCCAAAAAATAGGGTTAGTCAGGTAATTGTAAACATGACAATTTTTTGCCAAAACCATATAATGAAAATCAAATTTTGAGTGTTCTTACTTGAGTAAAGCCAGGACATTCTCCAGCATACTGATGACATGTTTAGTTGCTGGATTTCTCATGATGTAGTCTCCCGATGGTGAGGCCATTGAAACAAATCCACCCGCCTTTGCAGTCTGTGTAACATAAAACCAACAAATTATTCCAATAGATCATTCCAAAAATTGTCTCAAAAATTAGATGACTGCCATAAAATGTTAACAAATTTAGGAAAACTAAGTTCTTATCAACAAATTCTAGCATATGGAAAGGGAACATTTTTAAGTAAGGAAATTATAAACTTTTCAAACTAGGAATAACAACTTTATCATTCTGTATAGTTGTACTACATTTTTTTAAGGCATTTTTTCAATGAGCATTTTCTCAACTCAAACAGCTTGTAAATAAATTCAAGGACACTTAAGATCAAATGGTAACCATAAAGATAGATAGCAAATACAGTAAAATCTGTGTACAAAGGCCATCCTTGGGAAAGATAAAATGTGCCTTTATTGACAGACAGCCTTTATCTGGAGGTTCGTCTGTTCTAAATAATCAGTTAGGGCTTTTCAAAGAATGGCCTTTATTTACTGGTGGCTGCAAACACAGGTTTGATTGTACATGTATATGAAAAAAGAACATTTTCAAGTATTGAAATTATGAAGTTTTTGAACAATGAATATTTTGAATATCCTCACCTCAAGGTCATCTGGCCATTTACTTCTTTTGATTACACCAAGGATGCCGTTAGTACAGAAACTAATCTGAATTATAACAATACATTATATCATGTGACTCAAATAAAACATCATTACTACTCACATACAGAAACACAGCATCTTTTGTTTAGGAATGAATGATACAGTGAGTTTAATCCAATAACATTACATTACTACTATCAACCACTGCTTCACATTAGTATATTCATTTTAACATATCATCAGTCTTGGAGCAAATTAACACATCTTTTTTTACCAAAAACCATAAAAATTATTAAAGTACCTTTCAAGTCAGATAAAAAAAAGTAAGATGAATTAATTTTAAAAAAATACACAGAAAAAAACAGTGCAACCTCCCTAGGAAGGCCATCTCTTGAGCAACAACCTCCCTTCCACAACAGCATGATTTCTTCCCACTGTACGATTTAACACTTAATTTACCTCACAAGAGCAACAACCTCTAAAAAACAACATAATTTTGCTTCTCCCAAAGGGAGTTGCTTTGGAGAGGTTGCACTGTATTTAGTACTTTAGCAATACTCTTTGGGAGAAGCAAAATCATGCTGTTGTTGAAGAGAGGTTGTTGCTCAAGAGAGGGCCGCTCTAGAGAGGTTGCACTGTCTGTCACGTCTGGCAGTTAGAGATTTGTGCCACTTTTTGAAGACTTGTCATAGTGTTTGATACTTTTTTTCTGGAGAGGTTGTACTGTAAAGACAAATATCTTACATGTGATCTATGTATGCCACAAGTATCTGCAGAACTTGGTTCCACAGCCGCTTGATCTAGACCGATATATGACATAAACTTGTCCGGGGACCAGAACGCACTGAAACATAACCATGTAATGGTAAATAAAATTTTTATTAATGAGTAATAGCCTCTGTGATCCAGTGGTTATGGTCAACGCTTAGTAATCACTAGCTCCTCATCGCTGTGAGTTTGAATACCACCCACAACAGATGAAAAAGCTGTCCAGCTAGCTTACGGAAGGTTGGTGGTTCTATCTAGGTGTATGCCTAGGGTCTTCTTCCACTGTTAAAACTGGAAAAGTTGTCAAATGAACCAGACTGTTCATGCGATTTTAAATGAAAAAAATAATGAAGTAAAAGCTAACTAATCAACAAAAATAAACAAAAATTAACAAATAATTAATGAACTACTTAAAATTGAAATATGAAATAATTCTAAGGCCACACTTAGGAAAGACAAACTGTGGCCCTTTTTGACAGATGGCCTTAATTTGGAGGTCAATTTGTTCTAAATAATGAATGGAGGTTTTTCAAATGGCCTTTATTCAAAGGATGGCCTTTATTCAGAGGTGGCCACAAACACAGGTTTGATTGTACATGGATTGATATAATTGAAACATGGACATTGTTGTTGTCTAGTATATTACACATATACTTACATTTTGAATTCTTCTGAAGACCAAAATTCTTTACAAGGCTTTAGGACTTCTTCTATAAATGTGGATTGTTTCTCATAGTCGTTAAAATGGTTACTGAAAAATAATTAGTAGTCCATTTCTCATAATGATTCATTCAATTCGTGTATACATGGGTGTATCAACATTTTGTCTAATAAGCATACTTTGGACTCTTCAAAATTCAAAGCTAATATACAAAACATCAATTTATTTAAGATAATTGGGTCATTTCTTTCTGACAGAGTGGAAAACATTGTGGCAAAGGAAGCCATTGCTCATTACAAGTAATCGCTTCTTTTCCCAATGTTTTCAAAAGTCGTCTGCTTCAGATGCTGGGAAATGTGTTATTATGAGGCAAAGTGTTAAAACAAAGCTCAGTACACAGAGCTCAGAATGAGGAAGGTTTGGTTTCATAATATAAGTAATAGTGTATCTTCAAAAGAAAATCTAACAACTCATGTAATAGAACACTAAAATGATTAAAATTACAATGAAATTTGTTGAATGGCTGTTTTATGTTACCTGACAATGATTAGAGCTTCTACAAGAATATGCTTCTCCATTTGTGATAACTGATCAGGATCTCCACTTATCTTCTGTACATGACTGAATAATTCTTCAAATACAGGCTGTATAAAATATACATGTTAATTCTTCAAATACAGGCTGTATAAAATATACATGTTAATTCTTCAAATACAGACTGTATAAAATATACATGTTAATTCTTCAAAAACAGACTGTATAAAACATATATGTTAATTCTTCAAATACAGGCTGTATAAAATATACATGTTAATTCATCAAATACAGGCTGTATAAAATATGCATGTTAATTCTTCAAATACAGACTGCATAAAATATACATGTTAATTCTTCAAACACAGGCTGTATAAATATAAATGTCAATTCTTCAAATACAGGCTGTATAAAATATACATGTTAATTCTTCAAATACAGACTGTATAAAATATACATGTTAATTCTTCAAATACAGGCTGTATAAAATATACATGTTAATTCTTCAAATACAGACTGTATAAAATATACATGTCAATTCTTCAAATACAGACTGTTTAAAACATATATGTTAATTCTTCAAATACAGGCTGTATAAAATATACATGTTAATTCTTCAAATACAGGCTGTATAAAATATACATGTTAATTCTTCAAATACAGACTGCATAAAATATACATGTTAATTCTTCAAACACAGGCTGTATAAATATAAATGTCAATTCTTCAAATACAGGCTGTATAAAATATACATGTTAATTCTTCAAATACAAGCTGTATAAAATATACATGTTAATTCTTCAAATACAGGCTGTATAAATATAAATGTCAATTCTTAAAATACAGGCTGTATAAATATAAATGTCAATTCTTTAAATACAGACTGTATAAAAATATATATGTTAATTCTTCAACTACTGGCTGTATAAAATATGACTGAATAATTCTTCAAATACAGGCTGTATAAAATATACATTCTAATTCTTCAAATACAGACTGTATAAAATATATATTCCAATTCTTCAAATACAGATTGTATAAAATATATATTCTAATTCTTCAAATACAGACTGTATAAAATATATATTCTAATTCTTCAAATACAGACTGTATAAAATATATATTCTAATTCTGCAAATACAGACTGTATAAATATATATTCTAATTCTTCAAATACAGACTGTATAAATATATATTCTAATTCTTCAAATACAGACTGCATAAAATATAAAAGTTAATTCTTCAAATACAGGCTGTATAAAATATATAATCTAATTCTTTAAATACAGGCTAACGTTAAGTTGTAATCAGTACACTGGAATGATTAAACACCAAAAACATCAAAACACAAAAATACAATAATAAGTTTTAATTCATTATACAGTCAAACCTGTGTTTGTGACCACCTCCAAATAAAGACCACCCTGTGAAAAAAGGCCATTCTTTGAAAAACTGTCACTGATTATTTAGAACAAACTAACCTCTGAATAAAGGCAATCTGCCAATAAAGGCCACATTTTGTCTTTCCCAATGGTGGCCTTTGTTCACAGGGTTGACTGTACTTAAAAAAATTAGTGTTAGTAAAATCAATAAAAGCTAACAAGATTAAGATAATGAACATTTAAAACATTTAAAAACCCACATGAAACATTAGTACTGATTGATATGGGTATAACACAACTTTCAACAATTTTTCACTAATCAATTGACAAATCGACAGTAAATAAATTTTCAGACATTACATAATGTTAACATTCCAAAGAGAAAAACAGTAAGCTACAAGAAATAATTAGGCCATCCTAAAAAATTGCTTGTCCACCATTGCCATCCGCACTTTTTTTGACTGGGTCAATCAGTCTTAGTATTATTTTCTGTATTAGACACATATAAAGTGACCATGAAACTAGAGGGAATATTTTCAATAATATAGAAAGGAAATTTTCAAAATAATATGCATTCAATTTGTAGAGATAAATTTTTTTGGACTGGCAGTTTTTTGATGGGTTAGTCAGCAAACAAATAATATTTCAATTTCAGCCTTAATAGCATTTTACTTACAAAGACGAGATCAGGATACTGAATGCACACTTTAACCAGTACAGAGCAAGCGTGTTGTCTCAAATTCTTTACTGATTTACATCGTGTAGACTTTGTTTGTCCAGGAAAATTGAACAATACCATTGAGAAAATCTGAAATAAGCAAAATAAACCATGGGGTCACCAGGCAGGGCTTTTACTAGACCCTAAAATGTGAACCATGGGGTCAGGGCTTTTACTAGACCCTAAAATGTGAACCATGGGGTCAGGGCTTTTACTAGACCCTAAAATGTGAACCATGGGGTCAGGGCTTTTACTAGACCCTAAAATGTGAACCATGGGGTCAGGGCTTTTACTAGACCCTAAAATATGAACCATGGGATCAGGGCTTTTACTAGACCCTAAAATATGAACCATGGGGTCAGGGCTTTTACTAGACCCTAAAATATGAACCATGGGGTCAGGGCTTTTACTGGACCTTTATAACAGCATATTGACTCTTGATATCAGTAAAAAAAAGCTTGGACTTTTGAGAATATGAAACAAGGGGTCAAATTTATGCTAAAATTAGAAGGAAATTTTGTTGACTCAACAAATTTTCATCAGTTAAGTGTCATTTTTGACATCTAGTGAAAACCCTGTGGATTGTGTACTGCTGGAATTTATTGACAAATACTGTCATAAGCTGCACTACCCTAAACACAGCCTGATGAAGGTAATGCGTGTCTAATTATTATTATCATTTTTTCACTGGTTTTAATGCTGTTTTTCAATAATTTTTCAGTTACATATGACGGCCCGTTCACCTAACAAGTTTTCCTGGACTGTATACAAACAGTACTAAATTACCTTTTCACATGGAGCCAGCAACTTCTTCGCATATGGAGGAAAATAAACTTTTTTGTCAAATTTTCATAGAAGGGTATGACCCTGTGACCAGGACTTGAACCCAGGATTTGTGACCAGGATTTGCAAGTCCTGTGCACTAACCACTGGACCTCAGTCGAGGCCCTATGGGTAAATACGGTACAATAGATTAGCGTGGTATAGTAGGTAAATATGGTACAATAGATAAGTACGGTATAGGAGGTAAATATGCTACTTACTTTCTTCAAAACGTCAGATAAGGATGTAGGATTGTATTTCAGGAATATAAACAATGCTGATATGCATGACAACAAGTTGGACAGTATCAATGGATCCTGGAACAAGATAAAATCAATTAGCCAATCAGAATAAACACAACATAGGGCTTAACAAATTTTTCTCAGGTAGCTCATCCTGCAAGACAACCAGCTCAGAGTTTTCACTACTGTGCAACTTCTCAAAAGCAACACCTTTCGTGAGAAGCAAAAATATGCTGTTGTTGAGATGTTGTTGCTCTAGAGGGGTTAAATTAATAGTTAAATCGTACAATCGGAAAAAATCATGCTGTTGTTAATAGGAAGTTGTTGCTCAAAAGAGGGCTATTCCCAGGGTTGCACTGTAGTTCTACAGCAATTTCAACTTGTCCTGAGTGGATTTCTTCTCATAATTACAAGCGGACAAGTAGATTTGTTGAGCCCAGCAACATTTACTTACATACTGAACAATAATCACAAACACCCACAGTATCTCACATTACCATTTAGGCAGATGAACCAGTGTCTCATATTATCAAAATTATAAACCATTTCAAACTAGACATAAACAGAGTATAGACATCTGTGATTTTGAACACAACTCATTAAAATAGGTTTTGGAAGCTTACAATGAAAGAACACATGATATCCAAGTTTTATTTACTTCATAAAATACTCTATTCATTTCAAAAGTTAGTGTCTAACATGCAATATTGACCATAAAACGTGCACATCAGTTCAGTCAAACTAAATAATCTACAAGAACCGTTAAAACAATTTCTGTATGTAGTGGCCAGGACTTGAACCAAAAACATTCAACTACAGAACCCACAGACCAGACACTGCAGTAAATGAATCCTTCTGAATTACTTTTTTAAATTATATTGAGTATTAGACATCACTTACCTGAGATTCATAATTGAGAGCAGTTTTGACCAGGAAAACCCCTCACCTGAGATTCACAATTGAGAGCAGGAAAACCTATTACCTGAGATTCATAACTGAGAGCAGCTTTGAGCCAGCAAACCCCTTACCTGATATTCATAATTGAGACCAGTTTTGAGCAGGAAAACCCCTTACCTGAGATTCATAATTGAGAGCAGTTTTGAGCAGGAAAACCCCTTACCTGTGATTCATAATTGAGAGCAGTTTTGAGCAGGAAAACCCCTTACCTGTGATTCATAACTGAGAGCAGTTTCGAGAAGGAAAACCCCTTACCAGAGATTCATACTTGAGAGCAGTTTTGAGCAGGAAAACCCCTTACCTGAGATTCATAATTGAGAGCAGTTTTGAGAAGGAAAACCCCTTACCTGAGATTCATAATTGAGGGCACTTTTGAGCAGAAAAACACCTTGATCAATCATATCTTGGGATAGTATCTCTGGTTTAAGACGACTTATAACACTCTCCAAGTAAACAGTTAAAGCTTCCCATTCAAGAAATGACGGTGAACTGTAGTGGCAGGTGTTTGTCACATTATCTAATTAGGAAAATAACAACTTTATGTCAATGATACAGAAATCTGACTCTTAAATAGTTCAAACCTTATATGTGAAAACTGATTATCAATAAGAAATATTATTGAAAATAGATCAGCAATCCCAAATTTGATTGTACACATTATTCAAAACCATAGAAATAAAGTTTCAGTACAAATCATTTTGAAAAACGAGGTTCAACATAACAACATAGCCTTAGTGCCTATAATTACAGGGTAAAATCTCAAATCCAATGAAATAAGAGACACTAAGAAGCTACTCACAATTATTTTAATTAACTGTAAGTTGAATTCCGAATTTGAAAAAGGTAATAACTCTATCTATGAAGGACATCAAAGTACAAAGCTTAATCTGTGATAAGACAGTGTTATTTGACTTATAAAATTGTAAAAATCATTTCAATTAGCACTCAATTCTGGTAGACTTTCCTAGTGAAGTGAATTACTATACCTTCTTCTTTTACAACAGGTTTCTTGAGAACCTGCTCTAACTGCTGGGATGCAAACCTGAATGCTTCCACAGGTATCAACAAGGTAACATACCTTATCACTTCAGCACAATCAGAGCGATATCCTGGAATAGAATATAGACAATTAAACCTGCGAATAAAACATCAGTTCATACTAATTTATTTTAGCTCAATTTTGCTTAAATTAATCATCATAATTACTTGGGTGCCATAGAAAGATGTGGAACTGAAAATTGCCTAATTTACATGCCAATCCATGCTTTAATCTCGGACATGCTTTATCTAAATAAAATGACAACTAACAGTTGTAATATAATTTATTGATCATGGTAACAAATGTATGTGGTCCAGTGATGACATGTGCTGTAGCGAAAAACAACGTGATTCGCTTCAGCGTCTGGATTTTTTTACAAAAAATTCTAAAATTCAAAACGCGTGCATTTACGACTGCGAATCTTTCTTTTTTTTGCATTTTCACAAAATTTCATGCCAGCGAAATTAAATGATATCACAGTAATTCAGATTTGACAGTAAAGAGATAATACTGGAATACAGTGCAACCTCTCCAGAGAAGCCCTCTTTTGAGCAACAACCTCCCTTCAACAACAGCCTGATTTTTTCCCACTCTACGATTTAAATATCGATTTAACCTCTCTAGAGCAACAACCTCTCGACAACAACAACAAAATAATTTTGCTTCTCCCAAAAGGTTTTGCTTTGGAGAAGTTGCACTGTATCTATGCAAGGTTATGTTGTTATGGACCTCTGCAGTGTCATATCAGTTAGTTTCTCTACAGATGAAAAAAATCCTTGTGTTGCCAGTTTTACTAGCTTTTACAGGGTGCCAACCAGTTTGTTTTTAAAGGTTTTAATGGTATTTCGACATAATAAAGGCAAAATTAACATGCACTATGGCTCATGTGTAAGTATATATATTTAAGGTTATATTTTCTTTCAATATGTATAAAAGTAAATGTAGAAGATATATATTGCCACACTGAAATGTGATTTGTAGTGTCAGGGGGAAAAATCTCTTTTAGCTGCTTATTGAGTCAGTAAATGCGAACAAACCTTATAGAAAAAATAGGATAATAAATAAAGTTGAACCTCTCTAATTCAAACCTTTCCAATCCAAAATCCCCTCTAAACTGAACAAGTCAGCTGACCTCAATTTTTTATTATGTATTTATACTAAAAAACCTTTGTCAGTCCAGACATGTTCAGAGTAGAGAGGTTCAGCTGTATAGTGTTATAAGTTAATTTATCTAGTAACGGACGAAGTACTCAACTAGAAAATAGCTTCATGAAAGGTAATAAAGGTCCACTCACTGGAGAAGAATACTGTGAATTCTTCATCACTATCAAAATCAAGTCTTCCATAATTACAACTTGGTGAATTTGTCAGACTAGGGTACCCAACCTGTAACATGATAAGGTATGAAACTGAAGCCATGAAAAAAAAAATGATTAAAGATAGTCCCTCTCTGGTCCAGGGGCTCATAAGATCATGTTTCCCCAAAATGATTTATACAGTCAAATCTGTTGTTTGCAGCCACATACGAATAAAGACCACTCTGTGAATAGAGGCCATTCTTTGGAAAAGCATCGCTGATTATTAAGAACATACTGACCTCTGAATAAGGCCAACTGTCAATAAAGGCCACATTTTGTCTTTCCCAAGGGTGGCCTTTATTCTCAGGTTTGACTGTATATATTATACATAATAGTTCTTTGGACTGGTTTTTATCTGCTCTATGCCATGTATCAACACAAGTTTTAATACTGTACATTGACTGGCAAACTTCACCAGAGCTCCTGTAATCAACCAGCATTGAACTGTTCCCCAGTCAGCCACAGAGACCGATGTACTTATGAAAATTAACTAGCATAAAATTAATATTTCTTATTTCACTATACATATATTATCCTCCATATGTGGAGAAGTTGCCAGCTACTTGTGGAACGGTAAGTTAGTACTCAGGGTTTTCATTAAGAAATTAAGTGACCAATTTCTTTCGTCAAAGCAACAGATAAATCCAGCAAAAATTGCTTGTATTTGGCGAAAATGTTATAACATCTTGGAAAAACAACCAATTCAGATGTATTCTTAACCAATGGTTTCAATCAGCAATCAGTCCTCTAAGAAAACCCTGAGTACTGGTTAGTACACAGTCCAGCAAAACATATAAATTGTTGAAAAATGCATTAAACCCCAGTGACAATGTCACATAAAAACAAAAACAAAATAGAGATGATATACATTTACCTTATAAATGATTTTTGACAGAAACTCAATCAATTGAGGTAATATTGCTTTGAAGTAAGGATCCTGGGATATTTGTTCATGTCGTAAAAACTGAGACCACAACTTTAATGTGTAACTACTGAGCATCTGTTCAACAGAAAAAATAAAATAAAAATTGACAGGATACTAGGTGAAACAATTAGGTCTGAGAAATCAATATTAAAGATTTTTATCTGTACTGTCTACAACAACATGCTTAACATTCTAAATAATTATTAAAAAATAAACTTTGTCTTTTACAGAAGTATGAACAATTTTCAACATCTTTAAAAGTATTTAAAATACAGTGTAGTGAAAAATAAACAGAAGTCAGGTCTTGAGCAACAACCTCCCTTCAACAACAGCATGATATTTTCCCACTGTATGATTTAACAATTAATTCAACCCCTCTGGAGCAGCAACCTCTCAACAACAACATAATTTTGTTTCTCCGAAAGGGTGTTGCTTTGGAGAGGTTGTACTATACTGTCAAACTATAAGAGAGGTTACATCTACTTATTTCTTCCTCTCATTCCAAAAACAATCAAATAAAAAAAACCTATCAATCCTTTTACAAAATACTACATAAACACTTAACATATATTTCCTATGGTCTTATGCATATTACAATATAACTAGAAATTTCATTGTCATTTCCCTACAAACACATAAAGTCTACAGAGTATTTACCTGACTGGGATGATGAGTACAGGCTATTAAAGCCTTCAAGTAAACCTCAAAGTTAGGTGGCTGTCCTACCTCTGGGCAAGATTCGTTACCCTACAAACATCAATAAAATAGATGAATAACATACATACGTATGTACGTACATACATACAACCATCATAATATCAGAGCTGACAATCATTCACACTAAGGCCTGACAAGACAAATCTTACAAATATGGCATCCATTACATGTGAACAACATATTCACAATTATACAATCAGACGTATCTCAAATCTTTGAGCTGAGCCACCTGTCTGATGTCTGGGAAAGAAAATAATTGATCAAGTTACCATTAAGCATACAGCAAATAACAACTTAACGATGTCAGGTCTACAGTTTTTAAAGGCTGTGAACTGTATTATGTACATATATAGCTTAAAGTTGTTATTATACATCATAATCATAGATATCCATAGTTAAAATGGTGAATGTAATTAGGGGTGAGTATAAAAACTATTTAATCCTATTAAGATGCCAGAACAATGTCTACCGGTATCATAAAATTCATCAGAAATAAAACCATGCATTAACTCTTTCGCTGCCAAATTTCAGATAAGTGGCACTTCTCAGTGCCAAGTATTCCTTACTTGTGCTTACCCTGTCCTCCACAAGTAACAGCAAACTTCTCTGCATGAATTGTTTGAATTAGTGGTGGATGATACTGTGTCTTCAACCAAATCACCACAGAGATCATGTGTCACACCCATGGTTTGAACACAGGGGCCCAAGATCTGTAGACTTCACTAAAGTCTATAGACTTCTCTAAAGTCCAGACCCATACTGGTCACTGAAAGGCAACATCAGCACTCGGCATCGAATCATTGCTTCGTGACATTGGCAGCAAAAGAGTTAAAAGCCTGTACACAGACATCTGTACCGCTAAGTACATTTGTACTTAAATTCAATAAATTTCATAGCATAAAATTGTTACCCATAGTGCGCAAAGCTGACGTCCCAGTTCCACCAGTATCTGACATAATTTCTGTAAAACTTTGTAGAATTGTTCTATGGACACTTTGTCTGGGTTGCTGAATCAGTGAAAGAAAAGAATTTAACCATATATTAATACATGAGGTGAATATTAACACAAAAAACAATTACAGTAAGTATAACATTTATGTAATGATAAGAAAATAGTTTTAATTAGGATACATTCCATACATTATCAGAATGATAGAAAGTGCAATATCAACACCATGTTATAATTTAATAATACTTTAACTGGTTTAAGAAATAAGCATTTTAAGAAGTAAGCATTTTGACCCGTTGCCTCATAAGCATACTTTGGACTCTTTAAAATTCAAAGCAAATATACAAAACATCAGATTATTTTAGGAAATTGGGTTAATTCTCTCTGACAGAGTGGAAAAACACAGCATCAAAAGAAGCCATTACTCATAACAAGTAATTGCTCCTTTTGCCATCATCAACTTCAGATGTGGGGAAATGCGGTGTTATGAGGTAAAGGGTTAGGAAATAAGCATTTTAAGCATTGAGTTGTAACATACATGGCAGCTTTCCATATTGTGGACAGAGCACCTTCATGAAATAGAATCAGCACAGGAATCCTGTCTTCTATCTTACCCTACAATATTAACAACATACAGTCAGTGAAAACTGAGTAAAAGCACATAAAGTTTAGTACAAAACTAACCAAATTAGATTTTAGATAAACCTTAGAATGTGGATCCCCTTTAAAACGACTGAGCTACTTATAGCATTTTAGAATGTAAATTGCTGTTTGTTCTGATTAAATGTGTAATTATGCTTTCATGTATCATTATATACTACAGTACAATGCTATGAATATAATTTGTGATTAGTATAATGTTCTCATCTGTTGACCCTTAATTATCAAATAAATGATACGCTATGTTTTTTACACCTCTGACTGAAAACCAGTCTATAAAGGTGAATTATATAGAAATAAGTCCAGATTAGAACATTAGGCCAATTTAGAAGGGAAACTGGTTTATAGAGGAACTGGTTTATAGAGGAACTGGTTAATAGAGGAACCAGTATAGAAGGTTTCCACTGTATGCTTTTAACAAGGTTTAACTGAAATGGCTGAGGTAAGAAATATGTATCTTACTTGATAATTCATCAATGTCAATAAACTACCCACCCTTCTGTTCACAACTGTGTAGAGACATTCAGCAGCAGAATATTGTAAGTACTTGTTGCTTAGCAACAGACACAATGTTTGTAGGAGTATACAGTCTTTAACAGTGATGTGACTCATTGAAACCCAGTCTAAATATCCATTCAAGGTCATCAAGGTCATTTCACTGACCTTCAAGTGACACTGAGCAAGTAAAGATTGCTCTTCTGTTCCTAGTGATAACTGAAAATAGAAGACATACACCTTGACTAAGAAGCAAAAATCAACAAAGGAATGAACTTCAAACATAATATTAAATATAACCTTGTAATTGTCTTGAAATATAGATGTTATCTCATAAAATGGTGCTTAACACTTTGCCTAATAATACTGCATTTCCCCGCAGCTGAAGCAGACCACTTTTGAAAACATTATGGCAAAAGAAGTCATTGCTTGTAATGAGTAATGACTTCTTTTGCCACGTTTTCCACTTTGTCTGAGAGAAATAGCCCCATTTTCTTAAACAGATTGATTTGTTTGACTTTGGAAGAGACCAAAATATGCTTACGATGCAAAGGGTTATAGGAAAAGTGTGATTGAAATTATAGGGGCTAGAATGTTGTCTTTGGTCCATGTGGCCATTTTTCACTAATTGTTACACTTAAAGAGCAAATATATGTTCTACAAAAAGCTAAACCTTTAGATTATGAAGGAAAATCTGAAAGTTCACGAAATAATGTGAATAAAATACAAGTTTTAAAGTCAGGTATATAGGTCAGGATAGAATAAGAGATGACCAGGAATGTCAATATTAAAATATTCCGCCATCCTTCTGTATGAATATTAGAATACTCGGTCATGCATAAAAAATACTGTGAAAACTATCCATATTTTTTTTTTCCAAATATTCAAATACAGATTTTGAATTCAAAAATTTGATCAATCAGGTATATTCATTTATTCAATCCCTAGATAGAATACTTATTCAGTATATGTTTTGATATTTTGTAGTATATGCATTAAAGATTTTTAAAAAGAAAAATTAGTGCAGTCATCAAAAATGGGTTTACATATTAAATGAATTGATACACTAGACTCATGCATTAAGCTTCTTTGATTGAAATTGTCCTACAGTTCCACTCAGAAAGCGGATGACCATTATGCATGCTGCCCACCCACCAACAGTATTCCAATAATATGTCCCATCAAGACAGGCATACAAAAATGATCTAATTTGGAAATTTGATCAATATTAAATTATCAACAAAGAAGAATATTGCAACACATTGTCCAATAAACGGAAACAAGCAGTTACTGCGTAATTCTTTTACTTACAGCAGTTTCAGCTGCATTTGTATTTTCCTGCAGGAGATTGACGAAAAATTCAAACATTTCGCCAACGCATCGAGTCAAGGCAGCAACTAGATCTTTACGTCTCTGATGTTTCATATTCTGAAAGATGACAATATCCTCGACCAGACGGAGAAACACTTTAAGCACCAGCTCTGTTTGTGAAGGCTAAAATACAACAATTTCATATAATTCAGGACAGTAAAGAACAATTCTATCCACACAGTTTAACAATGTTTGTTCATTTGGACAAAAAAAGATTTTTCAGTCCTTACAACAAACCATTTGCCCAAAGCCAGCAAGTTAGAACAGTAGAATTCCTCTATAATAGATTAGTTAGATTGCTACAAGTAAGATTTTAAGTACAGCATCCAAACAAGAATTACACAACTCTCCATGAGAGGATCTGTTTATGAAATAAAATTAACCTTATGGTTTGAATGGAGCAGAGTTACACAAAATGTCAGTTTAGTATCATTCCCAATGGCAAAAAGTATGTTTTACCCCAATTGCATGTCGAAAATTCCCAATTCAATTGAGAAAAAAAAATAATTTTCACCATTTTATGTGTTTGGGGTCAAAAGTAGCCAGTGTGAATGATACAAGTGAGACAATTGTTATTTTTATACAGGGTGACTTTTTTCCAATTTTGTCCAAAATGTCGTGAAAATTCCCAATTCTGGGGGTCGTATCATGTTCCCAAAATGCTAAAAAAACCTGCAAGTGATAGTCAAATTGACTCAATAAAGATTTTTATCCACCAACAAACCTACAGATTATCAACAAAACTGTTGCAGGTCAATTTGCTCTAAATAATCAATGATGGTTTTCAAAGAATGGCCTTTAATCACAGGGTGGTGTTCAACCCAAGGTGGCCGAAACACAGGTTTGTCTGTACGTCAGTAAAGGTACATTACCCCACACTGGCAAAGTTGAAATAAATCACTCATCAAATTAGGCCATAGATTTGGCCATTCATGCTTCATAATCTCCACAACCAATCTTGATACTACATCTTTAATATGGGGTTGTTCTTCAAGGATCCCATCAGTGCCCTACAGTACATAGGTAAAAACAGATTTTATTATTACTGTGTCATCTTTTCTAAAGATTTTTGGTTACTTGCAAGGCTCAACAAATCCGCTTGCTGACTTGTAATTACAAGTAGAATTTAACTCAGGGTGAGTTGAAATTGCTGAAAAACTAGTAAAAATTCTAAGCTGGTCGTCCTGTTGGATGAGTAGCCTAAACAAAATTGTCAAGCCCTGACATGTATTTAGAAAAGTTGTTTCAGTACAGTAATTATGTTGAAAAAAGCAATCAGGAAAAACTTTTTTACCAGCTGATTTCTCTAATACTGCATGTGTCTAATGTCATCCAGCGAATCAAACCAACTTATCATTGCAGAGGAGAATATTTGTAACCTGGTGATCTAGGTTCAAATCCCAGCTGCAGCAGGTCATACCCTTCTGTGAAAATTTGACAAAAGTGTCAATTTTCCTCCATATGTGGAGAAGTTGCCGGCTCCTTGTGGAATGGTAAGTTAGTATACAGTCCTGGAAAACTGGTTAGGTGAACCGGTCGCCGTACATAACTAAAATATTGTTGTAAATGGCGTCAACCCCAGTGAAAAAAGGAGGAGGATATATTCATCAATGAGCCATGTAATATGATTACATATGATCATAAGATATGATAAAGAATCAGCCAACAGATATATACAATTTAAATATAGTAAAATTCCTACTTACAACCACCCCATAATTACCACCCCCCTCCATTATTGCGACCGATTTTTAAAATAACAGAATATTTTGGTCTAAAGTTCAATGGTTATCTGTCAGAAAATAGGATATTTCTGCCATTCCACCAATATGAGTACATAAACACACAAAAAACATAATATGCACATAGGTCATATATGAGCAACAGAATACTTAAGCTAGGATACTTTGTTCTATCAAAAAGACCATCCCAATATTCAGACCACTTTGCTGAAGATCGAAAGGTCGGTCATAAGAGCAGGATTTTACTGTACATATGACACATACAATGGAACATACATCAGATATACAAGTGAGTCAACAAAATATTCTAACTTTCAGTGATAATGATGAAATACTTTATAGAGCCTGTCATGAAAAACAAATATAACGATAAATGATAAAATTCACCTTTGCTATTAAAGTCAATGAGCTGTTTTTCAATGTTTCTCTTTCATCCTCAGAAAGTTTTGTCCAGCCATATCTATAATGTAAAAATGACAGTTCATACACGACAGTCTTTAAATGCTTAATCTTTAAACACAGATCTGTGGAAATGTCTAAAAACAAGCAACTAAAAGTTAAAGAAAAAATATCCTAAAATGGAGTAAATTTCCAAAACTGGAATATTACAAGAGGGCCATTACAAGTACAAAACACCCATCTGCTCAAACAGACATGAATACAATTGTTCAGTTATTTTAAAAATTAATATTTTTTTTATTAATGATAAGTTATTTATAATCAATGTTTAACAAACTTGCATAACAAATAATTTATACCTGGTACAATGTTCCAACAACTGTAGTCCAAAGTGTCGAATGATGTCTGAATATTCTTTCCCAGCCAGTACCAAACCATAAGAAATACAATTTGCAGAGTTTTCCTTGAACTCTTCACATATCTAAAATTAAGATGTACCTTACACACTCACTGTGACGGATTTTCAAAAAAATACTACCGTTTTTGGATAGGGCTATAGCAGCATATCCATGTTTCGCTGCTGAACAAATATGTGAACTATATCAATTCAAGAGGGTTTGTATTGGTCATATTGGCCCTTTTCACTTTACATAAATTTCATGCAAAAAAAAACATCAATACTTACATGAAATCAAATAAGAATTTTTGCAGGCGATACTGATTCTTCATAAATTGTGTCTATTTAACTTATATGCTACATAGCTTATCAATATGAAATATTCAAATTTCAGTTTTCACAAACCGTTGAAAAAAATATTAATAAATATCATTTATTTTACATATTAAATTTGTAAATGTATTTATAATATAATAAGTGAGAAAAAAATGCTTGCTTGTGGAAAGGTCAATAATTAAGTCACTGGCAAAACTGTATCATACTGTGTAGTAAATTGCAGTCCTGTACCATTATATGTATCACATTAGAAGTGGCCTGATAATACAAAGCCCTAGTTTTCGACAGTACCTATACATGAAAGGTAGGAATTCACAGGGCTTCCATGGTCAAGTGGTTGGTTATAGTCTGTGACTGGTAATCACTAGCCCCTTACCACTGTAAGTAAAACTTAAGACCAGAAAACTTAAACAAATGAGGAAACTATTCATCTAGCTTATGGAAGATAGGTAGTTCTACTCTATAAAGCATGAAAAGCTACTAAATGACCCTGGCTGTTGAGGCAATGTTAAACTCCGATAAAAACAAAAATATTCGTAATATGAAGTAGAGTTAATTAATAGTGAAAAATTTCACTCAATGGCCTTTTTTCATATCTATAAGGTAAGAGAAAATGATAAAAAGGGGCTAATTTAGAATTAGAACAGATGTACAGGACTAAAACCGTTGTTGATAACAGTAAGTATACTAACCTAACAAGCTGCTTTTATCAAAAGTTAAATCGAAGACAGCAAAGTTGCTTATTCATCAACAGCAATACAACCATTCTCAGTTTCTTTCATGAATGGAAACCTTTTTGTCAGGATGTCAGCATTTTTTTTCCAAAATATATTATTTAAGTAACATATAGAAAAATATAGTCAAAACAACCTACATAAGTCCACTTATTTGACTTTTGATATTAATGTAGAGATATACATTTGTTGAAATCAGACTCCATCCCAAACAGTCTAAAGAATGGCTGAATAAATGATGCTGGACTCATAACAAAGATTCCAAACAATTGAAATTAATGACTTTAACAATGGCTATGGATTCATTAGTACTAGTATTACCACAAAAAGGAGCAAGTCAGCACTGTCAATTACAATAACTTGTGCATATAAACAACACCATGCCATACAAACATTGGCATTAATCTGTGGATGAAAATCTATCAAATGCATATAAACGACACAATTCCGTACAAACATTGGCATTAATCTGTGGATGAAAATATATCAAATGAGTATCCGAAATACATGCATGTCCGAAAGACTAGTGTAAACTAAAATTTGAAAGCACATTGGAAGAACAACTATATTACTGACCCGATGAGCCCGTAATCTATCAGCTTGTGAAGCATCTTGGCTCATAATTATCTGGACCGACGACACTAAAGTGTCGATCACGTTTTGGTCCATTTTTAAAACAGCGAATTTATTTCTGAGAGAACCTATGCACCGCCTTGCAGTCAGAGTTACCTTCCTTGTCACCGTCACGAAATAATCGTGGGTTGTGAAATGATTGAAGATTGAGATTTTTCAGTATTTTTTTTGCCACCGATGTTTCATTAGTAGGTAGTCCATTCTTTCCTATTTGATTTTATACTACTACGAAATTTTATCATAAATTGTTTGCGTCTATTTTCACGTGTTTTTTTTGTGTTAACTTGAGTATCGGTTCGTACTTAAGAACGTTCGCCTGCACCCCTTTTCCGCATTCCCATTTTTCAAACATTTAGAATTTATTACTTATTTAGAACTTGTGGTGATGTATTGTTTAGAAATTGTGATACCTCTTAGCTTAGATATGACAGAAGCTATTAACACATTAAAATTATACATTTGTGCAGACTGTACAAAAATTTAACACTGGACATTTGGGCATGTAATGATGTATGTCACAGCAAACTTTTCTGGACAGAATGATTTTTTTGTGGACCAAAAAAGTTCACACAAAATTTCATAAATTTTGCTAAATATTATGGACACTATATTTTGCCATTTTATTATCTGCAATATGTATTTAATGAGGAAAATACATGAATATTTTCACCAAAGAAAAGAAAAAAAACATTGTTTGAGTGATTAAAACATTTCATTTTTGATAAAATTATCAATGAAAAATGCACTGGACCATCGGACAACTGAAATTTAAAACTTACTGAACTGATTTCTGTTTTGGTGGACTTGATCAGTAATTTTTTATGAATTTTCAAAACTACCTGTGGCTTTCTGAATTGAATCAGAATAAGGAGGGAAATTTGAAAAAAAACTATCACTAAGTTATTTATATAGCATTTTAGGGGAAGATATTACCTTTTTGGGCTAGGTGAAGCAGCAGATATTCGGCTGTATAATATGAAATAAACACTGTTGCCCTTGGTTCAAGGCTAAATTCAAAGACTGTCATGTAGTGTAGATCTCTGAGTAAGTAATTCCAGGCCTCTGCCTACAAAAAAGATGTTATTGTATTATCTGAATAAGTATTTCAATCAGATGTCATTTGTTCGGTCCACATAACTTATCCTGATTGGGAAAAAAACCTTTGAAACAATTAATGCAATGATCTTGTAGTTATTGCTTTATTTATCAATGCTAATTGTAATTTTGAATCAATTGCATGTATTCATGGTTATAGATATATATGACAGTTTGCCAAATCAGTAATGTAATAATATTTCATGAGGTAATGGTCTGATATTTCATAATTGAAGTATTGTTAAAAAAAACAAATTCTGTCAAAAAAACTAGAATGAAGTTGAACAGTTTACACAACATCAGTTTTTTTACTCATTATATTGACTTTGCTCTATGATACTAAGTGCAGGATATCAGCATAATGACTGCTTAACTTTATAATGCTTGGTTGTTAAGGAAATACAAGTGAATCTACTTTTTATTAATCTTTTGCCTCATAAGCATACTTTGGACTCTTTCAAACTCAAAGCAAACATACAAAACATCAGTTTATTTAAGATCATTACTAACAATGGCTTCTTTTGCCACAATGTTTTCAAATTCGTCTGCTTCAGATGCTGAGGAAATGCAGTATTATGAGGCAAAGGGTAAAATTTCATATTAAATAACAATTTTAAAAGTTATCTTATTAGAAACAATACAGTATAAATTATCAAGTCATGGCAATCACTGAGCTTATTACGGAATCTGTTCTTAAGAGGATCTTAATCCAAATACAATAGTTTGTCATAAAATGGAAACTATGAAAGATATTTCTGTATGGTTGATATTTCATTGTTGGTCTAAATAGATATACATAAATAACTTTTCCAGGTATTCTTTGCAAGCATGGACAGAACTAACAATGGTTTATCTCAGCAAGCTAACTTTAGAACAAGACTTAGTCCTGTAGATAGTTATCATGGTCCATACATGCATGAAATTGAATCCATGAAAAGAGCTCGAGATTATTTACTTTGGTGGTGTAGAAGAAGTAAAAAACCAGTGTGGAATAAAATAAATATATCAACCACTGTGAATACTGGTACTGAAAATGATGGCTTTGGTGAAGCATCTAGTAAATTCTCCTATGCTGATATCCCAAACCATAACATTGATGAGAGTGTCCCCAGTGTGGATGTTCCCTATGATAACATAGTTGAAAATGAAGATAATGTCCAGCGTGCTCCTAATTCTGGTGGTAAAATTGTCAGAGATGAAACTAAAGTCTCGCATGAAAGTCTGCCTGCGATGCCTGATTATATGCCTACCATTCAAAGAGAGAATTGCTCTTCAAATCAAGTTGTTTCTCCGTCTTGTCTCAGGCCATGTACACCAAACTTTAATAATAATATTTCAAGGGCAATGCAGGACAATAAGCAGAGAATCAACTCATCTGGGCAAGACTATGGTGCATGTATCAAAGAACTTAATGCTAATATTACAACCACTGGTTACAATGATTTTAGAGCTAGAAATATCGGTACTACTTATTTCAAATCACCTGAAAGTTTCCAAAGGCATACATATGTACATGAAACAAATGACAACAGTGAGTCTGCTAATTTTGCTGTGGCACCCTCAAATAGCAGCACAAACAAAAGGTCACACGATTCAGCATTTGGTTCCACACAATGGCAAACCAACCTAAATGAGTCATGCTACAATGACAATCATTTCAGCCATGTTGAAACAATGTCATATGGTTATTGTAAAAAGACTAGATTGTATAACTCAACCTTTTACAACAAAAGTAAATCCCAGACAAATCTGAATTATTTATATGGTCATAACAACAATGTTAGTTATGAGGAATCTCCTCCCCCTGTTTCATATCACAGTAGGGGATTCTTCAACTATGTATGAACATTCACTAATAATACATCACACTACTGGAGGTTGATTATACAGGATGTACAGCTAAACGTCATTATTACGAGCATCAATATCACAAGCACCCAACTTATCTCGAGGAGTTTTTGAAGTCCTGTCATTTTTTCAGTTATCAGTTGTGTATAATTTTCAACCAACAAACGAATGCCTTGTCATTTATGAGCACCACTTTATCTCAAAGCATTTAGTTTGTTCCGATGACCCCTCAAGGTAATGAGGTTTTACTGTATACATAAAATTCTATTCTAGTACATAAGCACTACATTTAGCATCCTTAGTGTTTAATGCAGTTTCCTAAATTTCAGCATAGAGACTAAGGAACCAGCTCTATGGCTACAACATACTTCCTGTCTGAGTTTTGCGTATAATGAAGGGAGTGGATGTTAATCATTCACTGATAATGAAACTATTTAGTTTCATCAATTTTGACTCTTCTACTCAGAATCTTATTTGTTAAGATTTGCATGTATTAAAAATTGTTTGTTTGCCTCAGTTGAGAAAAGTTTGGAATTTTAAGGTCAGGAATTGGGAAAAATGTCTTTATTTTCGGACCCAAACAAAGAAGGGAAAAAATTGCTGACTAGGTGATGTGATATTTGTTCTAACGTATACACAAATTAATCCTCACACATGTATACTCATTTTATGCTTTGGTATTTTGATAACTGTATGTATTATTTCATCTGGGAACTTCTTTGAATTATCGTTCTTTGTATTTATAAAACAAATCAGGTATTGTGACTATATATTTTTGTAGATTTTTAGGCACTTTCGATGTCTTTCACAGACAATGTGTGTACATTTACTTCCTTACGCTATAATGGATGTATTGATTTTGAAATTATGGCACTGTTGTAGTTCTAAATGTTCTTTATATTGAATATATGTTGTTTGGTCTTCAGATGTCTTTTTTTATGTACCAAATATACTCCAATGAATGCCCTCAAGATGCTGTATTTAAAATGGTTTTCAATATGTTCGGGGTTTTCCCGAAGAGTTTCTGTTCCAGGGTCCCAGGGACTCTCGATACAATAATTTTGGGGTCCTTGGAGAAAAATTAAGGGTCCCAGGTTTGGTATTTTCAATGATTTTACTTATGGCCACCTCCATCTCTGAAATTATTTCAGGTTTTTCTCTAAGGATAAAACTATACAAGAAAGAAATATTTCAGTTATGTGCTTCTTAGAGAATGCAAGGTTTTGGAGAAAACAAGCCCCTCCACCAATTTTATGCGTAGGGATGCAGAAATCCTGGGTAAGGGGAAACCCTGTTTGTTGAGTTATTGTCATACTATTATTGTGTGTAATTTGAAGGATTATATTTCAAAGGGACGGGGTGTTAGGGAGCATTTATTATGGAGGTATGTTTTGTTATGGTGGGACATTATTGATAATATTTGGTATTACAAAATTGTTTGTTAGCTGGAATGTGACCCAACATTTTTTTCAGTGGGTTAGTAGGTAGGGATTTTTTACTGGAAAACACTCACATGTATTAATATTAAATGAAAGGGTAAAAATTTGAGCAACTTTCCAGCTTTACTGATGGAGGAAGAAAAAAAATGAAATAAAAATACACATCAGTAGATTCCTGGTTATTCTGTTTGTAGACTGTAGACAAACATTTAGGATTCTTTTGTAAAAGATTAAGATATTTATGTTGTAATTAAGGTATTATAACCATGATATGGTAATCTTTTTATGCATCTGCTAAATGCTACTCAAAAATGGATAAAAATTGTAGTATTGCCCAATCATCGTTATTTCTTTGATAGTTACATTAAATACTTTTATGTATTTTACAACACATTTTGCAAGAGTTATTGCCCTTGTTGAAAAAGATAAAAATATTAATTTTTCACAGAATTGATTGGTGACCTATATTTTTCTTTATCAAATAACATTGATATACTATCTTTTTACATCATTTTACTGTGAGTTTTCATTGAAATGGGTCTTCTTTTTTTCTTTAATTGGCTACACCCATAGACATCAGTGCAAATTAAAAGGGGCAATAACTCAAAGGATTGTCACTGTTTTTGAAAACTCTCACGCTAAATCATTTTCTATCATGGAAACCTATAAAAACTATAAAGGTTCCAAAATGCATCTGCTCCTTTTTTGTGATAAAAATTCTGGTCATTATGGGTATATAACCTTAAGCACTGAAAATATATCCATAAGAGATTGCTTACAGTGCTTAACAAATCTCAGCATATTTTAAAAAATTACTCCATAGGTCATCTGCAATAATTCCTATATACCTATCATATACTACATAGACTTAATGTTTGAATCAAATGAAAGGTTTATTTATTAGTTCAGTCAGCATAATTCAACAATTCTTCTTTGGTGTACAGAAGATGGCACTGATTTATGAAGCAGCTCTAGGTACTATCTGCATGTTGTTGAAATGGTTCCAGTAATAATCATAATTTGCTCCATGTTAATATTAGGTGAAGGTTTTAAAAAGTTTTCTTTAATATTCTTTGACATGTTTTTCTTTTTTGTTTTTGCACAAGTTTTCTGTCAATACTGCACTAATAATTCAACTCCTTCATTTGAAATACTACATTAAAACCACCCATTTGCTTAGCAACATACTAAAGCACCTCTCTTACTGTTAATTAATTGTTGATTAATTTCAGTTCTATTGCATGTTACATGATTAAATACCGTACATAATTTACAGTCCTTGTTGTATTTAATTGCATGCTAATGTTTTAACCCAAAAAATAGATTTAATTTATTCTTATGTTGTTCATTGAATTGTGAACATATTTTTTATAATTGGTTTATGGTCAGTTTTATGTTGTATGATATTCATTAAGATGTGGCAATATAAAAATGTCAAGAGTTACATGTATATAATGTACACAATTGTGGAGACATAGTTAGATATTATTTGAAAAAGCTCACATTTGGTTTAACGCTTTGCTTCAAAAGCATATTTTAAGCTCTTCCATAATCAAAGCTAATATATATCGACTTATTTAAGAAAATTGGGCTATTTCTCTCTGACAGAGTGGAAGACATTGTGGCAATATAAACCATTACTCATTGCAAGCAATGGCTGCTTTTGCCACAATGTTTTCAAAAGTCATCTGTTTCAGATCCGGGGAAATGTGGTATTATAAGGCAAAGGGTTAAGTTCACATCTGCTTATTGGTATATATGTAACTACTTTCTTGTTTATAAATTTGCAATCAGTTATACTACTTATGCAACCTCTCCAAAGCAACAGCCTTTGGGAGAAGCAAAATTATGTTGTTGTTGAGAGGTTGTTGCTTTAGTGAGGTTAAATTTATAGTTAAGTCTTACATTGGGAAAAAATCATGCTGTTGTTGAAGGGAGGCTGTTGCTTAAGAGAGGGCTGCTTTGGAGAGGTTGCACTGTAATGTGTTTTCTGTAAAAAATGTGATTGTATGTTAAGAGATGTTTATAATTATTATTTCTCTATGTTTCATTTTAAGAAATTCAATTATTCCATAGAATTTATCTATAGTAATTGTTGTATTATATTTTCAGGTATTTAAGATAAGAACACTATGAGTGATCAACTTGGAAGTGGGTTCAAAGCACAGCCTTTATACAACAAGGACAAAAAGTCAAGATTGACCCTTGATAACTATAATGGACCATATGAAAAAAGAGCTTTACGAAAAACATGCTATGACCTTGTGACTTATATGGATAGGATGAAAAGTTCTCAAGTATGGTGTAATATTAATAAAAAAACTAGCATATGTGGGTTTCTGTACAGTAGTAAATCTGAAGATGGTTATGGGGAGTCTTCTACAACATTCTCTCATGCTGGAATTCCAGGTTGTGAGTACAATCACGATTCTTCAGATGCCCACCATACAGAAAATGTGCCTTCCACTTCCGTTAGTCACACCATTGATGACCTTAGTTCTGTGACTAACTTCTCTGATGACAGAGAGATAATTGACCATTCTAAAGATGACAGTGTAACAGAAAATACTCCTAATGAAAATACTGAAAATTCTAGCAATGGTAATTTTATTGGAAATTCATCTACTCGAAGTTTAAAGGTCAGCGAGAGGATTGATAACCCTATTCCCGCTTCTATTCCATCCGTCTCAGTGACAAGAAAGAGTGACAATGATGTTACTACAGGACCCATGCTGCAGGAACGTAAAGTTGATGAGTGTCCTGATGAAAAACTTACTGTAATGAGTTGTGAGAAGATGGTTGCAACCAAAAAAACTATGCTAAAAAGAATAGAGACGACAGAAGATAAAATTCATGCTTCTGGTAAAGATGTTATCTATATTAATGACAGTGATGAGGAAGCTGAGCCTATATTAATTGAAGAAAACGAAAGGAGTGACAGCTCAGGGGCTAGAGATAGTAATGTTGATAATGATGTAATTATAACTGGTGTGAGTTCAAAAGCTGATCCAAAAACAACTCTTAACATAAATGTCAGCATTAATAATAATTTTAACAGTTGCGATAACTCATTATCCAAAACTGCTGAGTCCATAAACAGTCATTCCACCGGTTCTAGTTTCATAGATTTAAGTAAGTTTGTAGACACTGATCCTGAAGATGAACTGGAAGTTATCAGCAACAGCAGTTTGAAGGAAGTGTACCAATGTGAGTTTTGTCTAAATGTGACAGAACATGAAAATGAAATGAGAGCACATTTAAGACAAGAGCTACATTCCTCTGCTAGTTTAGTTCTTGCCACACCCGAGAAAACAGTTGTTTATTTATGTCGACCATCTGTCTTGCAGTTTAAAAATGCAATATTCAAAAAAATGGCCGCCATTTGTCCAGAAAATGATTGTTCTTGTTTATTTAGCAGTGTAGGTGCTTGTGAAAGTCATGTAACGTTATGTCATGCTCAGGGTAAAGCTGGAGGCTATAGTTTGGCTGATATTATTGATTGTAAAAGTCTTTCAGTGTCCGCTTCAGACAACATATGTGATGAATGTGGTTTTATATTTAAGAAATTGAAATCTCTTGAATCTCATTATCAAATCACTAACCATCAACCGTTTGTTGTAAATCAAGATGGTGACACTTATATTGTATGTGATTATTGTCATTCAGTATTTCTCAAATTTAAGGATGCCGTCCAACACGTCAGGATTCATACAAATTTGATTGTTGGTGGAAAATTGAATTTGTTAGTCTTGACTGTGAGTCAAGAAAAACGGATGATGAAGTTCCCTCCATATACGAAAGACAAACAGGGGGAATATAATTACTTAAGTTCAAAAATTAGGAATCTGAAGGAGAATAAAAAAATGTGTGGTAAAAGTGGAAGGAGAAGAAATCAACGTGCTATAAAAAAATTGAAGGGTTTGTTAAAAATTGTTGCTAAAAGTTGATAATCAGATATAGTTATACAAATGCTGATGAGACTTCAGTATTAATTTTGTGATGTATTTAGGTTTTGGGATATTCGGGTCACTTGAGCAGTGTACCTACTGTGCTGCAAATTTGATTCAAGCATAAATTGGGGGGGGGGGAGCTGGCATTGGTCCCCTCTAAACTCTGGCAAGCATAGGTGCAAAAACATCAGTTATGTGCTGATTTTGTCCATATTCTACTTAAACATTTAGACTTTATGCCCCTTCAACCAAAATTCCTGTATCCACGATTTGACAGTGACTTATTGATTCTTAAAATAGATTAAGATATACCCAAAATTGGGTTCATAATTAAAGCACATGCAATCTAGATCAAGTGTGATACAAAAATATCTTATTATATCTTAAATTAATTAGAACAAACTGACCTCAGAAATAAAGGCCACCTGTCAATAAAGGCCAAATTTTCTCCTTTCCAGGGATGGCCTTTGTTCACAGGTTTGACTGTATGACAGAATCTCCTTGTCGTATAGTAGCTGAGCTCATTCATTTAATGTTAACTAGTGTTGACGGGCTGTCTCTTAATCACAATTTAAGCTGAATTATAATTCAATCAGGATATAAATTCTTGCTATGTTATTCTATGTTATTTCTTGATGACACTAGATTGATATGTATGTGAGGAATATTCAACTGGCTTTAAATTATTGATCATAAATTATGTAGTAATAATTTGACAATGTGAAGAATGTATTGCGATTTTTTCCATGGTTTTTGGGAATTGTATCTTATGTCATTGGAATAAACTTCTAAAAGAATTTTTGGAGTTCCTTGTTAGTGTTTCCCACTATGTATATTTATAGCTTACAGGTTTACATGTATTATGGTATTTTTCACATATTATTTTGATATACTTTTATTGTTTTTATAAAAAGTTTTTATGGAGGAAATCGATATTTTTTGCCAAATTTTCATAGAAGGATATCGCCAGTTTCAGCACACTAACCCCTGGACCACATTCATGGCTAAACACATTAATTGTCCTATATTGTGAAGTCAAACACAATAGAAAAACGACACATAGCAGGTTTTGATATTTCCACTTTAGTCCAGACATGTTAATAAAGTCACAGATACTGAACCAGTGTGTGACACATGTTGTTAAATAGGTCACTGGTATTGAACCAGTGTGTGACACATGTTAAATAGGTCACAGATCTGGAATCAAATAGGTCACATTAGCGTGTGAAACATGTTAAAATAGGTCACAGATTTTGAACCAGTGTGTGGCACGTGTTTCTATGCTTAAGCACGAAAGAATCTGTGCACTTTTATCTTTTTTGGATAACTTATTCCACAAAGTTTACAGTTTAAAATTTGGCATGTAACCACTACTGTTTATTGGTCAAGCGAAAACAGTGCAATTTGAATTAGGCTGAAGCATGTGTTCACCGACTCACTTTAAACAGGATATTTTCTGAGCATGTATAAGGATCGCTAGCTTTGAGTGAAATGATGTCAGTGGTCTACTCGACTTCTTTTTCATTTTACGTGGGAAGATAACATGATAAGCCAAAGATTCATTGTTATGTAAATAAAACTTGATTAAGCATAAACAAGAGGATCGTATACAATCCAATTAGCTCACCTGAGCACGTATTGCTCAAATAGCTACAGTCATCTGTCACTCTCCTGCGTCCACACCTGGGGGTTGTTAACACTCTAAAGGTCACACTTTTGAATGAATCTTCATCAAACCTTGTCAGAAGTTTGTCTTAATGATATCTTGGACAAGTTCGAACATGGGACATTTGGGATGAAAAATTAGGACAACATGTCAAATCAATTGAAAACCTTGTTAACACTCTAGAGGTCACAGTTTTAACTGGATCTTCATCAATCTTTGTCAGAATGTTTGTCTTAATGATATCTAGCACAAGTTCGAACATGAGTCATCTGGGGTCAAAAACTAGGTCACCCGGTCAAATCACTGAAAAACTTTAGAGGTTTTGATCTTTACTCAGGTGAGCGAAAAAGGGCCATCATCGCCCTCTAGTTATTAACTGCTTGAATTAAAGTAATTCATCTCTGTATTTTTCCCAACAGAATAATGAATAACACACATTAGATTGTTGCGATGAATCCAGCGTCTGGTCTACAACCAAGGCTTAAAGAGATGTAGCAACAATGGAATAGTAAACTTGTTTCAACACAAAGCTTTTTCGTTCAAATGATGGCACTATCTAGAATCTTCAAGGCGCGTACCTAGGCAAAAATGACGTGGATTCAAGCACAGGGGGCTAGCACGTTGAAGGGATGGAGTATAATGGCGTATTAGGCCTAAAATGGCCACCCCGACCAAAAACACGTGTATCGTAATTATATATACATATACAAGGGTAACAAAATTCCGAAATGACAGTTTCTGCACCAAGTTTGTTTAAAACTACGTAACTTTTTAAAGAATCGCTCAATTTTCTAATAACTGGGGTCTACAGATAGCTAATACATTATACTACATGTGACCAATATGCACTTTGTTAATTTCAAAACAATGAAGCAGATATTTAATCTTTTTCCTCCGAAAAATCGTCATTATCGTTTATTCAAACGCAACCTCAAAACAACAGGTAGAGGAACGCATGATCCCTTCAACGTGCTAGCCCCCTGTGGATTCAAGAATATGATACTTTCTGAAAGTAACTAGTTTAATGATATCACAGGTAAGAATTTGATTGATTTTAATTTCTTATAAAAAGCCATTTTACCATCCCATTTTACAAATTATATTACTGGTGCAATCAAAACTCTAACAAACGTATTTTTGTTCTACAAATCGATTTTTTTTCTGTACTAGCATATAAACAACGGCATCTTAATATCCGTCGTGATATTACAAACTTTATTTTAGTCTCTTTCTACTGAGCTTCCAGAAAACAGCAATACTTGACCGCAATGGATTCACTCACGAAGTTCTGACTGTCTTCTGGCGTAGTAAATGTAATTGTTTTCTCATAAATATAAAGATCTTCTACAAATGCATACACCGCTTAAACATTCGACGAAAGACTTCTAAACGTATTCGTTCGATTTTGACAGTATTCCTTTAAATTGTAGCGAATTATTAGCAGCGCTATGAATCCAAATTTTACATTATACAAACGAGCATCCAATTCTTCATAATTATTCACGAAGCTATAGTTTGGGCACCATGGTTGTCGTCTGCACAAAGATTTTTATGATTTGGAATATCTTATTCCTTTATCTGTTCGTCACGGTTTTCTGTAAATCCGGACTTCTGGAGAATCTGGAATATTCTGAATTACACGCCGTCAGGCTCAGGTTTGAGGAGGAAAAAGCTCAACGATTGTTGTTACAGAACGACGTGTCCATGATGATGTTAAAACTTGCGAAATTAGAAAGACAGCTAACAACTCCACACGAAGGTGAGTGGTTTCTGGTTTGTATGATTTTCCTCAAACTTGCGTTGCAGGTTTATGATTGCCTTATTAACATGTTGATCTGTTTGTTTGCTTTTATGTGACATTGTCACGGGGTTTATCGTCATTTTTTCAACTATTTTTCAGTTATAACCAGTACTAACTTACCCTTCAACTAGGAACCGACAACTTCTCTACATATGGAGGAAAATCGGCATTATTTGTCAAATTTTCATGGAAGGATCTGACCTGCCGCGAGCGGTATCCACTAACGACTGGATCATGGTCGCGGCCTCAACATGTTAAAGTGAATATGTTATTTAGTACGGTAATATTCACAAATTGTCTGTGATCTGTTAACATTTGTTGATATTAGGTGCCTACGTAATATTATGGGTATTCAACTGTGGTTCAGCATTTTAATTATCGGTATTGTGGAGATTAGTACTAAACAATGATACTAGCAAACTGGATCATGCTCATTAAAATTGCACTGTAAGTTGTTTTTCTTAAAGACTTGTTTTGTTACAGGATGTTTCAAACAGACTGGTGGAAACATATCTTTCCACGCCAGTTTATCCGCCCAGTCTCATCCACATTTGTTAAAAGAACGGATTATCGTGTTTGATAAGGTCGTCACAAACCATGGTAGTGGATATAGTCCAAGTTCCGGGACGTTCCGTGCACCCGTATCAGGAACGTACTACATATCAGTTAATATTCTTACTCCAACGTTACAGAATATTCACGCAGGTTTATTTGTGAATGGGGAACAAAAAGTGAAGTTTTATGCTGGTGCAAAGGATGGCTGGTCAGGTCCAGGAACACAAAGTCTCGTGATCAGCCTAGCTACAGGAGATGAAGTTTTTCTCAAAGTTACGCGAGATGGTTACTTACATGGTTACGATTATTCCAATTTTAACGGATTTCTTATATATTGAATATGTAATGCGATCTGTGTGTAAGAACTGAAAATATCTTACCCAATAAATACGTTTTTTTATTCAATACAAAACATTTTTAGGAAGAAACAATGTAGTTACATGCACGGCCATTTCAGCCGTCTTGGTGTTCGGGGTGGATAGATGGTGACTAAAATGGCATCACCAATTGGCTGATATGAAAAATACATTTCCTTAGTAAAATGCATTATCTTATATCTCAATCGATGCTGACACTATCATCTGAATCTTTGCGTTGACTTATTTTGTTCTGATAAGCAAGCACTAATAAAACTTAAGTTATGGACGGATTATCTTCCGTTTTGCGATTCACTAACATGCTTACATGTAATTGGTAGAAAGTATCACGTGATATGAATAAAACCATTTTCTCTGTAAGAAGACATAAAATGAAATAAAATAAATCTCTGTAGTATTTAAAGTTACATATAAGATAACAAGGGCGTAAATACCATTACGCAGGAACGTGCGTAATATAAAAAAATCTACACATAGGTCGAAGTTGCTATTTCGTCTTCAGAAGACATAAAAACGGAGAGAAAGCGCCTCTGATTGCGCTCAGAATGCACCTACAGACATCATGAATACAAAATTTTTCTGGGGAGTTTCCTCAAAAGACCCTAACGAGAGAGAGGGGGGGGAATCCCCCTCTCGTGTATTTTCCCCCCACTTGTACCTTCGGTGTTCGTGCACGCATTTAGCGTGTGTACTACATGTATTTAATTTTTTCTGACTACGCCCCTGGATAGGTTCCGACTTATTCTCTATTAGATGTGCAAATGTATACTAACCAGTACTAACTTACCCTTCCACAAGGAGCCGGCAACTTTTCCACATCTTGAGGAAAATCAACATTTTTGTCAAATTTTCATAGTAGGATATAATCTGCCGCCACCAGGATTTGTACCCGGATCTCTGAGTTACGAGTCCAGCGCACTAACCACTGGATTACAGACAGATCGATTGTCGGATATCTAAATTAAGAAGCAGATTGTTTGGCGTATATTCTGTTGTTTTATCTTCCGGTGTTTTCCTTTGATTGTGATTTTAAATTGTGTCTCTTATTATCATGTTTTGTCACACTGTATTTAAAAGTAGGCCCTACCATCAGGAATACAGATTTAAATTGTAACAGAATACCTAAGCATAATTTATGGCTCCGACGACAAGTTTGTCGTAAATTTGACCCTTTGGTACAAATTCTCTAGAGTCAAAAGCTTTATTTTACTGACTTCAAGAGTCAAAATGCTGTTGTAAGTGTCAAATTAAAGCCCTGATGATATAATATTTACTATTTATGCGAACATTTCAATATGCATATTGAACTTGCTATTGTAAAATATAATTATACAGTCTATATTAAAATGACAAATAAAATTATTAGTTGATGCAATGACCAATAGTGTATAATTTATGTGTGTATGGTGAATAAAATAGTGCCTCTAATAAATCACTATAAAATACATATCACATAGATCTGATACCAGGTTCGAACTCATGACCTATGGAAATGATAAAATTGATATATATATATAGGTGTCAATCCGATCTAGCAACCACTGCGCCACAGATACGTTAATTACAAGTTAAACAAATTATATATATCGTTAGTAGCAAGGAAATATATGTTATTTATTTATTTAATTATTTATTTATTCTTGTATAATTATGTTTGTGATAATACTTTGGCTTAGTAAGTATAGTGCGCATTGGTAAAGACTAAACAAAACTAACAAAGAGACATTTCACTGGATCACGTGATAAGATCTCGCGCGTTTTTACGAAGGTATTCAATTGTGAAAAACGTGAAGCTTGAAAATCATTGCCGACGTTCTGCGCATGTCGTCTGAACCTGATCTGATCTGCTCTATGGCTGGAATAGGTACACAGGTTAGCCTTTTGTTATATTCTTGTGTATTAGAGAAATATCGTCATTTGAAACATAGTGACGGCATGTTTTTGAAGAAAATGCTTAGTAGCGAAATTTCCCTGCCAATATCAATATGAAATTATCTGTCCACTCGTGTTTTGTATGAAGTGTGTAATTGAGTAAGTTCGTTTTCACATATCTACTCTCGAGAGTACAATTCTTTTCAGATTTCTGAACTAAGTCCGAATATTCGTCTAAATTAGTTCGGGTCAAGCTTGAAACTTAACCATTTAAGGTTACCATGGTTACAAATTGCAAACATTGATATATTTAAACTATTAATCCGAGTTTGAGACTTCTTATCAATTTATCTCTATACAATAAATATCAACTTTTTTTAACTGGGTCACTTTGGTCTAAAACTAGTCTAGTCTGTATAATGTTGTGAATGTTGCATGAACACTGTTAACATGGTAATCATAGGTGCTTGGTTACTTAGTTCGATTGATCCCATTGGTTATTCAATGTTCTGTTCATAAAAAATACATTTTACATACAAGTAGAATATTCTGTGAATATGGAGTTTAATATTCTGTTGTTTGATTCAATGACATTTGACAAAGGGCCTAGATACCATTATACATGCTACACGTGTTTAACATAAAAGTCCACTCATAGGCTTTTGTTTCGTCTGAAGACATAATAAATAGAAAGCACCTGTGTATGAGCTTAGAATGCACCTAAATCATCCTGAATATCAAAATTTTTTCTGGAGGATGTCCCCCAAAACTCCGTTATGAGAGGGGCAAAATTCCCTCTCATGTACTCCCCCCACTTGCACTTCTGGTGCACTTGCATACTGAGTTAGTCTCCCTGGCTACACCCCTGTTTGACTTCTGAATCAGTCAAAATTGACAAATAATGAGCGCCATGGGGGGCGCCTTTCCATATTCATAGTTAAGTTGCCGTAGACATTGAATCATTGACATTTATCATGCTCATATTTTTAGTTTGATAATTGATTTCTCTGTTTCAGGATTTGTATTCAACCATTAATTAAAATGAGCGATCCTTCTAGCTTTGATTACCAAGGACAGTCTTGGAGTGGGAAAGAAAGAAAACCAATGGTGCATTGTCATAGTTACAAAGGACCATATGACAAAGATGAATCAAAACATGTCTGCAATAATTACCGTGGTAAGATTTCTGCATTTCCTAAAGAAGAAAAAGACCAATTTGAAAAAATTCCTTCCACTTCAACAGGTTTCCCTAGTGATGCATTAAGTTACATTTCTGTAGTGAAAAAGGAAAGAGAAGATGATATAAATTCTGGAGGTTTTCAGGACAAGTACATGCTAATTGCTGATCTTAATCCTTCTATTAGTAATTACCATGGTAAGATTTCAACATTTTCTCAGGATGAAAAAGACCAATTTGAAAAAATGCCTTCAAGTTCAACAGGTTACTCTAGTGATACAATAAGTTGCATTTCTGTAGTGAAAAAGGAAAGAGAAGATGATATAAATTCTGGAGGTTTTCAGGACAAGTACATGCTAATTACTGATCATAGTCCTTCTGTAGAATTCTCTTCATCAGAAATCAACAATAACAAAGTCACTACTGAAGATTTGGAACTTGACCGTAATGCAAACGAGTCCTCTGATATGATTGTTGAAGACCTAACTAAAATATCAGGGTGTATTGAAAACGTAGA
Organism: Lutraria rhynchaena; assembly: GCA_008271625.1. Taxonomy (NCBI): domain Eukaryota; kingdom Metazoa; phylum Mollusca; class Bivalvia; order Venerida; family Mactridae; genus Lutraria; species Lutraria rhynchaena. Next base: position 549,917 of record VIBL01000019.1, on the reverse strand, counting down.
AGATAAGCCTGATGTTACTGGAAGTCCTAGTCCTTGTAATGGTAATAAAGATGCTGCCACAAAGCATAAACCAGAAGGAATAATTGATACTAGCCATTTGAAACAAATGTATCAGTGTGAGTTCTGTCAGATTGTGACCGATGATGAACCTGAAATGATGTTACATCTCGAACAAAATATTCATTCCAGTGCGAGCTTGGTTTATGCTACTCCTGTAAAAACTGTAGTTTATTTAAAGCAAACTTCATTTTTGAAATTTGAGAAAGCTTTGTACCAGAAAATGGCTGCTCGTTGTCCATATAGGTATTGTAGGGGTATTTTAAAAGATGTTGGTTCATGTGAAGCTCATATTTATCAATATAATACTCCAATAAAATGCACACAATATTATTTAGTTGATGTACATAGTCACAATTTTGTTCAGATTGACATGAAGAACAATAAGTGTGACAAATGTGGTTTTGAATGTAAAGTACCACATTTCTTATTCAGACATTATCGGAAAACTAAACACCAGCCCTTTGTGATTGTCAAAGATTGTGTTATGTACACAGCCTGCAACTATTGTTACTCTAGTTTTTGGCACTATGCTAGAGCCGTGAGTCATGTAAGAAAAGTCCATTCACAAGAGAATGTAGATGGGAAATTGAAGTTGTTAATTTTTTTCTTGAAACGTGAAAGAAAACTGATTGAGTTACCACCATATTCACCACAAGAAGCTAATGAGCCTGTTAGTCCTTACAATGTTCATGAGGAGTTATCTATTGAGTTTAATGACAAACTGGAAGAATTTATTGACATAGGCCTTTTGAAAGAACTATATCAGTGTGAATTTTGTCAAACTGGGACAGACAGTAAGGAGAAAATGATCTCGCATCTAAAAGAAGAGCTTCATTCCTCAGCTAGTTTAGTTTTGGTGACATCTGAGGAATCTGTAGTTTATTTAAAGCAGACAGCATTCTTGAAGGTTGAGATGGCAGCTCTTCAAAAATTTGCTGCCATTTGCTCAAAAATTGATTGTAATCGTATATTGAGAGATGTAGCTGCTTGTGAACATCACATTGATTTACATTGGTCTCTCGAAAAAAGTTACGGATATTGGATAGCTGAAGTTTTTTTTCGAGAACTTATTCAGATTGACATTAAAAAAGACATTTGTGAGCAATGTAAGTGTCATGGAGGATCAGCCAGGAATTTATTCAAACATTATCGAAACAAAGATCATTGGCCATTCAGGTTTGCTCAGGATTGTGACATGTTCTTTGCGTGTACATATTGCATGACTACATATCTGTTATATCATGAAGCGGTACATCACATGAGAAAGACGCATGAATGTGAGGCAGTAAACAGAAAATTAAATCTGTTAGTTTTGTTCTTGAATCAAGAAAGGAAGATGGTAAAGCTGCCCCCATATGCACCAGGCAAGGAGGATGAGGTGAATTACATCAATACGAAAATAAGAATTCTGACAGAAAAGGAGTGTAAAGATAGACATGAACGGAGGCACAAAAATGTGGTAATAGAAGCTCTCAAATGGCATCGTAAAAGATTACAAAAACATAAAATATAAAAATCCCAAAAATCCCCCAAAAGTTTTTTGGGGGGATGTAAGCGGAAACAAACTTTTTTAGGCCTGATGTAGAAATTTGTTGGATTATGAGCCTGGCAATAATTCTTGTTGTGCGAGATATGTTGAAGCAATGGATATTGTATAAACTGAATGAAAGAAATGATAATGTTAAGGCTTGGGGTAAAGTCTGATTCAGTGTGTGATGATATACAGTGCAACCCCTTCAAAGCAAGCCCTCTTTGGGAATTTGGGAGAAGCAAAGTTATGTTGTTGTTGAGAGGTTGTTGCTCTAGAGATGTTAGATTAATAGTTAAATTGTACAGTGGGAAAAAACCACGCTGTTGGTGAACAGAGGTTGTTGCTTAACAGAGGGCCGCTCTGGAGAGGTTGCACTGTACTTGGTTTTGATTGTGACTGTAAATGTGTTAATATGTTCTGATCTTGTTCATCTTGTTCATTCTAGTTTCCTTTTGTTCTACTTTAAATAAATGTTCGGTTAATTCTGGCATTGTTTAATGTTTGTGTTGTGTGTTAAACCACTTCTCAACAATCTTTGTACAGTATAACCCCTGAAAACTGGACCCATTTCCGAACTGGGCCATAAGTCGGTTTTCTGAGAATTCCGGTATACTGTAGATTATCAAAGAGAAAAAAAAATAGAACTTGAAAAATCTGATTTTCGCAGAATTACGGTTTTCAGAGTCCTGTTTTCAGGGGTTATACTGTATAAGTTGACTGAGCCAGTATCGACAGGTAGACAACTGGTACTTAACATACACCCCCAGAAGCTATTGAAACAATCTCTGTATGAATACTGACCTGATGAGTGACAAACAATCTTCAGTCTATGCACAAACTGCCTGTATTCCAGTCCTGAGAAATATGTTTTAATCTGGGCAAAAACTACCAGTATACAAGTCCTAATGAAAAAGGGTCATTGACTAAACATACACCAGTAACATATAATAGCTACCTGTCTATCATCAACTTGTTAACTCGCCATTTTGCATCTTTTGTAAACTTTAAAAGCTAGGTCAAGCAGTTTAATGTGATATCATCAATCGTAAATGGTTGGTAGATAAAATTCATGAGTGCAATTAGTTGATGTATCCGTTTATAATAGAGCGGCAGTAGAAAGCATGGTTGCACCATCAAAAATACCCGACACGGGGCTATTGCTGTTTGATTATTGATATTTTAGTGAAATGATATATTTTAGTTTTGCATTTTTTTAAAATCGAAGAAAAAATTGAGTGAGCATCTAAAAATGGGATAAACGTTAGTATGAAGATCCCCAGTCTTTTGTACATTATATCAGGGTACTGTGATTACTCATGTTTGTTAATTTTACTCTGATGTACATCAGTGATAAAATTCCTGCTCTTATAACTCAGTTATTGTACCAAACAGGTTTTATTGGTTTAAATATATTGTCTGGTAATCTTGACCTGTTGGCTCATCAGCACACTTTGGACTCTTCCAAATTCAAAGCTAATATACAAAACATCAATTTATTCAAGAAAATTGGATTATTTCTCTCCGACACAGTGGAAAACATTGTGGCAAAAGAAGCCATTACTCATTACAAGCAATGGCTTCTTTTGCCACAATGCTTTCAAAAGTCTTCTGCTTCAGATGCTGGGGAAATGAAGTATTATGAGGCAAAGGGTTAACCTTCAGTGTTCATGCTAGTGTCAGATATCAGGTATGATAAATTTACAAAATTATGAGTTCCTTCCATTACCTGTTAAACGCTGCATGAGAATGTCACATGCACACTTTCAAAATAGTTTATCAATCATTTTATGACCTTAGCAACAGAATCTAAGATTATAAAGATAAGTCAAATGGCTCCTAACATGAAACAAATTCATTATATCATGTATAAAGTATAAAAAGGAACAGTATTATTTTAAACAAATTTATTCAAATTTTATAAGAATAGTAAGTATTTAGCAATCAAAGTTACAAGACAAAAAAAACATGAAATGTTGGAACAAAGTTATTGAAATCTTTATACAAAGAAACACAGACATACACAATGTACACAGATAAACAAGAAATAAATCGTAAAGTAAATACACGAAACATTTCAATAAGACAAAATACGAATAAATATGCTGTCAGTATATCAAGATAAGATTCTATGTAACAAATATCTGGAAGAAGGAAAGCATTGTGAACATCCATTTTAATAATATAACAGTAAAGTACATCAACTGTCAATAAATTTAGTAAGGCCATCATAACATTAATTATTTAATGTCTCATGGCTGACAAGCAAATAAAGTTTCATGACAAACTTTAACGTGAAAGCAGTAAACTGTTTTCTACATATGGCTTTAAAATCTGCATCCTTTACTGATATAGTTTACAGTTAACTTTACAATCAAACATTATCAATCAAAATAAAACAGTCGGTCCATTATAATTATTATCATACAAGCTGTTGAAACCATAAAGTAATAATTAGGCATTACAAATACCTTGGGTGAAAGTTGAAAATTAAGAAAAAACGGAAATATTAACCACTGTGCCATGGACACAATAAAAACCAGTAGGGTCCAGACCTGAGAAAAAACTGGAAGTTCCAGAAAATTCTGTGGAACTTTAAACCATGCAATACCATATAAGCCTAAAATTTTCCTATACATGCAGAGTGTATATCATGAATGCACTGTCCTATTCACTAGTAAATACTGATCAGTCTGTACAGTAAGAAAAGCAATGAGATGCGGGGAAGGGGGTATACGGAATGAAATTATGAACATCAGATCCTTATGTAACATGAATGATGACCATTCTGAGAGTTTTAACCCTATGCCTCGTAAGTATACTTTGGACTCTTCCAAATTCAAAGCTAATATACAAAACATCAATTTATTTAAGAAAACTATGATATTTCTCTCTGACAGAGAGGAAAACTTTGTGGCAAAAGAAGCTATTACTCATTACAAGCAATAGCTTCTTTTGCCACAATGTTTTCAAAAGTCGTCTGCTTCAGATGTGGGGAAATGCGGTATTACGAGGCAAAGGGTTAAGTCACAACACCCTCAGATGTATATTTACATATTTTGGCATTCTAACATGAGTCCAGTTTTTCAGAGCTAATAAATATCAGGTAAATGCATTTGTCAAAAAGATTCGTGAACAATGAAACAATACACACAATGAAAGATCTTCCTCAAACAGAGTCAAGTGTTCCTCAACATAGAGTGTAGACACCAGCCTAAAAATGCATGAATCTGATTGGATATTTCAGTGTACAGTCTGACATTGACCAATCACTGATCTGTATTTTGAGACAGGTCACACTCAACAAGTTACAAGAAATATATGACATTTGAGACAAATCTTGTTTTATACAAAAGATATTAGCTGTGACAAATTAACAATAATTATAAAATTCCGTCAACAAACAATGAAACATTTAGCCTCAATTTTGATACAAAAAATAAATTGACGGGAGATAACTTATACACACATTGTGAAAGTATAAATAATATCTAAACTATATTTTTTCAACTGGCTATTTAAGCATCCCCGCCAGCTAACTTTTCCGAAACAACGGACACAATACTGCATTGAACCCCCAGACCCCCCTTCTACATTTCTACACCCCCATATGACAAACACTAAGAAACAATCAAGTGATTGTACAAGCTTCAACCTATAAACTGCATGATTAAACAGATGATACAGAGATGAATAAAAAATTCTCTACTTTGACCTATAGTGGTACAGTGCAACCTCTCCAGAGCAGCCCTCTCTTGAGCAACGACTTCCCTACAACAACGACACTGCATAACTTACCCATTCATTTAACCTATCTAGAGCACCAACCTCTCAACAACAACATAATTTTGCTGCTCCCAAAGGAAGTTGCTTTTGAGAGGTTGCACTGTATAAGAAAATGAAACAAGCCTTCAAGCAGACAGAGATGGAGCAGCAAAGCATTTATCACAATAACTTAACACGGAACAGAATATCGTGTAAAAGGACATCTGTTTACATGAAATACTGTTATATAAATATAAAGCAAATTTGAACTTCAACAAAACATTTCTTACAAATTCTCAATAGCGGAAAGCAAAAGTAGACAATAATACAGTATGGTTAGTAACGATGGTTACACAATGGATTCATTGTTTTTGTGATCAACCTCCATGTTGCTATGGTAACCAGCAACACTTTTATCAGAATGGTCTCTGTTGCCATGGTTACTGACTATTTTGTTAGAATTGTCACTGCTACCTTGGTAACTGTCTGTTTTATAAGAATTGTCACTGCTACCTTGGTTACTAGCTATTTTATCAGAATTTTCACTGTCATCATTTTTACTGTCTATTCGAGCCGTATTCACACTTTCCTTTTCAACTCTAGGCACTGAATTATCACTGAGTTCTTTATATTCTGCTTCAAGTTCTTCAAATATATTAATAAGACTGTCAATGCCTGTTAAATATCCATCTTCGTGGTTTCCTTCGACCCACTTATTTCGATGATTCACACTCACTGATTCTGGCAATGGAACAGTTTTACCAAAGTCTATCATCCAGATACAAGCTTGACCACATCTGTCATGCACAAATAACAGAGAACTTCCGATAATCTGCAATGAATGATGTACAACATTAATATACATGGTTCAGGAAAAAGCAGGAAAAAAACAGAATTACTCATTCTGTTTGGATTTTGTCACAGAAAAAAATCCCTATCCATTTTCATTACAAACGTATTTTATATGTTTCAACAAAGACATATACTATACACTCTGAAGTATAGATCTTTGGTTTCAAAAACATTCTAATGAAAATAATACACATTTTTTCATTTTACTGAAAACATTTTAAACAATACAATCAAACAGGTTATGGTCTAAATATGAAGTACATTTTATCTCATTATATAGCATGTTGTAAAGATCATTCACATAGCAAAGGGACAATATAAACTGAAAATCATATCCCATCATCGAATTCCATAAAAACAAATGATTGTCTCCCTTAATGAATGTTTTAGCCTAATGAGTTGTTTCCCTTGTTCAGTTCATGCAATATGTTACCATACAGATTTGTCTCCCTTACTGCAGCAAACTTACCTCGTTAGATTTGAAAAAAGGAGAGTCTTCTTGAGTGGCTCGGATTGCTTTTAATCTTCTTAGGTATTTATTCTGTAAGGGCAAAAAGACAACACTGTAATATGATAGAAATTTGTCAACACGTTGAACATTGATATAAATCTGGCTACTATATCGACTGGCACTTACATAAGTTAGCCAACAAAAAAAACTGGAAATTATTGAAATGATAAGCGAGATTGTTAGAACAAAAAGTCAATGCAGTTACTTCTTGTTAAAAATGATATGATGAAATCAAAATTATAGTGCAACCTCTCCAAAGCAACACCCTTTGGGAGAAGTAAAATTATGTTAATGTTGAGGGGCTGTTGCTCTAAAGAGTTTAAATTAATAGTTATACAGTGGGAAAATATCATGCTGTTGTTGAAGGGAGGTTGTTGCTCAAGAGGGGAATGCACTGGGGAGGTTGCACTGTACTCATAACACTGTACTTGAAACATTAGATATCATCCATGTAAACAGTGTGTACACAAAATGCACACACAGCTATAAACATATAAGGGCTTAACTGTTGTATATCTAACCCATTTTTCTTGGCAAATTGTCAAAATAAAGCATTCATAATTGTGCAATAAAATAATGTGAGTCAATATGATGAAATATCAAACCACTAATGTTACATTATACTTTGTATTACATTGAAAGAGGAAATTTTGAATGTGAAATTTTATATTTACAACACAAAAATTTACAAGACTCACACTTGTTGATTGTTTTAATGAAAAATTTTAAATCTTTATCTCAAATCTAAGTACATATATATCTAATTTCAGATAATTTTTTAAGTATTGACATTGATGGAAAAATTTATACATACTATAATTTCTGGATTTTCTTCAACAAACTGTTTCAGGCAACTTTTCACACTAGCCTTATCTTTGGTTGTTTTAAAATTCTTTACTTGTGCACCATCACTTTTCTGTAAATAAATTATTTCCATGGATGAAAGTTGAACATTTTCAAAACAAAGACAGAAATTTTAACCTCGATACCACGGAAACAATAAAAAAAAGTAGGGTCCATGCCTGGGAAAAACCAAAGGTTCTGAAGAATTCCAGAAAACTTTAAACCATGTATTCCAAAGGTGTAATACTTAAAACGAAAGAAAATAACACATAAAACTACAGTCAAACCCAAGTTAAGGATCACCTGTGAAAGATCATCATGCGAAAAATATCATAACATAAATCATTTAACAACATGGCAAAACTACAGAGGAAATTCTGTTTCTTCCTTCATCGAATTTTCACTCAAGTACATAAACTCACATACACACGCGCATGCATAATAACTTCAGAAGATTTTGAATCCCAACAATCACGCAGTCAATATGTGGAAGCTAAAAATTTTCTTACGTCTGCCTTTACAAGTAAACAACATCACAGCTAAAATCCAACAGAAAATCTTCAACTAAAAAATCCCATTTGGTAAAAATATGTCAAACTCGGACCAAATTTCACAAGTGAGAAAGCAGGAAACTGTACGGGTAGCTTCAAAAGGTTGGTCATTCAACTCAGGTATACATCTAGGATCCCCCTTCACCATAGAAGTTGGAACAGTCAATGATCCTGGTTGTTAAGGCGACAATAAGTTCCGGAGAAAAAAAAACAAATACAAGGCTTTGAACCAAAGCTTACCCTAATTCCTTCAATTCTAAAGCCCATCTCAGTTGTAGAGCTCATATCATCTCTCCACTGCATGTACCTGGGCTTTGTGATAGCCTTCTGTTTATGTTCTTCTTCTGTCGGTTCCTTAGGATCTACTTCAATCATCTTCTTATACATGTCCTATCATACAAACAAGCATCATACATCAGGGGAGTAGAAAGGAACCAGAAACCGATTATTGGCTGCATGAAAACATTTTTACACCCCAGATACAAAAGTTTATCCCTTTGCCTCATAAGCATATTTTGAAATATTTCAAATTCAAAGCTAATATACAAAACATCAATTTATTTAAGAAAATTGGGTTATTTCTCTCTGACAGCTTCTTTTGCCACATTTTCAAATGCTGTCTGCTTCATATGCAGCAAAATGCGGTATTATGAGGCAAAGGGTTAAAACCATATGAATTTAGATGTATTTTACACTGACTCTGAAAGAAGGTATTGTTTTATTTATAACCATATTTGAAGGATATTTAAAACATTTGGCAAGTTTTTATTATTCATTTTCTTAAACAAATAAGACATTAGGTAAGAGAGGAGTATTTATTAAGGAATACTTCATGCATGTTATAAACCCATTATAAAGTTCATTTGTGCGTTAGTATACAGATGGTAACAAACTGGTACAAGAATTGTACCCTTTATTTACCCCTCTCAATGTTGGTTTTTCCCTCGCTTTGGAGAGCTCCTCCTCCAAGTAAGTTCTACACCCCATCTTGATGTCCATCACACACGGGGCCTCAAAATCACACAATAAATCTTGTAACTGTATGTAACCTGAACAATTCTGTTAAGGGAAAAACTCTTCCTGTCAATCTGACAAAACTTCTCTGTTTTTTTCCTTTTATTTTTTTTTGAATGAAACATTTAATTAAAGATTTTATATCAAGAACAATGATGGTCTGCATTTCTGTGTTAATTCATGTCAGCCATTCGGTCATTCTAATTAGCTATCCAGCTTGGTCATTATGAAAATGCTGCAAGTATTATATAGTTAATTAATAAAATTGCCAATAATAATGTGTTTTCATAATGGTCTTGTTATTCAGGCTTCAGACAGTCATATTCTTCAGTCTCCAGTCCAATCACCAGGCCGTTATGAAAACACTTAATTATTAACATTATAATAATACATTAAACGAGTAAAGGATACAATCTCCATCTTTCTCTGACTCTCCTCGATATTCCGGTACATAGGGTCGTAGCACGTCATTCATCAACTTGTTAAACGACCGATGCTCTTTCTTGTCCAACTTTTTCAAAATGGCTCCTGGACCACCAGCCTGGAAATTTCCTGAAAAAAAAATGTAAAAGTTTCATTATTGACAAGAATCAACTTTTCAATCAACACTTTACAAACTGATTAAATCATTTCAAGTGCAACCTCTCCAGAGCGGCCCTCTCTTGAGCAACAACCTCCCTTCAACAACAGCATGATTTTTTCCACTGTACAATTCAACTATCAATTTAACCTCTCTAGAGCAACAACCTCTCAACAACAACATAATTTTGCTTCTCCCAAAGGGTGTTGCTTTGGAGAGGTTGCACTGTACACATTAACAGAAAAAAAATTGAACTGAAACATTAAAATTTACAGCACATTAGATCTAGGGCATTCAGTGAGATTTCACAGGTGAGTAACCAGTCAATGTTTTTATAGGTGTTTGACCTGACATGGTCTCACTACCCTGATTTTGTCACTAATGACATTAACCAGTCAACCTCAATAATATCAAAGGATCATACACCCTTGTACATACAAGTAAAGGTGCTGATCAAAGTTAACATTAAGATCAACTATGACTAAGTGGTACAGGAAATAGGTGTAAACTACATACATATATATTCATGATAAATACCAAAACGACTGAAAAAGTACTGATAAATTTTTAAATTATAACGACAAGTCCTGAATTATATTGAAAGCAGTATGCATTTCTAGGCTTTATAAAAAGATATAAAAGCTTTAGAATTAATTAATAAACTCATGAATCAAGCAATCTAAAATGATAAAATTAATTTATTCAATCGTCATCAGTGATTTTTTTTGAAAATTTTCAAAACCACCTGAGGCTTTCTGAAGGGGAAAATATAGCGCCATATATCAGAAAAAAGGGGAAAATTTATTTATATAGCATTCTTAGGGGAGAATATAATTATATACACATGTACACAAAAAAATCAATGGTTATTGATCACGTAATCATATTTTCATAGAATTCCACATTTTTCACTAGATTGCGGCTATCCGCACCTTTCACTCAAATGCGGCTATTCTGGACTTTTCATTTGATTGTTGCCCTACAGCAATTGATGTTTTCTAAATATAAACCAACTGCTTAACTTTTATTCATGACTTCCTAGAAATATAATTTTGTACCAACCACAAACAGTTTCTAAATGTTACATAACTTAAAATGGACAGAATTTCTTTTAAATTGGCTTTAAATGTGGTTGCATTCATCCTTCGATACTAAAATACGTAAACAATAACGTACATATCAACCAAATTAATACCATATTAAATACCTCAGTGAAAACAATACATTCATAAATTCCCCAAATGACGACGGATTCCAAACCATGACGAAAATTTACATCATAATTGAAAATGAAATATAGTCGTGACTTTTGTACGTAAATTCAGTCAAGCGGACACATTTTGCATGGTAGTCAATCACGATTTTTACTATCCATAAAGCCCATCAGTTACAATATCATAACGCTGGAAGTAGTGATACATCATTCTGATTAAACTCAAGACAAATTCTTTTCTAAATAAATTGACCACAAATTCATTTTAGCTCACTTTAAGGAGTAATTGTTTATATATAATTACATTAAACAAACTGTGGCTATTTTGAGATATCCGTAACAACTGATGTACTCTTACGAATACACTATTCACTGATTTGGTCGCTGGGTCGGCTTAAAAATATCATTGCGGTTTCTGAGGTTTATAAATCTCATTGTACGACAAATAACCACTTGAAACCTCAATGGTCTATAAGGAAATTATTTTGTAGTTATTTTCATAAAATCTGCTGCACCCTGTCTGTTATGGCTATAATCTATCAAACATTTATTTAATCTAAGATTTAATCAGACAAAAACCTAAGTGCACTTTGTACAAAGGCAGGGCAGGTAGGAAAAGTTGTTTTACTGAAACGGTTCGGTGACCTTCTATAGGCTAGGTTCGTACAATAAACTATTTATGATAATAATGAGGCTTCAAAGTTCAGAGCACACAGCACACACCTCATTCTAACAATGTACTCCAAGTAAAACATTCCAAGAATATATAAGTATCTGAGTAAAGCTCATCAAATAACATAACACTTCACTCTGAGTTTATTCATTTCTAGATTTTTACCCGATTTAATAAATTTTATCCCATAACCTTTTGCCTAATAATACTGCATTTTCCCTGGATCTGAATCAGACGACTTTTGGAAACATTGTAGCAAAAGAAGTCATTGTTTGTAATGAGTAATAGCTTCTTTTGCTACGATGTTTTCCACTTTGTTGGAGAGAAATAACCCAATTTTCTTAAATAAATTGACGTTTTGTATATTAGCTTTGAATTTGGAAGAGTCTAAAATATGCTTATGAGGAAAAGGGATGAGTTTTACCAGAAAAAGTGGCTTAACCACTTTGTATCAAATTTCACAAACTCAATTTTCTAGATGAATAGATGATAAAAGTTTAAGTCATTTCTGATACATCAAATTTAATAGCTACATCTGTATTTTATATATTTTTGAACTTCATAACCTACCAACAAATTCAATGAATTTGTTTGAATTAAAATCTAGCGTAACTTCACTCAACCACACAACACACGTCAAGGATTCATTAAGTACGTTTTCATTTTATCTGCTGCGTAACTAATACTCCTCCCTTTCTGTAGGTATAATCCTAAATTTCATAGTTTAATTAATTCGCAATTTTTCCTAAAACAATGTAATGATGACGTTTGTTTTGTGGGAAAAAAAGGAAATTTTGATGCTTAAAATAGCTAACAGGACACATCATTACATCATAAAACATTCGTTCTTCACCTTAATCTCAATATAGCTTTACATTAAAGTACACAACACAATTGAACAGAAAAATTAAGTTACGTACTTTAGATGGGCTAAAACTAAAGACTGTACAACGCAAAGCCTTCAAAGTCATCACTCACTGGCTTCAATAGAAGACCAGGGAATGAAATTCATACTTCGTGCGGCCTGGTGGTTAGTGCAAACCAGGGGCCATGAGTTTGATCCTCACAGGGGGATTATGGTGTAAGGGCAGCTTACACCTTATCAAACTCGTGAACAAAGACCACAAAAAGGAACAACAAAATATATCCCTTATACACAGTCAGTCTATATACAGAGGTTCATCATCTCAATATTTCATAATAAATGCAGGCTAAGAAGTGATTTTAGACGGCATTTTTGACAAGAGATGTTCCTTACAAAAGATGTTTGTTACAAGAAGTCTTCTTTACAAAAGATGTTTGTTACAAGAAGTCTTCTTTACAAAAGGTGTTATTGACAAGAAGTCTTCTTTACAAAAGATGTTTGTTACAAGAAGTCTTCTTTACAAAAGATGTTTGTTACAAGAAGTCTTCTTTACAAAAGATGTTTGTTACAAGAAGTCTTCTTTACAAAAGGTGTTATTGACAAGAAGTCTTCTTTACAAAAGATGTTTGTTACAAGAAGTCTTCTTTACAAAAGATGTTTGTTACAAGAAGTCTTCTTTACAAAAGATGTTTGTTACAAGAAGTCTTCTTTACAAAAGGTGTTATTGACAAGGTTGTTTTTACAGACAGGTTTAACAGTATAACAGGTAAATTAGAAAATCTTTCATTCTAAAGTGCTTCTCATCATCAACACTTAACAAAACCTCACAGAGAGACCACTGTAAATCTCAAGGCTCTCATTGGTTGATTCTGAGGGCCACGACTGTGGTCCAGTGGTTAGTGCACTGGACTTGTAACCCGGCAATCCGGGTTCAAATCCCAATCACAGCAGGTCATACCCTTCTACAAAAATTTAACAAAAGAAGTTTATTTTCCTCCATATGTGGAGAAGTGGCCGGCTCCTTGTGGAAGGGTAAGTTAGTACTGGTTCGAATACAGTCAAGGAAAACTGGTTAGATCAAGTACCCGCCATATATAACTGAAAAATTGTTGAAAAACAGCGTTAAACCCAGTGAAAATGTTGGTTCTAAAAAACGTCTTAAAATTGACCAATGGCAAGACGTGATTCAGAGACATGTATTGTGTATAGATGTATAGGGCTTCTATATAAATCAGAGTAAATTTTAGTTTTGTTACCTTGATGACCAGCAAGTTGTATCCATGGATATCTTCTTCTTTTGAACTGTTGAATAAATGGAGACCAGTGGACTATATTTCGAATCTTCTTCCATGAACTTTGCTGAAATGATAAAAATTAGTGAATAAAATATAATTGCTGAATAGATTTGTAACGTTTTGCAGCATACAAAGTCCTGAAATTAATGGAAACATTTTACAAGCTTTTATCAGAAGAAGTTCATGCAGCCAATATCTACATTGTTATATATTTCATGTACTTGGTAAAATTTGATAAAATTTCATATTTCAACTAAGAACATCTCAGAAACCATTCACAATTTATTTACAAATTTAACCCTAAATTATCATTATCATTAGTACTACAATAATTGTCACACAATTTCATATGAAATAACACAAAATGACATAACCATTAATTCATTAATCACCATTTGACCAGTATTTGTATTAATACAACACTAGTTTATCCATTTAATACTAAATGAACAAATTATCAGAGGAGCATTAGAAGTGAAACTTCAAATCATACAAATTAACTGATCCAACAATAGAAAGAAACTTCAGGCAAATGGAAATCAAAAGATGAATAGACAATAAATCAGCATCCCAGGAAAGTCAGAGAAAATCTTAACAAAACCTCTTCACAAAATAGCTTGCCCCCCCCCCCAGAAACAAGAAATCCAGGATTTTTTTTTCAATATTCAGAATTTGAATTTATTACAATATCTTACCAGACAACATCCTGTACTAATTAGATCATCCTCAAGATTCATTTTCATGAAGAAATTTTTCACCCCTAATTCGAACATTTTCTTCTTGCTTATATAAAATCTTATACAACAACTTCACTACTTTAACTTTAACGTTTAAAAATCAAAACTAGACGCAATACAGTCAGTAACAAAATGAAATTGTAAAATACAATGTCTCACCGTGAGACAGCCTCAGTGAACCATTCACCAGTGGCTTGTGATATGATTATCCTCGCGTAGAAGATCCCATTGTGGTTTAATACTACACAAGTATGACGTAAGCGCTGGTTACAATAACAACAACAGTGAGTGAGGACTGATTTATCAATGAATCATGCGCACTCACTGTTTTGTATTTTAACAGATAATATGTTTACGAAATACTCTATGTTTAACTGGAGATATTTGAGAACGTTGTTGATACTGAATAGCAAAGGGGGCTAGCATGTTGAAAGGATGGCATACAATGGTTTACCAAAAACACATACTAGCTTACCATATATATACATATAAACTATCATTTCAGAATATGTAACCCTCATATTTGTATGTATGTCATATATGTGTTATTGGTCTGTGTGGCTATTTTAAGCCTAATACACCATAATACATCATCCCTTCATTTTGCTAGTCCCTAATGCTGAATAGTGTTATCTCCTGGACACTTTTTATAGTTAATGTTTATCATATAACATGGATATGATTCATAACAACAAACCACACTTCTCATCATTCATAAATACAGTAATATCAAAACAAGGATAGTGTTTAAACCTTTAATACTTTTTTTCAAGTTTTGCTTTTGCTGTACTTTAAATAATGTTTGATTAATTTTCGCTTTTTTCTATGTTTGTGTTGCGTGTTAAACCACTTCTCAATAATGTTTGTACAGTATAACCCTGAAATCTGGACCCCTTCTGGACTGATCAAAAAGTCCAGTTTTCTGAGGATTCCAGTTTTCAGAGAACTACTGATTACAGACGAGAAAAATATGGGAATTGAAAAATCATCTGATTTTCTGAGAATTCTGGTTTTCAGGGAGTCCTGTTTTCAGAGGTTTTCCTGTATACCATATACTAAAATAACCCCTAGGGTCAAGCATGAACAAATCTACTTAAAGCATTAATCTTTACTTTAAAAAACAACAAATGCATCAAAAGGCAGCTAATCAGAAGTTGCCCAATTTTTAAAAAAAAAATTACAATTGGTAGAATATTACCATAATCATAAATTAGACAGGGCTTAACTGCTACACCCCAAAAATGAAGAGATACCAACAATATGTAAGCTATAATTTTAAAATCAACACAAAGCTTTTTACACTTCGGAAAATAAAATAGATTTTGTAACACATCACTGAAAACTAATCATCCAGTGTTATTGTTATCTGCACATTCATAATGTGTTAAATTTACGAGCCTGGGTACACCCAAGATATTACATACCTATGACCTAAAATGAAATCATATCAAATGAAATTTTTGATCTATAATGTTCTTAATAACCTTGTACGCTTTTTAGTGTACAGTTAAGTTTGTGACAACAACAAGACCTCAACAGAGAGAGAAGAAAATACAGGGCTTTTGGGGGGAAAATAATGGGGAATTTTTGCAAAGAACGGAAGAGAAATCTTAACATAAACTGAATTTTAGGAGAAAACTGCATGATTTTAAAGATTTTTTCCTAAGGGGAAGACACCTACGAACGACCCCTGCTGTAGAAAGGAAAGAAAGGTAATTAAGACAAGTGGATTTGTCAATTTGTCAGCACTGTAGAAGTTTTACTGTTATGTAACATTTCATGTCTTGACAAAACAAAGTAGGAAGACTATATCTACTTTCTTTGAACAGTTGACAGTATTGGATGGTGATTGGGCATTTATTTATGTAACAGTTGACAGTACAAGATGGAATTTAATCAAGTCATAAGTCAAAACCCTAAATTAATGTACAAAAAAAACCCATACCAACTCAATGCTCTTAGTAGGTCAAACAGTTAATTAGAACTTACTTAAACAAGTGATTAGTAACTGGTGCATAACTATCAAAAAACTATTTAATACTTCCTGGTAAACATTCATTACCTGTCTCCCAAATTCTTAAATAAATGGTTAAAAAACCTTAATTGAACTAAATTTACCAGATAAGAAAGTAAGACACAGGTTTTAAAGTTACTTTCTTCGCATATTATCATACCTATTTACATAAAGTAAATTTAAGCAGCTAAATTAGGTCATTAAAAATTTGAGGTAGGACCAGTCTGAGTTACACTGGCAGGACACAGTCTAAGTCTCTATAGATCTGGTACAAAGGGAGCTTTGTCTCATAACAAGCTTGGTCAACAATATCTTGGTGTGAGACCACATTGTGAGCTGTATAAAATGCGTTTTAAAAACATGTAAAACAGTCAATCAAACAACTGTTAAATTCTATAAAGTACACATGAAATTTGTGTTTTGAATTAATGGTTCACCTATTTAATTTATGGCATTTATTCAAAATGCAATTTCCAAATAATGTGCCAATCAGCCATTCGTGTATATATAATTACAAAGCAAGTACTTCATCACAAAATTTTTGAATGAATTTTATATTTATGATTTTAATAAACCTACCTCTAGAAGTTTAATAACATGACATCGATGGTAACTAATAGGTCAGATCAAACCACACTTGTATCATAACACGACATGTTTTACAAATTTGGTTGTCAGTGAAATATCAGGAAAAAAGACATGTACGAAGGTTTAATTGTATAACCCTTTGCCTCATAATACCACATTCCCCACCACATCTGAAGCAGATGACTTTTGAAAACATTGTGGCAAAAGAAGCCATTGTTTCAATGTAATGAATGATAGCTTCTTTTACCACAATGTTTTCCACTCCGTCCACGAGAAATAACCCAATTTTCTTAAATAAATTCATGTTTTGTGTATTAGCTTTGAATTTGGGAGAGTCCAAAATATATTTATGAGGCCAAAAGTTAAAAAAGACAACAAGGAGGGTCACTGTAGCCTATGACACAGTCACCGGTCAGTTAACAACATGATGATTTTTTGCATGCTACTGGCAAGTATTTTTTTTCTTAAGAATTAACTTTATTTATGTTCACTAGTTATTTTGAAAAAAATGATAATTTGGTTGGCATAGTAACATTACTGGTGTTAAAATTATTTTTCTACATATCATTTTGGTATTGTACACATATATATATTTTCTAGATGACATTCTAAGGTAAATGTTGACAGAGACGGGACCACAAAAAAATTGATAAAAAAAATAAAACAAGAGCTCTGCAGATCAGGGCCGACCCTGGTGTGTTTTACATCATTCTATTTATTCAGCAATTTTGACCAAAACTCTTAAGTTAAAAAGGGGCATAACTCCAAAATAATAGCTTTCAGAATAATGCTCCGAGTCTTGCTTCTATGCTTTATCATGATCTTCAAATATTCCAAAACATTTTCTTTTAAAAAGACAATCTCAAAATACAAAATCACCAAACTAAAAATGTTCATAAAAGGTTGAAAAGTGATTAAAAAAAATAAAAACACAAAAAAGGAATAGTACCTCCAAATCGTCTGTAAATGTGGAATTTGGTACCAAAATGAACTCCCCGTGTACTTGATAACATGAGGACGAGTTTGGTAAGAATTGTAAAGCTCCTGGCACAACATTCATTTTCACAGTAACAGACATTATTTTGATACAAGTAGTAGTCCCATAATAATATAAGAACAGCGTGATTGTTTATAAATCAAATTAGGATCCAATAGTTGCTTTATAATTGAATTTAATGTACATCAATAACATCTAACACATCACATCAGACTGTAAATATAAAACATTACATGAAATAATCCTTCATATACCTATTAACAAGAAAACGCCAACCATTTAACTTATAATGCTTTCATTTATACTGTTTTTTTCTTTCATACGATATATTCCAATTAATTCAGAACAATATCTTGAATATTGCCATCAATGCCACAGCATCAAGTACTGGAGTGAAATTATAAGATTTCAAAAATCTCAGTGAACTACATGTGTGCACTAAGCTATCCAGTTCCAGCCAGCTGTCAGACCTTTAGTTAATGTCACAAGAACAAAACTTGGCGCAGGCAACACAAACTACAATCATATCAACTCGCCCTGCAGATGAACATCCTTTTATAACTTCATCTCTGCACAAACTAGGGCAAAAATCCGCTAAACCATTTAAAACAATCTGCCAACTGTAAAAGCTTTAACAGCAGAGGCGTCCGCGGCAACCCACTCACTGGACAATTTTTACAGTTCTGCAGGTGAACTGCACCACACATAGCCACCTACGCACCATAAAACCCTGATGTCGACAGCATAAATTAGCCCGTACATCTTAATACGTATGACAGCCTTGTGACAGGCCTAGTAGTGAATCAAACATTTCATTGTGTGCTTAATGACCATAGTCTCTCCATTATTATCTATCACATTTTTCATCAGGAAAATTATGATACAGCTTTTCTCTGTCTCCTACTTTTTTAGTCACTCAAAGCCTTTTTAGTCCACAGTTTAATTGTCAATATACCAGGCAGAAATTTTTTTCAGTAAAACTTGATTATATCCTAATACTAAGAATTAAAACGGGTTACAAATTAACACCAAAATCTTGAGCATGTTCGTGAAGATCGTGAGACCATAGATGACAAGTCTGCTCTGTATGAGGACTGAAGCAGATTGCAAAAAAATCTGTCCACATCTACCAGTACATTAAGTTCGTATAAACAACCACATATTTTCTAATAAACGCCCCATGAGAATTACATCTCACAGAAGATTTCAATTGTTTGAAATAGTTTTGGATGCTTTAGTTATTTATTGGAAGATAATAAAAAAGTTATGGTGAGTTAGGCTTGAATTAAAATTAACTTTGTTTGCCCTTTACAGACCAATTGTAAAAAAAACTCCACAGTCTCCAAAATTATATGGCGGAAGTCTAATTCAAATTTTTGCTAATAAGATATTTCCATGTTTTATCAAACTTTAGGTAAAAAAGATCTCTGAATGAAATATTTTTCTGACCA
The DNA here is from genome assembly GCA_008271625.1 of Lutraria rhynchaena. Classification (NCBI taxonomy): domain Eukaryota; kingdom Metazoa; phylum Mollusca; class Bivalvia; order Venerida; family Mactridae; genus Lutraria; species Lutraria rhynchaena. The sequence continues at coordinate 530,380 of VIBL01000019.1, read as the reverse complement.
ACCGATCGACCCTCTCTTAAAATCTCCGACCCTCTCTTAAAATCTAAGGTCAGTATACAGGGCAAACAAAGTACTTATTAATTTCAGCCTTATGATTTTTCTTTTCCTGCCAAAACAAGAGGGTGGGGGTGAAATATGTGAGGAGTGTCTATTTGAGAATATATGGTATATGAAGACAACCTTACTGAGTCAGCACTATGAGACAGTGCACAGTGAATGCGCAACTAAAACATTCAGTAAAACCAACAGTAATTTAATGCAAACAAAAAAAAGCAGTCTGCGTTTAAAGTTCATTACAGCAGAAGGAAATGGTGCATGCATGTTACAGTGCAAACTTGTCAGTGTTAGACAATCCAGGTATTTTATGAGAGAGGGAGGTTTAGAGTGCAATCAACAAGCCATCTTATTGTTTGAACAAGATTATAACCTGTCTGATAAAACTAACATAAACAGACAACTTTAATTACTAAAACAGACACAGCAACCTAATATCCATTTATCTGTTTTTCATGCAGTTAGGTCATATTATGGGAATCTTGATAAATCTCACCAAAGTTAGATTTTGTTCACAATAAAACAATACAATGCTGTAAGAGTAGTTTCAAGTCATAATATACAAGTTTACATATACAACACTTATTGCAATTCTTAGTTTAACCCCTTGCCTCATAAGCATATTTTGGACTCTTCTAAATTCAAGACAAATATACAAAACATCAATTTATTTAAGAAAATTGGGTTATTTCTCTCTGACAGGGCAGAAAACATTGTGGCAAAAGAATCCATTACTCATTACAAGCAAAAGCTTCTTTTGCCTTAATGTTTTCAAAAGTCATCTGCTTCAGATGTGGGGAATGTGGTATTATGAGTCAAAGGGCTAATAAGAATACGTTTAAGTATAATTTTATGTTTAACCACATTTTTGAAGTAATTATATCTTACTAAAAGCTGGCTAAAATCTATTTAACAAAAACTTGAATTGAACTGAAGTGTTGTTGAAGTACAAATATAAAACACCTACATGTAAATAAAACAATAAAAGTACATTACCACATATGGTTGAGTTGTGACATTAAAACAACAAAAAATCAATATCTTATCGCAGGAAGCATTCAAAGAAGCAGGCATCAACATCTATATTTTTTCTTCACTCAGTTTAATGGCATTTTTCAACATTTTTTCAGTTATATATGGCAGCCAGTTCACCTAACCTGTTTTCCTGGACTGTACACTATAACCAGTACTAACTTACCCTTCCACAAGGAGCCAGCAATTTCTACACATATGGAGGAAAATCAACAACTATATTAAAAGAATTAAACAAAAATGTTATTAAGATAAAATATATATCAGTAGACATTTTTTTCTTCTTTTTAAAACATGAAGACAAGTTTTGGCACAAAAATTGCTGCATCAATAAAATCACAATTGAATTTTTCTTCATCATTTATACAACCTGCAATGTTATAATTCTGATAGCTATATTTTTTATGAGAAATCCATTCACAGAGAAAATAACTTCAGTAAGAAATGCATGACACTGCGGTTACATTTTGTGAACAATCTACACTGACACTATTATGATAAAATAAATCATGCTATTATCATGATTTCGCAATAAATTTGCCAATAAATGCCTGACTATACTATAAGTAGAGTGACAGAGAGTAACGTATTATATTAATATACAACCTGGTTATTGTTAATTATTAATTAACAAATCAATAACAAAATACAACAAACATAGGTTTTTATTCCTTCTATAGCAGGGGCCTTAATAGGCATCTTCCCCTCTGGAAAAATCTTTAAAATTAGGCAGTTTTTCCCTAAAATTCAGTTTACATCAAGTTTTTCTTCCGCTTTTTGCAAAAATACCATTATTTTCCCCAAAAATTACAAAAACTGTTATAATTCACAAACAAATGTAAAAAAAATTCTTTATAAATTCATAAATAAAACAGAATGCTATCACGAGCACACTCTGAAAACAATAACAGTTTAATTCAGATCCGGTATTCTAGGATTCATGATGAAAAATAAGACTGTACGGTTAAAATAATACCAAATATAACCTGATAAATGCACCAGGCCAGCAGTTAAAAAACAATTTTTTATTGATTAAACAATTTTAGAATGCATTGAAGAATTATCAAAATATTCATCATAAACAATGAGTTAATTTACAATATCAAAATAATTATTCATTATGCAGTTGTTTTGAGTCAGACCCATGGATTCTAAGATATCAAAAGTCATGGGCACAAGACAAGGCCTTTTTTCCAAAAATTGAGAATGGGCCTTATCCTTTCCTTATAGGAAATTCAAGCACAATTTTCAGCCAAATTGGGAAAAGATAGACTGACTTTCAAGATACATCAATAAACAACAACTGACTCGGCACTTCTCCAAATTGGAAAACAGATCCTTTTTGCAATTGGGAGGTTACCGAATATTGGTCTTTATTATAGAAAGAAAAAGGCCCTGCAAGGTCAAATTAAAATCAACAGGCCTCAATGAAATTTGAATTGATCATAATGACTTTGTACTGAACTTTACACACAGCCTCCATTCATACCTTATCAATGAACTGTTTTACCCTAGCGACAATTTTTATGAGAGTTGGGGGCGTAGAATGAAACCTCACACATTGTAACAACAAACACTGACTTATATTGAGGAAATCATGTATATCACACATCAAACATGAAACATGGAAACCTTTCATGTGAAAAATTAACACTGAAAACAATGTTGTTACACTGATGTTTATGATGACAGCTCTTCAATAAGGAGGTAATTATAACACTAATCAGGCTTCACTAAAACAAGTCTTTGTGGTTATGTAGGATGTTGCTTAGACGACATAGATGTCAAGTAAATTGGACAATCTTGAAGAACTGAGGAGTCATTGAGTTCTATTTAATATTCAATCTATGAAGAAAGGTTAGAAACACTCTGGATTGTCTCCCCTGAATAATTGTTTAATCAAAACATCAAAGTTTAATTCTAATAAGCAAATAAACACACAGTGATCAATGAAAAAATCAGCACACTTGAGCTTTTAAAGAAAACTTTAAAAAAAAACGTCACAAACCAATTCTATTGGAAACTGGACACCATTTTTGAAAAGATCAAAGCTATAAGACATCCTCTGAGCAAAATTGTGTAAATTTCATTCCATTCCATTTGAATTCATACAATACTGACGAATACAGAGGTCCAGGAACACATTTTAACACATACATACAGGCACTGATGGTAGTAAGTGAATAGACAGCCATTAGAGGTAATTATCAAAAATAGAGATACAAATTAAATGGTTAAAAACCACAAGAATGTCGCCTCGATTCAAACTGTAAGACACTGCCTACAGATAAATAATAACATTCAAATTGTCCAAATCGTGATTTTTTTAAATCCAGATGAAGGGTTATCGTGATTCATCTTCAGAATCGTGATAACTTAACAGTTCAATTTTGCGCTTCATTTTTCCTCTAGGGTTTGATATCGCACCTACAGCCAGGGTCAGATAGCAACTGAAGACTCCAGCTTTAATGGTGTAGAAAAATCCCAGATGTATACCTCAGGGTAGAACCTTGACCATCCATTACCTTCATGTAGATTCAAAAACATTGGGCAATTGAGAAAGTCATTTAAAAGATGCTACATGATTGACAGGAAACTGACCTCAGAAACATGAAAATAAAATCGCAAGATTACCATAGAAATGACTTCAATGCAATTAAATGGGTGATAGTGTAATTTAACAATGACACTAAAAGTGCATCAAGTATAAATAATTCATGATGATTGTATTCATGAAGGTAGCACTCTATGTGTACACAGCTAACATATACAGCAACTAGGATTACACCAAAATAATGGTCTGCAGGTTTTCCCTAGGATTTTTCACCCGAGGGTCCCCTGGACTCCCATTTCAAACATCTTAGGGGTCCCTTTGGATTTTTGGGGGTCCCACACAGAAAATGCCAAGGGGAAATTCTGAGTCAGAAGGGTCGCGAGGATGCGGTGGTCACTCTCAATGCAAGTCCCTCGACAGAATATTGTATCAGGGACGCAAGAAACCTCCATCAGGGAAATCCCTGACGGTCTGATGTACAACTGTGTTTAGGTATATATCACAGTACACAAGACAATCTTTGAATTTTTAACAAATAATTAACATAAACAAAAAGAGCAGGGTTTTTCCAGAAGCAGAAAACCTGTGTCTCTGACACAACTTTTTCGTCCAGGACCCTGAGACCCATAAAATAAACATTTCACTTTCCCTGAAATCTGTGTCAGAGCAACACTCATTAATTTTAAAAAAGGAAGTGCTTTATACTTGTTGTAAAAACGGTATCGGGAGCAACCATGGATGAATCAAATTTGGAAACAACTAAAAGAACACTACATGTTTTTTTTGAGCGCGTCAGTCCCTGAGTCTGCATCTAAATTCCAAACATGATTCTATATGGGGACCCCTAATATTTTACCAGGGACCCCCAAAATGGCAAGCATGGGAGTCCTGGGACTTCCAACTAACAAAAAAAACAAGGGAAAACCCTGACAGAGTAATAAACATGACTTGATACTTACAGCACGAGATTTCTTCAAGATGCGGCGAGATTGTCGCCATTTTGTTAACAAGTTAGACATAACTTGTGATGATAAAATATTCAATGTAGAAGTTCACTTTGAATATAAACTTCTAAAATGTATTCTTCCTGTAATTTAAAACTATTCTTCAATAATTCTACAATGTTTTTCCCCGGATTCTGGGACTTATCATCTATACTCCAGCAAATTTAGAACCTTCCTTTGTATCATTCAGCAATTCTCAGCCATCCTTCAGTAATAATAATAAACTTTAAACAAATTCTCAGCCATCCTTCAGTAATAATAATAAACTTTAAACAAATTCTCAGCCATCCTTCAGTAATAATAAAAAACTTTAAACAATCATTAACAAAAATCACACAATAAACAGCAGCACTGTCAGAAAAAACAACAAACAACATTAAGTTCCCTCGCCATGTTCATTTTGCAGACTTTAATATCAAAATCCAAGGTTATCTTTTTATTGAACAAATTTCTGCAAGTGTCATCTAACCTAACAACACATAGCAACCAAACAATAAAATTATTCAACAAGGTGAGAACACTTTGTCATCAGCTAATCATCATTACCACCATAACTTATAACCAATGCCATAACAGAGTAACCATAAATAGCACACACTCTTGTATTCAAAATGTGAGGCTACCTGGCTAAGAAATCAATACGCCATTACCAAGTGTCTATTATTACCAGAACTGCTTTCTGTGAATAAATTGTGACATATATATATGCAGTAAAACCCCTGAAAACCAGACTCCCTGAAAACTGGAATTCTCAGAAAACCAGATGTTTGGCTCAGTCCGGAAAGGGTCCAGTTTTCAGGGTTTTGCTGTTTTTTTAAACTTCTAAGTCACATCAACAGACGGGTCTCGATTTGTAGATTCTCAACATAGAATCAGAAAGGCATTAATTATGACTGATAGATCTTATATGAATTTTTTCCACAGTCCTCCACAACTGGTGGATCCTAATTTTATTACATGATTTATAACTGAAAAATAGTTGATAAGGAAACAAAACTGAATACATCACAAATTATATTCTATGTTAAGAGTTTATGAAGACATTTCTCTATTTTTGCAATTATCAATACAAGGCTTAGAATTTATGTTCAGAAAATACCACAGAATGATGATAGAAAGTATTTATTTAAGGTACAGAAAAAACCAAGATGACCATTATTGCATAATTACAGTATTTCCATAAGTTTAAAATTTATGATACAAAGTCACAAAAAATTCATTCTATAAATATTCATGTCACTTTTAATTTTGTACTCAGTCATGAAATCACGAACATATTATTTCAAGCAATTCTAAAATCAGTTTTAAAAGCTTTAATGAATTCAACTCTAAATTTATCCAATAAAAATCCAAAAAGTATATAAAATTCAGTTTTTCACCAAGTAACCATTTGAGATGGTTGGTTTTATCAACTTTTATGTCTAGGTCAATATGTTGGCATCCTCTTTCGTATGATATTCTCTAGTTCTCATTAACACAAACACATATAAATACCAGGAACAACATGTAAAGCACACAGAAATCACTAATCAAGAGCCGATATTGTATATTATACTCATGTACAACAGGATCCATGAACCTTACAACAACATCATCAGTACAAGATACAGACATTTATCTAAACAGACTAATGGTCAAGGTAAGGCTACACAAAACTTCATACATAGGTTCACATCACCTGGGTACATCAACAATATGTGCTCAAAATTTCCATGAAACTAGCCCTTTTTTGCAAAGAACAAGTTTTGACTCAAAACTTACATTAAAATATAAAGAAACCATCCACTTAATGCATCAGAGTCATTAAAAATACAGTCAAACCTGTGAATAAAGGCCATCCTCCAGAAATACAAAATGTGGCCCTTATTGACAGAAGGCCTTTATTCAGGGGTCAGTTTGTTCTAAATAATCAGTGAAGGTTTTTCAAAGAAAGGCCTTTATTCAAAGGGTTGGTCTTTATTCGAAGGTGGCCGCAAACACAGGTTTGTATATCATTTACAAATTGTATACACTAATGTTATGCCCAGTAAAACCAAAGATTAATTTAAATTGGCCTATAACATCATTAACCTATTATTAGTTAGATACTTTTATTTCTCAAGATGAGCCATAATCAATTCACCTTGTAATCACACAGGATGAACTTGTCAGATAATTTACCAATTATCTTGAAAAGTTTGAAAATGATTTAGACTATGCAGGGAAATGGTTATATTTCAGCCATATTTAGACATAACAAACTTGAGATAACAGTGGGTCATGTTTAAGTGCAGTGAAAAAATACCAGTTCTAAAACATTTTTGTATGCTTTATGCAACACTGTCACTGGGCTTAACGCAATTTTTCAACAATTTTAGTTATATACTGCAGCTGGTTCACCTAATCAGTTTTCCTGGACTGCATTCTAACCAGTACAGAAGGGTATGACCTGCTGTGACCAGGGTTTGAACCCAGATCACCAGGTTACAATTCCAGTGCAGCACTAACCACTGGACGAGGGTCACAGCCTTCAAAAATTGATGAAACAAACTGAGAATCATCATATTAAGCTAATGTTATAAACCAATCAAAATCATTAAAGTGCTTTGATTTTAATGGTAGACATTTTTTTTCTTGGTTTCTCATAAGTTTCAGCTCAAATAAAATGATATTATAAGAAATTAAGATTACCCAAAAATGACTAAACTTCATTTTAAGGAATACACATGGTCAAACAAATTTGCTTACCATATAATCATATACACTCAAACCTGTGAACAAAAGTCACCCTCGGGAAAGACAAAATGTGGCCTTGATTGACAAGTGGCCATTATTCCGAGGTCAGTTTGTTCTAAATAATCAATGATGGCTTTCAAAAAATGACCTTTATTCACAGGGTGACCTTTATTCTGAGGTGGCTGCAAACACAAGTTAGATTGTACATAAACTGTTGATTCATAAATTCATGACTGTAGATCTTAGACAGTAATTTCAAGGGAAATAATCCAATCAGACTTAGACATGCAACTTGCAACAAGGGAAGTAACTACCACATATGTTACGTTACAACTACAGCAGAGTTCAAGTTTGCAATGTTATCAAAATGGATATAAATCAAATACAAAATTTAATAAAAGTTTCACATATAATAAAGAACAGACAAATAGTGATGGCATACAATGGATAAGAGTTCATGCTGACCTAGTAACAAGATTGTAAAATGTTAAGCAAAAATGAATCAAAGGTTCCTTGATTCTATAAGCAATATGACAGTTATTGCCATTATAACAGCTTGCATAAATAAACTGCTGACCACTGACACATCAATACACCTGCGCATTTAATATTAGGGCAATAAATATTAGCACAAATCTAAAAGATGACAGACAAGCTTGAGGAAAATTTATTTCGCCCAAGGCAGTATGTGACAAATGATGTACACATGACCATTACTACAAGTATGATGACCTATGTCAACTGATATCTACATATATTACCATCACAGTCATTATATAGAATTACATAAATCATGTAACAATAGATGATAGCTTTTACTTTTTTTCACTGTGTTTAATACAGCATTTTTAATTTTTCAGTTATATATGGTGGCTGGTTTACCTAACAAGTTTTCCAGGACTATATTCTACCCAGCACTAACTTGGTAACAGGAGTAGTTCCAGGATATCATAATTTCAGACAACCAGTTTTAAAAGCTTAATTTGCAGGCTGATTTTGTGTGGTAATCAGTAATCATAGCTAAAGCTCTCATCCCACCTACAATAGCCAGACAGCAGTCAACCTCATCCAGAAATTAAATATGCCACCATATACAGGGTTCTCAGTAGGATTTTGAGTCCCTTGGGACCCCTAATGAGCTCCCTATATCCAGAATTATATTCTTAAAAGTTTTTAAAAAGCTCTAGAAAATCTGGCCATTTGTAAGAAACTTGTGTCAAGAGATAAATATAGCCATGAAAAATTCAAAGCAAATATGCACAAGATCAATTTATTTAAGAAAATTGGGTTATTTCTCTCTGACAGAGTGAAAAACATTAAGGCAAAAGAAGCCATTACTTATTACAAGCAACAGCTTATTTTACCACAATGTTTTCAAATGTTGCCTGCTTCAGATTTGAGGGGAATGTGTATTATGAGGCAAAGGGTTAATACCCATGGGACACAAATATATCAGATTTTCAACAGATACATCCCATTATGCTAAACAAAAATCACCCAGAGCAATGGTTGAACTAAGTACTCTATTTGCGCAGAAGAGTAAATCGTAAAAACTACTTCATCATGCAGCATTCAAAAGTTACCATATTTCAATATATAATGCGAAAAAATGTAAATTGAGAAGTGGGATGTTGTTTTTGAACAACTTATATCACTTTGACAACATACTGGTAACTCTGACACTATGGCTGTATAGTTGGAATGTGCCTTTGCCTCATGAGCATTTTTTTTACTCTTCTAAATTCAATGCTAATACACAAAACATGAATTTATTTAAGAAAAATTGGGTTATTTCTCCCTGACGGAGTGGAAAACATGGTGGCAAAAGAAGCCATTTCTAATTACAAACAATGGCTTCTTTTGCAACAATGTTTTCAAAAGTCGTCTGCTTCAAATGTGGTATAATGAAGCAACGGGTTGATCAAAGTATATCCAAAGATCTCTGCCTGTCAAGATGCGGGGGTGTCAGTACAGTCCTATAATACAGCAAGTCGTGGTGATATAGATGCTAGATGCAGTATATTGTATGGTACACTAAGTCTGACAATATATACAATATTCTGCTGTCAAACTAAATGCTCAATATTCTACGCACTGCACATAATCACAAACACAAACATTAAGAGGCTAAAAAGACGACTTTTGAGAGAAAAACCAACACAATTTGTGCAATAAAGGCTTAGAGAATGATCCAAGGATTCTGTGGCTTAAATTTCAGCCATTCAATTAAAAGAATAAAAACTAAATAAAAACCCAATTTATTGACTTATAATGGTAAAAAAATACATCAGCTTTTTACAGGTTACACAAGAAAATAAATGCACTCTGTTCAATTCATTGACAAATTCAAATACATTCATCAGTAAACTTCTCAAGTTGTATTGAATTTTGAATCTTCAACAGAGACAAAATGCATAACTAATAAACGGCTAGAATAACTCGTCAAGTTTTATGCCATTCTAATTATAGCACAACAAAAAATATTCTTTGCAGAACAAATACTGTAAAGACGTTTTTAAATACAGCAGCATGATGTACAACCGGCCTGGGGTTCAATCAATTGGAAACTTTGTGCACATATAGCACACTTCCCACTGACAGCTAAACAATAAACCATTTCATAGCTATGGGTTGAATCATTTTAATATAAAATCCAGAATGCCAACATGCAGAAAAACTGCATTAACCCTCACAACACTCATTGAATAGCAAATGCACCATGAATACATTTTCACCATAAAAGGGGAGGACTTATGAAAACCTGAATAAGATACAATGGGGCAATTACTGACAGGATCAAATGAATGAAGAATGACGTCAATTCACATATCATGATCCTAGTATACAAGTTTTAAACTGTTTATAGGTATATATAGAAAATCTGGAGATTGAATTTTAATTAGTCTTAACTGCCGACATATTTACCAACACACAAACAAATATCATTATAAACTCAATAAAAATGCTTTACGGCTGACATTAGATACACTGTTAATTACATATGTTGTGTTAGTACATGTGGACTTTTTTTCATAATCACGAAACAAAAAACTGACAAAGAAAAGAAATCTTCAGCAATAAGTATACAGTAATACATTTTTTTTTACTGGGTTTTATGCCATTTTTCAACAATTTCTCAGTTATATACGGCAGCCAGTTCACCTAACCAGTTTTCCTGGACTGTATACTAGCCAGTACTAACTTACCCTTCCACAAGGAGCTGGCAACTTTTCCACATATGGAGAAAAATTGATATTTTTGTCAAATTTTCATAGAAGGGTATGACCTGCCACAACTGGAAAGTAATATAAATTTAGTTCATGAATGAAATTAGCAGATTACTTCACCAATTTGTTCATCCAACTAAAAACCTCTCAGTTTGAATAATGAACAGCATTGGACTTTTCATAAAAAAAAAAAAAAAAACAAGAAAAACAAATCCTTTTTTACTGCACCTTTCATTTAAAAGACAGAAAGGGGGCATCAGAGGTAATGGTCTCTGAGAAGTAATCACTAGCCCTTCACTGGCGTGAGTTCGAAACCCATCCAGACCAGATAAACTTCACACACAAAAATGCTGTCTGGTTAGCTTACATGGTTTTATCCAGGTGTTTGCAGGGTGCCTTCCAGCACTGTTATAGCTGGAAAAGTTGCCAAATGACCATGGCTGTTGGTGCGACGTTAAAGCCGAGAAAAATAATTACTGAAATTAGCCTAAATACTGATAGAATTGGTTTATAATGAACTAATTGAACTTAAGCTTTGGATGAAAAGGACATGTTGGATGCTAGTATAGCATAAAATACTTAAAAATTATGTTTTAAAAAATAACAAAAAAAATGAATAAAACTTGTGATACAAGTTTGATTTTATCTCACATAGTAATGTGCATTTTCTAATACCTCAATGGTTATGACAATATCATGAGTATTATATTATCAAAGTAAATTAGGAGCGAGAAAATTCCATGGTCCTAACCGGGATTGAACCCAGGACCCCAAGCACTGTAGGTGTACACTCAACCACATTGCTAAAAAGTAACCCAACAGCAAGGCCTATATTACAACAATCACTACAGGGTTAAGTATGCACAAGTCAGACAGATCTTAAATAGATGATAATGATTTATGCATAAACATGAATAAAGCAAAAAAATGCAAAACAATCAACGAATGCTATATCGGAACAAACATAAACAATTATAAAGAAACTGATACAGCAGTTTAACAGAATTAATTAATTACTGTATGCCAATAAATTTTTATTCACGCAATACAAATATACACCTTTAACAGACATTGAATGGATTATCACGCACCAGTTACAAAGGGAATAAAAATGTGTGGGTGTCAGATCCAATAAACAAACATTATAAACCTAGTACACTGAAGATTAGAAAAAGATACACAGAAAATTAAACATATTAAACCAATACCTTCTTCAATAGAGCTGGAATCTTGGGTTTTTCAATGGGTTCATCAAGTAGCATACATTCATCACACTCACATAATTCCTGGGAGTCACCCACAACCAGTCCGTCGTCATCCATATTGTCAATGTCAGATCCTGAACTATGATGTCTCCGCATCCCAGAATTCTTTGCAGAAATAACTGCATCTAGTTTCATGATTGGTTGACTTGAGACCTTATCAAGCTTCTTAGATTTCACTCCAAAAAGTTCTGTTTCACTTGGATACCTCTCCTGCTGTCTGTTTTCATCAGCTGCATCCATATTGTCATTTTTGTTATCACTACCTGAGTTCATAGTGTCACTTTCAAAGTTCACAGGAGTTTCAGAGACTTCAGGAATGGATTTCTTGTCTCCTGCTTCTTCATGAACTGCAATACTATGTCCAGTAATTCCCTCAATAAACTCAATCTGTTCTAGATCTTTAGCACTACTGTCTTTACTTGCCTCATTTAAATCATTCTCCTCATTGTTTGAATCTAATGTCACTTCAGAACAATTGTTTTCATTACTTTTAGACTCATCCTCAGCAACACCGACTTCCATAGCACCAGGATGTTTAAATTGATCAGTTTCTTCTTTCAAATTAAACCCATGTTCAGGATGAGTATCACTCTCTAAATCTTTATCTGCACAAACTGTGCTGCCTATATTACAATCCTCCACCTGCTTGTCTTGTGTGGTTTCCACGAATTCCTCCTTAGAATAACAATTACTGTCCACTGACTTCAGATTATGCAAATCAAGTCTACACTGATTTTCCTGTGTGTCTATATTTAGCCCATTGACACCACTAATACACAGATCTTGTGTACTGTAATTGTTTGTATTAGTCCTACATTGTTGTAATATGTCTGTATTGATCGGTGACACATCCAAAACTTTACCCGGACTATGATTTAAACCACTCGGGCACACATTAAGTTCCTGTGAAGAAGGTTCTTCATTCTTTTTATCCATAGTTAGTGCATTTATTTGTCCATAAAATCGCAGAAATTACTGGTATGTCATATGTTATTAACAAGACAAGCCTTTAAAGTCATATAAGTTGTAGAATATTGTATGAGAGTGTAATAACTGTAAAAATAAAAGTGCAATAGATACATAGAAATATATATTCTGCACATATCTGTTAACGCACAATTTTCTCACGTAAAACTCCTAATACATATGAAATTACCAATTTCAATTTAAATTACCATGACAAAAGACCACACCGCCATAAATCTGTTCCTTATGAAAGATAAAATTTCTATCACATAAGACACCTTCGAGCATTCCACGCTGTGTTTAAGACACAAACTGATTTCAGTCATTCAACCATTTACAGTACATTGTTAAACCACATACGTACAAAAAAGACTCAAACATATTTCCAAAGGTTCATCTTATACAGAAAATTCAAATAACCCTGATAAAAGTATTCATAAATAAACACCCATAAAACTTACAAGCCCCTCCTACGGAATCATAAATTATATAGATGCTAATTTATCTACATCTCAAACTTGGATAAAGATGAAGGCAACTATATTTATAATATGAATGACGTCAATGTTTTGTACTAATCTTTTTCAACACACAAGACAGATATGTTTTGTCTCAAGTATTCAACTACATGCAATAAAATACCTAAAATTTCAAACATTTGAACATCAGTATTTTATTAATTTCTATAAAAATGATGAGTCGAAAATATTAGTCTCAAAGTTGACACTTTAAGAAGTTCTAACTGAAAAAATATTGCACAAATTATACAATTTAAAAAACAACAACATATCTATTACCTATTGATAAGTTGATACATGAACTGAATTTTTGACAATTATAACTGCTCAAAAATGAATGCAATATTTTGATATAACTTGTGTATCTACACATTATTATAGTGAACATAAAACTAAATGAAATATCTCATATGAGTACAAAATAATGTACCATCAAAAAGATGCTTCATTAAACTAAGTAATATCAAATAAATAACGGAGTTCAGTCAAAGTTCATCATCTTGCGCAACTAAGAAACGCTCGAAAAGGTTTTTTGTTATCAAAACTAAAAATTAGGATAAAAGTTTCATTTATACATGTATGAATACATTAAACAGTACCCATAATATAATACCAGCTTCGAGTTGTAACTCCTGATTTTCAAAAATGTTCACAAAAGGCGAGAATAAATCACAAATTTAATGCATTGAATCCTCACAACTTCATCAATCAAATCCAGCTAATGATTTCACCTAACTTCTATTTTTTAGAACATAAAAAGCATTTTAACATTCAAATATATCATACAAAACTCCCACACACAATTTAATGAGGAGTTTTCAACCATTAAACTATATATGCTTTTATGCAAAACAAAGAAGTCTTTTCTTGTTAAACACACAGAGAGAACCAAATTCAACTAGCAAGGAAACTAATCATCTAAGACCTTTAAGTACCTGTTTTAAGTATGATAGATTGAAACAAGTTAAAAATAGTACTAACACTAACGGTACAATTACACACACACAGAACTCAGTCTGCTCTCAAATAAGTCGAACATTAAAATGCCCCAGATAGGAAAATAACTTAAACAAACCAGTCCTGCTTCCTAAATCAATTAGTGCTTTAAACAGTTTAACTTAAAACAATTACTGAAGAAATTTATTCATTAAAAACAAAGTCTTTAGTTTCAAAACATTCATACATGATTTGTAATACCGTACTCCGTTTATTATAAGTGTATGTTTTTTTTATGAAATTTTAAAAAAATGATGGTTTAAACAAAGATGTAGAAAGACTGGATGTTTTTAAATTTAAATGTAAAAATATATTCCAATGATAAATGTATTATTCCAATAGTAAGCAATGCACTGAAACAAAAAACTAATTATCTAAATTCCAATCAAAAACATTATACAGACACATATATTAACACTGTGCAAAAATATTTATACTGCAGATGAAGAGACAAAATTTTACAAAGAGTTCATGCATCTGTAACTTTCTCATTGTAATTCAAACAGATCTGCTATGTAAGAATTGCAAAAAATATTCATTGGAAGAACCCTACACCACGCATTCACCCATTCATGAAAACTTGTAAACTAGAACTGCCATTCACACATATGCTGTATAAGTTTAGTACAGGTCAAACTATGACAGATAATCTTACAAAGGTATAGTAAAATTTATGACAGCAATAAATAGGTAAATTTTGTACATAATTTCAGTCCCATATATCATCATATGATTTGAATTTTAATGTTTTCTACTACCTATTTACAAAATTGTGAAAGTGTGCAAAGGTTTATAACCACTGTAGCAAATCATTTACCTATAAGTGTGTCTAATCTACTAAAGAACTATATTAATTTTGGTTACAGGCAATCATATTTAAGCTCAACATACTCTTTTTTATAAGCAAATTTGCAAACCTCTGAGATTATTAGGCAAATATGAAACCCTGTGAGATTATAAACATGTGTAACCCTGTGAGATTATAAAATTATAAAACATGTTAATATATTACAATTACATACAGTGCTTGTTCAGTTTGACATTACTACACACTAAATGTCTGACAATAATATATTCACTTCCAAGTTTGATTTCCAATCAATGAGAAAAATCCAATATCACATAATTATATGTCTGACATAACATTTAAGTGCAAAACTTTTTAAGTCCGACATCAATACAAACATCAATGTCTGACATTGCATTTAAACACTAGTCCTGATAAGTTATTTAAATAAACGTCAAAGTTTAATGCCTCATTCACACCATATATATAAATCCAGGTGTTTCATATTATGCAGGTAAAAATATACATTAATACTAGCCAATGGTCTGTTATCTAAATTAAGCACACCAACAACAAATATGATATTATTAAATCAACACTACAACATCACTAACCAACACATAACACTTAACTACAGTCATTAACTCCAAGTATAACTGCAGTCAATTCATAACCACACACTTAACAATCAAATATGTTTAAAATGCTACAAAAACAATCAAACTTTTGATTTGAAATTTGACCGCAAAACACAGGGCAGAAATAAAGAACTCTCCGTATTTAAGCATTTTCCAACTTTTTTCTACCTGAACTGATTTAAACTTACGTAAAAACATTAAAAATGAAATAAAAACTGTTGGTAACAAATGGAACACTGGTTTTCAACACGCATTAACATGTAGACAAACTTAAAATCCTATTTAGGAAGTTATAGCCGAGTGAGGCTACACGAATAGATCCTATGAGAAATCTAATTATTAAACTGTTAGTCATCCACTATACAAAACTGCTTTTCAACTGTAGTTGTCAGAGAAAATTAATGCAAATAAATGGTTTGGAAAAAAATGCAAAAAAAACCCAGTTCAAACATACAGACAATTTTTAAAATGTGCAAGTCTGTGCAATATGGTAATTATAAAATTATTGAAAGGCAGTTTATAGCAAGTACACCGATGGAAAATAAACAAGACGACATAAACGTGTCAACACATTAAAATTAATGAGCCTCCCCCTACATTAGTACTGATAACGAATCAAAATATTCAGGCAAAGAAAAACAAGGAAAATTTACACATCCTGCTCAACAATAAAATCTTCTCTCGTCAGTGAAGTAAACAATATCTTCAGTTTAAACTCTATACACATTCAGTCACAGCAAATATCATGAGAATGTAATTTTCATGCACCACAATATCAGAATTTGATTTATTTAATCAAGTTTCTGTGTTTTAGCCACAAGGGTTAAACAGCAGTTTACATGTACCACTAATGACCTTCATTGTTATTAAATATCCATTTAAAAGGGTAAAATTCATATAATTAACCTATACACAGGATCATCATCTCGTCATTAATGATGTCCGACTATTTCATGATTTTATCAACAAAATCTTTAAACCACTAACATCAATAATACACTTAATATAAAAATTTGCTCATTAACATTTACTTAGTACACACACATAAGAAGTACGAAGATACAGGAAACATTCAGATAAATAATAAACAAGTCAGCCGGTCAGCAGTATCATGTCTCCATAATATGAGAACAAAATCTTTGAGCCATCTTCATTCTCGCGGGCATAATGCTGCTTTTTAACCCTTTTGCCCCATAAGCATATTTTGGACTCTTCCAAATTCAAAGCATAAATACAAAACATCCAATTTATTTATGAAAATTGGGTTCTTTGATGAAATGAAAACATTGTGGCAAAAGCAGCCATTACCCATTACAAGCAATGGCTTCTTTTGTAACAATGTTTTCAAAAGTTGTCTGCTTCAGATGCTGGGAAATGCGGTATTATGAGGCAAAAGGATAAAATACAAAATATAAATTCTAATCTTTTCATGAAAACTAAATATCTCAAGACACAAATTAGTCTTTACAGCACAGCTAATAATAATTGTATTTTCTAAAAGATCAAAAGTGTACATAAAAAATATAATTCCCTCAACATATATTCCTTTTTTTGATAAATATTTATTTTGCAAACAAAATTGAGTCTAAGCATCAATGGTTCATCACTTTCATCAGATTCCGATCAAGCACACTTAAAAACAAAATAAAATGTTTAGATTTATTCCCTTAAATGAAACCTATCCATTAAAACTTGATGACAGAAAATGCCTCAATCTGTCCTCTCATAAATAGAAAATCACAATTCTTTCACATTGAACTTTGCTATGGTAACACAATATAATTTCCCCCAGAGAAATAATTTACAGTTAGTAATATACTCAAGTTTCCATGGTAATCCTGGAACAAAACAAACCTGAATGAAATAACTAGTACCAGTTATATGATTGTTGGAACATAAAAATAGATCCTAGATATAGCATTGTCTAGAAAGAAGTATCAAGTAGGTGACTGACATTTAATGCATAAACATTGAAGTTTAACATCGCACCAACAGTCAGGGTCATTCATTGACTTTCCAGCTTTCCAGTGGGGAAGACCCCAGGCTTACACCTGAGTAGAACCACTGACCTTCTGTATGCTAGCTCAACAGCTTCCTCATATGTAAAATTTATTCCCGGGTGGGGTTTGAACTCACAGCAGTGAGAGGCTAGTGATTACAAGTCAGAGATCATAACCACTCAACCACGCATAAACAAAAGTAAGTAACAAATAAACCATAAAACTATGAAAACAAAGCAGAACATTATATTCTTTATCAGTCAGAAAGAAAATATAAATTAACTCTAAGAAGCTGTCCATTTATTTATCTATGATCTTTCATTTATTATATCCAGATGACATTTCTTTAAACAACATTCATACAACAATAAAAATGATCATTGCAGCCTACATATTGCAATCAGTCAGAGAAAATTCTCAATAATGTCCACCAAATGTCCTGGTCAAGGTGGAAATATGTCAGCAAAATATTTATCTCCTCAGACTAATCTATGTCCCACTGTTACCCTGTCTCTGTGTCAACTCATCTCTCAATTATCTAATACCTAAGTCATCAAATCTCTACAACATCTAATCCCAACATGTCATGTAACATCTTGTGTCATTCAACCACTATGTCAACTCAATCTCTCTATGTCATCCAATACCCATGTCATCCAACCCCTATGTCACCCAATCTCTTTGTCATCCAACCTCTATGTCACCCAACCTCTATGTCACCCAACCTCTTTGTCATCCAACCCCTATGTCACCCAATCTCTTTGTCATCCAACCTCTATGTCACCCAATCTCTATGTCACCCAACCTCTATGTCACCCAATCTCTTTGTCATCCAACCCCTATGTCACCCAATCTCTTTGTCATCCAACCTCTATGTCACCCAATCTCTTTGTCATCCAACCTCTATGTCACCCAACCTCTATGTCACCCAACCTCTATGTCACCCAATCTCTTTGTCCAACAATCTTTATGTCAACCAACCTCTATTATGTCACCCAACTTCTATGTCAACCAATCTCTTTGTCAAACAACCTCTATGTCACCCAACCTCTATGTCATCCAACCTCTATGTCAACCAACCTCTATTATGTCACCCAACCTCTATGTCAACCAATCTCTTTGTCAAACAACCTCTATGTCACCCAACCTCTATGTCATCCAACCTCTATGTCAACCAACCTCTATTATGTCACCCAACCTCTATGTCAACCAATCTCTTTGTCAAACAACCTCTATGTCACCCAACCTCTATGTCATCCAACCTCTATGTCAACCAACCTCTATTATGTCACCCAACCTCTATGTCATCCAACCTCTATGTCACCCAATCTCTATTATGTCACCCAACCTCTATGTCACCCAATCTCTTTGTCCAACAATCTTTATGTCAACCAACCTCTATTATGTCACCCAACTTCTATGTCAACCAATCTCTTTGTCAAACAACCTCTATGTCACCCAACCTCTATGTCATCCAACCTCTATGTCAACCAACCTCTATTATGTCACCCAACCTCTATGTCAACCAATCTCTTTGTCAAACAACCTCTATGTCACCCAACCTCTATGTCACCCAACCTCTATGTCAACCAACCTCTATTATGTCACCCAACCTCTATGTCATCCATTCTATGTCAACTCTCTCACTCTGACTTTATGTTGGTCCATCTTTTGCTCACAAATAAATTATTAAATTCTTAACCATATAATTATTATAACTTTATCTGTAATATAAAATACAGTTTCTCATTTCATTAGCTGACCTAGAAATAAACATACCTCAATATACTTTACTAACATAGGCTCAAATTACTTTCTGAAAAAAAGGAAAAATAACATAAACAAAATGTTTAAAGCTTAGGTTATCAAACCAAAGCAAACCTCAAATATAAACAATAAAAGAACATAAACAGTGTAATATATCAACCAGTCTATAAAACACGGTCCAAACAACAGATCTCGATTGTCACAGCTGTAAATGTTCAAGGACAATAATTGACCTAAATAGATAAAAGTTGTAGGCGGTAAACTAAGTGTAAATGTCAAAATATGGCCTGGTGCGTACAGACTGATAATTTTTGAAATAGCACTAATTTTACCAACCATTATATGACATAGAATGAAGTGGAAAATGTCAATCCTAACCTCAAAGGAATGTTTGTCCAGAGGACTATGTGACAAATAGAACTTCATTCAGACAAATTTAAGTACAAAATGCATACCTGAGTAAAGTGAACAAAGGGTAAATCACATACCTCAGTTATAGTGAACAAAGGTACAGTAAATCACATACCTGAGTGAAGTGAACAAAGGTACAGTAAATCACATACCTTATTTATAGTGAACAAAGGTACAGTAAACCACATACCTCAGTTAAGTGAACAAAGGTACAGGTAAATCACACACTTCAGTTATCATGAACAAATTTACAGTAAATCACATACCTCAGTTATAGAGAACAAAGGTACAGGTAAATCACATACCACAGTTATAGTGAACAAAGACTGGGAAAAATCACACACCTCAGTTATAGTGAACAAAGACTAGGGTAAATCACATACCTCAGTTAGAGTGAACAAAGGTACAGTAAATCACATACTGCAGTTATAGTGAGCAAAGACTAGGGTAAATCACATATCTCAGTTATAGTGAACAAAGGCACACCTCAGTAATAGTTACGGTCAAGGAAGCCATAAACCTAGTTCAATTAACATTGCATGGGTTTATACGAAATTTGGAGCAATGGTAGTTCCAATAGTGTACAAACAAAAAATTAAATTTCAGTTTTAATCTTCATTGACAAACTGATCTCTAAACACTACTTGTATTCTTCTGAGAACATACAACAACTTTACATCAATCATTCTTGGTACAGGCGAAAATCAACAGGAAAAAGTAGGGTTAGGGAAAATCAACAGGAAAAATTATGTGAATGAAAATCAACAGCTTTTAGTTTACACCTAAGGTCACTGCAAACACGGCCTGTGACCTATTAATTCCCCAAAATAATACCAAGTTATCTTCTACCCACAAGCATTCACCCTATGGCCAACAATTGAAGAATAGAGCATTTCCCGAGATTTTAGAACTGAATAGAATTGAATGCAGTTTTCAGTCACAGTAAAATTGTTCTCCAATTAAGAGTCCTTGTTTTTGCTAAAAGTTTGTTCTCTTAGCCCTCATAGGTAACACTGATTCACCTAATGATGCTACAGAAACATCAATCATTTTTCAATTAATATTCAAATCTCTTCAAGGACTGTGCACACAAACATGTCACAAAAGATCCATTTAACAACTACATCAACGACCATTATTGGAAATATCTCAAACAGGTACAAAACAGACAATTTGTTGAGGGAGGAAGATAAAGTGATCTATACTTGACAAGCAGGCTACATAAATACTTGTTTAAATGTCACCAAACTTCTCAAACAACTTGGCAACGGTCCACTTTACTTACGTCATAGACCACATTAACAAGTATGTGCTTGGTAACCATGAAGTGGGGCAATTTACGTATTAAGATGCCGTTTCAAATGTATATGTGTCTATATATAATTCATGCACATGTGAATTGTACACAATTTATGCTATGCTATGTACAGTAAAACATTGATAGTAAGACCTTGTTTGGAACCAAAAATAAATTAATGGCCATGATACAGGGTTGACCTCATTGTGCAGATAAAATGTAGATGAAATATTGAAACATGGTCTAAAAATAAGTCTTCCAACTGGTTGGTTGCTAAATGAAGTTTTATGGAACATGTTATCACAACAAAATGACTCGCAGAGGTAATTTTTGAAATAGTTATAAATGATCCTTGTAAAAAATTTCCATGGGATAAATTAACATTATAGTTATAAAAACTAACACAGATAAAAAAAGATTTGGTTGCATATAGCTACACACTGCAATTTGTCTCCATTACAATCATAAATACATTATTTCACTATCTGCTGTACTGAGCGTGAAAAATGCAAGATTCATAAACAATTTCTGAATGCTGAGCCCATCAGGTCAGCGGGTTTTCCAGGGAACTGGGTGTAAGGTCACAGGTTTGAAACTCAGAAGGTTTCTCCAGGAAACCAGAGATATAAATACCAAGTCACTTACATTCCATTTCTGGTTCATACAGAACAGAGGGAGTGAGGGAGTTAATACTGGTAGGCAATCAAGGAGCACTGATAAGTTACCAGACTGTTATATATAACTGAAATTCTGCCGATAAATTAAACCCAATTTAACTCTTTCGCTGCCAAAATCGCTGTAGGACAACTTGATGCTAAGTGCCAATGTCACATTTCAATGACCAGTAATGGTCTAGACTTTAGAGAAATCTGCAGACATTAGTGAAGTCTAAAGATTTCGGGCTCCAGTGCTTGAACCATGGGTTTAACACATGATCTCTGTGACAAATTGGTTGAAGACATAGTGTTATCCACCATTACTTCAAACAATTCATGCAGAGAAGTTTGCTATTACTTGCGGAGGACAGGGTGAGCACAAGTAAGAAATACTTGGCACTGAAAAATGCCACTGATCAGAAATTTGGCAGAGAAAGAACTAAACAAACAAAAACCAAAAATTCCAATATGAACCCAAGTAATCAGATTTACCCAAAAGGCGTAGACAAATACACCCAGGTAACACCAAAGACTCAATTCTAAGGTCAACCATTAGGTCATCACAATGCCTCATAATTACCATTAAATCAACTTAATTGAGTTTCACGTTTCAAATATCTACAGTGTGCAAGTTCAGTCCGCTGTGTTCAAAGCAAACATCAAACAGAGTTTGCATTATTTGCACAATAACTGTTTAAACATAAGACACTATGAACAAAAAACACCTTAACATCTTTGAATCTAATACTTAACTTTCATGCTTACATTTCTATCATATTATCATTATATAGGAGTAAAACTGTGTCTATGATACAGTAATACCTTATATTAGAAACCACTTCAGTGCAATAACCATCTCCACAAAGGACCATTTATTTTCAAATACAGTTCAACCTCTTCAAAGCCCCATGTGCATCCTTTGATAGAAGCAAGATCATGTTGTTGTTACGAGAATTGTTGCCCCGGAGGGTAAATTAATAGCTAAATTGTATGGTGGGAAAAAATCATGGTGTTGTTAAAGGGAGGTTGTTGTCTGCTCTGGAGAGGTTTGCTTAAGTTTTCTATACTTTTCTTTATTTCTACATGATTTGTAATGAATCCACTTCAATATTAAGACTATTATTTATTTATTTTTCCCCATATGCTGTCATAATATCAAAGTTTTACACATTATATGCAAATTGGGATGTCTGAAAGAAAAGGTGCATTGATCTATCTTATAATAATAATTTAAGAATTTTATTAGACATTTTCTTGAACTATTCTTGCAAAAAAATGGCAGGTATTTTAAAGAACAGTTTTTGAACAGTCGTGTTCTTAAATTGTTCTTCATTTGGTAAATCTGTCATTTAACGTTCAAGAAGTGTACTTGAACTTTTTTTGAACACATCAAGGTCGATTCTTGAGGAAAAGTTCTGGAAATTTCTAGAACTGTCCTTGAAATTTTGGCAGGGAACCACATTCATGATCAAAATCATCAAGATTCAAAAACACTTTGCCAGAATGGAAAATGATGTTCTACATGCTATTAAAAAAAATCAGCGCCTGATTTCATATTAACCCTAAAGTGTACATAAATACCAAATTGATATGCAAAGTCACAGGTAAACATTTTTCAGATCATTTAATTAAACAAGTATACAGTCAAACCTGTGTTTGAAACCACCTCCAAATAAATACCACTCTGTAAATAAAGGCCATTCTTTGAAAAGCTATCATTGATTATTTAGAACAAACTGACCTCCAAATAAAGGCCACATGTCAATAAAGCTACATTTTGTCTTTCCCAAGTGTGGTCTTTGTTTACAGGTTTTACTGTACATTCAAGCTGCAACATCACATGCATGCAGCAACATCACAATGTTCTTACTAAGATGATGAAGCACTCCATGCCTTAATGGTTTTATTATGTACTTTATATCATGATGACTTGAAATTAAAAAGTCTTCATGATGTATCATACTTATAAAATACATTAAAAATCTTATGAAGTTATGAAATAAATAATTCATAAGGCTAAAAAAAATACAGTGATACCTTGTTATCTCGAGGAGTAATTGGAACAGCCTGAATGCTCAAGATAAACGTTGTGCTTATAATAATGAGGTATCTGTTTGTTGGTTGAAAATAATACACAACTAATAACATTAATAACCAAAATTCAATGGGACTTTAAAATCTCCTTGAGATAAGTCAGGTGCTCACGGTATCAGTGCTCATATTAACAAAGTTTTACCACAGTCATTTTTAGGGTTACTTGACCCCTAAAAATTAGGGAACTAGATCGAAAAACTTTTCTACTTTTTTTTCTAAACATATCTTTCCCACAAAGGAGGTTTGACT
This sequence comes from Lutraria rhynchaena, assembly GCA_008271625.1. Lineage (NCBI taxonomy): Eukaryota > Metazoa > Mollusca > Bivalvia > Venerida > Mactridae > Lutraria > Lutraria rhynchaena. The sequence continues at coordinate 506,150 of VIBL01000019.1, read as the reverse complement.
CAGACTCGAATTGGATTTAGATGTTAGAAACTTAGGGTCAGAGCCAAAATTAAGGGTCAATTAGGTAACTGTAAACATGACTATCATTATTCTTGCCTAAAATATTTTTTCACCTTATAGCATTTTTCTCCAGCCCAGTATATATCTTAATAAAACATTTCATGACCAGCCCATGACATGTTTCTCACAACTTGTTAAATAAGTACAGTATTCAACAGAGAATTTCAAAGATTTATCAAGTTTATTCTTCAAGATAAATGTGAACGTAATATCAACAATTTTTTGTCGCTAATGGTTACTTGAAATGGGATGTACAGTCGAAACACCCCCGTACAGAGCCCGGGGGAGGGGATAACTGAATCAGCAAATAAAACCACTACTATGGCTGAGCTATCTAAGATTGGGGGGGGGGGGTACCTAGGTCAGTCTCAGACAATACAGGTAAGAAAAGAAAACTGCACAGTTTTAGTACACACTCTTGGAAAGGGCTAACAGAGAGAGATTGTAGAGAGTGGAAGCTGTCAAATTGCAACCCTAATGATCGTAAGAGATGGAGACATGGGGTGAAATCTGCCATGCGTGCAGCTAGTCAGTCATCTGGAAGGGAGCCAACTAGTGTAGACAATGCTTCTGAACCTGCATATTAATCATAGGAAACTGATGATGATGATGATGATGAATATGACACCATCATGGCTGTAGAAGCTGTAGAAAAGGGCAGTATGTCTAGAAAAGATATTGCCAATAAATATGAAATTATAGTGGAAACTATGCTGAGCCTATCCCACACATACTCAACATATATGACAACTTATCACTGACTTTATAAGAACAAACAAAACACAAATTGAACAAGAAACAGGCCACAGTTAGCTAAAATCTGAATCTCAGAACTGTCAACTTATACATTTTTTATTTTACAATATAAATTAGGTTACTGTGGTTTCTTCAATTGCCTTTAAGCCACCGCATCAATCACTGAGCACTTCAATTAAGGTAGAAATTTACATAAATAAGATATATTGTAAGTAAATAATAAATTGGAAACTTTTACATCACATCACAGTGGGATTCTCACTGTGGTATAATACGGTAACCATTGACAGTCAGTGTCCCATAAAAAAACACTAGATTAAAATCTACACTTCCATGGGCCAGGCACATTTAACATTTTCACACAAAACAATTAGACTATTTAAATAAAAACTTTATCAAAAAAGTAAAAAATTAAAATGCAAGGCTAGATTGAATGGATTACCCTAATAAACAGTTTAATGTTGTCATGTAAGACTTAATAATAAACCTACAAAGTCATCCAATGGAACACAGATTTCTATAAACCATGGAATTTATGATCAACAGCTAGTGTTATAGAACATTCAACTTACAAACAATATATTCATACAGAGATAAGGACACAACACTGATTCAAGGGAGACAACTCATACTAATAATCAAGTTATTTTGCAATCAATACCACATTACTCAGACGTAATTGTAATTAAGAAAATTTGAACAGATATAATCTTATAAACTGACCCAGTCTTGGAAAAACCAGGTCACTCTCGAACTGTCTCATTTGTAAGGTCTAGAATGGTAATTAGGCATAAAAAAATCATGCCTACAGTTAGTTGACAAAAAAAATATGGCAGATAGATCGCACAACTATTTTTATTTCTAAACATACCTTTCATACCTCAGAGGTACAATTTGTCCCCCAAATTTTTGTACTTTGGATTTTGCAGTTAGAAATTTTAGGGTTGGTGCAAAAATAGGATTGGTCAGGTATTATAACTGCAAACAAAACTATTTTCTCTGCTGACCTTACAGTAAATTTATATGTATTTGTATAAAAAGTTCTTTTTGGTTTCATTAACCTATAATATCACAAATAGTTAAATTAATTATGATGTTTGTAGCTCGACTTCATGATTAAATATGAATCAGAAGGCTAAATTGTTGATTCAGCTGTTTGTCAATGAAAATATCGCTTTTTGAGAAATCACATTTTCATACGGTTGTCATGAGCTAAATGATTAGGTACTGAACAATCCCTAAAAAGTGCTCCCAGAGGACGACCATATCAAAGCATTTTTTTCATTCAGAGGATTTGTTGTCAGAATTATTTTCGGATTGATTGGGCATTATTAAAATGATTATCAAAGTGGTTAGGGTGAATCATAATTTTCGTTTTTCTCACAAAAATTATGCAAGGACATTAATAGGGGAGGGTTGTTTATTAGAAAATATGTGGTATACAGAATTATTTAGAAGTACACAAAGAGCTGTTTAAGAGTTAATGTTTAAATGACTCACCAAGAAATGGAATACGGCTATGAGCAGTCTGTATGGGTGCAAGAAAAAAATTTCTAAAAACCAGAATATATTGCTGGGGGCCTTCACGCGAGAACGTTTTGCGGTATGACGCAAAAGAGTTGTTTCCTTCATTCTAGTCACCTTAAAATGATAGATAACTCCTGATCAACATTTTACCATTTATGTGTACCGGGAATGCCACCCTCCCAATATCTCAAGACGATTTGGAAAAACAATCCTGGGAACCCTTCAAAAAAAGGAAATCCAGTATAAACTGGAAAATTGTACCCCAGTATGTATTGTTAGTAACATTTTAGCAATTTTCGTTTATATGTGATAATAATCATGGTCACAAATAGAACTGGAAATGACATCACTGACACGTGACCTCTTTACTATGACATCAGTTTTTCCTTCACAATAGTAAACAGAATAAAATAACACTAACCTTTTTGGCAACCTTGATCGGAAACTCTGGTGGCTCATCTACATCTAGCGATGAATCTGACTGTATGGACAAGAACGACTCGGTCGAACTGATTGAGCTACTGGATAAACTGCGATGGAAAAACATGGAGGGATCTTCAAGTAGTTCACCCTGAGATTGAGACGTATGAGGTGATGAAGATGACATCTGTGAAGTATTTACTGATGAATTTTCATTGCTGAAGTCACTGATGACAACTGATGGTGGACAAGGTAATGAGAGTTCTCTCCCCTTATTGCTCTCCTCTTTTGAAGGTAAATTTGCAAGGTTTGAATTTATTTGCAGAGTTAATAATGGATTTAATGCACTAGATGAATCTTCACGACAATGACTAGATGAAATGCGTCTATATAATGGTTGTGAACACATAAGAATTGAATTATCTTCCTGCGTAGTGTCAGCAGTCTTTGAATTAAGTTTAGCACCAGTAATAGTAGTAGTATCCCAAATGTCATGCGTTTTACCCAATCTGGGTTTGTGCTTCTCCTCCCATAGTTTGGTATGAGACAGATCAATGGGAGAATGTTCAGACATTTCTTCATCAGGAGTAAGAAGCTCAATTGCCGAGTCTGCATTGCTTGAACGATAACTGCATATACTACCATTGCTACTTCTTGGACTTAATAAAGTATGAGACGGAGTGTCCAGGTTTATCCACATATTTGCAGACATTCTAGATACATAGTCGCCCTCGTAATTTGAATCAATGTCATTGTCTATGTATAAATCCGATCGTTTATTGTCCTCAGCAACTTCTGTATCAATGACTACATCAACAGGAGTGAATTCGATTTTTGGGGCGTCAATGAATGATGGTTTATTTGCATTTGAATGCCTAGATTGCTCTAATTTGACCTTTTTCAGGTCAAGGTAGAGTTTTTCAGGATCAATTCTATGTCTGTATGAAGAATGAGGCTTGACACTAACTCTAGTTGGCAGATCTAGAAATTCAGATGACATATCTGATATATCATACGTGGTCATTTCCAGCTCTGAATCAGACAGGCTCCTTTGGTCATTCACATAAAGATCAAGAGTATCGCTTGGAATGTCAAAACTTCTTGGCAGCATATTTTGATTGGTCCTTTCGCTGGTTCCCTGCAAAAATGACTGGCTGGTCCCTACATTTCTCACCATAGTACCACTTGTTTCTGAACATCTAAGCATAGAGTCAACCTGAAATTGATACACAAAAAGGTGCAAATACTAAATCTTAGACAAATTATCATGTAAAATACATCAAGGACATTCAAAACAAACATTAAACACTTCCTTCAAATAAGCTTGTTCTCACATCAAAATTTTCAACTTCCAAAGATAAAATTCTCTTAAAGGGTAAACAAATTTTGAGAATTTCAAAATTTACCAGGTTACCAGTAATGTTAAACTTAACATCCCCAGACTTTGTTTTTGTTTTTATGTGACATTGTCACTGGGTTTAATGGCGTTTTCAGTTATATACAGCAACCGGTTCACCTAGCCACTTTTCCTGGATTGTATACGAACCAGTACTAACTTACCCTTCCATAAGCAGCTGGCAATTTTTCTACACATATGAGGGAAAATCAACATTTTTGTCAAATTTTCATAGTAGGGTATGGCCTATTGCAACAAGGATTTGAACCTGGATCACCAGGCAACAAGTCAAGCGCACTAACCACTGGACCACAGTTGCGGCCCTAAAGACTTAACCTTGAAGAAATCTATCAGTTTAAAAGTATGTAAAATAGACCATGAACAAAGACTGCTTCATTGTAAATCCCTTCAGTATTCATAGTATGAAAATACGATCGTGTAAACACCCGCTGAAAGATGTCTGTGATTAGCAGTATGATTACTGTATTACTCATAATAGTATGAAAATATGATTGTTAAAATGGAAACAAATTATTGAAAGCAAACTCTTAATAACATATAACAGTCCCGCACATAAGAAGGAATTAAATTACACAGTAACACTTTCTACAGAACGTATTGTAATGAACAACCAGTAAAGATGCCTACAAACATAGTATACACTAAATATTCTTTTGTCAACTCCTTTCTCTGGATACACAGTCAAACCTGTGAACAAAGGCCACCCTTGGGAAAGACAAGATGTGGCCTTTATTGACAGATGGCCTTTCTTCATAAGTCAGTTTGTTCTAAATAATCAATAATGGTTTTTCAAAGAATATTCACAGGGTGGACTTTATTTGAAGATGGCCGCAAACACAGGTTGGACAGTATATTCCCAATAGTTTTGAGAAAATTGGAAAATTGTGACTTACTACAAATGTTTTAATAATCTCTCAATTAATATTCAATTAATCCAGAGATCGTTCAGATGATAACCTGATAAAGCCAATAAATATTTGTAAGATGTACCCGCCATAGAGGCATTCATTAAAGAATACATCGTAAGATACGTCTCTTATCCCTTTGCCTCATAATACCGCATTCCCCAAACATCTGAAGCAGACGACTTTTGAAAACATTGTGGCGAAGGAAGCCATTGCTTGTAAAGGGCAACGGTTTCTTGCGCCACAATGTTTTCCACTCTGTCAAAGAGAACTAACCCCATTTTCCTAAATAGATTGATGTTTTATGTATTAGCTTTGAATTTGGAAGAGTCCAAAATATGCTTATGGGGCAAAGGGTTAACCAACGAAAAGCAATGAACTCACCTGACCAGAGGATGACTCGTCATCAAGCTGTGATTGTCTAAAACTCAATTTTCCTTCATTTTTCATCAACAAACGAGATTTAGACAATCCCTCCATGTCTGGATATCATATCCATTTCTGAAATGAATAATACTTGTATATCATATCAAATAAATGAAACATCAGAAGGTGAGTTCATTCAAGTGTTTGAATAACATAAAGATTTTCAAAAAAAAAAACTTTGTACCAACACTTTTTTTGCCGATCCTTATAATGTACATAAAGTTATGAATCAAATTAACACCTAAAACATATTTATAGAAACTCATCATTAAATATCACTGTAACATAAATCATTGTTTACTTGTTGTAATAAAAGTCTGATTTAATGAAGTGAGTCCATATTACACAAAAAATGCACACACAAAGTGCCTGTATGTTTATTACCCATGTAATCATCATCTGAATAGGTTTGTTTTATTAAGAGTTCCCAGGGCTTTTTCACAGGTAGGGAAAGGGGCTTTTTTCTTAAATTAGGGGAAAAACATGGTATTTTTGCAAAAAAGGGGAAGAAAAAACTTGATACAACTGAATTTTAGGAGAGAACTGCATGCTTTTAAAGAATTTTCCTGAGGGGAAGATGCCCATTAATGGCCCCTGTTATAGAAAGAAAAAAAAAACATCGCACCATTGAATTAATCAGTCATTTATACAGGTTATCTTTAACTAAACACTTCACAAATCTTTGAGATTATCATAAAATTTATTTATTACATTCAAGATATTTTCAACAGGTTTAGAAATACAAAAGACACTTGACACATGATTAAAAATAAAAAAAATATCAACTTATATTTCAATAAACTTACAAAGAAATTTTAGACAGAAAACAATAAGAAAATTTAATAAACTTACAACTGTACACATATCCTTATGCTATTTTGTAAATAAATCATTTTGCAAAAAAATCAAGAAATTATATGTAAAGTATGTATAAAACATTAATTGATTGAGCAAGTGAACGGATAAACAAACAAATGGAAGAACAAACGGACAAACAAATGAACATTTGAATTCAGTTAGTAATAAATCATAGATAACATGTTTTGTTCTGACCAAACATTAAAGATATTTTGAAAAAATTGCATAAGAAAGCAAAAAAAAAACAACCTTTAAGTCTATCCATAAAAAAAATTTGCTGTAATGTGACTGATAAAAATCACCATGACTCAACTTCTTTAATCCTCCCAGTAAAAAAAAATTACCTTTTGTTATTAATAATTGCTTTCCATTGAAAAAATGTTGGGTCACATTACAGCCATCAAACAATGTTTTAATGATGACCTAATACAAACAAATCAGACAAGTTAAAACGTTAAAAACTTCAGGAACTAACTAACAAAGAACTGATATAAAATACATCCATACTGATAAAATGATCCTATGAAACACTTATGATGGTTTAAATCACAAAGTCACAAAAAGTAAAACAACACAAACAGGTGTTTTTTTATTCCATAGATGGGGCCATTTACAGGCGTTTTCAATAAAAAAATTTAAATGCATGCAGTTTTCCATTAAAATTCTATTTACATTCTTCCCCTTTTTTTCAAAATTACAGTGTCATTTTTCCCCAAATTTAAGAATAAAGCTCCTTCCCCTACCAGTGAAAAAATACCCAGATTAACACAACAAAGTTAAAGTACAAATGACAAAAATACACAACAACACCAGTAACATCCCGGTTAATTAATAATATAAAGTACTGTAACAGACACTTACAACATAACACCACACTCCCCAATAATGTAACCAGTATATCCTATAATAATCAAAGTTCAATATTTTGTTTCAAAGCTTGATATGACTACAAAAAGCGCCGCTCATATTTAAATCACATTATCAGGTATTGAACAATTTGTGTGAATGATAAGTATTGGGTCATCCCCTCAATCAAAATGTAAAGGATTGTTGACACAAGGGGTATCATCAATGCTCTAATCAATATATTGATCAAACACACTCACACATACACACAAAATTATACAACATGAAATGGTTTATATCATCAATTCTCTTCCATTTTTCATAAAACAATTGAAGTTAAATCCTCTCATTTCACACAAGACTTAAGTATTTGTTCTAAAAACCTTAGAGATTCACAGAACAGAAGACTATTTATTATTAATGATGATTTTTGAGTTATCAACTTGTCACACCTATGGGGGGAGAATAAGGTTTAGATTGGGCAAACTACAGTCAAATAATAATAAGTCAATAACCAAATCAGGTTTACAGAAAATAACCATTTGAATCTAACAGTAGTTGGTAATGAAGTGTTAATTGTCCTCTTGTAAACTTTCTACACACATTACACACATTAGATGTTTCATTCAAGTACATTTTGTTAGTTTGTATTGGATTGTTTTATTTTTCTTTCATGAACATGTATTGTGATCTTTTCACAAAACCAGTGCTCCAGGGTACCTACCCATGAAAACTGCTCTATACAATTTGATAAGCAGTGCTCACCTCTCCATTTTCTGCGGAGGTCAGGGGGGGGGCTTAATTAGGGAATAATTGGAATGCATAAAACAAACATGATGGATCTTGATAAATTCTTTGTATACCAATGTATAACCATGGGAGATGAGCCACACAAGGGTACCAGGTACTGTAATTGAAGATCTAATTGACAAAATGATCCTATTTAATGTTGAATAATCTTTTGAGTAAATATCTTGTCAAGTAGTTTGATATTACTCATATAGATGAGAAAACGAAAAACAGTTTTATGTATATCTCAACACATTGTATACTGTAAGTATAACTTTTTTTACACTGGAGTTTAACGTCACACACACACAGCAAAGGGTCATTTGGTGACAATCCAGCTTTAACAGAGGAAGACTTCCAGGCTTACACCTGGCTAGAACCACTGACCTTCCTCAATGTGGGTGTGGGGCTAGTGATTACAAGTCAGAGACCATAACCTTTAACCAAAAAGGCCCCCATAATACAACAAGTGAAAAATGGTAAGGTAAAATAGCAGGTCAGCTCACAAAATAGCAGGTCAGCTCACAAAATAGCAGGTCAGCTCACAAAATAGCAGGTCAGCTCACAAAATAGCAGGTCAGCTCACAAAATAGCAGGTCAGCTCACAAAATAGCAGCTCAGCTCACAAAATAGCAGCTCAGCTCACAAAATAGCAGGTCAGCTCACAAAATAGTAGCTCAGCTCACATGTGCACAATAAGCTTAAAGCACAGCATCATTGTCCCAGTTAATATCTTGATGACAGACCAAAGTTCTGGTTGACCTCTTTAATACCACACTGGCACACAGAGACCATATTTCAATATCATATTTCATTAAAAACTTAATTCGAGTGTACAGGACCCCAGACCCCGGACCCCTCCAAATTAATTGAAGAAATCATCTTCATCTGGACAAACTAGTAAGTAACGATTTTTATTTAATATCTTTCTTATTAAAAAACCTTTGAATGTTTTTGTTAAAAAAAACTAACTATCATAGGACACTATTCTAGTGACCCTTCTGATTCAGAATTTTCCTCTGGCCTGAACAAGCCTAGATTAGGGAAGTTTTATTGAATAACAAACCAGGAAATTAAATTTGAAAATGCTTGTTATATTTGCACCAAGTCACACTGTCTGAATGATATGTATGCTAATTCATTCAGAAGTCCTGACAGTTGCATTTTATGATTACATTCATCAAATATTTCATACATCTACTAAGTACAGCATACTATAAGTCAGGAAGTCAGAGATCAGAGGTATGTTCTTTTCTTGCACAAGAAGGGGTCCAAATAGTGCCTATTATAAAGGGTGTGAAAATGAGCTGGAAGCTGGAAAAATCAACTGACTATTTGAGCATTCTTGTCGGCTACTTTTTCCTCACAGAGGGCATTACCTCTTTGCCCCCTACTGGAGGGGGTAGGACCCTGAGACCCCCCTTCTACTTTTAGTAGCTTACAAGCTACATGCAAACATTTCTACACCCCTGAATTCTAGAATATGAAACCCTTTACATGAAGGGACTATAAGCAGACAGTATGCATTTCAAGTAATTTCATCCTCAATTGCACTCAATATTGCATTACAGGCTATTGTAGTGAACACGTCATGTTGAAGTGGGTAAGTTAAAGCTATTTTATACAACACGGAAAACAAAAACCTAGTAAATCATGGTATAAAATCATATGAATTTTGTTAATCATGTCGTCATGGCAACAAATCTCATCAAATACAAACTTACAGACAACATCAATTTGACCATAAACCAAACTTCACAAATGTTCATATCCCCTGGCCAGAATCACTTAGCTAAATAAACAGGTTTCTTTCACCATCAATAACATTATTTTAATCCAAATGTTTAATCTTTATGATTTAATTTTCTTTCGAATATATCTTAAGGCTACATAGATTAGTTTCTATTTACACAGCAAATAAGAAAGTCTATCAAACATATATTTACTGTCTGTCATTTAGCTGAACCCTCACACACATACCATATTCACATAATTTATAAATCCATTTCTAAATGATAATTGGCCTAAATAAAGCCTGACTTGAGAAATATAATGTTTCATTGTCCAAATTCTCAATAAACTGTCCTTCAAGTCCCAATTGAGATTTTTCTTGACATATGGCTTAATTAATTGATTAATTGTAAAATTATGTGCATGAAACTAAACCATAGTAACATGTTGTAGCCAGTTTGTCACAGACATGTTCAATAATTATTCAAAGAGAGGAAGTAGGCGTAAAATAATTTCCATAGACATTAATAACACATCAGTGCTGATAAAGATAAAAATATGATTAAAAAGAATTTATTAAATATCTCCCATGTGGATAGTGATCACATGTTTTTTTCACCAATTTGTCTATTTTTGTGACTTTGGCTGATACTGGACACATTCCAAACTTACAATGTAAATATATAGCAAGAAGTGACACTGTTGATTACCCTCAGCCCTGCAGTATCCTATGACAAGAATGTTATCTACTTTTTTGACACACAGTGCAACCTCTCAAGAGCAGTCCTCTCTTGAGCATCAACCTCCCTTCAACAACAGCATGATTTTTTCCAACTGTACCGTTTAACTATTATTTTAATCTCCCTAGAGCAGCAACCTCTCTACAACAACATAATTTTGCGTCTCCCAAAGGGTGTTGCTTTGGAAAGGTTGCACTGTACAGTGCTCCCTCCCATAACAGCACCTCCAAAGACAAATTCCCTCCAATAAATGACAGTAAAAAGACACAACCACACATAATAAAAACACCTTTCACGTATGAATCAATTCCCTCAGAACAACAACTCCCTCCAAAGAACAACACTTTTTAGCCACTCTGACAAGTGTTGCTCTTCGAAGGGAGCATTATACTATAATCAACAACAGATTCTGGCAACAGTAAGTTAAAGTAAACAATATATATCTGCATTTTACTGGGGAATCAACTTACTGCAAAAATATGTCCAAAATTACATCCAAGTAACATTTTTCTTGTGTACAATGCACAATTATTACTGTCTCATACTTTTAAACCTTTAAATGCCAAGCTAAATAACTGTACCATGTAATACAAACATACCTTAATAATGACCTAAGAGAAAATTAAAGTTGTCTTACACAAACTTATAACTGAAATCATTGACAATATATAACAGCCAACCCAACAAGCCAAGAACACAATACACACGGAGAAATACTGCGATCAATTTAATTACAGGAAGTTTATTTGAATTCTATTCCATAAAAATCCAGATTTAAGTTTCAATACATACATTGTGTATTAATACAACTTCCTGAGTAAGGACATTACTATTTAAATGCTTAATGGGTAATGATAATAGAACCATTCTTTTATAATGTAAGCCTTAATCATCGCAGCATTCTCTTACAACAGTCAGTAATTCTATTAGATTATCAACAAGGAGGTTAATACAACTTTAAGGAAAATTTGTTCAACGGAACATATACATTACCACAAAATCCCATATCAGACAAAGGAAATATGATGACACATCCTGTTCATGTATAACAATGACAAATTTGATTTATAAGATAGTGAAGTGTTTCTGGATCACGTAATGAATTACACTCCAAATTATCCTATAATGTAAATGCTCATCAGTGAATTAACAGAGATCATACCAGTCAGATTGTACAGTAGCATATCCATATATTTTATCAACAAATATCCTCATTTTCTGCCATGCAGCAATGATTTCATCATAAAAAAAGTTTGTATAAAAAAAGGTAAAAACATCAGTCAAGTATGAAATCATTCAGGGTGAACTGAAAGTTTGAATCAATCAAGTACACAATCAGTGTATAACTGAAGTAAATGTGTTCTGATAAGACACATAAGTTACACTATTATGAGAACAGATTTCTTTTGAACACATATTCAGGTCAATGACCTATATATTGATACAGCATGAAGGCGAGAGCGTAAACCCCATCCAGGCCCTACAGGAGTGCAATTAGGTCATTTACTAGCTTTTTGATATGCAGTTGAATAATTTTTTTTTTCTTTGGTTTAATGTCGCACCAACAGCCACGTTCATTTGGTGACGTTCCCAGCTTTAACAGTGGAGGAATACCCCCAGCTTATACCTGGATAGAACCAGTGACCTTCTGTAAGCTAGCCGAATAGCTTCCTCACATACAAAATTTGGGCCCAGATAGGATTTGAACTCATGGTGAGGGGCTAGTGATTACTAATCACTAATACCAAAACCATTCAACCACAGAGGCCCCTTTCAGTTGAATGTACATCATAAATATACACATATACAGGATATATCTGTCATATGAATTACATTTCAAAACAATTACCAAGACAAGCACTTTTGTAAGCCCTTTCATTCTGAAATCTTCCTTAGTTGTAGTTGAAATGTGTTGAACAAAAATGTAATTCACAAAAGTTATAATATTATTACTAGCTACATTCTTACTCATACATATGGCATTGTACAGATGACTTGAAGCAACATTTTTCAGCTGTTTATATAGAATGGTCCCCTTTTCAAGCCTGGTATACCAATGATAGTAAGTTCACAGATGGTCCAAGGCTGTAAGGCCAAACATGTAATATGGATAAACCAAAGAACTTGTACAGTCAAACTTGTGAACAGAGGCCACCCTTGGAAAAGACAAATGAGGACTTTATTGACAGATGGCCTTTATTCAGAGGTCATTTAGTTTTAAATAATCAGTAACAGTTGTTCAAAGAATGGCTTTTTTTCACAGGGTGCTCTTTATTTGGAGGTGACTGCGAACACAGGATTGACTGTATGAATGCTATAGACCAAACAGTCATGGTATAATTCTTATTTCTTCATTAATAACTGAAAAACAAATGAATCTACTTAGTTGAATTGATTGTTAAAAGCAGATACAGTATCATCACACCATGATTGTACAGTAAAACCTTGCCTACCAACCTGCTCAATATTAAGACCATCTTATAACTATGACCACATATTTTTAGACCGGCTTTTAATAACTCCTATATAGAATAATTTAACTTAATAATGAGACCAAATTCATGATTTTTTGGCCACCGAATGTGGTCTTATTATTGAAGTTTTACTGTATAACGCAGCAGAAAAATTACTGGTTCTAAGAAACCAATCCTATAAAGGGATTATAAATTCAAATAAACTGAATGAAGTTCTTACATCATACAGCTGAAATATCTGTCAGGAACTCAACCATACTAAGCATCTTAAATGTCAAATGTTTTCCTTTCTGTAAGCAAATTAGCTACATATTTCATCTTGACACTTTCTTGGAAGTGAAATTTAAGTATATAAGGCATTTGTTCATGTCACTGACTGTATTAACTATTTCATTCACCCCAGGATATGTGTTAACATTAAATAGCAGGCGCAGTCCCAACTTCACACGACTACTTGAATGTATGTCAACAAGATGAATACCACTTATGTACTTTCTTCATAAATTCAAATCAAATCAAAAAGTTTATTGGCGATAAATTATAAGGTCTCCAGCCCCTGACACACACATACAATATAGTATACAAGTACAGAACAACAGTATATACATAAATATCTTGAAATTTATTCTATATGTTATATGATCATGAATGTAGTTTTCATAGGGTAAGGTGTTACAGGACATCGAGAAATGCCTTTTTTCTATCATTAACGTGGTAAATATATGTAGCAATGCCTAACATAAGTTTTTTGAGGATATAAAGATATGTAACTAGTTTTTAAGGATTAATCCAGAATTTTATGGGAATGTACACTTGTTGCATGTCTTTAAAAACCTTACATAATAGATTTTAACCCTTTGCCTCATAATACCACGTTTCCCCACATCTGAAGCAGACGACTTTTGAAATTAGAACCGGACCAATAAAAATGTCCATTGAGCAACTGAAGAAATAAAAATGTATTCAATATTAGGAAAATGAAAAAATTAAGATTACAAGAAGATGAGGACGAGAGCAGATCAGTACATATAAGTTAAGAACACCTAGCAGACCATAAGACTTGTATCAGTCAAGTTTGTTTTTTCCATACAAACTGCTGTTTGTTGTGTACTTACTACTGTAGAAATTAAAAGATTACACTGCTTGAAAAATAATTCTGCAATAAAAATGCTAGACAGTCCATAGACAGACGACATTGTCAAAACCTAGTTGTTTAGACTTAATATTTCCTTAGCTGTAAGAGATAGCTGCATTACAAATGTAAGCTGTACACGCATGTCAAGTTACCAAGTACATACAAGGTTACTGTTTTTATGTGACATTGTCACTGGGTGTTAAGCACCATTTTTTCAACAATTTTTCAGTTATACATGGTGACCAGTTCCCCTGACCAGTTTTCCTGGTCTGTAGACTAACCAGTACTAACTTACCCTTCAACAAGGAGCCAGAAACATCTCCACATATGAAGAAAAATTGATATTTTCGTCAAATCTTCATAGAAGGGTATGACCTCCCATGACTTGGATTTGAAACCAAATTGCCAGGTTACAAGGTTACAAATCCAGAGCACTAACCACTGGACCACAGTCATGGCTGAATACAAGGTTACATGTAGGTTCGGAATCGGCCAGGGTGTTAGAATGGTTCTAAATCCACTGTACATGTGTGATGTTTCCGTATAAATAAGTAACAGACACATTATTGATTCAATTATGAGTTCAAATTACAAACAATTGCAGGAAGATAATACTAAGTATAAATCCTACATTTGATTTCCTGTTTTAAAGATTCCATCTGTGATTTGAACATTTATTCCACACATTGGGTCCATCACATTGTCATACTTATAAATCAAAAACAAACAAAAATTTTAACTACTACTCCATAAAAATTCACATTCTGAGACACTGCAATTATATTTACCTTTTTTTATAACCTAACAATTTAGCCAACATCGCAAGTCAACTTTACACCTCATTTTATCACTTTTTACAAACTATTTGATCTTGATCATTTGTGACAACAATGTGTACAATTATCACCTCTTAAATAACTTCTGATCTGTTTTCATTCAACATTAGTAACATTAAGCTAATATTTGTAGACCATAATATCAAGCTGTCAATACTTGAACATATCAAATTAAAACAGTGAAGGAAACTAAAATTTCAGCAATACCTCCCCAACATTGTCCAAACATTGAATTAGTTCAACACAAACCACCACACACTCATGTATGTCAGAGGATTTGTTTGTGGCATAGGCGTGGCAAATGGCAACACATCACAGTTATTAATTAACCCTTTGCCTCGTAACAGGGGTGTAGAAATGTTTTCATGTAGCCAGTAAGCTACTAAAAGTAGACGGTCTGAGGACTCCCCCAGAAGGGGGCATGTGGCAATGCCCCTGCGGGGTAAAATAGCCATTGAAAATGCTCAAATAGCCTGCTGATTTTTCTGGCTTCTGGCTCATTTCTATGCCCCTGTCATAATACACCATCCCCCCACCTGACGCAGATGATTTTTGAAAACATTGTGACAAAAGAAGCCATTGTTTGTAATGAGAAATGGCTTCTTTTACCACAATGTTTTCCACTCTGTCAGAGAGGAATAACCCAATTTTCTTAAAAAAAAATAGATTTTGTGTATATTAGCTTTGAATTTGGAAGAGTCTAAAACATGCCTATGAAGCAAAAGATTAAAATAAAATTGTCCTCCTGCAGTCAAGCTTTTAGCTTCGCATACCGTGATACCCTGGTTAGAGCTAAGAACTCAATGGCAATTATTGTTTGGGAAGGGTATGTCAGGTTACTACTCAGCATCATGTGATTAGGTGGTCATAATGTGATTGGGAGGAGTACTGTGTCCATATATGGCATCATAATGTGACAGGTGAGGTATCATGACAATGAATAGCTTCATAATGTGACAGGTGAGGTATCAGGACAATGAATAGCATCATAATGTGACAGGTGAGGTATCATGACAATGATTAGCATCATAATGTGACAGGTGAGGTATCATGACAATAAAAAAAACATTATAATGTGACAGATGAGGTATCATGACAATGAAAAACATTATAATGATACAGGGTGGGGTATCATGACAACGAATAGCATCATAATGTGACAGGTGAGGTATCATGACAATAAAAAAACATTATAATGTGACAGATGAGGTATCATGACAATGAAAAACATCATAATGATACAGGGTGGGTATCATGACAATGAAAAACATCATAATGTGACTGGGTGGGGTATCATGACAACAAATAGCATCATCATGTGGCAGGGTGGGGTATCATGACAATTGCAAATGAAGTGAACATAACCTTTTTTCTCAAGTAAATTTCACTCCGCATGAAACATTAAGATATCATTTGACAAGAATAGCATCATAATGTGACTGGGTGGGGTTTCATGACAATAAATAACATTATAATGTGACTGGGTGGGGTATCATGACAATAAATAGCTTTGTAATGTGGTAGGGTGGGGTATCATGTCAATGAATGGCTCTACAATGTGGTTGCAATGTGTCTATTACAAGAAGAAAAATCTTCATTTGACTGAAGATTATAAAATAAAACAACAGTCAAGGCACTGGTTTTAAAACATCCTAAACTATTTGACCGATAAAAATGTATTTTCTGATTAAGATGTGTGCATAATTTATATGCAAATGAAGTGAACACAGCCTTTTTTCTCAAGTAAATTTCACTCCACATGAAACATTAAGATATCATGTAGGAGAAATCGACACAGCCTTTAAATTATCACTTAATTATAAAACATATCAAAGTGACACGACCTTGACAAACTTCAAAGTAACTACAAATACAACTTGACACATAGCTGAATTAGGCCATGATTAATGAACAGAACAGTTTGTAGTATAGTAAATAAGACATTTCACACAAGTGACTCATTTAATTTTGCAACTCTGTTTATTAATACTACACACAGACATTGTTTATAATTGCATATATATTGTTATAAATTTAATTACTACATAACTGAACACAGCCAAACTAATTCTTTAAAGAGATTATTATATAGATATAGATATTTGGACATATTAAGATGATAGTTAGTTTTTATGTGATATCATCACTGGAGTTTGACACGTTTTTCGATAATTTTTCAGTTGTAAACGACAACCGGTTTGCCTAACCAGTTTTCCTGGACTGTATACGAACCAGTACTAACTTACCCTTTCACAAGAAGCCGGCAACTTCTCCACATATAGAGGAAAATCAACATTTTTTATCAAATTTTCATAATAGGGCAAGACCTGCTGCTATCTGGATTTGAACCCAGATCGCCGGGTTACAAGTCCAATGCACTAACCACTGGACATATTCAGATGAAATCACTTTTACTGGTAGCTAACTCCAGAATGAATCAAGTATATATATTACCCAAAGGAAGTAACTGAGATGATATAACATGACATCAATGAATATTGCTGTGTTGGAAGGGAGATATTATCCCTTTGCCTCATAAGCATACTTTGGACTCTTTCAAACTCAAAGCAAACATACAAAACATCAATTTATTTAAGAAAATTGGGTTATTTCTCTCTGACAGAGTGGAAAACATGGCGGCAAAAGAAGCCATTACTCATTACAAGCAATGGCTTCTTTTGCCACAATGTTTTTAAAACTTGTCTGCTTCTGGTGGTGGGAAATGTGGTATTATGAGGCAAAGGGTATATAAAGCATACACTGCCTAAACTAAAATAATAACATTTTTCATCCACATCCCAAGGGTCTGGGTACCTGTTACTTATACATCCTCTCCCCCATTTTTCTAAATATTCAACCATAGTTTTTGCTGTACTAGGCCATAGTGACAAAAGAACTTATTAAAGTCATTAGACTTTTTAAAATTATTGCACTGAAATCTAACATGAAATGTAAATACTTGGCAGCTTTTCTAAAATTAATAACTTACATGAGTATAATTATAGATTAATGAACTGTTTTTGTCACCTTTTTTGTTTGTATAGCTTTAATAATAACCTATGTGTGTCTTAATATATTTTTATCTGATTATTATCACATGTAGAGCTTAATAAGAAGGCACATAAAATGAATATGTAGTTTTAATATTGAGTAAAACTACCTTTGTTTGTAAATCCAGCTGAGACAAGCCTGATTGTAAGATTGTTCAATGTTATCATTGGCTCTGTCCAGATATCATTCACATTCTGGACATAACAAAAATGAAGGGTTATTTTAAACAAAGACTTGTAATCAGTTTTACACTTTTTTCACTGGGTTTAACACAGCTTTTTCAACAATTTTTTACCTTACCAGTTTTCCTGGACTGCATACTAACCATTATTAATTTACCCTTTCACAAGGAACTGGCAACTTCTTTTTCATGAAGGAAAATCAACATTGTTGTCATATTTTCATAGAAGGGTTTTACTAGCTACAACCAAGATTCAGCGCACTAACCACTGTACCACAGTCATGGCATCATTTGTTTTACAGCTTGTCCCAAGGGAGATAGGCATTTTAAAAGCTACAGTTCAAACATATGTTTACCCACACAGTATTAACAATGATATTCTGACATCACAAGGAAAAGTCAAGAAAATCTTTACACAAAATTTACCTCCTTTTTGGGGTAAATTTTTACAAAGAATAATAACATTAATCAAATACCAAATAACAGACACATATTTTACCACTTACACAATCATACATCCTGTATAATTATTGTACAGTTAAACCTGTGTTTGCGACCACCTCTGAATAAAGACCATCCTGTGAATAAAGGCCATTCTTAGAAAAATCTTCACTGATTCTTTAGAAAAACTGACCTGCAAATACAGACCACCTGTCAATAAAGGCCATATTTTGTCTTTCCCAAGGATGGCCTTTGTACACTGCTTTGACTGTATGATGTTTGATATTTTGTCTGGGTGAAAGTTGAAATTTAAAAAAAAAATGGAAATCCTAAACAATGAAAACCAGTAGGGTCTGGACCTGGGAAAACTTTTAACCATGAGGATCATAAAACAAACCCACGCATGTATGCAATTAATTGTATGGTAAAAGGAAAATAAAGCCACAGCTTGATATAATAACTTCATCAAGTGAAACACATCCATATCATATAAAAATACAGTCAAACCTGTGAACAAGCGCCTCCCTTGGGAAGGACAAAAAGTGGCCTTTATTGACAGGTGGCCTTTTTGGAAGTTAGTTTGTACCATATGATCAATGATAGTTTTTCAAAGAATGCCTTTATTCACAAGGTGGTCTTTATTTGGAGGTGGCCGCAAACATAGATATGACTGTAAACAATTATGTTCACATACATCAGGGAATTTTATCACTTTTCAGAAATACAAGGATACAAAACCATTTATGCTATAACCTTCCCATACTGACTACCAAAACAAAGACAAAGCAACACTGAAAAACAACAACAAAACCACAAAAAACACTAAAACATAACAAATAACTTTTATAAAACATACAATATCAATGAAAAACAGCCACAAAAAAATTATACCACAAACACAAAAAACAACAAATACAGAAAAAAGTACCAACAAAACAACAACACCAAAACATGAAGACAAACATCAAAACATGAACACAAAGATCAAAACAGGAACATGATGGGGATACTTCCTTGGAATGGTCATCTGTCAATAATTGCAAGGATTCAGATCAATTAAATGGTCCCACTCATACAGAACTGTGATTTCAAATGTCCTTATTTCACTTAGTTATATTATTGTTGTTCAGACAATTAGTGGATAGATTAGATATAATTTGAAAGATTTTAAAGTTTCCATTTAACTGAAAAAAGGATAGGGCATTTATTAGGGGAGGGGCATTTATTAGGGGAGGAGCATTTATTAGGGGGAGCATTTACCAAGGGGGGCATTATGAGGGGCATTGTTAAGGGAACCATATATAAAGGGAGGAGCATTTATAAGGGGAGGAGCATTTGTAAAAAGAGAAACATTCATAAGGGGCATTTATTAGGAAAGAAGCATTCATAAGGGAAGGGGCATTTATAAGGGGAAAAGCATTTATTGATATATACTCTGGTGTCATAGAAATACTGTATCAATGTACAGTGATATATCTAATCAGCATGATCAGTCATAAGGGTCAACATAGGGTGTTTCAGTCATAAGGGTCAACATAGGGTGTTTCACTATTGTTTATTATATCCATAAATTTGATCTTAAACTTTTAATTATTATTTTCCCATTACTCATTCTCTTATAAAAATAAAAGCTAGAACATTACAAAATCAGTACAGACATCGTATGACCAAATATGTCCAACTTGCATCTGAGGAAATATAGAACACTATGATGAATTTGAAGTCATGCTTCTAACATCATACTAAAAACTTACGCCAATGTTAGTAAAAAATGTGCACTGGTAACAAAACACCTGACAAGCAATGAAAGGACAGAACGTATAACAATACATTTGTTGTTGTAACATAATCCAGGTTTCTCAACATGAAAATTATTTCTTCATATATCCTTGACTCTTTCATTGTTTAACTCCATATTTAATCATCATTTTGCAAGTTGATACAACAGCTATCATTGTTAGACTTGAGGAATTTCAGGTGCATGATTTAGACAGACTAAACATTATTTACTTGATGTATCATACCTTGTCACCGGAGATTATAATGTCAGTGTTTAAATAAACTATACCTTCAGGTAAGAAATGCATTCACTTGAAATTATGTGTGAAAATCAAGCAGAAGTTTTACTTATATTTTCATACTTTCTCCTCACTTTTTACCTGTTAATACAATCCTCATATAAGTAACTAGACCCAAGCATCATTAATCAACTCTTGACAATAATGATCTGATCTACATGATTTTGGGGGATTTAAACACAACATTTAATTGACATAGTAAATCAATCATCATCCCATGGGTGAAACAAGAGGAATATATACATACTGGTTACACTGAGGGGAGTCGCAGTATAAACTACTAGGATTTTCAGCAAACCTCAAAATAATTAACATTTTCCATA
The DNA here is from genome assembly GCA_008271625.1 of Lutraria rhynchaena. Taxonomy (NCBI): domain Eukaryota; kingdom Metazoa; phylum Mollusca; class Bivalvia; order Venerida; family Mactridae; genus Lutraria; species Lutraria rhynchaena. Next base: position 485,156 of record VIBL01000019.1, on the reverse strand, counting down.
TTTCAGTAGGTCTAGTTTTCACTAGATTTCAAAAGAGGATCAAAAATGACCCATGACTGATGATAATTTGAAGAGTCAACAAAATTTCCTTCTAATTTTATTGTAAATATGATCCATTGGTACAAATTCTCATGAGTCAAAAGCTTTATTTGACTCATTTCAAGAGTCAAAATGCTGTTTTAAGGGTCAAATGAAAGGCTTCTTTATCTACTGAAAAATATCAAGTTGCATTAAAAAAACTATAATTATGTTTCAAATTATCAAAACCTAATGACCAAGATACAGAGTCATTCTAAAACTGGCTGTTTGGACCAGTCATTTCCAAATATGGTAAAAAATTGAGTTCAATTAATAAACAAAGTAATCATAAAAAATGTTCAAAAACTTAAATCATTTACCTTTAAGTTCCAATTTCTCTTAGAACCACATTTTTGATTTTCCAACACAGGCTGAAGTTAATTCAGTTTCTGAAAATATAGAAAAATACGCACGTAGTCCACAGCACTAAGGTTTATAATATTCACATTATCTTCCTTAAGTCAATGACCAATTGACCAACCAACGAGACAAATAACCAACTGACTAATTAATTGATGATTAAACTTATTCATGTAAGTTTTACGCTGTTCTATTTCACATGACAGTCGCAAGAAGATCGTCCAACATGTGTTCCTTCACATATCAAACTAGTAAACGTTAACCTGTTTTTTCCATCAAGCAAATTAAGATTATGATATTATTCTCACATATAAATCATTGTATACATGTGACTTCTGAATGTCATGTCACCAACTGTCTAAATATATACTTGTATATTTAATTAAATGCCTATAATTAGACAGCGAAGGACATGACTTCCCTTTATAAACACAGCAAACAAGAATAATTCTGATGCTATCTAAAACACAATTATATGTAATAAGATACGTCCATTATCCACCATCATACACTAAAAATAAACAGACAAGTCACAAATATAGAAAATTGAACATTTATATCATTTATAACAAGGCACAGAGCTGGAAATAAATGTTGTAAGCAAATTAAATTCTTTGGCATCAAAAGGTGACAATAATAAAACATTTATAAATACCAGTCTGTGAAAAACAGTCTAAGAGAAAGTGTCAGAGATGGAGGAGACTAAGAACTATAAATAAGATGCTTGTATCAGGTAAAAGCAAGGTTTTCATTAGACATCAAAACTTGACTCTCGGCTAATGAAAATTTGCAAAAGCAACAAAATTTCCTTCCTTATTTTATTGTAATTTTGACCCTTTGGTACAAATTCTCAAGAGTCAAAAGCTTTATTTTACTTATTTCAAGCATCAAAATACTGTTTTAATGGTCAAATGAATGCATAAAAGGTTGCCTATTCAAATCCTTGTCGTCAGTCAGGACTGTAAGACCCACAACTACAATAAAAAACCAACTGAAAATTCCCCCAAGGAGTCAACATGACCCTTAAAATGACGAGGGATATTCTTTTTTTGGTGTGATCTTCTGTTATTCTACTGTGTGTATACTTAACCCATTACCTAATAAGCATTTTTTAGACTCTTCAAACATTCAAAGCTAAAGTACAAAACATCAATTTATTTGATTAGTGTTGTTTTTCTCTGACAGAGTGAAAACATTACTCATTACCACCAATGGCTTCTTTTGCCAAAATTTTATCAAAAGATGTCTGCTTCAGACACAGGGGGATTGTGGTATTATGAAGCAGTGTTAATGTGGAAAAATTGAAATATTTACATGTGTAAAGCATGTTCAATGGCCTAGGCAGTCTGACAAGTGACTTAAGTTGTAGAAAGATTAAATGACAACCTGGGATAAAGTGAAGATAAATTCATAAATTTACAATAACAACAAGATTACAGAATGAAAACACTCCAGTCACTTCAATTTGTTCCACAAACAATGTATACTTTCAATCAAGACTTTCAATCAACCAATCTACAAAGATTTTAAAAGGGTCCTCTATGATCCCTTTATATTTTCAGGGATTTTTTTGCAATTTTCGGAAAGGGTCCAATTCAGTCCAGTCGGGAAAAAATGTGCAGAGTAATGTCAAAATTGGGAACTTTTAGGCTGGATATTGGGAAAAATTTTGCTTTTTTCAAATGGGAAGGGTCCATTTACCAGACTCAAACAATTTTGTTTTTATGTGACTTATTGTCACAGGGGTATAAAGCCGTTTTTCAACATTTTTTCAGTTATATACGGCGACCGGTTCACCTAATCAGTTCTCCTGGACTGTATATTAACCAGTACTAACTTACCCTTCCACAAGGAGCCGGCAACTTCTCCACTTATGGAGGAAAATCAACATTTTTGTCAAATTTTCATAGGATATGACCTGCCGCGACCGGGATTTGAACCTGGACCTCTGAGTTACAAGTCCAGCATGCTTACCACTGGACCACTGCCACAGCTAGACCCAAACAAAGTTAAGGAAAAAAATTACTTGTTTTATTAAGGGATCATTTATAACACAGTGTGCTCAGTACACAAAAAAATGCAATACAATGAAAATTCTTTTGCAAAAATTTTCCAATTTCAATATCCCAGTTTCTTATAAATTGATGTTTTGTATATTAATAGCTTTGAATTTGGAGGAGTCCACAACATGCTTAGAGGCAAAGGGTTAATAATGGCAGGGTATTTATATGAACATACATGGTAAATTATAAATGCTGATTTATTCATTCCTACAAATCACATTGCCAGAAATTGTTACATAAACCAGGGTTGGAATTCAGCTGATCAATGATTACGTCTCCATAAACAGTTCTAGAAATCAATGACAATCAACTATGAAACAAAGTGACCTAGCATATAGCTGCAGGTATCACATCAAACTATCACCATAATTGTAGTACTCTTTGATTGATTCTCATTTCATGACTGACTCAATATTAAGGCAAGTATTCATATCAGTGACCTGGAACTAATTGACTATCAGTATACTAGAATATAATTCCAAATAAGATCATTAAGACTTTATAATACTCATAAACTATCTCTATATTAGCTCTCACATGGTCTACACAATTGATGGAAACCCCAACACCATTTAATGTAGAACTGTTCATAAATAGGTCATAGGTTCTCATGGATCATGGGCTCATACATAGATTATGGGTTCATATATAGATCATGGGCTCATATACAGATCATGGGCTCATATAAAGATCATGGGCTCATATATAGATCATGGGTTCATATACAGATCTTGGGCTCATATATAGATCATGGGTTCATATACAGATCAAGGGCTCATATATGAATAATGGGTTCATATATAGATCATGGATTCATATATAGATCATGGGCTCATATATAGATCATGGACACATATACAGATCATGGGCTCACATATACATCATGAGCTCATATATAGATCATGGGTTCATATACAGATCAAGGGCTCATATATGAATAATGGGTTCATATATAGATCATGGATTCATATATAGATCATGGGCTCATATATAGATCATGGACACATATACAGATCATGGGCTCACATATACATCATGAGCTCATATATAGATCATGGGTTCATATACAGATCAAGGGCTCATATATGAATAATGGGTTCATATATAGACCATGGGTTCATATATAGATCATGGGCTCAAATATATAGATCATGGACACATATACAGATCATGGGCTCAAATATACATCATGGGCTCATATATAGATCATGGGCTCATATACGAACCATGAACATATATATGGATCATGGACTCATATATATAAATAATAAATACCTAACAAATAATACATATAAATAAGAAACAATACCCAGATAGTAGAACTAGCAGACAAAAAATAAACCCCAATTACTTACATTTCATAAAAATGTGTTATAACACATTGTCCAGAATCATAACACTTTGTCCAAATATGTATCATAACACTTTGTCCAAATATGTATTATAACACTTTGTCCAAATATGTATTATAAAAATTTGTCCAAATATGTATTATAACACTTTGTCCAAATATGTATTATAATACTTTGTCCAAATATGTATCATAACACTTTGTCCAAATATGTATTATAACATTTTGTCCAAATATGTATTATAACACTTTGTCCAAATATGAATTATAACACTTTGTCCAAATATGAATTATAACATTTTGTCCAAATATGTATTATAACATTTTGTCCAAATATGTATTATAACACTTTGTCCAAATATGTATTATAACACTTTGTCCAAATATGTATTATAACACTTTGTCCAAATATGTATTATAACACTTTGTCCAAATATGTATTATAACACTTTGTCCAAATATGAATTATAACTCTTTTAACTGACACTCAAAATCATAATTCTTTCATCGATTAATTCAGATTTATTTAGATAAAATTATTACACAAAATTAACGCTGATATTACACAATATGTTATCATATTTAAAATAAAATTAAAATCACACAAATTTTACCTCAAATAAATTTTCCTATACTATCGTCCAATAATGTCCCAAAGAAGGCTAAATGACTAAAACATTTGTTCGCATAAAACAATGATAACTATTCACTCGATTATGTAATGTTTCTCCAGGTATCAGAACTCAGATATAACCACTAGTTCAAACTAACATGATTATCTAACATTTCCGATGGTGATCCAAATATTTAATGCACACAAAAGAACAAAATCGTGACATCAAATTGGCCTCAATGCTTAAAATGTCACATATAAATTTCTTGTCAACAATCAGCTCATTTATAAGTGCACTCAACAGTTGATCTGAATTGATAAAACCAGGAAAGGAATGAAAACATGAACAGTTTGAATTTGAGGAAATTTGTTAACTGCATTAAGACAAATATTTCCTTTTTTCAAACAGCCAAACAACAGATATGAGCTTCAATCAACCTACAATATCCATGCAAAGTTTTATGCCATCAAGTTTTAAAAGAAAAAAGAAAGGATTTTTTTATGAATTGAACAAATATAGGTTTGAAGGCTCCAGTAATACATAAATATCTTCTCAAATTATTGCTAATGAAATAAAAAACTTTTAACTTAAATTTGATGCCAACAATTATGAATTTTTGATTTTACAAATTCTCAAAATGCTGTTTCAAGGGTCAAATGAAAGCCCTGATATATTGATATTATTTGATGACACTATATCCTATAATACAGTGAGACTTTGAAATTCCCATGGCTGAATATTATAACATACATTATGCTAATAGACTTAAAATATCACAGTTAATCCTGTGATACAATCAACACTACAGATCTAACCACTTCCTATATACACTTACACTCTATGTCTAAACTGAGTGTCACTACAATATAACACACCATTAATTGTCTCAGGCTCTAGCCTTTCACTGTAATAACTACATACATCATACATTAAGAACACATTTCAGCTTTGTTATATGTAAAAAAGTAGCAAGAACTTGATAAATATTAACAATGTTCATACTCTAGCTAAGATATCCTATTACAGTCAAACCCCTCCAATCCAAGTCATTAAGAGTGTGACATTTCTAATCTAGAATCCCCTCTAAATTGAACATGTCAGCTGGTCCTGATTTTTTATTATGTATTTAATTCTAAAGATCCACCTTAATTCGGTACCTTTGATTCCGAAAAACTCTCAAATTCAAACATTTTTCTGTCAGAACAATTCAGATTAGAAAGATTCTACTGTATCATAGCCGTCAAGGGTCGACTGGCTTCAGGTGTGTAATTTTTGAAAGCTGGGGGCCTGGGGGCTCCTGAAATATAGCTAATTCAGCATGTAAAATGTACAGTAGCACCGTTTCGTATGACGAAATCAATAAAACTGGCTATGCGCACGGTTACCACTAAAATGAGAATGCAGACACTTCTTTACATAGCGGAAATATTCGATTTTTATGCAAAGTAGACACACTGATAGTCTACCATTCAAGATACATTGGTAATTTGCATTTTATTTTTTTAGAGGACAATATTTTTAATATGCATGTGTTCTAGACAAGTAAGTTTGTGAGCGTGACTCAAGGCTCAAATGCGTGTAACACACGTACAATACCACAATGCGTGTGACTTGACTAGTATGCTGTATAAATAATACCTGATATATATCAACTTCTGGTATCATATTTCTTGATGATCCAAGACCAGTCTGAAAAAGTCTAAAACTTATACACAGTCCACAAATTTCCCAAAGTTAAACCAACAACAAAAAAGTCTTAAAAAGTATGACCAGGCCAAAACATCATAAAAATAAAAAACAAAAAAACAAAAGTCTAAAATTGATACAATGATAACCAGTCTACAAATGTACAAACAATAACCATTCTACAAAAGTCTAAAAATGATAACTAGTCAACAAGACTAAAAATGATTACCAGTCCATAAGACCAAAAATGATTACAAGTCAACAAAAACATAACCAGTAGTCCAACATAATTCATAATGAAGTGGAAAAATGTATCTTAAAATATTAAATAGCATTTAAAGAATGTCCTTACACAACAAAAACAAGAGCATCAAAACTGAATAACAATTTATGTATAAAGCAAAGTTACTGCACTTAAAACAAGCACAAAAAAATCATCGATGATGGATTAAAAGTATTTAAGATATAACCCACACCAATCTATTATAAAAATACATACAAAATTCAAACACAAATATAAGATTATCTGAGCAACAAACCGCAATATCGTACTGTAGTCATTCACATCATTAAAATGCTACTGAACTATTAAACACTTGGCTTTTGATTTAATTAAGTACCAAATATTCCCTAATAAGCACCCTATAATATATAAGAAAACAACAACAACAACAACAACAACAAAAGCATGAAAACCTCATTAGTCTTTCAAATTACTTCCAGTGCTTCCATGGGTTTTTCAAATATTAACTCAACAAATTAAAACAAAAATGTAACACCTTGGGGGTGAGCAATTATTATTCCGGATCATAATTAATTTATTGTTTCATATTTACCCCCACATGCCTCCACCTTTTTTATGCCAAAATCCTTTATTTCTGTATGAAAATACCAAAGCATTGCGGTTCACATGAGATGCACAAATGTCATTCTTCAGGAAATAATATACGCATCCCACTGTGCCATTTTAAGTGAATATAGACATGAATTAACACCGGCCTAAGTTTTCAACATGATTTATCAGGTGTTAAACACACAGTGAACTTAATTAAGATAAATCAAAACAACAATCATGACATTAATGAAAAGGTAGTAAACTTCTTGATCTTGTTATAATACATCAAATTAGAGGGAAACAACTCATACCAAAGTCTCCATCTAAACTGGTACCTGTTGACTCTGGTGTACAGAGACAACTGGTATGGTTCAAAATTTCTTGGACACTGAAATTGCAGTCATTTGCTGTCGAAATCCGGGCAGAATTCTGCCCGCGGGATCTTGCGAGAATTTTCGCATTCGGAACGCCTCGCAGTTTTTCACTCGATGCATATTTCATGCGTAATTTAACATATCAAAACATCAGGGTCTCCACATTATGTTATGTAGAGTCACTAAATTTAGCATTCACTGTTTTATTTTGATTTAAAGGTGCAATTTGTATCTAAAGTATTCAGGCATCCGTAACATCTTCATTTATATTTAACAGTTATACGGAAATCCCTGATGTTTCACGAATGGATAGCCAATCACATGGCTCAAATGCATTGACCAATCAGAGTGCCAGATAATTTAGTCCATACCTGTTCCTTCTGTGCACTGCAACATGGAACGGGGACCAGTCTAACTCTAAGTCTCGATCTTGTTAGAAACTATGATACATCAAATTAAGGGAAACAACTCATACCAAAGTCTAATTCACATACAAATTCTTCTTTCTCTGCTTGAAATACCAATAATTTATGATATGGCATATAATAATTATCTTAAGAATGTTTACAGACAAACAAAAGTTCATGTATTATCTCTGGAATTCAATTTAGAGGTAAACAAAGTTAAATTTATCTCATAAGTAGTTCTGATTATTGCATTTGTGTGACAGACTTATTCAGAAACCAATGCACTGTACTCAGAAATAATTATCAATTACTTTACTTTAAAAAGAATGTTAGTAATATAAAACAAGAATTATTATTATTTTTATGAAAAAATACCATCAAACATGTATGCTAGATATAAAAATTATGAAATACTTATACATCAAATCCTAATTAATAAACTAGACAAAAGAACATGGCATAAGACAAGAAGTAACAATTGACAACATTCAATTAGCAGGGCATTTATTCACAGGTAGGGGAACTGGCCTTTTTCTAAACTTTGAGGAAAAATAACACTGTGTTTTTGCAAAAATAGGAATAAAAACTCAATGTAAACAGAATTTTTGGGGAAAACCACATGATTTAAAAGATTTTTCCTGACTGGAAGATACATATAATAATAAATGGCCCCTGCAATAGAAGGAAACAAAACCCTGAAACAAGAAGTAACAATATTGTTATTAATAACATTCAATTAGAAACTGTGGTAAATGTGACAAAAACCAGGACTTCAAACAATATAGAAGGTTGTCAGACGATGGTACAATCAGTCCTTTGGTCTCCAGCAGGGTGAAACAATACCATTAAGTGTGTCATACAACATTTATCAGTATTATACATGAGTGGGAGGGCTTGTACTGTCAATAAACTAAGAAGAAAAACATTTATCATGATGTCAAAGAAAATTAGAACATGGCTGAAACTTTTAAACTGTCCAGCATGTTAAACATCACCACCTACCAGTCCTATTAAACATCAAATAACAATGACTGATCAAGTTGTAAACAACTAAAGGCTTTTATTATAATGCTAATAAAAAACTAAGACAAAAGAGCAATGAAATACAAACGTTGAACAAATCTGACATTAATGGTGTATTTATTGCTTGAGAAGTGCCATATTGACTTAATCTCTAACATAGTTAAATTTTAAATCAAAACTGAAGATTAAAGGATACTGGAGGATGTAAACTGTATAAAAACATGAAACATGGACAGTTTGACCTATATGCAAATGTCATCAAACATTGGGAAATGTGGCCTACATACACAGTTTACTTCACCTCAAGTTTATTTGGTCTATAATATCAATATGCATAAGATTATAAGAGGCTATTATATACATATGATCAATATGTCTGGGTTTTCACTGGACATCAAAAGTTGAGGGTCAAAAATGACCCTTGGCTGATGAAAACAACAAAAGTGATGAGAGTCAACAAAATTTCCTTCTAACTTGACCCTTTGGTGCGAATTCACAAGAGTCAGCTTTATTTTATTGATTTCATAAGTCAAAAAGCTATTTTAAGGGTCAAATGAATACCCTGAAAGTCGCATTTCTATAACCAAACAGAACTGGAAAAGGTTCACAAGATGTTATTTCCGAAGAAACCAAAAAAGTCTTCTTGTTTTGAAATGTTCTTGTATTAGTGAATAAGTACAGTGTACATTCATATAACCACAACTCAACATGTTTTTCTTGCACATAATTTATATTGCTTGTTCCGTACAAGAACACAAGTGTCTGACAACAGTATGCATACACTGTACAAGGTACAGCTGTGGTAAATTAATTACAAGTTTATGGGTTAATTCATTCAAGCCTAAGAGAAGAAACTGCAAGCAATTTTGGTATAGAAAGTAATACTTTGTGTATATATGTTTCTACTCAGGATCATCTGAATTATTCATGAGATTAACATTCAATATATACCATCAACCCAATTCATTTCCTGTATGATTTAGAATTACTAACAAGTCGATATAAGAGGCTTATTAAGTTCAAATTTTCTTCAACTTAACTTGATGTGGGGAAAATGCGTTATTATGAGGCAAAGGGTTAACTTGACCCCCATATTCATGATGCACGACAGGTTGAGAAGATGCTTAACAAGGGAGTAGTTATGGTATCTTAGTCTTACTAGTAATTACTAGCCCTTATAATAATTCTTACTAGTAATTACTAGCCCTTATTGCTGTAAATTCGAATCCCACCTTGAAACAATAAATTTCACTTGCTGACATGTCTGGTTATCCATGTATTGCTTAAGTGTACTCCCAGGTTCTTCTCCACTGCTACACTTAAAGGGGAACAAGTCATAAAATGACCCAGGCTGCCAGTGCAACATTAAACTCCAGTGAAAAAGAGACTAAACATTAAAACACAAATTCAGTAACAACATACAATGCACATTTATTTATACCAATTATGCTATAATTAAAAGATAAAAAATTATTAACCACATAAAAATGTTTGCTATTTCAGGAGGTGAAAATCAATTAAAATGTTTTCAAGTAAATAACAGTGTAATAGCAAGTTGTCAATAGTATGAAGGTTCTTGGCTGAAAAGTTTGGAAAACCACATAAATATGCTCAGTTTAGATTATCCTGACAAAACAATAAAGAAAACAAGTTCTCCTGTTTCAATCAAGAAAATATTAGAAAATGGAAGACATAACAAAGTTGAAACATTGGTCTAGTCAACTTCACTTAACTGGCTGAAATATCAGAGCTTTTTCACAGGCAGGGGACGGGGCCTTTTAACTTAAATTTTGGGAACATGGAAAGAAAAAACCTGATGTAAACAGAATTTTAGAGGAAAACTGCATGATTTAAAAAAAAATTCCGAAAAAAAAAATTTTCTGGAAAAAAGCTGAATATGAAAGCTGCTTTAAATTTTTGCAGATTTAAACCAGTCAGGCATGGTTACATTTAAACAAAGAAACAATATGTTGAAGTTTAAATGTTAACTTTTTCTCCAGAAATTAAAATTTGGATATCATTAATTGATACTATTTCTGAAAAGTTTGAACAAATTAAAGAGTCAACACAGAGCAACAGATAAGCTGCGTATTTGCGTATTTACTCAATTAAATTTACAAAATACCCAATTGAAACTATTTTAGATGCGTATCAAAAAGCAATTACAAAAGCAAAATACCTAATTAAAATATTTATGATGTGTATCGAAACCAATTTTCATGAATATACATGCATATAGTCATTTTTGTCTGTCAGTCATTACTCATAGTCTCGGACAAATGTTGTAGCGATGCGGTTCAAAAACAACCAAATGTGTACCGTTTATTCTGGATAAGTAAGAGCATGAATTCCCAATTGATATAAAAATCATAGACTAACAGGTTTCAGGAAACCAAATTATATTTAGCAAACACCCAATTCGAAATGAAATGATGGAGTAATACCCAATTCGCTGAGAAAGCTTATCTGTTGCTCTGCAACATATTTCAAAGGTGAGAATTCATACACGTAAAATTGCTACCTGTGGAGTACAATACTCATACCAGCCCAAAACTATCAAGTGTTCTTTATCAGTGACAAAAATTACATAATGATAAAGACATCAAAACTGAAGTTGAGCCAGTCAATGAGTACACCGGGTTTCTTCTGACAAAATATGCTCTTAGAGGTAAATATGAAGATAAAAACAGAAAAAAATAAAAACGAATATGGAACAAAAAATAAACAAAACAAACATCAATATAGGTCATTAAGTGAAAGTTGAAAACTTTTATTTACCTAAATATTTTCGTTTCCACACATTTTCCTGTTTACATCGGAGAGGATAAACATCTGTATCCGTAATTCCGGTCTAGTTTCACAATGTGCTAAAATCAATTTTTTCCGTTCCATGCGTGACCGGGATCTTACTGCTGACAGTCATATGATATTCTCTATTTTTTGTGAAACAATTTATGGATGTAATTTCTGGCGAGTGTTTGAAGAAAACTCATTTGTAAAAGAGAGTCCAAAAAACAAATTTACAGTTAATATACCTGTCTACCCATGATAATCCAAGAAGGCATGTGGCAGCAGACATGGACAGATGTTACAAAAAGTAACTTTAATACTAGACAAGTTACAAGTATACATTGCACACTGATATTGGTGCTACATTCTATCTGATTATGAATATTCCCCCTAAACAAAATTGATTCTTTCAATCCATTCCCAGCTAAAAACCAATAACAGATTTCTGAACAGAAAAGAATTCTAACCAAGCAATTACCAAGATGTCAGTCTCACAATGCCCAACCAAATCCTATCCATCATCCATTATCTTATCAAGCCTGCAGGCTTAGTTTCTCTCTCATCTCCTTATCACAATAACATTATTGATATTCTATGCAAGTATGTCAGGCCTTTAGTTATGTGTTGAAATGAAAATTTGTAATAACATTTAAAAAAACAACAAGAAACATCACTTATCATGTTTTGGTCTGTAAAAAATATACATGTGTATTTGTATGACGCAATGGGATGGTGATTATCAGTTTAATGATGCTTTTTGGCTCACAGATGATTCCATCATGGATTTGTCAAACAAGTTATTACAATGCCATTAGCTTGCATATTTTTTTCAGGTAACTAATACAGAACAAATTTTATGTGATCAGAGATTCCTGACTTATGAAACATTAAAAATGTACAGATAAACACAGAAAAATTTCAGCCTGCATGCTTTCAGAATATTTTAAGACAATACACATATGCATCTGCCATTTTGAGTAAATTTAGTATTTAACCCTTTGCATTGAGAGCATATTTTTGACTCCTCCAAATTCAAAGCAAATATTCAAAACATCAATTTATTTAAGAAAATTGCTCATTACAAGCAATGGTTTTTTTGTGACGTTTTCAAAAGTCAGCTGCATAGATGCAGGGAAATACAGTATTATGAGGCAACAGGTTGAAATTAAATCCCTTCCAAACCTGCAGGTTTTCATGTAAGGGTTTTACCTGCTGCAATGGAGATTTGAACCTGGATTCCCAGGTTACAAATCCAGCACACCACTGGACCACAGTCACAGTCTATGATAAACATGGACAGCATCTTTTATTTCAGGTCTTTGGTAGGATATCTCATACTTAGAACCAGACAATACACAAAAATGTCAATAAATAACACAACAAAGTTTTGCATAAGTATATATATATATTTAGATATTTTTTATTGTTAAACAATTGGAATACATATACATGACAGGATCATACCTATGGACACGTCAAGAATAAAACAAATGAATAACATATTCCCTTACAACACTAAGACTTCATATTTTCATTTAACTGAAGCAAGGAACAACGAACACAACACTATATAACCATCTTCTTTTTTAAATTATTCTGAATTATTACGCCATTATAAAAAAACAGGACGTTCCATGACAAAACAACTGAATAGGTTTGAATAAATTATACCAAATGATTTATTTAGTTTTATTCAAAAGCAAATAGCAGTTTGTACCCTGTTGAAAGGATCCATTGTCCAAAACCAGATATAGTTTATTCACTATTCTACAACTAATTGCTGAGTTAAATGAAAACATAAGACAGAATTGAAGAGGCAAAAATAGTTGAAATGACAAGATGTAACAATCTACAAGCGAAAGGTGAAATGACAAATTCTACAATAACACACCTCAGACTAATGAAAGTATCACTGAATGATCACTGAAAAGCCATATAAAAGAGAAATTTAGTTTTGTTAACACCACAAACTACTTTGCATGAGACCCATCAACCAATTCAATGGAGACCTAAGCTTCATTTGGTGTGCAAATCAGATTTTTTCCTACATTTGGCCATAAAAATTTTCCCATAAAAATCCTACAGCAATGAAAATAATGCTATCTATGACTGACAGATGACTTTTCAAGCAAAACTTTTTGAAAGAAAACCTATATGTAATTTTCAATTATGGTCGACAATATACTGAATGTCAGAAATCATAATAAAGGAGAAATATTAGGAGATTTTAAGGATAAAAAGAAAACTAAAGAAAGAGAAATATCTTGAACAAAAACCTTCAACAAGTTCAACAACAAAACAGGACCAAGCACTGTTTCACTGGTGTACGTCCCAACCATTTTAGTGAAATTTGAAAATAAAAGCACAAATTAACTGTCAAATTATCATTTTTACAAACTGGTAACTAAAATGAACAAATCCAATACATGATCTTTGATTGACATGATGTGAAAGCTACCGACCTATAAACAATTCTTAGCATAAAAATCTATGTATGAAGTCAGGAAATCAATACTGTGAATACCTGTACCAGTGACACTAAGGCATCAATCATAAACAACACACACGAAGTGGACATGAAAGAACAAACACGTAACATAGCATACTAATAAAAAAAAAACAGTTATCAAGTACAAAATAACTGCATAAAGTCACAAAGATTCTACAAAATGTATGTCGATCTATTTATAATTAATAATAACATTTTGTACAAAAGCATATTTATTACAGGTGAAGCCCATTTAAAACAGTACATACATGTACATAGACTTCTTACACGTTCAACAAACATGGACAATAATCTGGAAGCCAAACATTTCAAGAAAACATCCAGAAATTACAAAAATTTACATAAGAAGAAAATATTCCAAGTAAAAAATTTGTTTGAAAGAGCTCAATACTTACAGCCAGAACAAGGCTTTTTGACATAATCAGACATTTAATCAAAACAAGATGACAGGAACTGTCACAAAACCAGGTTTTCATGCACAGAAACTGCACAGAATATTACATGTACACAAATAAATAAAGCATCATAATGCTGCAAAGAAATGATTGAATAAAAAAAACTCAACAATATGCACTGGGGTACTTGGTAATGTTAATTATGTGCGTTTCGTCAAATCCCTTGAGAAATGTAGGAGTTGTGCACCCCGCCGCCATTTGCCAATTTAATAACCAGGATATTTCCTTTGGAAAACCTGGTTAACTATATGAGAATTTACACATAAGACATTTTCTTGTCTCGTTCATTAAATAATAATTAAAGAATACAGTACAATCAGCAGCATATAAAATCTTACCATGATATCATTACAGGACTAAGTTATAACTAAATCTGAAAAAATTCTCTCAATAATAATAATCTTCCAGTTCAAAAGTCATAAATTTAGCTAAAACCAGCACCTCAAGAGTGACTCAAACACAATAATGTTTTAAAGGTATTAAGTTGAATTTAAATTAAAAATAAAATTGCTTACATTGCGCAAAAAATCATGCTTTCAGCAGAACTACTTGATAATCTAAAAGATTACAATATATTAATTAAATATAAAGTACAAGTTGAGGTCATAATTGACCTAATTAGACACATAATGTCAGACAGATGTGTGAGTTTTTTTATCAATACTGTAGTGAACTTCAAAGTTCTAGAAAAGAGGAAAATGTGTTGAATGGATATAAAAGCAATAATTAATGATTTGCTGAATTCCTGGTATTTACTTATTTAATTAAAAGAACACCATCTATCTTTCACCAAATATTGTAAACAGTAAACAGCTCAATGGGACACCACATAAGCCCATCAATCAATGTAAAACACTTCTATAGAGTGAATACATGGTAATTAATATATTCATCACACTAGATTGTATCATGATTTTCAAACATTCACAACAAAATACTACAAATACGGACATGAATAATACTTCCTTTCAACATGTTTACCAGCAAACAGTAGAAAAGGTGTCCCAAAACGACTTAAACCATTCATTCATGTTTATTTTGATTCAAGCGTTAAATGAAATATTCAAATTAATCAATATTAGTAATCAACAAACTGGTTAAAATTCTTGAACCCAAAGACATATAACGATAGAACAGGAATCTGGAGTAACAAGATTCAAAATAAAACATAACTGGTGTGCAGCAATGAATTTTTCTACTGTAAGAATATATGAACATCAAGATGCAAATTCAGACTCTCCAAAAGAAATCCAGTCAAGGCCTTTTATAATTTACTTGTACACATACAAAATAGTTTTATGCAAATATTTGTTCACAGACAATTAAGCAATACCCCAGTAATAAAATTGAGTTTGTGCTCAACAATGCAATAAATTGTTTTTCAACTTTTAAGAAACTTTTACATAAATATAGCAAACTTTTCATCAAATTTGGGCAACAAACATTGTAAGTCGGTCTTGTATTAAGAGAGTTACAATCTCATTGCATTGAAATGATAAAATAAGGACATAACAAAAACAGCATCAAATTACTCCCCAAAAAAACATTGAGCATAAATATATATACATAAAAAACATACATATTTTATTGAGATATATTTAACAAAAAAGGACCCAGCAACAAAGACTAAGCAACAAATAAAATATGGTTGAACGCAAATATATCTAAGATTCTTAAGATGTCTCATTTGACTCATTACTACAATCTTAGGAATAGAAAAAGAAGGTTTTGTCATAATGCACATGTGAACAAAGCAAGTCTGGGATAGCTTTTGTTTGGAAGATGTTTCTTACTATTTTAAAAATAAATGTCGTGTAAAATGCAAATCAGATGTAATCAATGAAAATAACCAAATTAAATCATCAAATTTAACCTGATTACAGAAAACAGACTGTTTGAATGCACATGAATAAAACAATGCTGTACATATATACATCAGTTTAGTTTAAATAGGCATATCATCTTTAACATACATGCTTTGTATTAAATACATATAATGTATTCCACCAAACAATTGAAATACCAGAACCTTTGGTACATTACCTAAACAAGTTCAGATCAAAGTAAATTATGTCTATAATAATTATCAAAAACAAAATAAACCGCAAAAAAAACTACCTACACAAATAGTATAAGTTACAATATTTAACAAAATGATAATAAAAACAAGCAGGTAGCATGGTTTTTATAAGAAATAACATTCATAATGTAGATAAATATATTAAACATATCTTACATTACAGTGCAATCAATTATTGCTTTTAGGCCTAAAAAATAGCTTGTTTCTGCTACCCCGACCAACCCATTTTTTTTGCTGCTGACCCTGATTTTTTTTGGTCAAATTATAGTTTTACATAATAAAATAATGTCAGTCATATTCTGGAAAAAAAATAAATCCCAACCAACTGACCCTATATTTTTCAGATCTGGTAACGGAAACAAGTCATTTTATGGCCTTATACAAAGACAAGAGACTTAAGGTGTACAACATTTTCACTCAAAAGTATCAAAATTACACCGTTTTTAATTATTATTGTATTCATTTCTAAAAAGTGCATTCACCTGCCCATTTATTGCCATAAAAGTTTCATCATAATCAGAAAAATATACTTGATATGCTAATAATACCGCCACTATGACAAACTTTTTATAAAACTTTTCTTAAAAAATAATTTTTGTTCATTATATGACTATAAAATAATTCACATTCAATCAACAAAGAGTGATGTCACATCTGAACATTGGTACAATGTGTGTGCTCAACATAACAATTACTGCATAAAGTACCAAAAATAGATTTTCAGACTGAAAGCACAACACTCCTTATAATGTGAAACAATTCTTAATGCTACAACCAAATGAGTTTACCAGGAAGTGGTAACATAATTGCGTATAATTTGCGACTTATAACCGATTTTCATTAAAAATTCTTAATACTAACATTAAGCTATATTTGAATATTAAACTATGGCATGAACTCATTTTATAACTTTAATAACAAATTCATAAATCATTGAAGTTTAAACCAAAGCATAAACTTATTTCATAACCTTTATGACAAATTCATACATCATCTAGCATATTCTACATCCTGGACAAATAAATACTAACAATATGTGAAAGATGCCAATACAACCAAAGTGAATAAATGCAGTGTCTTCTTTCAATTTTGGGGAAGGGGGTCACTGCCCATTAGTTGGGGAAAATAAGCACACAGATGAGCAAAATGGGGAATTGCCGCTAATGGGTCATAATGTCAAAAATGGTGTTGTAAATCAATGTCGTAAAACGCTTTGCGGCAAGACATCAGAACAGCGAAAAGATAAACCTAATTATTCAGTAATCAGAATAAAACTTAAATTTGAAACATGGTATGGATTTTTTTTCAGAGGATGGTGGGAATTTTTTTTTTTGAGAAAATATATATTCCAGAAAGTGAGGAAAACTTCAAGGAAAAAAAACACTGTTTAAATATGTGGAACTAAGGTCTAGCAAGCTACGTTTTTGGTTATCAGTACATGAACAAAAACGTGAAAATGAAAGTAAGAATCATATGTATTAAACTTGTCAAAATTTGTAACACTTTGACCTAGATACCAACATTACACCATTAATCTTGACATTTACAATCAAAAAGTGAAAGAAATCATAAAGGAAGAGAAAGAAATTCTTAATGAATTAAAAAAAGAAAAGAAATGTTTATCACCAGATTATAAAGGTGCTGACTGTACTATTCAAATACTTTTTTATGAAAACTAATTTCTAACACAAGTTTTTGAAACCCTCTAACCATGAATATGTAACTGTATCTACCATGTCCATTCTAAAATGCATACTTTGAAGTCAACTTTTTTCAACAATATGTCTTACAAGGACGAACTTCACAGTACTAATTGAATGATGTTACAATAACATTAATAAAATCAATTTATATTTATATCTGCCCAATCCTTGACCTAGGAGACAAAATGAAATTTACCCATTCAAATTTCTGATTCAACCAAAGAATAATTGGGTTAGGCTTATTCTATTCATAAAAAATTGACATCAAGTAGCTACCGTGAAATTAAATTAAAAAGAAGCAAAATATATCAGAGTCAACATTCAATAAATAAAATAAAGCCATTAAATATTCATTGCATAGTATCCACATAGCATGTGGTTAAGATATAAAGCAACCAATCACAATATATTTCATCACTATGTGCAGGATTCGGTTCAAAGGACATGAAAAACAGAACCCAATAGGTTGTTTTAAAGTCAAATGTTTCATTCAGAAATTTTTTTCACTTGAGGAGGAAAAGCTACATCAGAGAAGAGCTAACAAGTATCACGTATCCCTCCACTCTGTTGAGAATTGAGACCATGTTATCCAATGAACGTGAAAAAAGCTGCGCCAGTAAGAAAAGCTTATCTACATATTTAAAAAGCATGTCTTGTATGCATTTTAAGACAAACACAGCATTTGTCACTTTAACACAACCGCATGCATTTCATATGCATTAATATCACACAATGTGGCACCATAGTTCAAAATGTCAAGGTCACACAAATGCATCATCGACTACTATGTCTACTTTTTCTTCTGAGGGCCTCTAGGTGGTGTTATTGGTCGCCCGGCGTTCATACCTCCATACTGGTACTTGGCTTTCTTTTCTGATGGTTTTAGAATCTGTGACAAATAAAATGATCATTAGTTACTCTATTTCCATACAATGTCATATTTCCACTTTTCAATTATTACAATGTAATTATCAGTATGTGCATGGTTTACCCTAAGAGTTTCTGTTTAAGGGTCCCAGGGTCTCTCAATACAATATTTTTGGGGCCCTTGGAGAAAAATTAAGGGCACAGGTATGATATTTTCAATGACTTTATTTATGGCCAGCTCCATCTCTGAAACAATTTCAGGTTTTGCTCAAAGGATAAAAACTATGCAAAAAAGAAATATATGGGTGATGTGCGCACAGCCAATTTTATGCATTCAATTCTCAATAGAATCATACAAACATTACTGACACGTAGTAGCTGCACAGCTTAAACCAAAATACAAAAAAAAAATCATGGAAGTGTTCTTCTAAGGTGAAATTTAATCATTATGTTCTGAATGTGATCATTTTAAACAACTGAGATTTAAGTGCAGGATTTAAGAACTGAAATTTGAAGTCTAAATACTTTTTTACCGTACTGGTCCAAAACACTGTGCCAGCACTTTTTTTCACATTGCGTCAACAGCCAAGATCATCTGGCCACTTTTCCAGATTTAATGGTGGAGGCAGAGCCCATGCATACACTAGGTAGAACCTTCAGCTTTCCATAAGCTAGCTGGACAGCTTCCTAACATATGAAATTTAGTCCTTATGAGATTCAAACTCACAGCAGTGAGGGGCTAGCGATTACTAATCAAAGACTATAACCACATGATCACAGAGGCTCCTTGCCAGCATTCTGAATTGGTCTGTAAAAATGGCTGGCAATGGAAGAAATAAAAATACATGTAAGATTTTACCTGGAAAGAGCACATGAGAGTTTCATCTACAGACATCATTCCTCCAGCATTATCAAACTCACCACAATAGTTAGGGGCAGAAAATAATGTTACAAGTTGCCTCTTAGCAAAAAATTCATATCCATCTTCCACAACCTGAAAAACAATCAATGTCCAGCTATCACAAACAATACAAGATTTTAACAATGCTTATTTAAACTGCATTATAAAAATATTCATACATCATAAATTTAAAACAAATTTTAAAATATAATTCTGAAGTGAGGTTTCCATTTGATCTGACCTTCTTTTTGACCCAAGATGACACATGTTCGAACTTGTTTGAAATATCATTAAGATGAACATTCTGACCAGGTTTGATAAAGATTCAATAAAAAAAATGTGACCTCTAGAGTGTTAACAACCCCCAGGTGTGGACAACTTAGACTGACTGAATGATCACTACAGCTCACTTAGCACTGTGTGCTCAGGTGAGCCAAAAATTAAGATACAATAACTTACCTATTCTAACATGATGTTGGATAAAATTTTCTCAAATATTAATCTAATAAAATGTTTATTTGTTGGCACACTTAAGTTTAAATGTACTTCATGTTTACCAAATATTATCTTCAATTTTCCACATAAAGCAAGCATAATTTGGCTTATTTGCTAAATTGAGTTCACAGAAAATATCCACAAATTAATTATCAATTAAATACACTACCTGGTGAGCTCTACAGATCAAATCTAGATCATGTCTGTTGAGGAATTTACTCACAACATCACCACCAAATGTAAACGATACACCCCTATCATTCTCACCCCAACCCTGTACGTCCTTGTCAGGGTCAGACCACAGTAGATCACAAAGTAATCCTGAGACAAACAATAATATTCAATATACAAATGTACTATAGCAGACTACACAAACTGGATATAAAATCATGCAAAATAATAAGAAATAAATATTTGTCAATTATACATTTACTGGTTATCACTGCATACTTTGAAATCTTAGTATATATTGGTTACTGCAAGAAATCATTGCAAAATTTATGTTTTGCGCTTAAATATACAAAGGTTTTTTCCTTCTATAGCAATGGCCGTTTTATAGGTATCTTCCCCTCAGGAAAAATCTTTTAATTCATGTAGTTTTCCCCTAAAATTCAGTTTACATTAAGTTTTTTCTTCTCCTTTTTGCAAAAATACCGTGTTATTTTTCCCCAAATTTAAGAAAAAGGCCCCTTTCCATGCCTGTGATAAAAAGCCCTGATATAAACATGGGATTTCTGGCAACGATATAGCCTACATTATGGTTGTTTCTTTTACAAAGATAGAAATAATTCATCTAGAGGGTATAAGCCATTTAAGGAATGCTACACAAAGGTGAACTGAAAATGACATTTCTCATACCAGTATGTATATAAATCAGTAACTACATTTAGGAAATATATCATTATTTTTCATGCAATATTGTGTAATATAGCATGATTTTAAGTTCAGATGCAGAATAATCTGATCACGAAGGCCAATTAGGCCTGAGTGATCAATTATGAAGCATATTAATAAAAAATCATGCTATATGACAATATCCATACATAACGCAACTTATAACATTGTAAGAACATTCATAAGTGCACAGTAACTAATTAACTCTCATACTCTGGTGTGGCAGAATTCAACAAGCATATTTTTCAAAATTTCAGACATATTTTAAGGCAAGAACAATCAACAAATTTTATGTATGAACTGTTCTCTAGCAAAACCAATTGTATTGACCTCAACAAAATGATATTGCAGATATTGCATGTAAGTTATTCATATTATTTTGGCAGAATATAGCATGGAGATTTGTGAAAATTTTGTGTTGTAAAACTGAATAATTAACTTCATCCTAATTGATTTGTATCATGAAATAATGTTTCCAAGTTGTTTGATATTTTTCTTTAAACTTATCAACTTCATCTTAAATACTAATATATATTCTTTTAAAGATTTCACATTCACTGTATAAATATATATTAAGATTAGAAAAATTAATACCTGGTTTTCATGAGAAGTTGCCCACAGAATATTACAAGTGCGCTCAATGAACAAAGGGCCACAATTCCACACAAAAAAATGATCAAATCACAAAACCCCGACAATATGCGCTGGGGTACTTTGTGCTGTTAATTATGTGAAAGTTTTGTCAAAATCCCTTAAGAGATATAGGAGGAGTTGCGCGCAGAATAAATTGTGGACATCCGCCCACCAACATTTACTGATTTAATAACCAAGCTTTTTTCCTTTTGAAAACCTGGTTAATATAAACATGACTCCTACTCTTGTTGAAAATTTTGTACAAACAATACCTGTGTCAGGTACATCAGTTGGTCTCATGATTCTTCTTATTTGTTCCATAGACTGTAAATCTGGTGAAAGACCTGAAAGTGAATACTTGCTTTAAACAATCATTTTCACAAACAATCTGTTAACACTTACAGCCACATTATTCTTATCTCTTTCCCTCCATTATTCTCACCTCTTTCCCTCCATTATTCTCACCTCTTTCCCTTCAAATCTCTTCAATTAACAATTCATCTAGAGCTCCAAAGAGGGTGCTAATGCTTGTCTGTTTTAAATGACAGCCACGAGGGCCATATTTGAGATTTTGACTTTGAACAAAATCAGATATAAAGAATACCTGTTAAAATCACATTCCAAGTTCAATACTGATAATCTTTGATAGTTTTCAAATCATTCTATTTAATAAGCAATTTTGACAAAAATTCTAAGTTAAAGAGGGGCATAACTCCAAAAATATAGCTTTCAGAATAATGCTCAACTTTTTCATTAAAACAGACGAGCTATAGTTGAGGTGACCCTTCCTTAATGTCATGAGCTAACCTTTCAATACTGCTAAAATTTTTGGCATCATTTTATCTATAAACAAATCAATACATATTTCCTTTTATGCCATATTTAACCAAGTTGATTATTTAAATGTAGCAATTAAAGAATTACCTCCATGACAACAGAAAATTTTCTCGTCAATAATAGCTGCTATTGGTAAACAGTTGAAACAATCAGTAAATGTTTTCCATAGCTTCACATTAAATCTTCTTTTGCCTAAATAAAAAAGATACATGTATACATTCATAAGCAAGAAGTAACATATACAAAAATACTGAAAGATCATCATTTTTTTTTATTTACTTTTCCCATGAATAAGAAAAGGTGGCACATAAAATAGAATAATTAATTTCCATGCTAAATATATTTGTAAATTGTAAAAAAAATAAAAAAAAAATAACATAAAGTGAATGAAATTACAACTGTTAGCACTGAACAAATATACAACACTAAAAATCATGATTTAAATTTCAATTCTCTGAAAGTATTGTAGTCATCTTGCAGCAAGATAAGGGCAAACTAACGTAAACTAACATCATGTAAGATTCCCTACATCAAAGAATAAGTGATCATTAATTGTTCTGTCAAAAAGGTTTAATCGCATAGTTTGAAATATGACTAACAATAAATACTACACTGACTTGAAACATGCAAGCTGTGTATAACCATCTAGTCTGTCCATGCCTGGTTTAAGTAAGGACAGACGCAGACAATCACATGTTTGAATTTCCTCATGAGTCATAGTAATAGACAGAATTCTAGGATTCCTGACAACGAGTTTCAAAAGATTCAGTTACATATTGTAGCTGTGAAATAGTTGCCTTCAAAATCATAAAAAAAATATTATGACAAAAATAATTCTGGTTTTAAGTACTTACATTCATCATAAAAACCATATATTCTGTTGATACTGGCACATTCATGGTTACCACGGAGAAGGAAGAAATTTTCTGGGTATTTGATCTTATATGCCAACAGCAAACAAATAGTTTCCAATGATTGCTTCCCTCTGTCAACATAATCTCCAAGAAATAGATAGTTAGCTTCTGGCGGGAATCCACCATATTCAAACAAGCGCATCAAGTCTGTGTACTGACCGTGTATATCCCCTACAAATATATAATGAAGATTTCAACAACTAAATGAATATACTTAACCCATTCAGTGATTTTTTTCATTCCTTGTTTGGGTTTGTAAATGGACCCTTCCCAATAAAAAATAGAAAAAACATTTTTTTCCAAATTCCCGACCTAGAGTTCCCCATTTTCCCAACTGGACCGGACCCTTTCCCAAATTTGCAAAAAGACACTATATATTACAACCTTGAAAAATGTTACAGACACAGAAAAGCTATTCTACTGGTCAATTTCACATTCTTCTATTCTAAACCAAAAATTATACAATTACAAGGGATAAAACATACTTTTCAGACTGGAGAATGGTACAAAATTTTGGCACCAAATCATTCCTGCCAAAAACACTAAACGGTAAAAAGTAAATACGAAACATACCACATATTTTCAGGGGTGCTTCTAATTCAAGAAGAATTGGTTGACTAAGAAATATTTCTCGTGATTTCAAACACAGACCTCGTACTTCAGCCTCAGTCATCTGGACAGTTTTTCCAGGACGACATCCTCGAACTAAAAACAAAGTGAACAGACATCAAAATCAAACAAAACTTGTACTTTGTAACAGAAAACAGTGTCCAAGTGTCTCCCATTTCTAGGTTTAAAGAAAGAATTTATGAGGTTCAGTCAATCAGTGATATACATTTATCTAAAGAGAATTATTACCCATTCAAAAAGTACCCTCTCTGATACGTTAGACTTTTATTGTTTTATACTCTTTATATAATCTTTGTGTTCATTTGTAAATCTCAACATCATTTATGAAAGAAAACTAAATTTTTTCACTGCAAAGAGCAATGTTATTTCCACTAAGAAAATTTCACTTAATCACATACATACCATTACTTATTTTTAAGCACTTTGTCCAAATTGAACAGGTAAATTACATCACTCTGAGAGTAATTTCAAAGTCGAAACTTACATTAATCTAATAAATTATGTATTTAAAGTTAATGATTCCTGCTGAAAATGTTTGCATTTTGGTGATGAAATCTAGCCCTCCTACAGTAGAGGGACATACCAATTACTATAACAGGTCCCATTACTGATTATGCTATTCAGAATGTTTAAGACCATTATTTACTTTGCTTGAAGAGTATCTTCTAGTATGTTGTCCAATGATTACAATCATCAATATCTCAAACAATGCCACTTCAAATTTACTTATTGTAAGTTAAATAAAATAGTGTACGTCTACAGTTACATTAGTTCTTACAGGCGAAATCACTAATGATTAATACATAAGTAGTATTTGCAGTGGGACTAACAAAGGCCCTATTTTCCCCATGGGACTGGTTTTAGTATCACAGCAGTAGAGTAACTGGTATTTGGGAATAAGTTGATTCGGGTATTACAAGTTGATTCCGGCCTGATTCTGGTAGAAAGTAGATCTATTCCTGCATTACCAAATATCGGTAGCAAACTTACTGAACTTATAACATAAGATTCATACATAACTTATAACATATTCATTACATGTTGCCTTTCAACATTCAAAAATCACTGCAAGAAATAGTAAAGATTCACTTGAATCCTGACTAAACTGATCAATACTATAATGAATTATTATCATTAAATGATACATCATAATTCATATTACATGCCTGTAAATCTTGAGTACCATGTGCACATAACGTATAGTGATCATGTGACCTTCTGGTAAATATAAATAAGAATGCTTTCAGGTGAAACGAAAATGACGCAGTTGCACACTCTGGTTTTAAATGAACGCACATGCCATGGACGAAAACGAAACTATTCAGTGAATCACCTGTCAAACTGAAGTAAGGGTCAAACTTACTCAACAAACAAGATTATACAATAACAAGCAATATACGAATAGGGAATCAATAAGAACAATTACCTTAAAAGCAAGAAATAAATGGTTTGATTACAGTAATTAAGAGCATAAGTACCTTCTAAAAGTCGAGAAATCAAGCTGTCAACATTAAGCTCAGTCTCCGCCATATTTTTACAGGAAGTAATGTAGTGACGTCACACGACAACACCTATGACCCAAAGTTAACAAACAGTCTAAAAAGAATTTTACTGATTTAAATTTCGATTGAAATGTTCGAAAAAAATATTATGGATGTAGTGAATGATAAAAAAAATGAAAACGCTCAATGTTGTGCGTTAATCGGCGTATTTGGACTTCATCAATATAACGGTTAAACACCGCTAAATTTTTGTATCAGGCAACTAAATTTGGTATGGCCAAAATGTACCCGAGTCAACACGTATCCGCCTAAGGTCAACATCACTGTATTTGTTATTTCTTTTGTAATGATTCCAATCATAAGACCATTTAAGATAGTTCTGGGAAACTTATATAAAGATAAAAGAGGAACGGTCTACGAATCGCACTGTAACATCAAGAGATATCTACATCATTCGGCAATTAATATCCACCTTGATTAATTATGAGTCTTTGATCAAAAACAATAATTTCGATTTTTCGCAGATTCAGTCTCTTCACAAAAAATTATATGTAATTTGATGACTGAAAGCCTTATAAATATCAATCCGGTCTCACAGGTGATTCTATGTAATTTTGTGATAAAACACTGCTATAATAATATGTATCAGCATTGTTTAGAGCCGGGACTCTATACCACATAATGTTATATAGTCCCTGTTTAGGAACAGTATATCCCTGGTTATAGGTACATGTACTTCTGATGGGCGTATACGTACTTGTCAGTAAATGTATGCGATTGCTACTGACTAAGTACTGCTGATTAGTTATGCGTGTTATGATATGTGTAATAACCATATTTACATGTATATGATGATCGATGTGACACATGGATAAACAAAACTCATTAATACAACAGTGGTCATAGATTGAGCATTAAATGCATTCTATGCACTATCTTTAAAGACTAGAAAACCACCACTTTTGAGATTGAAACATCTACACCAATACAAGATCATCTACTCCACAAGTTCTGGGTAACATCTGTGAATTATGAAATAGGTATTGTATGATAACTGATATACTATGCTGGTACCGTATTTTAGCAAGCAATAATACACTAAATAACATATAAAATTTACGAGTTAACGTCCATCAGTAACAGGCGTATTTCGATCATGTTAGTGCCTAAATTAGATGGCAGATTTTTACCATCTGTATCAAGATATTCATTCAGGTAAAACTTGATTTTTCATTCACCACAAAAAACAAGGATTCCTCCTCTTGATTTTTGGAAGGAATGAAGGTAGTTGTTCAAGGTAAGTAAAATATAGAACAAATTTCACCAAAATTATTTTTATTATTTATTCAAAGTTTGTCGTTGTTAGATATTGTTCGGGGGGGGGACACAAAATGAGAGAAAAGGAGCACACTAGTTTTTTTTTAGATTGCTTAGATTTTGATATCACATTTCGAGCCGCTATAGACAGACCATCTATTGTTGGTAAAAGAAAATAAAAAACACGGATAGATTAGCTAAACAAAATGTCAATTTATTGTACTTCAAAAATAGTGTTTATCTCAATGAAATATCCTTCATTATTGTACCTCTTCGTCGTTTACAACCTGCAACAATAACAACGCCAATAAACACTTTGCATGCTGCTCCATATTATTAGTTCAGTAAGACCCCTGAAAACCGGACCCTTTCCTGACTGGGCCAAAAGTCTGGTTTTCTGTGAATTCCTTTTTTCAGGTAACTATTTATTATCGCAGAGAAAAAACATCGGACTCAAAAATCGTTCGATTTTCTGACCATTCCAGGTTTCAGAGAGTCCGGTTTTTAGGGGTTATACTGTATTCTATAAAATGACCACAGTAAGAATTGTCTGCTTGAAAAACATCGATCATATTTAAACTCGTAGTTGATGGTGATCCGGGTTCTTATTCAAACGATTTCGTAAAAAATCATACTATTAAATGTAATGATGCACATGTATACATCCAACGAAACTTGAAATGTTTCCGGTACCTTGTTGAATATCTTTATTAGCAATAATAAAGTGATAAAATTTTACACACACACACATATATAATAATGTTTACTGTTTGGACATACATCCAATACCTAGGTGTAACAATGAAGCAAAAATCGTTTATGATTCCCCAAACCATTTGTAAGGAATTTCGGTTAAGCTGCATGAACGAATCGTGCTTCTTTTTAAATATGACAAAAGCTTGAGTTATTTAAAAAGATCTACCAGGAGGCGTTAGAACCTTCGATTAATATTCATAGTCATTGTGTACATTTAAGTAACATATACTCACCGAACAATTGCGTCGCTCAACTGTCAATGGGTGATGTATACATTGATTTGCACAATAATGTTTACATATTGTTTGAAGAGTTGGGTCAGAACATATACATATTTTTTTTTGAAGATAATCACATTCGTCAGATGAAATTGAATCTCCACAATCATTTTTTGCATCAACTGCAGATGTAAAATCGTGAATATTCGATTTAAAAATTAACTTTCCAGTAATAAATATAACTGAATGAATATATTGATTAATCAACCAATTAATCATTTTGTAGACCCATATCAGTTTAATAAATAAATCGACCACTCACTCGGTCGGTCGGTCGGTCAGTAAGTCAGTAAGGCAATCAGTAAATCAATATAAATCAATATGCCAATCAGTTTGTAAATCATTCAATTATTAAACCAGTCGATGACATTAACTGTCCCAGTGAAACTTGTTCTCAACACTGTACTTTACAGTCTGTGTATAAAATGTAACAACAACATTGTACTTTACAGTCTGTGTATAAAATGTAACAACAACATTGTACTTTACAGTCTGTGTATAAAATGTAACAACAACATTGTACTTTACAGTCTGTGTATAAAATGTAACAGCAAAATTGATAAATATCCCCGTTGTTTAAAGTAATATTTAAAGAAACAAATTATTTAGAAAAATAATAACAGAACATCAATATCTCGGCAATATAGTTCTATAAGCATGTGCAGCATAACATTTCATTTGTTGACCATACCAGACTGTTCTTATTTATTTAACAGTTATACCCCATCCACACAGTGCAAACAACACGTGACAGTACATAAAAACATTTGAATCAGAGGTGGGAGACGGTGCGAAGTATCACTGTAATATATCTCGCCTATTTGTGACGGAGGAATATTTAGAAGGAAGCACATGATCATTTTACATCATATACTGACTTCACATCGGATTCCCCAAATGATAAAATTATGATCACATAACGAATAAACGTCATATTTACGAATTCTACTTTTTCAAATACAATGACACTCAAACCATATTACTGAAACTAATTCATAAATGATGAACACATAAATGATAAAAGTCACAACTGTTGTGCATTCGTTTTCTAGCTAAAACAAACCAAGGGACGTCTCATATTCTACGTAACAATTCAAAAACGTCAAATAGGACCATAATTGCTTATAACTACAGACTTTCAAGGAACGAATGTTTCTACAGATAGTCCCAGGAGATGTCGGTGATGTTTACATGCATGCGAACATACAAACACGTCTTACCGTTACACAATCCGCACGACTTCCGACAATACTGCAAAGCAACATTCATCTCCGCACATATTATTTTTAAATCAAGTGCATTACAGCCATTTACACCATCCTCATTTGAATAATCCTGGCATGTCTCTGACAATGATAAGTGAAAGCAATCGTAATGGTCAGAAGTTTACACCAGCATAAAGATTATAACATTCGAATGATCTTTACTGCCGATTTTCTAGCATAGATCTAGAACGGTGAGATCTTTGTTTTTTTTAACTTCATAGCGTGATGTCACAAGTAGACTGACTTCTCTGTAACTCGAGGCTCAAATCATACTTTTTATCTATCATTAAAAGGTCACTATCACAAAACATTTCTGCACGCTATTCAAGAAAACAGAAACGCATACAAAAATCCCACCTTCCTAAAAATGAGGAATTACTTTACTTCTCTATTTTTCAGTCGATCCAATGTTAACAAAAGCAAACTCAAAATAGTCCGTGATTAGAAACACAATTTCAGCCGGAACTCAGTACATAGGCTTAGTACAAAGTTCCGTTTTTTTTTTCAGTCAAAAATATACACAAGGAAGTAAATCCATCTTCAGTCAATAAAAAAGAATTGATATACATTCTGTATCTTTTATCTTGGATACATTTTGACTCATTTCTGGTTTTAGTTTCTAGTCCATATAAATAAATCTATAAATGTTTTCGATCTAATGAAACATCTATATCACCAGAAATGACCATGTATTCAATTATAAAAACGTGAAGTAGATTTAATTATTTATGGCAAACTTAGAATTTTGACCAGACGATGTACTACGTATGATGTCCGCTTCTATCATTATACGATTACAAAATGTATTAAGAAATTATCAAGAAATATTGCGGAGAATTCTGATGGATAAAGTTAAGAAATAAATTTAGCTATACCATTTGAAGACAGTGTTGTTGATACGGTGGTGGACACAGACGTTGATGTCGTCACTAAAATTGATAAAACAATCATAAGTACAAATCGTCGGCTTATTTCTACAACCCCATAACTCTTTTTTGGCAATATTGAGATTTTGGCATCATTTATTTCGTCTCGATGAGATCTTTACAATGATCATACTTACCTGCTTGTAGATCTATTCTAAATACGGTTAATCCCAATTCCACAAACCCATAACTCGCTTAAAGTTAGTTCAGTTCAAAACTTCAAATGCGATTTTCTCAATATGGGAAAAAATGACATACGGGTTTGTAGAAATAACCTGACGAAATACTTTTACATGCTCTTTGAGATCATGATTTTATACACTCTCTATGTATAGTTGTATGCTTAATGATGTAAGAATATACATACATACCACCACATGCGTTATTGGGACATACTTTAGGTGAGGTTGAACTTTCACCAGCCGATATAGTGGCACACATGTTCCCCCATTAATTTTCACTCATAAATTAAGAATAAAAACTGTGACTGAATCAAATCGCTTTAAGAAACGTGAAGTAGACTTAAGGACGATTTCTGCATTTTGTTTTATTCAAGGAAAAGTGATCATTTTTTCATATTTTATAGAAAAAAGTATAACAAATCCAAAAATGGAAAGAAAAACAGGGGTCACCGAACTCGTTTTCGAGATAACAGCTCATACTTTGTGTATGTGTGTAGCTGTTTTTTTTAAGATTTGCTGTGTGCAAAGAGCTTATCGCTAAACACATACTATTACTGTTATATCATGATAAAATCATGCTCAAACATACTGTTTTTACATGTAAGTATTCATTTGGTATATGTTGTGTTAATTTAACACAATTTATACCATAAATGATTTAATTCTGTCATACTATGTTTTTATTTTCAACTGCATGCATGAAAAAAATGGGTTGCAATTTCGACAAAAAATTTTTTTTTTCATCTTTTATTCCCCCTTATCCGATATTCTTCCAACAAAACTTTCTAATTTTGATATATGTCTTAGAACAATGTCTAATAAACATATTTCAGTAATAAAAACATGAGGTTACCGAGCTAATTTCAGTCTCAACTCTAGTTATATTGTCAAAAGTAGTCGACAAATATGATTAACATCAAAAATATGCATATCAAGTTAGTAAAGATTTTGCCTATTTTCCAATAAAACTTTCTAATTTAGATATATATCGTAGAACTATGTCTAATAAACACATTTCAGAGATAAAAAATGGGGTTACTGAGCTAATTTTACCTCCAATTTCTAAATTCTGTTGCATTGTCAACAAATATTTGCCAATTTCAGTTAAATTTTGTAATGTGTTTATGAAGTTAATAAAGTGTAGTTTTCTGTTTATCATCCAATAAAACTTTTTAGTTTTGATAAATATATCTTAGAACAATTTTGTACCACATATTTCACTTTAAAAAACATTTGAGTCTTTGAGGTAATGTTAACTCAGAGTCCTAATATCAGCTACATCATCAACAAATATTTGCAATAAATGATGAACCTCCATTACAGTCATATGAAGTAATTCAATTTTGAACTGTACATGTAGTGTTTCACATAAATTAGTCACTATTAAAAAATAGTGCGCACAATATAGGTTGCGTATTTAGCGCGCTCGCGGATACGTTAGTTGTCCGAAAACTATGCAAGTGTTTCTTCCGTGAGGAGCTTTATTGTCTCCCTTATGTGCAGAAATGTTGCGCGTTACGAACTACCGAAATCGTCTTTAATTCTTTCTGTCAGAACAAGCCTCGTCTATGCAGGATTTGTAATCGGGCGATCTGGGTTCAAATCCCGGTCGCGGCAGATCATACCCTTCTATGAAAATTTGACAAAAATGTCGATTTTTCTCCATATGTGGAGAAGTTGCCTTCACCTTGTGGAATGGTAAGTTTGTACCGATTAGCTTATAGTCCAGGAAAACTGGTTAGGTGAACCGGCCACCGTTTATAACCGAAAAATTGTTGACAAAAACGACCTTAAACCCAAAGACAACAAGTCACATGAAAAAAAACAAACAGTTACATAGTTATAACAGTGCACAGTTACTTATAACGAAGAAGCATTGTGAGAATTTTGATAGACAAAATTAAAAAAGATTAAATTCAGCTTTACTTTGTGGAGGCTGCGTTGTGGATGCGCTGGTGAACACAGATGTAGATGTCGTCACTAAAATTAATAACACAATGATAATTAAAATTCCTTTGAGGTTATGATGTAATACACCCAATACACAAATTTAAATAGTCCGTAATGTATGAATATACATACCACCACATGTGTTATTGGAACACACTTTCAGTGAAGTTGAGTCTCCATCGCAATCAGCAGGAAAGCCGGTTGAACAGTTCCTGTATCGTGAAGACAAACAATGGTTGCCAATATATTTACAATTCCATTCTCCCCACGGCAACCAAAATGGAGTCTGTTCTATTGTTATTGTTGATGTTGTGGCAACTGTGCTCTGAGTTGACGCCCCTGTTGTTGTTGCTGAAGCGATACATGGTATAATGCATGCTTTCTTGTCCTAATCTGCATGATTTGATTAAGTGTACAGTGCAACCTCTCCAGAGCGGGCCTCTCTTGAGCAACAACAACATAATTTTGCTTCTGCCAAAGAGTGTTTCTTTGGAGAGGTTGCACCGTAGTTGCATTTGACAACATAATACTTATTATCGTAAAACAAAACTACGTCAAGTATATTTTCTTTCATAAAAAATAAATAAATAATAATAGTAAAAAGGATAACTATTTTATAAATTATTACGATTTCTAACCGGTTGGTAATCAGAGGCGGTTACAGAATTTTTTATCAGGGACGCGTAAAGTCTACATGCTTATGTAGAATATGGACACAATATGACACTTTTTATTATGATTGCCAGATTTTGGAAGTGGCGCACGCCTGCTCCGCCTCCCCTAAATCCGCCCGTGGTAATTTCCTAAATAAGGTACAATTTACTTATTTCGGTGTTAAGCATGAGGAATTTACTATTTGTATTTCCAAAATATACAAGATACTGTAATTCTGATATTTATTTTTTTATAAAATAATGTCTTCATCCGGGGTACAGCTGAACAAAGATCTTAAAACCACGTTGGAGAATACACACATTGCTTTAACATTGGAGTGGCCTTATTATCAAGGTGTAATTCAGAATGAGGTCTCCAAGTGAAACATGACTCGATAATTGCATAACCCAACACAGATATTTTTATTGTATGGGCCGCGGCCGTGGTCCAGTGGTTAGTGCGCTGGACTTGTAACGCGGCGATCAGGGTTCAAATCTCTGCCGCGGCAGGTCATACCCTTCAACGAAATTTGCAAAAAATGTCGATTTTCCTCCAAATGTGGAGAAGTTGCCGGTTCTTTCTGGAAAGGTAAATTAATGCTGGTTAGTATACAGTCCAGAAAAACTGGTTAGGTGAACCGGCCGCCGTATACAACGGAAAAATTGTCGAAAAAACAGAGTTAAACCCAGTGACAATGAAACTTACTTGTATGATATAATACTGCTGTAATGGTTACGAATTTATATCATTAATGTTGCCGTTATCTGATGTTTAAATTGGTAATTATTTAACCATAGGGTACTTACGTCGACAAACACCATTTTGACACGCTGACAGAATGTAACTACTCCCAGAACAATCGTCTTCGTTACCACTGGAACAATTTCTAAATCGTACATAATAACAAGAGGCGGTTTTATGAATACACTCCCATTCTCCCCAAGGTAACCAGAATGGAGTCGTTGTTGTTGTTGGTGGTGTTGTATGCGCTGTTGTTGACTGAGTATTAGAAGATGAGCTCAGTGACGCTGTTGAAGCATTTAGGATCACATTACAAAAATATTTTATCTGTCATGCGTATAAATCATATTTGTATCTCAACATTAGCTTTTTCTTCATAAAAGCAGCCTTAAAGACTTTACGGACATCCCTCGTCTTAATTTAACGCGCGATATGATAAAATCCCGACTCAATTTAACAAATATAAAATATACATCACCAAAGCAACACCCTTTCGGAGAAGCAAAATTATGTTGTTGTTGCTTTAGAGAGGTTAAATCAATAATTCGTACAGTGGGAAAACATCATGCTGTTGTTGAAGGGAGGTTGTTGCTCAAGAGTTGTATATACAATGTATATAGGAATTCAACCCCAACATTTTTCTACAAAGAAAACAAGGTTTGTCCTATTTTACATATTTAAGGCTAAAAAAGGCTTGTTTCCGGTTACCCGACCGACCCATCTTTTACCTGCCGACTCCTTAGTTTTTACGGCACACAAATCTTAATGCTACATTGTAATGTTCACAACACTGTTGCCGATATATGTAAAAAACATAAAAGAAAAAATCTCTACCCACCGACAAATATTTTTGGGTGTATGTAACCGGAAACAAACCTTTCTTTTTGTTTAGGACTAATTATACGGACTGATATTATAAGGGCTTGTATTGATTTTTTTTAATTATTTTATCTTACCGCATTTGTTGCATGTCAACGCACAGAATTTAGCGCCCGCCACGGGATCGTTGCATATGTAAGATTTGAGAACTGCGCAGTTTACACCGGGATCATCCATACATGGCACTAAATGATCATAGACAACAAATGTCTTTAAATCGAAAAGACAAACGGCGTAGAAATAAAAAAAAGATATTTTGATGTTATTTACACTGTTGAAACTAAAAGTACAATTGCTGACCCACGGTATGTTGGCGTGGATTTAATTTTTCCATGCTTGTGTATTTCACCAAACAGAAGGAAAGATTTCCTCTGAATCATCAACACGTCATTTCAGCGCTAATGAACTTATCCAACAGAACGAGGAATTTCCATTGAATCATTTATACGTCATGCCTAGAAATATATGTCAAAACTGATATAAGGCAGCTACGCTGAATCAAAAACTGATATTAGGCAGGTCAGTTTGTTCTGAATAATCAGTGGCAGTTTTTCAAAGAATGGCCTTAATGCCCAGGGCGGTCTTTATTCGGAAGCACAGGGGGCTAGCACGTTGAAGGGATGGAGTATAATGGCGTATTAGGCCTAAAATGTCCACACGGACCAAAAACACGTATATCACATACATGTATATACATATACAAGGGTTACAACTTCCGAAATGAAAGTTTCTGCATCAAGTTTGTTTAAAGCTACGTAACTTTTTAAGGAATCGCTCAAATTTCTAATAACTGGTGTCTACAGATAGCTAATACATTATACTACACATAACCAGTAAGCACTTTGTCCAATTAAAAACAATGAAGCAGATATTTAATCTTTTTCCTTCGAAAAATCGTCAATTTCGTTAAGTCGAACGCGACCTCGCAACACCAAATTGATTAGAATTACCATACTAAGTACACCCTAAAACAACAGGTACAGTTATGGCAACAAATGCTTACTATAAATATTAATAAAATACACTGATTCAGCGTAAAAATGTAATCCAGGAACGTTCTATTCACGTTCAATTCACAAAAATCGTCGCATAATTGAAACTTCAAATATCATGATGCTGTGACCTTTGCCCCGTAATTTGTTTGTAAGCGGACGTTTCATTGGCTGAATCATAATGGCATAGCGAGGTGGAAATCTCTGACGGAGTCGACGATTTTGTAAATTTTACAGGACTAAACCATTCCTGGATTATTCTTTTGTGTCGGATCAGTGTATTTCAGAGATATTTATGGTTAGCACGCGTTGTCATTCATCTACCTGTTGTTTTAAGGTGTATTTAGTACGGTAATTCTGATCATTTTGGTGTTGCGAGGTCGCGTGGTCGCGTTCGACTAAACGAAATTGACGATTTTTCGGAGGAAAAAGATTAAATATCTTCTTCATTGTTTTGAATTGGACAAAGTGCATACTGGTTATGTGTAGTTTAATGTATTAGCTATCCGTAGACACCAGTTATTAGAAATTTGAGCGATTCCTTAAAAAGTTACGTAGCTTTAAACAAACTTGATGCAGAAACTTTCATTTCGGAAGTTGTAACCCTTGTATATGTATACATATGATATACGTGTTTTTGGTCCGTGTGGACATTTTAGGCCTAATACGCCATTATACTCCATCCCTTCCACGTGTTAGCCCCTGTGTTCGGAAGTGGCCGCAAACGCAGGTTTGACTGTATTTCGCTGTTTCTATGGTGACACTTTTCATACATCATTACCCCTGTTTTATATTACATTAAGAGAACGTTATTTTGATAAAAAAAACTCAAATAGAAACTCCTTACCACATTTGTTACAAGTAAGTGCGCAGAACTTTACACTCGCTTCTGGATCTTTACAAATATAGGACTTCAACAGCTGACAATTAGCGTCTGGATTATCAGAACATGAATATCCTGTTGTTGAAGATGTTTGGGAAGTAGAATTATCCGTTGTAGTTGGTGTGATGGTGATTTTAGTAACAGAAGAAAATAAATATAAGCGCAATAAGAATGAAAATATTTGTAAAATATTTGTAGCGGTGAACGATAATCTGAGTAACATAATCATATTAAAAAATTGGAAGACATTGATGAAAGTGGCCAAATTTTGGTGTCTTACAGAGAAGCACAAGTTGATCGTACTAAGGTTAGACCTTTTTACTATTATTTCCAAATAAAAATACAAAATGAACTAGTAATTGATTGAACGATCGGGACCTTGACTGGAACATATTCCACTAGTTTGCACCCCTTCATCCTTAACTTATTTATGATCCGTGTGGCCATTTTAAGCCTTAATACACCATTATACACCACCCCTACAACGTGCTAACCTCCAATGTCAAGAGTTATGCACTGGTCAAACTTTTTATACTCTGTGATATTATACATCTATAAATGATGTAAAATACTCATTTACGTGTTTATTGTAACAGACAGACGGACGGACGGACGACGTACAAATATTCACAACACTATTACTGTGTCACATGACACCAATACGTTTTAGCGCATTCACAAAAAATTAGTCGCTTAATGCAAAAATCAGTTTCAACAAAACTGCAGGAAAAATATATTTGTTCGACCTATTCATTTTGAGACCAGTTTACTTTCTATATTTCTGAGTAAAATGCATTTTATTTATATAGTAATGTCACTACTCACCATCATCCACCAGAAATCGTTCTTTGAGTATCTTTGTCTTCCCTGGAAACGGAGATGGCAAAGACATTGTTTATAGTTTACATTGTGTGTGATTATTCTGGATATGGATGAATACGAATCGTTAGCTTGTTTCTACAACCCCGTAACTCAATTTTTGGCAATATTGAGATTTTGGTATCATTTTTTATTTCGATGAGCTCTTTATGATGATCATACTTACCTGCTTGTAGATCTATCATCAATATGATATAGCTTATAAACCCGTAACTTACTTAAAGTTATTGCAGTTCAAAACTCCAAATGCGATTCGCTCAAAATGGGAAAAAATGACATACGGGTTTGTAGAAATAACCCGACGAAATGTCTTATTCTCTTTGTGGAACGCTTACTATTAAATATGTTCGTTTATTTGTGTACATTAGGGGTTGTGCACCGCCGATAATTTTTCATCCTACTTTTTTATAATCGTCATCATCATCATCATCATGGACGTCATCATCATCATTATCATCATCATCATCATCATCGTCTCCAACAACAACGTCTTCATTATAATCATCATCGTCATCATCATTATAGTGTCTTATTTTATTACCTTACATACAGGTACATAAAAGATAACTAGCATTACCGTGTCCATCTTGTTTATAATCAACTCGTGCTTGTACCAAACATGATATCATAACAACCAGGCCCGCAGTCAGGACATCTGTTCATTAAAATTGAAATCCAATATAAATTAAATCCAATATTCAAAATACCTTAAAACATAACAAGTGTCCAAGTTCTAAATTTATATGGTTCTTTGTATAACGTACTCACAAGTACTAATATATATTCAGAAAATACAGTGCAACCTCTTCGAAGCAAAACCCAATGGGAGATGCAAAATTATGTTGTTGTTGAGAGTTTGTTGTTATTGGGAGGTTGAATTAATTGTTAAATTGTACAGTGGGGAAAATCATGGATGTTGTTGCTCAAGGAGGGCAGCTCTGGAGAGATTGCACTGTAATCTGTATTAATTAGTCCATTCCACGAACTATTTTTATTTGCCGGTGTTCGATAATTGTAATAAGTATTCGCGACATGATGTATGATCCAATGGTTTCATTGTGCATGAAATTGTCTTAATATGAAATATCAAACTAGCTGAAATATATCAAGCTGTGATTTACTACATGCGTGATTTTGTCATTTTGACTAAGGTCCCATATGTTTATTGATTCAAGCTGCTTAACAATCAAGCGGATTATTGGACACACGTTTTATTTCCTCTATAATTTAAGATTACCTATTACGTAGATAGTGGACCGCTTACATCATATTTTATTATTATTTAAAAGCATACTATTTTATCCTTCTCTGAAGTTAAATACTTATGAGAAGACTTCATTCGTTAGTCAACATTTTGTTCACATTTTTTACGAAGGAACGGATTGGGAACTACGGACTCTTTAAGATTCAAAATAGCAAAGAAGTGTTTGTTGTGGAATGCGGCCCTTGTTAACAGTGGCCCGACAAACTCACGTCTTCAAATGTCTCATAGAAACAACGCGACAAAACGCTGCTTGTGATCAGGTATTACCCATGATCATATCAATTCATAAGAAGAGAAAGAGGACCGCAGCCGTGGTCCAGTGGTTAGTGCGCTGGACTTGGAATCCGGGAGATCCTGGTTCGAATTCCGGCCGAGGTCATACCCTTCAATGAAAATTTGACAACAATGTCGATTTTACTCCACATTGCCGGCTCCTTGTGGAAGGGTAAGTTAGTACTGGTTAGTAATATAGTCCCGGAAAACTGGTTAGGTGAACCGGTTGCTGTATATAACTGAAAAATTGTTGAAAAACGGCGTCAAACCGAAGAGAAAGAAAAAGAAGAGAAAGAACACTAATATAGTTACAGTGAAAGATGTTTTTTTGTTTTAATCCAAACATAATGGTACTCCGAATCACAAGCGTTCTTAAAGTAAGCACCTGATAAGATACGCACGACCTGAAATATATGTTGAAGTAAACTGGGTCATTTACAGCTTACACTGTGTTGCAAGATTGATATGATTTCAGCGAATATAAATGTATAAATGAGATGCTTACATCATCAATAAATATTTTCGAAATATATCAGATAATTGGATATTTTGTCGCCGTGTAAGTATGTCAATCATACATTGTTTTCACCCTGAGTTCCACTAATTAACATCAATATAATGGTAATTGTGATAATTTGACACCTTGTCAAGGATATATAGTAAAACTTTGATGATATGACCACCTTTGGGACTATTGTAGCAGTTTCAATATGAAGTTGGATAAAAAAAATGCTGAAGTATTGAAAACCAGTCCTCGAAATAAGTAAAACCCCTCAAATCCGGGCTCTGAAAACCGGAATTCTCTGAAAATCGGACGATTTAAAAGTCCCATCTTTTTCTCTTCAATAACCAATAGTTCTCTGAATTCTCAGAAAACCGGTCCAGTCCAGATAGGGTCCAGTTTTCAGGGGTTTTACTGTAATAATGTCGTGGTCGTGAGCTTATTATTAAAACTGTCGCTAAATAATAGTGTGTGCTAAATCTACAGTCCATAATCTATAATACATGTATAACATTCACAAACAATGCATTATATTCATAATTTTATTGTAACAAACACAATGAATATAAAATATGACACTCAAACTATGTACATTAAATAATAAAAATGTAATGATGTAATAATTATAATTTTAATGTAGAACATTTGAAACTATAAGATAATAAAAGGAAGCTTTCAAACGTTCATTTTGCAGGGTTTTCATTTTGTAATATCACACAATACATACAGACAAGTGGTCATATGTGTGTTTCACCATTTTATGCCGTACTTAAAAATGGTTACCTAAAAACCGCGGTTTTCCACGTGATCACGTGACCGAAGGCCGGTCAATATTGGCAAAGGTAACTGTGTTTTGTTGTATTTTCAAATGCTTGCGGGGTACTATTTGTATGTTGCTTAGTTTCAAAATATTTGCCTAAATTTAACAGTCTGATAATATTTGGACACTAATCATACAGAAGTCTACTTTGTATGCAAATTTCATGTGATGAAAATCTGCTTTTTTATCGAAAACTATGAAGAATGACTGATAATTGTCAAATGCATAACAAAACTATTACAATAGAACACCTGTACATCTCACAAAAAAATCACTTCATACAATTAAGTGCGACATAAAACTACGCGTTATCTTCTCTCTAAATATACAACATATTGTAAGCACAATGAATGTTCAGTTTATGTACACTGTTAGTAGAAAGTCTATTTTTGTCCTATATGATAGGACATTGAGTACTAAGAAAGTACATGTCTGTAAGTATTAACATAGAGAAACACATTACCGTATATACATCGTCGTCAGAAATTAAAAAAACTTTCGGAACAGCCCTCGATTTTCTCCATCAGTTTGAAATGCATTTTCATTAGTAGTGTGCTTCCTTCTTAACAGGAGCTAGATAAAAAATGGCAATGAACTTTTCAAAATTCAAAACCCTTTTTTTCCGACAACAATCTTCATATAATATATTATATAATTGTGTACAGTACAAAAATATGTAACAGCTAATGTATGAAATGTTGTCTGAATGGGTAATAAAAAACGAACAAATATTAACTCCTCATAACAAGTAAATACACGCATGTCCATGTACATATTTGGAGATGATGGAATAAATATAAAATACATTTAGTAGTCATAATTATGTTAGTATTATAATCATGCATCTTTTGACACTTCCGTCTCGCTCACTTTTTTGTTACGTAATCTTGGCGGTGTTGACGGTCGAGATTTCTTCAGTTCATACTTGTACTTGATTTTCTTATCTACTGGCTTCAAAATCTGCAAGTTTGAAAAATAGAATGGTTAATAGCAATTTTTTTTTCATCGGGTTTCACGTCGTTTTTCAACAATTTGTCAGTTATGTACGGTGACCAGTTCACCTTACCAGTTTTCTTGGACTGTATAATAACTAGTACTAACTACCCTTCCACACGGAGCAATCAACTTCTCCACACATGGAGGAAAATCGACATTTTTTTTCAAATTTTCATAGAAAGATATGATTTGCTGCGACCGGGCTTTGAACCCAGATCGCCGGGTTACATGACCAGTGTACTAACCACTGTACCACGGTCGCGGCCACAAAATTAAAAATATCAAAAGTAAAAAACTTAAATGGCATTTAAGTCAACCGTATTATCCTGGTAGAACAAAGCAAAGAAGTTATTGTTTTAAATATTCACACACAAACTTACTACAGCGTAATTGTTAGTCAGTTAAAGTATTTTAGATTTGAAGGGCAATCTGTAGACATGATCAGTGGTCCCGTGATATCAACCAGTACGGTATGAACGCACATCTGATAACTTCCATACATAACATTATTGCAGGAGGTGGGAGACATATAATATTGACTTTTATAGCCACTGTCAAGCGATTAAAGAGAGACATGCAACGAAGATGCAAACTTAGGATCAATATATGTGTTCCAAGAACTTCACTAATCGAGCGGACATCTTACTAATTGTAAGACGGATGAAATATACACAAATGTCGAACATTCAATGTTATTTTAGAAGTTCAAAAATTAAATAAAAACTGTAGCACGTAATAAATTGTTAAAGAACCACAATCACATCAAATGACATTGGTTTCAAACGTCACCTTTCACAATTGTTTATTACTCATAAAGCAAGTAAAACAACATGACAGTATGTATAATGTTATTGATACAACATACCTGGAAAGAACACATCAAAGTTTCATCGACAGACATCAGTCCACCAGCGTTATCAAAGTCACAATAATTTGGTGCGGAAAATATGGTAACTAACTGTCGCTTGGCAAAAAATTCGTAACCATCCTCAACAACCTACAGTGCAACAGAAATAGAATGTACACGACTGAATTAATGTTCCTTCTAGAAACTAGGCATCACCGTAGCTACCCTAAGGCATGCGCCTCGGTTAAAATTTGAGCTGGTAATGGGGAAAATGGCAGGTTTTAGTAAAAAAGATTTCGGGGGACCATGCCCCCCCGGATCCCTAGATTGTCTCGTTTCAAATACGGCAATGCTAGGCCCAACCATGAATACCTTTGAAATATGATTGAATAAGGATCATGCTAAATGTTGAGTTATAAGTATGTAAATTGTATATAAGCATGAAAATACTCGAGATGTGCGCTTATTTTCATTATTAAAATTCTTGTTTTAGACATGCCCCTCTTCATGATTCAATAGATTTACTTTAATTTTCACTCCCAGGATGGTGTTATAAACAATTTCAAATATACGATGTAACAACGGTACCTATTATACCCCCAGGTACTATGATGAAACATTTAAGGCAATTACCAGTATTATACAATGTATCTTCATATTAAAGACTTAAAATGATTCCTACATACCATTTGTACATATACACTATCTACACATGTGAACCACCAAAATGATTTTATGTCATTATGTAAAAATAAGAAAAAATATATAAAAACTATGTATACCTGATGTGCTCGGCAGATCAAGTCTAAGTCGTGCGTGTTTAAGAATTTACCGACCACGTCCGTACCAAATTCAAACGAACAACCTCTGTCATTTTCTCCCCAGCCTTTCAAATCTTTCTGTGGGTCAGACCACAATAAATCACACAGCAAGCCTGCAATAAAGCAACATTGTGTAATCAGGGGAGACAATTGTATTATGAGAATGACTAAACTGGTTCCCACTGACTGTGTCTGTACAGATGCGCTGCAACATGGAACGGGACCAGTTTAGTTAATGGCGTGCATTCTCTTTTCTATTTTTAAATTTTGCTTCTTTCGCAATCACATTCGGAAATATAAATAGC
Organism: Lutraria rhynchaena; assembly: GCA_008271625.1. Lineage (NCBI taxonomy): Eukaryota > Metazoa > Mollusca > Bivalvia > Venerida > Mactridae > Lutraria > Lutraria rhynchaena. Next base: position 441,625 of record VIBL01000019.1, on the reverse strand, counting down.
CTTGACTAATAAAAATATCTTACTGTGAGTAGTTCTATTCCTTATCCAATTAATTGCATAAAAAATAAAAAAAATATATAAAAATAGAAGAAAATGTGTAAAAATAATAAATAAAGTACAAATGATAATGAAATGAAAAAAATATGAAAAAATCGAGTTGATTTTTTAAATTTGTAGAACGAAGTTTCATACCTGTGTCTGGCACATCCGTGGGTCTCATAATACGACGTATTTGTTCCAATGATTGTAAATCCGGAGACAGACCTGAAATTTGTAAACAACACAAAACTAAAATTAATTAACAAGAATTAATGACTGAATAAATTCTGTTTGGTAGTGTTAAATAATGTTTTTATCAATCCGAGGAAGGAGACAAGATATTTGTTTTATCCAGACACCAATTAGATCTGTCTTGCATGTTTCAAATACACGTCATAATATGTTTTGAATATATCGGCACAGACACCTCAGAGTTAACAACCACCTGTAGAGAAAGGCCATGATGTGAACAACAGTCTCTGTTAACCTCACACTTATCGACTAAATAAACCTTCAAACTCAGGGTTAGCATAAAGACCACAGTCTTCTTTCTCATTGTAGACCATTATCTACAGATGTGACGGTATATTTGTCACTCACACAATTTTCATATTGACAACTTGATATATTTATTAGATATTGTTAAACAATTAAAGAAGCGCTTACCGCCGTGGCAACAGAATATTTTATCGTCAATGACGGCAGCAACTGGTAGACAATTAAAACAGTCTGTAAACGTCTTCCACAACTTCTGTGAATATCTCCTGGTGCCTGAAAATATAAAAATCATGTAATGTTAATGTTGAAAGACTCAACACATTATTTCTTTATATTTGAATTATGTGTACGACGAGCTATACTACCAATTATGCTGTGTTTGTCAACTACAGTCAAACCTGTGCTTGCGGCCACCTAATAAAGACCATCCTGCGAATAAAGACCATTCTTTGAAGAACACCACTGATTATTTAGAACAAACTGACCTCCGAATAAAGACCATCTGTCAATAAATACCACATTTTGTCTTTCTCAATGTTGGCCTTTGTTATCAGGTTTTAGTGTACATGAATTCATGTTTAAGACAGATATCTACTGCTTCATTCTGTCGAAAATGTTGTATTTTCAAATCTATGATAAATATTCGTAACTATCAATAAAAAGAAAAATGCTTGATCCTTGGAGTGATCTCATCATTATAATTTGCTGGTGCCAGTCTGTAGTTTTATTATTTTATTTATATCAGGTCAGAGTTTATTTATACTTTTAATGACAAATCTGGTACATATTTTAATCAGAATTGCAATTCCAAATTTACTGACCAAATTAAACATTTCACCCGGCTGGAAATGATTTAATTCTAATCATGAATAGGAAGCGAGTACACTAGTATAAAATTATGTTATACTGCAATGTTATATTTAATGTTATATATTGCTTATAATAGAAGTTTGCAAATATTTGAATAAAAAATGATTTGAAATTTGAAGAAAAATTAAGTTAGATGAACGCCGAGATTTCGTGTCGAACATCTTAATCAATAGACGACAGAAGTGAACCATCTTACATTTAACGTTTAATACCGAGCGGGTGAATAAATGTTTGTTAGAAAATGATCTCATAATCAAAACGACCATTCCTGCTAATTGTGTAAACTAGATCTATCGCGATATATTGTGACTAAATACCCCCGCAAAATGGGGACAGACTGCGCGCGCGCGCACGACCGACCGACCAACCAACCAATAACCAGGGTGATTCCAGTATCCCCCCCATTCGTTTGCAGGGTATAAACAGCTATGCTTTTATTAACCCTTATGCATGAATGCTTATTGACACAACATCCATGTTCCTGTTGGTCGGGTTGCGTTTAATCTTGTCAATGTCGATGTTATTTTTATACAAGGACATAAATGTGCGTGTTTTTTTACTTCGCAATGTTCTAAAAATCAGATTATTCTGTAGTTTCAAGTTATGGTATGTTTGAATAATTCATGGACTAGAGTACACCTTTTGTGATTTGTCTGAATCTAAATAGCTAACATCTGGAACACCTCCAGACTATGTTATAAATTTTCAAAGTTGATTTACAGACGGGCCTTTATTGCGCAGTTTGTGTGAAGATTGCCCTAGATATTTCTGTGACTCACATTATGTAAAAATTATACATGAATACATACATTTTGTGATGAAAATGTACACCTATGTGGATATTTAGGGATTATCTATGCATTTAAGTCATTTAAAAGTAATTAATTAGATTTGTACAAAATTGTAATGAGAACCATGTTTTATGTATTGATTAGGGTTTCAAAAAATATATTAAGTTAAAACTCATTTAGCATTAAACATTGTAATGTATTTGATGAAGTTTAATACATAATATACAGTGTGTCAATCAGAGAAAAGCTGATATACACCAATGGCCAATCGGTTTTACATAGGAAATATTTTACTAAAAAAGGGAACAAATTGTTTCGACTCGATTTATTTACAATAATACCTCACTTTAAAACTACCTTCATATTAAGAACACCTCATGATAACGACTATACTTCGACTTGATAATGGGTCCTTAATGTTAAGACTGACTTGTAAGGGTTGAAAAGTGGTTTACTGGTGTTTTACTGTGGTGGGTAATTGAAAGGTTTAAAACTAGTGAGTCCATGGTACATGTGTAATATCTGATTTTGCAACCGGATTGGACTAAGGCTAATATGTTTATCATGTAAATATAGATTAATTTATTTACGAAGGTAAGAATGTCGAAGCAATAAAAATACAGAAAATTTGAAAAGCGCAAATGAAAAATAGACTTACATTCATCCCAAAATCCATATTGCCTATTTACACTGGCGCATTCGTGATTTCCACGCAATAAGAAGAAATTCTCTGGGTATTTGATCTTATAAGCCATTAACAAACTTATTGTTTCAATAGATTGTCGTCCACGATCCACGTAATCTCCAAGAAACAAATAGTTTGATTCAGGTGGAAAACCTCCATATTCAAACAGGCGAAGTAAATCATAGAACTGTCCATGAATGTCGCCTAAAAGAAAGAAAAATGTACAAAATTAAATACTTTACCATCTTTCAAAATCTAAATACCGATTTCAAGATTGGTATCCACATAAAATCCATCTTTTATTTTATATTCACTTACAATTTCATGCAGACAGAAAACTGAAAACTTTGCTTGATAAAAACCAAAGTATAAAAGCGTAGAAATTACAACAAATGAAAGATAACTCCGTTAGGCATAATTGAAAATAAATCACAGTTATATCCCTTGATTTTCACTTTTCATTCGCGAATTAGTCGTTAAAATCCACACTAACCACATATTTTGAGCGGGGCCTCCAGTTCCAGTAGCATCGGCTGACTCAGAAATATCTCCCTGGATTTCAAGCACATCGCCCTGATCTCTGATTCTGACAAAACCACCGCCTTTCCCGGCCGACATCCTTTCGCTGCAATATAAAATGATACAAAATTATTATGATAAAAATTCAGTATCAAATACGATTATAATCTGATTGTAATAAATTAATTGCAACAATATTATTCATGAATTAGATTACAATTGTATACAAAACGTTTCAATGGTTTCTAGAACGTGTCATAATTTCAACATGGCGGACAAAAATATTGTAAACGCTGTCATCATGTGACTTGTTTTGCCTGTTACAAAATTATTTAATCTGCTGTATTACCAGTGTTAACACCAGTCCTCTATTGAACTAATGTAAAATGAATTTTTAATTTAAAAAAGGGATCAGGCCCACTACGTGATAAACCACGTAGTTTATAAGATTGACTGATGGACTTGAACAGGGGACCTAAGCTTGTAGAAAATATCAATGTGTAACAACCACTTAGAAGACGTTCAATAATGCTGTCTATTTCAATCTCAGCCATGTTTTCGTCGGATTTTTCTTCAGTAACTTCGTCGTTCTCTTTTGAATTGTTAACTCGTAATTAACCCGAAATTTGCGTGGTAACAGCGTTATATACGAGCCGTGACGTCACTGAACGATTTCATCACCCACTTAAGGAGTTGTTTACCTGTATTCGGAAACATGTCACGTTTTAATCAACGACACTATAACGACTAAAATTAGCCATACCTAGTTTTTTTTTCACTGGGTTTAACGCCTTTTTTCAACAAATGTTCAGCTTTATACGGCTGCCGGTTCACCTAACCAATTGTATTCTAACCAGTACTAACTTACCCTTCCACAAGGAGCCGGCAACTTCTCTACATCTGGAGGAAAATTGATATTTTTGTCATTTTTTCATGGAAAGGTATGACCTGCCGCGACAGGGATTTGAACCCGGATCACCGTGTATCCATACCTATACCTATATATCATTGAAAATTATGTAAACTATCTAAATCTCACATAAGAAAACGTCAATGAGGTTTGAGTGTTCAGTCTTTTCTCGTAGGTCTGAAGATTTAGCAATGTAGAGCAAGCGGGTTTAAGGGAGGGGTGGGGGTGGAGTCGGCCTGCCCCCCTATAAAATCTGGCAAGCATGAGTAAAATATAACGTCAATTATGTGCTGCTTGTGTCCATATTCCACAAAATCATCTAGACAAAACTAGACTTTACGTCCCCCAACCAAAAATCCTGTTTCCGTCCCTGTTGAGCCGGACTCTGGAGGCAACAGGTTCGTACTACATTTACCACCTTCACAAGACTAAGCCTTTAAAAAAATTTGCAACCATACGAGGCACGAATACATTTCAGTTACTCAGGTCAAAGACATAATTGGGTAACAGGTGCATGATGTACACCTTATCGTAAATCTTAACATCGATGTAGTTTATTGAGTTACATTTTACAAACAGGGCGACCCTCTGACAAATAGATTAGTTCGGGTTGGAACTTAATGCTATATTTCTATTATCCCTCTACGAACAAATAAACTGAACCAATCACTGCTTCCCGTATTATCAAAAAGAGCCTGTACGGGATTTTATACTGGATTTTATCGATTATGTCGCCAAAGTTTAAATTTAAAAAAAGCACACACACAATAATTATGTATGTACGTATGTAACATTAGAAATAGGTTCGAAACAGTTTGATTTGAATTAATCTGAACACGGGTAGACATAAATTGTGTCTTCTTAAAGGTGTCTTACAACCTTAAACTAGCAGGTAATCGTTATTAGTCACACGGCATGTGATTTTCTGATGCAATAATGTTGAAATACTCGGTTTGTGTATAAAAGGCGTATAAGTTAAACTGTTCTAGTTCATAGATTAAGTCACTGATGAATATAACAAAAACTTAGCAGTTCAACTTCATACTACTATACTTGTATATAATCGTGTCACGTTGTTAAATCATGACCAGACGATTTTATCAAATATGGGTTGAAGTTCTGTTAAGTGACTGAATAGAGTAAGGGTGTATAAGGGTGGACATTAGTCTTTATTTAATATGTAGCACATAAAATGACACCATCATGCTTTTAATGAATAATATACATATGGTCTTGTTATTGTTATGTATGGAATATACATGTAATAGTATGTATTTGGCACATAGCTAGGATATTTTTTTCATTTTACGAACCCTCCTCCGAAAAAAAACCGATTTCCGAAAAAAATATACATGCAATTGAAAACCCCAAGTTCCCTTTTCCCTATTTTGGAATAAAATATCAGGATCAACGCAATTGGCAAGCACTGAAAACAGAACAGAACAGAACAGAGCAGAACAGAGCTGAGCAGAACAGATTAGAGTATACAATTTATTACTTAGAATTTAAACTATACAATTTTATCATCCATAAATAATTGAAACAAAATCTAAGGTTAAAGTATTTAAGTATACATGCATAGATTATAAATAGAATAAATGAGGACTAGGTCGAAATGAAGCTTCATCAAGAGTTCCAATGGTTGACCAACTAAAATCGACGTTGTGAATTGCGGTTAAAATAATGGCGGCTCCTTCAACACGTTACAAACGTAGAGAGCAAGAACATTAATAATTATAGGGCTTGAAATTCCATTATTTATATTATCCAACCAAACAAATATGTTCTGAAATTTTATTTTCATTTTTCTTTCCTCCTCCTACAACCATGTCGTGTCCTCGCGGTTTGTAAAACAAAGAATAAAAAATAAAATGCCTAGATTAACTATGGTATCGTGATACAGAGGCGTAGCTTTATAGATCCGGGCATGAAAATGATAATAAATGTGTGGAAATATGCCGATATGAACTACTATAGCAATCGAACATTACTCTCGAGTTTGTTTATTAAAAATGCACAGTTCATGCAATTCTTTTTATCGTTAACCATTTGAAAAATTTAGTATTTGACAAATATCTATACTAGTGGGCACTAAAGTACCCCATACACAGAATTAAACAAAACCCGGTATCAGTAATAAAATATGTTTTATTAATTAATTTGATGTTCCATATTCAGTATGTTATTTTGTAGTTGTTGTTTTTAGCCGAGGTAATTGTTTAACGGTCCGTGTAGCTATGTAAAGTTTGGCATGAACGTGAAGTAGGTGCGAATCGTGTTGATGAAGGCAGGTGTGAACATTGTTTATGAAGGATGGTGTGAACATTGTTTATGAAGGATGGTGTTAATATTGCTTATGAAGAATGGTGTTAACATTGTTTATGAAGGATGGTGTTAACATTGTTTATGAAGAATGGTGTTAACATTGTTTATGAAGGATGGTGTTAACAGTGTTTATGAAGAATCGTACATTACTTACGTAAACTCTTGGATGGAAAATGGAACTACAGTAAAGTTCCACCTAACGACCGGTCCGATAATACGACCGTCCCGCTAATACGACCGCTTTTCTAAAGTACCAAAATTTTCCCTTCTTATTTCAATGATTAAAAAGTCCAATAATAGGACGGTTCGCTATTCCGTATTACGACCACTTTATTAGACCCAATCTGTAAATTACTGTTGTTTTAGGTCCCGCTATAGCGACCACGAACAAGTTGATGATTATCAGGCTGCATGTATTTCACACCTGACCGCAGGTGTTCAGTTGTTGTTGTCGTCGTTTACGACATACTAATTTACGGCATACGACTACTTTATGGCATGCGGAAATTGTTTGTAGCGGAGAAAGGGGCCAAAATGTATAATTGTTGATCAATTAATTAGAATCATAGGGGAAAATCGCTAATGTCGGCATGTCTGATCGTAGACATTAAACCAAGAGGTGTTATCAAACTGGTGGTCCCTTGTTTAATGTTGATTGTCACAGTTTGAAAAAGGTATGTTAATTGAAAGCATCTTTTGAGTGCCTTTGAAATGTTAGGTGCTGCTTTGGATATTTTTGAGAAGGAGTCTGTGAAAGCATTGTCAACATCAAAACAAACAACAATTGACCAGTTTTTTAAGTGAAATTTTGTACATACTTCACGGAATAGTGTCTGAATATAAATGATGTGATGCTATTTATGAAACTTGTGACAAATATAAGTTTGTACATGTATGTATTTATGCCATGACATGTACTACTACATTGTATACAAGTCAAGAATAAAAATAACGAGCATATACGTTAAACATTTTATTACAAGGAGAGGGAATACAGTAAAACCTTGATATTGAGATCACCTTGGGGACCCATGATAATAAGATGATCTCATTATCAAGTTGAATTATAAGGGAGTTATTCAACGTCGGTATTAAAAAGTGATCGCTACAACAAATGATCGTAATAATGAGGTTGTCACAATGTGAGGTTTTACTGTAGTACATAAACTGTAGTTTAGTGCGAGTTTACCGGATTTTAAACTCAAATTTTTATTTTTTCAAAATACCTTTACTCACACCACCGGTTGAATCAAGGCAAGGATGATAAGACCAGTTTGGTAAAAGGGAGAGAAATGAGTAAATATTGTTTTAGATTGCAGCAGTTATGTACCTTAATATTAATAGTTTTACATAAATCTTCAAATTGCACAAATATTGAACAAACTGGACTTCAAACCAAGTCAAATTTGGAATTAAAAATAAAACTTAAGTACTAAATATAAATGTTACTTTAACAAATATTACAAAGGTTAATAAAATTATGAAATACTTAGGTTTGTATTGAATCCCCATATTATATAAAGATACATTTAAAATACAATTCCATAAAATATGGCAGATTCGTTTACGTCATATCAAAGCATTTAAATTAGTTCCGTTAAATTCACTGTCAATTTATCGATCAACTGCTGAAAATAGGGCCGTGACCGCAGTCCAGTGGTTAGTGCGCTGGACTTGTAGCCTGGAGATCTGGGTTTAAATACTGGTTGCGGCAGGTCATACTCTTCTGTGAAAATTTGGCCAAAATGTCGATTTTCCGTTGCCGGCCTCTTGTGGAAGGGTTAGTACTGGTTAGTTTACAGCCCAGGAAAACTGATTAGGTGAACCGGTCGCCAGAAATTTATGAAACTTCAATAGAACACTTTTACAACACAATTATTTATATGCATGTATAAATTATATAATTTTCCTGTTGTAAAGACGCACCTTCGTGTTTATGCCACTAATAGTTCCTCCATGTTGCCCTTCAAACAATATAATACTAAATATATCTGTATCATCAATTATCAATTATCTTTATACTATCTATATAATTATACAAGTATTTAAGTTATTATTATAAGCAAGAATATCAACTGAAAAAAATGTTGTGTGGTGGTTAGATATTTTTAGATATGTTTGTCAATGATATAAATATAATTATAACACTTATTTAGAACTCTGTATGTACACTTAGTAATATATGATTCACCTGACATTTGCTTAGAAAAAATAATACCTTCAACAAATCAGCCATCTACGGTATAACCCCTAAAAAACCGGACCCCATCCAGACTGGGCCAAAAGTCCGGTTTTTTGATAATTCCGGCTTTCAGAGAATTATTGATTATTGAAAAGTAAAAAATGGGGCATGAAAAATCGTCATAATTTCAGAGAAATCCGGTTTCAGGGGTTGTACCGTATTTACATCATCACAGCTATCATCTCTACGCTTTGTATAACATACAAATAAAGGGTTTCCGTGGTTGAGTGGTTATGGTCTCTGACTTGTAATCACTAGCCGCTCGTCGCTGTGAGTTCGAATCCCACCAAGACCAATAAGTCTGGGGTCTGCCGTCACTGTTGAAGCTAGAAAGTCGCCATATGACATTGGCTGTTGGCGCGACGTTAAACTCCAATAAAAAAATATAACATACAAATAAACGAACAACACAAAATGAAAAATGGGTCCGTCTGTACAATGAGTTAACATATTAATAATTTTCTTATTCTTCTTTTTGGTGTATACATGTATTAGCATACTTCGCAAATCCATGCTTGTAACCATGCTCCAGCCTACTGGTAATGAAAAATAAAAAATAATGTCTAAAAAAAATCTATAGCCGTAATTATGTTTAAGTAAAAACCTTGCAGCGGCAGTCATGTGCAGTTTCCACAGACGGATCCAGGTGGGGAACCTTGCCATGTGCTACTAGCGTTTCTTTTATTTCCATGCCGAAAAAATAAAAAATGACGTTAAACATACGGTATGCTATTGAATGTACAAAATATACGAGTGAATTTAAGTTTGTTTGATTTTCTTGTTTCGTTGTGTCCATTTCCTTTGTTGGAATATTCCACCAATTTGTAGTTATCAGTGCGCAATCATACATCGTAAATTCAAACACATATTAACAATTTGCCGCTTCTGTTTATCACTAAACCACACCCCCTGGAAACACCATTTCTTCTTTTTATACGAGTGTTTACAGGTTCCAGTGTTGGTGCAACTGATGATCAATGCTTAATATGCAAACTATGCGGACCTAATTCTGACAGTCGAACTAAAGTTACAAAAAGGGGTCGGCATTTGGTATAATGACAAATATTTCCTGAATACTGGATTCACTGACGACTGTCCTTGTCGTAGGATGTGTGTTGGATATAAATTGAACTTTTTATTGAAAATCTGTCATGATTTATGCGTTTGTCATTATATTTTTACTCCGACATTGATACCGATCTCCAAACCTGATATGGAGTTTACAGTCAACATAAATAAAGTACCACATATACGCATGCATACACATAACCGTACCAAACATATATACGTACAATACATCCCATGAAAACGAGACCTTTCTCGTATAGGACCAAAAGTCTGATTTTCTGAGAATTCCGGTATTCAGAGAACATTGATTATCGAAGAGAAAAAACAGGATCTGAAAACCGTCCGATTTTCTGAGAATTCCTATTTTCAGAAAGTCCGGTTTTTGGGGATTTTACTGCGCATAACAAGTCTACACCCCTACGCAATAAAAAACATTCAGTGCAGTCCTCTCCAAAGCAACACCATTTGAGAGAAGCAAAATTATGCTGTGGCTGAAAGGTTGTTGCTATAGAGAGGTTAAATTTATAGTTAGATCGTGCAGTAGGAAAAATCATGTTGTTGTTGAAGGTAGGTTGTTGCTCGACAAAGGGCCGCTCTGAAGAGGTCGCACTGTATTTGATGAATTCAAAAAGGTTTGGCATCAGTCTGTGTTCCTCTGTCTTCGCACTGTTTTGGATTTTCTTTCACTGATTGTAACGGAGCAGTTAGCGTCCTCCTCACTCGTCCTGTCACAGTTTGTATTGTCTGACCTGTTCCGCCTGTTGAGTCTGGTGCAATCTGAACATTATGTCGGATTGCCAAAATCTGCAAGATAATAAATGTCAACATTATGTCGGATTGCCACAATCTGTAAGATAATAAATGTGAATATTATGTCAGATCGCCACAATCTGTAAGATAATAAATGTAAATGTTATGTGGGATTGCCAAAAAACTATAAGATAATAAATCTGAATATGTCAGAATGTTAAAACTCTAAATTAATAAAACTGACAAACATAATTTATATGATTGCCAAAACTGTACTTAAGTATTAACATTTAATAACTTTGTAGACGGTATTGATGATAAATTCTATGGAAAGAAACAATTCGTTAATGCGACAGTCTATTCGTGTAATCAAAGATTTGACGGAAATTGAACATTAGGAGTTGGTGTTAAATTGGACGTACCTTTGGAACAAACAAAAGCAGCATGGTAATGGTGACAAACACCTGTATGGTGATGAACTGAAACAGTAGAACCATGTTAGGTCCAACCACTGATATAAACACACGACTGAAATGACATAAATAGTAATGGATGAATGAATGAATGAATGAATGAATGAATGAATGAATGAATGAATGAATGAATGAATAAATGAGTGAGTGAGTGAGTGAGTGAGTGAGTGAGTGAGTGAGTGAGTGAGTGAACGAACGAACGAACGAAATCTCTTGGAGGAGCGCAAAACAAATGCATATGATTCAATTAACATTTATGGAATATATATATATATATACACACATTTATATTTATAAACGAATATCTTAGCTAAATCATCAGAAATCCGTCAGAAGAGTAAGAAAAAATAGAACTAGTATTGTACATTTCATATGACAGTGTTGGTTTGTGTAGTCTTTAAAGCTGGTTAACAACAAAACCATAGAGTCCAGTTAGATTCCCAACTTATACCCAACCTAATAAAAGCAGACATAGGTACAACTGCGTTACCATTGAACACATGTCAAACATTCTCAAAGGCTAAGATTCATAGTCTGATCCATTCAAAATTTGTTCAACACAAAATCCGCTCTGTCGAAATGGGATGATGAAAAAAATACGTACGAGAGAATTTTCATGAAGCTGCCAAGAATGATCGCATTGTAGACGGACCACGTGATGTGTTTGCTCTCATTGAAATGAGCCGGAGCTTTCCGTACAGTGAAACAAAGATACACTCCGAACACCAGGAACAGAATCTGAACTGTAAACGTGAACAATGATACATTAACCCCTTTGTCTCATAAGCATATTTTTGGACTTTTCCAAATTCAAAGCTGATATACAAAACATCTATAAGAAAATTGAGTAATTTCTCTCTGACAGAGTGGAAAAAAATGTGGCAAAAGAAACCATTACTCATTGCAAGCAATGGTTTCTTTTGCCACATTGTATTCAAAAGTCTCGGCTTCAGATGCGGGAAATGCAAATTCAGATTTAAAAAAAAATACGCCCAATAGCACGTATATAAGCAGTTCATATCGTGCCTCCCAGTAATCATCACATTTATAATTATGGGTGTAATAAAATGTCACAGTTACAGGGATAGGGAAACTCAAAATGTAATGGTTACCGGAATAAACCCAACTGTCAAACCTGTGAACAAAGGCTAGCTTTGGGAAAGACAAAATGTGGCCTTTATTGACAGATGGCCTTTATTCGGAAGTCAGTTTGTTCTACATAATCAGTGACGGTCTTTTAAAGAATCGCCTTTAATCACAGAGTGGTCTATATTTGGAGGTAACCTCAAACACAGGTTTGACTGTATATACAATACTGCAAGCATTGAAAGGTTTTCTTCGTATCAGAATTGCACCTCCTAAGACAGCATATTCCCAGGGTCCATAATCGCATATAAAGAACTTCAGGTCATCTGATGTCTTCATAGTTTTAACCTGAGGTGGTTGACTACCGTTCCAAGCTGCCAAGATAATGACCGACACCACGATGATGATTGCGAGCCTCTGAAGCAGAAGTGAGTCTGGTAACCGAATGATCTTCTTCATTCCTATGGAGAATATCATGGAAATCCTTCAAAGAAAAGAAAAAGAAAATTGATTTTAAGGGCGGATTTAGGAAGGACGGCGGTGTCAGCGCACGCCCTCTCTAAAATCTGGCAAACATAAGTAAAAAAAGAACCATTGCATAATGTGCTCATTGTGTCCATATACATAAATTGTAAAATGTAGAAAATGTGATCAATTAAAAAGTTTAATTACCTTTCATTAATTAAAGTCAAATGCTTTTAAAAATCATCAGAGGTGATGGAACCCCATACAATCAATGCTCGCAAAGAAATGCCTCACTCCATAAACACATCAGAATATTGATGTAGAGGCTAAATATGTACAGTACCCCCCCCCCGAAAACCGGAATTCTCAGAAAAACGGACTTTTGGTCTAGTCCGGAAAGGGTCCGGTTTTCAGGGTTTTTACTGTATATACGCATCTTTTAATAGTTTTCCCAATGCATGTTATTACAATTATAACGGCATACGGACCTGGAATAATGGTGGACTTAGTTTAATTAGGAGCTTCATTAAAGTAGTCTGTGGGTAAAAATCAAAATCTGTTAACAGAATATTGATACAAATCATATATAAAGATCAAATGTGAATCCAACAGATCGATATTACAGTAAAACTTCACTTTCACGAACATCGATATCACGAGCACTGACTTCTCGCGGGGAGCTTTTAAAGTCCCGTCAATTTTTTTTTCATCTCCTTTGTGTGCAGTTTAAAGTCCCGTCAATTTTTTTATCTCAGTTGTGTACAGTTTAAAGTCCCGTCAATTTTTTTATCTCAGTTGTGTACAGTTTAAAGTCCCGTCATTTTTTTTCATCTCAGTTGTGTACAGTTTAAAGTCCCGTCAATTTTTTTTCATCTCCTTTGTGTGCAGTTTAAAGTCCCGTCAATTTTTTTATCTCAGTTGTGTACGGTTTAAAGTCCCGTCAATTTTTTTTATCTCAGTTGTGTACAGTTTAAAGTCCCGTCAATCTTTTTTTTATCTCAGTTGTGTACAGTTTAAAGTCCCGTCATTTTTTTCATCTCAGCTGTGTACGGTTTAAAGTCCTGTCAATTTTTTTATCTCAGTTGTGTACAGTTTAAAGTCCCGTCATTTTTTTTTCATCTCAGTTGTGTACAGTTTAAAGTCCCGTCATTTTTTTTCATCTCAGTTGTGTACGGTTTAAAGTCCTGTCAATTTTTTTTATCTCAGTTGAGTACATTTTTCAACCAACTAACAAAAACCTACCACTTTTATCTTGAGCATTCAGTCTGTTCTGATGACTCCTTAAGATAATGAGGTTTTACTGTATTTGTTTTAGAACTGAATGCGTTACGCGCAAACCTTTAAGACCGTTGATTAGGTTCATTAAAACACATCTTAATGAGATGCGTTACTCTTTTAAGACGTGTTTAACCATATTTAACCCACACTGTTAATAGTTCATGATCAACTGCTTAAGAATCTAGCTTGATTGTAAGTCAATATAGAGATGACACGAATGACTAGTGCAAATGTATAAGTATCACTAAGGAATTCTACATTTTAAGCCTTCTTTACTTGATTGAGGATAATATCTACAGTCAAACCTGTGAACAAAAGCCACCCTTGGGAAAGGCAAAATGTGGCCTTTATTAACAGATAACCTTTATTCAGGGGTCAGTTCGTTCTAAATAATCAGTGTCGGTTTTCAAAGAATGTTTTTTTTCACAGGGTGGTCTTTATTCGGTGGTGGTCACAAATACAGGTTTGACTGTACACAGAAGAATCTTTCTAATCCGAACTTGTTCGGAATACAAAGTAATATAGAGAAGTTTACGGAATACAAAGGTTCCAGATTACAAAGTTTTTTTTATCATTAAATACATAATAAAAAGAGAGAGGATTCCGGATTGGAAAGGTTCGGTTAGAGACGTTCGACTGTATACGATTTTTATGTAAATAACACTATAAATTATCATAATTGTTCATTGGTGAGGTTAATTCCCAGAAAAATTTACGTACCTCCAGGTTTTAAGGATAAGGGACCCGTACAAGATGAAAAATCCCAAATTTATCAACCAAATTCTGGCGCTGCATACGATTAAAGAAACATCAACAGCATGGAGATAAAACTGAAAACAACAACAACAACGTACTGATGTTTTGAAAATATGTGTAGATGTCATACAAAATATTGGTTGTTTTCAAGTCTTGAAGAACAGAACTAGTTTCAATAATGGTGTTATAATTCTTTGTTTAGGTAATTCCTAAGGTTCTAAATTAACGACATAAACATATTGATATAACATTCTGACTGCCTTTAATGTAACAAGAACGTAAACTTGTAATTCGATGTTCAAAACAATTACGAACGACATCGACTTTAAAATGGCACGATTCTTTTGAATACATGCACGTTAGAGACAGTTCATGTCATACTGTGTTACCATAGCAACAGAACTCAGTGACTTATAGAGGTGAAACGATTCAAAAAATTTCGATTCGATTCGATTTCGATTTTTCATCCAACGATTCAATTTTTCGATTCGATTTTCGATTTTAAAAGGAATTAAATAGGACAAGAATAAAATAGCTATCCCACTAGTTTACGATGGAATGTATTTTCTTAAATACTGTAAACAATGGAACAAACGAAACATAAAACTTGTGAATAGGAAAAACTGAAACAGTAAAGAGCCTGACGACACGAGAAGAATGCTGATCTCGTTAGATTTCAGTCATTTTGACTCGCATACTACGGAAAATGAAAGTAGGTATTACCAAAAAAAAATCGAATCGAAATTGCCGTCATTGAATCGAATCGAATCGAATCGAATCGAGCATGAAAAATAGCGGTTCGCAATGGATCGCGATTAATCGTTTCACCTCTAGTGACTTACCTCAATGCACATGCAGATACCGCCCAAACACATCATCTCCAGGAATATAGGACTCGCTGATTTAATAGCCTTGAAAAAAAATTAAACGAAATGACTGGCAGTTGTTTGAACATCGTTAGACCATTCCGCTTTGTTTTACTTTGTTAAGTGTCTACCAATTTTTGCAAAACCTATCTACCTTTTCAAAAAAAAAAAAAACACACGAACTCATTTTAAAAAAAAGTACAAACAAATCAATTTGCTTGACTTTAACAGAAATATGATATTAAACTTATTAAAAAGATTAGCGGTCAACTAACTAGTTTAAACTCAAAACATAGAAATCTAGCACTTTTGATATTGATTTTCGATCGATATGTAAATTCATATTTTTCATCAACCCTGAAAATAGTCTAACAGTACAAACTAATGCTATTAAACACTTTCATAAGATAAATGCACACCTGATAGGTCATTTTAACACTTTTTTTTCGTTCAATCCAGCATGGCCGAATAAACTTTCAAACAAATGAGATATTTTTTGTACAATGTATTAGCCAAATATTTAAGTTAATATCAGACATGTACTAGGGTAACACATGAAGACTCAAATCAATTAAATAAAACAGTACACCAAATACAGTGCAACCTCTCCAACGCAACATCCTTTGTGAGAAGCGAAATTATGTTGTTGTTGTTGTTGTTGTTGTTGAGAGGTTGTTGGTCTAGAGAGGTTAAATTGATAGTTAAAATAGTAACATTGGGAAAAATTCATGGTGTTGCTGAAAGGAGGTTGTTGCTCAAGACAGGGCCGCTCTGGAGAGGTTGCACTGTAGAATTGGGTATCTCACCATCTCGTTTCGTTTCCAGTGAATGAAAGACGCTATCACTATTACCATGATGATTGTCAAAGTGTTCAGAATCATCAGGGATATGACAAGCACGCTGTGCCGCTCGTGCAGACAAGGAGAATCGTCGACACACGTGTCACATCCAACTGCGCAAGGTACACATCTGAACATACCGGAAACAATACCTTCCGGTTTCCGGTACTGAATCTCAATTTCCACTCCGGTGTAAGCTCTCAGTTGAACGGATAAGTCCGGAAAGTAGTAACCATTTGCACATTCACAATTATATGCTCCTGGAGTGAAACCCCTCCCAGTGATTTGTACGCACTAAGATATAAAAAATAGGTTTATAATTATAATTTATAATTAATATAAAAAACGAGATTTAATTAAAATGGCAGTGGTGATGATATCATTGTGACGTCATATGAACCCCTAAATTAGACGCGAGAGCAAATCAATGTGAAATGTATGTTGTGAGTAATAAGACTATTTGTGATTATGTTAATGTAAAATGTATGTTGTGAGTAATTTGACTATTGTGATTATGTTAATGTAAAATGTATGTTGTGAGTAATTTGACTATTTGTGATTATGTTAATGTAAAATGTATGTTGTGAGTAATAAGACTATTTGTGATTATGTTAATGTAAAATGTATGTTGTGAGTAATAAGACTATTTGTGATTATGTTAATGTAAAATGTATGTTGTGAGTAATTTGACTATTTGTGATTATGTTAATGTAAAATGTATGTTGTGAGTAATTTGACTATTTGTGATTATGTTTAGGTTTCTGTATTTGGGGGGAAACGAGAACAATTAAAAATCGAGAAAAAAGGCTGATTTTTTTTCATTAGTATGTACACGTATACCTTTGTTGTAAGTTGACACTTGTGTGTTCCACGGAAAACATCTAAACCGGAAGTAGTCTGTTCGCCATCTTGGTTACATTGGTTGATGTCAATGTACGTCATCTCTATGTCGATTGTCGCCACACCCCTTGTGAAATAAAATGTACTTATTTGTGTGATTGTTTGAAAAAAAACTCATGCTGTATTTTGATACTTATTCTAACAGAATGGTTGTCCATAAGTAATCATTGTTAATATCATACAGTGCTGTATTTGCATCGAATTCCAACTTGCCCAGACAATTCAGATTCCGCTAGTTGGTTTGCATAAAAATCTGCGAAAAAAATAAGGCACTCCAACTGTGCTCAACGGGTAACTAATTAAAGTATTCGCAAAATCGGTACATGTACTTATATTTTTAATCAGAATTTCTGAGTCATACATCCCAATGTCTCCATAAACAATATGTGCTAGTCAGAAATCACTTAACATAAGTACTACAAATGGCAATGCAAGGTAAAAATATTCCTGTTTATGAAAATAAAAGGTTGATTTCTGGAATATATGTATTTGCATCTTCAAAAATTGGTTGTAAATCTGTATTGATGCACTTAATTGTTCCTTTTAGGACTTATTGGCCAATACGACCTATGACAAACTAACAATCTTGTATTAGAATGTGAATTTTGGCCATTTCGGTGTGGGCGCATCTTTGTACATTAAAAGAAATCGGGTCAAATTCTAATGTGTCTAGATCGATTTATCGGGAACGGATTGGGCTAGTACCTTGGTTTTGGTCTCATATTGTGCAAAAATATACATCAGAAACCACTGCAAACTTTATTCTACCCCATTCGTCTCTAGTGTTTTATAATTTGACATTTTTATTAAGGCGGTAGGCCCACAGCTTCACACCGGTACGAAGTTTTATGCCTTTCAATAGTATATATAACAGTTGAACATGGTCGTATTCTATGACAATTTGTTTTTCATTTATGGTAATTTTGGGTTTAATTTGGTTGTTTAAATAGAACTTATTATATTTTTACCATCCCAGGTCCGTTACTACTACTTGTGATAAAATCCAGAATGGTTTCGGTCCGAGGCCTGACTAAAACCCATAATTATTACGGACCCAGAAAAGCCAGACACACATTTGTACCGGAATGTGAAAAGCCCTAGCGTCACAATTGAGAACAGTAATTGATTTAACATTCTTAGTTTTATTTTCATGCGACAGCCGCTTTATAAACTCATATATCAATTTAAAGATGAAAGCCTAAGCTTTCTGTGCCTGCAAACGAATTCAAATCTTTTTTTTAGATAATACATCTTTTAACGATGTGCCAGCATTATGATAAAAATAGTTGTTGTTTTTTATCTTAGTTTCCAAATGTTTTCTCATTAGTTGTACAACAAATCAAATTTAAAGCTTCAAACTTTCAGAATCGGCTGCGTTCAGAGTGAAGGTGTTAGTTTAAATGACAGAGAACTCGCAGAAAAAAAAAACAGGAAGGAAAACCAAATACTGAATGCATGATTGCATAGAAATATATTCACGAAAGTGATCGAAGTCGTACTACCTTAGGTGTTCCAGTTAAGATATTTTGCATGCAAATCTCACCTGAAGTTTCTTGATTTTTTTTGTTTTAAGTTTATTGATGATACCGGAGGCATTGTGATTGACTAGTGAGTGATCGAGTTAAAGTTGTATTCAAAGTGATCATGCTTGTTCCCCACAACCAGATTAGACACAAGCAAAAATATTATACAGTACCCATTGTTTGTAATTTATTCGTATTTTCTGCTGATTCCGCCTATTCATTCTGATATGATAAGCATAATAGTTTTCCTCCTAGACTGTTTCTTTCTTGACATCCCTTCGACCTCGTCTCTTCATTTCATAAGTGAAACATGGACTAAACAAGTCGCTTTCTAGCTTTTTCAAAAGCTAACCTTGTAAACTATTTCCGGTATACGTGCGACTCAACATTATTAGCGTATTTTAATCATAAGTAGTACTTGGATAAATGTAAGAAATTTTCCACCATACAATTTATAAACAGAAAGGCTTCTATAAAGATTTTACAAATCGATTTATTTAACTCAACAATCCACTTCTCTGATAATCATGTCAATCTACTGTGATTGGAAATTGAGCAAATTCTATAAACGGAACTTCAATGACTACAAGCCAAACATGTTGTATGTAATATTACGTATTGAAGCTCAAGTAAAGTTAAAGCACTTTTTGTTTCGGGAATAATTTTCCATTATTGAAACACATCGGTCGGTAAAACAAACCAGATATGATTATTCTTAGTTATTAATATAAAAGGAAATGTTGAAAGCACTTGTAAAATAACAAATAAATAAATGTAATTCTAGATAGCAATTCAGTAGTTACCAAACACTTATCATTTTTTGAAATACTATTCATGCACCCTTATTACGAAGTTTGTCTATAAAATAATGACCACTTGTTAAATACGTAACATTTAAAAGGATAAATACAATATTTCGACATCCGCGCCTGATGTCCGGCACTTAAATGAAAATGTACTCCTGCTAAAAATACTATGAACGGAAATGGAGTGAACTATCACCTTAGGATTCTCTCTGACTCTCAGTCATCTCCGTAATGAGTCTATCATAATAAGCTTCTGGTATCGAAATAAAAACAGAAATATTGAAATAAACTTAGGCCTAAAAAGAGGTTTGTTTCCGGCTACCCGACAGACCCAATATTTTACGGCGTCCGAATCTTAGTGCTACATTGTAATTTTCACAACTTATTAATATTACGGCGCAGATATTCCCATACAGAGTTACCGATACTCGTAAAATGAAATAAAAAAATCCCTACCTACCGACCCATATTTTGGGGGCATGTAACCTGAAACAAACCCCTTTTAGGTCTTGGAACAAGAGTCATAGATTACTCATTGCAAGATCAGTGTGCTCATACCACGTGACTTTGACGTCATGTTCGTCAGTTTATCAATTCACGTAAGTTCTTTATTTCTTGATCAAATATGGTCAAGTAAAGCGGAGGCTAAGGCCAAAAATGTAATGTGAACTGCAAACGCAAAGTAATGTTCTTTTCGACAGATAAGTAGTTTTCGCCTTGTCTTGCATTTTGCCGAACAAAATTTTACAGAAAAATACACCGTTTTGGGGCAAGCAAAAGCGTCGCGTGGTACGGGCACACTGAAGATAGTTATTTTCATACAGGCAATTAATATTATCGTTATTTTTGCATAATTAAAGCCGTGTAGATTTACACGTTCCATATGGCCTAGGTTACTATCGGACGTCGGTTATAGGTGATCGTGTTTCAAATCAATTTTCCAGCATAACATCCTATAGAACAAACTCTGTTCCATTTTTGGCCAAGTAGCCACTCTATCAATGCTTTAATTCAGTAAAGATGGACCCGTAAATCCATTGCCTCTCTAGAATGCATAAACGATGGGACTTCTAAGTTCTCCAAAACGAATGTAATTGGCCATAGAAGGATGTTTCTATTGAAACGGTGTATTGTATATTACCGGCGTATGTGTATTACCGCAAGTGCCATAGCGACACAGAGCTAAAATAACGTAAGTTTTGCAGAGTTTAAAGCGATAAATATCTAAATGCTAGTGAAATGCATTGACTCACAAGAAAACTGCATGCCCATTGGAGATGTTGAATATTGGAGAAGAGTAGGTCACCATCCAGATGTCGCCACCCCCACAATCAAAATATGGATTCGTCCAATGACCATCCGGAAGTTCAGCAATCGGATACACTTCTGTTATCTCCGTTAATGAGTAGTTTTTCTCTCTATAAAAGTACACAAGTATTGGCATTTCCAAAAATGCTTGGAATCGCCGTTCAGCGAATATTGAATAAAGACCTTCTACAGATTTCATTTCTGATTTTATTTCTTATTGAGAGTTTGCGACACATTCTATATGTACGACGATATTAAACTGGTTCCCGATGACTCTGGTTGTACAGAGTCAACGTTCCTTTGGTGCACTGCAACATGGAACCGGGACCAGTTGACGACGATAAACTGCCCAAATGGAGCATATGTAAGAAATTCTATATAAAAATGTCCCAAAGGAGCATATGTAAAACACGTAACTAAAATATCGAAGTATCGCATTCAGAGGAAACAAAGAATTTTACGATGAATTAAACTAGCATTCATATGGTAATATTCATCAAATAAAATCCTCCTTTTTGTAGAAATAGACTCGTTTCTGAACAATAAAAGCTAATGCTTTTGAGTGAAATACTCGAAATATTGTTTATATGTCCAAATCTGGTTAATTGTATATGTCGCCGTCCGTGAACGGCGATAATAAATATTCTAATTTACACCCAACGCTAGATTTTGACGGACGACTCATTATTCAAAACCATGCATCGCTAAAAACTTTTTTTAATGAAATAAGGTGGTAGGGGATTCGATAAACGGGTGGCAAATCGCCGATGGCAACTAATTGTACGTTCTAAGTAATTATACACTGTAATTAATAACAGTACAATCATGTTATGTGTTTGTATATAAGTACATGCATGCTAATTATCGAACCTTCCCTATTTCTTTTCTATGAGGGTACATAATTAATACTTGTAACAATAGGTTTTGACGGATACCTGTACTGTTAACAGCCCCATACCGGCAAAATCATTTTTTATCAAACAGGATGGTAATGGATTCGATAATTGGATGACGTCATGACTATTTACTGGATTTCATACAGTTTGCAAGTATATGTATGTAATAGTTTTAAAATAATGTTTACATCTCAGTCACAACTTTTACATTGTTTATCCAGGCCGCGTGATTAGTGCGCTGGCCTTGTAACCCGGCGATCCATGTTCAAATCCCGGTGGCGGCAGGTCGTACCCTCTATGAAAATTTGACAAAATGACGAATTTCTATCGTATGAGGAGAAATTGCCAACTCCTTGTGGAAAGGTAAGTTAGTTCTGGTTAGTATACTGTCCAGGAAAACAGGTTAGGTGAACCGACTGTCGTATATATATGTAAATGAAAAACATCTTGACAAAAAAACGGCGTTAAACCAGGAGAAAATATCACTCTACCCAATTATTTATCAAGCAAACAAACAATACACATATATACGCTGTTAAATCATCTAAGACGAACCTGTACATTATTCCATCGGAAACCATGGTGACATTGTTCCAAGTCTTCACCTTAAGCGTGTTGTACCATTCCGTCGTGTTTGCTAAATAGTTGTAATAAATGGAGATATCATGGGCACGCACAGTGTTGTTCTTTTTGTAGGCATACGGACAGAACCGGTCATATTTACTGTAAAATGAACAAGACCAGAATCACAGCACTCGCACATATTTCAATGCATCCTTGTCGTTTCGCATTAAAATATCAAACGCAGCATTATGACACAAAATATGTCTCAATGACCAGGAAAATATTCAAGTTATATTATCAAATAACATTATCACGATTTTATACCATTGTAATTACTGCGGGATCATTATCGAACGAACTTTCGCGAATTTCGCGCCAAGATCGATGCATATATGAATGACCGCGCTAAAATTCTCCTGGACACGTGATAGTTATGATGATCTTTTCACGAAAATTGAAAATACGCGAATTTGAAAATGCAAAATGCCTTTTTAACGTTTGCGCGAAAATTCATGCCATGGAAGTTAGATGTTATTTCAGTTTATTGCAAAATGAAACTATAATATTGACAATGATGTTGCTATACCAACGCCGGCGCTGTATACTTACCGAACGCGCCATTTATAAGATTGATAATTCGACACAGAATGGAAGTGAATAGAACAGAACATGACAGATAACAACAGGACATAATTTAATCAGAGTATCGACAACTGAACACAGGATATAGATCACGTGACCGGGAGTGAAGTAGACAAATGATGGAAAGGATTGACACTTTTACAAGTTTACGCTCATAAAACAAGTACAGTCAAACCTCAGAACAAAGGACACCCTTAGGAAAAACAAAACGTGGCCTAAATTGACAGATGGCCTTTATTCGGAGGTCAATTTGTTCTAAATATTAGTGACGTATTTTTCAAAGAATGGCCTTTATTCACACGGTGGTCTTTATTCAGAGGTGACTGCAAACATAGGTTTGACTGTAATTTGTAAAAGATATTCACAAAATAATTTGCCGATTCTTACCTATAAACGCCCTTTTCTACAGCAATGGCTGAACCAAATATCATAGAATCACCATGGACATTGTTTCGTACCATCAGAAAGAACATCTCATCACTCAGTGAATCCAGGTTTCTGTCTTTGCTCCGTGCCACAATCTTAGATAAAAGATTTGCTGTCCTAAAGTGAAATATGAATACATAAAATATTTACGTATGTATACATATAATATTTACGTATGTATACATAAAATATTTATGTATGTATACATAAAATACTTTACATTGCGTATGTTTGCATAAAATATTTACGTATGTATACATAAAATATTTACGTATGTATACATAAAATACTTTACATTGCGTATGTTTGCATAAAATATTTACGTATGTATACATAAAATATTTACGTATGTATACATAAAATATTTACGTATGTACACATAAAATGCTTTACATTGCGTATGTTTGCATAAAATATTTACGTATGTATACATAAAATATTTACGTATGTATACATAAAATATTACGTATGTATACATAGAATATTTACGTATGTATACATAAAATACTTTACATAACGTATGTATACATAGAATACTTTACGTTACGTATGTATACATAGAATACTTCACATTACGTATGTGTACATAAAATACTTTACATTACGTATGCATACATAGAATACTTTACGTTACGTATGTATACATAAAATATTTACGTATGTATACATAAAATACTGTACGTACGTATACATAAAATACTTAAGCAGTTTGTGGTGACCGGGGAGCCGGGACCCTTGGAGTTAGAACGATATCTGAAGAAGTATTCCGTTTTCAGAGGATTTGGGGTTTCAAGTGATTTTAAAAATCAATATTTTCACGTCAGTTATGATTCAAGAGTGGGGACGACCCTGTGTCGTGTATAGTCCCTGTTAAAGGTAATAGAACACCATGTTTTGTGACAGGTAACTAAGCCATGGAAATATTTTGATTGTAATATTACTAGCACCAGCAAAATTTGTCAAATTAATTTTTATTCCAAGAAAGCAGTGATATGTTTAGGACCGCGACCGTGGTTCATTGGTTAGTGTGCTGGACTTTTAACCAGGCGATCCGGATTCAAATCCCGGTGGCGAAAGGTCATACCCTTCTATGGAAATTTGACAAAAATGTCGACTTTCCTCAATTTGATGACAGTTTTTATATAGTCCTGGTTTTGACACAGTATATATCAACAATTAACTAATTAACTAAGCATGATTCCTAGCTTCTACACTCGGCATCAGACATGTTCTGTTCTCATTCCACAAGCATCACTAGTTGATAATTTAATGCCAGTTAGAACGGACATGGCATATTTCTTGTATAGTCTCAAACCCATCAGATCGGTCCCGAGCATGTATATTTTTGAAAAATTAGGGGAAAATATCAATGGATTGTAATGAAACATGGTAATTATGAAGAGACTGTGTGTCGTGACAATATATGTTTATGTATACATTTCTGCAGTTTTCTCAGAAAATATAATACATTTGCACATTTTTGTAATTTAATAACCAGAGTTTTTTTTGTTTGGTCATTACAAGGTCGGAGTTAGGGGGCGAAGCCGGGGTGCGCCCCCCCCCTCTAAAATCTGGCAAACATACGTCAGTTATGTGCTGTGTCCATATTCTATATAAACATCTAGACTTTACATACCCCTAACCAAAAATCTTGTATCTGTCCCTGAATTAAATGGAAACAAAACGCGGAAGGGTGTTGCAACAATAGCGGCGTATAATTTCCGCGACCATGAGAACTTTGATCTTAAGATACCGATACTATGTATTTAAATTATACAAATGTATACTGAAATGCGTTCTTCGGTTAGACGAAATACTCTATAGATAAATACTTATCTCGCTTGATAAAAGGATCATAGTTTTCCAAATTTAGCCAAATCTTTGAAGGTTGCAAATCTATGAGTGACATTGCAAACGGTGGAATTAACCTACGTCATATTTTTTACCACAGATATTGCAATTAACACCGATATTACTGTCGCAATATTTCTGTAATCGATATGAATTCAAAACTGTTGACGTTATTTAGAAATATTAACATTTTAACATAAAAAGAATCTTGTAACAAGTTGACTATGAATAAAACGAAGAAGTATTACTCTTTCAGTGGACACAGTTTTAATGATTCCTTTTTACAGACGTATATCATTAACGTATGGTCAAAGCACCGTCTTCGATTACTATTCAAGGATTATCTGATAACGGACTGTTTAATTATTTTCTAATATATATTTTAAAATCCCGGTCGCGGCAGGTCATACCCTTCAATGATAATTTGACAAAATGATGTCGATTTCCCTCCATTTGTGGAGAAGTTGCCAGCTCCTTGTGGAAGAGTTAGTTAGTACTAGTTAGAATACAGTCCAGAAAAACTGGTTAGGTGAACCGGTTGCCGTACATAGCTGAAAAATGGCTGAAAAACGCCGTTAAAACCAGTGAAAAAATATATGTATACATATAATTGTATGCTGAATTATAAGCATTATATATATGTACCTGATAGCTGGGTCTGTGTACTGGTTCCAGGCTGTGACGTCAAACTGTAAGGGAAGCACCTCACCGGTACCAGCACCACAGTTTGATCCACTGATGGTGAAAACATAGTCCAGGGCTTTCCGTGCTTGGTCGACCTCGGCACCTACAAGGTTAACTTACATACAGTGCAACCTCTCCAGAGCGGCCTCTTTTTAGCAACAACATGTTCTCCTACTGTACGATTTATTCATTTAAAAGAAAGTAAAAGAAAATCCAAAGTGCGAAGACAGAGGAACAAGTACTGATGCCAATTCTTTATGAACTCATCAAATAAAGAGATACATCTCCAGAGTGACCCTCTCTTGAGCAACAACCTGCCTTCAACAACAGTATGATTTTCCCACTGTTCAATTTAACAATTAATTTAACCTCTCTAAAGCAACAACCTCTCAATAAAAAACATATTTTTGCTTCTCCCATAGGGTGCTGCTTTGGAGAGGTCGCACTTTATACAGTTAAATCTTACATAGGTACTACCGCTGACTTGTATTTTAGGACCGGTGGTCGACATTTCTCATACATTTTAACTTGATAAAGAGACCACCTAGATATTATGGTCATTATCTCTGGTAGAAAAGGTACTCTCCATATCAAAGTTTAACCGTAAGTATCAACAACAAGACAAACAATAACTGAGCCGGGAACCATGTTAAAAACGAATACAATGTTGAAATCTAAGCCCTAGACGTTTAATGATATATGAATTAATTTGGTTCCCATTTCATGCAAGATCAGAATTGAGATCTGATTCAAGTCAAAACTCAAAATATTCAAGAGCTGATACGTTTCTAAAGGTTTTACACCCATAATATCCAAAATAATTATCTCGACAAGGAGTGGACAAATTTTACGAACCTTTATAATTTTTACAGGTTTTCGTGGTAGAAAATGATTTACCGTCAGATGACAATGACAAACATTAGAGTTGTCGAACCTTTTAATTTAAATTGAAGTCTACGGGATGGCCAATTTTTCGATTAACGAAGAAGGAAGTTCCCTTTTAATGAAAATTCACGGTAAAAAGATGCAAAAACACAGTATCAATCTAATTTAATAAAGAAAAACATAGGTCACCACGCAATATTTTCAGAAATTAATATCTTTCTATTTTTCATCAAGGGCAATAACTCTTACAAAATTTTCAAAATGTGTCATAAAACGAATTGAAATAATAAGAGTGACTATCAAAGAATATTGGGCAATACTATTTTTATAATATCAACATTTTGAACACCATTGAGCAGATGAAATCAATACAGTGTTATGAATATAATACCTAAAAATAGTTAATAAACTTCCGCAATGTCAATTAGTCATACTAACATGTCTATAATTGACAACATTGTTTAAGTTTGTCACTAAATAAATAAACAATAAAATAAGGACACACTGATTGTTGAAAATCTCTTGTGAAACTCGGACCAGGGTTCAAGGTTATAAAACTTGAAATCGGTCTCCAAGGTCAAATCTCATATCTTGTCTTATAATGTTACAAAGTTAATTATGATCAGACAATAACGATCGATATTATTGATACATTATTCTAACAGCATAATTGACCTGAATATGTATTTAAACATTAATCATCTCTATCTTTTCAACCATAATACTTTAAGAATGATATTGAGATTTGACCCCAGAGAATGTTCTCAAGTTTTATAATCTCAGGGTCTGGTGTTCAGCTTAATGTGTGTCTCAAACTCCCTACAGGAAAACAAGGTATTTGATAATCTGGTTCGGAGAATGAAATAGCGCTCATAATTTAGGGACCAGAGATGCGATATACATAAATGATTAAATATTATTCCATGTAAGGTAAGTGTTCACGTGACATTTTAGCCTTAAAACTAATTAATTATATGTACGTGTAACTTAGAAGCAAACATAAATATTTTAATCACATTCTATGATTGTTTCTATCTGTCACAGAATATTTATTCATATATCTATAATACACCGGATTTTCATCATTTACTATCTAATTATTTGTTTGTTTACATTGCCAGCTTTCAAGGCCCAATTTTCAAAGTAGCTTCCCTTGATTTTCGGTCGATGGGAAGCCTGGGGACACTTATTATACCCTCAGGCATAATCGTTTATCTGTCTTACATCAGTGGATTATTATATACGATAGTGCAAGCGATATAATGAAAACGTTCATTTTTTCCCTATTTAACATTAGTTAGATAATTTGGGGAATTATAACCAAAACAAGACATGTTTTATAGTTCAGTTTTTTTTATTATTAGCTAAACGTCGTTGCACGCTTTATTGTCTTTTATCCGCTAGCTATAAGTTTTGTTTAAAAAGGTGAAATTTGGGTTAATTTCAATAATGTCAATGCTAATATGTAGATAACCGAATGTTTGAATAATAAATAGTTATCAGATTAACATGACAAAAAATGAAACACATTATATGTTATTAGCATTATACATCAAATATATATTATACATCATATAACAAACACATGATTTTTGAACAAAAAATGAAATACAGAAGTACATTTCATTATATGCTATCAGCATTATGCATCAAGTATATATTATACATCATATAACAAACACATGATTTTTGGAAATGCAATGATATATATCCCTGTCGGTATTATGTAAAAAATACCGTAGTTTGTGACGAAAACGAGATGATACATGTCCAAAATAAGCAGAATAATTGTTTGATAACAATGTTTGACATTATTTACACATCATCGGATATCCTCTGATAATTCGCTATTGTAACAACACATTATTTTTATTTTTCTAGTGCACATCAATATAATTCTCCCTGGTATCTCGTTACAACTGTTCTAATAGTTGTTTAATTGATTGTATGATTAACTGTATTATAAATATATTGTAGCATCTGGCATTTGCTGAATGAAATTTTATACAAAAGTACTATGCAACCTTACGACAGTTGTCATATGAAACAGAAAAAATAACTGAAGCTATACGTACCATCAAACCTGTGAACAAAGACTACCCTTGGGGAAGGCAAAATGAGACATTTATTGACATGTGGCCTTTATTCAGAGGTCAGATTGTTCTAAATAATCAATGACATTTTTTTCAAAGAATGGCCTTTATTCACAGGATGGTCTTCATTCGGAGGCGGCCGCAAACACAGGTTTGACTGTAACAATATTTTGTTCCGGTAATGTATGCAATATAATGTTTGTTTTGTTTTTATGTGATTTATTGTCACTGTGGTTTAACGCCGTTTTTCAACAATTTTTCAGTCATATACGGCGACCGGTTCACCTAACCAGTTTTCCTGGACTGTATACTAACCAGTACTAACTTACCCTTCCAAGGAGCCGGCAACTTCTCCCAATATTGAGGAAAATCGACATTTTTGTCAAATTTTCATAGAAGGGTATTACCTGCCGCGACCGGGATTCGAACCCGGATCTCCGGATTACAAGTCCAGCGCAATAACCACTGGACCACGGCCGCAATATAATATACTGATTATATATGTTGATATGACCACAGTTTTCAAGCAAATAAAATTTCACGATTTCACGGTAATGTCGTGACTATTATCAGAATCTCCCCCAGACAACCATCAGGAATGGAATCATTACCATTTTTTATAACTCAATGAATCACTAAAAAGTTCTTAAATCGCATTTGATCTTAAATAAAACGCATGAGCACCCTTGTTCGTCCGTCCGTCGTAAACATATGTCTGTCTCTTTATGATAATTTGAAGAAGTCTTTTCAATTTTTTAAGTGAAAATTCTTTTCGAATTTTCAAGTGAAAATGGCTTTCTTCAAATTTTCAATTTTCGTATTATTCAAAATAGAACGTTTTTGCTGAAAGCAAAGTGCACCAATTCAAAATTCATACCAGTTTTTAGTTGCGCAGTATTAATTTATAATGTCAAAATCTCAATAAAAACTTAGCATAATTTTCTTACAGCATCTTATATCAAAAACCCCTAATTAAAACCAAATAACAGTTAATCATATAAAGTTTAACATTTACCACATCTTACCTATGTTTACAATTCCAACACATATAGCGAATAAAATCAACAAATTTCTCCTTTCAGTCCCCATATGTCGCTCATAAGACAGATTTCATTAAATAAATAACAATACAATGAAATTAAACCAATTATTAAACCATCTTCCGCGTTCAATTCAACAAATACACCGAGAGTTGCCTACTTAAAGTTCTATTTGTTTCATGTCATCCTTAGGAGGAGAGTATTGTGAGTTTAAAACACCTGTCTACCGATCATTTATAGGAGTCTGGTATATATGAGTAAACTATTCTATTATTGACAAAAGCACATTCTAACAAGCCAATAATATATTGGCAGAAACGTCAATCTTTGTTAAACTTGCTACTGAGATGGAGTATATAAACATATCAATCATGACTGTCTCTTCATCATGTAAAACAGAGGACTCGATTACTTGCATGTACAATATTTGAGTACATCGTTAACTTCCACGTATTCATGAGAATTCAAAATGGAGAAAATTAGGCGATGACAGTACTTAAGTACAGTAGAACCTTTCCAATCCGAGCTTTCTCTGACAGACAAAAATGTTCGGAAAAGAGAGGTTTTCGTATTCAAGTGAATTCTAAATGGAGAAAAATAGGGGGAAAAAGAAATTACAGTAGAACCTTCCCAATCCGAGCTTGCTTTAACAGACAAAAAGTTTGGATAAGAGAGGTTTTCAGAATACAAAGGTTTTCAGCCATAAATGAATGATAAAAAATCGGGACCAGCTGACGTGTTCGGTTTAGAGAGGATTCTGGATGGGAAAGGATCGGATTAGAGAGGTTCGACTGTAATTAGGAATGGCTCAGTTCAGCACAAACATAAATTAAAAATTATGTGTGCAAAGCATATTTCAAGTGAAAGTTGAAATGTTATTATGTACGTAGTGTGGATTATAAAGCGTTATGTTTACTTAAATACAATATATGTTATATTATGTTCTGTTCTATCCTCAATGTCTTGGTGTAATGATATCATTATATTATCAGCACCCTGTGGTACAAAAGGTGAACACCAGGTAAAAAGGTGTTTATAATAGTCCATCCATCAGAGACAGTGCTCCTGGTCGAAGATTTGACGTCACCAACATTTTAAGATTACATCCTGGGGACACCGTGCGATACCTGTACGCAACGTTCAGCTGTGAAAATGAATGTTTGAACGAGTTTTTTTTCTTTTAATCTATAAATTGAACACCGTTGTGAGGGATTAGTTTCTCATGTCAAGCATTTTGCTAATTGTCCCTATCAAGGTCTCCCAATGTAAGGTCTCTCATGGATTTGATGTTAAGTCTATTGTTTTTACAGCTGATCAATTAATTGAAGGGCTAAGTGTATTCGCTGATTGGACACGAAACAATAAGTCACTGTTTTTTCTTCAAGCTTCCGTCTAAATCAACTCACTAATCCGCTATAATCGAACATCATATCTCGATAATTGATCATTCACTTAATAGAGAAGAGTGGCCTGTGAAATATAATCAATTATTGTGTTGATTTGATTGTTTTGATTCCGAGGCTGAAGATCTTTCAGTACGGAGACCAGTCTAAAACTTAAAATCCTGAGCTTTGTGTGGAGCAGTCTAAAATTAAATTTTGAGTCAATTGGTCTTAATTGACACTGTCTGTACAGAGACCATTAGTGCACTGCAACATGGAACGGGAATCAGTTTGAATTCTGAGCTCCGTGTGTAGACCAGTATAAAACTTACAATTATGAGTTCAACCTAGTAATGGCCAAACTTTGAGGCAACACTAGTGATTTGAAATGGACTGATTCTTTTCGAGATGAAAACATAACATAAACAGCTATTCTAATGCGCAATGCTCCCAGTACAGTATAACCCCTGCAATGCGGAACCCTCCCAGACTGAGCCAAAAGTCCGATTTTCTAAGAATTCCGGTTTTCAGAGAATTATTGACTATAGAAGAGAAAAAGTGGGACTTAAAAATCGTCCGGTTTTCAGAAAATTCCGGTTTTCAGGGGTTTAACTGTATAATGGTTATGCTACAAGTCTATCATAACAACATTGAGTCAACTTGCGTGGAACATATTTGATATTCTTTGAATCTTATAGGCATAGAATTCCCTTTCCTAGTATAATGATGTAACAAGTTTTCGTGGTGTTAACAAAACATTGCTGTATTTTATGCAAGTTTCCGTTATTTCAAGATATTTTGCAAATGATAATCATAGAAATTCATTATTATAGAAATCTTCTCTGTTTATTTTAAACAAAATTCCCCCCTATACATTCATTTGAGGGTTTCAATTTAACTAGGTCAACGGTGTAGACTAAAATGTATATGTAAGTTTACTGTGAAGTTGAATCATTTGTTATCACGCTATCAGTTATATCCCGGACAAACAATCAAGTCTTCATCTATTGTCACATAGTACACGATCTTCCGGACTGGTAATTACTTTCCTTGTGTGTTGTGGTCTAATTTATCCCCAAATGGATATCTTGATGTTTTCTCCTAACAAATCATCTTTTAGTAATTTTATAATAAATATACGAGTAAGATACGGGTAAATTTGTATCAAACGTGGTCAATACAAAAAACAGTAATAAGCAATGGCTGTAGTATTTTTGCAGTTCTTGTGCAGAAGGAACCTTGATGCTCAATCTTCAATAATCAACTTTTCGTAATTTGCTTGAGATTCCAAGACATCATTGTAACATCTAAAATACAATTATACAGTATAACCTCCCCCCCCCCCCGAAAACAGGACCCCTTCCAGACTGGGCCCAAAGTCCTGTTTTCTTAGAATTCCGGTTTTCAGAGAACTAGTGGTTGAAGAAGAGAGAAAAGTGGGACTGGAAAAGTCATACGATTTTCAGAGAATTCCGGTTTTCAGGGAGTCCAGTTTTCAGGGGCTATACTGTATATACACTGCATATATTTGTAAACTGTGGTAATGTTGAAGACGGGGATGTAAAAGAATGCTAGCATATGAAGTAATGGTTCATACTTATTGTTGAGGGAAGAATCGGGATAATCAAACGGATTTTCCATTCAAAGCCATAAAATTTATACAACCCATATTAGGAAAAGGTTGATGTCCCTAACAGCGAGCACCGCGTCTGCCATAACAACTTTCTTTGAAATTCTTTGAACATTTAGTCCGTCAATTTATCTTTGCGTGTTTTATACAATATGACTTTCAGACATTCGTACGATTGCCGATGTTTACATACGCAAAATGACTAATTACTTTATTAATCCTTTGGTCTAGGGAGATAATGGTTGGTATAATGAACTAATGTTTGCGGGGAGGAATCATTGTCGCTGGTAAATAATGTTTCAGGTATGTTCTTCAGTAGATAATTAGCCTGGAAGAATTATTTTAAGTAGTTCAGCCACTTGTATCTTTTAGTTTTTCCCTTATCTTTACTTTGTTTGGAGAAATTAAAGCAACGGAGGAATCAATAAAGCTGGTATGCCCACAAACATAGGATTTTGCTCGTAATACTAGTATAAGTCATTTTGATGAATAAATTAAGAAGTAATGAAGAATTCGCCATCATGATGTTTATCTGCAGCTAGTTTTTAAATTTCAATTACAGTCTTTTAGCAGACATAAAATTCTAATTAGGAATTAATAAGAGGTTTACAATGTCTCTCTGACAAGGTACAAATACGCAGGAAATGCCAGCTGCAGACTTTAATCTGCATAGTGAGGTATTGGATCTAATCATAGACATGTTC
This sequence comes from Lutraria rhynchaena, assembly GCA_008271625.1. Lineage (NCBI taxonomy): Eukaryota > Metazoa > Mollusca > Bivalvia > Venerida > Mactridae > Lutraria > Lutraria rhynchaena. The sequence continues at coordinate 407,831 of VIBL01000019.1, read as the reverse complement.
ACTGGAAACGAGCTTTGTTACATTGTGATTGTGTGTTATTCCCCTTTTTGTCGTTGTCTATGAAGCCTATTGGGTGGGTCGGGGTAGGTGGGTTTTTGGGTCCGTTGGTGTTTTTGGGAAAGCAAGATTTTTTATGTGATTTTATTTCGTGAATCCTTTCCTGGTCTATATGGAAAACAGTTAAAAACATTAACAAAATTTAAACAAAAATCCTCCCCAGATGATTTTGTAAAAAGAGGCGAAAGAAAGGATTAAACAACTGACTCAAATTGACCTAAGATAATGAAAATATAACCCTCATATTGAATCTATGACCATCATATTGACCACAGATGATGAATCTATGACCATCATATTGACCCCAGATGATGTATCTATGACCTTCATACTGACCCCAGATGATGTATCTAAGACCATCACATTGACCCCAGATGATGAATTTATGACCTTTCATACTGACGACAGATGATGTATCTATGACCATCATATTGACCCCAGATGATGAATTTATGACCTTTCATACTGACCCTAGATGATAAATCTATTATCATCATATTGAAAACATAGGCACTCGATTTTCGTGATTTATACACCCGAACCGACCAAATGTTTTAATCTAAACTCATCAAACTAATAGTTTTTATGATACGCAGAGTAGCAAAATGGCGTTTTCTTTTCTTGGCTGATTCGCGCTGTTTGATGAGTTTAGATCAAAACATTAGGTCTGTTCGGGTACATAAAACATGACACTCGAGTGCCTATGGTTTTGAACTACTTTCCGGACGTTGACAGAGATCTATGTGATGGATAACGAACGGCAGCTCCGGGTAGAGAATATATTTTTTCTTCTTGTAACAAAACCTTTTTTTCACATATTTTACGCAAAAATATGGCTGTTTTGAAAAGAAAAGTGATGTGTTTACATTTGTGTAATATAATTTAAACGTTATCCACTCGGTTGAATAACTTTTGGGTCGTAATACGTTCTTGAATTTTGTTTAGTCAGCGTTTTTCATCCAGCCACTAGACATGACCACTAAGATCGCCTGCGTAAGTCACGTGACGGTGGCACGTGTTTCTACCCATACATGTACATAAAGAATGATAAACACACAATATCTATGTATATCAAACCCATTTCTCAAAAACATGTATCTGTTTTATTTTACCATACAAGATTCGACCAAATACCAACACTGTATAGTATAGATCTTTGATTTAGCTGCGAACATCACCTTATGGACTCAGAATAAAGCGGCTGGAATATTGCCATAATTCGTAGAATGGTATAACATGTTTTTGCTTACATTATATGGTGTTAATACGTGATAAAATACAATACTTTGTATTCATTATTCTTGTGTCAAAGTGTGATCGAAATAATTAACCATCGAAGTGACTGTGATAAATAATCCCTGACCAGCGTCACAGTTCTGTAATGGTTGCCATGGAAACGTTTTTACTTTTTCATTGCCTTCCCTCACATTCACAATGCAACATAAATAAAGACTGTCGGCAATTTCAAAAGAACTCTAGAGAGCTAACTAGAGAATGAGAAGTGATAGCACTGGTCTAAATCATTGTATAAAAGTGATAACGTTGCTTCGAGCTATTTTAGGTCATCCTTAAATGTTGGTTAGCACAAGGTCTTTCATATTTGAGTGACCGCGGTTAGCAGTCACACGGCCCAAACTTTTATCAGTGGGTAGGTAGAAAGGTAATTATTGTTATTGTTTTTATGCTTGCACTGATAACGAAAGGCAGTAATACAGAACAAAATATTTTTGCTAAATGCTCTATTTTTGAATGAGTTGGTCATGCAACTGCAAACCTGTGACCAATATGTACATGAAACCGACTGACAAAAATTCCTTAAGTGTCCAGGAAATAAGCTATCAGTTAAACTTTGAAACTGTCAACATGGTGCTTATCTAAACAAACACCAATCACTGTTATATCCCCATGATATATAATCTTAATATTTTCTAATTTCACACGCAAATATACTGAGGAATAACAAATTTTCGTGGAACATTTCTGAGATTTCTTGGGAGATCTTAACCACGAATTCAAGTACCAACGAATTAAGGTGTAAAAATACGTACGTATCCGAAAATTCACCCATCCGAAATTTGAAAATCCACGAATTTAAGTACACACAAAATTACCAATGGAGGCAAATCAACGAAATTCGGTAAATTTATCAAAATTAAAAGTAACCACAGTATAAAAGTATGTCATTAGATCAGAAATCCTGCTTCTGTTCATCTAAGGCTAAAAAAGTAAGGTACAAAAATACTCACAGCATAAGCGGATCCAGGATTTCTAGTTACAGGGGGGATCTGAACAAGTAGGCTGGGGGTCCAGGTAGCTGCCAGGGCCCCTGGTGGGTCCAGGGCGAAGCCCCGGCTAGGGGTCCAGCGGGCCAGAGGCCCCCGAAGCTCCTGAGTTTGGAGCATTTCTAAGGGATTCAGGCACATTTCCAGAATCTCACCAATCCTTCCCAGGGTATACAATAAAATGTACGAGAGCTCTAATCTACTGTGTGCTTAAGGTATGAATCAAACAGAGAAAAAATATCTAATATATCTAATAACTTATTGCACGTGTACCGTGAGATTTTATTGACATTTATTTATATTTTCAAGTAAATATCATATTATCATATTTCATGACAGAAAAAAAACCTTTGCTTGGGCAATTTTAGGGGGGGCGTACGCCGGGTCCGCCCCCTTGGTCCGCCCCCTTGATCCGCCTATGCACAGGACAAAATAATGTATGAAACTAAGTACTTTCATCATCTAAGGTGGCTGTTTAATTAAATTGTTCTGCAATATCAAGGTAGAACTCTAGAGGATCACAGCAGAGCTAAAGTATACAGTTAAACCTGTGTTTGCAACCACCTCCAAATAAAGTCCATCCTGTGAATAAAGGTCATTCTTTATAAAAATCTTCATCTTTATAAAAACCATCATTGATTATTTAGAAAAAAACTTACATCTGAACAAAGGCCATCTGTTAATAAATGCCACATTTTGTCTTTCCCATGGATGGCTTTTGTTCACAGGTTTGGCTGTATGTAGAAACCAGGATTAGAGAAGTTTTCGGAATACAATGGTTAAGGATTTCAAAAGTTTTTAACTGTAGATATATAATAAAAAAAATTGGGACCAGCAGACTGTTGGATTCAGAGAGGATTCCGATTGGAAAAGTTCAGATTAGAGGTTTGACTGTACATGTATGCATCATGGGTTATAATTTACATCACACATACTGACAAGTTTGAAGTAAAATAAAATCTTTATAGTCATTTTAATATAATAAGCATATCTAACAAGTGATAATACTTGGGTGAAAGTTGAAAATTTAAAAAACAAAATGGAAGTCATGGCCTGTTTGTCGTGGAAACAATAAAAACCAGTAGGGTCCGGACCTGGGAAATACCGGATGTTCCGGAAAATTCCAGAAAACTTATTAACCATGATAATATATAAATTTCATAGCGCCACCGTACACAGTTTTTTAAAAAAATTCTCCATCATACTACTGATGGCATAAACAAAGACAGACCACATTGTGTTTTTCATACATTTTATTTTATCTACAAAGTCTCTGGTATAAGATATTCTGTTATAAAATGAATGAACATTATTAGTAAACAGGAGTCAATTTTTCAACAAATGGAGATTTTTGACGTACATCAACTTATTTTATTACTAAAATATACAATGACTAAGTATGTGAACCCCAATGTAGAATAAACAGACTTGAAGTCACTATTGAGAAACAGTTTTAAGCCACAAAATTTTGTAGTTTTATTCTTTCCCTTCAAAACAAAGTGTATAATATAATTCTATCTTCAGTAGCATCATATAAAGTCCATTTGGAAAGTATACCATTGCCTTAAATATTTTGAATACTATTCTAAATCATTTCAATGGGATAATCAAACTGAACCCAAAGTTATGCTAGATAGAAATGGACGGATACAATATCTAAAATTAATGTATGATAACCAACGTATTGTTTGTCATAAACAAAGGCATGCATAAATAAGTCAATACATTGGAAGAATAAAATAATTCTAATGGTAATTAAAATCTGACTGGAATATATATATTTGAATATATATATATATATACAGTTTTATTGTTTTTTTAACATAAAATCATTGGGTGTAACATTAAATGCAAGATGTACAGCTTAAATAAACTGGAATATTTCTTCATTTCAAATGATAATATATTGATCAAATAGGTTTTATTAAGCGTAATTAAAAGCGCATACAAATACTATTATATTACAAGAAAATAAATAATTACATTTATAACATGATCTGACACTAATCATAACCTTTACAGAAATGAGTGAATGCAATTTGTAGAGGACCATCATGGTTTAAAATATACCCATTATAACTTTAATCTGTTCTAGAGAGAAATACAAACGAGATGAAGGGAAATGTCACAAAACCAAGTTTCCATGAGAAATTGTGCACAGAATATTAAATGTGCACAAAACCCGGATATTATGCACTGGGGTACTTGGTGATGTTAACCATGTGACAGTTTCATTGAAATCCCTTGAGAAAGGTAGGAATTGGGAGCAGAAGAAATTGTGGGCGCTTACTCGCCTGCTGACATTCGCCAATTTTTTCCTATATATGGAAAACCTGGTTAAAAAGGGTAAATTTCACATATTTGTTAAAGATGGAAACACGCATACAAGTCCACTTTTATAGTTTAAAGACAACTAAGTCTAGCACATTGTCTACATATACCAGTGTCCTGTTTCATACAAGATCTTACAACAAGATATCGACACAATAATAGCAAGACAATATAGATTAATATCATGATTTAATGAAAATACAGTTAAACCTGTGAACAAAGGCCACCTTTGGGAAAGACAAAATGTGGTCTTTATTGACTGGTGGCATTTATTTGAAGGTCAGTTTGTTCTTGATTATCAAAAAGATGTTTTTCTAAGAATTGCCTTTATTCACAGGATGGCTGCAAACACAGGTTAGACTGTATAATGAAAATGGATTGATTTGTAAATCTACGACAAAAATTCGTTATAATTCACTACTAGCAATATTCAACAATAAACAGTATTTAAAAGTTGTAGTAAAATGAGATAACCAAAAAATGGAAGAAAATTTATAAAGATTGTAGTCTATCCTAAATACTAAACTAATTTATAAATAAAGTTGAAAACAAGAAAATCATAAGGCTAAATGCCATCACCTTCACTAAACATCTACACACAAATTTGTTTATTTGTTTAAATTCAAAAATACAGATTTTTTCTGAGCTGATAAACCTACTTCCCTAATTAGCTACTTGGTAGATATTATAAATATATATGAATGATTTGGTATGAAGTATATAAAAAAAAATAGCAAATATTTACAAATTTGACCATCTTGAATTAATTGCTAGATAATCATTTATCACTTTTTACAGATAAAGGAAATGACAAGGAATGTTATTTTCATTTTCAGGCAATGTGTACTGGGAAATCCAATTTAGGGGTGGGGAATAATAATCTAGTGATTAATTTATGATAGCCATAGTTTAATGACACCCATTAGAAGCTGCCTGTTAATTAGAGTGAATATATCGTACCGTAGTGCATCTATTTACATATTCTACATTTTTTCATACATCAATAAATTACAAAATATACAACAATTTACATTTATAATATCACAGACTCATACAATATCATTTAAGTCACTAGCAGTTAATGAGTTAAAACCGTTTCATCACACTTGAGAAGTAGTATTATCCACCAAATGAAATAAAATTACGGTATTACCGGAATATAAAACAGTGAAAACGGGAATAAAAATTCCACTAACTGTACATTAACACAATTATGGTAACTTGTTTTCAGGTGACTTAAGTGTAATTTGTCATGAGTACAAAAAGGAATAAAGGAAGGAGGAAAAAAGAAAGAAATAGAGAGAGAGAGAGAGAGAGAGAGAGAGAGAGAGAATTAATTTTTTTTTCAGCTTATAAATCCAGAACAAAAGAAACTAATTTTATACAATAAAGGTGATGAAAGAGTCTGTAACATACAGATACCATAATATTCAAACAAGAATTCTGAACAATATCAGACACGTTCTATATTACAAGCACAATTATAAAATTTAATGTCAAATAAAGAGTCAATAAATACAAACTTTTACAAAAGGCACTAATGTATTACAAGCTTACAGCTGGTTATAACTAGAACTCTAACATATAACTGTATTCAGTGAAAACCAAAACTTGTATGTCCAAAAAAGGGGCATTCCTAAGTTAACAAACTAACTCTTCTGATAGAACTGTAATTTTTTATCAATTAATAAATTTCAACCTAATTGTGGAAATATTAAACACAACCGGTGATAACAATGACATTACCATCTTGTATTGTAGGAATACAAGTATTATGTGTGATACATGTATAGGAGGATATCCATGTATTCAAACTAATAATAACAAAATAATTAGCACATAAAACCTTTTACATCAACTAATTAGATTGTAAATAATAAAGCCAAATAATCAGTATTTAATGAGCAAAACAAAAAATTCAAAATTAAGACAGGACTTAGACATTCATATACACACAGTGTCCTTCCGTGTCATTTTAATATAATTTTCTTATCAATTACACATTAGCAACTATATGGCAGTGGTTTTAACTAAATATACAACTATCAATATCCTTTATGTTTAGGTCTAATCATTTTATCCAGTTGCGATTGGCCAAGAGCTGCGGCAAATTTTTTAACCAAGTTTTCATATCCACCTTTCACAGCCAGATCGTATGGTGACTCCCCTTTATCATTCTTTAGATTCTGGTCAGCTCCACAGCTGTAATAATAAAAAAAAACTATACAAATATCAGCTGTGTAGTCACAATAGGCCATCTGTACAAATACAAAATCCCAAGTTAAGAATTATGTATATAAAGAAACCAGTCTGAGCTCTTCAAAAGAAGGTACAAAGAGTAGAAGATCATCAAAATGACAAACACATGAATTAGCTTTTTTTCTCTCAACTTCTCCACATATGGAGGAAAATTGATATTTTTGTCAAATTTTCATAGAAGGGTATGACCTGCCGCAACCAGGATTTGAATCAAGATTGCCAGGTTACAAGTCCAGCACACTAACTGTTAGCACTGTTCAAAGTAAGTAAGACTAACAAAAAGTGCACAGATACCTACCCTAACAAAGTTTCCACAACCTTGGCACCTGGAGGTCCTAGATTTACTGCCTCATGCAAAGCTGTATTCCCTTTACTGAAACGAGAACAAATACATAACATTACTTCACAACTGCATTAAGGAATTCTAGTAAGAGATTGATTCTCACTAACCCTTTAATGTTAACATGGTTCAAATATCCAAGACAGTGTTGTTTATTTTATATTAACATAATTAAAATATCCAAGGCAGTGTTGTTTATTTCAACCTCATACATGTAAAATAATTCAAACCTTTCAAACTTATACTAAAGCAGGATTTCATATTCAAAAAAAAATAAATAAATAAAGCTATACACAGAATAACTTTTGTTTTAAAATGAAGTATGCAATATAAATTTGTTCATATTCTTAAGAATTATAATTGGAATAATAACAGAAATCGCCAGACTGAAACATAATTACGCCAGTAGAAATACATGCTGACAGTCACCAAGACAAGAACATAGCAATTGTCACATAAAAGAGCACTTACATTGTTGATGGCCCCTTTTTATCCACATCAGCCCCTGAATCAACCAGAACATTGATACAATCTGTCCATTTATTCTTGACTGCTACATGAAGTGCAGGAATGTTGTTCTTGTTGACACAATTAGGGTCAGCACCCTGAAGTACAAAAAATTAATACCATGATTTACTTGTTAAAAGGTCGCAACTGTGATGCTGTGGTTAGCGTGCTGGACTTGTAACCAGACTAGACTTGAACAGTGATCCAGGTTCAAATGCCGGTCATGCCTTCTATGAAAATTTGACAAAAAAGTTGATATTCCTCCATATGCGGAGAAGTTTCCTACTCCTTGTGGAAGGTTAAATTATTACTGGTTTGTATACAGTCCAGGAAAACTGGTTGGGTGAACCGGCTGCCATATATAACAGAAAAATTATTGAAAAACGGCATAAAAAATCCAGTGACAATGTCACATAAAAACAAACAAACAAACTTAATAAAAATACCATTGCCTAACTAACATCACAACAGTTTATAATTTGAAAAGACAAGATATCAATCAAAAGAACACTGAGATCAGATCAATTTGTTCAGGAAAATGATGTGATGTCATGTACTGATATTTACGTCATCAATTAGTTCTTGTACTCTGGAAGAGTCTCCATCAGAAGATGGTCCTAACTCCTTCAGTAATAGCTGATCCTCTTTCTGAAATAGAAAAATACACATCTATATTATCTGTTTTATAAAGTAGTACAACAGAAACAGGCAACTTTGAATTACATGATGAACAAGCCAGGTTCTTCACAATCTTCACAAAAAGATATCTATCGGGTATCAATCAATCACATTGTAATAAATACTTCGAATGCTAAAAAAATGAATGTTGTGTGAATGAATGGCACTGCAAATATTATAATCACATCTTTAATTGTGGATATCCTATATTACCTAGACGCAAAGTTATACAGAAGGCACGATTGTGGCAGACAGGCAAAATCGATAAACAATAATTCCAGTACTTTGATGAAATGTAAATATGCTTTATGAAAACTTTATATTTTTGTATGATTGTACCTTGACTTTCTTCACTGGTCTTTTCTTCTTCACAATCTTTTTCCCAGATTTTTTGGTACTATCTTCAATAATCTCATCATATTCTAGATAAACACAAAATATAATAGAATATAGAATTATAGTGAGACATTTTACTAAATAAGTGTTAAATACGAAACAAATAATTACCATCAATCTGAATCACTTCCTTAATGGAAAAAAAAACACCGGAGGAAACCACATGTACTCCAAGACAAACAAAATGTCCTACAGAAAGTAGCAGTAAATGCAGGAGACCTTTTTTTACAATCATATTAAGAGAACTTGATCTCAAAGTGGTCACTATGTGAAAGACAGCTTTTACCAGTCCCAAAAAAATCAATTCCTTCTTTATTCATGAAAGATTCATTATTTTTACCATCCAGTAAGGTAATTTTTACTAGTCAGGAGCCTATAAGAGCCTAACAAGAGTGGATAAACAGGAACCCTTCAGTAGAAATGGTATTTGAGTTATAACAGTACACGTAAATAAACCACATAAAACCAGGAACTTCAAGACAATGAATGGTTGAAATGATGTAATGAAATGAGAAAAAACATGCAAAAAAGTTCATACCTCAGTAATTCAAGATTAAAATTTTATTTACATGTACTAAAACAAACAAATATACAAAAATAATTCAAAATGTCAAAGTTTTGATACAATGGAACCATTCATCATGAATATTTATCACAATAAATTATCCCAGGAATAACCTACCATCAGAATCAGTCCTGTATGTGGTCATATTATCTTGTTCTGTATGGTAGCTAAGGTAGTCACCCGTTATACCCAATCTTTTTCCAGCAAATTTATCCTTACCACCACGTAAAGCAAATGTAACGGTAAGACTAAGTTCATACCCGTCTTCTTGTACTGTGGATGTAAGTAACTGTAACACACACAGACAAATATGAGTCATTACAATATCACAAGACAAGAGCTCTGCAGAAGCGGCACCAACGATCGTCTGTTTTACATCATTCAATTAAATAGGCAATTTTGACCAAAATTCTAAGTTAAAAAGGGGCATAACTTCAAAACATAGTTTTCAGAGTAATGCCCCTTGTCTTCAAATGCACCTCATGGTGATAATCAAGTTTTCCAAGTATCATGATGATATCTTTAAAAGTACTTGAGTAATGGGCAACATTAAAGCTTTTTCAACATTAATGACAACAATGACGCTGCAGCGATCATAATAGCTCGACCTTTTCTCCTGCTAAGAAAACTAAATGTTACAAACTAAACATGGAGTACAATCTTCATCAATCTAAGAATATTCATATTTCAGGTGTTTAATTATCTACAGTGTAATAGCAAATATTAAAATGCTCAATACTTTTTCAGCAACCTACGACCATAGTAATAATCAGCATACTTTCATACCCTCCCCCCCAAAAAAACCCCTATGTGGCCTGCATATCTTTGATAGAATTAAAAATAATGACAGAATGAAAACAATAACAGAATAAAACAATAGCACGATAAATCACAATATATATATTTATATATATACATACTTTGCCCATTTTAGGTTCACCAATTAAGGCCCTAAATTCAGCATCGTTTTGTGCGTGAGCTTTGATATGTTGACATATATGCTCCATTTGTTTACGCCAGTAGCCTGGAATACATGAACATGTGTACAAACAAATAATATATACATCTATACATGGAGGTTTGACAATGCTTAACAAGAATTGGTTCAATACAGCCATTGGTACATGGTAATAATATTGTCAAACATAAAAACAAGTCATAGATTTTTTAAGTCTAGAGCTCCACAGAGGGGCACCAATGTTCATCAGTTTTATATGTCTGCAATAGGGGTCACATTAGAAATTTTGAGTTTGAACATGATAAGGCATAATTTTGACAAAAATTCTACATTAAAAAGGGGAATAATTCCAAAAAATATAGATTCCAGAATAATGCCCATTGTCTTGCAACTGCATCTCATCATGATAATAAAGTATTCCAAGTGTTGTTTTGATATTTTTAGCAGTGTTTGAGCAATGGGCTACATTGAAGTTTTTGCACGACAACAACGACAACAATGACTCAATGATCAAAATAGCTTGACCCTTACATCAAAACAGATGAGCTAAAAATACTGTGATGACCTAGACCTAGTAAATTGATGGTTTGACAAAGGTATGATAATGATATATGTATATGGCCCATTATCTAAGGTAGATTTGATGGTATCAACATTTTACCTTTTCCAGGACTAACTGCTGTAAGTAATGGTTTTCTGTCCCTCATTTGTTTCTCATACGCCATCTTTTCATCTTCTTTCTCTTTTTCCTTCTCCATACCTCTTGTTGAGGGATAAAATAAACCTACAGTCTGAGTGGCTATAGTATTTGAAGGTTTTGGTGGGGCACCAAGCGGGGTACTAACAGGTAACCATTGTGCCTATTGTAACGAAAATTAATTTATTAAGATCATGAAGATGAATTATAATATACTGAATATAATTGAAATTTTAAGTACAAATTTTTTATTTAGATAACTTGTTACATACATTTACTAGATTCAAGTTAAAATTGTACATTTTGACATTATTTCAGATATAAAGTTATGTGAACATGTGACTGATTTAGGTGCTATTTGTACTAAATAATGTATGAATGGATGAATAGAAATATTTATACAAGTATACAGCGTTAAGTTCATAAACAAGTGAACATTACCTCTCTGCTAAAACCATTCCTGGAAATAGATGATAAATGATATAAGGTGTTTGATCAATCTCATAGCATACAATGTAGGTGATATGACTTAACTTGTATTGTATTACATTCCATTATGTCAGCGACACACAGCACAATGATATAGTATTTCATAGAATATATTTATAATCAGTAAGTATTACAGGTAATAAATACAAGTATGCCATATTTCCACAAAAAAGAATACAACCTATTTTTCAACTAAAAGCCTGTTACACAGATATCAGGGCTAGGGAAAGGGCCTTCTTAAATTTGAGGAAAAAAACAGTATTTTTGCAAAAAAAGGAAGAAAAAACATGATGTAAACTGAATTTTAGGGGAAAACTACATGATTTTTAAAGATTTTTCTTGAGGGAAAAATGCCTATGAACAGTCGAGGGTAGATGAAATATATTAATATGAAATCAGCCAAGATTTGCCAAGTGCCTATAGGACATTGAAATACTTACATATCATCAACTCTGAATGGGGCATCGATCTTGACCCCACACGACCCACAGAATGTAGCATAGGGATGATTGTTAGCTCTACATTTAGAACAAGTGAGAGCTGTAGCAGTGACTGCTGGCTGTAATGTAAATAAATACATAAATAAATAAATAAATAAATGAAAATATCAATCAATCAATCACTCATAGTATAACAAAATACTATAAATTATCCAACATGTAGGTAAAGAAGAAACTATAATTAATTGCAGCAAGTAAAGTAAATATTTTCATACCACCATTTACACAAAATCATAGAAACAAGAATGTTTTTACTGGCTGTTTAGTGCTGATACTAGACTGTTTGATAATTGTTTTAAAAGTTTGGACAGGATTAAAGATTCTTATGGGAAGGCAATACATCTTGTATTATTATGTGAAATACGATGAAGCCATCTAAAGATCTGTTGTGTTATTCTATAGCACAGAACAGAAAATACAGGAGATGAAACTGTATAATTTACTCTTGCCTGACACTTTATAGTTTATACACACATTTTTAATCAATATAGACTTAATACCAAAGAATAGATAAAACAACAGTAGGATATACAGGTAAATCCAAAAACAACAGTATAAAAACATATATATGTGACTTATGCACCATTATTCAACTAGCCTTTTCACACTTCACAACCTGAACTAAAAGACCACGAAATGAGAAAAGCAAACAGTGGTCACATAATAGAACATAATTTATTCTTTGTTTGTTTGTGTTTATGTGACATTGTCACTGGGTTTAACAATGTTTTTCAACAATTTTTCAGTTATATACGGCAACCAGTTCACCTTACCAGTTTTTCTGGACTGTTGACTAACCAGTACTAACTTACCCTTCCACAAGGAACTGACAACTTCTTCACATATGGAGGAAAATTTTCATAGCAGGGTATAACCTGCTGCAATTGGCATGTGAACATGGATCTCCAGGTTAGAAGTCCAGCACACTAACCACTGGACCACAGTCCCAGCCTGATTTGTTCTTTAAAACCAAATCATGGAACAGTGAAAAAAATGCCCTCTGAATGCAAGCACTTACTTTTTAGAAGTATACTAACAAGAAAGTATTAAAATTTTAGATCACATTTAAAATAAGTCAACAATTTTACTACAGTAAACATACACGACATGTGATGTTGTTTGTACATGAACTTTAGAATAGTAATAACAGTATTATGTGGTTCTTTACAATTCATTTAAAGTAAATTGATACTTTGTGTAAGATATAGCTAAAATATAGTGTTGAGTAAAGAGTTCAATAACATATTAAAATATAAACATAATTAACAATTATAACAAATTTTTTTTAACAACAACAAATGTATGACTATCATTCTGTGTACTTAAATATTGAGAATAAATAGTATTGTACAAAATTGTCCTAAATTTTAACCAAGTACTGTGGAATCACAAAATCTGTGGAACATTTAATTTTGTGGATTTCGTAGGAGAGCTTAACCACAAATTCAAGAACTCATGAAGTTAGATGTTCGTAAAAATACAAATGTATCCGAAAATACATCCATCTGAAATTTGAAAATCCACGAATTTAAGTGCCCATGAAATTATCAATTAAAAAAATAATAATAAAAATAAATTAAATGTAACCACAGTATTACATCATGCAACATCTAACCATGCATTATAGCATCTAGATTTAATTAGGAGTGAAATATCAAAACCTACAAAATTAATCATATTTAGTGTGACTGTACTGTACATGTTATGTAATTCAGAATTCAATCTCACTAACATGCATTTGACCATTTCGGGAAGTAGCAGGTTAAGATATCCATTATAATAGGAACATGTAATATAGCGGATTAACTTAAGAAATATTTGTTATACTGATGCAACTAATTATTAAATTTTTTAACACAGTATAGATAACATATATTTTATAACATATCTTAATATTCCTCATGCATACAATATTTGGGTTGACATGCATTGCATTGGTCCCTATTCATCAATGATTACTGACCACACAGGTATACAAGATAAATTTGATATACTGCTTTATCATTATAATGTTACCACAAATGCATGGGTGAAAGTTGAAAATTTTGAAAAACTAGAAAACTTAAACTTGTTGTCATGAAAACGACAAGAGCTCCGCAAGAGCGGCACCAATAAAATAAAACAGTTCAATCATTGACTCGTTTCTACGCAGTATCATTGATTACATAAAATTCTAAAATTTTGATATCATCTTTGCAAAGAGTTAACATTCAATAATGAGAGAAAATAACCAAATTCAAAGAACTTAGCAGCCAGATATAATTTTTTCTACTAAATGACATTATACAAGTTGCATTCATTACACCCAAACTCAGGCAAGGGATAAAATAGTAAATCATTATAAAAGATCAGACAAGAACTGATGATTGCAGAACAAACCACATTATCCATAATGCTCAAGGAAAAATTCATAAGAATGTCATAAGGCCTAAAAAAATATAAAGTTTGTTTCTGGTTACATGCATACAGAAATATGGGTTGGTAGGTAGTGATTCTTTTTTATTAATTTTTTTACATTTATCGGCAACACTGTAAGGGAATATGTGCACTGTAATATTAATGAGTTGTGATAATTACAATACTGTGCTATGATTCGGACGCAGTAAAAACTTATGAGTTGGGAGGAAAAATATTGCATAGGTCAGGTAACCAGAAACAAACCTTTTCTTTTTTAAGTAGGTAAAAAATTTGGACAATAATCCCTCCTGTTTGAAAACATTTGAAATTGACTTGATAATATCAAAACCTGAGATTTAGCAATATTTTATTGTCTACATTAACATACCAGTATATAATGTTAAAAAAACTCTCATAACACTTATCATCGAAATTTGACATGAACAAAAATAAGCTTCATACAACAGACTTCACAAACTTATGATCTATAAAGTGATAATATGAATTATCTAAATCTACTGGTAGATAAAATTAACTTCAACTAAATTAAGTAAAAGAATAAACCATTGAAAATCTATAATTCATTAATATTAAAAACATTACATTATGCTAATAGCTTATTTGAATTCATGTCAAGTTATTAAAATCAAATATGTCTATATTATAATTATCTATCTATATTGATATGTAACACTAGCCATTGAACAATATGTGACAAACATATAAAATAACAAGCATTCACAAACATAAATGTAATGAATTGTCATGCACAATGGTACACACCGCCCAGTCCTGTCAACAAAAATACAAAGAAAAAAATACAGAAATTCAGATATTTTGTTGCATAAAACACAAAAATCTGACAGTTGAAAGTCTGAATGACGATTTCAACATTTATAAGTTTAAATCCATGTAACAAAAATTATCTCACTTTTCATAATATGATTACGACAGGCAATAGATTCAGTCATATTACCATACTACCATAGTAGAAAAATGAAAACTCATTAATAAACCAAGTTTTGTTTTCCTTCTATAGCAGAGAGGTTGTTTATAGGTGTCTTCCCTCATGAAAAATCTTTAAAATCATGCAGTTTTCCCCTAAAAATGAGTTTATAACAAGTTTTTTCTTTCCATTTTTGCAATAATACCATGTTATTTTTCCCCAAGTTTAAGAAAAAGGCCCTTTCCACTACCTGTGAAAATAAGCTAAGTAAACAGTTTAGAAAAAAATGAATTTCTAGATATGACAGGTAATATAAGCATGATGAAATCACATGCTATAATAGGGAAGTTTTATATTGTAGTCATTCAGACTTGCAAACCAAAACAACACATATTTGCAAACTTCCCATAACAAAAACAAATAGTTTATACACAAAATACATTCAAAGTTCATGAGATTAGTTACACATTGTACCTTAAGCAGTTTCTCAATGACCTGAATGAACATATATATATTATAACAATGTTAAGATGGAATAAATTTGTATATGTACAGTAATGGCCCTGAAAACCGGACTTCCTAAAAAATGGAATTCTCTAAAAATCAGATGGTTTTTCAAGTCCCATTTTTTCCTATTCTATAATCAATAGTTCTCTGAAAACCAGAATTCTCTGAAAACCGGACTTTTGGCCCAGTCCGGAAAGGGTCCAGTTTTCAGGGTTATACTGTATAAAGAATTCCAGAGATTAAACATTGAAAAGGTTACAGAAAACATCACATCAATTACACATGTCAATTAAAACACCCAGAACAACTCAAATAAGGAACTTGTTAATAATGTTTACCTTTAAACAAAGCAAGATATGAGTTTAGCAGTATTCAATACATAGAAGGGATAATGAAGAGATTGACAAAAGATAAAACATTAAATGGAAGGGTGAATGGAAGTTGACACTAGAATAAATAACTCAGACATTGAGACTAGCAGTAGACCGCATGGCTTCAAGAAATGGCCATCATAATACCACATGACTCATACAATGAAAACATCAAATCACATGACTCTGAAGTGACCATCATAATACCACATGACTCATACAATGAAAACATCAAATCACATGACTCTGAAGTGACCATCATAATATCACATGACTCATACAATGAAAACATCAAATCACATGACTCTGAAGTGGCCACCATGATATCACAAGATTCATACAATATTAACTGTACACAACATGACTCCAAAATAGCATTTATTGTACGGCTTGACTATAACACTATGACAACAATAGATTACATGAAACCAAAATGGTCACTGTTAAATCACATGACTGTTATAGATCACATGACTCAAAATATTCATCACATATATACCACATGACTTTACCATGATGGCCAAAACTCACATCACTCAAGTAAATGACCACAATAAACAGGAACATAAGGCAAAATAGTATTCTTGAGATAAGCTCCATTATATAGCTTCAATACTAATTTATTGAAATGATAAGTGAAATAAAAGTAGAGTGGTACATACCTTTGATCCACACCAGTCACAGAACCTAGCTTCACCACGATTCACACGATTACATTTTGTACATTTCAGATATTTCTTGTCTAATCCAGTGATTGGTGGAGCCGATTGTCCATTGTAAGCAGGCTGAGGAATAAACAAATTGGGTTATGAAAAAAAACCATACATTTGTACAATTTCAGTTAATAAAATGCATCATCTGATCTAATCTTTTTCATACCACCTCAACTAAAGTCAGCAGATTTTATAGTTTCTTAAAAATATATGTGAAAATTTAAAATTTAAAAAAATGCCCCTTCCCCAACCTGCGAAAGAAAAACTTCAAAATATTGATTAGAATATTGGAGTTAGAATTTGATGCTTTAAAAGGTTTTACAAATCAAAATCACGGAAGTAAATATGGGCATCCTTTAACTTTATTACAGTCAAACCTGACATAATGGCTACCAGTGAATAAAGCCATTTTTAACAAATGCTTATTGACACTATACACCTGAAGAACCTCCACATGACTTCTTTTTTCACTGGTGTTTAAAGATGCACAAACAATCAGGGTCATTTGGTGAAATTCCAGTTTTACAGGTGGAGAAAGACACAAGGCATAAACCTGGAAGAACTATCCACTTTCCATATGCTGGTTGGACACCTGCCTTACATGTGAAATTTGGTCCCAGGTGGGATTTGAACTCACACCTACAAAGGGCTAGTGATTACAAATCAGAAACCATAACCATTCAACCAAGGAGGCACCCACACTTCTGCATAAAGGCCAACTAAGTCAAACTATTTCCCTAAGAAGGACATTTCTCAAAGGTTTGACACAATTATATTTCATTTTTGAGAATGAAAATTGTTACCTTCATCTGAGCAGAAGTTGGAAGCCTTGTATCGCATGTGATACATTGAGACAAGTTCGCAGGGTTTCCTGTCCCGCACAGCACGCACACAACTTTTTGTGCTAACTTGACACTAGCCATCGGCTGGTTCTGGTTAGGTATAGGACCCTCACATACAACACATGTAGATGTGTTAAATGGTACTCGAGATTTACAGTAGACGCAAGTTCCCATCTGTAAAAAAACAGTACCAGAAATGAACACTCAATGGAATTGCTTTTCCTTGTCTAAAATTGCATATGATATTTTCAATAAAGTGCTATAATTTGAAATCCAAAAATTCAGACATATCTGATTTTGTAGCAGTTATGATGGACATAAATTTCAACTTCGCAGAATTTATTTCAAAATAACTTAAAACAATTGTACATCATACAAAAAAATTAAGTTGCTTACCTGTCCAGGTTCTGGTGGTGGGATTCTGGTCTGAGGAATGGCAGCCACCGGGTTTCCACATGTATTACAAAACCTTGCGTAGGGATCTGATGGGCGATCAGCAAAACAATACACACATCTGGGTAATTAAAAGAATAAGATGGTGTGGGCAAATATTGTGACAGTTGAGTATAAACAATAAAATCTTCAGTTCTAACAACACACAGTACAAAACATAGGTAGAAAACAAAACATTTTGCCTTAACCCTTTGCCTCATAAGCATATTTTAGACTCTTCAAAATTCAAAGCAAATATACAAAACATCAATTTGTTTAAGAAAACATTGTGGTTAAAGAAGCCATTGCTCATTACTAGTAATTTTGCCACTATGTTTTCAAGAGTTGTCTGCTTCAGATGTGGTATTTTGAGGTAAAGGGTTAACCAGAGATGTAGTTTGAAAGTTGTCAATAAGAAAGTGATACCACTTTATATTCGTTATCATTTTTTACTGTAAACAACAAAAGACTGTGAATTCACAAACAACATACTTAAGGAAGTCTGTTTCTCTCTGTAATCTCATAGCTTGTGTTGTATTATCTGGTAGTTGACGCTGTCTATTTGGACTATTGGTACGGTCTGAAAAAGGCTGAAATGAAGAGAAAAGACTGATGTCTAAATGTCAAACAAACTAAACTTATACAGTAGGATAATCATTAAATATTTTGTCCTTTCACTGTCACCCATGACCGTGGTCCAGTGGTTAGTGCGCTGGACTTGTAATCCGCAGATCTGGATTCAAATCCCTTCTATGAGAATCTGATGAAAATGTCAATTTTCCTCCATATGTGAAGGAGTTGCTGGCTCTTTGTGGAAGGGTAAAGTTAGTACTGGTTAGTATACAGTCCAGGAAAACCAGTTATGGTTCTGAGGCAAAGGTTATGAGGCAAAGGGTTAATAATGTACATAATTATAAAACGAAACAGAAAAAAAGAGTTTGTGAGTATGGAAAACCAGACATTGCCAGATAGAATAAAACCTTTACTGAACCAATATTAACTACTAGTAAATATTCAGAGTTATTACTAGACTTACTAGAAAAATTTCCCCATAATTAAAAAAATGAAAATGTTCTGTCATCATATACTTAACATTATTTTTTCCATGTAATTAATCATGTAAAATATTGTTTTAAGTGCTCAGGTAAATATAGAATGGTTTAGTCATAACACGGTGTTTTGTTCTATCATGATAGCCTTTGATAATGCCCCAAATTTTATTTGGTGCTTCATGAAGCAAATTTCCCCCATCAAAGGGACCTGATACCTGTTCCCCAAAGCCATACAAAAGGGCTGTCATGAGTTTTTACCAAGCATGCCAGATAAACAGACACATATGGTTAGCCCAGATACAAATTTTATGTACAATAAAAATATTCTTACAAAGCTTCCACCATTTCTCTCTGGTGACCTCCCTTGTCTGGAGTTCAGGAATCGTGTACCAGAACCATGTCTGTGACTGGTGTTCTCCTTCACATCGACATCTGTTCATGTAAAAAAATTGTCACATTCATCATAAAAATTATGAATAGGCTTTTTTAAAACTGATCCAAATAGTTTCCCATTTACAATAAAATCTTGGACTACATTAAACATTCCAATTTTCCACAAACAATTACACCATGATATTATGTTAGCAAAATTCTTTCTCTGTCACCGTGTAGTACAGCAGTTTATAAATATGATACCTCTACTCTTATGTAAAATTTACTAATCACCCAATTTGACCAAAAATGTATTTAACAAACTGTACTTCGCAACATTATCACAAAGAACTGTACTTCGCAACATTATCACAAAGAAGAATATAAAAATTTGATTTTCCAGGCTATTTACCTGCCATCCTGTCAGTCATTGATCGCATTCCTGAAACATCTGTCCAGGCAGATCTAGATGACAACATTAAATTTTTCTGGGCTCTTTTTGTGTTCAACTGGAAGTATACATAGAACTGATGCAATGTGACTTGAGTAAAAAAAATAAGCAAGAATATATACGCAAATATACACAATCTGACTGTACAACAGAGTTCAATAAAATGATACTATGAAATAACATCACAAAATGTTCAATGAAATTAATACATAAATCCCGAAAAGTTAAATTTTTTATATTAAACTAAATTTTCAGTGATTTTTATGCAATTTTGGGTAAGGGTCCAGGTATGGTCCAATTGGGAAAAAATTCACAGAGTGATGCCAAAATTGGGAATTTTGAGGGCAGAGAAAATGTCCTTATTTTCAACTGGGAAGGGTATGTTCACCGGACCCAAACAAAGAAAGAAAAAAATCACTGATTTTTATTAAACCAAATGAAATAAATAAAGAATATGTTACCATGGTTTTCTGTTTCTCAAGGTCATCCCTAAATTCAAGGTCATCATCCTCTATTGGCATTTCAGGAGGTGACAAATATTCTACTTCAAATGTTTTAGTAACAACATTGGATTCTCTTACACCATCTCTGCAATGAAGAAGAAATTCCAAAATTTATCCAAGAATCAATCAAATTTAACACTAAGGATTAAAACATTAAATCAAAGATGATATATGGTGGTATTCTATGATGATTCAAACAAAGACAATTAAATCTTTTGAAAAGATCCTTTTCTAGAGTTTTTATATATATCAGCATTATTTTGTCTCAGTAATATATCTTGAATGGAAAACAGTTTTATGCCAAAATGCAAAAATAACAAGGATCAAACTTCATCAGATGTAGTCAATAACTTCATATGACAGATAAATGAAAAGGCTACATAAGACAGAAACAGACTTGATGTACAAGGCAGGGCTTTTTACATAGGTAGGGGAAAGAGCCTTTTTCTTGAATTTGGAGAAAACACAGTATTATTGCAAAAAAGGGAAAGAAAAAACTTAATGTAAACTGAATTTTAGGGGAAAACTGCATAATTTTCAAAGATTCTTATGAGGGGGAGATGCCTATAAACAACCCCTGCTATAGAAGGAAAAAACTCAGTAAAGTTTACCCAAATATTTCAAATATGTTAAATAAGACGATGATTTTACTTACGCTCCCAATGCAACAGCTTTGACAGTTTGTTTTCCAGCAGGTAACGTAAAAGGTCCCTGGTATTGCATTGTATATTTGGTTTGTCCCACCTTAGGGAAAGGGTCTGGTTTTGTTCCATTGATTGTGTAGTAAATTTGAGCTCCATTGCTCTCTGAAATTTAGGGTCATAAATTTCATTACAAAAATTAATACAAAGTCAACATCACAATGACTTCCAAATTTGCATTAATTTAATATCCAGTAAGGAAAGTTTTACATAACGTTTGACTGGTTACATCGACAAATGCAAAATTATGTTGGCCATTCCTTGTATGTTAAAATAGAAGACAGAATAAGATACTGAGTTGAACTAACAATGATACACTTGGACTTGAACTCAGAAGAGAATTTCTCTTTTTTTAAAAAAGCTCCAAAACAAACAATGAGTGTTAAAATTTGTGTTTGCTAATAACTAAACTTAGAGCATTAAGACTTCACATAAAAACATTTTCGTTATGAGCGCGGAAGAATTGCACTTGATTTATAAGTCCAGTAATTTTTGTAAATATAACATTTAGGACACTCAACAAGCATTAAATCAATATTATCTGTATAAACAATGTTTAGAAGTAATATATTTACACAAGCTAAATCAAACAATCTAGAAGAAGCAAGGTATTGGACCATAGGATACACAGCAAAATATCACTTCTGGCGTTTAATTACATATATCAAGGTTGACTGTAGTCAAAGGATTTATTACACAAATCAATGCAATTCATGGAAAGTACAACTTGTCTGTAATAAATTTGTTACAAATACTGTACTTCAAAATTAGGCTTTCAATGTAATTTCTAAATGTATCTGTCAAATGTGCTTTATTTACTTTTTTGTTTAAAACTGTAACTTCATTTGCTGCAGCAAACATAATAAGAAAAATGTGTTAAAACACATGATTTTTTATCATGTTTAATTATTGCAAATGAGACTAATACAGATAATTCTACAAAAGGAGTGACACAAACTTGCAAACTACAACAACAAAAAGAGTACTGTAATAGAAAAATAATCATATTTACAGAAAAAGGTCAATAAACAAAAAGTAATTTTGTACAAAAAACGTGATTTTAGCTGTTGCTGTAATGATATATTATAACAATGATTAACCAAAATGTTCAATGACAGGTCAGATAACCAATACTGTCGTTACCATGATATTGATTATTTCACACATGAGTGAGAAAACAAGTATCACAGTCATTTCCATTACCATTAACAGACACCAGGTCATAACTACCAATACTCATTAAGTATTGATGTGAATTGAACAATTTCTCTACGAAAAACTCAAATGAAAAAAGTCAATACTTATCCATATGGTGTTAAATGAATGAATTATAACAAAATATGTCATTTGATTGACTCATGATGAGTAATGATAACATAATAAGCACATCCATGCTTGTTGTCTCCATGTTGATATATTAATGATACTGAGTGTAACCTATTAACAATGAAGGATAGATTCATAAAAAGTTACAACAGAAGAGAAAAAAGTAATTTTGAACAAAAATAATTATCTGTGGTTACCTTATTGCATATGTGCAGATTCATATTTTGTCAGGGGTTCATTTTAGGGATAGGGGAAGACACTGGATGCTGGTCAAAAGGGGAAAAAACTTGCAGAAAGGGGAAATTTTGGGAAATTATCAACTTTTAATACACTGTCACATAACCAAAACCAATGTTTTCATGAATCAATGATTATGACAACAGCATTCAAAACAACAATCCACACATGTCCATATCTTTGTCTTTTCTACATTTGAACAGGTCTACCACACTTTCAGAGCCTTGATCTGTTAGATTTTCTGACCAAAGATTTATTCTCATGAGTGAATCAAGTGTCAATTGGCCCATGGATGGTATCTTTACTTGCTACAGCAAAAAGGAGTTTATCCGTCCAATATGCTTGAGAGGAAGACGCTGATTATCGGCGTCACTTTCTTAGTAAAACAACCCTGTTTGTAACAATATGCAGGTTTTTTTTTAGGGATTGGGGAAGACACTGGACACTGGTCAAAAGGGGAAAAATCACGCGAAAGGGGGAATTTGGAGGAAATTATCAAATTTTAATACACTATCATGTAATCAAAACCAATGTTTTCATGAATCAATGATTATGACAATAGCATTCAAAACAACAATCTACAGGTCCATATCTTTGTCTTTTCTACATTTGAACAGGTCTACCACACTTTCATAGTCTTGACCAGTTAGATTTTCTGACCAAAGATTTATTCTCATAAGTGAATCAAGTGTCGATTGGCCGTGGGATGGTATCTTTAATCGCTACAGCAAAAAAGGAGTTTACCCGTCCAGTATGCTTTGAGTCAGATTTCGTATTTCTTAATTTCATCAATTGTGCATCATTTTACCCGAAATGGAAACGTGCCCCTGCTTCCAGGCATTATAAATGTGGATATATGCATGCGTCATGGGCCGGGATCTAGTATTGGTTCCTGTCACTGTGTATATCTTTCTACTATCGCAGGTAATAAGCTCATTCGGATTGGTTCGGCAGACATTTTCATAAAGCTGGGAAATCCCGATAGGTTTGCTCAATCATTACGAAACAAATAAACTCTACATAAAAATGCTGATAAACCTTGGTCTGATAGATATTTTGGCCAAATTAAATCTACTGAAACTGAAATTGCCTATTTTTGAGTAGCTTCAAAGAGGAATTATGCATCTTAGTCAGGGGAAAATACTTCTTTGGGGAAAAAATGTCAAGGGAAGACGCAAATTATCAGCGTCACTTTCTTAGTAAAAAAAACCCTGACAATGTTTTAGTCTGTAAGAATCTGTCTTTTATTTGGGGGGAGAGAATGGTTCTTTTATACATTTATTACATGAGTAAGTTTTTTCTTAAAAGAACCATTCTCTCCCCCCAAATAAAAGACAGATTCTTACAGACAAAAACAAACAAAACATTGCAATTCAGTGATGTTCATTAATATACCTGTACTTAGTTCAATTTTTGTGTTTGAATCAATCGATGCCTTGGGTCTTCCAGGGATAGGAGGTCTCAAGGGCACAATTGTTGGTACTGCGATAGATCCTGCAGTCATCCTGCTGCATTAATAAATAGATCTGAAAATTATAAATACCATTTCACTACTTACATTATCAAACAAATTTTTAAGTAAAAAAATTCTAACAAATATATCTTGGCATTACTGTCTTCAGTCAAAGAGTAATACATTTTTCAGGAGTGTAGTATATATAGACAACACTCATAAACCAAATTCATAAACAGTAACTTCACTCTGTAAATGTGTAATGAAAAATAAAATGCATATTTAGATCTCAAACCTACACAAACAGCAGAAATACTTCATTTAGAAAACACATGCGATGGACCCACATGAACACAATAGCCACATTAAGAGTTGAATTGGTAAATTTTTGGGTATGTTATAAATAGGAAAGATAAATGTTTGACAGAGGTGAAAATGGACAATATTCACCTAAACTCCTGGCCATGTTAAGCTGTGAAAGTGGACCGGTCTTTCATGTAACAAAATCAGATAAACTATGCATAATATATTAAAAGAAATCTGTGACAAGTACTGGATGAGTAGCTCGAAAAAAAAAAGTTGAGCCCCAATTCCACAGTCTCTCACTTAGATCAGGTTATAGGACAAATTGTTTTTACCACAGCAATGGATTTGTAAGCAGTCAAAACTTGACTTCCACAGTAAGCAATTACAAGTCATTCCCAATCATAAGAAAATAAGTTTAAACTTTAAAAATATCAAGTGACATACGTCAAAACACACGTATCCAGTGCAATGTGAAGCGTCCACGTATACTTCTAGAATTAGCCAAGAAAAAGCAAAGCATAAATAGGCCAATATAGAAAAATGTCAACCGGCTGGCAATTTACTTATATAGGAGTTATTGATGCATGACCATCCTGCAAGACTCATCGCGTCGTTTGGAGCCATACAACAAATAGTAGGAAATGGAACTAATGTGGCTATTAAGACTGAAAAAAATACAAACATTAGATGTATAATTATAATGCAAAATAAGAAACAAGCATGAGAGAAGATGATTTACCAGCGAATATATTTTCTACGGATGTGTTCGGGCACCTGCATAGCAACCCCGGGAAATATAACGACGATTCTGATTGGATCAATATGCCTCTAATTTTATCTCCTAAATAAGAGAGTTTTGGCAACAGCTAAAGTCTATATCCGGATTACGGGACGGCTATTGCAGTTATTCCCCTTTAATACTCTCCTTTTATAATAATAAATCCCACCCCCAGATAATGTTTTCATAATTTAGTTTCCTGATAGTTCGAGTATATGATGCTGTAGGACTAAAGACGTAGAAATATGTCCGTGGACGCACTTCTTCGCGATATTCTGTACATTCCAAATCATCTACAGAGATCTATCTCTGAATCCAGAGTGATTTGTCTGGTAAGAAATGCTTTTCAACTTTCAATTTCAATATTGATAATTAATTTTGCTGTGTGAAACGATTTTGATAATGATTCGTATGTAGTTATTTATTAAAGTTGCAAAATTTTGAAAGAACTTAATGTTGTTTGACGTATTTGCCTAGTTGGCAAGTTACAGGTTGACTACACACACACACATCGATACAGTGCACACTTTTGTTGTTATCAGTGCAGGCATCTCGAAACTGTTGGAATACTTGCCTGACATTTGGTCAGGCAAAGTTAGAATTTTTGCCTGACCCTGTGAAAATTTATCTGACCGAATATATCAGAGTAATGTGATTCATGCTGTAAATTGTGCCCGACTGCCTTACACCTCGTCCGGTATTTGCTGAAAAGTTATTGGTCCTGCTCAAAATTTGCCTGACATGTCCAACAGTCTGACAACTTTTGGGACGCCTGTCAGTGGTCTAATCATTGATGTAACTTATCATGTGCATATGTCATTATGTGTGTCCAATAACTCACAATTGGGCTTCGGCCGTGGTCCAATGTTGTGCTGGACTTGTAAACCGGAGATCCGGGTTCAAATTCCAGTTGCGGCAGGTTATACCCTTCTATGAAAATTTGACAGGAATGTCGATTTTTCTCCATATGTGGAGAAGTTGCCGGCTGGAAGGGTAAGTTAGTACTGGTTAGTATACAGTCCTGGAAAACTGGTTAGGTGAACCGGTCGCCATATATAACTGAAAAATTGTTGAAAAATGGCGTTAAACCCCAGTGACAATAAGTCACATAAAAACAAAAACAGATAACTCACATTTACATTGATAGATCAACCCTGATCGGGTAAAATTGCAAATACTAGAACACAGAACATCAGTACCTTGTTCAGTTTAGGAATCAATATCGCATTCACAAAAGTTGATTTCAAAGCTCACATTTTGAATTGAAAGGAGAAATTGTACCTGCATGATTGAAAATTATTTAAATATGAATTAATGGATCATTTGATTTTTCTGTTGCAGGTACATACAGACTGGTTAGTAACATTGAGACAAAAAAGTGTGAAAGATGATAAGTGGTCGAGAGACATTAGTCGTGACGATGCAGCCCTGTATCTGGCACCTTCTCACAAAACATTACCGAAACATTTGAAGAGAGTTTGCATTAAGATTATCAGAAAAAGCTCTCGACCATGCAAAGTGTAAGTAAGGTAGTCTTGAAACAATGCTGGCTATTGATTTTTTTTGGTTTTAATCTTTATACTTTTTTGAGATGACATGCCATCTTTGAGATTTTTTTTCAAACCTGTTAAAATTTGAAGTTTCAATCCCTTCAGCTGAAAGCAAAGAACTTCTAAAACTGTACTGTAGTTTATTTTATATTATTTATGTCATTACTGTTTCAATTAATTTTTATTTTAGTTTTTTGTTTTAAAAAATGCATGATTTATCATGTTACAATGATGTCAAGAGGAAAAATATAATTACATTAACAATCTTTAACTTAAGTTGATTGCATGATATCTAGGAAAATGTTTTGACTCAAGACAAGCATTACATATAACATATGCATTATATCAAAAAAATAGACCTTTACAATTTTGGGTTCCTAGTTTCGAAAGCTTAAGTTGCACTTTTGTTTTGTTAGTTTGTTGCTGACCTCATGTTGATCTCTTTCTCTCGTTAGGCTTCACAATGGGCCACTATCAAGTACCACACAGGCTGTGTCTTGTATGGAACATTTAGTCCAGAGTGCGAAGGAAAACTTTAGAAATTTATGGACTTCCGCTCATGTGAAACATAGTCATGTTGATATGGACATGTTTCATTGTGCAGAGCAGCAGGTAGGTAGTTTATGTTGACTTTAATAGTTTGTACAGCAGTGTTTATTTTTCCTTGAAATATTCAGTGAAATTCAGCCCCATTCCACACTTTCTGGAAAACATATTTTTCCCCAAAAAATATTCAAATTTTCCTACTGTTCTCTGAAAAAAAATCCATAATATCAAGTTTTATTCCAATTGCCATACCTATTTGTTTATCATTTTGCTGTTTTGACGTTTTTTGAGGCATTTCATGATATTTATTTACAACAACATTTTCAACATTTCAACCCATTTGCTGCAATTCCTCCATTTTGCTCGTCCGCATGCTTATTTTCCCCAACCAGTGGGCAGTGACCCCCCCTTCTCCCATAAATGAAAAAAACACTGATTTTGAAGTTCTGATGACTGTCCGTCTTCTTTACTGTAACCCTTCTGTTAACCCTTTACTGCATTTCCCCGCATCTGAGGTAGACGACTTTCGAAAACAGGCTGTCAAGTAGTTATAGGGCTGTCAAAATTTACTTTTCTTATACTTAGGCGTACCAGTCCAGAATACTTTACCAAGTATAATTACATTACAAAGTGAAAAATATTTCAATACTGCTGTGGTTTGTTGACATGAACTTGATGAAGACTTTCAAGATATAGGGAGAATCATATTTCAACGTATCGGGAATTTCAGCATTGTACTTTTAGGAAGAGAGGATTTTTGCAATTGGGAAGTCACCGAATAGCGGCCTCTATTGTAGAAGGAAATAAGGCCCTAAACTGGTTTGTAAATATTAGGAATAATAGTATACTGAGTTCCTTTTTGTCTTCAAATGATAAATTTTTGAATCAATGATTTTTTTTCTCACTTTTTTAGTTCACCACGGTGATGCGGAGCTATCTTCAGAGAATGTGTCCAAGTGTTTACATCTCTATTCCAGAGGAACAGAATATTGGAAGTACCCACCAGATCTTGTCAGGCATTAGATATATTGGAAATAACATTATTCCAACCATAGCAGTCATAGAGACGGCATCTACATTCTTTGTTGTACAACCTTACGTGACTAATTCTCTGTGTGATATAGTGAGATATAGTCCAGCTATATTTGACACCTCACATGCTAAATCTTTGTTTGTTCTTTACCAAATATTACAAGCTATGATTTCATTCCATAATACAGGACTTAGTGTAGGTGAACTTAATTTGAATAATGTTCGTATAGATGATAAACTATGGATTCACTGCAGTAGTGTTCAGCTTTCTTCTTTTTCAACACAAAGTACAGACGAAACTTCAGATAATTCCGCTTCTTTACTTAACATCAATAACCGTGATGAACCTAGCGCTGAGATGAATGCGGACGCAAATAGAAGCTCTACAAAACAAGTCTCTGAGATTTCATGTTTGTCAGAGAATTCTGGGATAAAGAGGCCATCGGGTGTAAGTGAGAGCGAGAATTATCTTGATGATGCTCTAGATGTTCTTGAAACGTTTCAGTTCCTGGATATTTGTGTTGAAAATCTTGCTAAACTGACTGAAGACTGGGTGAATCATAAGATAAATAATTTTAGGTATTTAATGTATCTTAATTACCTAGCGGGGCGTAGACTCGGTGATCCAAATCATCATCCAGTGTTGCCGTGGGTGATGGATTTCACGAAATCGAATTCTGGACTGAGGAATTTATCAAAGTCAAAATTCAGGTTGAACAAAGGTGATAGTCAGTTAGATTTTACGTTTGAAGCCATGGCTGAGCTAGGTGACGATGAACATATTCCTCATCATGTCTCCGATGTTTTATCTGATATCACTTACTACGTCTACAAGGCTCGCAGGACTCAGAAACATTTATTATGTACTTATGTTCGCACTAAATGGGTGCCAAATGAATATCCACAAAGCATAGAAAGAATGTACCAATGGACTCCCGATGAGTGCATCCCAGAGTTGTTCACAGATCCTACCATTTTTACCTCCATCCATGAAGATCTACCTGACCTTGAACTACCTGGTTGGTGTTCGTCAGCTGCTGATTTCATTGAGCGTCACATGGCTATGCTGGAAAGCGAGTCTGTATCTGTTAACCTACATAGTTGGATTGACCTTACATTTGGATATAAGGTTTGTTTCAAA
The DNA here is from genome assembly GCA_008271625.1 of Lutraria rhynchaena. Taxonomy (NCBI): domain Eukaryota; kingdom Metazoa; phylum Mollusca; class Bivalvia; order Venerida; family Mactridae; genus Lutraria; species Lutraria rhynchaena. Next base: position 378,116 of record VIBL01000019.1, on the reverse strand, counting down.
TATATCAGTGTATCTATAAATCAACATTTTTTAAGTTGATACGGAAAATTAAGAGTAATGTTTTTGACAATTTTCAGGGCTTTCATTTGACTCTTAAAACAGCATTTTGACTTCTGAAATCTGTAAAATAAAGCTTTTGACTCTTGAGAATGTGTACCAAAGGGTCAAATATAGTATAAAGTTAGAAGGAAATTTTGTTGACTCTTCAAATTATCACCAGTCAACAATCATATTTGACCCTCAACTTTTGATATCTAGTGAAAATCCTGACTTTAAATTAGTCTTTTTTTGTCAAATGTTACAAATTGATGGTTTGTGCTGCAGTTCATTATAATCTATGTTGGTGTAAAATTCAATAAATCTTTGTTGTTCTATGTGATTATTTCACTGGGTACTGTTCCTGGCAGGATCTCTGTAGACTGTGTTCATATTCATTTAGTTCAATCAATTTCATTTCAGTTGAGTGGAACATCTGCCGTGAAGTCAAAGAATGTGTATCTTCAGCTCGTTGATCGACACAAAAATGTGTCTAATCATGGTGTAGTACAACTTTTCAACTATCCCCACCCACAAAAATTATCCTCTGACAAAACACTGTCTTTCTTGCCTGTGAGAGTTAGGAGAATAAAGGTATATTACCTAAATTGACCAGTTAATGATTTTAGCCATCAATAAATACATTACCTTGAAGGATTTTGGTGATCAGTGAATGAAATAATTTCTACATCAGATATTTGAAATGATCTGTAAGTTTCTGATTGATTTGCAAGTATTTCATACACTGTTATAAATGGGACAATTTTATTGACTGTTTTTCATTGTCAATATATAAAGTGATTAGAATGTCTTAACCCTTTGCCTCATAATACCGCATTTCTGGACGTCTGAAGCAAACGACTTTTGAAAACATTGTGGCAAAAGAAGTCATTGCTTGTCATGAGTAATGGTTTCTTTTGTCACAATGTTTTCCAGTCTGTCAGAGAGAAATAACCCAATTTTCTTAGATAAATTGATATTTTGTATATTAGCTTTGAATTTTGGAGAGTCCAAATGTGCTTATGAGGCAAAGGGCTAATTCATGTACACATATATGTATTTATATGTTCATTATTGAATAAGTGTAAATATTATTTCTCTTTTGTCAGAGTTCAGATGGAAGAGGACAAGAAAAGTGAGTAAAATGTCAGACTATTTGGTAAAATTTAAATTAAATTGTTGCTCACCGGAGTACCTCTCTGAATTACTTGTGTTTTATGAGATCTTTTCTTATTTTTAGATAAATGTTTGTGAATTCATTTAATATTCACCTACAGGAGACCACCACACAGTCATGTTTATTGTTAATCATTATTCTGCCATCCCTTTTTGTATCCCTGCTGATGAAGTTTTGTTGGGGGTATACTGGAATCACCCTGGTGGTTGGTTGGTTGGTTGTGTGGTATATTGCCATGTTTAGTGATAGGTTTAGTTTTGCCTTGTGATACTGTTCATTTGTTTGTATTTATTGCCTTTGTAAATTTTTTTTTTTTTAAGTATTTTTGCAATTCTTTGTTATTCGAAGCTTAGCAAGAAAGACTATAGTGATGTATATTTACTGTTCTATGTTCATCATATGTTTTTTTGTGATTTAGAGATATTGTATCACCAGAGACAGAGAAAATCAAGCTTCCAAGTGACTTTGATCCTACAGCTGCTCTGGATCATTTTGAAGCTTTGCATTCATTTGCCAGTCAAACAACAGAGAGTCTCCCACCATCCACTGTCAGAAACAAGGTAGTGTACATGTGGATCTTGGGGGGGGGGGGGCTAGCACGTTGAAGGGATGATGTTCCTCTTTTGCAATGGATCCGTGTATTTTAGTGACATTTATGGTTAGCATGCATTGTAATACCTGTTTAAATGTATATTTAGTAGGGTAATTCTGGTTGATTTGGTGTTGCGAGGTCGTGTTCGACTAAACATAATTGACGATTTTTCAGGGGAAAAAGATAAAATTGGATAAAATTCATTGTTTCAAATTGGACAAAGTGCTTATTGGTTTTGTTTAGTATAATGTATTAGCTATCTGTAGACACCAGTTGTTAGAAATTTTGAGTGATTTCTGAAAAGGTTAATAAACAAAGGTTGATAAACAAACAGGGTACAGAAACTATCATTTTGAAAGCTGTTACCGTTGTTACGTATATATGTATATGTTACATATATATATATATTTTGTTTGGTCCCAGCGGCCATTTTAGGTCAAATACACCATTATACACCATCCCTTCAATGTACTAACCCCTTATGGTGTTGATAATGGATACTTTTGTATCATTATATTATAGAAAAAGACATTTGTGTGCATCTATTAAAAATATCCATTAATACTGCCCATATTTTATGTTAGTACTTGTACATTTTAAACAATCATCAAAGAATTATTTAATGGTAACCTGGAAATAGCACTGCCAATTTATTTTCTATTTAATTTAGATTGATAATGGCAATAAAAAAATACCTAAAACATCTAGTTTTGGTCATCAATTTCGAATGACCTGTTTGATTGATAAAATGGTATCAAAATAACCATACAATATTGTCTGATCATATATGAGAGCACTTGTAAACTTTACTCTAGTACTAATGATTGATATCCGGGTTCAAATTCCAGTCGCAGCAGGTCATACCCTCCTAAATTCTGGTTGCAGTAGGTCATACCCTCCTGTGAAAATTTGACAAAATGTTGATTTTTTCTTTATGTGGAGAAGTTGCCAGTTCCTATGGAAGGATAAGTTAGTACTGATTAAAATACAGTCCAGGCAAAATGGTTAGCTGAACCAGCTGCACCTGTATATAACTGAAAAATTGTTGAGAAATGGCCTTAAACCCAGTGAGAAAGAAAATGATGGGGATTGATAAAGTCTCCATTATTTGTTTATCCACAGGAAGCCACCAAGAGATTCTCTGATATACAGGACTATATGAGGATTGTGTGGAGAGACATGCAGCAGTTTGCTTGCCTCATGTGTGAATTGTATCTTGCTCCCAAACTTTACGCCCAGGGAAATGGGAACAGTTTGCGAGAACGTTTTAATATAATTGGAAAATTATGTGCCAAAAATAGAAACTTATTACCGAGGTAATATCCTAATTTTATTTTATTGTGGTATCAATGTTCTTTTTAGTGATTAGAATGTCTTAACCCTTTACCTCTTAATACTGCATTTCCCCTTATCTGACACAGATGACTTTTGAAAATATTGTGGCAAAAGGAGCCATTACCTGTATTGAGTAATAGTTTCTTTTGCCACAGTGTTTTCCACTCTGTCAGAGAGAAATAACCCAATTTTCTAATGTAAATTGATGTTTTGTACGTAAGCTTTGAATCTGAAAGAGTTCAAAATATGCTTTGGAAGCAAAGGGTTAAGAATATTAAATCATACCTAGAGTCAGTTATATAGTTTTTGGAGGTTTGAGCATAATTTTAGATGACACGGATTTGATTTTCAATCTGAGTTTTTTTCCTTTTGAGCATTAAGTCCTTGGTGGTCACTTCACTGGATACTATATCTGGCAGGGTCTGTTTAGACTTCATTATGGGTATGTAAATCTAACATCTTGCATAGAAAAGAAATGGTTATATCCATCCTAGGTGAGGCCTTTTGTTTACCACTCTCATCAAGTTGGAAACTTTCAATTTTGTTTTTAATTGGTTTATCTGATGTTTGTTTTTTTAAATCATTTTAATACAACTTTCTTTTTCATTAAAATTACATTTACAGAATAGTTCAAACTGCTGCTGAGGTTTTGCTCAAATTGGATGAATTTACTGAAATAAGTGATGCTCATAAGGAAGAAATTGGTGATAACGGTTTATTGTTCGAATATCCAATAATTAATAGTTTGGGAATGCAGCCACCTACTCCAGTTTTGTTAGTACAACCGTTCTCAAACCTACTACCCTTTCCTCCTTATTTTGGTGAACTGTATAAACTTCTCAACCACATGAAAATTATTGACAAAGAAATTGAAATTGAGACCAGTGACATAATAAAAGCCAAAGAGAAGAAAAAGATTGAAAAAGTGTTATCTCGGAAGAAAGTGGAAGTGTTAGAGAATTACTTGAAAAAAAATCGTGGTGCAATTTCAGAGGAAGGGTATGAACTACTTTTACCCTATATCAAAGAACTATTTGCTGATCCTAATACAACTGTCCAAGCAGCATGGTCCTTATTAGGGCTCATTGGGAAAGAAATAGGCCCGAGTGAACTTGCTAAAAATTTAATGCCTCATTTAGTGAAACTCTTCAATGGTGAAGGTACAACGCCAAAGCATATGAAATTATACCACAGATCGTTTCTTGTCCAGCTGATGCTGAACCTTGGTTTGGAAACATTCTTGACGCATTTTTCAACGTTATTGGTTGAAGCTGTTGCTGGATATAAAAATTTTGAAGTGAATGAAGATCCTGACCTATCTCAGGATGATATAGATGATGTGGATGAAGTATTTAATAGTAACCAGTCACTGCAAACTGATCTTACAAGCATGGCTGAAGTTGTTAAAGTGAAAGAAGCAGAACAGAGTGAAGGTATGCATCTGACACTTTTGTTTATTTTTCAACAGTGTTGTCTGGTTACTGTTCGGAAATTTTTTTTTCTATGAATGAAATTATCAAATGTCAAGTTTCATTGAATTCAATGGCCCCTGTGGTTGAGTGGCCCCTTTTTATTATTTTATTGTTAAAAAAGTTACTAGTTTATGTTTTGGCTGAGATTTTTGTATTTGGAGTGTTTTGAGTACCAATGATTTATATGCAGCCATGGTTTTAGATAATGAAGATATTCGCCCAGATCAAACTGAGGATGCTGAAGATATAGAGGAAGCTGTTGGCAATGATGGTGATGAGGAGGATGATGAGTTTGAGAATAATTTTCCTGCAATCAGTGGTCATGGGAACTCTGTTTCTACAGATTCTATGAGTTTAGATCAGGTGATAAAAATGTTGCATTAAAATTGACATTTTTAGATAAAACCGATTGATGTATAGTTATTAGGCTAACCATTCATACAAGCCAGATAATGGTTGCATCACATTTTATACAACACTTGGTTATTTCGTTATCTCTTCAGTAAAACCTCAAATAGGGACCACCTCAATATTACAATCACCTTGTTAAAACGACCACATATTTTCAGACCAGCTTTTAATAACCCTGTAATTCAACTTGATTATGGGACCACCTCATTATTACGACCTATTTTTTCTCTAAGGTGGTCTCAGTATCGTTGTGTTCCTGTATTTACATTATGTTTACTATCTTGGTCTTTCTCAATCTCTTATCTACTCTTGTCTTAGGTCGTATGAGTATGTCAGGAGATCAATCTCAACATTTTAGGTTTATTATATGTTCTTTTTGAGCCTAATCATAGAATTAATCAATAAATGTTAAGTCATAGTTTGTTTTTTTTTATTTCATTTATGGGTTCAGAATAATGCATTGATTTAATGCAGGGGTGCAAGTGTTCCAGTTTATATTGGATTTCCAGTTTTTGAAGGGCTACGAGGATCATTGTTCCAAAACATCTAAATCTGTTGAGTTGGGAGGGGGGCTGCATTCCCATAGCACTTAAATGGTAAAGTGTCAAGCAAGAATTATCTGTCATTTTTAGGAGACTAGAATGAAAGGGAAACAACACTTCTTGTGACGTATCGCAAAGCATTCTCGCATGAAAGCCCACACCAATATTTTCAGGCTTTTAGAAATTTACTCGCATCTTAATGTATTTAGTTCTTATCCTTAATGGTTTGTTACAATTCAGATTTCTGAAAGAAGCAATGGAAGTGATTACACCCAAGATGAAGAATCTGGTCTAACTGACAGAGGGAGTTCGGACAGAGCCTCAATTCATAGTATCTCACATATCATTGAAATGTCTAATGATCCCAAATGTTTAGAAGATGAACAGAATGGTTCTTTTACCTCCAAAATGAAGCAAAGTCATTCTGTGCATTTTGAAATAGATGATAAACCTGAAACAGAACTTGGTTCAAGTGTCCAATCAAAAGACAGCAGCAATTCTCAAATGGACCAATCGGATGATGGGAAGCCAGATGATGACCAATCAATGGGCTTAAGAAGGAAATCAAGCTCCTCAATGATTCGAAGTGAAACTGATGAATTCAGACAAATATCTCACAGTCACACTATCAATATATGTGATGTTGCGGCTGAAAGTATTAAGTGGTTGTCAAATAGACTGGGGCCATTGCTTACAGCCAAATACTTGTCAAAGAATTTGATCCGAATGTTAGCTTTATGCTATTTTGGAGAAGAACAAGTGGTTATGCTTGAAGAGAATGGTTAATTTCTTATATTTGTCTTCTTTCCATTGTTTTTGAGGGCTTGACAAATCCACTTGTCCGCTCGTTATTATGAGTAGAAATTGACTCAGGACGAGTTGAAATTGCTGTAGAACTAGTTAAAATTCTTAGCTGGTTGTCCTGCAGGATGAGTAGTAAAAAAAAATGGTCAAGCCCTGGTTCTTGAACTAAAGACAAACTTAACCTTTATATATTGTTCTAACATTATTGTTATCTTTTTATCTGTCTGCTATTGAAATCTTTTTAGAATTGTTGATGGACTGAATTCAAATCTGTTGAAATCTTCTTGTTCTAGTCTGTGTTAATTACAGTATTTTTATTTGCCTGAAATATTAAGTTTATTACATTTTGTTTCATAAGTAATTTAGATGTTATTGCATTTTGATTCTTTCTCATTTAGATTCATTGAGCTGATTCAGGCATTTTGTTTTGCAGTTCAATGATCCTTGTTGGACTCTGTCGTGTGAATTTTTTTTGATGGTAAGGCAAGATATTTTTTAAAACGAATATTGGTTACATAGCATTCACTTGAATGACTGTATATTTCAGAGCATGGTTTATCAAAATCGACACGATTAGTTCAAGGTGACCGGAATGCTCACAAGATTCTAGAGTGTTTGACGTCTGTAGCATGTATCTATGGTGAACAAGTGATTCTGCTTCAGTATATTCCATGTATAATAGACCTGGTTAGTATGTATGAATATTTTTGTAGGATTTGTTATGCACACGTAAGAAGAATAATGTTACCAGACATTTAAGGGACAGTCTGATAAACCTGCGTATAGCTTGTTACTTTCTCTCAAATTTATATGATTGGTGACCACACAATGTTTTCATCACAAAGTGACACTGTTTACCTGAATATACAGTGTGCCCATATCATGTGACTTAGACCTCATTTTTTGGTAATATGGCAAGCAAAGTTTATCAACAAACCGCTAAATTTAAAATCTTCAACTTCATGTAAGTTCTTCATTTCTTTATCAAATATAACCAAATAAAGTTAAGGCTAATGCCAAAAGTGTGAACTACAAGCACAATGTAATGTTTTTTGATAGATGAACAGTTTTTGCCTGAAAATGGGAAAACTGTTAAATGGCAAAAGTTAGTTTTAGCAAAATGCAGTTTTGCCCTTTTTGGGCTTAACAAACTTGAAATATAGAACTTAAATGAAAGATTTCAAATCAAGCGGTTTGTTGATAAACTTTGCTTGCCATATTATTAACAAAAAACCCCATCAAAGTCATGTGGTATGGGCACACTGATAAAGTTCTCCAGATTTTATAGGTTTATAGAGAAGGCTTCTTCTTTATGACAATTTACCAATACATCATCTGTGCTGTGTTTATTCATCGAATGATAACATTAATTGGTCTCTTTACTGTCATGAGCAGTACTTAACTTTTACCTTTATATTTTGCAACCATCGGCTCATTTTTAGACTCGAACTAGATTGTGCTGTGTGTAACTAGTTCTTTTATCTTCAAACTTGTATGAACACTTACGTATTATCGCATTCTTGGACAGATTCATGTTGCCAGGAGAAGACTGACTATACGTGCCGAAGCAGGTCTTGTTGCTGCTGTAGTTTTACTGAGACACGTTATTCCTCTTCTATGTGATAAAACATTCCTGGATACTTTAAAGGTAAGCTTTATTACTCTAATTTAATCACTGTTCTCTACTGCAAAGTGGTTGTACCAGATATTTTCAATCTGGATCTGAAATAATATGATTTGAACACAGATACTGTGCAACCTCTCCAAAGCAACACCCTATTGTTGATGAGAGGTTGTTGCTCTATAGAGGTTAAATTAATAGTTAAATCAACCGATGCATGTGAGATAACACTATGGTACTTTTAGGGAGACTTCGACGACAAATTATAAGTATCAGCTAACACCATCATCTGTTAATGCATAAGTTTATGAAAGAAGGACTTTGAATGATACGAAATCTTTTAAAATCAGATTTCACCAGTATGAGTATCAAGGTGAATACCAATTATTAGCGCAACTGTTTTGAAGAAAACGTTAAGCTATTATGATTGCTGCGGTGTTTTGTCATCATCATTATCATCGTTGTGCAAAAACTTTAATGTAGCCAATTAGGGGCATTATTCTGAAAGTTATAATTCTGGAGTTATGCCCCTTTTAACTAAGAATTTTGGTCAAAATTTCTTATTAAGTAGAATAATGAAAAACAGACGGACACCACTCTGCTTAGCTCTTGTTTATACTTTAATTTTTGTCGATCAATGAACATTTACATTTATAATCACATGATATTCTTATGGTACCTATACTACCTCCTGAATATTCCTGAGAACTTGCTGTCTTTATGATTGCAATCTGCTTGATATTTCTTTGATAATCATTTTCATTTCAATGTGTTGTAGTATTTAACTTACTAATTTTTTTCAAAGTCACTGTATTTTTTGTTGATTTGTTGAAGTTAATGCATCTCGTAAGATTTGTTTTTAATTATATTTGTGTTCATAAATGATGAGTATAGGTGTGATGTTAGTTGCTATGGTAACAAAGACGATCTGTTTTTTTTTCTAGGAATCAGTGATATCTGATGCATTAAAACCAACTTTGAGACTAGTAGCATCAATGACAGCGACATTTCCAAGTGGTTCTGAAGTACGCAGTGTTATATTGTATAAGATTATTGACGTGTTATATGTGATTGGACTGCGGCTCGGTTTTGAGCTGACACGCAGATATATGACTGAAATTCTACAGTTGTTTTTTAAACCATTTGAACATGTATATGCTAGAGGTGGACACCTGGAAACTGTGCCTGAAAGTGGAAGCTCTAATGATCTTCTTGATATCGTTAATAAAGGTAACGTGTTACAGTTAACAAAGTCAAGTATATAAGTACATTTTGCACAGCGATAATGGTCTATAATAGCCCTGTTATTTAGATAATGAATAATTTAGCTTAGAATGTCCTTAAGTCTTCGAATGCCAAATTTCTGATAAGACGCATTTCTCTGCACCGAGTATTTCTTACTTGTGTTCTCCCTATCCTGCGCAAGAAAATGCAAACATCTCCGCATGAATTGTTTGAATTAGTGGTGGATAACTTGTCTTCAACCAAATCTTCACAGAGATCATGTGTCACATCCATTGTTTGAACTCGGGGGCCCGAGACATCTCTAAACCAGACCCATACTGGTTGCTAAAAGGCGACGCACAGCAACATTGGCACCAAAAGAGTTAGAATTCTGTATTTCATTCTGTCCATCTTATGTTATGATGAGTCATGATGGATGTGGTGATAAGTTAGAAACATTCCAATATCTAATTTTGAGGTACCTGGTTGAGCACTTTAGTCTAGTTTTTGATTGAGATAAAATGTTAAGAAGTCGTTACAATTTTTTTAAAGCTTTGCTCAGACCAAAACTAAATGGTATAATGTGTCACAAATTTCTGTTTTGTTTGATATATGTACTACTTGTATAGTTGAAGTATACATAAAGATTTGTTAAAATGAACAATGCTTCATTTTTCAAGTACTTGTGTGTTGAGTTTATGATGAAGGAAATTATTTAGATACTGCATGTAATAACCAGGTTATATTTTAATGTAGATTGGGTATTTGTAATGAATCATTATTGTATCATTTTTTTATTCTGAATACGCTGTGTTGATAAAATTATTTACAGATTCCTCTTCAACAGACGACTCATTTTTGAATATAAAAATAGATCAAGCTACGAATCAGTATAAGATTGGTTCCCCTGTTAGTCTGAGTGTGTCTCCTAACCCGTCCGATTTCCTGAAAAAATGGAGAACCACAAAATCTAGTTACAGTCTTGCTGACATCAATATGGTGGATGATAGAGGTAGTGGTCGCAGTTTGTTTCCTATTTATTTTATCATACTGTAAGTGAATCGGTTCAAATATAGAACAAAAATATTAGAATATTGATAATTTTATGATAGTTCTGAAGAAGTCAACATGTAAGTTAGTTTAGTCAAGATAGCTGATAACATACTAATTCTATAATGATGTATGCTTGCTACATCAAATTTCTTGAAACCTGCTTGATTATTAAAAGTGGATTAGGACATGTTCTTGAATTCAGTAGAATTGCTGGAATGATGGTATCTGCACAGTGTAGAAAACTCAAAGGAATGCTTGTTTTATTATAGAAGAAATGATGGTTTATTAAAACATTGATTAGAATATGCTTTAGGTGTATTAAAATGTTGTTGCCATGATTTATTATTAATTTGATTTTCCGCTTGATAATTATATTTTCAGATGAGACAGACTCTCGGTCGGCTTCTGAAGAGATTTTACAGTCAGAGTTCCAGCAAACATTTAGTCCAGAATTAGCATTGGCAGCCTATATACCACTTACCTCAGTCTTCGGAAGGTAAGAATCCAGTATCTGATACACATATCTTTATGATTTTTTGTCAGATCTGGAAATGATATCCTTGATTTGAGATTGTAACATACTGTATAGTGCAGTGTACAAGAACCATAACTCTCTATTTTACATTCCATACATGTGCTGTAATGTTTTAATATTCCACTAGTTGTATGTATATTAATGACTGTAACTTCAGCCACCATATGGAGGAGTATTTATCTAATGATGATCTGATCAGGAAGTTATGTGCTCAGTACGACAAAGCTTTATACACAGAAAATGCTGACCCCGAACCTGTAGGTAAGGTCTTATTTAAATGTATGGTTTTGTAACATACCAATTATGTACTAAGATTGTAAATTGTTGATTTTATACAGTAAAATTTTGTTTTTTTTTCATTGGGGTTTAATGTTGCACCTTCAGCCAGGGTCATTTGGCAACTTTTCTGTTTTTTTTTTTTGGTTTTTGCACTGGGGTTTAATGTTGCGCCTTCAGCCAGGGTCATATGACAACTTTTCTGTTTTTTGTTTTTTGCACTGGGGCTTAATGTTGCACCTTCAGCCAGGGTCATATGACAACTTTTCCAGCTCTAATGGTGGCAGAAGAGACCAGCACTCAATTGTATAAACATTGGTTAACTTAAACCACTTGATTAAATCAGAGTTTGGGTTAAAATTTTGGTTAAATTGTCGGTTAGCTGTTGTACAAAATTTTGTTTATGTTTAACCAAATTTTTTAATGGTTACAAAACCAAAATGGTTAAATTTAACCTTGGGTTAAATTAACCATTTGGTTAAAGCTAACCAATGTTTATACAATTGGGCACTGGTGTTTACCTGGGTAGAATCACCAATCCTCTGTATAAAGCTAGCTGGACAGCTTCCTCATTTGTGAACTTGAGTCGTGGGTGGTATTCAATTCTGTTTCTTTTTTATTTAACAGAGCACTTAAAGTTGCACGTGGTAAATTCCATGGAAATAATAGTTTTACATATATGATGATAGAATATTTTCGATTTTATTAAATATAGGGAATTTTTTCTCTTTCAATGGGGAAAAATGTATACTTTGATTTTTCTGTGTTTTAAAGGAAATTAAAAATGCTTAAATATTGTTAAATTTTATACAAAATGACTGATGTTTAAACTTTAGAGTGAGTTCACAGAAATTCATTTGCACTGGTTTCATTATTTTAATCATAATCAGTCACATGACTTGAAGTTTGCCAAATGTATCAATTTAATCTATCATACCATATTTGATTCATTAAATTTTTTGTAATGTAGCTGTTGAAATAAATAAAATACTGAAAATAAAATCTGTTCAACTGTGTTTAGATAAACCAGTGCAAGAAAAGAAAGTTCCGACTAAAGAGGACAGAGATATAGGAAGTAACGTAGCAATCGTTGGTAATCGTATATGTTTACAAGCTGATGTGGAAGAACTCAGTCCTGATGTTCAGATGAGTCAACAGTTCCAACATAAAGGAATACTTAGAATCGACCCAGATGATACGAGATGGTAAGTGGCTTGTCAGTTCAACCCCCTATCAGGCTGAGTGCACCAACAAGTTGTTTAGGCTGTATTTACATTCTCCCCTCTGTTGAAATGACATAGAATCGCGCTATAGTGGTTTATAAATAGATAAATTCAGCAGTGGACATGGTTTATCAGTAATTTGGAATACAACATGATTTGGGTGAATGAAAAGGGCTGAGTAATGTGGAGGATAGGGTCTCGGCTGATACACATATAATTATATCATATATAATTTTGATCCAGTTTATGTTAAACATATGTGACTGTAATTGTGTGCTTGTAGTGTTGGGGAAGGAAGAATATCAAACGTTCATTTTAAAAAAAAATGTATGTTAAATTGTTATGTTTGTAATGGGACAATCATTTGAAGATTTTTTTCATTATCATTTTTTCATGAGGACAAATTTGTAAATGATATGTATTGTTAAAATAAATCGTAATCCTTCGCCTCATAAACATATTTTGGGATTCTTCCAAATTCAAAGCTATGATACAAAACATCAATTTATTTCAGAAAATTGGGTTATTTCTCTCTGACAGAGTGGAAAACATTCTTACAAAAAAGCCATTGCTTGTTATGAGCAATGGCTTCTTTTGCCAATTTTTTTTTAAAGTCATCTGCTTTAGATGCGGGGAAATGTGGGGTTATCAGGCAAAGGGTTAAATTGGTTATTTGATATAGATAGAATGTAATTTTTCTCCTTAAGTATTTCTTTGACATACTTTCATGTACATGTATGTCAGTTAATATTCTTCACCCTAGAATCGATGGCTATGTTGCAGGGTTTTCATTAGATGTTAAAAGTCATCGATGACCCTTGGCTGATGATAATTCAAATAGTCAACAAAATTTCCTTCTAATTTTATCGTAAATTTGACCCTTTTGTACAAATCCTCAGGAGTCAAAAGCTTTATTTTACTGATTTCGTGAATCAAAATTCTGTTGTAAGGGTCAAATGGAAAAGCCCTGCTATGTTGTATTGTGAATTATTTCAGTGAAAGTTTACAAAAAAAGGTTTGTTTCTGGTTACATGCCCCCAAAAATATGGATCTGTAGGTTGGGATTTTTTTATTTATATTTATTTATTACATATATTGACAATATTGTATATGTGAATATGGGAATATGTGTGCCATATTATTAATTAGTTATGAAAATTACAATTTAGTGCTATGATTTGGATGCCATAAAACCTTATGAGTAAGCAGGTTAATTATTGGTTTGGTAAGGTAACTGGAAACAAACCTCTTTTTAGGCCTAATGATTCACTTACTTGATAGATAATTGTTCATTGTTTGATATGTAAATCCTGGTCAATGACTTCTGTTTACAGTGATGATATAAACCATAATAAGCAAAGACATTTGAAGGGTAATTGGTTGGCATACTGGGAACATGAGCTAGGTAGTACCGCTTTATATTTTTTGTGGTGTTTCTGATTAAATTTGATAAACTTTCAATTGTTTTATGAGAATATAGAGTTATTATGTAGTTATTGTTAACATTTACTAAATATTCATCAGTAATTGCCTCTTAATTAGTTAATACACCTTTGTTTTAGAAAAAAACAAGATTTGTGACTCACCATGGACACATTAATAATCTTTTAAATAATGTCCCAATACACATATTTATTTCTATTTGGGTTACAACTGGTATGTCTTAATGTTGACATAAGGCTACTTAAGCAATGTATCATGATTCAATGTGTACAACCCTTTATCCAAAATTTTATTTACTTCGGTCTAATTATTTTGTTTATGTTAATAATATCACAACTCTATTGAGAACTTACATTCAATGTATTTGATTTATCTATATTTCAGGTCTAAATGAGAGAGACACTTTGTTTAATTTCAAGCAAATCAAACTACAGACATTTCAAGGTAAGAATGAGCTACCAGAGCAAACATGTCCCTATCTCTCAATACTGTCATACTCTCTTGCCAGTGTACTAGACTTGTCCCTGGTCTCACAGTGCTAACAATCCTTTTAGCAAAAAACTGAGATTCAATGACTCACTTTTTTCTGTAATACTGTCAACCTCTCTTACGAGTGTACTAGACTTGTCCCTGGTCTCACAGTGCTAACAATCCTTTTTAGCAAAAAACTGAGATTCAATGACTCACTTTTTTCTGTAATACTGTCAACCTCTCTTACGAGTGTACTAGACTTGTCCCTGGTCTCACAGTGCTAACAATCCTTTTTAGCAAAAAACTTTGAATTCTATGACTTACTTTTTTCTTACCCCTTTGCCTCATGATACTGCATTTCCTGCATCTGGAGCAGACGACTTTTAAAACATTGTAGCAAAAGAAGCCATTGCTTGTTATGAGTAATGGCTTCTCTTGCCACAATGTTTTCCACTCTGTCAGAAAGAAATACCGGTAACCCAATTTTCTTTAATGAATTGATGTTTTGTATATTTGCTTTGAATTTGGAAGAGTCCAAACTATGGTTATGAGGAAAAGGGTTAAATAAAATCTTTTTGTTGTAATATTTCGATGTACAGTATGTTTTGGGAAGTGTATTCTACTGATCTGTAATTTTTATACATTCTAGGTCAGCATAAGCAAAACACATAGGTTTTTCTGTTAATTCATATATTGATGCACAGGGGGCTAGCATGTTGAAGGTATGGTGTATAAGGTGTATTAGGCTTAAAATGGCCACACAGACCAAAAACACCTGTATTACATATATACATATATATGTGTATGTATATATATGATATTTGTGTTTTTGGTCTGTGTGGCCATTTTAGGCCTAATACGCCATTATACTCCATCCCTTCAACGTGCTAGCCCCCTGTGTATTGATGTAGCAACAAGATGCAGGACCATTCAATTTAAATCTACCCTGCAATTGCATGAAATATGCTTGAATTACTATCTAGTAGTTCTATATTGACTAATACACTTATCAATGAAACCATCCTTAAAAGTGATTGGTTTGCAGTTATGCGACAGAAGCATTAAAAACAATCCCATGACTTATGAGTTATTTTAGTTGTTTTGACAATAAATGTTTTTTTTTAATATTTCAGCTTAAAGTTTCAGTCCAAGCATATATTGTTAACAAAAAAAATTTGCTTACCTACCTACCCACCCATAATTAAAGTTGGGTTGTCAGCAAACCAGTATTTTTTAAGAAGAGTCTAATGTTGGTATATTTTCAGCACATAATAACAGTATACGATCTATCACGTGTTTGGACAATGAGAACTCATTTATCAGTGCAAGTAAAGACAAGACGGTGAAACTTTGGTCTCTACATAGTTTTAGTGATGGTTCTGGCAAGTAAGTGATTTTTATTTTTCTCTCTGTTTAACAATGTTTCCACTGATAAAAGTGTTGCAAACTGCCCAGCGATAGTGATATACACCAATTAAGTCTTTTATACACAAGTTCCTGTGGTTTTTGCTTTTTTCCGCTCAATCATAAACTTACATAGCTCACTTACAATTAATAATTATGTGTTCAAAACCATTGATACTATCAATGCGTCAGTAGGACCCTAGAAACAAGTGTCACTTACAATATGATGTGGCGTCTATTAAGCAGTTGCTAATAGTTATGATGCACACATCTATAATGATTGAATGACAATACTGTGCAAACAAAAAATGTTTGTGTTGTATACATGGTAGTACTTATTGATTTAGCTCTTAATGTTAATCGAGCCAGACCAGTTGATTTTAAGAAATTAAAATTAAGTTTATAGTGTAGGATTGTTTTCGAGCATTATACAATAATGGTATAACATTCTTAGTATGTAAATTTCGTGCTGTTTAAGATTAACTTACTCACTATGGTGATATTTTTCATCTTGATCTATGTTGTTAACTTGGGGTTTTAAATTTAAAAATTTAATGGTTAAATGTTTTTCTGTCTGTTTATGAAATCTTCAAAAATCTTTAAATTTTGGCACTGCAGGAATGACTTATTATACTGTAGCCGATACAGTTAAACTTGTGTTTAAAGACTCCCGTTATTGAAATTAAAAATCGTCTTCATAAGAGTGGTCTTTGTTCAATGGTTTCTGTAATCTGTGAATATATTTAATGTGATATAATTGTTCTTGTATGCATAGATGAGTAATAGAATCTATTCTGGCGGTATTTTTATTTTAGTACCGTAAAACCTCTATAATGAGTCCACCTGAAAACCTGAAAAATCGGTCGTAGGAGTTAATGAAAGCCCTTTCTGAAAATGATAAGGTTAAGGCCGTTATAATAAGGTGGTCTCATTATTGAGTGGAATTATAGTGGAGTCATTGAAAGCCAATTGTTATAATAAGGTGGTTGTGATACTGAGGTTGTTGCTATTTGAGGTTTAATGGTTTATTTTACAGATCTAGATGTCAATGGTCCTATGAGCAACATAAGAAGTCTGTATTTTCTGTTGCTTATTTGGAGAATATGAGACTGGTAGCATCCTGTGATAGTACCGTACATGTGAGTTATTTTATCATCCTAGCATGTTTTCTGTATAAAATGGTCTCCTAGCAACCTGTATTATCTTACCTTTTAAGATACTAAAGTTCTAAAATTAGTTAAGGTTTAAGATGTATTAAGATGTGAAATTTTACTATTAAAGATTGATTTCAGTGGGAGTCATAGTGGACGAGGTATCTTTGTAATTTGTATATAGTATTTGTATGGTGATGAATTTAGTTGGCTTACACGTAAATGATAAAACAAGCGTAGGTGTGTATACACTCAATAAAATTTCTAAATGGCCCCCTAATTAAAACAGATCTTAAAAATATTATTTCACAGTTAATTATCACATGGTTTTTGGGATGGCATTAATTTATCTATTGTTATGGCTAAGTTACTCAGTTACAGTTACTGTCAGTGATATTTAGGGAAAGCATTGCAAATAGAATGTATTAGAAAGTGTCTAAATTCCAATGAAATTCTTTTGGTGGTTGTCTTCTAGTTTACCAAAAACCTAGGTGGTTGGTTAGAAATTTTAATCAGTATGTATACTTGGATTGATATGATGTATACACTTTCTCCATTTAACTATGATACATAGAATAATTTATTGATACATATATGCCTGTTATCAGGAATCTCCTTATTAGGAAACCTTTCAAATTAAGCCTTCTTCTGGTCTGAGCAAGCCTTAGTTATCAAGGTTCAACTCACTACTGTATAAATTTATCTTCTATTTAGGTCTGGGATCCATTTACTGGTGATACTTTACGTAAACTGGAGTCGACTCTTTATAGTCCTGTTATAGCTCTAACACCATTGTCCAGTCCTAGTACTGTTGTAGTGACTGCTACACAAGATTGTACATTAAGGTAAATTTATAAACATATGTAAGTGACCACTACACAAGATTGTACATTAAGGTAAATTTATTAACATATGTATGTGACCACTACACAAGATTGTATGTTAAGGTAAATATACCATTGTCCAGTCCTAGTACTGTTGTAGTGACCCCTACACAAGATTATACATTATGGTAAAACTGTTAATGTCTACTGTGTATTTTGACTTTTATTTCATGCTGGAACTGTGTTCTTCAAATAAATAGTTTATAATGTTTCTTTCATTGGAACTTTTTTAACTTAGACTTATGCTGGTCAAATTGGTGAATATTGGAATCTTGACACTTTATTAGGGGCTTTGTATTGATAGGTTGATAATTAAATTTACATCATTATTATAAATTTTCAGTTTTTAATCCTTATTATTGTAGATTTCTAGATATGAGGACTGCACGTTATGCTCACGAGTATAAAGCCAGCACAGGAAACCATGGTATTACTTAGTTTTGTTTATACTTACCATCGATCTTATATTTGGTATTTTGTGGTATAAGGAGTATTTGATGTATGCATCATTTCCATTTGCGCATGCGTGTTATTCCATAAAATTTGTAAACAGATTGTCTGACAGTTTTTTTTTAACTGGCCGATTTTTGCCTACAATACAGGTGATTATAAACTACATTGTAATTTGTTACTTTTTTGTGACAGGGTAGTTCAGACTTATTTTTTTTCCATGAAACACTTTTCATTGTGTAGCTGTTTTAGGCAACCATGAAAACACCATTCCAAACTTTTTACATATACACTGTTGGGCTAGTTAACTTGAAATGCTTAAATGAATGTATTAGAGGGAATTTTGTTTGGAAAACAGATGAGATTTTTATAATAATGAATTTCTATGATGATCATTTTGCAAAACATCCTTAAATGACAAAAACTTTGCATAAAATATGGCAATGTTTTGTTAATGCCAAGCAAACTTGTTACGCCATCATGTATATCTGATATATTTTGTCCCCTTGCTTCAAACATTTTATC
Source organism: Lutraria rhynchaena (assembly GCA_008271625.1). NCBI lineage: Eukaryota > Metazoa > Mollusca > Bivalvia > Venerida > Mactridae > Lutraria > Lutraria rhynchaena. The sequence continues at coordinate 359,487 of VIBL01000019.1, read as the reverse complement.
TTGACATTGCTTTATAAACATATATAGGACTACCATTTGCATGTATTTTGTTTGAAATTTTTCACAGTATATTGTACATACATGTAGTTTATCTTTGTTCTCTTGAAGGTTTAATTCGCTGTATTACCACAAGTCCAGACAACTCCTGGGTTGCTGTTGGTTTCTCGTCTGGAGTGATTTCTGTTTTAAATCTGCATACAGGTCTACTGCTTGGATCCTGGAAGGCACATGATAGTGAGATCCTTCAAGTATGTTTATTTATTGTTCTAATGGATAGTTTTTTGTGTATACTGAAATTTTTACATCCTTTAAAATTTGGTTTGTCTGTTTTGGAAAAGTGTGTTTGTCAGCTGAATGTTGGTCAACTCTTTGGTCAGACAGGCTTAGCATCCAATTATATAAACATTGGCTAAATGAATCAGTAGGTTATATTTGAGATTAGGTTAAAGTTGTAGGTTAGCTTTGGGTAAAGTGATACTATGACATTGTGGTTTGGATAATATCTGGTTAAATTTGGCCCAAGTGTCTGATATTAGTAATGAAGTCACATGAATGCTCTGTTTGCCTGCTTAGTCATTTGAATTGCCAAGGTCCACTAGCGTTTGATGCAAGAAAGGCTGACATTTTGTGACTGGTTAAAATTTGGTTAACCTCCTAACCTATCATCTAACTTAATCCAGTGGTTAAATCTAACCAATGTTTATACAGTTGGGCACAGGTGATAATTGATGATATCTACAGGCATAGGATTGTAACCTTTACTGTATACATGCATTTATTCTGTCTTTACTCATTTATTACAGCTCAGGGCATTTAATAAGAACACATTTTTGTCAACATCATTTGATTTGAATATGAAGCTGTGGAGTGTTGAGGGATCCAATGAAATCTGTTCATTTAGAGGTAAGTCTGTCTGGGATGTAAGCTTTAAGTTCATTCAGAGATAAGTCTGTTTGGAGGGTTAGCAATATATTCATTTAGAGATAAGTCTGTCTGGAGTGTTAGCTTTATGTACATTCAGAGATAAGTCTGTTTTGAGTGTTAGCAAAATGTTCATTTAGAGATAAGTCTGTTTTGAGTGTTAGCAAAATGTTCATTTAGAGATAAGTCTGTCTGGAGTGTTAGCTTTATGTACATTCAGAGATAAGTCTGTTTGGAGTGTTAGTTTTATGTTCATTCAGAGATAGATATATCTGGAATATAAGCAATATGTTCATTTAGAGAAAAGTCTGTCTGGAGTGTTAGCTTTATGTTAATTTAGAGATAAGTCAGATAAGTCTACCTGGAGTGTTAGCTATATGTTCTTTGTTTATAGTCTTACTGTAAATAGAACTTCTGAAATCAGGTTATCTGATATCAGTTGTACAGGTAAATTTTAATGTGTTTTTTATGAAATTGTATAGTTAAAAATGAAATTTCTGTATGTGTATATGTTACATAATGTCTGTTTTTGATTAAACTTTCATTGTTATATTTATTCCAAATGAAACCAAACTTGAAGTGAGTGTATAGGAATTCATTCAATGTAATGAACAGTAAAACCTTAACAAAGAGACCACCTTTGGGACTCAGTCATAATAAGGAGGTGATCTCATTATGAGGTTGAATTGAGATGGTTACTATGTGAGGTTTTACTTTATAAAGTCAGACAGCTGCAGATTGTTCGTGGTACAGAACAGTACAGAATTGTGATTTTTTTGAAACTTAACATTTCGGTCTCTGTGACATTTGGATATTTGTAAACTTTTACTAGATTAATGCACACATTGATGAATGAAGGGTTTCCTTAACAAAAGGGATTTTGGTCCTTTATTTGTTGTCACTGATTGCTCTAGTTCATTCAGTTGCATGATAGTCTAAAGTTTGTATCATACGGGTTTGTTTTCAGGTCACACAGAACCAGTGCATTGTGTGAGATTTTATAAGAATCAGATTGTAAGTGCCACAACTAATAATAAGATTGGTGTACATACGTCTGTCGATCAACAGGTGAGTGCTGACACAGTTAAACCCATTCTACAGACAACTTGTGAATAGAGGCCACCTGTCTGTAAAGATCAGGCTCCGAGGTTACAAAACTTGAGATCGGTCTCCAAGCTCAAATCTCTTATCTTGTCTTTTAATGTTTCACAGTTGATTATGATCAATGATGACAATTATGATATTATTGATACATTATTCTGGTGGCATAATTGACTTGAATATGTATTTAAACATTAATGGTCTCTACCATTTCAACCATAATTCTTTTAGGATGGAATTGGGATTTGAGCTTGGAGATGGTTCTCAAGTTTTATAACCTCTAGGCCAGTTATATGCAGCATACTAAAATCTCTGAATAAAGACCATTTTTTTATACTCTTGAAGGCGGTAGACAGGCTTGACTTTATAAGTTGTTGAATAGTAAGCACAGATTTCTTCTGCCTATTGTCGTTGTCTTGATATTTAATTTTACTGGAAATATATTTCAATATCCTAACAAAATTTTAACTCTGCACCCTGATCTTGCTTGAAAATGTAATAATTTCTGAAGATGAAGTTCAGGGTTTTGTTACTACAATAACTCGATAGAATTGTTATGATTAATTGGTGTTTCTACCCAGGTGTAAGCCTAGTATCTTTTTACATTGTTAAAGCTGGAAAAGTCACCAAATGACCCTGGCTGTTAGTACAACATTAAACCCCTGTGATATATATGTTATATTGTTTCCGTTTATTTTCAGGCAAATTTTTCATCAACCAAACTGAGATCAGAGGTATTTAAAGGGGTTTTGACAAGTATGGAAATTCTACCACTGAATAGAACTTTGTTACTGGGAACAGATAATGGTCTTATTCGACTTTTATGTTAAATCTTGTTCCCAATTTCCATACTAAACTGTCACATTCATGTCACGCTTAACTGTGTACTATTCAATTTTAGGACTACTATTGTTTGACCTGTTCAACTCAAGTTTTATATTGATAATGAAATCTGCATCTGGTTTATGTATGCAAGAATCCATATAATCTTATCCTGAGCTTTGGGCACCTGGGTTATAACAAAGACCTTGCCTAGAGATATACCAAGTTGGATTTTAGCTGATCTGTGTTGAATAATAAGTTGAGCTGTTTTGATTGTTGCGGCATTGTTGTTGTCATCGTTGCTGTCATGCAAAAATTTAAATGTAAGCCATTACTCAAACACTTTTAAAGATATCAACATGACACTTGAAATTTTTTATTATCATATAAGGTAGAGTTGCAAAGCAAGGGGCATTATTCCGAAAGCTATATTTTTGGAGTTATGCCCCTTTTTAAACTTAGAATTTGGTCAAAATTGCTTATTATTATAGATATTTTAATTAGTTAAGACTTATATCTGTATGCTTACTCAAGAGGTCTCAAATATTGATATATTTCTGTTTGATACTTAAATGTTTTTACATACAAAATATCTCACAATGATGTGGTTTGAAATATGAAGCAAGTTTTGAAAGAATTATGTTTTCCATGTTTACATTTTTATCATTTTTGTGTGTTGTTTTCTGTTTGTCACATAATAGTGGTTAGTTTATTTAGAATTATCAAAATCATAGGTACAGAATTATTACAGATTCAATGAATTGTATTTTGCATTTTCATGTAATGAGCAGACTTCAGATTTCTGTTTTATTTTTCAAAATCTGAAAAGTCCTTTTCATTAGATTGTTAACATAACAAATGGTGTATATAAGGTATATACGTGTATAAGGTATACAGAGTATGTAAAGAGTAACGAAAATGTATCGAAGATGCATCTAAGGTGAATTTTTTATTTTTTCTGTTGAAGTTCAAACCATTTTTATGCCCCCCACACAACAAAGTTGTGGGGGTTATACTGGTTTCAGCTTGTCTGTCCATCTGTCTGTCTGTCTGTCTTGCCGTCCGTCTGTCTTTCTGTAGATGAAATCTTGTGTGCGCTTCTTCTCCGAAACGACTGATTGGATTTTGATAAAACTTCACCGACACATTAGGCATTAGGTCTACTTGTGCATATTATAAAAAGATATTATTCGGATGTATTTTCAAGGATTTATGCCCCTTTCTTATATGACTGTAGACATTATCTTGTGTGCACTTCTATGAAATGGTTTGTTTTATAAAACTTTTCTAATACTTTAGGCATTAAGTCTACCTGTGCATATTTTTAAAATGAATTATTCAGATTAATTTGCATGGAATTATGCCCCTTTTTTATTTGTTTGTCGACAAAATCTTGTGTGCACTTTTTCTCCTAGATGGCTTGTTCTAAGTTATTAAGCCTTTAAAAAAATGGCTCTGCGGGGGGGGGGGTATTTAATCACCTTCAGTGATAGTTCTTGTTACTGTCTGTTTCCTTAGGGATTTTTTCATTTTTCAAGCAAGATTTTTGTATTTTTGATATTTTTTCAAATGGCAAATTTATGCTTTTAGTCACCTTATTTTGAAAGATTGGTTTATCGAGAGTTTTCTGCTGATACTCATAATGTAAAAACGTGTAACATTGCTGCTGTGTCATTTGTTTTCATGAATTTCTTTCTTTGTTACTTTGCTTGGAATATCGGGGACCAATGTCCGATTAATGTCTAATTGAGACTAATTAGTTTTTGCTTGTTTACGAAATGTGTCATATATTATTTGTGCTATATGTCAAAATTGTGCAATATGAAATAACGATATTATATGTGACTATATGTATGTGACTGTATGTATGTGTGACTGTATGTACATGACTATAATATGTATGCATGATTATATGTGACTATATGTATGTGTGATTTATATGTGACTATATGTATGTGGCTATATGTATATGTGATTATATATATATTTATATAGTGTATATATATTTATGTATGACTATATGTATGTGTAATTATACATGACTGCATATGTATGTATGATTATATGTGACTTAATGTGTATGTTCTTGAAGAATTGCAGCAGATTCCTAGGTCACCTATCCAGCGAAAAAATATCACATCCAGAAAAAATCGAATAACTTATTAATTTCTTTACGGAATTAGTGATAATTTCCAGGTATTAGTTGTCAATTAAGTACTGAATTATTCTTGAAATGATTTCTCTGAACTGTTTATTTATTTATTTACTTATATGTATTTTTTTATACATGTATAATTATTTTATGTTGTCTTTCTTTTGTGCATATCAAACATTCTCTGAGATTGGTCTCTTGAGAAAATTGTAGGATTAGATAAAAAATAAAGTTATACTTATGCAGAATGTGTATTTTAATTAAATCATTTAATGGAGGTGATTTTCTACTGATTGCTTTGAAGGTGTTAGAACATAAGACTGTGTCATATCAGAGATATTGTCATTAGGGCTGATTAATTCCTAAAGTTTTTTTTTGTGAGTGACATCACTTCCTGAAGAATTTTATTCCATTAAGGGCACATTTTTGCTCATCTCGCCTGCCATAAATTTGTAGTTTTATTGTGTTTTTTTTTCTTGCTTTTTCATAAAAAGTGCTAATATTAAAAATCAGTGCATTGACATTTCATACATTCATACTTTGTTTAATAGTTCTGTTTTTATAATCCTGACACTGCATAATCATATAGTTTTATTCTGATGTGAAAATAAGAATGCTTGATTATTTACCTTTTGCCTCATAATACTGCATTTCGCAGCATCTGAAGCAGACAGTTTTTGAAAACATTGTGGCAAAAAAAGACATTGCTTGTAATCAGTAATGGCTTCTCTTGCCACAATTTTCTCTACTCTGTCAGAGTGAAATAACCAAGTTTACTTAAACAATTTGATGTTTTGTATATTAGCTTTGAATTTGGAAGAATCCAAGGTATGGTTTTGAGGCAAAGGGTTAAGATAATGAAGAATTATTTGATGTCTGTATTGGTCACATGACCCATGAAATATTTTATGAAATCTTTGACTTCAATTTGATTACTGTTTTGGATGATTGAATGCTTGCTTTGGGTGAAAAAATCAGTGTTTCAATTTGCCTATAAAATTTCATATTTTCTGGAAATTTGACACAGTAGTATAAAATGTTGACTTTATGTACTAAACATATAGATGAATTGTTGCTTTAATTTAATCAAGATATTTAATGGTTTCTGTGAAGGTTGCTAAGCTTTCCAGGAAATCAAACTCTAAAGTGGTTGAATTATATTACAATAAAACCTCAAATAGTGACCACCTCTATATTATGACTGCCTCACTTTATTGACCACTTATTTCCTGGCTGGCTTTCAATAACTCCCCTATAATTCAACTTAACAATGAGACCACCTCATTATTAAAACCGATATTTGGGTACTGAAGGTGGTCTCATTATTGAGATTTTACTGTTAGCATGTATTCAGTCTTTATGCTGTTGAGGTCACCTTAAATGTGAATACTTATCTTATGTGAATTCAAGTATTTCACAAATACTCTTACAAGTTTGCTTTGTGTAATTCTATTGAAAAAAAGATATCAGTTTCAGTCTGTGATTTTTTATATAATGACAGAAAAGAAAAAACTGAATACAGCAAGACAAAGTTGGTCATTTTCAGCATGAATTCTGTAGTGAACAGATGTGTTTACAATATTCTGTATGGTATTTGTGTTATAACTGTTGTTTTGATTTTATTTATTGTCGTACATGATCCTGTGTTGTTTTTGTTTTGAGAATGGAACTTTTTTGATTTCTAGAGCTTTCCTGGGAACTCCAAGACTAGGGTAAATTGTTGGGCATTTATTTTTTTCTTTGAGCTAATTGTGTGTACTTATCACCTTTTAAGGAAATTAGACTCCAGATATTTAAGTTATTATTTAAAATAAGGAGTTGTGTCCCTTTAAGAATGATTTAAACATTAGGACATGGTTGTTTATGTGAAGATAAATGTTCCCTGAAAACAGATATTGACCTTTGTGACCTTGTTCTGAGGTTGTGTGTGATTTGTCTCTCAGTTCAAATTTCAATTTCTGTGTTTCCAAAATTCTCATATTAATAATGATAGGCAATAAATATATTCTTATCAATTAATTAGAACATTTACCGCAACAATTTTTTTCCTGGGTTTTAACACTGTTTTTCAACAATTTTCACAGCGATATACAGCAACTGGTTCACCTAACCAGATTCCCTGGATTATATACAAACAGTACTAACTTACCCTTCCACAAGGAACTGGCAACTTATCCACATATGGAGGAAAATCAACATTTTTATCAAATTTTCATGGAAAGGTATTACCTGCTGCAGTTGGTATTTGAACCCAGATTGCCGGGTTACACAAACCACTGGACCACGGTCGCTGCTCACCAAAACAATTAACAAACTAACTTTACCAAAACAAATGCCAAACATGTATTTTAATTTTATAAGAGCAGGAATTTGAGCTTGGAGACAAATATCAAGATTTATTACCCTAACTGAATGTTTTTTTAGCTTATCACTTGTATTTTAGATTATGAAACATTCCAGGATTCAAGTTAAATGATTAAATGCTTTTATAACCATTTTTGATCAGTTGATGTCAACTTGGAGGATGTTTTTAAATAGTGGTAGAAATATGTATATGCTGTCAGCATTGACATGTTCATGAATACTGTCTTATTTTTTTGGCTGTTGTTGGAATACGATTGATAAGAAATGTATGTTTTGATTGTAATTTTATTTGAATTCTTTTGTATATTGTCTTTAAATGTGGATCATTAGTAGTTGACCATTTAATGAGGTTTCTACCCACAAAATTGGCTCAAATCACTAATTTTTTGCATTTTATAAGTAATCAATTTTTGAAGGATGGGGGGTGCTGTTTGTCAGAATGTATCCCACTAGTTGCGATTTAATCATAAAGATGTGTAGTCTAAGAGAATTAATATGGCAAAAAAAATTATATAAGTTGAAAAGTCACTTAGCCATCTATTTGGGATGATACACAGACCATCTGATAAAAATATGATACATTTCCTGGTTTGTTATTTCAGGTCACAAAAAATTATCCCAGAAAATCAATTTAACCCTTTGCCTCATAATCATACGTCTGACTCTTCCAAATTTTAAAGCAAATACACAAAATATCAATTGGGTTATTTTTATCTTTTGCCATGTTTTCAAAAGTCGTCTGCTTCAAATGTGGGGAAATGCGGTATTATGAAGCAAAGGTTACATATCTAGTGTGTATTGTTTTAATTGTTATGATGTCTAATTGGTAACCACTGGTTCCACTACTTTGGTTGTGTTTTATATGTCAAAGACTAAATCAAAATATGACTGTCTGAATGACTTTCTCGTGTGTAGTCAAATCTGTGTTTGCAGCCACCTCCGCATAAAGACCACCCTGTGAATGACGTCCATTCTTCGAAAAACTGTCGTTGATTATTTAGAACAAACTCACCCCTGAATAAAGTTCACCTGTCAATAAAATAACACATTTTGTCTTTCCCAAGGGTGGCCTTTGTTCACAGTTTTGACTGTATTATTAAGTTTTGAATGTTTTACGTGTATGAGCCAATCTGTTTACATGTATATATGTATGCAGTGTTCAGAACGATTCATGCTATTTTATAAGTTAAATTATTTATCAGTTATCAAGAAAAATACAATTGCTAACAATTTATTATTGTGGAAAGTTAAATTTGTTAATTTCTTGCATGTGGCATTCTTAATTTCTTTCTATTGATGCAGTATTGTTTTATCTTAATAAATACTTGAGTTATGCTACACTTGTGTTGCCTTAAACCATAGAAAGCACTTAAATTGTTACATTTGGTTGTAATAATATATATTAATATATTACTAATGTGTCATTGTCAGTTGTACTTGAGCATATTTGAGAAAAAGGCTTGTGCTGTCTGTTGAGCAGAAATGCAGGATGAAGTATGTTTGTAAGGTGAAGTACTTTTATGGTTTATGTGGAGTTGTCAGCTATTTTGATGGCACAGCAAATTTATCCCAGTCGGAAAACTAAAATCAATCTTTAAGTGTCAACTGTTGCTTCCATTAATAATGGACTAAATTGCTGTTGAACGTCGGTTTTAAGACAAATCTAAATGAATCATCCACAAATTGCCAATTATGAGACAAAAATCTCTGATTTTTCATTTAAAGACAATTAAAGTCAAACCTGTGTGTGCAGTCACCTCTGAATGCAGACCACCATGTGAATACAGATCAATCTTTGAAAAACTGTCACTGATTGTTTAGATCAAATTGACCTCTGAATAGAGGTCAACTGTCAATAAAGGTAATGTTTTGTCTTCCCAAGGTTGGCCTTCATTCGCAGGTTTGACTGTACATATATACACGTCATTAATATAAGTTTTAGCAAAAAACTGACCCAAAACAGTTTTAGCAAAAACTGACCCAAAACTCACCAAATTATTGATCTGGTTATATTTCAGTGTTACATAAAATGGTTGTTTTTTTAATGATGGGATAAAAACTTGTATGAAATAATTTCACTATAACTCATTGTTAGCATGCAAGTTGTAACCCTCAGGTATACCATTTATCACTGTGTGTGACTGTACTCTTAGTCAACTTAACACTGATATTTCTTTGTCAAGGTGTACATCTCAAATTGTTACCAGTTTAATGCATGCATTTAAAATAAAATATTAAGTAATAGATTGAATGTTATTTTAACTTTTTTCATTTTTGTATATGTTAGTAAGTGATATGTAGTGATAGGCCAGAAAACCTGTACAATACATTTTTATCGTTCAAAAATTGTAACAAATTGTTGTCAGAAAGTTTTACTTTTGGCTGAATTTGTTTTTATCAATCCCATAAGGCATTTTATTTACGGTAAAACCTCAACTAGTGACCACCTCATTTAAGCATCTTGTTAAAATGACTGCTTATATATAGCTGTAAATGACTCACATGTAATTCAACTTGATAGTGAGACCACCTCATTATTATGAGCGAATTCTTTGGTCCTGAAGGTCGTTTCGTTATCAAGGTTTTACTGTATTAAAAGGAGGGGGTTGATTTCGTTTTATTGATAATGTTGTGTATTTCTGTTTAATACATGATTCATAACAGCCATCTCAAATACAGGTGTTTATGTCTGTAGTGTGTTTTATCTTGTTTTTCTCATGTGAATACTACAGCACTTAGTTTAGGTCAAGCACCTTGTAAAAATCTGCGTGGAAGATGACTTGAGGTTTAGTTAAGGTCAAGTATGTTGTAAACTCTGCATGGAGGATGTCTTTAGGTTTGCTAGATTTATTAAAACTGAAAAAAGAAACTTTCTGACACATCATATTAGAAGTACAGGGGAACCCCTCAAACCGGCCTAGCCTGGGACCAGGTCATTTGGCCTGTTTATTGGGGATGTCAGTTTAGAGGGGATTTTTGAATTATACAGTAATGAAGTCTGGACCAGAACATTTTGGCCGATTTAGAGGGGAAACTGGTTTATAGAGGAACCAGTTTAGGGGGCTTTCACTGTACTGTTATTAGTGTTATTCATGTGCAATATGTCAAACTGTTTGAGGAAATAAAAAAGAATTTAATGTAAAAATGTCTCCAAATATTTGTTTTGTTTTTATGTGTATCAAACTTGTCCACTCATTTCTGAATAATGTGTTGGTTAGTGTCATTAGGGCTGCTATGAACAAGTCAAGAAGTTTTTAGTGAATTTAGTTTCATTTCATTTTCATAGAGCTGAGTATTGGGTATTTGTGATATAAAATGTCTCATGATTTGGGTAGACCAAGACACCTATGTAGTGTGATACTCTGTTTCGATTGAAACCTCTTTCAATGACTATTTACAAGTGTGATTTTGAAAATGTTTAATGAATGCATTTTGATCAAATGATTTTGGAAATCAGTAAAAAAATTATTATTCAATGGCTACTTTACTATTTCTTATTTCCATATTTGTCACATCATTTTATCTATGCCAATAAACACTTTCACATGAAATCAAATTGTCTGAGTGATTTTTTTCATATTAATATGATATTTAACATAGTAAAAAAGTTTTGACTCGCCCCCTGAAAATTTGGGTAATTGGTCATGTGTGAGATGACCCCTCTGTCAGTCTGCTGGCTGCTTCCAGTTAACTCTACAGAAAAGTTGCCATAAGTTCTATGTGTTTGAGTATTTAAACAGTTCAAGACAAGCAATTTTAAGTTTGACCTTTTGCCACATAAGCATATTTTGGACTCTTTCGAATTCAAAGCAAGTATACAAAACATCAATTTAAGTAAATAGGGTTATTTCTCTGGAAATATTGTGGCAAAAGAAGCCATTACTCATAACAAGCATGGCTTCTTTTGCCACGATGTTGCCAATAGTTGTCTGCTTCAGATGTTGGGAAATGCAGTATTATGAGGCAAAGGGTTAAGACATGGAAAATGAACCGAGGTATTTTTAATTAGAGGGGAAGGGTAAAAAAATGGGCTTTGTTTGGGACAGGCTAAACAATCTATTGATTATGGTCTAGTGTATATTGCTTCAGATAAGTTTGGAGTGTTTATTCAATGCTGTGTTTTGTGTACTATAGTGTATTTTTCATCTTGATATAGGACTTAGTTAGTGGGTTAACTTTATCATCCAAGTTGACCTGTGATAATTTAGAGGACGTCAGTGATAATTTGCAAGCATTTTAAAGGTGAAATGGTTTTGTATTCAGAGCTTTATGATGCCAATCAACTGGACATTGATGTATCCTTAATTGTACGCAGTAATTTCCAGAATTCTTATCTTTAAATACCACCAGGCTACACAGGTTTGACTGTATATAGACAATTCTGTACAAGGCCATTTAAAAAATCAACTAAAATGGTCTGTATATCTTTGTTATACTTTAATACAACTCATTAAGTGTATATTTCCATAAATGTATACGTACAGTATATCACAGGGATTACTCCACAAACTCCACACGATAGTACTGACTCAAAGCTGCCTTGATACATTGCCATTGATAATTCAACAAACATGTACATGTATGGTGTACGACATTACTGATTCAGTTAATTTCTGATCGAAAACTTGCATATACGAGATAAACCTTTCATTGTCATATTAGTATGATCAATTTCATGATATTGTAATACAAATAATTTGCTTAGTTAAGGTTAAACAGATGTAAATCCTGGCTGTGCAAAGAAATTTTTAAAGCTATGTACTAATAATTGAACTCTCCTACAGAATACCCAATAAAAAGCTATTTCAATATATGTTTGATTAAATATATACATTTTTAATTCACTTATGACATTGTCACTTTTAAACCAGTTTAACTTTATCAATGATGACATCATTTTCTATTCTGAGACAATTGATTGTCTTGCTGCTTAACTTTTGTTCGTATTCCAAGAAATTCTCGCCATTTACCTTCACCTGAAAAAATGAAAATGTAAAAATAAACAAACATGATGCTGGCTCATAAATTTGAAGTGAAAGTGTTTCAGGCTGATGCTAAGGCTAGAGAAGAACACAAAGAGTACTGGATGTTTTTATGAACAAAAAGAGTAATGGATGTTCTTATGAACAAAAAGAGTACTGGATGTTTTTATAAACAAAAAGAGTACTGGATGTTTTTATGAACAAAAAGAGTACTGGATGTTTTTATAAACAAAAAGAGTACTGGATGTTTTTATAAACAAAAAGAGTACTGGATGTTTTTATGAACAAAAAGAGTACTGGAGGGTTTTTTTAACAAAAAAGATTACTGGATGTTTTTATAAACAAAAAGAGTACTGGATGTTTTTATGAACAAAAAGAGTACTGGATGTTTTTATAAACAAAAAGAGTACTGGATGTTTTTATGAACAAAAAGAGTACTGGATGTACCTATGAACAAAAAGAGTACTGGATGTACCTATGAACAAAAAGAGTACTGGATGTTTTTATGAACAAAAAGAGTACTGGATGTTTTTATGAACAAAAAGAGTACTGGATGTTTTTATGAACAAAAAGAATTCTTGATGTTTCTATAAACAAAAAGAGTACTGGATGTTTTTATAAACAAAAAGAGTACTGGATGTTTTTATGAACAAAAAGAGTACTGGATGTTTTTATGAACAAAAAGAGTACTGGATGTACCTATGAACAAAAAGAGCACTGGATGTTTTTATGAACAAAAAGAGTACTGGATGTTTTTATGAACAAAAAGAGTACTGGATGTACCTATGAACAAAAAGAGTACTGGATGTTTTTATGAACAAAAAGAGTACTGGATGTACCTATGAACAAAAAGAGCACTGGATGTTTTTATGAACAAAAAGAGTACTGGATGTTTTTATGAACAAAAAGAGTACTGGATGTACCTATGAACAAAAAGAGTACTGGATGTTTTTATGAACAAAAAGAGTACTGGATGTACCTATGAACAAAAAGAGTACTGGATGTACCTATGAACAAAAAGAGTACTGGATGTACCTATGAACAAAAAGAGTACTGGATGTACCTATGAACAAAAAGAGTACTGGATGTTTTTATGAACAAAAAGAGTACTGGATGTACCTATGAACAAAAAGAGTACTGGATGTTTTTATGAACAAAAAGAGTACTGGATGTACCTATGAACAAAAAGAGTACTGGATGTTTTTATGAACAAAAAGAGTACTGGATGTTTTTATGAACAAAAAGAGTTCTTGATGTTTCTATGAACAAAAAGAGTACTGGATGTTTTTATGAACAAAAAGAGCACTGGATGTTTTTATGAACAAAAAGAGTTTTTGATGTTTCTATGAACAAAAAGAGCTCTGGATGTTTCTATGAACAAAAGAGTACTGGGTGTACCTATGTGCAGGAAGAGTACTGGATGTACCTATGTGCAAGAAGAGTACTGGATGTAACTATGTGCAAGAAGAGTACTGGATAAACCTATGAACAAAAAGAGTACTGGATGTACCTATGAACAAAAAGAGTACTGGATGTTTTTATGAACAAAAAGAGTACTGGATGTTTTTATGAACAAAAAGAGTACTGGATGTACCTATGAACAAAAAGAGTACTGGATGTACCTATGAACAAAAAGAGTACTGGATGTTTTTATGAACAAAAAGAGTACTGGATGTTTTTATGAACAAAAAGAGTACTGGATGTACCTATGAACAAAAAGAGCACTGGATGTTTTTTATGAACAAAAAGAGTACTGGATGTACCTATGAACAAAAAGAGTACTGGATGTACCTATGAACAAAAAGAGCACTGGATGTTTTTATGAACAAAAAGAGTACTGGATGTACCTATGAACAAAAAGAGTACTGGATGTTTTTATGAACAAAAAGAGTTCTTGATGTTTCTATGAACAAAAAGAGTACTGGATGTTTTTATGAACAAAAAGAGCACTGGATGTTTCTATGAACAAAAAGAGCTCTGGATGTTTCTATGAACAAAAGAGTACTGGGTGTACCTATGTGCAGGAAGAGTACTGGATGTACCTATGTGCAAGAAGAGTACTGGATGTAACTATGTGCAAGAAGAGTACTGGATAAACCTATGAACAAAAGGAGTACTGGATGTTTCTATGAACAAAAAGAGTACTGGATGTACCTATGAACTAAAAGAGTACTGGATGTACCTATGAGCAAAAAGAGTACTGGATGTACCTATGTGCAAGAAGAGTACTGGATGTACTTATGAGCAAGAAAAGTACTGGATGTACCAATGAGCAAAAAAAGTACTGGATGTACTTATGAACAAAAAGAGTACTGGATGTACCCATGAACCAGAAAAGTACTGGGTGTAGCTATGAACAAAAAGAGTACTGGATGTACCTATGTGCAAGAAGAGTACTGGATGTACTTATGAGCAAGAAAAGTACTGGATGTACCAATGAGCAAAAAAAGTACTGGATGTACTTATGAACAAAAAGAGTACTGGATGTACCCATGAACCAGAAAAGTACTGGGTGTAGCTATGAACAAAAAGAGTACTGGATGTACCTATGTGCAAGAAGAGTACTGGATGTACTTATGAGCAAGAAAAGTACTGGATGTACCAATGAGCAAAAAAAGTACTGGATGTACTTATGAACAAAAAGAGTACTGGATGTACCCATGAACCAGAAAAGTACTGGGTGTAGCTATGAACAAAAAGAGTACTGGATGTACCTATGTGCAAGAAGAGTACTGGATGTACTTATGAGCAAGAAAAGTACTGGATGTACCAATGAGCAAAAAAAGTACTGGATGTACTTATGAACAAAAAGAGTACTGGATGTACCCATGAACCAGAAAAGTACTGGGTGTAGCTATGAACAAAAAGAGTACTGGATGTACCTATGTGCAAGAAGAGTACTGGATGTATTTATGAGCAAGAAAAGTACTGGATATTACTGTCAGTTTTTGTTGATATTGGTTGTGGGGGTGATCTTTTTACACCATTTGAAATTCAAATACAGTTTAACCTCTCCAAAGCAACACCCTTTGGGAGGAGCAAAATTTTGTTGTTTTTGAGAGGTTAAATTAATAGTTAAATCGTACAGTGGGAAAATAATCATGCTGTTGTTGAAGGGAGGTTGTCGTTCAAGAGCGCTGCTTTGGATAAGATGCACTGTAACTTGGATTAAAAGTGTAATATTAAGATTTTATTTTAATATTCATTATAGATTAATAAAGCTAAACAGTACTGATAGGTATAAAAAGGCAGTTGTCTGTTTATCTATTGTTGAATACCATACTGATGCATGTACTATCTCAAAGTGTCAACCACAAATCTAGATGTAGAGTGGTTATTTTTATGATAACCTGAGATAGGAATACTGACCTTAAATCATCTTATGCCTCAGTTCAAGTTATCAGTTTGTGTATAATCAGATTACATGTACATAATATTATAGATGCTCTGGTGTCCCTTACTGTTATTAGTTACATGGCTTCTTAATGACCCGATAAAACGTGATACAGGGTCCGTAAATAAATATTGGGCCAGAGCGATAGCTACCAGGTCAGTAAGCCATGTAATGAATTTATGTTACGGAGTACCATTCACAAATCAATTTACCAAACTTTTATACCATCTCAGCCATTTTTATTCTGAAATTATGATCACAGACTGGATTTGAATTGCTACTGTCCTAATACTGGACAATATTAGGTCAGCACATGACCCGGCTCAATCAATCAACAGGGAGTATTCTGTACGGGGTAAGATGAAATCCAATCATGTGACCCTAACAGGTACGCAGTATTAAAAACCAAACCAATATGGTACAAAGGATTGTCTATGGTCAGTCATTAGACAATGTGTACATGACAAAATGTTTTGATGGGTGAGTCTTAAAACCTTTCTAGTGGTCTAGGCTCCTTTTTGCAGCATCAGCAGCACACGCAATAGAAGTGATTTACGAATCTGCTGTGAGAAAAACTGGACACAAACCTTGAATGAATCTTCATCACAAATGATCTTTATCTTGAAGTTTTCTTCGGCGTTGAATGGAAATGAACAATCCCCATCTTCCTCTGCCTGCCAGTTGCCTTCTATCTTACAGTTAGTAACGATTTTATTGTTACACTCCCCATAGTTAAACCTGGCATCAAACACGAACGCTACCTCATCTGGTTCTGATTCTGCGCCAGTCTGTAGAAAAATGGTGAACCTGAAAATGAAAACATCCACGTTATTTAATGAAAATGATTGATACAGTTGTCTGATGTCAGCGGATTAATCTTTTTACTTTGTTGTAAGATTTTATAGCTGAACATGAAAACCATTCACAGAGCTAAAGCCTTTGATTAGTTCTATGGAAATCCTTAAATTAACCAATAGCAAGGTTGCATTTTTAAACTGAGTGTCCAAATCATTTATGCACGAAGTTTGTCGTATCTTTGAATAAGTTTAATTAATGCCCATCTGTACCTCTAGTTGATGACATTACACCAAAGTAAATTATAAGGATTTTCTAGATGTGAAAAAAGTATTGCTGTGACAGTGGGTTTTTCCTTCTTTGTTTGGGTCCAGTAAACCGACCCTTCCCAATCGAAAATAAAAATATTTCTTTTCCCAATTCCTGACCTAAAAATTCCCAATTTGGCATTACACCATACATTTTGTTCCAATTGGACCAGAACCAGATTCTTTCCCAAAATTGCAAAAAATCACTATGAGAGACTACATTCACAAAGCGGGACACAGACCCAACAGGTCTGATGGTATAAAATGAAGTTTGTTGGTGATAAGACGGTTGATTTGTTTCGGATATTGACACAAGTGTTATCTCTGAAGGTTATGATCACATGCTTCATATCAGATTTCATTTCACAAAGGGTCGTGCTTAAATTGTACGTGTCTGAATGCAATGATACAGGCGAGGTTACTATTTCAGCATAAATTTCCTTTTATTTTTTTCGGCAATGTTCCGGTTTATCTTATCCACAATAGCGGGTAAAATGCAGTACAATTTTTACAACGGTCGTTTGTATGTCTTTACTAACCTTGAGGCGCCCTCTGGTGCACGTCCCTTGATGGTAATTTTTTGAATCCAGTCTGTATCCATGAAAGATACAAATGGGACTTCCTGAAATGAATAAAAGTACAGCAATGATACATAACTTTAATTTACATTTGTGGCTATACACACTATATAATGTCATTCGTTTCTGGACAAATCATTTGCCTTTAAATATTCAAGTTTTATGTGAGCGTGTTTTGTCTCGTACATAAGACAAACATTGTACTTCCATAAAGTTATCATAAACAAACATATCACAAAGATGACGATCTTTCCAATAACAAATTACTCGTAACTACAGAATTAAGTGTAGTCTTTTTTAGTCTTTGAAGGCTTTAAACATAGTTAACATCAACGTACTGTTGATAACTCGCCCCAGACCTACAGCAAATATATGCCTTAGACATTGCTAATGGGTGATAAATTCTGTTAAGTTATTTTGGCAAAGTTGATGACAAGCCCTGGCAAATTTTGAAAAAAGCATTTATTAGATTTGATCCGGGTTAAGAGCCTTTTAAATCCCATGTTTTATCATATCTGTGGTGTGATTCATGTGGGCGGCGTTTGTTTGAAGAATAATTAATAGTTTTATTCATGATCAGCTCAATCACTGATAAACATAATATCAGGGTTTATCAACCTGGGCAAACAAATCCTAGATAAATTTGGTATCTATGGCGATAAACTATTACCTTAAGAATGCGTTAATGACACACTCGAATAAACATACTTATTTTCATAAAAAGGGTTATTTTATGGCTTGAAACTAGACAGGACGGATAGCAACAGTCTTAACGTGTATGCGTGCATGTTAGCAAACAGCCGTAATCACGTTCAAACTGACTTCGCAAGCTAGTGCCGAAGGTATTTTAACACGTATGCACATACATGTCTGCACAAATATGAAACCTGATAGAGACGAGTATTCCAGCACACGTGGAGAATTTTGTCGGTAAAATTGGGGAGTATAATGCCTACGCTTTGAAATTATTCAAAGTCCATCGGCTTGTTCTGGCAAATAACAATAAAACTATTTTATTAATAATCATGGGCGCCAAATTTGTAAAGCGAAAAATTGTGATTTCGTAAGACTTGTTGTATGATAATAAAAATAATCTTTAATTACCGCCATGATATACGAAGAGTACACATGTTGCAATAAGTTAATTAATCTCAATTCATGTCAAGATTAGAATTTTATTTTATTATCAAATACAGTAAAAACCAGTTGAGTCGTTTTATCGAGCCCGGCTCACAGCATAGTTATAAACACAAGCGGTTGTTACGAGATGTTAAGTACCAAGACGATATCATAAATTCTTTAGATAAGAATTGACCCAGACAAGGCAGTCAACCATCCTATCTTTGCTTTATGAAACTTTCCAATTGTCAATGAAAACTGTCTTGTCTCTTTATGTAGCTGATATCAACCTACACACCCACAGACATAGCTTCATTATAGATTAGTAAATAATGTATTTTCTCTCGTAAATCTGCCCAGTCTGAATGGAAACCACTAGGACCGCCTATTTCAAGCATCACATTTACATTTTATATTATTTGTATTGGCAGCGATATTAAAATTTAGTTGGAATGCAGGTCGAAATGTCATACGTAGTCTATACATGCTGTCATATCTTGAACCGCTTATGTTCAGCATACATTCGCAAATTTAATCATATTTGCTTTTAACCAGGATTTGTCCTCTTTATGAATGTTTTTGTCACTGATTTTCAAGCTTCTTCTTACGTCAAGAAAAATACCGAGGTAAGCAAGTTTCGTGCTTGAACAGTATCTCATGCATTGACAACATTTTTTGCTTGTTAATTGGATCCAAACAAAGTATGGTCTCTAGTTAACAACATTCACGTGATAACTCGCCCTAGACCTTCAGCGAACATATGCTCTAGACGTTGTTAATGGGTGATAAATTCTGGTCATGAAAAAATTGTGACTCTAGTGCAATTAGAAATATAGAGCATTCTTACAAACTTATTTAGAATTAACCATCTGTCACGGAAAGTTTTCCTTCTTCGAAATCAATTGACGTATTATTGATTATACCTGCTTGTTTAGGATCGGTGTCAGTGAATGGTGGATCTACAAATCTTGGCGTACCCCCAAAGGAAACGTAGATAACAAGTATTAGTTGGTCAATATAACTTCGTTGCATCATCTAATGGCTCACGTCCAAATAACGGCCATAAATGGTAACTCAGGGCAGATAGGTCTTTAATATAAATCTGTGAGCGGTTTTCATGATTTCGTTAGCTGGCAAATGTTTTCTTTATATACACATCTGGACTAATTTCACACAGTAGTGATTACAAATAATCACTGAAGGTTATCTATATGTATTCCATTTTCAATCTTGTCTAGGGGATATCTTAGTAACGATGAATGCCATGTTTGTTTGTTTGTTTGTTTGTTTGTTTTATGGGACATTGTCACTGGAGTGTAACGCAGTTTTTCAAATATTTTCAATTACATAAGGCGACCGGTATATAACTAGTTTTTTTTGGACTGTATACTAACCAGTACTAACTTACCTTCCCCTTATATGGAGGAAAATTGATATTTCTGTTAAATTTTCATTGAAGGATATGTCCTGCCGTGACAAGGACAAACTACTTGGAATAAAACATCAAGAGTATGAATGCCGCCATGAAATATTGTAACAATGACGGTAATTGAATCAGTACTCTCACAGTTTACAATATCAGTAATTGTTATGTACAAAAGGCGCTAATCTAAACATTAGTGCTCTCAGAGATTATTGTATGTGAATATCGAAATGATTTATCATCAACTTTCGTGCATATATTTACCTTGATAAAGAAACTTTTTTGACACATGTTTTCAATGAGTGATAATCTGAATGTATTCAGATATAAAACTAAACTAATACCGAAGATCATTTGCGATAAGAAATAATTTTCATTCATAAAACTGTGGAAGTATTTGAGATCTTCTATTGGTACAAGTACTCAATATCTCGTATTTCAATGGAATTATCAAGTACAAACTTTACGTTCATTAAACATAGAACTATGAACGTGCTTCGTAGGACCATATTCATAACAGATCACATTTGTAACAGTAATGTGATTATATTCGTAACAGGTAAAATCTGATACAAATATGTGTTGTTCGGAATGGGGATTGACATGAGAACATGTAACAGGGTAAATTATTGCGCGTTGATGTTTAATTACTTTAATACAGTAATAGCAACATCATTATATAACTCATCGTCATAATATCATTTCTACTTCTTTACCCACAGCTAACACGTACTATTACTTATACCCGGCTAATCGAATCGGTTGAGCCACTTATTCAGGTGCTAGGGTCGCGGGCTAACTAACAGAAGTATGTAATAGGACACATTAGGTACAACCGTGGATCCGTGGGCCCAAATTATAAGATGGGCAAACCTAACGCCTCCCCTCAATCTCCTGAGTTTCTGACCAGCGCACGTCATCTCCCTACGTAGCTGTCTTTGAATAGTCCAGCTAATTATAATTTATTGTTTGTTTTATGGGACACATTGTCACTGGGGTTTAATGCCGTTTTTCAACAATTTTTCAGTCACTAGTATATACGGCGACCGGTTCACCTAACCAGTTTTCCTTGACTGTATACAAACCAATACCAACTTACCCTTCCACCAGGAGCCAGCAACTTCTCCACACAAGGAGGAAAATCGACATTTTGTCAAATTTTCATATAGAAGGGTATGGCCTGCCGCGACCTGGATTAGAACCCAGATCTCCGGGTTACAAGTCCAGCGCACTAACCACTGGACCACGGTCGAGGCCTAATTATATTTTAAAGTGTACATGTACGTATATATACCTTATGTTCCACAGAAACAAGTTTTATCAGAAATTCTATTTATTTTCAGTTAATCTTGATCTCATATTTTTGCCCGACTACATATCTGTCAAGTCGCATTTGTAACTCATGTTACATATGTGATCACAAGTGATAAAAGGTGTAACAAATGTGGTCAATCACGTGTGTGGTCTTACCGGGTTTCAGTCCATGAATGGAATTTATTACTAGAGAGTCTACATATTTATCCACTAATCTACAAGTAATAAGTTAATACAATTTATATAAAACAATCTACCGTCAGTGATGATATTGTTTTCACGTAGTAATCACGAAATTCACGTCAACTGCAGATTTTCTTTAAAGCTAAAATGTGCGACTCACTTATAAGTATAGTTGGTATTAATCTGAACTCTCCCATAAGAAAATTTGCTATATGGATAGTTAGTTTGGGCAAACATTCGTACAATATTTCAAGTTGCAAAATTAAAAAAAAAATATAATATCTCATTTCTAAAAGTAGAACAAAACGTATATTCGATGCCATTCTACGTAAGCCAACTAAACGCTTTAGTTATCGCTATTTAAAACTTCAGTGCAAAGATTATTTAAACGAAAAAAAAGAAAAGAAAGTGACTTACAGGGTTTTCAAATTCTCGCACCATGATTTTCTGTCGGTCCGTGGAGGATAGTAACAGGGTGATATCTCTTATGACTGGGATTATGACGTCTCTTAAATCGATACGAGTTGAAATTAAGCCGCATCTGATAAATGAGGCCCGAACCTGAGGTGTTTAATCTACACAGATAGGAATATTTTATACCTATTTTACATCCCAACAAAATTTGCCACATTGCTATTCCATTACTTACCTGAACGTACCCTAGCAATTAAAGTGGTCAATGACATCACGGACGATTTGTTTTTAAATAACAACAAAAAAGTACTTCTGGCCATTTCTGGGTAAAAATGTACAAACATGTAAATGCAAGTTATTTTCGCAGTTGAATCAAAGTATTGAAAATATTTCTAAATTCTTTGTCGTTTAAAAACAATTAAAACAATGTCAAATACATGAACAGGACACAACAACTTATAGATGCTGGTACAATGTGCTAACACAAGTACATGTATGTTCCATAGGGATCGAAAAAGCACACATTGTATGTCTTTCTAAAGGCCGCTAAAGCTCATATTATACATGTACGGGACACAGTTACTTATAGATGTTGGTACAATGTGCTGACACAAGTACATGTATGTTCTATAGGGATCGAAAAAGGACACATAGTGTGTCTTTTAAAGGCCGCTAACGCTTAGGTTATTTGATGATATGTGCCACGGGAGTGTTAGAAATTTAAAATAGCATATTACACAGATTGATGTATAATTTATGCACAGATATAAATCATAAGCGACTCGTGTAGCACATTTCTGTATTGTCGGGATGTAAAAATAACGCTATCTAATCTACTTGGGAGCAATGCAGTAAATCACCGACAACAGGAGTATTCACACGAGTACAGACATTTATGTTATCAAACAACGTTATACTTAATGTTTATGTAATACAAAAAAAGGCATTTACCGTACGCTATTAATTGAGTTTTTCTTTACTTTGACCATCAAATAAGAAGCTAACGATATTCTCCAGAATTTGATACGTTTATGTTGGGGCCTCAATTTTGTATCTAATTTTGTAGTGGGCAGTAAATATTTGTCAGCGAGATAAATATTTGACTGAAACCTCAATATCGTGGTTTATAGTTTACAGAATTTTGTTTCAATATATGTTGGCTTATCAGAGAGAACGTATAGTGACGGAAATACCTGGGTTTGACGACCTTTAACTGAATGTTTCCAAATTACTCAGCAGACGTTCGATCATCGATTTATTTACAGCACATCGATATTTTTTATAAACCTTTGGCCATTTATAATTTTCCATATTGATTATTGCTTTAGCATCGAACATCAAAATTTAACAAAACATTCAAATACGAGAGAAATTCAGTTTTACGAAGCAGCATCGTAGAATGTGTTTTATGTCTAAGTTTCATACAATGAGAAATAAAAAAAGCATTGTTGACAATAATTGCTCATCAATATAACCATAAGTACAGTCAAATCGTCTAACATCGGATATTTCCGTGAGATAACCGCCGCGCGTACTTCAGCCATGCTGTCTGTTTAAGCCGCGTTTGAATATTAAAGATAAAATACGAACAAAAATTAAACACGGTATTGCTTATCAATAAGGTAATTTGGCATACATTTTGAGTTTACTGTTTTAGAAATTAATTACTATACAAATTTCATGCTGGGCACCTTTCCCAGTACAGGATGATGATATAACCACACACAAACGCAAACTGCATTACATGTTCGTCCAGAGAGTTGTGTTGATTAAACTTTACCTTTAATTAGTTTTTTGAAAGAACAACGTTACCCTGTGGGTTTTTATGCGTGTAAATATACACGATATATGCAGCTAGTCAAACAGTTTGTTTATAACAGATTCTCCCCATTTGGAAATACGAAACAATTTGATTCAGTTAAAAATGTTAATATGCATACAATATGCATATAATACAATCGACTCAAATGTTAAAAATGTCAATTCGTTCTTAATCTATTATGGTTGAAACTTGAAATTTGTCTCCAAACAAATCTCAACACGTGTCTTCTTGTTTCTCAAGTTATTTTATGCGATGTTCCATAACTTTTTAATCAATATCAAGTAAATGTCCATAAGTGAATTAATAAAACTGACTTCATACACGTGAAGCAACAAAATATTTCCATTTGAACAAGGCTCATACTGCCGTTGGGATTTGAGCTGTGAGACCGATTTTAAGTTTTATAACCTTGGACCCAGCTAGACACTTGAGATCAAAGTTGATAAAACAATCACCAATACATACAAGAACAAGTAACGAGTAATCCATGCTTAAGTTTTGTTCAATGAATTAGTATATTAGTATATTCTTACTTGAGATCAAAATTGACAAAATAATCATCAGTACATAAAAGTACTAGATTCAACTGTACAGGAATTTCCCTAATGTTTTTTTATTGTTGAATATACCTGTCTACAATGGGTATTTGTACAAAAGGTTCTTGAATACGTTTTACTGTATAATTGTGTAGTGTAGAATATATTCACTATTCAGAAAAAAAAAACGCCGTCATATTTCAGCGATCATGAATACAGAAATTGTATAATGGCAATAGATTGACAATTTTAACGTTAGAATTGTTAAATTGTTTAATGGGGTTTTCTTGTGCATCGACAACTAATGGTCATGTAGTGCGCATCAAAATGATAAAGATAACAATGATAAGTTATTTAATAAGATAATGTAAACATAAGATAATGTAAACATAAGATAATGTAAACATGAGAATGAAGGAGATATGAATTAGTTAAAAATTTGACAGTTACAACAATTAGGGTATGTAATAGTTATTTAACATCATAATAACACTGATGGTATATATGTATCGAAATGATTCCATTTATAGAAGTGTTTGTATTCAGTTGTGTTCACTTTATTGTAAACATGAATGCTTTAAATAACATAAATTGTGCACATTCTAAAGAAAAACAAAACAAAAACATTTAAAATCCGTATATTATTTAAGCGTACATTGAATGTATTGTGACACCATACATACACACACACAACGAACACACATGTAAATATGAAATAAAATGAATCAACGTGCAAAAATGACTTTTCTGGTCAATGGCATAGTTGAAGTAATGATAAAATATCAACTTTATCAAATCTTAAACTATGTATACAATGTTAACTCTGATAAGAATATAAACAATTATTTTCTAATCAGTATATAATTTTCGCTAAACGTATTAATGAAATGCTAAGTAGATAATACTTTAAGCATTTTAGTATGATTTTAAATACCCTTCAGTGTATGAAACTGAACTAATTTCAAGTAATGTATACATGTATATAAAAATAATAAGAATTTCTAAGCACATAATTTAGAAACAGTAAGCATGAATATTGATAAAAATAATTGTTGTTTGCTGAATTTTCAATCACCAGCGATCACCTGAACAGTAATCACGTGGTCAACAAAGAATTATCATGATTATTTTGAACATAATATATTCATGACTGACTGTGTTCACATCCACACATCTTCCTCGGTGATTCCTTTCTGTTTAAGTTGTTCTTTTACTGTAGTGCAGTAGTCTCCCCACCTGTAAACATGAGATAATACTCATAAACGTAATTATATATGACTTCTATTCATTTACCTTTGAAATTATACCAACTCGACTTGTGACTTTTTCACACATTATGTTCAGCGACGACTTGTCAGTTTTATGTAGGGGCGTAGCAATACAAAACATCATAATTAGTATAAAATATTGTACATCGTTATACCAGGTAAAACGTTACAACATTGGTTTTGGTTGACTAAACAACTAGATTGTCAATCGTAAAAACGACTAATTAAACTTATTTTATTATAGTGGTAGTGTAGAAAAAGGAGCGATAAAATAGTCAAAGCCCCGATCCATAATTTTAGAAGATATTCGAGAGTATAATATATCCATATTGTCTCTATACAGAATAACCCAGAAAACCAGACGCCTTCCAGACTGGACCGAAAGTCCGGTTTTCTAAGAATTCCTATTTTCAAAGGACTATTTGATTATAGAAAAGAAAATGGGACTTGAAAAATCGTCCGATTTTCAGAGAATTCCGGTTTTCAAGGGTTACACTATATTAAGTCGTATGCTTTGACTACTGTCATAATGGAGACATTACGTGCTACTGATGTTTTGTTTTATATATATATATATACTTAATATAGTATATAGTATGACACAAATGAACTTGTTATTTATATTTGCTGTTGATTGTAGTGTCTTTTGTTTTTTATGATTTGAATATGTCTATTATCTATAAGTCATTTATGTTTTTCGTTTCCCCTGAGGTAAGTGTAAGGTTGGACCCTTAAATTAGTTTAATTCACTGTATCCTAGCTACAGACCATTCGAGGCGGTACCCTCCGCGATAAGGTGTCTTGTCTTCTCATTTTTGTATGGTCCTATGTATTGTGTGGGTTTTTAGGGTAGGCGATTTTGGGGAATGTGAGATGTTTTTTATGTAACATCTTTTCCGGGATTTCCTTTCTAATGAACATTCTACAAGTTGATATGTCAAAACTACGTTTTATAGTTATTTTCATTATCACTCTTTACTGAAACTAGAAACAATATTAAATGCTGCTTTAAAATGGATAATTATGGACTCGTATACGTAGTGAACATCTAAAATTGCTGCGCTACAAAGTCTATCATTGGGCAAATATATACCTTGTAAGATATTCATGTTTAAGTGATTAGCGTTTACAAATGAAATGTAATATATATACATGTATCACTAACATGTACCATTTGGCGTCTCTGAATGTAGATAAAATTTGTAAATATACGTTCGCTGTCATCATTTAAGTCGTGTACATACAACATGAACAAATGAAAATATCAATCATGCACGTATTGCATTAGGTGTTTAAATTACCAGTATAGGTATAGTTTTTATCGACAATCGTGTCATAAAATGAATTATCATTTACTTAAAGAGTGTCACACACTGTACACACACAAAATCTATATCGGTATTTGGGAAGAGGGAAGAAGAGAGACGTATACATCAGTAGTTCTTACAGGTACATAATGGTATTAACATATATCACCATAAATGTATATATTGTAACATAACGAAACAATGTGCAAACAATAGAATACAACTATTATAGATTTATGATAACATGCGTATACAAATTCAAAGTCAAAATTGCTAAATTACACTCCCTGTAAATGGTCTCTCTAGTATACTTAAAAGAAACATAGATTGTTGATGTGTGAAGTCTTATTACTTGTTGGATTACACCCCTTAGATGCAAAATAGATCGGCCAATTTAAAAGCGCATCAATAAAGCACTAAATTAGATCAATGCACGATATTTGGATATTGAGTAGTTATCAGAACTTGGCACGATACTTGATAGAAATATTAATACTCTATCACATGCTTTAGCTTCCGAATCATTTAATTCTTAAGTTGCTGAAAACAGGTTGTACTGGGATATATTTGCCCTGAGAGAGAGAATCTATTAGTCCAAGTACCAAATATTTTAGAAGTTATTATAAATATATGTATATTGTCTTAAGCGTGTTTTATAAAAGTAACCATATAACTTTTTAGCATTTTGCAGTTTATTCTATTAACCAAATTCTTCGATGTGGTAAACGCATGAATTTAATTTATATACATCAGAAGATACTCGACTTTAATGTACATTTTATCATCTTGCATCTAGTTGACACGTGTTGTGTCTAATAATAAAACAAGAAATTTTGCTTATTAGAGGAAAACAATAAATAACAACTTACCAAAATATCTCACTGAATCGATATGAAATACATTTATAAGAATAGTTATACAGGTACATAGTATACACAAATCCTAAATGTAAGCTATATACAACAGTAGGAAGATCTAATGATTGTACTCCTCAGTAGGTATTAACATATACATGTATCACCATAAATGTATTTAAAACATGTAAAATTGTAATGTGACGAAACAATGTATAAACAAAAGAATACAACTATTATTGATTTATGATAACATGCGTATACAAATTCAAAGTAAAAATTGCTAAATCACACTCCCTGTAAATGGTTTATCTAGTATACTTAGAGGAAAAACAGATTGCTGATGTGTGAAGTCTTATAACTTGTTGGATTACATCCCAAAGATGCAAATTAGATCCACCAATTTAAAAGCGCATCAATAAAGCACTAAATTAGATCAATGCACGATATTCGGATATTGAGTAGTTATCAGAACTCGGCACGATACTTGATAGAAATATTAATACTCTATCACATGCTTTAGTTTCCGAATCATTTAATTCTTAAGTTGCTGAAAACAGGTTGTACCGGGATATATTTGCCGAGAGAGAGAATCTATTAGTCCAAGTATCATATATTTTAGAAGTTATTATAAATATATGTGTATAGTCTTAAGCGTGTTTTATAAAAGTGACCATATAACTTTTTAGCATTTTGCAGTTTATTCTATTAACCAAATTCTTCGAAGTGGTAAACGCATGAATTTAATTTATAAACATCGGAAGGTACTCGACTTCAATGTACAACTTATTATCATATATCCAGTTGACACATGTTGTGTCCAATAATAAAACAGGAAATTTTCCTTATTAGATGTAAACTTTTTACAACAACTTACCACACGTCCCGCCTGAAAAGACTTGAAATACGTTTATAAGAATAGTTGTTAGTGATTGTATATCGATATAAAGTAGGCTCACGAATAGTCTCTGTTCATGAAATAGGACCTCTGAACACTCTGATATTTCTGTAGAAAACAAGTAGGATGGTGACAAAAAAGTTCAAAGGATTGGAGACCAATACAAACAAGAAGGCCACGATGGCCCTGCATCGCTCACCAGAATAAATATTAATTTACTTGTCACTAAAAGGTAATAAAGTACACGTGTGGGCAAATAATAGGGAACAATAAAAAAACTTGATAAAGGACAATCAAAGGATAGTACAAAAGAATATTCGTGACAACTGAAGGATGCCACAGACCAAATTTGGTGATGATCCATCCATTGGTTCATGAAAAGAAGTCATTTTAAGGTATTTCTATGTTTAGCTCTAGCGGCCACTAATTGGGGCCAACCATTTTTATTTGAGCAAATCTGATAGAACACTATCTAAAGATGCTAAAAACCAAGTTTGGTAATAATCCATCCGTAGAAACATGAGAAAAAGTAATTTTAAGGTATTTCTATTTTTAGCTCTAGCGGCCCATAAAAGGGACTGACTAAATTTATTTGAGTTAACTTGGGAGAGGACCATCTAATGATGCTACAGACCAAGTTTGGTGATGATCCATCCATTGGTTCATGAGAAGAAGACGTTTAATGGTTTTATATTTTTTTAGCTCTAGCGGCCCCTAAAAGGGGCCGACCAAATTTTTTGAGCAAATCGGATAAAAGTCCATATAAAGATGCTACAGACCGAATTTGGTGATGATCCATCCATTGCTTCATGAGAAAAAGATGATTAAAGATTTTTCTATTTTTAGCTCTAGTGACCACTAAATGGGGTCAATCGGTACAATATGAGCAAATTGCAGTTAGAACGTCAAAAGGCTTATGCACAGCAAATTTGAAGTAAATCTGACTGTTAGTTTCTAAGGAGAAGACCATTGTTGACGCCAGAAGACGGGCGACGGACGCCGGAGCATCCACCTACTCATCCTAACAGCTCACACTGAACCTTCGATTCTGGTGAGCTAAAGAGAGGGACATATACATCAGTAATTCTTGCAGGTACATAGTGTACACCAATCCTGAATGTAAGCTGTATACAACGGTAGGAAGATATAATGATCGTACTCTACAGTGGGTATTAACATATATCACCATAAATGTATTTAAAACATGTAAAATTGTAATATGACGAAACAATATGTAAACAAAAGAATTCAACTATTATTGATTTATTATTACATGCGTATAAAATTCAAAGCCAATTGCTAAATGGTTTATCTAGTATACTTAGAGGAAAAATAGATTGCCGATGTGTGAAGTCTTATAACTTGTTGGATTACATCCCTTAGATGCAAATTAGATCGGCCAATTTAAAAGCGCATCAATAAAGCACTAAATTAGATCAATGCACGATATTCGGATATTGAGTAGTTATCTGAACTCGGCACGATACTTGATAGAAATATTAATACTCTGTCACATGCTTTAGCTTCCGAATCATTTAATTCTTAAGTTGCTGAAAACAGATTGTACCGGGATATATTTGGCGAGCGAGAAGCTATCAGTGCAAGTACCAAATATTTTAGAAGTTATTATAAATACATGTATACGTGTATTGACTTCTGTGTCTTTTATAAAAGTAACCATATAACTTTTTAGCATTTTGCAGTTTATTCAATTAACCAAATTCTTCGAAGTGGTAAAAGCATGAATTTAATTTATATACATCAGAAGATACTCGACTTTAATGTACATCTTATCATCTTACATCTAGTTGACACGTGTTGTGTCTAATAATAAAACAGGAATTTTTCCTTATTAGAGGAAAACAATAAATAACAACTTACCCGACTGTCTGACTGAAACGACATGAAATGCATCTATAAGAATAGTTATACAGGTACATAGCATACACAAATCCTAAATGTAAGCTATATACAACAGTAGGAAGATCTAATGATTGTACTCCACAGTAGGTATTAACATGTACATGTATCACCATAAATGTATTTAAAACATGTAAAATTGTAATGTGACAAAAAATGTATAAACAAAAGAATACAAGTATTATTGATTTATGATAACATGCGTATACAAATTAAAAGTCAAAATTGCTAAATCACACTCCCTGTAAATGGTTTCTATTGTATATTTAGAGGAAAAATATATTGCTGACGTGTGAAGTCTTATAACTTGTTGGATTACATCCCTTAGATGCAAATTAGATCGGCCAATTTAAAAGCGCATCAATAAAGCACTAAATCAAATCAATGCACGATATTCGGATATTGAGTAGTTATCAGAACTCGGCACGATACTTGATAGAAATGTTAATACTCTATCACATGCTTTAGCTTCCGAATCATTTAATTCTTAAGTTGCTGAAAACAGGTTGTACCGGGATATATTTGCCGAGAGAGAGAATCTATTAGTCCAAGTACCAAATATTTTAGAAGTTATTATAAATATATGTGTATTGTCTTAAGCGTGTTTTATAAAAGTGACCATATAACTTTTTAGCATTTTGCAGTTTATTCTGTTAACCAAATTCTTCGAAGTGGTAAACGCATGAATTTAATTTATATACATCGGAAGACACTCGACTTCAATGTACAACTTATTATCATATATCCAGTTGACACGTGTTGTGTGCAATAATAAAACATCAAATTTTCTTTATTAGATGTAAACTATTTATAACAACTTACCACAAGTCCCGCCTGAAAAGACATGAAATACGTTTATAAGAATAGTTATTAGTGATAGTATATCGATATAAAGTAGGCTCACGAATAGTCTCTGTTCATGAAACAGGACCTCTGAACACTCTGATATTTCTGTAGAAAACAAGTAGGATGATGACAAAAAAGTTCCAAGGAATGGAGACTAATACAAAGAAGAGGGACTTATACATAAGTAGTTCTTATAGGTACATAGTTTAGACCAATCCTGAATGTAAGCTATACAAAGGTACGAAGATGTGATGATCGTACTCTACAGTGGGTATTGACATATATCACCAAAAATGTATTTAAAACATGTAAAAGTGTTTTATGACGAAACAATGTGTAAACAAAAGAATACAACTATTATTGATTTATGATTACATGCGTATACAAATTCAAAGTCAATTGCTAAATGGTTTATCTAGTATACTTAGAGGAAAAATATATTGCTGACGTGTGAAATCTTATAACTTGTTGGATTGCATCCTTTAGATGCAAAATAGATCGGCCAATTTAAAAGCGCATCAATAAAGCTCTAAATTAGATCAATGCACGATATTCGGATATTGAGTAGTTATCAGAACTCGGCACGATACTTGATAGAAATATTAATACTCTATCACATGCTTTAGCTTCCGAATCATTTAATTCTTAAGTTGCTGAAAACAGGTTGTACCGGGATATATTTGCCGAGAGAGAGAGAATCTATTAGTCCAAGTACCAAATATTTTAGAAGTTATTATAAATATATGTGTATTGTCTTAAGCGTGTTTTATAAAAGTGACCATATAACTTTTTAGCATTTTGCAGTTTATTCTATTAACCAAATTCTTCGAAGTGGTAAACGCATGAATTTAATTTATATACATCGGAAGGTACTCGACTTCAATGTACAACTTATTATCATATATCCAGTTGACACATGTTGTGTCCAATAATAAAACAGGAAATTTTCCTTCTTAGATGTAAACTATTTATAACAACTTACCACAAGTCCCGCCTGAAAAGACATGAAATACGTTTATAAGAATAGTTATTAGTGATAGTATATCGATATAAAGTAGGCTCACGAATAGTCTCTGTTCATGAAACAGGACCTCTGAACACTCTGATATTTCTGTAGAAAACAAGTAGGATGATG
Organism: Lutraria rhynchaena; assembly: GCA_008271625.1. Taxonomy (NCBI): domain Eukaryota; kingdom Metazoa; phylum Mollusca; class Bivalvia; order Venerida; family Mactridae; genus Lutraria; species Lutraria rhynchaena. The sequence continues at coordinate 327,031 of VIBL01000019.1, read as the reverse complement.
ACAAAAAAGTTCCAAGGAATGGAGACTAATACAAAGAAGAGGGACTTATACATAAGTAGTTCTTATAGGTACATAGTTTAGACCAATCCTGAATGTAAGCTATATACAACGGTATAACCATACATGTATTTAAAATATGATAGATAGATAGATATTTATTCAAACATAAGGCATAAAGCCCAACAGTTAACATTGGTATAACTCATCTTAAGCAGGAAAACGAGTGTTTGATATTTAAAATATTATATTAGAATAAAATATAATGACAATGTAATTGTACAGTAAGTTGAGTAAATTGAAATGTTACAAACTATACCACTTACTTTAAATCTGCCTTAAAACATCAATAAAACCGAATAAAACTTTACTCAACAACGTTAATGATTTCAAACAAACTTCGTGCCTCCAGAAAGCAACAGAGAAATATTATTAAAGGATGTATTTCTACTGACACATTTACTTGATTCGTTTATCCTAATGAAGTTTTGACATTTGTATCACGTGACATAATATAAACATGTGTGACTATTTTCCCAATAAGTATGGCTGAATGCTTAATTAAACAAAACAGGAATTCTTATTCAACATACCCTACATGTTAGCCCCGCACAAGTTACAATTCACAAATTCTCGAAATAACATGGGTAAACGATCGAACATCAGAGTGTCTGGTATGGGTCATAACTATCGTGCAAACATAAAGAAGTAAACATAACAAGAAGTAAACATCACAAATGATAAATGAATCATTTCACGATGATAATAACAATATTACAACAACGAGACGTTTTTCTAGAATTCAGTCATAATAGGGTTACTAGAATTGTCTGATTTTCAAAGCTATTCCATTTATGACAGCTCAGAGACAATTACAAACAAATGTAAGTAAATCGGAAATTGAATCAATATTGCATTAATAATAAAAGAAAACTTACTTCTCTATTTCAATTCCATTAGGAACAATCTGTCCTCTAGTGTTGATCGTGAACAATAATCTACGATCAAATGCTAGTCTGAGCATATTTGATACAACTTGTCCTTCTTTATCATTGTATACAATTCCAGTCTCTTTTAACTCATTGTACGGCTTCCCGGGATTAATATTCAACTTCTGAATAAAAAAGAACAAAAAAGTAGTTTTTAATTTCACATTTAGCCCTTGAGATTCTTTAACAGGAATTCGAATATGTGTTTTCTTTCATTTGTCGTGTTGCCTTCGTTGCATCATATGTTAAAGTATCATAAACCTTCAACAAATAATACACGCGGTGAAACCGATATTTGTCTGCATTTTCTCACAGCATGATATGTAGCGGGTAAGTGAATCTTACTTATGCACCATATGACATATCGTGTATGTTAAAGTCAAGATGAAGTCACACACAGCAATTTGATCTTGAGAATTTATTTGATGTATAATGTTATCCGTCTGTGAAGAATGGTTTCAGGTAAAAATAAACAGTTGAATGCTGTGGTACATTGTGCCAACATAACAAATTGAAAAATTAAATGTGTCCACTATTTTATTTATTTTAATCTCTTGCGAAATTATTGAATACAACATCTATATCATGGCTGGCACTTTGTCGTGTATCTATCTATACAGGGAAATTCGGTTAACACAGTGTGAATTGAATTGTTCTGAGGACGTTTTTCAGTATTATGGAGAAGATTTGCCTTTTTTTCTAAAGTTGTATCTTTAAGTGTTGCCTTTAAATATTGTTCGTTTCTTGCGTTCAATTATGTGGGGAATTAGCTCTGGGCGCTATTTGTGCTAGCGATTTCTTAATTTAGACGTTTCCTTGAGCGTCATAATATTTCCTTGTTCGTACAGCATATAATTATGAGTGACCGCCTTCAGAAACCCCGAAGTTCTAATGGTTCGACGAAATGAAATATTAACCTATCAAAAAATGAAAATTAGATCATTGACCAGAGAAAAACTGAGACGATAATTAATAATCACGTTCCAAACGGCGTTAACAGAGATAAAGGAATTTAGTCAATTGTGTAGAGAAAGATCAAAATGACGATCACTAGATAAAACACTCCATGTATCATTTCAATATCACTGAATTAAATTTGGCTCAATATATTACCCATATATTATTATATTTGTATAAACGCATGATGCTTGAATGCCTAGAGGAGAAGTGGGTAGAACATGATATACAGAAAACACAACAAATTACTTCTATATCAAGATTGTATAATATTGTAAGTCTATAGTAACTTCACTGAACTCATTATTCTGGTTGTTATATATGAGAAAAAAGAAATTTAGCTGACCAATCAAATGATGGAATTCTGCATATACAAAGTCGGAACATGTTCATTGAAGACCAAATTAGGATAGGAAAATTCGAGGATAATCGTTATGATCGTATGATACACGGTACAATATGTACGAATAATAAAACAACGAACATAAAACCGTTATAAAAAGATGCTATATTTTACTTTCTATAGAAATAGACTTATGCACAAAATTCCAAGTTTACGGTATTAATAGGTAAAAGAGTCTTTACCGATTGTAATCCCCCAGCAAATTCATAGTGCATCTCGATGAACGCTTGATATCCTTTCATTTTAACATACAACATAATATGATAATTAGTGACGGGAACATATTTATCTAACATAGTAGGATGTTTATGATTTATACATATTCATATTAATCCAATTTATTACATATATTTTTTATTATTGTTAATATATTATAATTTTACATTATATGCATAGTTGTTCGATGTGTATGTATGTAAAGGTATCATTATTTCTGTATTCTGCCATGTTGAATACAACTCTGCTCCGATGATTTTATGCTTTGTTTATTGTGTTCATTGACTATGAATCCTTTAATGTGCTAATAATAATATTAATAATACTCCGGCCTTATTTTTGCATTGCACTGACTAGTTCAATGCCTAAATATATGCGTATCTTTTCGTAGTATACTGCTATCTGATTTAATTATTATTTAATACTGTATTTGCATCTCTCTGTGTACATATATATGTTTGTAAATTTCAGATGTATTGTTCGATTTGTTAATAAACTGAACCGTGAGCAAATGTGAAATGTAAAATGATTAAAGGAACTGGGGTTTAGCAAAAATAACAACAACAATTCCAATTATCAAATAGAAAAATAATGTCTGTTCATACACAGATATATATTAACATCTATCCCGCTCGCTTATAAAATATCTCCCTGAATGGCGTGCAATATATACATACCACCGAAGGTGATTCTACATGTAGCACACTGAATTGTTCTTTCTTTAGTCATCTTTTCAATACTACATCTATGTCCACATGCTAACGTGACTTCCTGTTATATTAAAATCATGAAATAAGATATGTAATGTAATTTTTGTAAATAATAGTGAGGTGTACATTCATTACAAATTCATATATCAAAAGTGTACACAGCACACAAGGCACAATGTTTGGATCTATAATTGTTCATCATTTTAAACGCAGAAAAACACAACGGCAAGTCTCACATTGATTTCTACCAATTTATGTATACATTTTCTCATTACAATAGTTTAATACACATATCATCAATACGCATATCATCAAAAACATGATCATATCAAAATAGCTTTTCATGTACAGAAATATTGATAACAATAAGCTAAGGAAACAAATTACATCCTTTAGATTTTCACAAATTATTTATAGAAACTGGGATATCTAATAACATTGCCTGTGAAAATAGATTGTGTAAATTATGTTCTTTAAAACAAGTAGGATCAGAGTTTCATTTTCTTCTTTGTTGCCCTAAATATTCAGTCATTGCGAAAAAATATCTTGGTAACATTCCATTGCCATCTATAATTAAATTCAATAACATTTTAAGAGCAAACAATAACAAAATCTTTCAAAATTAGTTTTATTCCTAAAAGAGGCATTTTCACATCGAAAAAAAAATCCTCCTAATTTTCATGCTTCAATTTATTTACAACCACTGAATGTATTGTACAGATGTATTAATGATTTTGTTTCGTATTTGTATGTATGCTTTTATATTTCTGTCATGTTTGCTTTTGTACAGTTTTGTGTACCATAGGCAAGTATTTGCCGATTTGTAAATAAAAGTTCGAAAGAAAGTTATCAGACTTCATGTAAAGCATAATCTTCTGCACACGAGAAGGTATCGAGACATTTTGTACTTATAAATAGCACACACTTTTTCAACTAAGCCGTTCAGATTCATATAATAAAACTTACCAAATCTTTTTTCCGAAGATCGTCATTCTCTACTTTTAGTTTTCTCATTTCTGATGTTAGTGCCTATCATTTAAGAACAGATAAGTGATGAGAAACAGACTTAAATGTGCCAAACCTTACTTATTCATATTCGTTATGTTTAGATTACTCAATCCCTATCCACATGCCGTCGGTGTATGAGCTTTGTGGAGCTTTGAGACACTCAAGAGGCATACAGCAAAACTGAATGAAATGACAAATCATTCCAAATATTTTGTGGTATCCATATGTACACTATCCCAACATTTGGATAGAAAATCTTGTTACATTATTATGTTCAAGCCATGTTAATTTCAAAACACGAATACAGACATACCTCGTGCACTTGTTTCGATACACCATGTCATCACGTTTACTTTTCAGAATGAACATCGCGCTTTCAAATATAAAGAAACTAGAGCATGTTTTATAATCGTAGCTTAAAAAACAGTTATGTTATCGAGACAGAACTGAAGACATTTTAATTTAATACACATATCGTCAAAATTATATCACACTTCATGTAAAGCATAATGTTCTGATCGCAAGAAGGTATCGAGACATTTTGTACCTATAAATAACACACACTTTTTCAACTAAACCGTTCATATTCATATTAATAAACTTACCAAACCTTTTTCCCGAAGATCAGCATTCTCTACTTTTAGCGTTCTCATTTCTGATGTTAGTGCCTACCGTTTAAGGACAGACAAGAAATGAGAAACAATCATTAATGCATGAAAACCTTCATGTTCATATTTGCTAAGTTTTGATTTGTCAACCCCCACCAACTTGTCATCGGTGTGTGAACATTATGTAGCGTTGAGACACTCACGAACATGCAGTAAAAAGAAATGAAATCACAAATCATAGTGTACACTATCCCAACATTAGGCAGTAAATCTTACTGCATTATTATGTTTGATTTCAAAGCACGAATACGGACAGACTTCGTATACTTGTTTCGCTGCACCATGTCGTTACGCTCATTTTTCAGAGTCAACATCGCGCTTTCAAAACTGAAGAAACTGATGTATATTTATACATCTTTGTTAAATAATCGTTGTCTTAAATAACATTTTATGTTATCAAGATTGAACTGAAGACATTTTAATTAATACAAATATCGTCAAAAGCATTTCAGGTTTCATGTAAAGCAGAATGTTCTGAACACAAGGAGTCGAGATATTTTGTTCATATAGATAACTTTTTCAACTAAAACGTTCAAATAAATAAACAATAAAACTTACCAAATCTTTTTTCCGATGATCATCATTCTCTGATGTCAGTACCTGACATTTAAGGACAAATAAGTGAAGAAAGGCAGACTTAAAATGCATGAAAGCCTTACTTGTTCTTGTTTCTTAAGTTAAGATTATTCTATCCTCACCTACCTTCCGGCGGTGTGCAAGCATTATGGAGCATTGAGACACTTTTAGGCATACAGTAAACTGAATGAAATGTGCAATCATTCTAAATATTTTACAGTATGTGTAGTGTACACTATCGCAGCATCATTTGGAAAAAATATATTTTTCAACATAAATATTATCAATTTAAAAATATGGATATGGACAGACTTCGTATACTTTGTTTCGCTGCATCATGGCGTCACGTTTACTTTTCAGTATGAACAAAAATAAGACAAATTTGCACGTTTTCATATCTTAAATATGTGAAATAATCGTAGTTTTGAATAACATTTTATGTTATTGAGGCAGAAATGAAAACATCACATTGTCAAATTAATGTATATAATATTATATCACCTGGATTTTCCTATCTTGAAATGTCAGTTGTTGCTTCAGCTGTTGATTTGTCGTGCATTCTGCATTATATTTCCGTTCGAAATCAACATCATCTTCTGAAAAATTACACACCACATACACAATGCACTTATTATTGTTTAAAATACCTTTTGAGCAAATACTGTGAATAAGTTTTATACATAATAGTAAATATTATACACTACATTTTGTTCCAGTTCTTTTTAACATAACTTTACAAAAGAAATAAAACGAAGCAATTACCATCTTCGGATTGAGTATTGTCTGTAAGCTTGCCAAGAGGTTGTTTCCTTGAAAGCAAAACCCGGAGCAATCTATTTGGATGGAATGTGTATCTGTCAATGACATTGTTGCAATCAATGGATGCCAATGCAGCTTTAATTTTCGATATTTTTGGCTTTGTTTCTATCGCCAGTATAAAAAGTTCATGTAAGTTGTCTTCATGCTTTACATCAACACTTATAGACTTGATTTCAGTGCCGAGTTCTTTAAGGTCATCAACAACTTTGTCTATTTTCTTGTTATTTATCGATTTTTTAACTTTTGCATCATCAAATAAACGTTTTTCCTCTTCTTCAACGAAGGAAATTGCGTTCTTCATTGATTGTTGCACGTCAGAGACATTTGTTTTGTCGACCTTGTTGACCTGTTCCGTCTCGGAGGCAATCAAATTTGTGATTTCTGCATGAGAGGTCTCCATCGTTTGGATATCTTCTATAAAGCGAGCTAGCTCTCCACTTTCTTGATACTTTTTGGACGCATCCGTTATGTACTCCCATTTACATGTTTTATGTTTCAATAATATGCATTCTGCACATCCAAAACATTGGTGATCATTACAGAATATTCTAACTTGCTGCTGCTTATGCTCATTACAAGTTTTGAAGTGAACTGCACTTTCATCTTCCTTGCTTTCTGGCGCATCCTGTAGCACATGATTTCGGTATTTCTTTAGTTTAACATGACCATTAAAACATGTTTGACAAACGTAACCCTCACATCCAGAACAATAACCGGCCGGTGGTGAATTTTCACACATTTCACACATTTCTTTTTTATCAAATACTGCCCCACCATCTACTTCTACTTCTAAATTTATCTTTCCCGCAACTGCCATGTTCCTACAATATCAAATAAAAAGATACAACTGACGTAAGATTTAAGCAGCTTGTGATGCGAAAATACATGCACTCGGTTCCATATCTCTAAATTCTAGTGTTATTTCTTCAGACAGAAAAAACAAGGAAATGTCTTGTCCGCCGACTGAAATAATTGGCATGAAACCAAAGGCAAATGTGTTATATCTATTTGCTATCGTATACAATTTACGAATTAACAAATGTCACACGCTGATTAATTTAATTTTTAAGCGTTTGATATGATAACGTGATTTATGAGTGGATTAAAGATAAACCACTTCGATTCATAACATGAAAATGAATCTCTACATGAATAGTATTTATACGTAATAATCATCCTCCTTTGTAAAACTGAATGTGCCCGTAACAAAACTAGGTTTATATATATAATAATTACGTGGTTGAAAGTAGTTAAGAACGCAATGGAATGCACGCAGGAATATCAGCGTTATTGTATCTACACATAGTACATGCCATATTAGGAATGAATTATATCGATATAAGGTGTAACATGTTCATTCTTGAATTCGTACTTTCGGTTACATATTGCATTTGTCATCCATCAGTTTTTTATCAGTTATGTATAAATGGGATACCTAGCATATTGTAATGCTATTTTTTCAGTTGTAAGGCAAAAATTAAAGATTTTATACGAAAAAGCTACTTTCGGTTTTAGATCTAAATGTTTCATAAGTTTAACAACATGTAGCAAATTATTAATACACCACACAATCTTTAAAAGCCATTGATTTCTCATTGCTTTTTTTTGATAGCACGACTCTAATTTTGAATTTTAAAAAAATAAAAAACATTATATCAAAGTAAACTCACCTTCCACTTCCAAAGATATTTTATACACCCTGCAAAATGCCCGGAAGCAAAATATTCAGATAATGCAGTTCAATTAGAATAATCTCCCTTGATGATATTGGTTTATATTCAGTATTTTCATTGAGTTAACATACCTTTGTGGATTGTACTGCATGAATATGTAACACTGTTTAATAAGAAGACGGGATCTTTATGAATAAAAATGCGTCATTTTGGTCACATACGCAAATTTAAAATAATTTTATCCATTAAATGCGCAAACATATTGTTTTCCTCAACACCGAATTTGTAATTAGCTTGCATTTAAAGGAAATATTTGTTAATGATTCGAATCAGTCCCGTAAAAAGTTTATTTAATCTTTGATATATGGTACAATTCATAGTTTAAAATAAATTGTTTGAATAAAAGAATCAGTGATGTATACACTAATGTTCGCTCTGTCATGTACTATTGAAGACTTGTCTTTAATCAATTTGTTGCGTATTATGGTGTTTATATTTTTTACATATCAAAGCAATAATCAGACAGAAACTACAGTAGAACCTCGATTATCCGAAATCGACGGTACCGAAAAATTATTTCGGATAATCCGGGTTTTCGGATAATCTGGGGAAAAGGAAATCTAGACTGTTTTATATGAAAATAAAGGATGAACACTTCGAAATAAATTATGACGAACATGTAAATTCATAAACAACAAACTGTATGTATTATAATTTATGTTTTATTTACAATAAACAATGTATTCTTAGAAAAACATGCATAAGTATAATGTAAATAGTATGAAAACCGAAGCACATTTGTTTAAGAAGCACATGTATTCATTATTAAGCTTGAACATTTTAATGAAATGAAATTCGATATATACACATGTTATGAGAATATTGTACGCATACATTTTCAATAAAAACAATACCTGAAATAAAGTAAATGTCCGAATAGTCACAAACACGAACTAGCATCACAAATATCGTTGTCATCCTACTCATAATAATAACTGGAGATCCTGATTACACAATTAATCTAGTCACTAGTTTTAAAAAAATGAAGTAATCTTCGAATGCCTGGCACACTTTTTCTTCAGGTCATCATTGACTATTTTATCACAGTATTAATCAGACAGGAACTATTTCATTATGAATCCATAACATTTTCAATGTACACACTAATATTGCTCAGTATAGATACGTCGACTGTCTCCTTCACTCTCATTGTAGAAATCAAAGTACGCTTAAGATAAAAGTAAAAGATACCCAAAACAAACATTTGTCTAAAATGTTAGATTTTCATTTTTACAGTTTAATGCTTATTTACAGCGTACGAGTATCGCGATACTTTTAGCACTTTTCTCATCAAAATGTTAAAAAAGCTTTACCTTATTGCGATATTTATCTTTCATAATATTTATTTTATTCAAATTCATTTACTTTATTCAAAAATCAAATTTTGAAGATAGATGGATACTTTATTTAGAAGATTGGGCTTTAAGCCAATAATTTCATATATAGGTATCCAACATAAATTAATACACTTTAAATTCATGGTAGAACAATGTGTTAAATAAGAGCAATCTTTCGTTCTAGCCAAATTCTGTGTTAACTTTTTAACGCAGAACAATCAGGTCAGCATGTGATAGTTATGTTGTAGTTCGCGATACTTATGTATTAGCATATATTAGTTATGTATCAGCCTGTGATAGTTATGCATTAGCTTGTGCTAGATATGTATAAGCGTGTGATAGTTATATATCAGCTTGTGATAGTTATGTTGTAGTCTGTGATAGTTTTGTATCAGCCTGGGATAGTTATGTCGTGGTCATTGATATTTATGTCGTGGTTTGTGATAGTTATGTCGTGGTCTGTGATAGTTATGTCGTGGTATTTGATAGTTATGTCGTGGTATTTGATAGTTATGTCGTGGTCTGTGATAGTTATGTGGTGGTATTTGATAGTTATGTCGTGGTATTCGATAGTTATGTCGTGCTTTGTCATAGTTATGTCGTGGTATTTGATAGTTATGTCGTGGTCTGAGATGCTTATGTCGTGGGCTGTGATAGTTATGTTTTAGTCTCTGATAGTTATATCGTAGCCTGTGATAGATATGTATAAGCCTGGGATAGTTATATCGTGGTCTGTGATAGCTATGTCGTGGTAGTAGAAAACGAAATCATCTCGGTTAAATTTCAGAAACAGATAAACAATGCAATTGTCGTATCGGTGTAACTCTAGAGAAAGAGAGCGATGGCTTCTTTGGTGATGATCTGAGTGTAAATTTTACTTTATATGTTTAGTAATCACAAAACGTAATTAATATACATACATAATTGACTTAAACCTCAATATCGTGGTTTATAGTTTATAGAAATTTGTTTCAATATATGTGGTCTTATCAGAGAGAACGTATAGTGACGGAAATACCAGGGATTGACAACCTTTGATATGTTTCCAAATTACTGAACAGACGTTCGATGATCGTTTTATTTACAGCACATCGACATATATTATAAATCTTTGGGTATTTACAATTTTCCATATTGATTATGGCTTTAGCATCGAAAATCAACATTTAACAAATCATTCAAATACGAGAGAAATTCAGTTTCACGAAGCAGCATCGTAGAGAGTGTTTCATGTCTAAGTTGCATACGATGAGAAATAAAAATAGCACTGTTGACAATAATATATGACCATCGGTATAATCATACATACAGTAAAATCGTTTATTATCGGATATTTCCATAGCTCTCTGTAAGATAACCGCGGCGCAAATGTCGAGGTACTTCAGCCATGTTGTCTGTTTAAGCCGCGTGTGAATACAAAGATAAAATACGAACAAAAATTAAACACGGTATTGCTTATCAATAAGGTAATTTGGCATACATTTTGAGTTTACTGTTATAGAAATTAATTACTATACATATTTCATGCTGGGCACCTTTCCCAGTACATGGTGATGATATAACCACACACAAACGCAAACTGCATTACATGTTCGTCCAGAGTATTGTGTTGATTAAACTTTACCTTTAATTAGTTTTTTGAAATAACAACGTTACCCTGAGGGATTTTATGCGTGTAAATGTACACGAGATATGCAGCTAGTCAAACAGTTAGTTTATAACAAATTCTCCCCATTTGGAAATACGAAACAATTTGATTCAGTTGGAAATGTTTGAACTGTATGAAATATAATCGACTCAAATGTTAAAAATGTCACTTCGTTCTTAATCTATTGTGGTTAACTTGAAATCTGTCTCCAAACAGAACTCAACACGTGTCTTCTTGTTTCTCAAGTTATTTTACGCGATATTCCATAACTTTTCAATCAAGTGAATTAATAAAACTGTAAAGCAACAAAATATTTCCATTTGAACAAGGCTCATACTGCCGTTGGGATTTGATCTGTGAGACCGATTTTAAGTTTTATAACCTTGGACCCAGCTAGACACTTGAGATCAAAGTTGATAAAACAATCACCAATACATACAAGAACAAGTAACGAGTAATCCATGCTTAAGTTTTGTTCAATGAATTAGTATATTAGTATATTCTTACTTGAGATCAAAGTTGACAAAATAATCATCAGTACATAAAAGTACTAGATTCAACTGTACAGGAATTTCCCTAATGTTTTTTTTTTGTTGAATATACCTGTCTACAATGGGTATTTGTACAAAAGGTTCTTGAATACGTTTTACTGTATAATTGTGTAGTGTAGAATATATTCACTATTCAGAAAAATACCGTCATGTTTCGGGGGCACAGGTCAGCGATCACGAATACAGAAATTGTATAATGGCAATAGATTGACAATTTTAACATCATAATTGTTTAATTGTTTAATGGGGTTTTCTTGTGCCTCGACAACTAATGGTCATGTAATGCGCATCAAAATGATAAAGATAACAATGATAAGTTATTTAATAAGATAATGTAAACATAAGATAATGTAAACATAAGACAATGTACACATGAGAATGAAGGAGATATGAATTAGTTAAAAATTTGACAGTTACGACAATTAGGGTATATAATAGTTATTTAACATCATAATAACACTGATGGTATATATGTATCGAAATGATTCCATTTATAGAAGTGTTTGTATTCAGTTGTGCTCACTTTATTGTGCAAAAAATGACTTTTCTGGTCAATGGCATAGTTGAAGTAATGATAAAATATCAACTTTATCAAATCTTAAACTATGTATACAATGTTAACTCTGATAACAATATAAACAATTATTTTCTAATCAGTATATAATTTTCGCTAAACGTATAAATGAAATGCTAAGTAGATAATACTTTAAGCATTTTAGTATGATTTTAAATACCCTTCAGTGTATGAAACTGAACTAATTTCAAGTAATGTATACATGTATATAAAAATAATAAGAATTTCTAAGCACATAATTTAGAAACAGTAAGCATGAATATTGATAAAAATAATTGTTGTTTGCTGAATTTTCAATCATCAGCGATCACATGAACAGTAATCACGTGGTCAACACAGAATTATCATGATTAGTTTGAAGATATTATTATCATGACAGACTGTGTTCAAACCCGCACATCGGCCTCGGTGATTCCTTTCTGTTTCAGTTGTTCTTTTACTCTAGTGTAGTACTTTCTCCACCTGTAAACATGAGAAACTACTCATAAACGTAATTAAATATGACTTCTATTCATTTACCTATGAAATTATACCAACTCGACTTGTTAGTTTTTCACACATTATGTTCAGCGACGACTTGTCAGTTTTATGTAGGGGCGTAGCAATACAAAACATTATAATTAGTATAAAATATTGTACATCGTTATACCAGGTAAAACGTTACAACATTGGTTTTGGTTGACTAAACAACTAGACGGTCAATCGTAAAAACGACTAATTAAACTTATTTTATAATAGTGGTAGTGTAGAAAAAAGAGCGATAAAATAGTCAAAGCCCCGATCCATAATTTTAGAAGATATTCGAGAGTATAATATATCCATGTTGTCTCTATACAGAATAACCCAGAAAACCAGACGCCTTCCAGACTGGACCGAAAGTCCGGTTTTCTAAGAATTCCTATTTTCAAAGGACTATTTGATTATAGAAAAGAAAATGGGACTTGAAAAATCGTCCGATTTTCAGAGAATTCCGGTTTTCAAGGGTTACACTATATTAAGTCGTATGCTTTGACTACTGTCATAATGGAGACATTACGTGCTACTGATGTTTTGTTTTATATATAAATATACTTAATATAGTCTATAGTATGACACAAATGAACTTGTTATTTATATTTGCTGTTGATTGTAGTGTCTTTTGTTTTTTACGATTTGTATATGTCTATTATCTATCAGTCATTTATGTAACTCTTTTCGTTTCCCCTGAGGTAAGTGTAAGGTTGGACCCTTAAATTAGTTTAATTCACTATATCCTAGCTACAGACCATTCGAGGCGGTACCCTCCGCGATAAGGTGTCTTGTCTTCTCATTTTTGTATGGTCCTATGTATTGTGTGGGTTTTTAGGGTCGGCGATTTTGGGGAATGTGAGATGTTTTTTATGTAACATCTTTTCCGGGATTTCCTTTCTAATGAACATTCTACAAGTTGATATGTCAAAACTACGTTTTATATTTATTTTCATTATCACGCTTTACTGAAACTAGAAACAATATTAAATGCTGCTTTAAAATGGATAATTATGGACTCGTATACGTAGTGAACATCTAAAATTGCTGCGCTACAAAGTCTATCATTGGGCAAATATATACCTTGTAAGATATTCATGTTTAAGTGATTAGCGTTTACAAATGAAATATAATATATATGCATGTATCACTAACATGTACCATTTGGCGTCTCTGAATGTAGATAAACTTTGTAAATATACGTTCTCTGTCATCATTTAAGTCGTGTACATACAACATGAACAAATGAAAATATCAATCATGCACGTATTGCATTAGGTGTTTAAGTTACCAGTATAGGTATAGTTTTTATCGACAATCGTGTCATAAAATGAATTATCATTTACTTAAAGAGTGTCACACATTGTACACACACAAAATCTATATCGGTATTTGGGAAGAGGGAAGAAGAGAGACGTATACATCAGTAGTTCTTACAGGTACATAATGGTATTAACATATATCACCATAAATGTATATATTTTAACATAACGAAACAATGTGTAAACAAAAGAATACAACCATTATAAATTTATGATAACATGCGTATACAAATTTAAAGACAATTGCTAAATCAAACTCCCTGTAAATGGTTTCTATAGTAAACTTAGAGGAAACATATATTGCTGATGTGTGAAGTCTTATAACTTGTTGGATTACACCCCTTAGATGCAAAATAGATCGGTCAATTTAAAAGCGCATCAATAAAGCACGAAATTAGATCAATGCACGATATTTGGATATTGAGTAGTTATCAGAACTCGGCACGATACTTGATAGAAATGTTAAAGATGTGGTAAAAGCATGAATTTAATTTATATGCATCAGAAGATACTCGACTTTAATGTCCATTTTATCATCTTACATCTAATTGACACGTGTTGTGTCTAATAATAAAACAGGAAATTTTCCTTATTAGAGGAAAACAATAAATAACAACTTACCCGACTATCTGACTGAAACGACATGAAATACATTTATAAGAATAGTTATACAGGTACATAGTATACACAAACCCTTAATGTAAGCTATATACAACAGTAGGAAGATATAATGATTGTACTCCACAGTAGGTATTAACATATACATGTATCACCATAAATGTATTTAAAACATGTAAAATTGTAATGTGACGAAACAATGTATAAACAAAAGAATACAACTATTATTGATTTATGATAACATGCGTATACAAATTCAAAGTCAAAATTGCTAAATCACACTCCCTGTAAATGGTTTCTCTAGTATACTTAGAGGAAAACAGATTGCTGATGTGTGAAGTCGTATAACTTGTTGGATTACATCCCAAAGATGCAAATAAGATCGGCCAATTTAAAAGCGCATCAATAAAGCACTAAATTAGATCTATGCACGATATTCGGATATTGAGTAGTTATCAGTAGTTATAGAAATATTAATACTCTATCACATGCTTTAGCTTCCGAATCATTTAATTCGTTTATAAGAATAGTTATTAGTGATAGTATATCGATATAAAGTAGGCTCACGAATAGTATCTGTTCATGAAATAGGACCTCTGAACATTCTGATATTTCTGTAGAAAACAAGTAGGATGATGACAAAAAAGTTCCAAGGATTGGAGACCAATACAAACAAGAGGGACGTATACATAAGTAGTTCTTATAGGTACATAGTTTAGACCAATCCTGAATGTAAGCTATATACAACGGCAGACAAAATATATTAACATATACATGTATAACCATACATGTATTTAAAATATGATAGATAGATAGATATTTATTCAAGCATAAGGCATAAAGCCCAACAGTTAACATGTTAATGAAATACAAATACAATACAATACATCATATGTAAGTTACAATTGGGCGAAACAAAACATATTTATAAATTTTCTGAGCAAATAATAATGGTAATAGGCGGTAAATAGAATTAATGATAACAATAAGAGATTTTAATTCAAGAAAGAAGTACAATTTAACCTTATTTGTATGATTTTGAGAGAAAAGTGTTAAGCCAACATATTTTATATCATCGATACAGGATATCATCACGCAATTTAAAACATTTATAAATATATACCGAAAGTTGTTTAATTATTGTTTCGTTATCGGATGAAAATATTTCAATGAATTGGTCTTTTCCAGTAATATTTATCAATGTATTTTTTTCTAATATTTGTGTATAAATGGCATTCTAAAACAAAATGAAATTCATCTTCAAGAGAATTACAAAACTTGCATTTCCTTTCATTTCTAGGTATTTGAATAGGTTTATTTCATCTTCCACTTTCAATTTCTAAACGATGGCTTGACATCAGTAATTTTGAAAAAGCGTGTCTGTATTTTGGAATATCAATCATTTTAATGTAGGATTTAAAACCGAAATTTCCGATTAAACAATAAGTACTAGCTCTAGACGAATCATCTATTTCTGCATTCCATTGCTGAATATGAATATCTTTTATTCTTTGTGAAAATATCTTAATGAATGGTTTACAATGTTCAACTCCTTGGTTAAGCCAAACGTAATAAAAACCCGTGTTTTGGAGAATATCCTTAATTTTTGACACCCAGTTTACAATGTTTTGGTTCCTATCAATATCGTTTAGCATGAGATGGTATGTTTGTTTAATAAGTTTACAATTTTCCGCGCGAGTTATTTTTAGCCAGAAGCGAATAATATTAATTAATCTTGTTAGTTTTAATGGTATTCTCCCTAATTCACCATAAACAAAATTATTCTGGGTTTGTTTTTTACTCCAAGTAATTGTTTACAGTATTGCAAATGAATGGTTTCCAATTTTTCTGCATTACAAAACCTCCACACTTGTGATCCGTAATTAAGAATAGGTGAAATCAATTTATCAAAAATATCTAATGAGTGGCTTATACTTAATTTATTAAATTTGTTCAGATACGTTTTCATTTTATAAATAGATTTCAGTGCTTGTCCACTTAAA
Organism: Lutraria rhynchaena; assembly: GCA_008271625.1. NCBI lineage: Eukaryota > Metazoa > Mollusca > Bivalvia > Venerida > Mactridae > Lutraria > Lutraria rhynchaena. Next base: position 310,395 of record VIBL01000019.1, on the reverse strand, counting down.
GCTTCCAGAGTTTTCTCAAATGAACCATTTGTTGTAAAAACTATGCCTAGGTAAGTAAATTGGCGAACGATTTCGATATTATCATTATTATAAGTGAATAAATTATTATTTCTCAATTTTTTCTACCTTTCTTAAAGATCATTATTTTAGTCTTATTAATACTGATCACTAATTTTTATTTATTACAATAGTCTGATAAAAAATCTAGTCCTTCCTGAAGTCCATTTGCACTATCCGAAAAAATTACGATATCATCTGCATGAAGTAGTAAAAATAGTTTCAACAATCCGGTATCAATTCCAGTAAAACCATTCAATGACAAATAATCTTCCAGATCATTTACATACATAGAGAATAAAAACGGGCTTAAACAATCACCTTGCCTAACGCCTAAGTAACAATCAAAACTATTACTAAGTTCATTATTATATTTAACTCTTGACTTTACTTTCGAGTAAAGTGATTTTATTATGTTCAACATATTCCCCGTGACCCCTGACTGTATTAGTTTGTAAAAAATATTTTCACGTACGAGGTAATCAAAAGCCTTGGTAAAATCGATAAAACATGCGTATAGATATTTGTTTTTATTTAAAATGTGGTTTATTAATCCGTCTAAAACAAACACATTATCAACAGTGCTCATGTTCTTTCTGAAACCAGCCTGCGATTCAATATAAATGTTTTAGTTTTCGGCCCATTTAGTTAATCTATTATTTAATACTCTAGTAAAAGGTTTGCCAAAAGTACTTAATAATATTATACCACGATAATTTTCAGGTAAGTTTTATCACCTTTTTTAAAAACAGGAACAATATAACCTTCGGTCCAGGCGGGAGGAAAATAACTCATTTGAAATAATTTGTTAAAAAGTGCGAGTATATGATTTCCTAAAACCTCGCAACCGTATTTAAACATTTTATTTAAGATAAAATCTGACCCCCCCGGATCTGTTATTGCTAATTTGCTTACATGCAGTCCGAATTTCTTGGTCATTGAAAGGTACATTAAGTTCGTCGAACATGATTTGTGTTTCATTTTGCATTATCCTATTAAAATGTATTACATCCTCATCAGGCTGAAAAAAGATTGATTCAGGGTCGTTAATTGCTTTAAAATAAGATTCGAATTGTAACAAATCAATTTTACTTTCGGTTTTAACATACGCTGATTTCAACAGTTTCCAATATTCTTTGGCGTTTTTCTTTTTTAATGCTTCTAATTTTCTTGTATTTTGCTCGTCAAAATCGCGTTTCTTTTCTCGAATGAACTTTTTGTACTTTGTTCGTGACTGACATAACAATTTTCTGTTTTCATCGGTTTTGCAACGTCTGTATACATTTAGATTATCGTAGAAAATATTTCTATGATTCAAACATTCTTCATCGAACCAAGACTGATTCTTTTTTGTAACATAACAGTTTTGCTTTTTGCTCACACAATTAACTTTACATATAGGGTCACATACTCCATCGAATATACTATAAAACTTTGACAAGTTTTCATTCATATGTAAAATTGCAATGTGTAAACAAAATATCAAAACTATAATTGATTTACGATGACATGTGTGTATACAATCAAACGGAAAATGTCCCATCGTCATATATCACGTTTTTAAACAACACTACTTTTATACTGTTTGACAGCAATAATTTTGCAATGACATGATATCAATTATTGGACAGGGAAAATATATTGTAAAAATAAAGGGTTAAAATCTCAGATACATTACATACACTTATTTAAATATCACATAAACTAGTTTGTTTACTTAAATAGATTTAGAGGATAGCGCGTTAAATAGATTTAATGGATATCTAATCCAGACACACACACAACAGGTTTCTTTCATATCAGATAGACATGAAATGACATGACATACACATATACCGCGATCTATCAGGTTGTTCATATACATATTCTATTATCGATGAGAACCACTATTCAAGTAATCAATATGTATTTGCAATAAACGAAACTGTTGTACGTTATGTTGACTAATAGTAATGCAATTATTCAAATACCAAAATTATTGCAATACGGTCAAAATTAACACATTTTTTCTTAATCAAAAAAATGCTGAGATTTTATGTCCGTAGCTTCTAATTATCACACAAAAAAAAACTGGCAGTGTTAAATGTACTGAGTTCTAAAAAGCTTTATTATTACATTATTATGTTTACATGTTGCAAAATGATTGCACAGTCAAACACTATGTACATTAACATACTTATCTCAACCGAAACGATCTGCAAAGCTTCAATATAAAGACAAACCAACATAACCCAATGATTTATGTCAACACTGGACGTAATATTGTTAATTACAACTATGAAAAACTTATATACTGTCTTGAATTTGTGTTCAATGTTTAATCCGCAGATGTAGATACCAAATTATCAATGATATTTGACGAGATTTTGAATTTGAAAGTAGAGCAGGCCGGAACGAATGAACTTGTGACTTGTACCAACAAATACCTTAAAATCACATGCGAGAAAATCAACGAAATTGCTGATACCACAAACAAACAATCTAGCATGTTAAAAACCTTAGCTTACAAATCCATTGACCAAGAGGCACGTGCAAAAAGAAACAATTTTATATTCCGTGGTATATCAGAAAACAAATACGAAAATTGTAAAGATCGGATTATGAAATTCGTCTCGGATATATTACAGTTAGACCTCGGTTTTATTCACATGAACCGAGCACATAGACTTGAGCCGTATAAAAAAGATCAGAAGTACCCCAGACCAATCATAGTGAATTTCATAGATTTCAATGTAGTGGAAATGATAATGTCCAATGCCAAAACTCTGAAATACTGTGAAGTGAAATATTCTGTTGATCGTGATATGCCTCGTGAAATATCAGAAGCACGTAAACGTTTGTGGCCATTGTTCAAAACAATTAGACACAAACAGCCTAAATCGAAAGTTCTCATCGCATATCCAGCAAAGTTATTATGTGATGGTAAAATCATACAGGATGAATTTCCAGACTGGTATGATGTACAGAGGCACAGCAGGCTGGTAGAACTGGAACATATTGACAAATGTTCTAACCCTACCACACCGGTGACATCCCGCGTGAACATTCCCGTCTGTAACCCTAATACGCAATCAAATGAGTCAGACATAAATACTGATCTCAGCAATCATGATATAAGCTACGGATTAACTCCGATGGATGGAAATGATGAATATTTAATTGTTTCACCAAAAACTCAGACGGCACTTGATTTAACAAAACCTAAACCAGTCAATGCAACAAATAATGGTGACATCAACTCGGACGTTAATGCTATTCCGAAAGTCAATCCTGAAAATGGTTCCCACCGTGCGAGATCAACAACCAGACGTGGAAAAGCGAATACAAATAGACGAACCAAAAGTCTAGTTTCACGTCGTAGAAAGACTACCAACACAGAACATTCTAATTCCCAACCTCCTGAAAGCAACGGAAACACAAACAACACCACGGTAAAAGATCCACTACCCCAAACTGAAACTGGAGATCTACGGACTGAACCGGAATTTAGCAGGTCACATAATAACAGTTAACAGAAACCGGAGAAGGTGAAACTTAGACTTGCAATGTTAAACGTTCAATGTCTGGTGTCAAAAAATCTTAACAAATTACAATGTGAAGAAATTGCGACCAATTTTGAAAAAAATGATATTGTAATGTTCACTGAATCGTGGACAAACGAACTACATGATTTAATTGTTGATAATTTCGAATACTATGACCGATATAATGCCGGCAAAAAAACGACCAATCGTGGTAAAGTTCAACCACTTCCCGGATAAACTGCTGGTGAAGAATAAAGCATTTGAACACCGACAACAGTACTTGGATGCTATGAAACAAACTCCTCAAGATGATGCTAACTACCCAGTTCGGCCTAAGATCAGTGTTAGTGAGCAGTTTCCCCAGGAAATCCAAGACCGCCGCAAGACCCTAACTACGGTCCTCGTGAAGGCCAAAGATGACGGGAAACGAGCTTATCTGTCATATGATAAGCTATACATCAACAATGTTATGTATACCGAGGACAATGTTGATGCCGCTGGTTACAGCAGCTAGGAGGATACTAAGGAACATCTCACATTTCTTCTATGGAATGTACAGGGTATAAACTCTAAATTTGATGACAGTGACTTTTTATCATTTATTTCTGACTATGATATTTTATTATTTTGTGGAACATGGAATGCAAAAACAAAGAATATAGAAATCGAAGGTTATTCCTGCTTTAACTGTCCCAGACCGAACTTCAACAAGAAAGCCAAACGTCATAGTGGTGGAGTTATTATGTATTACAAAAATTGTTATAAAGATAATATAGAATTAGTTGCTGTTGACGATAGAGGTTTAATTTGGTTTAAACTGAAAAAAGACTTTACTCTTACAGCAAAAGATGCATTTTTCTGTTTGTGTTATATACCACCAGAAGACTCAAATCTATATAGAAATGTTAACTCTACCTTATATGATTGTGATTTTTATGATATTATAAATAATGATGTGCGAAAATATTGTGATATCGGAGATATATACTTAGTTGGCGATCTGAATGCGCGATCTGGTGAACTGCTAGACTACGATATGGATATACAGTTAGACCGTTATACCAGTGTCCCACAATCTGACAATATTATATCATCCTTATCTTATCGTAAAAACTGTGACAAAAATGTGAATACCTTCGGACATAAATCACTTACATTATGTAAAGAGAATAATTTATGTATTCTCAATGGTCGCATTAACGATGGCAATTGTATATATCATTCTGTATACCGAGGTCGCCCTGTATCTAGCACTGTGGATTATGTTATTACTAATCAAGAGTGTTTTGATAGTATAACGGACTTCGAAATTTTTGAACTTACTGACTTATCTGATCATACACCAATTGCATTTAAGTTAAAATGTAATATTAATGTTTGTAAATCAGGCGCATTCAGTCAGTTTGATAAAATCATCTGGAATCCCTCTGATAAAGATAAATTTAACGAATTGTTGAATGATAATATTCTTTTATTCGATGAAATCGATGATAAATTTAAGTCTGGTGAATATGATATAAATGAATGCATGGATAAATTTTCTAATCTTGTGTACGATATTTCATTTAATTGCTTTGGTAAAACGTTAAATAATAATAAAAAGCGTTTTAAACGTAAATCACCATGGTTCGATGAAAATTGTCGCAGAGCTAAAGCAGAATTTTTAACCTCAAAACGTATTTTTGTGAGGGATAAAACGGATACGAATAAGCTAAATTTCTTGAAAGCAAGAAGGAACTACGTATCTAACAAACGTAAAGCAAAGTACAGATTTTATAGTAAAGAAAAAAATAAATTATCCATAATGAGTAAACAAAACCCAAGGAATTTCTGGAAATATATTAATAATTACAAGAAAGCAAACGATTTTGATTGTAATGCGAGCGTAAACGATTTCGTAACCTATTTTTCGAACATAGCGAATACGTCCTATGGAAACAACCATTATGATATTTCTGACGATGATGTTAAGGAACATGCATCTGTATACGTAGAAAAATCAGATAAAAAAATTAATGTTGAAGAAATAAACTTTACAATAAATACAATGATTAGACATAAAAGCTGTGATTTTGATAATAATGTTGCTGATTTTTTTTATCGATTCTAATACTTTTATTTCACCCTATTTGTGCCTATAAGGATAAGGTATAAGGATGCGTGTGAAGTCTGGGGATTTTATAATGCGGAACATATTGAAAGGATACATACTATATACTGTAAGAATATTCTGCGTGTGAAACGCTCAACACAAAATGATTTTATCTATGGTTTACTAGGTAGATTTAGCCTTAAATATACCAGATATATTAAGATTGTTAAGTTTTGGTTAAAAGTAGTACATTTTTCTGAAAACAAATTATGTAAAGTAATATATAACATACTTAAGTTAGACGCAGATTTGCATCCTAATAGAACTTCCTGGGTTACGCAAGTAAAATATTTATTATCTAGATTGGGTTTTAATCACGTTTGGCTTGCTCAAGGTGTAGGAGAAGTCAAGATATTCATTAACGTCTTTCAGCAACGCCTTCGAGACACAAATCTACAAGAATGGCATTCAGGATTAGAAGATTCAAATACGACATTATTTTATAGAGAAACTATCGATTTCGATTTCCATTTTTTCCTCAAATGCGTAGACATAACAAAATTTAGAGTAGCCATGACTCGATTAATTGTCTCATCACATAACTTATGCATAGAAACTGGCAGATGGCAAAGGCCAAGAGTAGACGTTGAAAATAGATTATGTAATGTGTGCTTAAAAATAGAAAACGAGTATCATTTCATTCTTGAATGTATTAGGTATAATGATCTACGTAAACAATATATCAACAGATTTTATTGGAAAAGACCTAACTTGTTCAAGCTAAAATTACTTTTCAATAGCAGAAATGAAAATACGATTAAAAATCTAAGCGTTTTTATATTTAAAGCATTTAAAATAAAACAAAATGAAAACTATTAAAATCCTTAGTACACGTTAAAATGTAGGTACGTCTACAAAATGAGTGATCGTTTATAGAATGTATATATGTACAGTATAAATGTTTGGCTTTGCCTGTTGTTTATTTTGTTTATGCAGGTGTATGTATCTATAGGTATATATATAGATGTATGCGTATGTATATATGTGTATGTGTGTATGTGCGCGTATATTGATGTATGTGAATAGATGTAAGTGTAAAGATAGACAGCCCCGATGTTTTGTTGCAAAAAAAAAAAGAAAAAAAAATGGGAAAAAAAAGAAAGAAAACAGAATTGCACATTGGCATTTATATTTATATGAGTTAATGACATATATATACAAAATTGGAATGCCGAAATAAACGAGTCATCCCGTGCCAGTACATACCGTTTCGAAATTTGAATTTAAATCACATTTTATCCTTATTAATATACCAAAATATAGAGTTGCTTTTACCAGATTAATAATGTCAAGTCATAGACTAGAAGCCGAAATGGGAAGATGGAATAGATTATTACGAGAAGATCGGAAATGTAAATTTTGTGAAAAGTTAGAAGATGAATTTCATTTTGTATTGGAATGTTCTTTTTATTTAAACCTAAGAAAAAAATATATTGATGGTTATTTTTGGAAACGTCTAAACATACCTAAATTCATTGAACTTTTTACATCTGTTGACTTAAATACTATTCAAAACCTTGCTGTTTATACTTACAAAAGTTTTAGGTTACGAGATAGTTTTGTTTATGTTTAATTTTTCTTTCACTTGACTATTGTTTGTATGTGTCTCGCACTTTTCTCATTATATTTATATATGTGCGCCATTACCAATGTAATATTTGGAATGTTTATATCATTCATGTTATAATATAACGTATCTATGTTCTATCCATATACATGTATATAACTTGTAAACTGTTGGGCTTCATGCCTTATGTTTATCAAATAAAGTATGTCACAAGTATTTATACGTATTTAGACACATCAAATCAAATCAAAAATGTATGATATGCACTCTTGAAATTCACCTTCTCTCTAGAGCAACCTGGCTTAAAACGAAACGTTGGAGCTCTCTCTCTCTCTCTCTCTCTCTCTCTCTCATTCGCTGTTGTCATGTTTTGTTACTAGTCGTGAATTGATGTGTATATGTCACTTGGGCTTATGGCCTATTGATAAAACAGAAATAAATAAAACTTATATATGTAAAACTTTAATCGTACCATTTCTAAAATCATATGTTTGTATCACTAAACACTATATATCTTAACCAGAAAAACAAGAAAAACAAATCAAATTGGTAGAACTCATCTTAACCAAGAAAACGAGTGTTTGATATTTAAAATATTGCATTAGAATTAAATACAATGACAATGTAATTGTACAGTATGTTGAGTGAATTGAAATGTTACAAACTATATCACTTACTTTAAATCTGCCTTAAAACATCAATAAAACCGAATAAAACTTTACTCAACAACATCAATGATTTCAAACAAACTTCGTGCCTCCAGAAAGCAACAGAGAAATATTATTAAAGGATGTATTTCCACTGTCACATTTACTTGATTCGTTTATCCTAATGAGTTTTGGCATGTGTATCACGTGACATGATATAAACATGTATGACTATTTTCCCAATAAGTATGGCTGTATGCTTAATTAACCAAAACAGGAATTCTTATTCAACATACCCCTCATGTTAGCACCGCAGAAGTTACAAATCACAGTCTCGAATTAACATGGGTAAACGATCGAACATCAGAGTGTCTGGTATGGGTCATAACTACCGTGCAAACATAAAGATGTAAACACAACGCGACAACATCACAAATGATAAATGAATTGTTTCACGATGATAATAACAATATTACAACAACAAGACGTTTTTTTTCTAGAATTCAATCAATAATTGGGTTACCAGAAATGTTTGATTTTCAAAGCTATTCACAAATCCATTTATGACAGCTCGGAGACAATTACAAACAGATGTAAGTAAATCGGAAATTGAATCAATATTGCATTAATGATAAAAGAAAACTTACTTCGATATTTCAATTCCGTTTTGAACAATCTGTCCTCTAGCGTTGATCGTGAACAATAATCTACGATCAAATGCTAGTCTGAGCATATTTGATATAAGCTGTCCATCTTCATCATTGTATACAATTCCAGTCTTTTTTAACTCATTGTACGGCTTCCCGGGATTAAGATTCAACTTCTGAATAAAAAAGAACAAAAAAGTAGTTTTTAATTTCACATTTAGCCCTTGAGATTCTTTAACAGGAATTCGAATATGTGTTTTCTTTCATTTGTCGTGTTGCCTTCGTTGCATCCTATGTTAAAATATCATGAAACCTTCAACAAATAATACACGCGGTGAAACCGATATTTGTCTACATTTTCTCACAGCATGATATGTAGCGGGTAAGTGAATCTTACTTATGCACCACATGACATATCGTGTATGTTGAAGTCAAGATGAAGTCACACACAGCAATTTGATCTTGAGAATTTATTTAATGTATAATGTTATCCGTCTGTGAAGAATGGTTTCAGGTAAAAATAAACAGTTGAATGCTGTGGTAAATTGTGCCAACATAACAAATTGAAAAATTAAATGTGTCCACTATTTTATTTATTTTAATCTCTTGCGAAATTATTGAATACAACATCTATATCATGGCTGGCACTTTGTCGTGTATCTATCTATACAGGGAAATTCGGTTAACACAGTGTGAATTGAATTGTTCTGAGGACGTTTTTCAGTATTATGGAGAAGATTTGCCTTTTTTCTAAAGTTGTATCTTTAAGTGTTGCCTTTAAATATTGTTCGTTTCTTGCGTTCAATTATGTGGGGAATTAGCTCTGGGCGCTATTTGTGCTCGCGATTTCTTAATTAAGAAGTTTCCTTGAGCGTCATAATATTTCCTTGTTCGTACAGCATATAATTATGAGTGACCGCCTTCAGAAACCCCGAAGTTCTAATGGTTCGACGAAATGAAATATTAACCTATCAAAAAATGAAAATTAGATCATTGACCAGAGAAAAACTGAGACGAAAATTAATAATCACGTTCCAAACGGCGTTAACAGAGATAAAGGAATTTAGTCAATTGTGTAGAGAAAGATCAAAATGACGATCACTAGATAAAACACTCCATGTATCATTTCAATATCACTGAATCAAATTTGGCTCAATATATTACCCATATATTATTATATTTGTATAAACGCATGATGCTTGAATGCCTAGAGGAGAAGTGGGTAGCACATGATATACAGAAAACACAACAAATTACTTCTATATCAAGATTGTATAATATTGTAAGTCTATAGTAACTTCACTGAACTCGTTATTCTGGTTGCTATATATGAGAAAAAAAGAAATTTAGCTGACCAATCGAATGATGGAATTCTGCACATACAAAATCGGAACATGTTCATTGAAGACCAAATTAGGATATGAAAATTCGAGGATAATCGTAATGATCGTATGATACACAGTACAATATGTACGAATAATAAAACAACGAACATAAAACCGTTATAAAAAGATGCTATATTTTACTTATAGAAATAGACTTATGTACAAAATTCACATTTTACGGTATTAATAGATAAAAGAGTCTTTACCGATTGTGATCCTCCTGCAAATTCAAAGTGCATCATCATGAACTCTTGATATCCTTTCATTTTTAATGTGCCAAATGGCTGGTCTGTAACAATTACAATAACTCACAAAATATATATAAACAATAATTTTTACTTTAAACCATTCGTATTATAAAGAGACAGTCGCATACAACATAATACGATCATTAGTGACGGGAACATATTTATCTAACATAGTAGGATGTTTATGATTTATAGATATTCATATTAATCCTATTTATTACATTTTTTTTCATTATTGTTAATATTATAATAATTTTACTTTATATGTATAGTTGTTCAATATATATTTGTATATAAAGGTATCATTATTTCGGGATTCTGTCATGTTGAATACAACTCTGCTTTTTATGCTTTGTTTATTGTGTTCATTGACTATGTATCCCTTAATGTGCTAATAATAATATTAATGATACTCCGGCCTTATTTTTGCATTGCACTGACTAGTTGAATGCCTAAATAAACTTTTTTTTTAACTTTGTTAATAAACTGAACCGTGAGCAAATGTGAAATGTAAAATGATTAAAGGAGCTGGGGTTTAACAAAAATAACAACTGCAATTCCAATTATCAAATAGAAAAATAAGGACTGTTTATACACAGATATATATCAGCATCTATCCCGCTCGCTTATAAAATATCTCCCTGAAATGCAATATATACATACCACCAAAGGTGATTCTACATGTAGGACACTGAATTGTTCTTTCTTTTGTCATCTTTTCAATACCACATCTATGTCCACATGCTAACGTGACTTCCTGTTATATTACAATCATGAAATTTGATATGTAATGTAATTTTTGTAAATAACAGTGAGGTGTACATTCATTACAAATTCATACATCAAAAGTGTACGCTATTAGCACACAAGGCACAATGTTTGAATCTATAATTGTTCATCATTTTAAACGCAGAAAAACACAACGGCAAGTCTCATATTGATTTCTACCAATTAATTTATACATTTTCTCATTACAATAGTTTAATACACATATCATCAATACGCATATTATCAAAAGCATGATCATATCTAAATGATTTTTCATGTGCATAAATATTGATAACGATAAGCTAAGGAAACAAATTACATCCTTTAGATTTTCATCACACAAATTATTTATAGAAACTGGGATATCTAATGACATTGCCTGTGAATATAGACTGTGTAAATTATGTTCTTTAAAACAAGTAGGATCAGAGTTTCATTTTCGTCTTTGTTGCACTAAATATTCAGTCATTACGAAAAAATATCTTGGAAACATTCCATTGCCATCTATATGTAATTTCAATAACATTTTAAGAGCAAACAATAACAAAATCTTTCTAAATTAGTTTTATTCCTAAAAGAGGCATTTTCACATCGTAACAAATATCTTCCTAATTTTCATGCTTCAATTTATTTACAACCACTGAATGTATTGTACAGATGTATTAATGATTTTGTGTCGTATTTGTATGTATGTTTTTTTATATTTCTGTCATGTTTGCTTTTGTACAGTTATGTGTACCATAGGCAAGTATTTGCCGATTTGTAAATAAAGTTCGAAAGAAAGTTATCAGACTTCATGTAAAGCATAATTTTCTGCACACGAGAAGGTATCGAGACATTTTGTACCTATACATAACACACACTTTTTCAACTCAGCCTTTCAGATTCATGTAGTAAAACTTACCAGCCGCGGCCGTGGTCCAGTGGTTAGTGCGCTGGACTTGGAGATCCTGGTTCGAATCCCGGCCGCGGCAGATCATACCCTTCCATTAAAATTTGAAAAAAATGTCGAATTTCCTCCACATTTGTAGAAGTTGCTGGCTCCTTGTCGAAGGGTTAGTTAGTACTGGTTGGTGAAAAATCCAGAAAAACTGGTTAGGTCAACAAATTGTTGAAAAACGGCGTTAAAACCAGTGAAACAAATAAACAAACAAGTAAAACTTACCAAATCTTTTTTCCGAAGATCATCATTCTCTGATGTCAGTACCTAACATTTAAGGACAAATATGTGAAGAAAGGCAGACTTAAAATGCATGAAAGCCTTACATGGTCTTGTTTGTTAAGTTGAGATTATTTTATCCTCACCTACTTGCAGTCGGTGTGCAAGCATTATGGAACATTGAGACACTTTGAGGCATATAGTAAAACTGAATGAAATGACCAATCATTCTAAATATTTTACAGTATCTATAATGTACACTATCGCATCATTTGGAAAAAAATATATTTTTCAACATAAATATTATCAATTTAAAAATATGGATACGGACAGACTTCGTATACTTTGTTTCGCTGCACCATGGCGTCACGTTTACTTTTCAGTATGAACAAAAATAAGAAACTTTTGTACGTTGTCATATCTTTGTTAAATAATCGTAGTTTGGAATAACATTTTATGTTATTGAGGCAGAAATGAAACATTACATTGTCAAATTAATGTATATAATATTATATCACCTGGATTTTCTTATCTTGAAATGTCAGTTGTTGTTTCAGCTGTTGATTTGTTGTGCATTCCGCATTATATTTTCGTTCAAAATCAACATCATCTTCTGAAATATCATATACATACACAATGCACTTATTATTGTTTAAAATACCTTTTGAGCAAATACTGTGTATAAGTTTTGTACATAGTAGTAAATATTATTACCTACATTTTATTCCAATTCTTTTTTAACATAACTTTACAAAAGAAATAAAACGAAGCAATTACCATCTTCGGATTGAGTATTGTCTGTAAGCTTGCCAAGAGGTTGTTTCCTTGAAAGCAAAACCTGGAGCAATCTATTTGGATGGAATGTGTATCTGTCAATGACATTGTTGCAATCAATGGATGCCAATGCAGCTTTAATTTTCGATATTTTTGGCTTTGTTTCTATCGCCAGTATAAAAAGTTCATGTAAATTATTTTCATGCTTTAAATCAGCTCTTATAGACTTGATTTCATTGCCGAGTTCTTTAAGGTCATCAACAACTTTGTCTATTTTCTTGTTATTTATCGATTTTCTGACTTTTGCATCATCAAATAAACGTTTTTCCTCTTCATTAACGAAGGAAATTACGTTCTTCATTGATTGTTGCACGTCAGAGATATTTGTTTTGTCGACCTTGTTGACCTGTTCCGTCTCGGAGGCAATCAAATTTGTGATTTCTTCATGAGATGTCTCCATCGTTTGGATATCTTCTATAAAGCGAGCCAGCTCTCCACTTTCTTGATACTTTTTGGACGCATCCGTTATGTACTCCCATTTACATGTTTTATGTTTCAATAATATGCATTCTGCACATCCAAAACATTGGTGATTATTACAGAATATTCTAACTTGTTGCTGCTTATGCTGATTACAAGTTTTAAAATGAACATCACTTTCATCTTCTTTGCTTTCTGGAGTATCCTGTAGCACGTGATGTCGGTTTTTCTTAAGTTTAACATGCCTATTAAAGCATTTTTGACAAACGTAACCCTCACATCCAGAACAATAACCAGCCGACAGTGAATTTTCACACATTTCACACATTTCTTTTTTATCAAATACTGCCCCAAAATCTACTTCTAAATTTGTCTTTCCCGCAACTGCCATGTTCCTACAATATCAAATAAAAAGATACAGCGGACGTAAGATTTAAGCCGCTTATGATGCGAAAATACATGCACTCGGTTCCATATCTCTAAATTCTAGTGTTAATTCTTCAGAAAGAAAAAACAAGGACATGTCTTGGCCGCCGACTGAAATAATTGGCATGAAACCAAACGCAAATGTGTTATATCTATTTGCTATCGTATACAATTTATGAATTAATAAATGTCACACGCTAATTAATTCATTTTTTAAGCTTTTCATATGATAATGCTATTTATGAGTGGGTTAAAAATAAAACACTTCGATTCATAACATGAAAATGAATCTCTACACGAATAGTATTTATACGTAATAATCATCCTCCTATGTAAAACTGAATGTACCGTAACAAAACTAGGTTTATATAGTATATTACAATGTACATGGAAAACATACAGAAGTTTACAGATTTAAATTTTCTGTGCTCCCAACAAATAATAATTACGTGGTTGAAAGTAGTTAAGAACGCAATGTAATGCATGTAGGAATGTCAGCGTTATTGTATCTACACATAGTACATGTCATATTAGGAATGAATTATATCAATATAAGGTGTAACATGTTCAATCTTGAATTCGTACTTTCGGTTCCGTATTACTTTTGTCATCCATCAGTTTTTTATCAGTTATGTATAAATAGGATACCTAGCATATTGTAATGCTATTTTTTCAGTTGTAAGGCAAAAATTAAAGATTTTATACGAAAAAGCTACTTTCGGTTTTAGATCTAAATGTTTCATAAGTTTAACATGTAGCAAATCATTAACACAACATGCAATTTAGCCATTGATTTCATATTGCCTTTTTTGATAGCACGACTCTAATTTTCAATTTAAAGATGCATAAACATTATATCGAAGTAAACTCACCTTCTACTTCCCAAGTTATTTTATACACCCTGCAAAATGCCCGGAAGAAAAGTGTTTAGATAATGCAGTTCAATTAGAATAATCTCCCTTGATGATATTGGTCTATAATCAGTGTTAATTCATTGAGTTAACATAGAGTTGTGGATAGTATTGCATGAATATAAAACACTTTATGATGAAGACGGGATCTTTATGAATAAAAATGTGTCATTTAGTTCGCATGCGCGCATTTAAACTAATTTTATCCATCAAATGCGCAAATATATTGTAAAAGCAATTTACCACAACACCGAAGTTATAATTAGCTGGTATTTAAAAGAAATATTTGTTAATGATTCGAATCAGTCCCGTAAAAAAAAGTTTATATACTAGTTAATATATGATACATTACACAGTATAAAATAAAATGTTTGAATAAAAGAATCAGAGGTGCATACACTTGTTTGCTCTGTCATGAACTATTGAAGACTTGTCTATAATCAATTCGCTGCGTTTTATGGTGTTAACATATCAAAGTAATAATCAGACAGAAACTATTTCATCATTTCATTATGAAGTCATATCATTTTCAATGTACACACTAATATTGCTCGGTATAGATACGTCGACTGTCTCTAACACTCTCATTGTTGAAATCAAAGTACATTTAAGATAAAAGTAAAAGTTTCCCCAAACAAACCGAGTGATTTGTCAAAATGTTAGATTTTCATTTTTATAGTTTAATACTTACATCATACGAGTACCGCGGTACTTTTAGAACGTTATTATTAAAATGTACAAAAACTTTATCTGATTGTTATATTTACTATTCATACTATTTATTTCATTCAAATTTTGAAGATAGATAAATACTTTATTTAGATAATAGGGCTTTAAACTAATAATGTTACATAAAGCTAACATATATAGGTATCAAACATAAATAAATACACTTTGAATTAATGGTGTAACAATGTGTTAAATAAGAGCAAACTTTCGTTCTAGTCAAGCTTTGTGCATGTATTAACTTTTTAACGCAGAACAATCAAGTAGGTTTGTAAGTCTTATTACGGCTAGCAGGAATTGAATTATCACATATATAATATTACAACGACATTTACTACTAATATATAAATACTAATACTACTAATATATAAATTAATCATGGCACTGAAGATATCCCTAAACAAAAGAGATACCGGTATATCAGATGTCAGTGTTTTGGTCACTTGACGTCAATAATTAAAGTCTAAAACCCAAAGATCTGACAATCGCCTCACTGTCCGTAAATTATTGAAGTGTATTATACATGTAATTGAATCAAAGAATTTAATGCAGTGATGATAACAACTTAGTAATTTACACGTGTAACCAAATTTTATTTTCCTAATGTTACGCGATTGTAAACGTTGTGAAACATGCAACTCGTTTCTTGAGAAGAGTTTTACCTGATTGTGATATTTAATCTTCATAATTTTATTCTATTCAAATCTTGAAGAAAGATGAAAAGATACTTTATTCAGAAGATTGGGCTTTAAGCCCATTATTTCACATAAAGCTAACATAAATAGGCATCAAACACAAATAAATACACTTTAATTTCATGAGCGAACAATGTGTTGAATAAGAGCGAACATTCGTTCTAGTCAAATTTTGTATCAAATTTTTTAACGCAGACCAATCAGTTTAGCCTGTAATAGATATATCGTAATCTGTGAAAGTTATGTATTATCATATGATAGTTATGTTTTAGTCGGTGATAGTTATGATGTAGTCCGTGATAGTTATGTTGTAGTCTGTGATAGTTCTGTTGTAGTATGTGATAGTTATGTCGTAGTCTGTGATAGTTATTTATTATCATATGATAGTTATGTATCAACCTGTGATAGTTATGTTGTAGTCAGTGATAGTTATGTTGTAGTCTGTGATAGTTATGTATCAGCCTATGATAGTTATGTATCAGCTTATGATAGTTATGTCGTAGTCTGTGATAGTTATGTTGTAGTCCGTGATAGTTATGTTGTAGTCTGTGATAGTTATGTTGTAGTATGTGATAGTCGTAGTTTGTGATAGTTATGTCGTAGTATGTGATAGTTATGTTGCAGTATGTGATAGTTATGGCGTAGTCTGTGATAGTTATGTATCAGCCTGTGATAGCTATGTTGTAGTATGTGATAGTTATGTTGTAGTATTTGATAGTTATCTTGAAGTATGTGATAGTTATGTTGTAGTCTGTGATAGTTATGTATCAGCCTATGATAGTTATGTATCAGCTTATGATAGTTATGTCGTAGTCTGTGATAGTTATGTTGTAGTCCGTGATAGTTATGTTGTAGTCTGTGATAGTTATGTCGTGGTCTTTGATAGTTATCTTGAAGTATGTGATAGTTATGTTGTAGTCTGTGATAGTTATGTATCAGCCTATGATAGTTATGTATCAGCTTATGATAGTTATGTCGTAGTCTGTGATAGTTATGTTGTAGTCCGTGATAGTTATGTTGTAGTCTGTGATAGTTATGTTGTAGTATGTGATAGTCGTAGTTTGTGATAGTTATGTCGTAGTATGTGATAGTTATGTCGTAGTATGTGATAGTTATGTTGTAGTATGTGATAGTTATGTCGTAGTATGTGATAGTTATGTTGTAGTATTTGATAGTTATCTTGAAGTATGTGATAGTTATGTTGTAGTTTGTGATAGTTATGTCGTAGTATGTGATAGTTATGTCGTAGTATGTGATAGTTATGTTGTAGTATGTGATAGTTATGTCGTAGTATGTGATAGTTATGTCGTAGTATGTGATAGTTATGTTGTAGTATGTGATAGTTATGTCGTAGTATGTGATAGTTATGTTGTAGTATTTGATAGTTATCTTGAAGTATGTGATAGTTATATTGTAGTCTGTGATAGTTATGTATCAGCCAGTGATAGTTATGTTGTAGTATGTGATAGTTATGTTGTGGTATGTGATAGTTATGTATCAGCCAGTGATAGTTATGTTGTAGTCTGTGATAGTTATGTATCAGCCTATGATAGTTATGTATCAGCTTATGATAGTTATGTCGTAGTCTGTGATAGTTATGTTGTAGTCCGTGATAGTTATGTTGTAGTCTGTGATAGTTATGTTGTAGTATGTGATAGTCGTAGTTTGTGATAGTTATGTCGTATTATATGATAGTAATGTTGTAATCTGTGATAGTAATGTTGTAGTCTGTGTTAGTTATGTATCAACCTGCGGTAGTTATGTCGTAGCCTGTGATAGTTATATATATTAGCCTGTGATAGTTATGTATAAGCATGTATAAGCATGGGATAATTATGTCGTGGTCTGTAATAGTTAAGTCGTGGTAGTAGAGAACGAAATCATCTCGGTTGAAATTAAGAGACAGATAATTTAGTAAGTAATGCAATTGTCATCGGTGTTATCGGTGTAACTCTAGGGAGATAGCGATGACTTTTTAGGGGTTGATCTGAGTGTACATTCTACTTTATATGTGTATAATATATATGTGTATATATATAATATACATACATAATTGGCTTAAACCTCAATATCGTGGTTTATAGTTAAGAATTTTGTTTCAGTATATGTGGGCTTATCAGAGAGAACGTATAGTGACGGAAATACCTGGGATTGGCGACCTTTGACTGAATGTTTACTGAACAGACGTTCGACCATCGATTTATTTATAAACCTTTGGTCATTTACAATTTTCAGAATTGATTATGGCTTATCGAACATCAAAATTCAACAAATCATTCATATACGAGAGAAATTAAATTTACGAAGCAGCATCGTAGAATGTGTTTCATGTCTAAGTTTCATACGATGAGAAATAAAAATATCATTATTGACAATAATATATGACCATCGGTATAACCATACGTACAGTCAATTCGTTTAACATCGGATATTTCGTAGCTCTTCGTAAGATAACCGGTGCGCAAATGTCGAGGTTTGTCTGTTGTCTGTTTAAGCCGCGTGTAAATATTAAAGATAGAATACGAACTAAAATTTAACACGGTATTGCCTTCAATAAGGTAATTTGGCATACATTTTGAGTTTACTGTTTTAGAAGTTAATTACTACACATATTTTATGCTGGGCACCTTTCCCAGTACAGGATGACGATATAACCGCACACACGCAAACTGCATTACATATTCGTCCAGAGTATTGTGTTAATTAAACTTTACCTTTAATTAGTTTTTTTAAAAGAACATCGTTATCCCGAGGGATTTTATGCGTGTACACGATATATGCAGCTAGTCAAAGTTTGTTTATAACAGATTCTCTCCATTTGGAAATGCGAAACAATTTGATTCAGTTAAAATGTTTAAGCTGCATATAAAACAATCGATTCAAATGTTAAAAATGTCAATTCGTTCTTAATCTATTATGGTTAAAAACTTGAAATTTTGTCTCCAAACAAATCTCAACACGTGTCTTGTTTCACAATTCATTTTGGGCGATATTCCCATATATAACTTTTCAATCAATATCATGCAAATGTTCATAAGTCAATAAATAAAACTGACTTCATACACGTGTAGCAAATATTTCCATATGAACCTAGCTCAGACTGCCATTTAGATTTGAGCTATAAGACCGATTTTAAGTTTTATAACCTTGGCCCCAGCTAGACGTTCCATTTCTCGACTAGTTCAAAACGATTAATCCATGCCCAAATTTTGTTTAATGAATTAGTATATTAGTATATTCTTACTTGAGATCAAAGTTGACAAAATAATCATCAGCACATAAAAGTACTAGATTTAACTGTTAATTTCCTTAATGTTTTTATTGTTGAATATACTTGTCTACAATGGGTATTTGTATATATAATGAACAAGCATATGAGAAGGTTCCTGAATACGTATTACAGTATAAATATGCAGTGTAGAATATATCTACTATTCAGAAAAAACACCTTCATGTTTCAGGGGCACGGGTCAGCGGTCATGAATACAGAAATTGTATAATGGCAATAGATTGACAATTTTAACATCATAATTGTTTAATTGTTTAATGGGGTTTTCTTGCGCATCGACAACTAATGGTCATGTAGCGCGCATCAAAATGATAAAGATAACAATGATAAGTTACTTAATAAGATAATGTAAACATAAGATAATGTAAACATGAGAATGAAGGAGATATGAATTAGTCAAAAATTGGACAGTTACAAAAATTAGGGTATATAATAGTTATTTAACATCATAATAACACTGATGGTATATATGTATCGAAATGATTCCATTTATAGAAGTGTTTGTATTCAGCTGTGCTCACTTTATTGTAAACTTAAATGCTTCAAATAATATAAATTTCACATTCTAAAGAGAACAAAACAAATACATTTAAAATCGGTATATTATTTAAGCGTACACATGAATGTATTGCGACACATACGTATACACAGAGAACACACGCATAAATATGAAATAAAATTAACCAACGTGCAAAAAATGACATTTCTGGTCAAAGGCATAGTTGAATTAATGATAAAATATCAACTGTATCAAATCTTATACTGTGTATACCATGTTAACTCAGATAACAATATAAACCATAATTTTCAAATCAGTATATAATTTTTGCTAAACGTATTAATGAAATGCTGAGTAGATAATACTTTAAACATTTTACTATGATTTTACATACCCTTCAGTGTACGAAACTGAACTAATTTCAAGTAATATATACATGTACATAAAAATAATATGAATTTCTAAGTACATAATTTAGAAACAGTAAGCATGAATATCAACAAAAACATTTGTCGTTGACTGTATTTTCAATCACCAGCGATCATATGGACAGTAATCACGTGGTCAACGAAGAATTATCATGATTATTTTGAAGATATTATAATCATGACTGACTGTGTTCAAACTCGCACATCTTCCTCGGTGATTCCTTTCTGTTTAAGTTGTTCTTTTACTCTACCGTAGTAGTCTCTCCACCTGTAAACATGAGAAACTAACCATAAACGTAATTTAATATGACTTCTATTCATTTACTTGTGAAATTATACAAACTCGACTTGTGAGTTTTCACAAAACATCATAATTAGTATAAAACATTGTACATCGTTATACCAGGTACAAATTACTAAAATTTTGCTATGAAAGTAGCTGGTCAATCGTAAAAATGACTATTTAAACTTATTTTATCATAGTGGGAGTGTAGAAAAAAGAGCGATAAAATAGACAGAACCCCGGCTTATCATTTTAGAAGATATTCAAGAGTATCTATCCATGTTGTCCCTATACAGAATAACCCCTGAAAACCAGACGCCTTCCAGACTGGACCAAAAGTCCGGTTTTCTAAGAATTCCGCTTTTCAGAGGACTATTTGATTATAGAAAAGAAAATGGGGCTTGAAAAATTGTCTGATTTTCAGAGAATTCCGGTTTTCAAGGGTTACACTATATTAAGTCGTCTGCTTTGACTTTTGTCATAATGGAGACATTACATATTTCATATATATATATTACATATATATACACTAATGTTATATATATATATATAACAAAACATCTATCTATCTATCTATCTATATAACATCAGTATATATACAGTATGACACCAATGAACTAATTATTTATTTTTGCTGTTGATTGTAGTGTCTTTCGTTTTTTATGATTTGTATATGTCTATTATCTATCAGTCATTTATGTAACTCTTTTCGTTTTCACTGAGGTAAGTGTAAGGTTGGACCCTTAAATTAGTTTAATTCACTATATCCTAGCTACAGACCATTCGAGGCGGTACCCTCCGCAATAAGGTGTCTTGTCTTTTTGTAAGGTCCTATATATTGGGTGTATTTTTAGGGTAGGCGATTTTGGGGAATGTGGGATGGTTTTTATGTAACATCTTTTCCGGGATTTCCTTTCCAATCAACATTCTACAAGTTGATATAACAAAAATACGTTTTATATTTATTTTCATTATCGCGCTTTACTGAAAATAGAAACAATATTAAATGCTGCTTTCAAATGGATAATTATGGACTCGTATACGTAGTGAACATCCAAAATTGAAAATTGCTGTGCTACAAAGTCTATCATTGGGCAAATATATACCTTGTAAGATATGCATGTTTAAGTGATTAGCGTTTACAAATGAAATATAATATATATACATGTATCACTAACATGTACCAAACACACCTTTGGCGTCTCTGAATCTAGATATACTTTGTAAATGAACGTTCTCTGCCATCATTTCAGTCGTGTACATACAACAATGAACAAATGAAAATATCAATCGTGCACGTATTGTATAAGATGTTTAAGTTTCTAGTATAGGTATAGCTTTTTTATCGACAATCGTGTCATAAAATGAATTATCACTTACTTAAAGAGTGTCACACACTGTACACACACAAAATCTATACCGGTATTTGGGAAGAGGAAAGAAGAGGGACGTATACATCAGTAGTTCTTACAGGTACATAGTGCACAAAAATCCTGAATGTAAGCTATATATAACGATAGGAAGATGTAATGATTGTACTCCACAGTGGGTATTAACATATATCATCATAAATGTATATATTGTAATAGAACGAAACAATGTGTAAACAAAAGAATACAACTATTATAGATTTATCATAACCTGCGTATACAAATATAAAGACAATTGCTAAATCACACTCCCTGTAAATGGTTTCTATAGTATATTTAGAGGAAAAATAGATTGCTGATGTGTGAAGTCTTATAACTTGTTGGATTACATCCCTTAGATCGGCAAATTTAAAAGCGCATCAATAAAGCACTATATAAGATCAATGCACGATATTTGGATATTGAGTAGTTATCTGAACTCGTCACAATACTTGATAGAAATATTAATACTCTGTTACATGCTTTAGTTTCCGAATCATTTAATTCTTAAGTTGCTGAAAACAGGTTGTACCATGATATATTTGGCGAGAGAGAAGCTATCAGTGCAAGTACCAAACATTTTAGAAGTTATTATAAATATACGTGTATTGACTTAAGTGTCTTTTATGTAAGTAACCAATTAACATTTAGCATCTTGCACTTGATTCTATTAACCAAATTCTTTGATGTGGCAAACGCATGAATTTAATTTATATACATCAGAAGGTACTCGACTTTAATGTACAACTTATTATTATATATCCAGTTGACACGTGTTGTGTGCAATAATAAAACAGGAAATTTTCTTTATTAGATGTAAACTATTTATAACAACTTACCTCGCTGACGTACTGAAAAAACATGAAATACGTTTTTAAGAATAGTTATTAGTCATAGTATATCGATATAATGTAAGCTCACGAATAGTCTCTGTTCATGAATAGGACCTCTGAACACTCTGATATTTCTCTAGAAATCAAATAGGATGATGACAAAAAAGTTCAAAGGATTGGAGACCAATACAAAGAAGAGGGACGTATGCATAAGTAGTTCTTATAGGTACAGAGTATACACCAATCCTGATTGTAAGCTATACAACAGTAGGAAGATATAATGATTGTACTCCACAGTGGGTATTAACACATATCGCCATAAATGTATTCTAAAACATGTAAAATTGTAATATGACAAAACAATGAGTAAACAAAAGAATACAAATATTATTGATTTATGATTACATGCGAATACAAATCCAAAGCCAATTCCTTAATGCTTTATCTGGTATACTTAGAGGAAAAATAGATTGCTGATGTGTGAAGTCTTATAGCTTGTTGGATTGCATCCTTTAGATGCAAAATGGATCGGTCAATTTAAAAGCGCATCTATAAAGCACTAAATCATATCAATGCACGATATTCAGATATTGAGTAGTTATCAGAACTCGGCACGATTCTTGACAGAAATGTTAATGCTCTGTCACATGCTTTAGTTTCCGAATCATTTAATTCTTAAGTTGCTGAAAACAGGTTGTACCGGGATATATTTGCCGAGAGAGAGAATCTATTAGTCCAAGTACCATGTATTTTAGAAGTTATTATAAATATATGTGTATTGTCTTAAGCGTGTTTTATGTAAATAAACAAATAACTTTCTAGCATTTTGCAGTTTATTCTATTAACCAAATTCTTCGATGTGGTAAACGCATGAATTTAATTTATATACATCAGAAGGTACTCGACTTTAATGTACAACTTATTATCATATATCCAGTTGACACGTGTTGTGTGCAATAATAAAACAGGAAATTTTCTTTATTAGATGTGAACTATTTATAACAACTTACCACAAGTTCTGCCTGAAAAGACATGAAATACGTTTATAAGAATAGTTATTAGTCATATTATACCGATATAAAGTACGCTCACGAATAGTCTCTGTCTATGAAACAGGACCTTTGAACACTCTGATATTTCTCTAGAAAACAAGTAGGATGATGACAAAAAAGTTCAAAGGATTGAAGACCAATACAAAGAAGAGGGACGTATGCATAAGTAGTTCTTATAGGTACATAGTGTACACCAATCCTGAATGTAAGCTATATACAGCGGTAGACAAAATATATTGACATATACATGTATAACCATACGTGTATTTAATGTAGCGTAAGTGGCTACATACGTAAAAATAAGCGAAAATGACATTTTAAGTTATTAACAATAATTAAATATAATACTATCATACCATGCAACAAAAAATCGATCCCAATATGCAAAAATAGTGTTTTATCGCGATAAAAACTGCACCCCCATATCGACTCCACTTTATCAGCGAGAACGATCTAGGATGCGGCGTTGTAAGGGGCTCCTTAAGGGCAAAATTGTATCAATCGATATTAAATTTGGTATCACTTGTCGTGTGTTAACATAAGTATTTCAAATTCGACAGATTAGCTACATCAAGCAGATTAAAAAGGGAAATAAGAAAAATAAGGCTAAGCAAGGTGTTTGAGTGTTCTCAAAAAGTGAAAAATGTAGTCGGAAATCTTTTTCTCGCGGAAGTTGGTTTACGAATGCTAAAGATACCGAACTACATAAATCTATACCCAGTAAAAAATTTGACCATAGTGACGTGACATATATTTACGTAATGAATATATAACTGCAACAATCATTTGATGTGCAAGAAAGGTGTGAATTCATTAACACCTTGGTCGATTGGGCTACTAGCATCTAATGTACTTTTAATATAAAGTATATGATGAAATAACTGATCCGGAACGGTGGTCTTATTGGAGTGTGATATCGATATCATACTCTAATGCCTTGCTAATTATACTATCAATATGGGTCAATTTAGATCTTATATATGTCGCATCACACATTTCTTTATGTTTTGGCGGGAGATATAATAAACAGCAATATGGTATGCAGACACTCCATGCACCTAGCAATAAAACGCACACGATAAGAAAACGAGCTGTCAAAGATTGTTACCCCGTTAATGTTATGACGTACCATTTTTACAAGTTTAATTAAAGTTATATATTCCAGAGTCAGGTTTCAAACACAATTAAAGTTATAAAACTACAATATATTTAAATTGCCAGTAAATTAATACAGGGAGACTGCGTCAACGAAAATTATTATTTTCGATATTTCATCGATGTAATCAATAAAATAAAGTTATTTCAACGTGAACTTTTATTAAGCAATTCTGTACATTTTAGTAAAACATTGCAAGCTATCAAACAAACAATAGGATGAAAAACAGTAACGTCTTATGGACATCGGATGTGCATGTTTTTCGAGAATCTTATTTTATTCTGTTATATATCCAATTACCTTTATATATTAGTATCTTTTAAATGATTACATTAACAGACATAAAACATAGACACTTTTCTACAAATCAATCACATCTTAAGTTCTTACTTTCATACTAAATGCATGGCTACCTTTCATTTAACTTATATAGCGGTTTCAACAGCCATCTTCAACTCGATTTCCCTATCAGCCGTTTTCCCCGTTGAGAGCCTCTCGGTTGACGAGAAATCTGATGTACTGTGTATTGCATCGGTATGATATGATACTATTTTGACAAATAATTCGTCATCAAACTCTTTAGAGTCATCAAAAATGGTGGGCGGTTTCACTAATTGATCCACTAACGATGAACGAATTTGATTGGTTATCTAACTTTAATAGGTTGTATTAATTTATAGAATAATTGTTGATTACACGAGGTGATAATGATCTGACACTTTTATTGTTCACTTCTCGCTTAGAAAACAAACGCAGTGGGTGCTATTTTTGAACAAAGATTGACGCCTTATTTGAAGATGGATTTCAAAGCGGTCTTCGGTATTTTGTAGCTGAAATGCTTATCTAGGGAACTGTGTCACAGAATTTTGATATTTATTTTCGTTTTTTATCTATGATGTATTACGTAATTGTCAGCGGGGTTCAGGCTACGGAATTTCTTTAAAGTCAAATATCTATTGAATGGAGGACGTTATCAAAAATCTGAGACACGGTTCCCTGCATGATACCATGATTGTTATTTTAAGTCTAATTGTTGTAATATATCCTTACATACAGAGTAGTGATCTTTATTCAAAAATATGAAAATTACGTGCGATATTGGTTTATAGAAGACAGACCAAGTAAAATATTTGTTTCAAATCACTTCCAATAGACTCTGTATAGTGGGTTTATTAATGTATACAATTATGGTTGACTTTTTAAAACTGTAAATTAGTAAAACTTGATATCACCATATAGCCACTCACGCTAACTTAAAATATGCAAAATTGCAATGTGTAAACAAAATATCAAAACTCTAATTGATTTACGAAGACATGTGTATATACATTCAAACGGAAAATGCCCCATCGTCTTATATCACATTTTTAAACAACACTACTTTTATACTGTTTGACTGCAATAATTTTGCAATGACATGATATCAAAAATAAGGGGTTAAAATCTCAGATACATTACATACACTTATTTAGAAATCATATAAACTATTTCGTTCACTTAAATAGATTTAGAGGATAGCGTGTAAAATAGATTTAATGGATATCTAATCCAGACACACATACACACACAACAGGTTTCTTTTCATATCAGATAGACATGACATGACACACACATATACTGCGATCTATCAGGTTGTTCATATACATGTACTATTATCGATGAGAACCACTATTCAAGTTATCAATATGTGTCAACACTGAACGTTATACTGTTTATTACAACTATGAAAAACTTATATACTGCCCTGAATTTGTGTTCAATGTTTAATTGTACCATTTCTAAAGTCATATTTTTGTATCACAAGACAATTATAAAAAGTGGTAAATGTGCACCATGCTATACATCTTAACCAGAAAAAACAAGACAAACAATTCAAATTGGTATAACTCATCTTAAGCAGGAAAACGAGTGTTTGATATTTAAAATATTACATTAGAATAAAATATAATGACAATGTAATTGTACAGTAAGTTGAGTAAATTGAAATGTTACAAACTATACCACTTACTTTAAATCTGCCTTAAAACATCAATAAAACCGAATAAAACTTTACTCAACAACATTAATGATTTCAAACAAACTTCGTGCCTCCAGAAAGCAACAGAGAAATATTATTAAAGGATGTATTTCCACTGACACATTTACTTGATTCGTTTATCCTAATGAAGTTTTGACATTTGTATCACGTGACATAATATAAACATGTGTGACTATTTTCCCAATAAGTATGGCTGAATGCTTAATTAAACAAATCATGAATTCTTATTCAACATACCCTACATGTTAGCCCTGCACAAGTTACAAATCACAAATTCTCGAAATAACATGGGTAAACGATCGAACATCAGAGTGTCTGGAATGGGTCATAACTATCGTGCAAACATAAAGAAGTAAACATAACAAGAAGTAAACATCACAAATGATAAATGAATCATTTCACGATGATAATAACAATATTACAACAACAAGACGTTTTTCTAGAATTCAGTCAATAATAGGGTTACTAGAATTGTTTGATTTCCAAAGCTATGAACAAATCCATTTATGCCAGCTCGGAGACAATTACAAACAGATGTAAGTAATTCGGAAATTGAATCAATATTGCATTAATAATAAAAGAAAACTTACTTTGATATTTCGATTCCGTTTTGAACAATCTTTCCTCCAGTGTTGATCGTGAACAATAATCTACGATCAAATGCTAGTCTGAGCATATTTGATACAACTTGTCCTTCTATATCATTGTATACAATTCCAGTCTCTTTTAACTCATTGTACGGCTTCCCGGGATTAAGATTCAACTTCTGAATAAAAAAGAACAAAAAAGTAGTTTTTAATTTCACATTTAGCCCTTGAGATTCTTTAACAGGAATTCGAATATGTGTTTTCTTTCATTTGTCGTGTTGCCTTCGTTGCATCATATGTTAAAATATCATAAACCTTCAACAAATAATACACGCGGTGAAACCGATATTTGTCTGCATTTTCTCACAGCATGATATGTAGCGGGTAAGTGA
Organism: Lutraria rhynchaena; assembly: GCA_008271625.1. Taxonomy (NCBI): domain Eukaryota; kingdom Metazoa; phylum Mollusca; class Bivalvia; order Venerida; family Mactridae; genus Lutraria; species Lutraria rhynchaena. Next base: position 282,263 of record VIBL01000019.1, on the reverse strand, counting down.
ATCTTACTTATGCACCATATGACATATCGTGTATGTTAAAGTCAAGGTGAAGTCACACACAGCAATTTGATCTTGAGAATTTATTTGATGTATAATGTTATCCGTCTGTGAAGAATGGTTTCAGGTAAAAATAAACAGTTGAATGCTGTGGTACATTGTGCCAACATAACAAATTGAAAAATTAAATGTGTCCACTATTTTATTTATTTTAATCTCTTGCGAAATTATTGAATACAACATCTATATCATGACTGGCACTTTGTCGTGTATCTATCTATACAGGGAAATTCGGTTAACACAGTGTGAATTGAATTGTTCTGAGGACGTTTTTCAGTATTATGGAGAAGATTTGCCTTTTTTTCTAAAGTTGTATCTTTAAGTGTTGCCTTTAAATATTGTTCGTTTCTCGCGTTCAATTATGTGGGGAATTAGCTCTGAGCGCTATTTGTACTTGCGATTTCTTAATTAAGAAGTTTCCTTGAGCGTCATAATATTTCCTTGTTCGTACAGCATATAATTATGAGTGATCGCCTTCAGAAACCCCGAAGTTCTAATGGTTCGACGAAATGAAATATTAACCTATCAAAAAATGAAAATTAGATCATTGACCAGAGAAAAACTGAGACGATAATTAATAATCACGTTCCAAACGGCGTTAACAGAGATAAAGGAATTTAGTCAATTGTGTAGAGAAAGATCAAAATGACGATCACTAGATAAAACACTCCATGTATCATTTCAATATCACTGAATTAAATTTGGCTCAATATATTACCCATATATTATTATATTTGTATAAACGAATGATGCTTGAATGCCTAGAGGAGAAGTGGGTAGAACATGATATACAGAAAACACAACAAATTACTTCTATATCAAGATTGTATAATATTGTAAGTCTATAGTAACTTCACTGAACTCGTTATTCTAGTTGCTATATATGAGAAAAAAAGAAATTTAGCTGACCAATCGAATGATGGAATTCTGCACATACAAAATCGGAACATGTTCATTGAAGACCAAATTAGGATATGAAAATTCGAGGATAATCGTAATGATCGTATGATACACAGTACAATATGTACGAATAATAAAACAACGAACATAAAACCGTTATAAAAAAGATGCTATATTTTACTTATAGAAATAGACTTATGTACAAAATTCACATTTTACGGCATTAATAGATAAAAGAGTCTTTACCGATTGTGATCCTCCTGCAAATTCAAAGTGCATCATCATGAACTCTTGATATCCTTTCATTATTAATGTGCCAAATGGCTGGTCTGTAACAATAACAATAACTCACAAAATATATATAAACAATAATTTTTACTTTAAATCATTCGTATTATAAAGAGACAGTCGCACACAACATAATACGATCATTAGTGACGGGAACATATTTATCTAACATAGTAGGATGTTTATGATTTATAGATATTCATATTAATCCTATATATTACATTTTTTTCATTATTGTTAATATTATAATAATTTTACTTTATATGTATAGTTGTTCAATATATATTTGTATATAAAGGTATCATTATTTCGGGATTCTGTCATGTTGAATACAACTCTGCTTTTTATGCTTTGTTTATTGTGTTCATTGACTATGTATCCCTTAATGTGCTAATAATAATATTAATAATACACTGACTAGTTCAATGCCTAAATATATGCGTATCTTTTCGTAGTATACTGCTATCTGATTTAATTATTTAATACTGTATTTGCATCTCTCTGTGTGTATATATAATTATGTTTGTAAATTTCAGATGTATTGTTCGATTTGTTAATAAACTGAACCGTGAGCAAATGTGAAATGTAAAATGATTAAAGGAGCTGGGGTTTAACAAAAATAACAACAGCAATTCCAATTATCAAATAGAAAAATAAGGACTGTTTATACACAGATATATATTAGCATCTATCCCGCTCGTTAATAAAATATCTCCCTGAATGGCGTGCAATATATACATACCACCAAAGGTGATTCTACATGTAGGACACTGAATTGTTCTTTCTTTTGTCATCTTTTCAATACCACATCTATGTCCACATGCTAACGTGACTTCCTGTTATATTACAATCATGAAATTTGATATGTAATGTAATTTTTGTAAATAACAGTAAGGTGTACATTCATTACAAATTCATATATCAAAAGTGTACACTATTAGCACACAAGGCACAATGTTTGAATCTATAATTGTTCATCATTTTAAACGCAGAAAAACACAACGGCAAGTCTCATATTGATTTCTACCAATTTATTTATACATTTTCTCATTACAATAGTTTATTGCACATATCATCAATACGCATATCATCAAAAGCATGATCATATCTAAATGATTTTTCATGTGCATAAATATTGATAACAAAAAGTAAGGAAACAAATTACATGCTTTAGATTATCATCACACAAAGTATTTATAGAAACTGGGATATCTAATAACATTGCCTGTGAAAATAGACTGTGTAAATTATGTTCTTTAAAACAAGTAGGATCAGAGTTTTATTTTCTTCTTTGTTGCACTAAATATTCAGTCATTACGAAAAAATATCCGCCGCGGCAGGTCATACCCCTCCATTAAAATTTGACAAAAATGTCGAATTTCCTCCACATGTGTAGAAGTTGCCGGCTCCTTGTCGAAGGGTTAGTTAGTACTGGTTGGTGCATAGTCCAGGAAAACTGGTTAGGTGAACCGGTCGCCGTATATAACTGAAAAATTGTTGAAAAACGGCGTTAAACCCAGTGAAACAAATAAATAAACAAGTAAAACTTACCAAATCTTTTTTCCGAAGATCATCATTCTCTGATGTCAGTACCTGACATTTAAGGACAAATATGTGAAGAAAGGCAGACTTAAAATGCATGAAAGCCTTACATGGTCTTGTTTGTTAAGTCGAGATTATTTTATCCTCACCTACTTGCCGTCGGTGTGCAAGCATTATGGAGCATTGAGACACTTTGAGGCATATACTAAAACTGAATGAAATGACCAATCATTCTAAATATTTTACAGTACCTATAATGTACACTATCGCATCATTTGAAAAAAAAAATTTTCAACGTAAATATTTTCAATTTAAAAATATTGATACGGACAGACTTCGTATACTTTGTTTCGCTGCACCATGGCGTCACGTTTACTTTTCAGTATGAACAAAAATAAGAAACCTTTGTACGTTTTCATATCTTTGTTAAAAAATCGTAGTTTGGAATAACATTTTATGCTATTAAGCCAGAAATGAAACATCACATTGTCAAATTAATGTATATAATATAATATCACCTGGATTTTCTTATCTTGAAATGTCAGTTGTTGCTTCAGCTGTTGATTTGTTGCGCATTCCGCATTATATTTTCGTTCAAAATCAACATCATCTTCTGAAATATTATATACATACACAATGCACTTATTATTGTTTAAAATACCTTTTGAGCAAATACTGTGAATAAGTTTTGTACATAATATTATTATCTACATTTTATTCCAATTCTTTTTTAACATAACTTCACAAAAGAAATAAAACGAAGCAATTACCATCTTCGGATTGAGTATTGTCTGTAAGCTTGCCAAGAGGTTGTTTCCTTGAAAGCAAAACCTGGAGCAATCTATTTGGATGGAATGTGTATCTGTCAATGACATTGTAGCAATCAATGGATGCCAATGCCGCTTTAATTTTCGATATTTTTGGCTTTGTTTCTATCGCCAGTATAAAAAGTTCATGTAAATTGTCTTCATGCTTTACATCAACACTTATAGACTTGATTTCATTGCCGAGTTCTTTAAGGTCATCAACAACTTTGTCTATTTTCTTGTTATTTATCGATTTTCTGACTTTTGCATCATCAAATAAACGTCTTTCCTCTTCATTAACGGAGGAAATTACGTTCTTCATTGATTGTTGCACATCAGAGATATTTGTTTTGTCGACCTTGTTGACCTGTTCCGTCTCGGAGGCAATCAAATTTGTGATTTCTTCATGAGAGGTCTCCATCGTTTGGATATCTTCTATAAAGCGAGCAAGCTCTCCACTTTCTTGATACTTTTTGGACGCATCCGTTATGTACTCCCATTTACATGTTTTATGTTTCAATAATATGCATTCTGCACATCCAAAACATTGGTGATTATTACAGAATATTCTAACTTGTTGCTGCTTATGCTGATTACAAGTTTTAAAATGAACATCACTTTCATCTTCTTTGCTTTCTGGAGCATCCTGTAGCACGTGATTTCGGTTTTTCTTAAGTTTAACATGCCTATTAAAGCATTTTTGACAAACGTAACCCTCACATCCAGAACAATAACCAGCCGACAGTGAATTTTCACACATTTCACACATTTCTTTTTTATCAAATACTGTCCCACCATCTACTTCTAAATTTGTCTTTCCCGCAACTGCCATGTTCCTACAATATCAAATAAAAAGATACAGCGGACGTAAGATTTAAGCAGCTTGTGATGCGAAAATACATGCACTCGGTTCCATATCTCTAAATTCTAGTGTTATTTCTTCAGAAAAATAAACAAGGAAATGTCTTGTCCGCCAACTGAAATAATTGGCATGAAACCAAACGCAAATGTGTTATATCTATTTGCTATCGTATACAATTTATGAATTTACAAATGTCACACGCTGATTAATTTAATTTTTAAGCGTTTGATATGATAACGTGATTTATGAGTGGGTTAAAGATAAAACACTTCGATTCATAACATGAATATGAATCTCTACATGAATAGTATTTATACGTAATAATCATCCTCCTTTGTAAAACTGAATGTACCCGTAACAAAACTAGGTTTATATAGTAGGATTACAATGTACATGGAAAACATACAGAAGTGTATAGATTTAAATTTTCTGTGCTCCCAACAAATAATAATTACGTGGTTGAAAGTAATTAAGAACGCAATGGAATGCACGCAGGAATGTCAGCGTTATTGTATCTACACATAGTACATGTCATATTAGGAATGAATTATATCGATATAAGGTGTAACATGTTCAATCTTGAATTCGTACTTTCGGTTCCATATTGCATTTGTCATTCATCAGTTTTTTATCAGTTATGTATAAATGGGATACCTAGCATACTGTAATGCTATTTTTTCAGTTGTAAGGCAAAAATTAGAGATTTTATACGAAAAAGCTACTTTCGGTTTTAGATCTAAATGTTTCATAAGTTTAACAACATGTAGCAAATTATTAATACACCACACAATTTTTAAAAGCCATTGATTTCTCATTGCTTTTTTTTGATAGCACTACTCTAATTTTGAATTTAAAAAGAAATAAAAAACATTATATCAAAGTAAACTCACCTTCCACTTCCAAAGATATTTTATACACCCTGCAAAATGCCCGGAAGAAAAATATTCAGATAATGCAGTTCAATTAGAATAATCTCCCTTGATGATATTGGTTTATATTCAGTGTTTTCATTGAGTTAACATACCTTTGTGGATTGTAATATTGTTTAATAAGAAGACGGGATCTTTATGAATACAAATGTGTCATTTTGGTCACATACGCATATTTAAAATAATTTTATCCATAAAATGCGCAAACATATTGTAAAACGCAGTTTTCCTCAACACCAAATTTGTAATTAGCTTGCATTTAAAGGAAATATTTGCTAATGATTCGAATCAGTCCCGTAAAAAGTTTATTTTATCTTTGATATATGGTACAATTCATAGTTTAAAATAAAACGTTTGAATAAAAGAATCAGTGATGTATACACTAATGTTCGCTCTGTCATGTACTATTGAAGACTTGTCTTTAATCAATTTGTTGCGTATTATGGTGCTTATATTGTTTACATATCAAAGCAATAATCAGACAGAAACCTACAGTAGAACCTCGATTATCCGAAATCGACGGGACCGAAAAATTATTTCGGATAATCCGGGTTTTTTGATAATCTGGGGAAAAGGAAATCTAGACTGTTTTATATGAAAATAAAGGGAGAACACTCCGAAATAAATAATGACGAACATGTAAATTCATAAACAACAAACTGTATGTATTATAATTTATGTTTTATTAACAATAAACAATGTATTCCTAGAAAAAACATACATACGTATAATGTAAATAGTATGAAAACCGAAGCACATTTGTTTAAGAAGCACATGTATTCATCATTAAGCTTGAACATTTAAATGAAATGAAATGCGATATATACACATGTTATGAGAATATTGTAAGCATACATTTTCAATAAAAGCTATACCTGAAATAAAGTAAATGTCCGAATAGTCACAAACACGAATTAGCATCACAAATATCGTTGTCGTCCTACTCATAATAATAACTGGAGATCCATTGACTATTTTATCACAGTAATAACCAGACAGAAACTATTTCATCATTATGAATCCATAACATTTTCAATGTACTCATTAATATTGCTCAGTATAGATAAGTCGACTGTCTCCTTCACTCTCGTTGAAGAAATCAAAGTACATTTAAGATAAAAGTAAAAGTTACCCAAAACAAACATTTGGCTAAATGCTAGATTTTCATTTTTACAGTTTAATACTTATTAACAGTGTACGAGTATCGCGGTACTTTTAGTACTTTTCTCATGAAAATGTTAAAAAAGCTTTACCTTAATGCGATATTTACCTTTCATAATATTTATCTTATTCAAATTCATTTATTTTATTCAAAAATCAAATGTTGAAGATAGATGGATACTTTATTTAGAAGATTGGGCTTTAAGCCAATAATTTCACATAAAGCTAACATATATAGGTATCCAACATAAATTAATGCACTTTAAATTCATGGTGGAACAATGTGTTAAATAAGAGCAAACTTTCGTTCTAGCCAAATTCTGTCTTAACTTTTTAACGCAGAACAATCGGGTTAGCCTGTGATAGTTATGTTGTAGTTCGTGATATTTATGTATGAGCATATGATAGTTATGCATCAGCCTGTGATAGAAATGTATTAGCCTTTGATAGATATGTATAAGCGTGTGATAGTTATATATCAGCCTGTGATAGTTATGCATTAGCCTGTGATAGACATGTATAAGCGTGTGATAGTTATATATCAGCCTGTGATAGTTATGCATTAGCTTGTGATAGATATGTATAAGCGTGTGATAGTTATATATCAGCCTGTGATAGTTATGCATTAGCTTGTGATAGATATGTATAAGCGTGTGATAGTTATATATCAGCCTGTGATGATTATGTAGTCTGCGATAGTTATGTTGTAGTCTGTGATAGTTTTGTATCAGCCTGTGATAGTTATGTTGTAGTCTGTGATAGTTTTGTATCAGCCGGAATAGTTATGTATAAGCCTAGGATAGTTATGTCGTGGTCTTTGATAGTTATGTCGTGGTCTGTGATAGTTATGTCGTGGTCTGTGATAGTTATGTCGTGGTATTTGATAGTTATGTCGTGGTCTGTGATGGTTATGTCGTGGGCTGTGATAGTTATGCTGTAGTCTGTGATAGTTATATCGTAGCCTGTGATAGTTATGTATAAGCCTGGGATAGTTATATCGTGGTCTGTGATAGCTATGTCGTGGTAGTAGAGAACGAAATCATCTCGGTTAAATTTCAGAAACAGATAAGCAATGCAATTGTCATATCGGTGTAACTCTAGGGAGAAAGCGATGGCTTCTTTGGGGATGATCTGAGTGTAAATTTTACCTTATATGTTTAGTAATCACAAAACGTAATTAATATACATACATAATTGGCTTAAATCTCAATATCGCGGTTTATAGTTTATAGAATTTTGTTTCAATATATGTGGTCTTATCAGAGAGAACGTATAGTGACTATAGTGACCTTTGATGTGTTTCCAAATTAATGAACAGACATTCGATGATCGATTTATTAACAGCACATATATTATAAATCTTTGGGTATTTACAATTTTCCATATTGATTATGGCTTTAGCATCGAACATCAAAATTTAACAAATCATTCATATACGAGAGAAATCAAATTTACGAACATGTGTTTCATGTCTAAGTTTCATACGATGAGAAATAAAAATAACACTGTTGACAATAATATATGACCATCGGTATAATCATACGTACAGTAAAATCGTTTATTATCGGGTATTTCCGTAGCTCTCCATAAGAATACCGCGGCGCAAATGTCGAGGTGCTTGTCTATACTTGTCTACAATGGGTATTTGTATATATAATGAAAAGCATATGAGAAGATTCCTGAATACGTATTACAGTATAAATGTGTACTGTAGAATATATCTACTATTCAGAAAAAACACCGTCATGTTTCAGGGGCACGGGTCAGCGATCATGAATACAGAAATTGTGTAATGGCAATAGATTGACAATTTTAACATTATAATTGTTTAATTGTTTAATGGGGTTTTCTTGCGCATCGACAACTAATGGTCATGTAGCGCGCATCAAAATGATAAAGATAACAATGATAAGTTATCTAATAAGATAATGTAAACATAAGATAATGTAAACATGAGAATGAAGGAGATATGAATTAGTTAAAAATTTGACAGTTACAACAATTAGGGTATATAGTAGTTTTTTAACATCATAATAACACTGATGGTATATATGTATCGAAATGATTCCATTTATAGAAGTGTTTGTATTCACTTTATTGTAAACTTAAATGCTTCAAATAACAATTATGCACATTCTAGCAGAACAAAACAAATACATTAAAAATCCGTATATTATTTAAGTGTACAATGGCATAGTTGAATTAATGATAAAATATCAACTTTATCAAATCTTAATCTATGTATACCATGTTAACTCTGATAACAATATAAACAATTATTTCCTAATCAGTATATAATTTTTGCTAAATGTATTAATGAAATGCTGAGTAGATAATACTTTAAACATTTTAGTATGATTTTACATACCCTGCAGTCTATGAAACTGAAATAGTTTCAAGTAATATATACATGTACATAAAAATAATAAGAATTTCTAAGCACATAATTTAGAAACAGTAAGCATGGATATTAACAAAAATATTTGTTTTTGGCTGTATTTACAATCATCAGCGATCACATCGACAGTAATCACGTGGTCAACAAAAAATTATCATGATTATTTTGAAGATATTATAATCATGACTGACTGTGTTCAAACACGCACATCTGCCTCGGTGATTCCTTTCTGTTTCAGTTGTTCTTTTACTCTAGTGTAGTAGTTTCTCCACCTGTAAACATGAGAAACTACTCATAAACGTAATTAAATATGACTTCTATTCATTAACCTATGAAATTATACCAAGCCTTCCAGACTGGACCGAAAGTCCGGTTTTCTAAGAATTCCTATTTTCAAAGGACTATTTGATTATAGAAAAGAAAATGGGACTTGAAAAATCGCCCGATTTTCAGAGAATTCCGGTTTTCAAGGGTTACACTATATTAAGTCGTATGCTTTGACTACTGTCATAATGGGTACCCTCCGTGATAAGGTGTCTTGTCTTCTCATTTTTTGTATGGTCCTATGTATTGGGTGGGTTTTGGGGTAAGTGATTTTGGGGAATATGAGATGTTTTTTATGTAACATCTTTTCCGGGATTTCCTCTCTAATGAACATTCTACAAGTTGATATGACAAAACTACGTTTTATATTTATTTTCATTATCACGCTTTACTGAAAATACAAAAATATTAAATGCTGCTTCAAAATGGATAATTATGGACTCGTATCCAAAATTGCTGTGCAACAAAGTCTATCATTGGGCAAATATATACCTTGTAAGATATTCATGCTTAAGTGATTAGCGTTTACAACTGAAATATAATATGTATACATGCATCACTAACATGTACCTAACACACCTTTGGCGTCTCTGAATGTAGATATACTTTGTAAATGAACGTTCTCTGTCATCATTTAAGTCGCGTACATACAATAGGCAACATGAACAAATGAAAATATCAATCGTACACGTATTGCATCAGATGTTTAAGTTACTAGTATAGGTATAGCTTTTTTATCGACAATCGTGTCATAAAATGAATAATCATTTACTTAAAGAGTGTCACACACTGTACACACACAAAATCTATATCGGTATTAATGGTATTAACATATATCACCATAAATGTATATATTGTAATATAACGAAACAATGTGCAAACAATAGAATACAACCATTATAGATTTATGATAACATGCGTATACAAATTTAAAGACAATTGCTAAATCAAACTCCCTGTAAATGGTCTCTCTAGTATACTTTGAAGAAAAATAGATTGCTGATGTGTGAAGTCTTATAACTTGTTGGATTGCATCCTTTAGATGCAAAATAGATCGGCCAATTTAAAAGCGCATCAATAAAGCACTAAATTACATCAATGCACGATATTCGGATATTGAGTAGTTATCAGAACTCGGCACGATACTTGATAGAAATATTAATGCTCTGTCACAAGCTTTAGTTTCCGAATTATTTAATTCTTAAGTTGCTGAAAACAGGTTATACCGGGATATATTTTCAGAGAGAATCTATTAGTCCAAGTACCATATATTTTAGAAGTTATTATAAATATACGTGTATTGTCTTAAGCGTGTTTTATATAAGTAACCCAATAACTTTTTAGCATTTTGCAGTTTATTCTATTAGTCAAATTCTTCGATGTGGTAAACGCATGAATTTGATTTATATACATCAGAAGGTACTCGACTTCAATGTACAACTTATTATCATATATCCAGTTGACACATGTTGTGTCCAATAATAAAACAGGAAATTTTCTTCATTAGATGTAGACTATTTACAACAACTTACCTCACTGTACAACTGAAAAGACATGAAATACGTTTATAAGGATAGTTATTAGTCATAGTATATAGATATAAAGTAGGCTCACGAATAGTCTCTGTTCTTGAAATAGGACCTTTGAACACTCTGATATTTTTGTAGAAAACAAGTAGGATGGTGACATATAAAGTTCAAAGGAATTGAGACCAATACAAAGAAGAGGGACGTATACATAAGTAGTTCTTACAGGTACATAGTATACACCAATCCTGCATGTAAGCTGTATACAACGGTAGGAAGATGTAATGATTGTACTCCACAGTGGGTATTAACATATATCACCATAAATGTATTTAAAAAAATGTAAAATTGTAATATGACGAAACGATGTGTAAACAAAAGAATACAACTATTATTGATTTATGATAACATGCGTATACAAATTCAAAGCCATTTGCTAAATGGTTTCTCTGGTATACTTAGAGGAAAAATAGATTGCTGATGTGTAAAGTCTTATAACTTGTTGGATTACATCCCTTAGATGCAAATTAGATCGGCCAATTTAAAAGCGCATCAATAAAGCACTAAATTACATCAATGCACGATATTCAGATATTGAGTAGTTATCAGGATTCGGCACGATACTTGATAGAAATATTAATACTCTGTCACATGCTTTAGCTTCCGAATCATTTAATTCTTAAGTTGCTGAAAACAGGTTGTACCGGGACATATTTGGCGAGCGAGAAGCTATCAGGGCAAGTACTAAATAGTTTAGAAGTTATTATAAATGTACGTGTATTATCTTAAGTGTCTTTTATATAAGTAACCAAATGACGTTTTAGCATTTTGCGGTTCATTCTATAAACCAAATTCTCCGATGTGGTAAACACATGAATTCAATTTATATACATCAGAAAATACTCCACTTTAATGTACAACTTATTATCCCATATTCAGTTGACATGTGTTGTGTCCAGAAATAAAACAGGAAATTTTCTTTATCAGATGTAAACTATTTATAACAACTTACCTCATGTCCCAACTGAAAAGACATGAAATACGTTTATAAGAATAGTTATTAGTCATATTATACCGATATAAAGTACGCTCACGAATAGTCTCTGTCTATGAAACAGGACCTTTGAACACTCTGATATTTCTCTAGAAAACAAGTAGGATGATGACATAAAAAGTTCAAAGGAATGGAGACCAATACAAAGAAGAGGGACGTATACATAAGTAGTTCTTACAGGTACATAGTGTACACCAATCCTGAATGTAAGCTATATACACCGATAGACAAAAGATATTGACATAGACATGTATAACCATACATGTATTAAAATATGTAAAATATGTAAAATTGCAATGTGTAAACAAAATATCAAAACTATAATTGATTTACTATGGCATGTGTACATGCAATCAAACGGAAAATGTCCCATTGTCTTATACCACGTTTTTAAACAACACTACTTTTATACTGTTTGACAGCAATAATTTTGCAATGATATGATATCAGTTATTGGAAAGGGAAAATATATTGTAAAAATAAAGGGTTAAAATCTCAGATACATTACATACACTTATTTAGAAATCACATAAACTATTTTGTTTACTTAAATAGATTTAGAGGATAGCGCGTTAAATAGATTTAATGGATATCTAATTCAGACACACACACACACACACACACACAACAGGTTTCTTTTATATCAGATAGACATGACATGACACACACATATACCGCGATCTATCAGGTTGTTCATATACATATTCTATTATCGATGAGAACCACTATTCAAGTAATCAATATGTATTTGCAATAAACGAAACTGTTGTACGTTATGTCGACTAATAGTAATGCAATTATTCAAAAACCAAAATTATTGCAATACGGTCAAAATTAACACATTTTTTCTTAATTAAAAAATGCTGAGATTTTATGTCTGTAGCTTCTTATTTTCACTAAAAATACTCGAAGTGTTAAATGTACTGAGTACTAAAAAAACTTCATTATTACATTATTATGTTTACATGTTGCAAAATGATTGTACAGTCAAACACTATGTACATTAACATACTTAACTCAACCGAAACGATCTGCAAAGCTTCAATGTAAAGACAAACCAATCAAACCCAATGATTTATGTCAACACTGGACGTAATACTGTCTATTACAACTATGAAAAACTTATATACAGTCCTGAATTTGTGTTCAATGTTTAATCGTACCATTTCTAAAATCATATTTTTGTATCACAATACAATTATAAAATGTGGTAAATGTGCACCATGCTATACATCTTAACCAGAAAAAAAAACAAGAAAAACAAATCAAATTGGTATAACTCATCTTAAGCAGGAGAACGAGTGTTTGATATTTAAAATATTACATTAGAATTAAATATAATGACAATGTAATTGCACAGTATGTTGAGTGAATTGAAATGTTACAAACTATACCACTTACTTTAAATCTGCCTTAAAACATCAATAAAACCGAATAAAACTTTACTCAACAACATAAATGATTTCAAACAAACTTCGTGCCTCCAAAAAGCAATTGAGAAATATTATTAAAGGATGTATTTCCATTGACACATTTACTTGATTCGTTTATCCTAATGAAGTTTTGGCATGTGTATCACGTGACATGATATAAACGTGTGACTATTTTCCCAATAAGTATTGCTGTATACTTGAAAAACAAGAATTCTTATTCAACATACCCTACATGTTAGCACCGCACAAGTTACAAATCACAAATTCTCGAAATAACATGATCGAGAATCAGAGTATCTGGTATGGGTAAAAACTACCGTGCAAACATAAAGAAGTAAACACAACGCGACAACATCACAAATGATAAATGAATTGTTTCACGATGATAATAACAATATTACAACAACAAGACGTTTTTTCTAGAATTCAATCAATAATTGGGTTACCAGAATTGTTTGATTTTCAAAGCTATGAACAAATCCATTTATAACAGCTCGGAGACAATTACAAACACATGTAAGTAAGTCAGAAATTGAATCAATATTGCATTTATAATAAAGGAAACTTACTTCAATATTTCAATTCCATTAGGAACAATCTGTCCACTAGTGTTGATCGTGAACAATAATCTACGATCAAATGCTAGTCTGAGCATACTTGATATAAGCTGTCCATCTCCACAATTTCTTAAATATCCAGTCTCTGTTAAGTTTGTGTACGGCTTCCCGGGATTAAGATTCAACTTCTGAATAAAAAAGAACAAAATAAAGTAGTTTTTATCTCACATTAAGCCCTTGAGATTATTTTACCGGAATTCGAATATGTGTTTTCTTTCATTTGTCGTGTTGCCTTTGTTGTATCATATGTTAAAATATCATGAAACATTCAACAAAAAATACGCGCGGTTAAAATATTTTTGTCTACATTATCTCACAGTATGATATATAACGTGTAAGAGAATCTTACTTGTGCACCACATGATACATCGTGCATGTTAAGTCAAGATGAAGTCACACACAGCAATTTGATCTTGAGAATTTAGTAAATGTATAATGTTATCCGTCTGTGAAGAATTGTTTACAGGTAAAAAAACAGTTGAATGCTGTGGTACATTGTGCGAACATACAACAAATTGAAAATGAAATGAGTCTATTTTTTTATTTATTTTTTATCTCTTGTGAAATTATTGAATACAGCAACTGTATCATGACTGACACTTTGTCGTGTATCTATACAGTGAAGTTTGGTTAACACAGCGTGAATTGAATTGTTATGAGGACGTTTTTCAATGCATTTAAATATTGTTCGTCTCTCGCTTTCAGTTATGTGTGGAATTAGCTCTGGGCGCTATTTTACTTGCGATTTCTTAATTAAGAAGTTTCCTTGAGTGTCATAATTTTTCCTTGTTCGTACAGCATATAATTATGAGTGACCGCCTTCAGAAACCCGGAAGTTCTATATAAATAAAATATTAACCTATCAAAAATGAAAATTAGATAATTGACCATTGAAAAACTGAGACAATGGTTAATAATCACGTTCCAAATGGCGTTAAAAGAGATATTGGAATTCAGTCAATTGTGTAGAGAAAGATCAAAATGACGATCACTAGATAAAACACTCCAGGTATCATTTCAATATCGGTGAACTAAATTTAGCTCAATATATTACCCATATATTACAATATTTGCATAAACGCATGATGCTTAAATGACAAGAGGAGAAGTAGGTAGAACATGATATACAAAAACTACAACAAATCACTTCTATATCAAGATTGTGTGACAGTCTATAGTAACTTCACTGGCCGTTATATATGAGTAGACTTATTCAGAAAAAAGAAATCTGGTTGACCAATCAGGCAACTCTAACCTAATTATGGAATTCTTGTTAGACTGCATAAACAAAATCGGAACATGTTCATTGCAGACGAAATTAAGACATGAAAATTCAAGGATAAGCGTAATGATCGTATAATACACGGTGCAAGATGTACGAATAATAAAACAATTAACATAAAACCGTAAGAAGAAGATGCTATATTTTACTTTCTATAGAAATAGACTTATTAACAAAATTTACATTTTACGGTATTAATAGATAAAATAGTCTTTACCGATTGTAATTCTCCAGCAAATTCATATTGCATCTTGATCCAACTTTCAGTTTGTTTTATTTTTAATGTGCCAAATGGCTGGTCTGTAATTGTAAGAACAATAACATACTAAATTCAAATTTTCCAATTTTACGCGCAAATTTTACTTTACAACACACGTGTTATAAAATATTATATACAGCATAATATAATCATAAGTGACGGGACAATATTTATGTAACATAGTAGGTTGTTTATGACTTATATTTGTTTACATTAATCCCATTTATTTTACTTATTTTTCTTCAGTACTGATAATAATAATGTAATTATACTTTTATGTTCATTTTATATGTATGGTTGTGCAATAGATATGTATATAAAGGTATCATTATTTCGAGATTCTGTCATGTTGAATACAACTCTGCTCCGATGATTTTATGCTTTGTTTATTGTGTTCATTGAATATGTATCCTTTAATGTGCAAATAATAATATCAATAATACTCCGTCCGTTTTGTTTTTGCATTGCACTGACTAGTTCAATGCCTTAATATATGTGTATCTTTTCGTGGTATACTGCTATGTGATGTAATTATTTGATACTGTATTTGCTTCTCTCTGTGTATATATGAGTTTGTATTTTCCGATTTGTTAATAAACTGAACCGTGAGCAAATATGAATTGTAAAATGATTAAAGAAACTGCAGTTTAACAAAAATAACAACAACAATTCCAATTATCAAATAGAAAAATAATGATCGTTTATACACATATATATTAACATTTTTCCCGCTCGCTTATAAAATATCTCCCTGAATGGCGTGCAATATATACATACCACCAAAGGTGATTCTACATGTAGGACACTGAATTGTTCTTTCTTTAGTCATCTTTTCAATACCACATCTATGTCCACATGCTAACGTGACTTCCTGTTATATTACAATCATGAAATTTGATATGTAATGTAATTTTTGTAAATAATAGTGAGGTGTACATTCATTACAAATTCATATATCAAAAGTGTACACTATAAGTACACAAGGCACAATGTTTGAATTTATAATTGTTCATCATTTTAAACGCAAAATAACACAACAGCAAGTCTCATATTGATTTCTACCAATTAATTTATACATTTTCTCATTACAATAGTTTAATACACATATCATCAATACGCATATCATTAAAAACATGACATTGCCTGTGAAAATAGACTGTGTAAATTATGTTCTTTAAAACAAGTAGGATCAGAGTTTTATTTTCGTCTTTGTTGCACTAAATATTCAGTCATTACGAAAAAATATCTTGGTAACATTCATTTGCCATATATAAGTAAATTCAATAACATTTTAAGAGTAAACAATAACAAAATCTTTCTAAATTAGTTTTATTCCTAAAAGAGGCATTTTCACTTCGCAACAAATATCTTCCTAATTTTCATGCTTCAATTTATTTACAACCACTGAATGTATTGTACAGATATATTATTGATTTTGTGTCGTATTTGTATGTATGTTTTTATATTTCTGTCATGTTTGCTTTTGTACAGTTTTGTGTACCATAGACAAGTATTTGCCGATTTGTAAATAAAAGTTCGAAACAAAGTTACCAGACTTCATGTAAAGCATAATCTTCTGCATACGAGAAGGTATCGAGACATTTTGTACCTATAAATAGCACACACTTTTTCAACTAAGCCGTTCAGATTTATATAGTAAAACTTACCAAATCTTTTTTCCGAAGATCGTCATTCTCTACTACTAGTTTTCTCACTTCTGATGTTAGTGCCTATCATTTAAGAACAGATAAGTGATGAGAAACAGACTTAAAAGTGCGAAACCTTACTTATTCATATTTGTTATGTTTAGATTACTCAATCCCTATCCACATGCCGTCGGTGAGTGAGCTTTGTGGAGCTTTGAGACACTCAAGAGGCATACAGTAAAACTGAATGAAATGACAAATCATTCCAAATATTTTATGGTATCCATAGTGTACACTCTCTCAACATTTTGACAGAAAATCTTGCTACATCATTATGTTCGATCTCAAAACACGAATACGGACAGACTTCGTACATTTGTTTCGCTGCACCATGTCATCACGTTTTCTTTTCGGAATGAACATCGCGCTTTCAAAAGAGATATTTATGGTTAGCACGCGTAGCCCTTCCTTTACCTGTTGTTTTAAGGTGTATTTAGTATGGTAGTTCTGATCAATTTGATGTTGCAAGGTCACGTTCTACTAAACGAAATTGACGATTTTTTGTAGGAAAAAGATTAAATACCTGCTTCATCGTCTTGAATGGGACCAAATGTTTATTGGTTATATGTAGTAAAATGTATTAGCTGTCTGTAGACACCAGTTATTAGAAATTTGAGGGATTCCTTAAAACGTTACGTAGTTTTAAACTAACTTGGTGCAGAAACTGTCATTTCGGAAGTTGTAACCCTTGTATATGTATATGTATGATATACGTGTTTTTGGTCTATGTGGTCATTTTAGGTCTAATACGCCATTACACTCTATCCCTTCAACATGCTAGCCCCCTGTGAATCATAGTGTACACTATGCCAACATTTGGACAGAAAATCTTTCTACATTATTATGTTCGATTTCGAAACACGAATACAGACAGACTTCGTGCACTTGTTTCGCTGCACCATGGCATCACATTTTTTTTTCAGAATGAACATCGCGCTTTCAATAATGAAGAAACTAGAGCATGTTTTATAATCGTATTTTAAAAAAACAGTTATGTCATCGAGACAGAGCTGAAGACATTTTAATTAAAAACACATATCGTCAAAATTATATCACACTTCATGTAAAGCAAAATGTTCTGATCGCAAGAAGGTATCGAAACATTTTGTACCTATAAATAACACACACTTTTTCAACTAAACCGTTCATATTCATATCACTAAACTTACCAAACCTTTTTTCCGAAGATCAGCATTCTCTACGTCTAGTGTTCTCATTTCTGATGTTAGTGTCTACCGTTTAAGGACAGACAAGAAATGAGAAACAATCTTTAACGCATGAAAACCGTCTTGTTCATATTTGCTAAGTTTAGATTAGTCAAACCCCACCCACTTGTCATCGGTGTGTGAACATTATGTAGCGATGAGACACTCACGAAACATGCAGTAAAACGAAATGAAATCACAAATCATTCCAAATATTTATCCATAGTGTACACTATCCCAACATTGGACAGTAAATCTTACTACATTATTATGTTCGATTTCAAAGCACGAATACGGACAGACTTCGTATACTTGTTTCGCTGCACCATGTCGTTACGCTCATTTTTCAGAGTACGCTCATTTTTCAGAGTGAACATCGCGCTTTCAAAAATGGAGAAACTGATGTATGTTTATATATTTTTGTTAAAATAACATTTTATGTTATCCAGACAGAACTGAAGACTGAACTGAAGAAATTTAATACATATATCGTCAAAAGCATATCAGACTTCATGTAAAGCAGAATGTTCTGATCTCATGAAGTCGAGACATTTTGTTCATATAAATAACTTTTTTCAGCTAAAACGTTGCCGATTTGTAAATAAAAGTTCGAAAGAAAGTTATCAGACTTCATGTAAAGCATAATCTTCTGCACCCGAGAAGGTATCGAGACATTTTGTACTTATCAATAACACACCCTTTTTCAACTCAGTCGTTCATATTCATATAGTAAAACTTACCAAATCTTTTTTTCCGAAGATTATAATTCTCTGATGTCAGTACCTACCATTTAAGGACAAATAAGTGAAGAAAGGCAGACTTAAAATGCATGAAAGCCTTACTTGGTCTTGTTTGTTAAGTTGAGATTATTCTACCCTCACCTACTTGCCGTCGGTGTGTGAGCATTATGGAACATTGAGACACTTTGAGGCATATAGTAAAACTGAATGAAATGACCAATCATTCTAAATATTTTACAGTATCTATAATGTACACTATCGCATCATTTGGAAAAAAAATATTTTTCAATATAAATATTATCAATTTAAAAATATTGATACGGACAGACTTCGTATACTTTGTTTCGCTGCACCATGGCGTCACGTTTACTTTTCAGTATGAACAAAAATAAGAAACCTTTGTACGTTTTCATATATTTGTTAAATAATCGTAGTTTGGAATAACATTTTATGCTATTAAGCCAGAAATGAAACATCACATTGTCGAATTTATGTATAATATATTATATCACCTGGATTTTCTTATCTTGAAATGTCAGTTGTTGCTTCAGCGGTTGATTTGTTGTGCATTCCGCATTATATTTTCGTTCAAAATCAACATCATCTTCTGAAATATTACATACATACACAATGCACTTATTATTGTTTAAAATACCTTTTTGAGCAAATACTGTGAATAAGTTTTGAGCATAATAGTAAATATTATTACCTACATTTTATTCCAATTCTTTTTTAACATAACTTTACAAAAGAAATAAAACGAAGCAATTACCATCTTCGGATTGAGTATTGTCTGTAAGCTTGCCAAGAGGTTGTTTCCTTGAAAGCAAAACCTGGAGCAATCTATTTGGATGGAATGTGTATCTGTCAATGACATTGTTGCAATCAATGGATGCCAGTGCAGCTTTAATTTTCGATATTTTTGGCTTTGTTTCTATCGCCAGCATAAAAAGTTCATGTAAATTGTCTTCATGCTTTACATCAACACTTATAGACTTGATTTCAGTGCCGATTTCTTTAAGGTCATCAACAACTTTGTCTATTTTCTTGTTATTTATCGATTTTCTGACTTTTGCATCATCAAATAAACGTTTTTCCTCTTCTTTAACAAACGAAATTGCGTTCTTCATTGATTGTTGTACGTCAGAGACATTTGTTTTGTCGACCTTGTTGACCTGTTCCGTCTCGGAGGCAATCAAATTTGTTATTTCTTCATGAGAGGTCTCCAGCGTTTGGATATCTTCTATAAAGCGAGCTAGCTCTCCACTTTCTTGATACTTTTTGGACGCATCCGTTATGTACTCCCATTTACATGTTTTATGTTTCAATAATATGCATTCTGCACATCCGAAACATTGGTGATCATTACAAAATATTCTAACTTCCTGCTGCTTATGCTCAGTGCAAGTTTTAAAATGAAGTGCACTGGCATCTTCCTTGCTTTCTGGAGCATCCTGTAGCACGTGATTACGGTATATTTTCCGTTTAACATGTCCATCATAACATGATTGACATAGATACCCCTCACATCCAGTACAGTAACCAGCCGACGATGAATGTTCACACATTTCACAAATTTCTCTTTGATCAAATATTGTCCCATCATCTACTTCCAAATTTATCTTTCCCGCCACTGCCATGTTCCTACAATATTCAATAAAAATAGCGCTCGAAATTTTAGCAATGAAAATGTACAAAATAGGGCAATTCTTTGATATTCAAGCTTTGTCACAAGCGTCGTTTTTACCATTGTTTGATTTACTCAGTTGCAATTTAATCATACATAAGCCGCTTGTGATAAAAAATACTTTCGTAATTACATATATGTGTATGTATTATTGCACGTACTGTTATACACATACATGTATATACAATGGCTAGTAAATGCAACAAAATTTACGTACACGCACACGATTCTATGCCACTAAATTCTAGTATTATTTCTTCAGAAAGAAAAAAAACAAGGACATGTCTTGTCCGCCGACTGAAATAATTGACGTGAAACCGAACGCAAATGTGTTACATCTATTTGCCATCGTATTCAATTTATGAATTTACAAATGTCACACGCTGATTAATTTAATTTCTAAGCGTTTGATATGATAATGTGATTTATAAGTGGGTTAAAGATAAAACACTTCGATTCATAACATGCAAAAGAATCTCTACCCGAATAGTATTTATGCGTAATAATCATCCTCCTTTGTAAAACTGAATGTACCGTAACAAAACTAGGTTTATATAGTCGGATTACAATGTACATGGAAAACATACAGAAGTTTATATATATAGATTTAAATTTTCTGTGCTCCCAACAGATAATAATTATGTGGTTGAAAGTAGTTAAGAACGCAATGGAATGCATGTAGGAGTATCAGCGTTATTGTATCTGCACATAGTACATGGCATATTAGGAATGAATTATATCTGGGACCAATATACACAGTGATTGGAAACGGATGATTAGTCCGAAATATGTTGTCGTCGGTTTAGCCGCGCATGCGCACTGACTTCGAATCCAATGCGCTTTTTAAAATCAGCGTCTTTTTTACATGCAGTTATTGCTTACAATCAGTGATATAATACTTGAATACTGACACAATTGCTTTTGGCATACATAAACTACAGATTTTTGCTTCAGTTGTTTTCGAGTTTTAACATTTGATGCGTAAAAAAGGACTTAAAAAGTTGATGCGTCGATGCGTACAGATAAGAGAAAATGTGAAATTCTCGTGTAGGTGACTTTAATTTCGCTCATAGAAATGCATTTAAATATGCTTTATTTTAAAATCAATACAATCATCTTATAGCTAAAATGTGGATACGAGTTTTTGTCAAACTTTAACAAATATATTTTGTAAAATAAACGGCCAAATTCTCTGTTGAAAAGGGGTGATATTCAGAAAAACTGTGGAATTATTGTACCCAATATCGAATTCGTTTTTATGTAAAAACAAAACGATCATCTTATAGTTAAGATGTGTACACAGGTTTTGTCAAACTTTAGCAAATATATTTTGTAAAATAAACTGCCAAATTCTCAGTTGAAAATTGGTGATATTCGGAAAAGATGTGTAAATATTGTGCCCATTATCATGTTAGTGACTTTAAAAGTTTGCTTATATAAATGCACTCAAATTCGTTTTTATGTAAAAACAAAACGATCATCTTATACTTAAGATGAGTACACGATATTGGGTACAATAAATTTACATATGTTCTCCGAATATCACCAATTTTCATCAGAGAATTTGATCATTTATTTTACAAGACATGTTTTCAAAAGTGTGACAAAAACCCGTGTACACATCAAACTATTAGATGGTCGTATTGTTTTTACATAAAAATATACTTGAGTGCATTTCTATGAGCAAAATTTTAAAGCCACTTACACGATATTTGGAACAATAATTACCCCTTTTCTACAGAGAATATAGCCATTCATTTTACAAAATGTGCTCTTTAAAGTGTGACAAAAACCCGTATCCACACATTAGCTGTAAGATGATTGTATTGATTTTAAAATAAAGCATATTTAAATGCATTTCTATAAGCGAAATTTAAAGTCACCTACACGAGAATTTCACATTTTCTCTTATCTGTACGCATCGACGCGTCAACTTTAAAGTCCTTTTTTACGCATCAAATGTTAGAACTCGAAAACAACTGAAGCAAAAATCTGAAGTTTATACATGCCAAAAGCGATTGTGTCAGTATTCAAGAATTATATCATTGATTGTAAGCAATAACTGCGTGTAAAAAAAACGCTGATTTTATTAAAAGCGCATTGGATTCGAAGTCATTGCGCATATTTTTATGATTGTTGATCTTATCGCTACCGTTTCCAATCCCTGTGTATATTGGTCCCAGATTATATCAATATAAGGTGTAACATGTTCAATCTTGAATACGTACTTTCGGTTCCATATTTCATTTGTCATTCATCAGTTTTTTTATCAGTTATGTATAAATGGGATACCTAGCATATTGTAATGCTATTTTTTCAGTTGTAAGACAAAAATTACAGATTTTATACGAAAAAGCTACTTTCGGTTTTAGATCTAAATGTTTCATAACTTTAACATGTAGCAAATCATTAATACACCACGCAATTTAGCCATTGATTTCTCATTGCCTTTTTGAAAGCACGACTCTAATTTTCAATTTAAAAATACACAAACATTATATCAAAGTAAACTCACCTTCTACTTCCCAAGTTATTTTATACACCCTGCAAAATGCCCGGAAGAAAAATGTTTAGACAATGCAGTTCAATTTGAATAATCTCCCTTGATGATATTGGTTTATACGCTGATATTCAATAAGACGAAGAATTTGAGATTTAAAAAATGATGAAAATAAAGTGTTACTTTTTATTGGATGGAAAGATTTTATAGTTAGGTACATGAATGAGGCTTACTACTTTGCAATGGTTTCAACAATCTTCGGCTATATAACATTTTACACGCATTTGAATGCAAGCACCCGTTTATACGGTAACGCATGTTTCGTTTAGGAACATACTTTTAAAAATTCCCTTTACAGTTCATATTTGCATGCTTGTTGATGATGTAAGTGTTATAAGAAATCTTGTGACTTGCTTCTAGACATTCGTACCATTAGATAGGGGTATACGGATCTATATGTTTTACAGGTTAACTACAATTCTGAACGCCATTAAATGTAGCAGGTGTAATATATTCGTTTTTATTTCCAGGTCCGCTGTAGTACGAATTTATACAACATTTATACACGTTCGAAGTTTGAAAAAAGTAAACAGATGAGTAACGGTCAGAAAATCATAATTTAATTGTGTGAAACGTTACATGAAACATGACAAGATGTGATGAATGATGAAGCACCGTTGTATACTTAATTACAATTGCTTTTATTTCAAAAGAAGTCGTATATGTACTTTTATTTCCAACAATTTTACATGAACACACTCTGTTGGAATATGAAAAAATCGCCCCCTATTAATGGTTACGTATGTTTCAAAGCACTTGGCGACATTTTAAAAATCTCATTTGTAACATTATGCTACTGATGACCTTTGTGTCGATCTCCCCATATAATAGTATAATATTGTACGTATCAAAAACCTTGAGTGTAAAAACTATTCGACGTGCATATTTTTTCTAAAATTTCATAAAATGCGAACATTGGAGGTGGCGACAGTAACGTATATTACATTTTGGAGTACTTATTGGATTTATGAGCACATACTTTTTCATATTGTAGAAATTTATTTTGTCCCAAGTGCCCAACCCCAGTATGCAACTTATGCACTTCATTTAAATTCATTGCGTGCTTGCGTTCTGTAGATAATGCAAGGAACATCAAATGCTTCATCTTATTGAATATCAGCGTATAATCAGTGTTTTCATTGAGTTAACATAGAGTTGTGGATAGTATTGCATGAATATGTAACATTTTATGATGAAGACGGGATCTTTATGAATAAAAATGTGTCATGTAGGTCGCATACGCACATTTAAACTAATTTATCCATTAAATGCGCAAATGTATTGTAAAAGCAATTTACCACAACACCGAACTTATAATTAGCTCGTATTTAAAAGAAATATATGTTAATGATTCGAATAAGTCCAGTAAAAAGTTTATTTACTCGTTAATATATGATACATTTCACAGTTTGAAATAAAATGTTTGAATACAAGAATCAGTGATGTATACACTTGTTTGCTCGGTCATGTACTATTGAAGACTTGTCTTTAATCAATTCGTTGCGTTTTATGGTGTTAACATATCAAAGTAATAATCAGACAGAAACTATTTCATCATTTCATTATGAAGTCATATCATTTTCAATGTACACACTAATATTGCTCGGTATAGATACGTCGACTGTCTCTAACACTCTCATCGTTGAAATCAAAGTACACTTAAGATAAAAGTAAAAGTTTCCCCAAACAAACCGAGTGATTTGTCTAAATGTTAGATTTTCATTTTTATAGTTTAATACTTATTTACATTATACGAGTACCGCGGTACTTTTAGAACGTTCTTTTTAAAATGTAACAAAAACTTTATCTGATTGTAATATTTACTATTCATACTATTTCATTCAAATTTTGAAGATAGATAAGTACTATATTTAGATAATAGGGCTTTAAGCCAATAATTTCACATAAAGCTAACATATATAGGTATCAAACATGAATAAATACACTTTGAATTAATGGTGTAACAGTGTGTTAAATATGAGCAAACTTTCGTTCTAGTCAAGTTTTGTATATGTATTAACTTTTTAACGCAGATCAATCAAGTACAGTTTGTAAGTCTTATTACGACTAGCAGGAATTGTATTATCACATATATATAATATGACAACGACATTTAGTACTTGTATATAAATTAATCATGACACTGAAGATATCCCTAAACAAAAAAGATACCGGTATATCAGATGTCAGTTTTGGTCACTTGACGTCAATAATTAAAGTCTAAAACCCAAAGATCTGACAATCGCCTCACTGTCCGTAAATTATTGAAGTGTATTATACATGTAATTGAATCAAAGAATTTAATGCAGTGATGATAAGAACTTAGTAATTTACACGTGTAACCAAATTTTATATTCCTAATGTCACGTGATTGTAAACGTTGTAAAACATGCAACTCATTTCTTGAGGACACGTCATACTTCGTTATGCCGATGATGTCACAGAGCGTATCTTCCTGTCGTCCTATGGAGAATGTTTGAATTTACATCATAAGAGAAGTCATCACACGAGGACAAGTAATCTTCAGTTAAATAACTTGAAAAAATGAACAACTACGGTTTCCGAACTTATTATCACTAATTATGCGCATAATGTACAAAATTAAAAGTCATTAACAATCTGCATATGGGGGGGTAATTGATGCAGGTTTAGGGTTCACGAAAATATGGGTAATTACCGTGCGTTATTAATTGATGTTTTCTTCATTTCAACAATCAAATATGAAGCTAATGATATTCACGAGGATTTGAAAGGTTAACTTGAAGTAGGGGATTCAACTGAATTTCAAAGTCATGTTGAGGTACTTTCTAAATGCATGAATTCATATCATGTCAGCTGCGGCAAGTGGTTGACACTTCAATTCAAATACAATGTAGTCGTATTCTAAATATTCATCTTCCTCAAATACAAGTCAAGCATAAAGGACCTATTATTGTAGTTAAGGATACGAGGAATTAGCTGTCTGAAAATGAAGATTTTTGAGCATCTTAACTCGGTTGATTCACAGGCAACACAAATGAGTTTATATAACATTTTCTATTGAAGTTTTTAACAAAGTGGCATCATTTTACACATGCAAGTATTCCTAGTTATTTCAGTAACCTGTATATATTGCATATGTACTTACAAGATGTAGGCTTAAAGCCTAATCAAACATTGTTTTGTACTTATAAATATGTCATTAATAAGTAGGACAAGACCATCAATCAACAAATAACGATCCCGTAACTGCATGGTAGTACAAAACGCCTGGTTTGGGCTTGTCTCCCGGTGAGATTCCTATCTTCGACTCTTCAGTTCTGTGATCTGAAGGACAGATTGTAAAAAGTGTAAAAATATTTATAACTATGTGTTTTTTAAAGATATTTTTCAGGGGGGGGCTTTACTATTATAGATATCACCAGTTTCGCAACTTGTGTTTTGACTTATTAGCTAATATCAGGGACGTTTTACATTTGTAATCTACGTCTCTGCTAATATAATGGTACGGTATGTTCGATAGTAAAGCAATATTTCAGCTATGGTTCCAAAACATTCGAGAGAGATTTACAGAACCTGAACCGTCTAAATAGATTGGTTTTTTGCAGTGTCATACCCAAACCTTCGATTTATTTTCATTCTTCAATATACAGTAAAACCTCAATTAGAGACTTTTTCAATGGTGAGACCTACTCATCATATTGACCACTTAAAATCGGACCAGTCGACTGTCATATTTATTTAGAAGTGGATATATGACATAAGCCACTGTTGTAATGTTGTCGAAGACTAAACTGGTCCCCGTTTATGTTGCAGTGCACCAAAGTCTCTGTAAAACCAGAGTCAACGGAAACGAGTGTAAGACATTACGGACGTGCTCGATTGAGAGCTCAGAACTGTGCTGGAATTAAGTTCTACGAATTCCCAAAGTTTAACCAATCGAGTAATTTCACCTGTCGGAATAGTTCTAAAACAAAATGGCTGTGGTAATACCGATTGGTATTGAAATTTTAGATAATGAAAATCAAAATGAAGAGGGTGTGGAAGATTTGTCATTACAAAGTATCATTGTCCCTGCTGCTTTGTAAATACAAATGAAATAATGCATTTTTATAAGCGATTGTCACTGTAAAACCGCAGGGGGGCAAGCACGTTGAAGGGATGGAGTATAATGGCGTATTAGGCCTAAAATGGCCACCCCGACCAAAAACAGCTATATCATATATATACATAAACAACGGTTACAACTTCCGAAATGACAGTTTCTGCTCCAAGTTTATTTAAAACTACGTAACTTCTTAAGGATTCGCTCAATTTTCTAATAACTGGTGTCTACAGAAGCTAACACATTATACTTCACATAACCTTTTAATTTTAAGCCTAATACACCATTACACACCGTCCCTTCAACGTGCTAGCCCCCTGTGTGTATAACTAGCTATTCCCATTTGTACTTACCGCCATTTTTTTGCCAATGTCGGTTATGACGCTGACGAGTTCCACTCGCACCACTAAACTGGTACCCGTTGACTTTGGTGTACAGAGACCTTTGGTGCACCGCAACATGGGACGGGGACCAGTTTAAATGCGGTCTTGTACCAAATTATCTCTCATTCACTAAAGGATTGAGAAAATACTAAACATCCCGAAAATACTGTAAATCAATCATTTATCAATCAATAGTAGAATGGCTGTAGTGTGCATGGATCTCGGGAATGGTCTGCAACTTTGTAACCCCATTAACTCGATAATCTCTGGATTGAGAGGGCCATTTTATGTATAACGAAGTTGACTGGTCCCCGTTCCATGTTGCGCAGTACAGGAAGTCGTTGGGAACCAGTTTTATACCGCCAGTTACTCCTCTTCCATTAGGAGATAGGTTTTTCATGTAAAGCGGAAGTAGGTGGTTTGACGAAATTGCAAATATCAAAACAAATACAGTTTTCACATTGTGACCGCGAAAATGGGTTTGTTTGATGTCCACATTGCTGTTCAAGCATTCCTGTATTTCTGTATCATGATCGCTGGATTCGTCGTATCCATACCTGTTGGAGTCAATCGAGTAAGAGTTTGGTTGTTTTTTTTCCGTTTCTAACGCCGTACTATCTTGGAAATGTGATCTAATCTAGTTCACTGGTATGCTAGGTTGACATCTTACGGTTCATGGAAAAAATAAAAAATGATTCGCCGGAAAACATCTAAAAACATAAAAACATGGCTTTATTTTGTATTATTATCGCCACGAACATGTCTTCAAATAAATTATATTGATACAAGAGACGAATTAAAGTAGAATATTTGTCATGTATTTTCGTCCTTAAATAAGTTTTTTGGGACCTGTTTCCTTCCGAAATTCGCATACTTAACGTTTCATGTCACTAGAAATATAAAATGACCATGCTGGAAGGATTACCCAATACAGGGTGCCAACCCAAAACATCCTGTTTGCAAGTCAGATGCTCTCCCAACTGAGCTAAGCCGAATGATACTATCACAAGCAGTTTATTTTTCTGACAGTGTTTTTTTGCAATTTTGGGAAAGGGCTCGTGTCTAGGAAAAATGCATGGTATGATGCCAAAATTAGGGATTTTTAGGTCAAGAATTGGGAAAAATGTCTTTATTTGCAACTGGGAAGGGTCTGTTAACTGAGTCCAAACAAAGAAGGAAAAAAAATTGCTGCCTGAATACTATATACAATACTGCTATAATAATGCTATAATCACATGTTTTATGTTGAATTTTTATTGCAATATTACATTGTATGTAAAGGAATATAACCTACATTCATAACACGAAGTATACGATTTTTTAGGATACCAAATTTTGGAAGAAAATAAGTTCCTCAAACATTAGAGTGGTTGCACCAGTGCTTGGCATAAAATATTGAAAACATAAATAAAAACACAATTGCTAAATCAGTGAATGTCAGAAACTTTTTCCTCATTTAGAAGCCTTATCTATATCATTAAGCGATTTTTCTGACACATCAAACTTGATATCAAGTTCATGAAATTTTTATAATAGATCCATAAACAGATAGTGAGATGCACTGAAATGGGCTTGAGTCACAGGACTTTGTACCAATGTTTGGTGCAAAAAATGAGTACTAATAGTAAGTTTTCAGTAAATCTATGATGTATTTGTAATAATTCATAGCTTAGTAAGCCTAAATCTGGAATATTGGATTTGTGTCACACTTTTCGTATTTTTCATATTTGGCCAAATTTAATTCAGTCGACTTCAGGCTAATTAGAGTTATTCCCCTTTCACATACTAAAACAAGGTCACATGACAGAAATTTAAGTTCATTGAACCATGATAACTTTTATGAATTGCCAATGAAATTGGGCAAGCTTTAGTTTACATAATCACGTAGCACAGATTTAGAAATTAACGCTGGGAACGAAAAATCCATTCGTCCGCTCGTATTAGCAAGTGAATTTAGGATCCGTTTGAGTAGAAAATTGGCTGCAGTCGTTCTACCAGACAAGTAGCTTCCACCTAATAATCCAATGCAAAAAGTCAGAAAAAATATCTTAAAGTAAAAATTTTTATATATTTGACATATAATATATCCATTCAAAATTTCCTGTCTGACAGAAGGAAAACTCAGTAATGACACCGGTTTGGAGTAAATGCCGATCGTCCAGTTCCCTCAGCGAGTAGCAAACGCCTACTCTCAATCAAATAAATATACATACCTTATCATATTTTCAGTTCATATATAATATATTTTGTACGAAAAGTAGATGTGTAATATATCTAAGCCTTTGAGAAATGAGTGCTGATGCTTATGTAAAACTCGATCAGCTGGTCTGTGATACTAGTAAAACTGCCTCAAACTTGCATTTATTCGGACTGTTCGCCAGATGCTTATCGTTGTTAATGGTGACGTTATTCGATATCGTCTGCATCATGTCCGAAATTTCATACCATGTTCCAACAAGGTAGCTTAGGCTTGGATGAATAAGTACCAAACCTGGTTTTTAGCATCTTTAGTGTTCTATCAGATTTGCTGAAATAAAAATAGTTGGCCTCCGAAGTAAAAATGGTTGGCCTCTAATAAGGGCTGCTAGAGCTATAAATAGAAATACCTTTAAATGTCTTCTCCTCATGAACCAATGGATGGATCATCATCAAACTTGGTTTTTAGCATCCTTTGATGGTCCTCTCAAGTTTGCTCAAATAAATTTGGTCGACCCCTTTTAGGGGCCACTAGAGCTAATAATAGAAATACATTAAAAAGACTTTTTGTCATGATTCTATGGATGGATTATTACCAAATTTGGTTTTTAACATCTTTAGATAGTGTTCTATCAGATTGCTGAAATAAAATGGTTGGCCCCTAATTAGTGCCATTAGAGCTAAAAATAGAAATACTTTAAAATGACTTGTTTTCATGAACCAGTGATTGGATCATCACCAAATTTGGTCTGTGGAATCCTTCAGTCATCATGAATATTCCTTGGTAGTATCCTTTGATGGTCCTTTATCGAGTTTATTATTGTTCCTCATTATTTGCTCTCAAGTGTTTATTACCTTTTTAGTAACAAGTAAATTAACATTTATTCTGGTGAGGGATGCAGGGCCATCGTGGCCCACTTGTTTGAGTTTGCCACCTTTAGTGGTAAGACGAGTGACATCAAGGAAAGAATGAGTGGATTTTATATATCAGAACAAGTGACCCTCAAAACATTTTTCGCGCCCTGTAATGGAACTTTTGTTTTGGGCTGAGTATTGGTATATGCCAAGCACTGGTCTGACCAAGTGCTCTAATTTCTATGATAGAATAAAAATATGGGGCAAATATTCAGTTTTAATTTATTTCTGACATTAAAAATATTCATATTAAGGAATATTTGTGGTGATAACACATATTAAGAAATCCTGTGTCATAATGTGTTGTGTTTTTTCTGGTTATTAATGTTTTTTGTTTTTTCCTTGGACTGGACATTTTGGAAATAACTTTCTAATGTTTAGTAATTATTGCAGTGTTTTTCACTTTATTGGGAACAGGTCTAGGCCTATTTTAGAGTTTTGGAGAACAGGTATTGGGTCCCTTTGAAATTTGTGTAGCAAAACATCAAATTGGTGAATTTTTAAAAATTTACATATGTTAAAGAACAAAACACAAAGTTATACCTTAACCATTCTTTATCAAACAGAGAAATTTTAACACTGTCAAGTTCCATGCACATATACTCATAGCTCATACTCATAGGCAACTGACAGCTTTTTTTAAATTTTGTGTCTTTGTTCGATTGTTTAAATGAATTTTGTACCTTTGTATCACCTTTTCTAACTTTCTTTAATTAGCACATTGAATTATGCAACATTGTAACTAGTTTCAATCTCTATTGATACTTACATGATTGGAAATTGTCATGACATGCTTGATTTTATTCAGGACTATATGAGTAAGCATTTAGTTGACACTGATCAGATTACCTGTATATCACGGTAAATATACCTATCTGTGGACCACCAGTATCTGTGAATGCAATGTCAGATTACAAACTACTATACCTCAAGCCTATTTTTATTGGTTATTTGGGAATGGTACAATTTTATTATGGTTAATTCCTGAATCAAGAAGAAATATTGAATGTCATAGTGATCAATCAAAGCTGTACTAAAAATTGATAAACTTAATGGCCAGCCTAGTATAAGTTATGATATGTCATTCCTGGGAACTGTATTATTAGTATTGCAATTCTTCTTGACAACCATTCTATATTGAGTTTTCTGGCTAATTAATGCATATATGTTGACATAATTTTTAACTAACTTAGGTGAAATTTGCTGATTCAGTTTTTTCAAAGGAAATGACTGCAAATTTTTATATTTACCTTTTCAGATCAATTTTCAAGGCCAGTGCATATTGTATGCTGACTTCGAATGGCGTAATGAAACATCCTTCATTTTACATCCAAGCAGTGCCAGCAACTGTAACTTTCCCATCTACTTCAGTGTGTTTGGACTTATCTTCTATGGTCTCGCTACTGGCCTTTATAATACATATGCAGTGATAAAGTCAAGAACAGATCATGAAATTGGGTTTGTATATTTAGAATAAACTTACATTGTGATTGTATTGTGATGTTCAATTTTGTTTTAGGGGCCTCTGCGGTCTCTGACTAGTAATCACTAGTCCCTACCACTGTGAGTTTGAATCCCACCTGCAGGGTTTTCCCTTACGCAAGAACTCTGCATCCTTATGCATAAAATTGGCCGTGGGACAGGTTTATTCTGAAACCTTGCATCCCCTTGGACCTACATCATCGATATGTTTCTCTTTTGCATAATTTTTAGCTTTTGAGTAAAACCTGAAGCTATTTCAAAGATGGAGGTGGCCATAAATAAAGTCATTAACAATACCAAACCTGGGACCCTTAATTTTTCTCCAAGGACAAGGAAAAACCCTGCACCTGGAACCAGACTAATTTCACATGTGAAGAAGCTGTCCAACTAGCTTATGGAAGGTTGGTGGTTCTACCCAGGTGTATGGCTGGGGTCTTCTTCTACTGTTAAAACTGGAAAAGTCAACAAATGACCCTGGTCATTGATACAATATTAAACCCCAGAAAAAAATGTTTTGAAGGTTGAAAGGGATTTAAGAAAAAATTGGACCTTTAAAATGAAGCAGTGCTTATATGATTGTGAAAATGATTTGGTGTAAAAAGATCAAAGAATTAGATTTTATCTTCAGAAATTAGATGACCTAAGCTTATAACTTAACATCTCTCTGTCATACACTTACACAATTCACTGATATACCAGGGCTCTTGAAATCTCCCAAATTTGGGGACGAAATTCGGCCCCATACTTTTTTCCCCTATAGTTGGTAAAATATCCTCCACCTATTGTGTTAATTAGGCTCTTGAAATTTCCCCTTGAACTGAAAATGATGCAAAATTCCCCCCTCCCAGGGCCCCGGCCCCAGTCCCCCGAAAGAGAGAGCCCTGTATGCAATACTTTGATCATGTGACCATCTTTATGATTATATTAATTAACTTTTTTATGGATCATTCATTTACATTTTGTTTGGTATGGTGTGGATTTGGCTGTATAGATCTGTCTTGTTACATTAACGGTCAGATGAAATGTTTCTAGATTTAAAGAATTCATTAGTTTAGTGTTTAATCCTTTTATGCCAAAGATTTGTTTGCTTAATATGCATCATTTTCTTGTATGCATCTTCAATTCATATGAATTCACTTTAACCCTTTGCCTCATAATACTGCATTTCCCCGCATCTGAAACCAACAAATTTTTAAAACATTGTGGCAAAAGAAGCCATTGCTTGTAATGCGTAATGGCTTCTTCTGCCACAATGTTTTCCACTTCATCAGAGAGAAGTAACTCAATTTTCTTAAATAAATTGATGTTTTGTAGATCAGCTTTGAATTTGGAAGTGTCCAAAATATGCCTATGAGGCAAAGTGTTTTAAGTTAATGATCCACAATTAGTGTGAACAGGTTGTAAACAGATACAGTCATTTTTTGCTCATTTAAAATTTAGTGTTTACGTTCATGATTTGCCTGCACTTAACAGCATTAAGGTTATACAAAACTTATTGTCACAGTATTAGAACTATTTTTTAAAGCAGTAGCCCAGACTATAAATGGGCCTTTGAAAATAAACAGTTTTCCACTAGCCTGAATAAAAAATTTTGAAGAACTTTTCTGTTCCAAATAAAACTTTACTAGTGCATAGACTGTTGTCAATGTATTTAAATAATATTTAAATTGGACATCATGTGCATTTATTCAACTTATTCATCAGACACAACAAGAAAAATTTACCTCATTGATCATCAATCAAAAAAAAACCTAATCAGTTATTAAACTCTGTGCATTTCAGGTCTCAGATGTGGGTAATGCCATTTATCCTTGTCAACAGTGTGTTAGCATTCGTTACCTTGATTGTTGGTTGTATGTTGTCAGTAGGATTCATGCAGTTTTGTAATGGACTGACAGAGAAGAAACCAAGTGCGAAGTATGCTCACAATTTGTTTCACTATCTTTTGCTGCCAAACCATTGTAGAAAGGCCACTGAATAGAGAGAAAACATATTGACTTAATGCATATTTTACCCATATTTAGAGGTTTTTGCAGTCTATTGTATTAGCATATGTGTGTACTATAAAGTAGCCTCATTAAGATTCTTAATTTACTAGCTGCTGTTAACTCAGGTTTGTAGAAAAAAAAGCCGGAAGCCAGAAAAATAAACCGGCTATTTGAGCATTCCCACTGGCTACTTTTTCCAAAACAACTGATACAATACTGCATTGCACCCCCAGACTCCCCTTCTACTTTTAGTAGCTGACCGGCTACATGAAAGCATTTCTACACATCTAGGTTTGACTGTAGACATTGTTTTACTACACTCCATTATTTGCCTATCCATAAAATCTTGAGAACTGGAGTCGTGGCCGTGGTCCAGTTGTTAGTGCGCTGGACTTGTAACTCAAATCCTGGTCATGGCAGGTCATACCTTTCAATGAAAATCTTACAACATGTTGATTTCCTCCATGTGTGGAGAAGTTGCGGGCTCCTTGTGGATGGATAAGTTAGTACTGGTTAGTATACAGTCCAGGAAAACTGGTTAGATGAACCGGTCACCATATATAACTGAGAAATTGTTGAAAAATAGCGTTAAACCCCAGTGACAATAAGTCACATAAAAACAAAACTAGGAACTGGACTGTTTTTCTTGAACATTTCTTTGCAGCATCTTTTTATTTTTATCACTGTAGATGTTCTATTCAAGAAAATAAGACATGGCGCAATATAGCTAAAAACAAGCCATTCAACTCTGGACCTTACACAAAATTGATGACAGTGGCACAGGTAAAATCTATTCTGTGAATTTCCCTTGTGTGTTTTAATGTCGATAATTAAAGGTCATACTCTTCAAAAAATAAAAAAATTGGTTAACTGTTGCAAAATAATATCTGCTGTTTAAGTTGTAATGCCATAATAAAATTCAGCATATGTGGTTTAATATTCATTTAATTTGTTAAAGTTGTCATTTTTTGACTGGCAATGTCATCTGTGTCTTATAAAGTTACGTTCCTTTTTTTGATGTTCAAAATGTTGGTCAGTCTACAGGTGTCTGAACTTAAAAATCACCACCAACTTGTTTGACCATGTAGAAAACACCAAAATACCTGGACACTTTTGATGTGTACCCTAACCCAATCATAAATAATTTCACACAGTCTGATATGCAAAGCATTGCTATTTTTTTTTATTTTGATTGGGCGTATGAATATGTTATGCGGTCTAATATGCATAAATAAACCAGTGGTGGTTTATGAGAAATAATACACAGGTGTCCACTCACAGGCCATTCATTATGTTATAAATAAGTATTTAAGTAGTTTTTTATGCAAACATTTGATCTGAAATAGCTGTTTTATGTATTTTTATGTTGGATTTTGTTTCTGATGACCGAATTAGGAGCTTTCACATTGTCACTAACCTTTATTTTGCATGATTTTGAACAGCAATAGTTTCGATATATTTCATGATTGTTACATCCCTGTATTATTACATCTCTGTGATTACTTCTGATATAATTACAGGTAGCAGCTTGGTCTTGTCTCCTGGCATTCATCATTCAAGTGGCTTTTTGTATCTTGAGGTTTGTTAGAAACCGCAGAAAGAGATCTTCTGACATGTTTGATAGTGCGCAAAGAAAGGAGACTGGTACAGATTCTTCTAGAATTGCAGAATTAGAACCAACTGCTTGAACCAAGAGTAACCATAATTATTAATTTGTTTATTTATTGGTAACATTTTTTTGTCAAGTCTGTTAAAGGCTATTTTTTGGAAATCAAAAAGATTTCCACTCCTTACTAATTTTGAGGTCTGAAAAAGAGAGGCTTCCATAACACTTATATTTGGAGATTTAAAAAAGAGATTTCTGTTGCAATTAAATTTTGAGATTTGAAGGAGAGATTAAAATAACAATGCTTTAAGTATTGAAAATTGTAAAGTATTTCCCATCCAAGATTCTATCACCTACAACTGTTGCACATCCTTATTGACAGGCGATGTATTCAAATCACAAAATGTCAGTGTGTCAATCAGAGATGCACTATTCATTTAAATATTGTCTAACATGTTTACAAAGGCTGTCATATGGATAGTAAATTTTGCCTATATGCATAGTTGGCATTGATTCAGATGTTACATGAACAAAAGTGTCCTTAAGTATGGCCTTTTTCCACAGTTGGCTGTCAACTCAGATTTGACTGCTCATTATGTAATGTTGTATTATTTTTGTACATTCCTATTTGACAATGAAATCAATTTCCTGAGCATATGCTTTTTTATCATGCATGCAGGGCTCAACAAATCCACTCGTCCACTCATAATTACAAGTAGAAACTGACTAAGGATGAGTTGAAATTGAACCAGTAGAACTAGTTATAATTCTTAGCTGGTTGTCCTGCTGGACGATTAACCTGAAAAAAAAATTTGTTGAGCCCTGGTATGGTAATGCGGATGATGTCTAAAGATTGTGATGAGAAAATGACACTTACTGTTTGTTGCAAGAAATAGATTATTACATATAAATGTTCTTGATTCTTGTTGAAATTTTGATGTTAGTTACATGTCTTGTTAAGCATGGTTATGTCATATTGTTTTGTCTTAAGTCAGTTGGTCATCATTTTACATTAAAAAGTTTACTTTTGTGATGACAGTGATTTTTTTTTGCAATTTTGAGAAAGGGTCTGGGTCCGGTCCAATTTAAAAAAATACACGGTGTGTTTAGGTGGGGAATTGGGGAACAATGTCCTTATTTTTGGTTTGGAAGGTCTGGTTACCGGACCCAAACAGAGAGGGGAAAAATCACTGGATGTAGCACAATTTCCTTCCATTATTTATACTGATATCTCTGGATCTCAGATGTTTGCCTTTTCTTAATATTTTTGTTAAGTTTCAGTGTCATCTTTGCTTTTAAAGGATCTGCTAACTTTGGTTGCAATCTTTTTCCAATGCTTATTTTGAAAGGTGGTTTTGATTTAAACTTTGAAGTATTTTATTTGTGTTAGAACAAAGGCCTAAAAATGACTTGTTTCTGCTACCAGCTCTGAAAAAATAGGGTTGGTAGTTAGGGATTTTTTTTCTCCCAAATATGACTGACATTATTTCTATTTTGCAAAACTTAAATTTAACCAAAGAATATCACAGGGTTATCTGCAAAACATAGGGTTGGTCAGGGTAGTGGAAACAAGCTATTTTTTGGCCTTATCTTAATTGCATTATTTCACAATCTAGTGTGTTATATCGTAAAAATGACAACACAAATGTCAAATGTTTGGTTTGTTCCAAAGACTTTTGTCACAAAAAATGTATATGACAAAGGTACTTACAACGATCAGTTTTAAAGGAACAGCATCTAATGTCACTTATGTTATCTGTGCTTAAATGTAATGAAATAATATTAATTTATAGGAACAGATTGCATTACTGATTTAAAATGAAAAAGTGGCTTTGATTTTCATAGACCAGAGTACCTTGTTGATGTAGCTGATGAGCTTCATTTAGAGATTATTTTCTCCTGGGGTTTATTTTTATACCAACAGCCAGGGTCATCTTGCCTACTTTCCAGCTTTAACAGTGGAGAAAAAACAGGTGTAGAACTGGGTAGAACCCTCAACATTCTGTAAGCTAGCTGGACAGTTTCATCACATGTTAAATTTGGTCTTGGTGGGACTCAAACTTACAGCGGTGAGGGGCTAGTGATTACTAGTCAGAGACATTTATTTTGAAATAAATAAAGTACTAAGTTGTATTCACCATATTACATACCTGATGATATTGATACTCTAGTTTTAAGCCTGCTGATATAATTATTTGACGGGCTGTGTACCTAGCTAACTTAATGGTTTTGAAATTTGTTTTTAAAATTATTGAAATTAAGAAATAAGGTTGTTGAAAGATCTGTAGTTATGACCCATTTGTTATTCTACTGTGAGTCATTTTGTACTGTTGCTGTTTGACTGGTACTTGGTTAGAAATCAAATTTGTTTGGGGAAAAGTGCTTATATACAAATTTGTTCTGCAAAAATACACTTCAGTATTTTTATATTATTTTTCACATTGTATATTCAGTAAACTATTTAATACAGTAAGTTGAAAAATCATATATTTTTTTTATATAAAGTGTTTGTCATACATACTCCAGCCTAACCATTGTATCAGCACTTAGTCAAGGTTTGACAATTTTTATGTGCAATTCAATATTACAGCATGACTTAGACTCTTATCATTCCATGATTTACTTACAGTATGACTAGGAAACGCTGATCATGGAGTTACTATGTTTCATGAAATTATTATTGTTTATTTTTTGTGTTTTTACATTTATAATAAAAACAGTAAACAGAAACTACACATGTTTATAGAAGTTAATGTTATCACATCTTTTTGTTGTATATTTGTATTTTTCATAGATATAACGTCCTGTCTTAATTGTCCTGCCTTTCCATGTATTACTAAGCTTTACAAAACATTTTTAGCTCACCAGAACCGAAGGGGGATGCTCCATTGTCCGGCATCAACAAGGGTCTTCTTCTCTGAAACTACGGGTCAGATTTACTTCAAATTTGCTGTGTAGAATTCTTTTGACATCTAACAGCAATTTGCTCATATTATACCAGTTGACCTCTTTTGGGGGTCACCAGAACTAAAAACAGAATATCTTTAAACATCTTCTCCTGAATCAAGGCTTGGATCATCACCACACTTGATCTGTAGCATTCTTAGATAGTCTTCTGTCATATTTGCTCAAATAAAAATGGTTGACTCCTTTTTGGGGGTTGCTAGAGCTAAAAATAAAAATACCTGTACATGTCTTCTTCTCATGAACCAAAGGATGGATCACCACTAAACTTGGTCCTAAGTCAAGTTTGTCCAAATTAATTTGGTTGGCCCCTTTTAGGGTCCTCCAGAGCTAAACATACAAATACCTTAAAATGGCTTTTTAGCTCACCTCAGCACGTAGTGCTCAGTGAGCTATATTGATCAGTCAGTCTACTCCAGAGTTTTAATAATATCTTGCACAACTTCGAACATAGATCATCGGGTGTTAAAAACTAGGTCACCTGGTCAAATCATTGGAAAACCTTTTTAACCCTTTAGTGGTCACAGTTTTGATTGGATCTTCCTCAAACTTTGTCTGAGTGTTTGTATTAATGATATCATTAACAGGTCTGAACAGGGGTCAACTAAGTTAGTAACTAGGCGACCAGATCAACTCTTAGGAAAACCATAGATATTGCAATCTTTTTTCAGGTGAGCGAAAATGGGCCATCTTGGCCCTCTTGTTCTCATGGTTTAGTTGGTGGTGTTGGTTCCATAGCTAAAAATAGATACCTTCAAATGACTTCTCATGAATCAGTGGATGGATTATCTTTAAACTTTGGTCTTTAGCATCCTCGGATAGTGCTCTGTCAGGTTTGCTGAAATAAAAATAAGAATGAATAAAAATAAGTTAGAGTTAAAATTGATACATCTTTAAACACCTTCTCATTAACCAATAGAATGATCATTTTTAAACTTGGTTTGTAGCATTTTTAGATGGTCCCCTGTCAAGTTTGCTCAAATAAATTTGGTCAGTCATTTTTGGGGACTGCCAGAGCTAAAGATAGAAATACCTTGAAATTACTTCTTTTCATGAACCAATGGTTGGATCATCACCAATATTCCATTGTGGTATCCTTTAATGGTCTTTTATCAAGTGTATCATTATTCCCCATTATCTGCACAGAGATGTACCTTTATTACTTTTTTAGTAACACATTAACTTACATTTATTCTGGTGAGCGATGCAGGGCCATCATGGCCTTCTTGTTATATTTTCATACCATTTCCTGTAATGCAGTTACGTTAAAAATAATTAGATGAATGAAAAATAATGTATGATGTAAATGTATTTTGTCATACCCTAAATTACAATTTTTCGCATTGTGACAGTGCTCTTTATTGATGAATTCTGATTCTGGGAATATTCTTTTACATGCAGTAGAATTAAACTAATTCAGCATTTTTTAATAAGTAGAGTAGAATTTATGTTTTTCCCTAACCTGGTGTGATAAATTGAATCTCAGTTCAATAGATGCTTTTCTTATGTATTTTTTGTTTTTTTTTTTGCATTAAAATGCTTGTTGTATGGTTCCCTGTGAGAGTACTCTATCTATGAATTAGATTCCACTGAGTTTGTTAATATTTTTAGAATTTCAAAATGTATACTGTACTTTTACTTTAGTGTTATTTTTTAATGTAGTCATTGACACTGTTATTATCCATGTTACACACATTATTATTCGTGTTAAGTGTTCTGTCTTCGCTATGTTCTGTATAATTGTTTTCCTAGAATTACAAATTTTGTTTGAATATATTGTCTATTCTATATTTTGGTTAAATTTTGTGAATAATGAACGCAAGAGAAACTGTCTTATCTGTTGAAAATACCGACTATATCAGAGTTGTACCAGATATATCAGAGTTGTACTGGATGTATCAGAGTTGTACCGGATATATCAGAGTTGTACCGGATATATATAGAGTTGTACTGGATATATCAATGTTGGTCAGTTCCACAATTCTGAGCATGGTAATTTGTATGTACAGATTTGGTCATATAGACCATGAAATATTTTATTGTCTTGTATTTGCCTTGCAATACATATCAGTTTGTCTCTATTATTAAGTAAGTGGAGTGAAAGTATGTGCATATAGTGAAGAATGGGATGTTTTCTCATTATGTGATACTCAAAGAAGGATTTTGTGTGTGATTTAAAATATGTGTTGTGCCAATGAGTAATGACAAAATATCATGTATTGTCGTATATATGATATTCATATTTTGTATTGAAATAATAATTAAATCATAGTTTTTTTTTCTTTAATACTGGTTGTTTGGTTGTAAGTGTTGTTTGCTGTGATTTTCAAGTAGACTTCTTATTTCATTTTATTAACATTTTTATGGAGAGAATTATACAGAGTGATGGAAACTTTCTGGTTGTGTGAGTAATTATTACCTATGTTATACATGTGTTGTATTGTAAATCAAAGTAATCAAATGTTCTCAGTTATATGTCCCTGCACTGACATGCAATATCATGACTCACACATGACTCTAGTAATCTTTCAGATTGTATCCGAATTGTTTGCAATGCTTCAACACATACTCTGAAATCTGAAAAAAAAACTATTTCATCCCTAGGTGCATTTATTTGGAAATTATCTGTGAGCAAATTGTCATCACTTTTATAATCATTTTTCTGTCATATCTGTTTCTCACATGATGTGGGAAGTATTCAGGTGCTTGTGAATAAACAGATAAGATAGATCAGTAACCACGGAAACAAACCAGGTCGATTGATGCTGTATAACTGAAATACGTTTTAAAGATATATAACTACATATATATGCAAATATATTTCTACTAACATATTTTTTTATTTCATTTTGATGTTGCCTTTTTTTAATATAATGACAGAAATACTTGTTTCCTATGAATGTGATCATGTATTCTTTAATTTATTGCACTTTGTTGTAAATATCTAATACAGATATATCAAGCATATACAGAATTACGTAATGTGTTATAGTTTTTATTGACATTATATTTGTACAATCATTGGTTTTTTTGGTATGTGAAATTGTGCTTATTATGATGTGCTAATTAAAATAATATATCTATCATCTACCAGTATAAATAATACTGGCTGAAGTTGGAAAAAATGTCATAAAACAGTCGAAACTCATTATATCGAAGTTCAAGTGACTTTGTGAAGTACAAAAAATATCAGATCAGATGAGAAATTAATAGGTTTTTGTTGGAGGGAAAGGTGGGAAAATTCTTTTGTTAACTAGCAACTTAATTGGTTTGACATTGATGATCACTGTTGAAAATCAAAAATCTACTTCCGTACACAAAAGTATGGAGACTAATGAATCCGAAATAAGTGCACTTTTTTGACATATAAAAAGAAGGATAAAATTATGGACTTAATAATGATATTGACAGACGTGGGAATTTGACATAAGCGAGTTCAATATGATAAGCTTCTACTATATTTGCTATCGGTAAATACTAATTATCTTTTTGGTGACTGTGAGATTTTTGTTAACTACTTTATGAAGCGAAATTGTGATAAAACTTGCAAAAATTTTACCTAGCCTTATAATATATCCTGAATCAAAGTGATGAATTCTTAAGAATTTCTGTCGTTTTTATTTTAATTCAACATTAGAAATTATTTAGTTTGACTCAGCAGGCGTGTGATAAATTA
Organism: Lutraria rhynchaena; assembly: GCA_008271625.1. Lineage (NCBI taxonomy): Eukaryota > Metazoa > Mollusca > Bivalvia > Venerida > Mactridae > Lutraria > Lutraria rhynchaena. The sequence continues at coordinate 239,633 of VIBL01000019.1, read as the reverse complement.
CGAGGTCATAAAAATTTGTATTTGCAAGACCTCTTGATTTTACAGCATTTTAGCTGTACAATGTTTTTTTGTGCTCGTAAAATATTTCTGTTACTACATTCAGTTATAACATGTATCACATGATTTGCCATTTTTTTGAAAGTTCTTGGAAAATAGTTGTTTTTGCTATATGTTATTGTTTCAATTGTTGTATAATATCATATTCATGAATAAAGTATATTCTTTTGAATTGGTGTTAATCTTGTTTGCTTATATTTTTGAATATGTCCATTGGCTCTACTGTAAATGCAACTAATTGATTTGATTATCAACAATTGATTAACTATTTTTAAGATGCTAATTATCACATTATCCTTGCATTGTAAAAAGTTTGTATCATCCTCAGTTTTTGTACAGGTGCACTGAGAAATTATGGTAATTAGTGCTGATTAGATTGCGCAACCTCAGGTTTTGTTAAATACATTCAAATTCATAGAAAATAAAGGCGAACTTATTATATCACACTGTCATCCAAATGTCCATCATGTGGCTAGGTCAGAGGTCGAGGTCACAGCATATAATTAAACTATCATCTATGGTTGTAATTTGTCATAAATTTGTTCTCAGTTATAGGAGTTCAAAATAATTTTGTAATTAAAATATGACCATCCGGATGTGGTTAGTTAATTTGAGAATTAAGTAAATTTTAATAAAACCCATGTTTCCAATTCAAAGGTCAATTTTCCTGCTTCATATTTTGGGGTAAACTAGTGAATAAAGAGAAGTATATGATAAAATGCATTATAAGGCTTTTAAAAAATCTGTTTCCTGTTACCCAACTGACTCATAAGTTTTACAGCCTCCAAATCTTTGTTCTATATTGTAATTTTCACACATATTCCCATACATTGTTGCTGATATTTGTAAAAAAATAAAATAAAAAAAACTACCTACCAACCCATATTTTTTTGGGCATGTAACCAGAAACAAACCTTTTTTTGGTTTAGGCCTATTGCTTTTTAGCCTTTCTATGCCCTGAACACTCCTTATCCTGATATGTGTATGGGTGAATTATTGAAAACAAAGTATATAGCTTTAATATAATGTATTAGTCATAGCCAGTTAGATATCAGAAATTCAATGTCAGGATCTGTTGTGCAAATCAATATGAGTGTATTATCCCGATGCTTTATGGCAGACACCAGAATATGAATTTGTAACATAATCCATTTATAACATTATGCGGTTTTAATTGTGAATATAGTACGTAAAATAATATTTGCATATTCATTTTATTCTTGTCAAGTATTTACGATTCTTGGAAATCAGTTTCATATCCATTTGGTGATTATATTATCACAGTTACAAATGTGTGTTCTTGTAGCAATGTATATGTACCATGCTTTGAAAAAATGAGATGAAGATTCAGGATTTTTTAAAGCTGGAAGTCACTAAATGGCTTGGTGTGACGTTAAACCCCAGCAAAATAGAATATTTCGTAATGTATTTACAGTTGGAGCTCAAAGCCTTTTAGAATAACCTTGTTTTTCTGGTTATGTTGATTGAATCTTCATCAAACCTTGTCAAAAGGATTGTCTTAATGATATCTTGGACAAGTTCAACATTTGGGCTCAAAAATTAGGTCAAATCAAATGAAGAACTTGTTAACACTCTAGAAGTCACAGTTTTGATTGAATCTTTATCAAACTTTGATTGTTTCTCTTAATGATATCTTGGACAAGTTCAAACATGGGTTATCTGGGGTCACAAACTAGGTCACCAGATCAAATCACTGGAAACCTTGTGAACACTAGAGATCATAGTTATGATTCTATCTTCACTAAATCTTGTCAGAATGTTTGTCTTAATGATATCTTGGACAGGATTGAACATGGGTCATCTTGGTTCAAAAACTGGGTCTCCTGGTCAAATCACAGAAAAACCTTAGAAGTAGCAATCTTTACTCAGATGAGCGAAGAAAAGGCCATCATGGCCCTCTTGTTTTCATTAGATAGATTAAACCAAATTTATTAGACATGTCATGTTTATCAAATTAAATTTCGAGTTTACTTCACATTACTGAAATATTGCTGAAAAGTGATGTAAAATGCCATATAACAAACAGATTTTGTACAGGAAGTAGCTCTCCCGATGGGATAGCATATAATGATATTAGGCATTGTCTACATTGAAATCAAATTCCATCAAAAAGTTAACATCAATAATTCACTGATTGAGCCTTGTGGTACAGCGGTTATGTCTCATCTTGAAAAATCCAGCAATTTATTTCTCGCAATCATGCAATCCAATTAATTAGTGACTGTCTGATTTGTTGTACATGTGTGTTAGCATTGACTTTCCAAGCTCTTTCTAATTAGGTATTAATTAGGACACGTGTCCTGTTGCCATATGAGCATATTACCTGTTTGTTTCTCCCCTCTTTATTCAGATGTTTAACTCAGCATGGTTTATGGTTGCTACAAGAATTATTTTATGAACCCTTAAGATTTTTAATCAAAATGTGTCGTAATGATTATTCAACCATGTATGTGTACAGAATTCTGTGTAAGGAAAAATCCTCTTTCAAACAATTTTAAACCTTTTTGATAAGGCTGTAATTTCCTATTTTTTGTGTTATAGAGATATCTGGCCACCTACAACTGGCAGTAGAAATGAAAATGCTCATGAATTTCTGCACTGTTAAAGTCAAAATGAAAGAAAAGGAACAACATTGTGTGATTTTTTTAATTTAAGAGGCTGAAGAATTCTTTTACACATCCCATATGAATATATTCATGAATCTATACATGTATGTGAAATTGCAGCAAATCTTCTTGATGTTTCATGTATGGGAAACACTACAGACATTTTATTGTTGTTTGTTATGTCTCACATACCGTTAAACCTGTGATTGCGGCCACCTCTGAATAAAGGCCATTCTTTTAAAACAGTCACTGATTATTTAGAACAAACTGACCTCCAAATAAAGGTCATCTGTAAATAAAAGCCACATTTTGTCTTTCCCAAGGGTGGCCTTTGTTCACAGGTTTGACTGTACTAATAAATAGAGTTAGTAACAATTATTAACAATCCATATTTCCAAACATAGCTTTTCATTCTGAATCAATGTGTGCAACATGAATGGCACTTATTCATTTCAAAAATGGCAAATATGAATGAAGTGTTCCAGAGAAACAAAAGATTAAAAAATTCTGACCAACTTGATATTATAAAATTACAATGAAACAATAATAGTGTTTATAAGGCTTGATTTATTGATTCAGTAACCATAGTGATTCAGATTCATTCTAATTTTTTAGGAAATTAAGTCGTGTTATTTAATTGCACATCATGAAGTTGTTTTCTATTCTTAGTAGGTCTGTCTTTGTACATGTATTAAAAGTATCAGAACACATTGGTGGCAGGAATACCATTCCTCAGATATGGTAAAAAGTAGAATTGACTTCAGTCCACAAATCTATTATAAAGTCATTCTGGATGTATTTAGAATACAGTGCAACCTCTCCAGAGTGGCCATCTTGAGCCACAACCTCCCCTCAACAACAGCATGATTTTTCCCACCGTATCATTTAACTATTAATTTAACCTCTCTAGAGCAACAACCTCTCAACGACAACAACAACATAATTTGCTTCTCCTAAAGGGTGTTGCTTTGGAGAGGTTGCACAGTATGTATACTTACAGGCAACCACACATGTACCTAAATCATACATATAAAATTTTTGCTCTTTTAGAATTAAACATTGCTTCATGTGTGTTAGCCCACTTTGCATTAAATAAATCTATAATAGGATAGTTATTGTAAAACCTTATTACTAAGACCATCTTTGGGACAAAAGCTACTAATTTCGAGTTGAAATACAGAGGAATATTGATATATTGAACCAGAAATAAGTGATCATTGTAAAGAGGTTTACCACACATTTTACCTTCCTGTGAATTCTTTGAATTGCAAGAATTACAGTGCCATAGCTAGACCTATATTTGAAGTGAGGCAATCTAGGGGGGGGGGTCTGCAGGCATGCTCTTCCAGAAATTGTTTTACTAAAATCTGCCATTTTTCCCCAGTACCTGCTAAATTTTAACCAAGGCACACTCCTGGGTGTGCCTCAATGCAGCTATTGCAGTGAATTAATTATATCTAAATATATCAAGAATTTCTATGTAAATGCATTGGGAGTGTCCAATAGTAGTCATAATTATTTCATTTTCTCATTAAGAATTGCAAGTATTAATCATGAGAAGGCAATTATTAATTATTATTAATTAGACTACATTTGGTATCACAGTGTCTGAACATTATAAATTAATTAATTTAAGATCATCCTGTGTATGCACAATATATAAGCTATTCATGTTACAGATTTTCCGTAATAAGTGCCCCTCCAATACTGTACCACCTTTTTGTGAACAACTACATTTGGTATTATAAGTTGAAATCTGCCATGATTTGCCCAAGTAGAAATGAGTTTTCATTAAATGATTGATAAATTTATAAAGGTTTGTCATTTATAAATACAGAATATTTCATGTACTGCAACAGTTTGCTTATTTTGGTACTCAGGACTTTTTATAGAACTAATATTAAGTTGTGAATTGATATGTTAATTATAGATTCATATACAATAGAACTTCTGACTGATCCCGTGGATTTTCTAAAGTCCAGTCAATTCTTTTTGGTTATTAGTTGTGTATAATTTTCAGCAAACTTTAAACAAACGAATACCTCTTTATTACAAGCACCACGTTTATCTCGAGCATTATGTAATTTCTGACGACCCCTCGAGATAATGATGTTTTACTGTACATATAATGCTATGATGAGCTATTTGCTTTTGTTAAAAGTGTCTGAACATTATACATTTATTCATCTAAGATCCTCCTATGTATGCAGAATTCACTCTATTTAAGATCTTGATGTAACAAACTTTTCCAAATAAATGCCCCTCCCATAATTAATGGTCCCCATCCTTTCTGTGAAATAAAGAAATATATAAATGCTTTATTAATCCTTCACATTTTCTAATGCATGTATAAAAATCACTCGAACGATACAAAAAATCTGTGAAGTGTTACTTTCATCCATGTGGAATTTGTCAGCAATTGTCTTTTTTCTCTGTGGTTTTACGTCGCACCAACAACTTGTGCGATTTTACTACTTTTCCAGCTTTTCCAAAATCCTAGGTATACACCTGGGTAGACCTTCCAACTGGACAGCTTATGCGTAAAATTTGGTCCCTGGAGGTATTCAAACTTACAGGGGCTAGTGCTTTCAGAGACCATACCCACTTGACCTCATAGACCCTAGTTGGGAATGTCCAATAGTTACGGAATATAAATATAAATGTGTCATTGTTTTTTCATATGTCATAATTGTACTCCCTTTTATCTTTTTTATGGAACTACTATCATTTTTCATTAAAAGATGTGAAGAGAGAATATTACATTTACTGAATGCTATGGTTACCTACATACTATTATATTTGTTCTCTTTTGCTTTTATCACGTATGTACATGTTGTGCGTAGGTCTACATATTATGTACATGTACTTATTTATTTAGAGATTACCGTAGCAATATTCTTGAGACAGCTGCATAAAACATGTTCAAGTTTCTATGTAATTGGACTGCATTTGAATACAAATTATGAAATATTGTGATAGGCAGATGCAAGGGGGACCCAACATACCCCCCCCCAATCGCCCAAGCAGAGTTTTTTTCTATCATGAAATATGATATTTACGTGGAAATATATATAAATGTCAAAACATTTTGCATGCTACACGTACAATAAGTTACGAGTACAATAACACAATAACATATTGTACAATTCGAACTGGACCCACCGGGGGCCGCGGCGGACCCTGGACCCCAGCCCTACTTATTCAGTTTCCGCACCCTAACTAGAAATCCTGGATCCGCCTATGATAGTCTATTTTATATTTCATATGCTTGTATTCATTTCTGTCATATTTTGATGACATTAGCTTTTTTCATTGGGCTATATATATACAGTCAAACCTGCGAACAAAGGCCACCTTAAGAAAGACAAAATGTTGTTTTTTTTTATAAATGGTCTTTATTCAGAGGTCAGTTTGTTTTGAATAATAACAGTTTTCAAAGAATGGCCTTTATTCTCAAGGTGGCCTTTATTAGGATGTGGCTGCAAACACAGGTTTGACTGTATACATAAAATATATACACAGCATATATTATCTATGAATCTGATGATTAATTCTTTCATGAAGGATGACCAAAAGTTTGTGGAAAAGTGACCCCATAGTCTTAATACATGTGAAAATCAATTCATGAAAGTCAATTATAAAAGATAGCATTTTGTTGTATTTACTGATAATTAGTGTCTCTGCATTAGTCATATAAACAAGCAGAATATTGTATGAGAACATTACAAACTGAACGTTCTTCTGATTGACACCCTAAAGATTTGAGGAATACAAAAAGTAACATGACTCATTCAGATGCTTAAATATTTCAGTCATATATACTAAAGATCATATATTTATACTATATATGAATAATCATTCAATAAATAGAAATACATGTATGTTAACTGTAACGGCAACCAGCATTCATTAAGAGTATATTTGGTAGTATGTATATACACAGCAGATGAACATTGTCTCAGAAATTGGCACTAATTACACAGCAGATCAATTATACAACAGTGACTTCATTTTTAAATCTTTTTTGTCCCTTTCATAGAGAAAACATCTGACACCTATACGTCTTTTGATCTTTTATGTGCATGAGACTGTTTGTTTTTGTGTTTATCGTCATTCCTATTTACATACATTTATATTGATTGCATTTGATACCAATCGATTTATTGCCAATCCATAAAATCCTGGTTGGTGCTTCATCGTAGATCAAACAAGACAAATGCAAAGTTGTAATACCGGTACTTGCAATAACTAGTCGATTGAAGGACCATGTACCAGTCAATTAATGAAACATGTACAAGTAACTTAATGGAACACGTACATGTCAATTAATGGAACGTATGCCTGTCAATTAATGAAACATGTACCTGACAATTAATGGAACATGTACTTGTCAATTAATGAAATATATACCTGTCAATTAATTGAATATGTACTTATCAATCAGTGAGTCGAGTATCAGACAATCAATGGAACATGTGCCCGTTAGCCAATGAATCACGAACAAGTCAATTAATGGAACATGTACTAGTAAATTGGATTGTATACCAGTCAATTAATGTATCACATACCAGTCAATTAATGAACCACCAGTCAATTTATGAATCACATACCAGTCAATTAATGAATCACATGTCAGTCAGTTAATGAATCACATGTCAGTCAATTAATGAATCATATACCAGTCAATAAATGAATCACATACCAGTCAATTATGAATCACATGTCTGTCAATTAATGAATCACATGTCAGTCAATTAATGGATCATATACCAGTCAATTAATGAATCACATACCAGTCAATTAATGGATCATATACCAGTCAATTAATGAATTTTCCTCGCGGAAGTGGTCGTTTAGTATCCATGATTTTAGTAATGTACATGTACATACAGAATGGTACATGTATATTTGTTGTCTCACTTAAGTCTAAAAATACAAATCAGATCATGTGCAGGATGTGTTTGACTGAAATAAAAATACATGTGTTAGGTGTAACAAATGAGATGCTTTAAACAGACTTTGATAAGTCAAATTGAAACGAAACATGTCCAACTTTACCTCCAGAAAGAATGTCAGTCGGTCGTGATACGGAATGTTAAATAAAAATAAATGTTTTTTTTTCCAACACGGATTGTGCACATCGCGCAGAATTTTCGACACATAAATATAGAATCAACACATTTGAAAATGTATGCAATTTATTTGACACAATTTCGTTTAAAACATGCATTCGTACATTTGAATATGCCGTGCATGCATCTTACCCTTAGCACGAATGTACGCACTCATTTATTACGCTGCGAAAAATGTCTATCTATGGCAACTGAAGAATATACATTAAGTCACTAAATTAAATAAGATCCTCATCTCTGTGAAGATCTAAACTGACAGTAAAAAACTGTGACAGTTTCCTAGTGACAGATGTTTTACGTTTTTCGTTATCTTGCTCCAGTTTTTCACGCACATGTTGCGGCATTAGCAAACGAAATGGATCGCAAAGTGCGTTTCTGCGTTTATGAAAACGACAACATCTCGTTGCTTCTTTATTAAAAATATAATGAGTTAGATGGTTTTCTCTACTGGATTCACTGGTCATATCGGAACATTTTTCTGTCATAAACTCGTCATAATCGCCTTCTACATCTACGCAACCCGTCGAGTGTCTCCGAATGATGGAATTAGATGACGTTAGAGGTGGTCGTACATCTTTTAAACCTGCGCTACATTGGTCACTTTCTTGAAGAATACTGTTACCAAAGGCTTCAACTCCGCTAGTTCCTGCGCAACGTCGAACACGACCATCACTTTTTCCCTCGACAATCGTATTTTCATCCATTTCATACACTCTCAATTTCGATAAGCAGGAAAACAATTTGGTTACCAACAAATGATCCAAGACAAAAATCGCTAAAATCCAACATCACGAACTACACGATCATTATAACAGCACTCACATTGTGTCCAAGTTGTAAGATAGCGAAAAAATCCTTTTAATTAGATTCCACGCACCTCATTATACATCCAACCTTTGTCTATCATGTGATCGAATTTCTGTCACGAAGTCGACAGAGATTATTGTCGTCCTTATTGTCTTAACAAGACAAAATCAATCTAAAGAATGATCTGATTCTCGTGCATCATGTCGAGATGATGGCGCTCTGTAAAGAGAAACAGATATTTGAGACAATGGAATACCTGGCTGTATTCAGCCAATCGATTTGCTGATCGAAACAGTGCCACTTTAACATCAAACGGTGTGTCAATATCTTGTCTGGAATATATACCTTCAGGCAGTCAGTCAAGTCATGATAATTAACGTCATTATTGTATGTAGCATAAACTGAAACGAATGCATGGATGGAAATTTAATTACGTTATTGTATTATTGATTAATACACATGTATTGGTATGGTGCTGTTTCGTTTTTACGTACGTTGCGTGTTGAAAAATATTGAAACATAAGTGTTTATCTGCATGAATATTTTAAATAATTAAAGTTTAACGATCGATATCATATTATAATGGATTAATTTCTATTATGTTCTGAGAGACAATTATGCTAAATTGTCGTGAACATGCGAACACTCCGGGTTCGTGCTGGAAATGCTTATTTGTGTTATTGCGTTCACCATTTGACAAGCGGCGTATCAGTAGAATATTGAATATAATTTGTCAAACTTAGAGTATATCGTGTCATGAGTGGTACGAAATATATAAATTAGGACCAACAAATGTTGCAACAAAGTACAGCATATTGCCTGATCGTAATAAAATGTTACCAGAACTTATTTCGAGCATCCGACGCATGCAAATTTTCTTTCACGCTCAAAGCGGTATGATAAGAATTTCATATATGTATTAAGTATTTCTTCCATACCGTACAGGAATTTCCAGTTTTGACCGATGCTTGGTACGATTATTTGCGTGCTGTTATTAATATCATTAATATTTGTATACGCTTGATGTGAACTACTATTTCAGTTTTATGTAACAAAAAAGGATTTGTGATAAAAACTTTAGTTCTACCTTCTATTATAATATTTTAGTAATCCCCTAACGAAGCGAATGTATGAACAATGTCTACACAATGATATTGGTACGTCGTACTATTATTGCTGTTCGATGTACAATGTAGTTCAATATTTCTGTTTTAAATATTTACTTAATTTCGCATTTTACGTTTCATAGATATAACAACATGTCATTGGTTAGTCATGGGCCTGTTTACCTCCAACGAATTCGGTTCACGTTATTATATTGATGTTTATCCATGGATGATAATTATAATCATAAGCCGATGTGATAATTTATACGTGCAATACCTTCTGTGCTGCTTTGATTTTTTCTCTTTCGTGAGAATCATGTCTGTTATTTGCACAATTGTCTATGAAAGCAACAGGGCTCCACTGTTGTCATTGTAACATGCATAATTCTGTACCGGAAATAATTGATATTGTAGTTTTATTTGATAACCAAGTAATAAGAATTTTAACTGATAACATTGTTATGATATTTATTAAATTTTTCACCCGTCTTAATCTCCATTTAAGGGTATTTATTAAAACATTTTTTTCTATTCACAAGTTAGAATAATCGAACAAACAAATCTGTCGATCAATACCCTGATTATTCAAAATGTAGTTACAGTCATATTAAAATGACAACTCACAGATTTTTGCAACTATCAACACTTTGTTTTACGCGCCTGGGGTGTAGTTTCAGCAATGTTGTTTAGGCATACCTATGAAATACTCACATATTTATTGTCATCAATTACTATTCCTTATTCATACATAATTCTCGTCATAATATTTCATGTCGCTTTTTTCCCTTTTTTCCTTAGCATACAAATGTTTTTTACATTGTTTGTTCATGTTTGTATACTTCACATTCTACATTGCATTTACATGCAACTCAATGTACAAATATCTTCGGGGCTTCTGTGATCCAGTGGTCATCGTCTCTGACATGTAATCACTAGCCTCTCACCGCTGTGAGCTCGCATCCTGACAGGGACCAAATCCCACATGTGAGGAAGCTGTCCAGCTAGATTACGGAAGGTCAGTGGTTCTATCCAGGTGTAAACCTGTGGTCTTCCTCCACCATTAAAGCTGGAAAGTCGCCAAGTGACCCTGTCTGATGGTGCAACGTTAAACTCCAATGAAAAAATCTCTTTAGGATGGAAATACAGAGTAAATGTTCATACAATTGAAAAAAACTTGTTATATAAAAATGTTTCAACCGCGTTACTTCGATATTTTTTATCAATATAAACTGTGGTATATTAATATCAACTATGTGCTTAGTACAGTTTCACTACAAAATTCTGACTATGAAAACATTGGTAGACCTTTTGTCTTTTAATCTGGAGTTATTAGATATAGTTGCATGCATAATTAAAAACATATTGGATTTCGTTACATATAATTGCTAAAACCCTGTAAGGTATTTAGCAATCATTTGTAACGAAATCCAATATGTTTTTTTTATTGTATGTTTGTCGTCATTCTCGGTAGATAGATGACATAAAACTACGATTTTTTTCACAAACGGTGAATGTTTATGAAAATATACATCATTATACATCATTGATGATTTACAACGCAGTACTCTGGACAACGGAAAACGACATATTAGTGGACTTCACTGTTGTAACTTTACATAATAGTATAATAAGTTAATACCCTAATCTTTATTAATATTGCAATAGTTGAAACGTCTGACATTGGTTAGATCTGGGACCAATATACACATATATATTGGTCCCAGGTTAGATGTTAGACATAGTCATTCTAGGACAGAACTTGAACAGAAAGTGTGGCACACATTTCTGAAAAAGTAGTCAAGCTTTTACGCAAATTTTATTAGCCATAGTTAATATGATAAAGTGTGCGTGCTCCCCAAATACGAAATCGTCACTGAACAGTCCCTTCATGTATCAAATTCTATGTCATTTTCGCATTTTTATACCATTATGTTGGAACATCCATCTCGCATCTATCTTTTCACCGTCCCATATTTCAGTCTTATACTGAGGTTATACTGCGCCCGAAATATATTGATACATGCGCCTATATTAAATCCTTATTCTCATTATATAACGCCCACCAGACACCTGGCTATTGCCAAGGACGTATATATTACTACGTCTCTGCTATTACTTACAGACACGTTAACTATAATTCTGTAGAGTTTAATTTGTTTATTAAAGAAATGTACAATCTAAAATTTTCTAACAGAACAAGAAGTAGCCAACTGTGGCGGTATTAGGGATAAACTGGTTCCCGTCGACTCTGGTTGTACAGAGATTTTTGGTGCACTGCAACATGGAACGGGGACCAGTTTATATTAGGGAATGCCGGAATCTACTTTCTACCGGAATCGTAAACTGGTCCCCGTTCCATATTGCAGTACACTAGAGTCAACGGGTACCAGTTTTCCGGAATCGGACCGGAATTGACACAGAATACCCGACTTATATCTTTATGAATTTATAATGTTATTGCGTTAAATTTGAGACCTATACGAGAAGTTTGAAGTAAATATGTCGAATTTTAAGTACGTATAATTTAGGACCTATATTATACAAGTGTACAGTATAGGTCTTTGATTTGCTGAACACTTTCGGCGAAGAAAAGAAATGTTTGTTAAATACGCAAAGTGGGCTAATCGTTCTTAGCTATGTTGTACCGCTGCACCGTTACGGAATCTCCCTGCCTCGTTGTGAGTTTGCAAGCGTCTGATGGATTTCTCCTATTAGTGATCTACATTAAAGATCCCGAAAACTTTATATGATGCTTAATATGCGGGATTCGTTTTGCATACCTTGTTGTCATTGATAAACTAAATATTTCAACGTTCTTTTGGACTGCTGGTATTTTGCATTTTGGTGAAACGTGCACATGGACATTGTTTGACACGTTGACAGAACTCAGTTGTGACACCATTTTGACAGGGAGACAATCAATGCTACTGCACCGTACTAGATTGCCAAAAATATTTTAGAAGTTTTTTTTCTTGACATTTTGTAAACTATGAGGGTACGATTCCGCCGTAGTCTGATCATAAAGTTGGGTGTATTGACTTTAGTTTTGGTGTTTACCATTCCATATTTTGTTAGCAAGTTGGATAATACAAATAGACAGGAGAGCCTTAAATACAGATCATGGAATAAGGTAAAGTAAAATTCTGATACAGAACCTCGATTATCCGAAATCGATGGGACCAAAAAATTAATTGGGATAATCCGGGGTTTTGGATAATCCTGTAAAGGAAATCTAGACTGTTTAATATAAGAACTCTCCAAAATAAATAGTGACCAACATGTGAATTTATTAACAACAAACTGTATGTGCTAAAATTGATGTTTTATTTACAATAAACAATATATTCATAGATAAATATACATACATATAGCATGCATAGTGAAACTAAGGATTTGAAAACCGAAGCACATTTTTATAGAAGCTGGTTTGGCTATCCCCCCATTGCCAGGTCCACCAAATTCTTCAGCTAAGATATCTTGGGTAATCATATGCATATTCATTTTTCAAAATGGAATGATTTTGAACTCAAATGTCTGTACTTTGTAACAGTCTTGTATATTATTTATTTTTAGCTACATGTTTATCATAGTTTGTACTATTGATAAATTTAAACTGTATTACTGTCTGGACCAGAAACCAATTACATTTACTTATTTATAATTTAACAATAAAATATTTATATTTCTATTTTACATGTGTACTTCGTTTACTTATGTATGTTAAAATGTTTGGTTATTCTGTACTTAATTGTTGGAATTTAAATGAACTAAGCACCAAAGTCAATCAATCTACAAATGGTGTTTACTGCGGAATTTTTGTATTCCACTTTGCATCAAGAATTGGTGGATCTGTGGTGTAGAAATGTTTTCATGCAGCTGGTAAGCTATTGAAGTTGAGGGGCAAGGGGCACGACCCTTATGGGGAAAAGTAGCTGGCAGAAATGCTCTAATAGTCAGTTGATTTTTTTGGCTTCCGGCTCATTTCTACACTCCTGTCGATACTTGCAGCTTGCTAATGATGTCAAGGAGCTGTTACCATTCAATGATCCAAAGAAAAATGTTATAGCCAATCCACTGGAACTTTCAAAGCAGAATGGAAGTGCTGACACCTCTGAGGACAAAGTTTATGGACCAAAGTCTGTTTTGAAAAAAGGAGTGCTAGGAAATTATGAACCAGATTATAAGATCAACCATGGTCCAGGTAACAATCATTATTTGGTGACAATACAAACATTATGTTAAGGTTAAATTGTTATTTGGTTTTAAGTTGCCATCAATTATGAATTTGATCCAGGAATAATCAAGAACTTTGCTTCATCATATCTGAGTCAGGCTTGTGTTTTTTTTATTGTTAAGATCATAATACTGGGAGGAGATTAGAAATTTATGCTGTACGTCTGGAATTTACTTTTTCTCAACTTTCTGTGAAATATAGAACATATATTTCTAAATATTCAGAAAGACAAGTCCACTGTATAGCATCCATGCCTCTACATAAAACCTTTTACTTTTATACATAATCTCTTACTTACCTGTTCACTTTAACGTTTGTTCACCTATTATATGATAGGCGAAGGTGGGCAACCAGTTTTTACCACAATGGAAGAGAAATCTGCTGCTGATAAATCTACACATGAGTTTGGATTCAATATGGTCAACAGTGATAAAATATCCCTGGATCGTACAATACCTGATACACGAATGGATGAGTATGTTGTAACAGTTGTTTCATCCAGTCTCTACAAGCTATCATCTTCAAATCTGGAGACAAACAAAATGGTGTTCAAGGAAGTTTAATGTAATAACGTGCTTTAGTTAGAATATAGTTGCAGGGTTTCTGCTGCCATTCGCCAGTTTCGCAAATGGCGGACCCTCCCCTCCGTACATGTGGCAAAAAAAATATCACGTCCAGTGGAAACCCTGTAGTTGAATTGCTATAAGACATAACATAAGTCAACAAAGTAAGGGCATGAGCAGTGATATTCACTTATAAAAACTGTTACAAGCAAATATATATGAGGGTTGCTTTTAGCTTACCTGAGCATTTTCGAGCCATTAGGATGTCAAAGTGTTCATTCTGACTACTGGGTATATTTTTTGATAATGGTCTTAAATGGTTTATTTTAGGTGCAAATATTGGCATTATCCAGAAAGAAGTAAGCTACCATCAGCTAGTGTTATCTTGGTATTTCATAATGAAGGTTGGTCAACTTTAGTTAGGACTGTTCACAGTGTGGTAAATATGTCACCTCCCGAGCTCCTGAAGGAAGTTGTTATGGTGGATGACTTTAGTACTAAAGGTTTGAATTAGATGAATCTTCTGACTCCATATTTTGTCCCCAATGTTTGGACACATCTCGTTATTTTGTCAGAGTGCACAAGTCTTTGCTTCTCTTTTATTTCACACATTAACTTCTCTTTAACTCAGAGAATTTACCAGTGCTTAGAACAATGAAAAGTGCGAAACTACCAATATTTTTTGCAATTATGACTCGGGTATTCATACACAACATTGAAGAACATCATTATATTACAGAAGCTAAATTCGTTGCCATAAACTGTACAATTAGTCTGTATAAATGTGTGAATGTTTTTTCCAATATAGTTCATTTGTGTGATACTTTGATACTGTTTGAATTATCAAAATGCTACTGGAATTGTTTGGTAATATCTTTTATATTTCTGTACACAGAACACCTGAAAGGAAGACTTGAAGAGTATATGGCTGAATATAACAGGAAGCATAATAATGTAGTAAAGATATACAGAAATAGTGAACGTTTAGGATTGATCCGAACCAGAACTAGGGGAGCCGAGTTATCGACTGGTGATGTCATCATTTTTCTTGATGCTCATTGTGAGTGTAACCGGAACTGGTTGGTGCCATTACTGAGTAGAATTGCATATGACAGGTAAGGGTAGTGATATAATATCAAGTTATCACAGGTTATGTATTGCTGTTGAGTTTGGCATAGAGGGATTCTCAATAGTAATTGGTTTATTTTGCCATTTTTTTTGTTGAAATTGTAATGCTATTAGTATGGGAAGGTGGATGCTCCAGTGTCCGGCATCAACAATGGTCTTCTCCTGTGAAAGTACTGGTCAGAATTTCTTCAAATTTACTGTGTAGTATTCTTGTGACCTACTGACTGGAATTTGTTGGTATTATACCAGTTGACTCCTTTTAGGGTCAGAAGCGCTAAAAGTAGAATGATCTTTAAACATCTTCTCATGAAGCAATGGTTGGATCATTACTATATTTGGTTTGTTGCATTCTTTGATGGTCCTCTTTCAAGTTAGTTCGAATAAATTTGGTCTGCCCCTTTTAGGGCCCCAGAGCTAAATATAGAAATACCTTAAATGACTTCTTTTCATGAACCAATGGACGGATCATCACCAAATTTGGTCTGTAACATCCTCTGGTCATCGCTAATATTCCTTTGTAGTAGTCTTTGATGGTCCTTTATCAAGTTTATTATTTTTTCTCTTTATCTGTGTGGAAGGGTACCTTTATTGCCTTTTGAATAATGAGTTAACTTACATTATTCTGGTGAGTGATGTACGGCCATCATGGCCCTCTTGTATGTAGATTTTGTCTGTTGGTACTGTAAACACTTCATTAGTGTCAATTAGTTAGTCCTAGTCTGCATTTTTCATTCATGTACATATGTTTTATTGTTAACACTCATTTAAAAAGAGAAGTCATTTTGAGAATTTTACCTTTTAAACAGTTTGAAATCAGTTGAAACGCTCAAAAGTGTTATATATGTAACATGTGTATAAGTCCATATTTTATCCTTTGTTTGCATGAAATCAAACATTTCAGAACCATTATGGCTGTACCTATTGTCGATGGTATCAACTGGGACAACTTTGCTTATGCGTCAGTTTATGGGCCTGCCACTGCTCATCACAGGGGTATCTTTGAATGGGGCTTCCTTTATAAAGAAAGCCAGGTACCACAGAAAGAGTTACAAAGAAGAGACCATAATAGTGAACCTTACAGGTACTTGTTCCTGTGTCTTTGAGGATTTATGAAATTTAAGAATTTTTATGTTTTTTTCTCAAATTCAAAACATGTATTAATGTTATCAGATAATAATAATTTTGTATTCATTTTTAACCCATGACTTTATTTTCTTAATTTAAATATGTTACGTAAATTTAAAAAAGTAATGTATTTAATATGAGGAGCCTCCTTGACTGAATTTCACATGTGAACAAGTTGTCCGGCTAGTTTACAGAAAGTGGAAAAAAATGGAAAAGTTGGCAAATGACCTTGGCAGTTTGTGTGACATAATTACATAAGACCACAGAAAAAAAATAAATATGAATTGCATGAATAGAATTATGTTTTTTATTATAATAATTTATAAGATATGTATTTCAGAAGTATTCAATATTTATAAGATTATTTCAACTATTTTTAGTATGTAGTTACTGAAGATACATTTTATACCAGATAGAAAGTGTCTCTTATTTCAGTAGATCATTATGTAATGATAATTATTGAATATGTTGTTCATGATACTGTAGAATCTGGGTATCTCGGGTTGTCACCAGAACAAACTAACTGCTTGATATTAATATGAAGCTCATATTAACGAGGCACATGTTTTTTGGTTGAAAATTATACACACAGAACAAAAATTGACGGGATTTTACTCATGATATCAATGCTTGTAATGACGAAGTTTTACTGTATACTTAATGTGTAATTTCAGGTCACCAACTCATGCTGGCGGTTTGTTTGCCATGGATCGTAAATATTTCTTTGAAATGGGTGCCTACGATGAAGGTCTACAAATCTGGGGCGGTGAAAATTTCGAATTATCATTTAAGGTAAGTTCTATGTTTTTTTACTTTATGTAACTGTTAACATTGATATATATGCTGTAATTGTGTCTGTGACTTGGTCTAGTTTGCATGTAAAGATATACCAAAAGTGAACCAGTGCTAATTTACAATGCTTTTAGATTGTTAATTTTTTTTTGGTCTTATATAAAGCATTATCAATTGTGGTTTTGTTCTGTCAGATTCATTATTTAATAACATGGTAGGATATGAAAATGTTTACTTTAAAAATTTAATTTGTTATGACGTGTTACCTTGACTTCTGCTTGAATCTGTTAAATAAAATCAGTATTTAATTGTCATTAAACAAAATTATTTAATTGGTTTAATATATTAGCAATGATCAAATATATTTTACTGTGTTTACAGCTTTGGCAATGTGGAGGTAGCATAGAATGGGTTCCATGTTCTCGTGTTGGGCATGTTTATCGAAACCATATGCCATATGGATTTGGCAAAATTGATGTGAAAATTCCTGTTATTTTATTAGTAAGTTTGTCTTTTCTATTGTGTATTGTTATGCCGTGATACATTTGCTTATATTTGATGAATTAATGCTACTTAGATCCTCTTTTTAAAAGAATAATGTAAATTTTATAAGTAATATCATTTTGTTATTTTATTACATTATTATTTGGATGTATTGATATGCAAGTTTGTTGTAAATGTGCTAGCAAGACTTTAAACTCAGATCTTGTCATGTGGACTAGCACTTTTTTCATACTCCTTTCATGATGAAGATAAGTTACTGATTTTCATAATTATATGATTATTTGTTTCTATGTGACATATCGTCACTGGGGTTTAGCCCCTTTTTTCATTAATTTTTCAGTTATATACAGCAACAGGTTCACCTAACCAGTTTTCTTGGACTGCATACTAACCAGTGCTAACTTACCCTTCCACAAGGAGCCAGTAACTTCTCCACATATGGAGGAAAATCGACATGTTTGTCAAATTTTCATAGAAGGGTATGACCTGCTGCGATTCGAACCCGGATCTCCGGGTTACAAGTCCAGCGCACTAACCACTGGACCACGGTCGCAGCCTATTATATGATTAACTTGTAGTTTAACAGATTTTCACTTGAGTTATCAGTATGTTTAAATCATGAGGTATACACTTGAATCTTGATTTATAATGCTGATTTCTGTTTTAGAATTATATGCGTGTCGTGGAAGTATGGCTAGATGATGAATTCAAAGAATATTTTTACACTCGAGAACCGAGTGTTCGAGGATACCCAGTAGGGGATATATCGAAACAATTGCAATTTAAAAAAGACAAGAAATGTAAAAGTTTTAAGTGGTTCATGGATAACGTAGCCTATGAGGTTTATGATAAATTCCCTGTTTTACCCCCAAACCAAGCTTGGGGAGAGGTGCGTATAATTTCCTTTAATTTCGTTAGATCATCTGTTACTGGTCATGTTTTAATTACATGATTCAAAGTTTCCGGAGCTTCCGGTTTTTCCCAAGTCCGGACCCTATTGGTATTTGTTGTTTCTGTGGCACCGAGGTTAAGATTTCTGTTTTTTTTTTTTAAATTTTCAACTTTCACCCATGTATCTATTGCTTGTATGTAGTATTTTTTAGGATTAAATTACTTATATTGCAATTTATGGGTAGGTTATTAGGATAAAATAATTGGAGTCTGTTTTCTTAGTGTGGATTTAAGAACTAAATTATTGTTTCAGGATATTTACTTTTGTAGTTGTAATAAGAGATTTGTCTCAGAATGAGACCTTGACATTTGTCAATAATAAGACTTAGTGCAGCAAATCAGCTGTTCTGAATTTTTTAATCAGTTCTTCTTGCTCAATTTTCTAACATTGTGTCCTGGTCAGTAATTTATGAGTGGAAGTCACTCAAAGTTGATTGTTATTTTTTCACAGGTAGGGGAAGGGGCCTTTTTCTTACATTTGCGGAAAATAACGGTATTTTTGCAAAAGGGGGAAGAAAAACTTGATGTAAACCAAATTTTAGGGGAAAAATTGCATGATTTTAAAGATTTTTCCTGAGGGGAAGAGGCCTATAAATGGCCCCTGCTGTGGAAGGAAAAATCCTGGTTATATCAAAAATCAAATTTGAAGGTATGTTCTTCTATTACATTTATTTCAGTTTAAGCAGAAGCAAGGAATGATGTGTTGGGATACTCTCGGACAATCTGTGGGAGGAGGTCCCATGGGAGTCAGCCATTGTCATCACTTTGGTGGTAACCAGGTATGTGGGGAGTACAATCATTTGATTAGGTCAAGATCATCACTTCACATACATTTCACTCTACTTTGTCGTGACAGTGTAACAAGTTTGTAACTGTGAATATACCAACAATCAGTTACTTAGTTGTTACATTGCAAGTTCTGATGCACTAATATAATCACTTCCTGTATTTTAACACGAGATTTATCTAACCATTACTGTACTAACCACTAACTAACCATCCCTGAACTGTGTGAACAAGGCTGAATGGTTTATGGGTCACAAAATCACTGATAAGCTGTAGGACCAGGAAGGACCCCAATGCAACCCAAATTAGAATAATTTTTATTAAGTGTTTAAATATGTTGCTTTACTTGATGAAATACTAGAATTTTATGAACATACTGTTATATAGGATCAGAGCTTACTGTAATTTACTTAGTTGTTCAGCAATACTCAACCTTCATATACACCTGCAGTTGTTACTAGTTGATATTTCGGAAGTTAGCATTGTATATAGTTATTCTTTAGTAATGACTGCTTCTACAAAATTTATTTTTTCTTATTCTACTAATTACATGAAGAGTGCATTTTATCACACTTTTATGCCTGTTATATCCTAATGCATGTTTGATAAACTTAATACATATTTTTTTCAACCATACTTGTTTATAAGTTCATTGATTACTAATTAATGAGCCATAGAAGTACTTATCGTATATATTTTCAATGTTTTTCCCATCAAATGGATAACAAAGGTTTCAATTACAGTAGGGCTGTCTTTTCAAGATGTTGACATTTTGTCTTTGTTACCAATCAAATGCAAGAAGGAAGAGAAAGAAAGCAATTAAAAAAAACAACTTCAGATTAAAATGTATCTGAACAATATTGATTTGATGAAATAGTTGAATACTGTTACATGAAAAATGAATTAAAAATAAAATATCTTACCTCTGTAAAGTTTCTAATCCTGGTATGATATACAGTCAAACCTGTACCATTGGCCTTTTCCAAATAAAGACCACCCTATGAATAAAAGCCATTCTTTGAAAAATTGTCAGTGATTATTTAGAACAAACTGACCTCCGAATAAAGGCAACCTGTCAATTTGACTTTCCAAAAAGTGGCCTTGTTCACAGGTTTGACTGTAATATTCACAGAATAATAGTCCTAATTTTAATGTGTTTATATACAATCCAAAATCACTGTTAATTAAAATAATTGCGGTATTTAGTTTAGATTTATAGAAAACTAATCCAGAAGACTGATAATGATTTTTTTCTATTGATGCATAGACTAAAGATGAACAATAATATTACAGACATTCTTTTCTTTTAAATTCACAATGAATCAATTTTCTAATTATCTTAGATCTTCCTTTAAAATTCAATTAATATGAACAGTTGTATTCAGATTATTCAAATGTTGAACATCCTGTATCATTGAAGATTGTTTTGTGCTCCTGTACTACAGTGTAGTGTTTAAAAAGCTCTATATTTTCCTGGTACTTTCCAAACTGTTATCACATGTATCCTGATATGACTGTTACAAAAGTATTAAGGTAATGTGATGTGGTTATGAGTGAAAATCAAACTCTTTCAGCTGATAAAATAAAAGCACACAATAATAAAACACTGGCATGTATGTTGGCATATTTCTGCATAAGATAATCAGAATATTTTCCCCAAAATCTACCTGATTTTCATAAAAAACAAAGATATTTTCTCGAAAATTCAATAACTTCATGATATGATTTTTTTTTGTCAGATAGTAAACTTACTTATTAAGTGGACAATACAATATTGTCATGAAAATAAAACATTTTTTCACAGAAACTTTGAAAGCCTTAACGAAAGTTAACTCACTAAGTGTATGCAGAAACATGGTACCATGCCATGTAAATGAATTCCACTTTACTCTTACTCTCAGACAATCTTATCTAACCATTGCTGTGATCTGTGGTCAGTTCAGTGAAAAAAAAGAATTATAATTCAGGTATGAGCATAGGTGTGTGACATCTGTTTTCCCTTGGCATTCTATGAGAGAGTTTTTATGATTAAAATTTGTGGTATAATACATTTTATTATTGATCTTTAAGCAGATGTCAGGAAGGCATGTTGATCTAGAGGTAGAACGTCCAAACTCTGATCCGAAGGAGTTCGAATCCTGGCTTCGACGGGTTTTGTTCACAAACTTCACAATCCCATTTTTCTGATGCAGTACTGGTGCAGTGTCCAGGAAGCGGACTCGAGCGTGATTAATATAAGCAAATTGCTTGTTTCGCAATCAAGTTAAAATAAATTCAACTCTAACTGCTTACAATTTGTGTATTTTGTATTGAATTTTATTGATGTAAGGTGCACAACAGCTGTCTGAAAAATCAAGTGTTATTCAATAAGTTATGCTATTATTGATTGATAATTTATTTGTTACTTTATGAAACGAGCCATCTTTGTTTCCTTTGTTTATCCAGACCTGGAAGAAAAGTGGATTATATAAACATATTTTGAGACAAATAACAGCAAAATTAATCATTTAGTACATACAGTTTCACATTTTTTTCACATTTAATCAGGATATGTATAAAATAGATATTTGAATGAAGTCTTAAAATTGACACTAATTTCATGCAGGGTTTTTACTAGATGTCAAAAGTTGAGGGTCAAAAATAACCTTTGACTGATAATTTGAACAGTTAACAAAATTTCCTACTAATTTTATTATAAATTTGACCTTTAAGAATAAATTCTTAAGAGCTAAAAGCTTGATTCTACTGATTTTAAGAGTAAAAATGCTGTTTTAAGGGTCAAATGAAAGCCCTGATTTCACGTATAAAAAATTAATTCTCTAGAATGCTGATGATGTAGTTACATTAGATTTGTTAAATTTCATTCAGCAGTCTTACAGAGATTTATTAATCTAATTGAACTATTTCTGTTTCCTTGTTTGTTTCTGATCTATATTTGTGATTAACCCCTGTGTTAATGCCACAGTGTAAATTGACCATTAAATATCACTGTATGAGTAAACCATTAAATGCCCCTGTGTTCATTAATCATTAAATGTTCGTGTTAATCAATCATCAAATGCCTCTGTGTCAATTAACCATTATATACCTCTGTATCAATTAACCATTAAATACCTCTGTGCCAATTAACCATTAAATACCTTTGTGTCAATTAACCATTAAATGCCTCAGTGCCAATTAACCATTAAATACCTCTGTGTCAATTAACCATTAAATGCCTCTGTGCCAATTAACCATTAAATGTCTCAGTGTCAATAAACTATCAGATGCCCCTGTGTCAGTAATTAATCAGATGCCTCTTTGTCAATTAACCATTAAATGCTCCTGTGTCATTAAACTATTAGGTGCCTCTGTGTCAATTAACCACTAAAAGCCTCAGTGTCAATAAACTATCAGATGCCTCTGTGTCTATAATCTATCAGATGCCTCTGTGTCAATTAACCACTAAATGCTTCTGTGTCATTAAACTATTAGGTGCCTCCAGGTCAATTAACCACTAAATGCCTCGGTGTCAATAAACTATCAGATACCTCTGTGTATGTGAATCAGCCATGCATTAATTGATACAAGGTTCTAGCATGGTCTTTTTTATGTTAAACATCTTACTATACTTCTGTCTCTCTAACTACAATCTACGTTCTGGAAGGTGGTAGTATACTAAAAGTGCTCTATCTAGATTTGTTTTATATTTTTAGTTCAGTAATGCATTCAGTCATTTTCTGTTGAACTTTAGTATAATCTTATATGCTGATGATTTTATTTCTTGAATTACACAAAAGTCGGTCATACAATACAATTTATGAAATATTAAGAACTGAAGTTAGTTTTGCATACTGGTATACTGTCATATATATATATGGTGAAGTTGGTTTATGGTTAAATTAGTTTACTAAATCAGTTCACTCCAATAACCAGAACTTGTTGTTGCACTGACAATGCAGAGTATGTTGTTATATAGTGTAGATGACCTTGACCTTGTTATAATGATCGCTCCATTCTGCCTGGCTGTCATCTTTGTTTTGACCTACTTTTGTCAATTACAGCTACATTTTAAGAACAAATTCTGTAACATTGTTGACATTTGTGAGGGTAGCTAATTTCATGCAATATTAATATGATTACCTGCCTAGATACAAAAATAATTTAGCTACAAAAATAATTTAAAAGTACAAGTAGTAATTATTTCTTAAATCCTAATTTAAATACTAGTATGTGTTACAAGTGTAATCAATAACTAACATTGCTTTTATGATCTCTATGTATGTCTTAGTTCAGTTTTGGCATCTGTTAGCTTATTTGTTGAACATGTTAAAATACCTTTCTTACCAGTGGTGTTCGATTTATTGCAGTTGATACCTAAAACTTTACGTATTGATTCACTTGAAATTGCTACCCCATCAATTTTTGATGATTTTACGGTATTTGTGTGCCAGAATATGGTGGTAAGCTGAAACTGGCTTTATTAGTTAATTCTGTTTTCAGAATAATGCTTTTGATTAGGTTCATGTCTATGTTTAGGTGTCAGTTACCAAGTGCAGACTTTCTGGCAATCTTATTTTTTTCCTGGATTTCTTGGTTTTTCCTAGTTTTAAAAATACTTCTACTTTTTCCTATATTTTAAAATACTTCCAGTTTTTCCTAGTTTTGCGTAGTTTTTCTTGAAAATTCCCATATTCCTAGTTTTTTACCCATTATGTATTTTTGGAAGAAATCTGTAAATTCTTTTAATGTGTTCAAGAGTTTGAAATCCAGTAGAAGTCAATCAGGATGTTTAGCTGACAGTCTGTGTTGCTAACAGTGTTGTTTGATGTCTCTAGTGCATGGTCCAGCCAGTAACAGATGATGAGAAAAGGTTGGACTATGCATAAGTGATGCTCTGTTACAGTCAGCTAAACAGTGGTAATTATGTACAAGAAAAGTTGCAAAGGTAGCATACTTCTTGTGAATAATTCCTAGTTTTTGTCTCCGCATTCGTAGTTTTCTCCTGGAATTTGTACATTATTTTCCTAGTTTTGTCCTAGTTTTTTTCAAGTGTACTGCTTGAAAGCCTGCAAGTTTATTTACTGGCTTATTTGTCATGTTTTGTGTCTGATGAATTGATTGAAGGGTCACCAGGAAGATAAAATCATTATTAGACTGTCTGTGATAGTTTTTTAATATGGAAACATTTCTTACTAAAATTATTAATTTTGACATTAACTTATTCTCTTCTTATGTTGCTTTGGTTCATTTTCTGTAATTAAATTTTGTTTGAATTATTCTCTGGCAAAACTTTCACTATCTTTAATTTCATTTATATGTCTTCATATTTAAAAGAGAGTGCAATTGAGATCTTTAATTGGTTAACATGTACTGAGGTTAACAACAGTCATTTCAATGCAGTACTACTCTATGTGACTTTTATGTGTATTGTTAAGCCTATTTTACATCAGCCATGCGATTTTTGTTTCGTACCATTTCCACCACAGACACAATCGCTACATATTCACACCCGTCGCTCATACTGCAAGATTGCAATGCGATGTCCATACGGTGTCCACACAGTTTGACAGTTTGTACGGCTGCCATGCGGTGATCATGAGGCTGCTGTACAAACTCTCAAGGCAGCCTTAAGACTGTAGCAAGAATTTGCAAAGTTTCCAACATCCACTGCACGGCAAATGTGAATTTGCAAGACTGTCGTATGGTGTTCGTGCGATTGCTACAGAAGTTATCTCCTCTCGTTCAGATTTGGGTTTATATATACAAAGGTATGTGACAACTACTTCACTCTGCAGCAGACCTGGACTGAGTCAACTATGGCTATCCATGCACATTGGATGCGCGTTGCAGCCATGAACAGGGTACTTGCTGAAGAAGAGAGGGATGACGCTATTTTAGTACTGCTTATACATGAGGGTCAATGCGAAAGAGCCTAAAAGAGACGTTGGTGTGTGAAGTGTTGGTTGGAGCTGTGTCAGTTGTTGTAGCCTTCCAGATTTGTACTTATAAACATTGCCGACAGCTGTTCACTGGTTGTGAAACCATTCAATGATCTTTTCCGCTGAACAAAAATTTAAATGAACACATTTTATACCAATTATTATATAGCATTCTGGTTATCATTGTGAAAAAAATTGCCACAAAACAAATTACTACATACCTAGCACAACTACTTATTTTTTGTAAAAGACTCCTAAGACATTCATACTTGAAATCAACGAAGACACACGGTTTTCACATGATTGGTACTGCTTTTGCCATAAATGCAAACTTAATATGACAAGATCATAGATCTATTAACACTTAACATCATAATACACAGCAAAAGCATGTGCCCTCTCCATCTGATTCATGGGTTGCCAGTACCTCAGTTGTCTCGGGTTCAATAGGGGGGGGTCAACAACTGGAGCTTTCACCTTTCCCTTCTGTAACCTTTGTTTGGTGGCATGACCTTTTCTTTCTGAAATCTGGACAGCTACTGATGACACACAACACAGTTTAACTATTGATAGAGGGAAACTTACTTTTTGCAAGGCATTCACAAGGCAGCCATTTGAGTTCATACATTGTTGGTACATTCCTAAGCAGTCATCAAACGCAAGGCAGCCTCAAGACTGCTGCAAGTTATTCGTACGTTCACCGTGCTGTCTTCACAGGACAAATGCAAGTGTAAAATTGTACGATTCCTGTGTGATTGTCTCAAGGTTGCCCTATGGCAGTCATGCGGCTACTGTACAGCTGCCGTGCTACTCCAAAACTTGCACAAAAATTGCAAAGAACATTGACTTGATGAAAAACCAGCTTGCTAATTTGTACGACTGTCTGCTTAGTCAATGCGAAGTCCTGTGATTTATCAAAAAATGTTACTGTACAACTGCCGCAAGGCTGATGTGAAATGGGCTTTTGTGAATCTGTGCATGCAAACACAGGCAGCAGTGATGGCCTGTGATAGTAAATTGTGATTAGAAAATGATATAAAGTGACCCTATTCAATGCAAAGATTACTTAAATGAAAAAAGTTGTCAAAAAATAATTACAGTCTAACATGTGAACAAAGGCCACCCTTGGGAAAGACAAAACGTGGCCCTTATTGACAGGTCAGTTTTAATTGGAGGTCAGTTTGTTCTAAATAATCAATGGTGTTTTTTTTAAGAATGGCCATTAATCACAGGGTGTCTTTGTTCCGAGGTGGCTGTAAACACAGGTTAGACTGTATGTTCCCATTGAATTGATATAATACAGTATAAATATAGCTTATATGTTGTATGAGCTATAGTCCATATATCATTTGAATGAGATCACAATGACTGTTTATTTTATGACTCCAGGGGCTGCATTCAGGGGTATTTTAAATAATTCTCTAATCACAATTTTATGTCATACGTCTGATACCACTGTGTTCGCTAACACAGGATTGGTGTCTGTTTTCCCTGTGTACATTTAATACTTGTCCAATAATAATTATCATTAAAACAGTTAGCACTTAAATTTCCATAAATTTATTAAATGTAGTGGATAGAGCTTGATTTGTTGTTAGTTTTTTCACTCTCATATCTATGGAGGTACTGTATTCTGTTTTGGCTAACTGAATGCATGTAATGAAATTATATCATTAATTCCTGCAATTTTCAGCGTAATAAACTTGCACTTCAGTAAAACCTCGATAATGCAACCACCTTTGAGACTTGCAAAAATCAGTTGTAATAATGAGGCGATCTTGTTATCGAGTTGAATTATTTGGAAATTATTGAAAGCCAGTCTAAAATAAGTGGTCATAATAATGAGGTGGTTGTAATATTTAGGTTGTCGTTATGCGAGGTTTTACTGTATTTTTTCATCGATGGATTTTCTGTCATATTATGATTTTCCTGATTTTGACTTCCTTTTCTGACCTCCATTTTGTCGGTGCTTTGAAGTTGTCAGTATATTTCAGATGTTCAGATTAAATGCAAAGGGTCAAATGGGGGTGGGTGAGCGATGCATAGAGGCCCCTACTGGTGACACGCTACATATGAATTTCTGCGACACACAGCCAGAAGGACCTTGGGAGTGGAATGAGGTATTACGGATCTTTCATCTATGTTTTATTTTCAAATATGGCCTAAGTATAATTAATACATCCCAGATGAACTTAAATGTTGGTGCATAATAAAGATTATTGAAATGACTTACATGTTGGTTGAGCCATGGCTCTAGAGCTTGTTGAAGTGAAAAGAATAGCAATATTTTAATCTATAAATTAAGGGTTTTATGAAGCCGTTATTGTCACAATAATGTAGGACTGTTGGGATTTAAATATCAGTCTGTTTCCTGTTATTAGTACCATTCTATTGTGATTTTATTTTGGTATCTTATGTAAACTTCTCAGAGCTATATTATTTGTTGCCCTGTTATGGTCTGACGAAAATATAAATCAACAGAAAATGGTTGATCTAAGTAAATGATAATCATATACTACAGATGTATTTAATTTTGTTAGCACCTAATTTTGCAGATTTGCCTTAATCAGTAATTTCATGAGTAATTAAATTCATGGATTTTCAAATTTCGAATGGATGTATTTTTGTATACATGTACATTTTTTGTACATGTAACTTATGAACATATTTATTTATGGGTATTTGAATTTGTGGATAAGCTCACCCATGAAATTTACGGAGTTAAATACTCAATGAAAATTTGTGATGCCTCAGTAATATATTGTCATGTTTTAATGATATGCAAAGCAAGTTGTCCTCAACATGGGCTAAAATTAAAGAATGTGATTATTTTGCATGAAGTTTACACAACCCATCAGAATTCAATCAGAATTTCATGAACTTAGCTCATTCTAGTGACTTATGAGGAATAATTAGAATGAAAATTTGCATTCTATATATATATGACCCATACAATGATACATATTTCCGTTATATTCAATTAGCGTACTGGTTTGATTCGACATACGGACTACAACAAGTGTGCAGAGGCTGGAAGTGATAATAAACTTCATCTTGTACGATGTGAAACAGACAAGGCATCTCAAATGTGGACAGTAAATGAAATAAAAACTTGGCAAAGATGATAACAGTGTCAATTATGATTTCAGCTTTGATTGATTTTAACCCTTTGCCTCATAAGCATATTTTGGACACTTCCAAATTCAAAGCAAATATACAAAACATCAATTTATTTAAGAAAATTTGGTTATTTCTCAATGACAGAAGGGAAAACATTTGGGCAAAAGAAAGTCATTGGTCATTACAGGCAATGGCTTATTTTGCCACCATGTTATCGAAAATCATCTGTGTCAGATGTAGGGGAAATGTGATATTACGGGGCAGAGGGTTAATTTATCTTTTGTACAATTTAGCTCACATTTAGCCATAGCATAACATGCATCAAAGCTATCTATGTGCATTCCATGTTTGTTTTGTTCTTGTGTATGGACTCTGACTTAGTAGTATTACATATTTGTTTACATTGTTGTTGTTGGCAATAAATCATTTGTTACTTATTTTATTATGTGGGGCCAACTTGGTCTTGTGGAAACTGGTGTTCTGTTGTTGCCATGACTAGATATTTTTATGTTTTGTTTTGTCTCAGATTTTATGAATAGCGAGCTGTTTAAAGTTCATTATGGCTAATTTAGTGTGCTTTATTTACAACTATTTATATACTGGTGATGGGTAAGCTTATTCATGAATCACAAGATGACATTCTTATGGACCCAAACAGCGCTTTACTACATGAATATGATAAAAATCTCTATTATTGTATGCTTAAGATGCGATTTTATGTGACTTACAGATTTAAAAATATATATTACCCTTCAGTTGCAAAGCTACACTTGATTGGTGATTCCTAAGTCCTCTTACATTAAGTCGACACTCATTCATCATGGTCTAAACAGGTTTATATGACACTAGTCACCATCCGTCCATTTCGAGCATTTGAATTGAAACTAACTTTATTTGATTAATTTGGTATGTATGGTGACAGTACTGTTTCATGATCACCATTTTGGTACATTTTACTTTTCTGTAGACGTTTGTGTTACTTAAACCTAAATTTCATCTTAAAGTAATTATCGGCCTTTGTTTTACAAGATTGTGAAAGAATACTTACAAATTATTCTACAGAAAAAAAATCTGTGTGACACAGACTTTGTTCTTTATCTAATTTAAAAATATGCTTTTTTATGTAAAAAAATGTTAGTGATATTACCATTTACTTGATATTGCCTCATTATTATCCTTCATTGATACACAGCAATAATTAGACCTTGTCATTGTTAGTTACTGTTAGCATACAATGAGCCATTAACCTTTTTGACAACCTATTAATATGTAGTACAATTTGCCATGCGCAATATTTTTATAAGGTTTTAAATATGTGGATTAAATTTACTGGATCAAATAAAACAATGATCTTTGAAATTAGGATTAAAATAGTATTCACCCAGGTTTCCAGTTAAGATTTGTTTAAAATTCACATTTTTGAAATCACTGCATTTTACCTCCTAATGAGATTGAATCTCTCTAGTTAATAATGATTGATTTAGCTTGATTTTATAAGGCTTGTTCTTTTGTACTTGTTGTCAAACAAAGTAGTACAAGATACCTAATTCATGAATTGGAAACTTGTTGATTGTTTTGTTATACAAAAATAGTGTTTCATAGATTGTTATTTATGTGTAGTTAAAGTACATTTTCTATAATGTATCATGATAAACCATCTGTTGGTAGATACAAATACCTATTTACTTTGAATAGAGATGTATTTTTTGTAGATATCATTATGGTATGAAGATTAAAGTTTAAGTATTATCAGTTGTAATGTTAAAGAGATGG
Organism: Lutraria rhynchaena; assembly: GCA_008271625.1. Taxonomy (NCBI): domain Eukaryota; kingdom Metazoa; phylum Mollusca; class Bivalvia; order Venerida; family Mactridae; genus Lutraria; species Lutraria rhynchaena. The sequence goes on along the minus strand of VIBL01000019.1, from coordinate 209,007 downwards.
GTGTATTTTCAATAAAATATCAAAATATTGTTTTTATTAGCCAAAATGCATCGTTGCTGTTTAAAAGTATTTATTTGATGTATTGTTAAAGGCATCAAATTGAGGTTTGGTTTTGACAAAACTTTTTTTTGCTTCCATGTTGCTATGATATACTACCTTCATTAAGGATTTATATGAATGGTACAAATGGCGTTGTCTGTAACAAAGATGGAGAGTCCCAGAGAATTTGATTTTGAAATTTGTACATTGATACCAAAAACACTATAAAAAGTGTACTGTTATGATTGTCCAATGTTCATGTCTTTCTGGATCAGAACAAGAGCATTAAGTCTTAAGACAATTTTGTCTACCAAAGAATACTTTATGACTGACAAAGTCTATATTTTAAATGTAATGATTTTGTGATACCTTGTTTGAAAGTTGATTAGAAATAATTACTATTTTATTGGTATGCCAAACTTATGAAGGAATTCATCTGTTCTGTACTCATTCTTCATCCGATATATTGCATGGAGGTACATATATATTAAAACCCACCTGCTATTTCCATTTTCTATAATTTAATTAATCAGGATAAGTGACCACCAAATTATCACACTCATCTTGTAATCATTCTGTAAAATCTCTATTTATAATGATCTTTTGTTCTTCATTTTCGTATAATAATAGGAAGAAGTATATTAAATCTTTTTATCTATACTGATATCAAAATACTTACGTACCATTGTATTTAAAAGATTTCATTTTTGTGCAAAATTTGTATCCAAAAACCCAGTATTTAAAATCATTCGCTTCAGCCTATTTTCTGTGTAAAAATTATATTGAATGTAATATATTATGAAGATTTTGACTTAACTTTTAACTGTTGTCAAAATGTATTTTGATTGCTTTAAATCATAAAATAAGTGTATTTTTCTCCATACATTTATACTACCAAATAACTTTATTGCTCATTGCACTTTTGTAGACTTGTTTTTTTATTCTACACATGCTTTGTACAATATATTACTTAGATTTCATTACATAGACTTTTACTGTGATAATATTAACAATTATTCTATGGATCATATTTAATGATTGCACTCACACGTATATACTTGTACAGCACTTTTTTATGACCTAGGTGTTATTTTGAAAATATTTATATTGATTTTTTGTGAATATTGACATAAAAAAGTATAAAAATGCACAAATATATGTTTTATAAGTAGTCTGAAGTTTCAAGCCTGTCATGAGTATTTATTTCTAAGAATACAGGCTTTGTTAGTGAGTAGTAAACATGGCTATATTATTGTTTGTGTGTTATACCTTTTTGTCTATTCTTTAAAGTTTTAATGTGTTACTTAGTTACAATTTATTATGATAATCAGTGTAAAGGGTAAAGTTTCTGCAAATATCATGATGAATGTTCTTAATAATCATTGCATAATAATAATACTCTGAATAAACACATGAAGAATAGACTTAAAAAGAACCTGTGATTTTGAAGAATTTTTCTAAAAAAAGAATATGTGTACATATTGTATGCTGAAAGGTATTTCATTGGCATGTTTGGAAAAAGAGAAGTGTTATGCCTGTAGAACTTAACATATCCTTTATTCATTTCATTCATTCTATTTGTTCTATTTTTATGAATACTTTATTTCTGTGTACCAGATACTCCCTAATAAAGGCACCTGGGGATGTTACAATTTTTTCATGATTTTTTGGTGTTTTTTTTTCTCCAAAATGGGTAAGGGCATTAATTTAAAGTGTGGACCATTTCTTGGGGCTTTTTGGTATTCTGAACACACAAATATTGTTTGCAATGCACAATTCTAGTCTCCCTATACATTAGGCTAGAGTCTTTTTTCTTCTGTGCTTAGGTATTTATTTGGTTCCATTTAGGTGCCGTATTGTATGTATCATTTCATATGATCTTTGTATATATGTTACACAGTTATAAGTTTGATGTATGAACTTGCTCATTTGTGGAGTGATGATTCAGAATTTTTCCATGTTTCTTTTACGTATATCATAAAAATTTTACTGGACTACTGGAATTCAGACCTGTAATCACCACATCCGAGACCGTCTTGCATTTACAAAGTCCAACCATAGACTTAAGCCTAAAAAAAGGTTTATTTCCCATTACCCAACCGACCCAGTATTTTACCTGCCCACTCATAAGTTTTTATGGCATCCAAATCGTTGTGCTATATTGTAATTTTTATAACTCATTAATATTACAGCACACATACTCCCATACAATGTTGCCAATATATGTAAACAGAAAAATGATAAAAAAATCCCTACCTACCAACTCATATTTTTTGGGGGCACGTAACCAGAAACAAACCTTTTATTAGGCCTGACTAAGCTATTGTAGCATACCCTGTGAATGTTGAACCACTTACCGACGACATGATTTCATTTTTTCCCTCTGATAACAAATGCTTATTGAATGAACAACCAATGAATGTATGGATAGATTTTCTAATGCTGCCATGGGTGTTTATTTATTAAATTTCATATGATTGTGTTACTGTCTGATAATATCAGTTGTAAAACTGTCCATTATCAATTTCCAAAACAAAATTGGCAAAGCATTCATTGGTGTGTATATATTATTTTAATATCCTTTGCAAATGGTTGTATCAACCTATATTAACTGTGTCTACTTTTGGTTAGTAGGATATTAATGGTGTAAGTGAGGATTATGTAATAAGGGCTGAAAGACTAAACATGCAAACATTAATACACAGTTACTGTTTGAACCAATTATAAGAACACATTCTGTTATAAAATCTTATGAGTCTGTTGATTTTTTAAACACATTATTTTTTATACTGTCTTCGGCATTGTTGAATGCCAATACTACCATATCGTATAAATGTGTGACATATAAACAAAGTACATTCTATATCATATTACATGTTCTTTATTTGTAAACAAGGGATTTATCAGGAGAAATTTGTTCATAAATTATTTTGTAATATCAATCAAATAAATGAAAACAATTTGTTCCAAATTATGAATAAAATTTAACTTAATAACTTTTGTGTTATATATAACAGTTAACCCTTCACCTAACCAGATTTCCTGACTGTATTCCAACCAGTACTAACTTACCCTTCAACAAGAAGCCAGCAACTTCTCGATTTTGTCAAATTTCCTTAAAAGGGTATGACCTGCCGCGACCGGGATTTGAACCCGGAAGATTTCTGCCAGATGGATACCCCATATATTGACATATTATGTTATATTGATGTTATACTAAAAAAGCTCAAGAAATGTTATCAGAAACGACGCCCTGTGTCATGATTTAGGCATGTTCGTCTACTATATGATAATGCTCCATCACATACATCTGAGCCTGTGAAGCAATTTCTGAAGTCGGAGAAGGTTACAGTCTTGCCACATCCACGATACTCACCAGATCTAGCCCCATACGACTTTTTCCTTTTTCCAAAAGTTCTTATCTGGTCGCCCATACAAGTCCCGACAGGCCCTTGGCTCAGCCATCAGTCAGTGTCTCATAGGTATACCTAAATCAGTGTACCGAGACGCATTTCAGAAAAGAATTCATAGATTGAAATTATGCATTTCAATACTTTGAAGGGATGTAATGTTCATTTCACTACAATGTATTGTAGTCGAATGCTTTTGAAATATCGTACAATACACATTACATATCGAACAACCCTCATGCGTGTTTACATCATGTGCATGCATACTTGATATAGATATTAAAACATGTCACGAACGTATTATCATATTATACTCGTGGTGTTCTTTTTTCTTTCAAAAACGTCATATCGATTTACCCGATGTATGTTCTTATGTTGGCTTGTATGTTCTTAAATTCGTTAGTATGCATATTTCTTGAATATATGTAGTTAATGTAAGTACTTATGTTGTACATTGTAATGATTTGATGATCTTACATTAATGTTGTCAGAGCAGACGCTCTTTCACCTCGCATCATATACAAATATGTCATGGAATAATCTTTTAAGATTCTAATCACACTGAAAAAGTCTATGAAACATGTTCAATCTAAAAAATAGAAAATATCTTGTCACTGGTGCTGGACGCGGAATCGGGCGCGCAATTGTAGAAAGTTTAGTTGTACAGGGATGTAAAGCGTACGCGTTAAGTCGATCAAAAGAACCTTTGGATAGTCTAGTATCAAAACACCCTGGAGTAATACCCATCGTTGCTGAGTCGGAAACTGGAACGAAATTCGTGAAAAGCTTAAAGATATTGAAGTACTTGACGGTGTGGTGAATAATGCATTGGCACCCTCAAAGAAGCGCTGTTCAGCTTTAGAATATGACAGGCGGGATATTGATGAACGATTGCGCGTGAATGTCATGGGACCAATTAATATACTCCAGATTGTATGTAACAAGATGATAGAGGCCAAAAGGCGAGGATCGGTTGTAAATATGTCGTCAGTGCTATCATTTCAGGCATTCCCTAAGCACTTGTCGTACTGCGTTGCTAAGGCGGGGCTGGATATGGTTACCAAACAATTTGCACTGGAGCTAGACTCTCATAACATCAGAGTGGACTCTGTAAACCCTACATTTGTTCTAACTGAATGGGTTCAACACCTATCGAATGCTGGTTCGCCTACCCTTGATTTGTTCATGTCAAAGACTCCGATGAATCGTATCGCAACTGATGCTGTTCTGTATCTTCTGAGTGATTATTCCTCCATGCAGGCAGGAACTACAAATATTATAGATGGTGGGATGTTTTACCCCATTTATCCCAAAATTGTAGTTATTGGAAGATACCAGACTTAATAATATTATTGTCATAAAGAATTTCAAACATTATGACTGTCGTATATTTCTCAACGATGTTACACGAGCACATAAATACTTATTAATAAACGATGTATTGTAACCCCCCTGGATAAAGCTAAAACTTGACGTCATGTTAATTGTCTACGTTTTAAGGCATAGCTTATCTGTTTTTGATTATTTTGGTCTTTAGACTAGATTGAGTGATAAATATGTTTATTAACATTTTTGTTGTCACGTAGAATAGATGTGTGCGAGTATACATGTGTAGGCTATAAGTACGTACATCGCTGAAAGTTTGGGACACTTGCAGATTTGGTTTATATTGTCAGCAATGTTTACACTTCGAATAATACAAATTTTCGCGATGAGATCTCCTAAACATTGGCCTATATAGTGATGTATCAATAAGCCTGCTTGCCTGCCCAAGCATTAAGTTGTATCCCAAAGTACAGTGTATATACAATGCATTTTACAAGGACGCAGTTATTCTGTTCAAACGTGGGTGTGATGTTTGTACAAATATGATATGTTATGTACACAATTTTAAATAATAAGCAGACATTTAGTTCTGGTGTTATTGTGAAATTCATTATCAACAAAGCATTCATGCGGGAATTGCATATTGCGTAAGTGTATAGTCCCCAGATAAGTCAAACATCTGCAGATACTAACACGCACAAACTGGCAAATGGTGTAGCAAAAAAGACAAGAAATTTATACATTATATCGTTCACGCATTTGCTTGTAGTTTATATTTATAAAAACAAAAGAGCTCTATTCATGTAACGCTTCGAAAGATAATTTCATTTCGAAGGTACGGCTTGTACGGTTATTATTAGAAACCACCAGGTTCCGAATGAAGTCCGAGATACTGAAACTGGACTGGATTATGACTTCCTTGTTTTCGTCACTTATTGTTAAAATTTTCACAGGATAAACATGCCGTTTTGTCGTCTGCAAAACATTTTTCGGTAGCGATGTGTAATGTCTTCAATGGATATGAGCTACTTTTATTTAAAAGGTTCACTTTACATCCTGAAGAATGGATAGAATGGCGCGACAAGTTAAATGACGGAGCAGAACAAGGAATTGATTCCATTGGGGTAAATTCCAACGACTTATTGATGTTTCTGCGTAGATAAAGTTCTTATCTAAAAAAATTAAAAATGGGATATTAATGTTAAATTGTTTCATCGTCAAGTCTACTGTTTCACAACTGAGATGTCATTATGACTTGCAATTTACATACACACAGTCGGTTATGTAGTTCCTAGCCACCAATGATTAAACTACAGGCATAATTTTAATTTCACTTTTTAGCAAATAAAACAACACATACTCAGAAAGACATATATCTCAGCATCAAAATTCATGACAGCAGTTTTTATTTACTTTATATTCTACTCCTGCTAAATTGTGTACTGCAGCACATGCACTGATTGTGCTAGTTTCGAACCATATGTGTGTGTGTTCCAGGCCATGTAACACTTCTACACCAGTCCATTGATCAACAAGCAGAAACATTTTGCTGATTTATTTCTAACAGATACATCTTAATAATTCTAAAATTGTCCAACCAAATTTATTATAAATAAGTGATAAATGCTGTGAGCCATGCCAGACTGTCAGACATCTGGTCTAGTAATCGTTGAAAAGTTATTGGACCTGCTCAAAATTTGCCTCGCATGTCCGACGGTCCAGCAACTTTCGAGAAGCCTGCCTTTTTTCAGTTTGCTTTAAATACGCAAGATAGAACATTGGTGATGATGATTTACTTTGATAGTGTAAGTGAATATTTGAATTTTCTTATTCATTTATAGGACATTCCCAGAGAATTATGGTATCTCTCAGTTGCTCTTCACCAACGTCCTAGGTTCTTGTTACATCTAGTTCAAGATGAGATTGAGAAAGAAAAGAAACAATATTTACGAAGGGTTGGAGGTAAATGCCAGTGATGTATTGGTACATTATGATGTACAGAATGATTTTAATTTTGAGTTTGCCAATGTGAAATCGTGCTAAAAAGGTTTCAGAAAATACATTGATACAGTTTATTTGGTGTTTTGATAACTTTAAGTTTTTTTCTATCACATATATATGTATATTTTCTGTAGTATTTTAACCCTTTGCGTCATAAGCATTCAAATTCAAAGCAAATGTACAAGACATCAATTTATTTAAGAAAATTGGGTTATTTCTCTCTGACAGAGTGGAAAACATTGTGGCTAAAGGAGCCATTGTTCCTAATGAGCAATGGTTTCTTAAGTTCTTTTGCCACTATGTTCTCAAAAGTGGTCTGCTTCAGATGTGGGGAAATACGGTATTATGAGACAAAGGGTTGAGTACAACATATAGGTATATAGATTTCCCTCCCAATCTCTGCTTCATAGTATCACTTTAACACCCATTAATTGGTGCATTAATAAGTGAAGTTGAACCTGTGTGCTTTGAAATATTTGAATATGAATACTTGCTGCCACTTAATCCAAAAAGCAAATTAACAATTTGCGCAGATATTGCATCAAAGTGATTGAAGGGTTTTCATTGTTTGATAAAATTGCTTTGCATTACATCATCAGTATGTGTTTGAACTGGATATTATTTTTTTTATATTTCATTGATTTCCTCGTACTTTCAGAAACTCTTCTTACCACATATATTAACATGAACCATTTCACAGAGTTTCACCTAGACAGTATATTCAAGTATGGAGAAGATAATAAATTACCAAAAGAGGTAAATTGTGCAATTGTCAGGTTTTGTGATTCAATAATTATTTTGTAGAAGCATGGCCCAGTGTTTATTTTGTTTACATGTAATATTCTGTGTGCAACTTCTTATGAAAATTTGGTTTGTGACAGTTCCTATCATCTTGTTTTTGTATTAAATCAACATTCGCTTACCAATTAATTAAATTAATTAATATTTAAGCTTTTAGCAGAATTGACCCTTTGATGGGCATATATTGTGATAGTCTGGTTCTCTTGTTTTGTTTATTTTTGCGATATTACATTGGCTATCAGCAAAATGTGTATACTTAGTGATAGTTTGTACTATTTACACACACCTTAGTCTCATGATTATTAACACTTAAATACATCCTTATTGCACTTATTATGATAATCATGTCTTTTATTGATTTCAGATTTTCAAATGTCCAAATGTTCGGTACCTTTCTTTGAAGTATAATTGTTTGTACGAGATACCACCAGATATTGGACGACTTCAGAAACTCAAACATTTAGCTCTGACTAACAATCGTCTACATGTGCAATCTATTCCCCATTCGTTAACTTTTTGTACTAGTCTACGCACACTTCTACTGGACAATAACTTACTGGATGCGTTGCCAGGTTTTCTGCTTCAAATGCCCAACATTGAAACTGTTCATCGCCATGGAAATCATAATTATTTCAAGTCAACATTTATGTGGTATCATACGGATGTGTACTGCAGAATTATGCCCCTTGTTGGTAGTTGCATGGATGCATCAATGAAGAAACCATATAAACTGTCATTTTGGGCAGCAAAAGCAATTATAGGATCTAAAAGAAATTTCTTTACTGATGAAAATGTGGCGCCCATTCTGAGAGATTATGTTTGTGATTTGTATGAACAATTTAATATTTGCCAAAATTGTTCAGCAGCCTGTCTAATAAGTGAACCAGGTAATTTTTATGTATTTATTAAACTCAGGGAAGCAAGTTTTCTGTTTATACCTGATTTCCAATTTTTTATGGGCTCTGAGGATCGTTTTTCCAAATTGTCTAAATCTGGTTTTAGAGGGGGGTACATTCCTGCAGCATGTAAACAGTAAAGTGTTGAGGAAGAGTTACCTATCGTTTCAGGAGACTAGAATGAAAGGGAAGCAACTCTTGCAACATACTGCACATTTTAGAAATTTTCTACTTGCAGCCATGAAATCTGATGGGGTATATTTTGAAAGAATGTAAAACATAGTCTTATGTTGTTCTGTTACAGTATTTTCATTTTGTTTTTCATAATTTTGTCATTGCCTATAGCATGGTTAAAAGTTTTTGCAGAATCTCCAGTTTTTCCCTGGTCCGGGCCCTACTGGTTTTTATTGTTTCAGCGGCTCTGATGTTTAGATTTCTTTTTTTTTTCAAATTGTTTAACTTTCTACCATGCTGTAAGATCAAGAGGTTTACTTCAGAAAATTATCGTTATGAAAACTTTAAAAAGTCGCTTTTGTGTTTATATTAATTCTATTGATATTTTGTTACTTTGGAATTATCATACAGTGGTGTTCAAACATTTATGGCATAAAATTTGTAGATGACTAATGTTTTTTTATGTGACATTGTCACTAGGTTTTAATGCTGTTTTTCAATAATTTTTCTGATTTAATGTGGCCGGTTCGCCTAACCAGTTTTCCTGGACTATATGCTGCTAACCAGTACTAACTTGCCTTTCCACATATGGAGGGAAATCAACATTTTTGTCAATTTGTCATAGAAGGGTATGACCTGTGGCAACCGAGATTTGAACCCAGATCGCTGGGTTACAAGTCCAGTGCACTAACCATTGGACCACATTTGTGGCCTGTATGACTAATGATAAAGACACTTAGCTTAACATATGAAGACTTTTGGGAGTATGTTGATTATGGACATATTATTTAAATCCTTGATGAAATTATTCTGAAAACTATATTTTTGGAGTTATGCCCCTTTTTAACTTAGAATTTTGATTAAAATTGCTTACCAAATAGAATGATGTAAAACAGATGAGCCTTTGTGCTGCTCTGTGGAGCTTTATTTATTACTGCGATCAAATTTCAACAAATCCATCATGAATCTGAAGTCTGGTCACATTAAGATATACTGTTAATTTCTCATTTAATGGTTCTTATTTTTCAGGGTTCAAAGTGATAACATTTAAGAACCCATACCTTGGTAACACCTGTGTGCCATTTCAACATTGGGTTTGTTCTTTAAATTGTGCCAAAGCTCTGGAGGTTCCGGCCAGAATGGAGCAGATCGCAAGAGCCGAAGACTTAGATGCTACATACGAACGCTACGTACACGATTGTCAGCGATCATTTTACATGTGTGAAAGGAAGAAGAAGGTGTTTTCCTGTCTGTCCGGGGAAGACGAGGAAACAGTTGCTGAAGAGTCAGACTGTGATACAGTTATTTCTGTTTCCACTGCTAGTTCTCTGAGTTCAAACACTCATAGTACAGTTTCAGAGTTCTACACGGAATCACAGCAGAGAACTAAGCCAAAGAATTGTGTCATCATGTGATAAATTTTACTATTGTTTTAAAGTGTTAGCATATTTATGTAATACTGACTTTCTGATTGCATGTGATAGATATATATATATATTGGTGTGAGCATAATATCATTCTTAACCCTTTGCTTCATAATATCACATTTCAATGCATCAGCAGCCGACAACTTTTGAAAACATTGTGGCAAAAGAAGCCATTGCTTCTAATGAGCAATAGCTACTTTTGCCACAGTTTTTTTCACTCTGTCAGAGAGAAGTAATCCCATTTTCTTAAATAAATTGATGTTTTATATATTAGCTTTGAATTTGGAAAAGTCCAAAATATGCTTATGAGGCAAAGGGTTAATACCCTGTCCTGATGCGTTAGGTTTTTATGAATCACCAGTAAATAAACATGCACATTGTTATATGCAAGGAGTGAATTGTATATTATCAATGTGCTGTTCTTGGGGTATTTATTTTCTGCATTTATGGATGTATTTCTAGTTTCATGTTTATGCATAAATCTCATTCTGTCAGAACTAAAACTTATAAAAGTGGATCTCTCAGATAATTGATATGTTTTTTATACCATGGTCTCATCAAGGTGTTGAATGAGATATTTCTGCTGGGATGTGTTTTTTTATACTTCAGCAAGCTCATATATATTGAATACATCTATCCAGAAATAGTGAGGATTGTTTAAAATTTGTTTCTGAATGTCTTGTTTTTTTTTTTGTTTTTTTTTTTTTTTATACTTTTCTACCTTATCAGCTCAATATGGTTTGATTTTGAAAATCTGTGGCTTAGCGCGGAACATGAAATTCAATTACTATAATTATAATAATCATGGTTAAAAGTTTTCTGGATTTTTACAGAACATCTGTTTTTTCTCAGGTCCATACCCTACTGATTTTTATTGTCCATTAAAATGTCCATTTGTTTTGAAAATTTTCAACTTTTACCCATGTAATCAGTATAAAGCTAGTCATAAAAAAACATGGAATATTTCTGCTATTTGACTAATAGTTTATCATTAGCATTTTTCCAGGATCCAAGCAATTCTACAATGTATTTTTGTTGATACTAAAATCTCCCCTAAAGCAAGTAATACTAATAGTCATCATTGTAGCTGATGTTACAACTTCATGTGACATCTGTTGTAAAAAATACATGTTTTATCACAAACACATTCATCGCCTATATCATGGTGACTTTTTGAAACATAGTCATCTGTTTGGTAAGAATTACCTGCTTATATTACCCTAATTGGGACTAAATACTTGAACTGTTCAATCATGTACAACTTTTCACCCATTGTTGATTGCTGATAACCCATTGCTTTTAAGTCATTGTCTCATTTGTGAGACAACGACTAACTGATATGTAACTTTACCAGTATTCTTTGATTGTGTTAGAAATCCAATATGTGCTGCATTTTGCAATCCTAGTGCTACTGTTTTGTGCTATATTTTATTGTTTATAGTGTATATTTAGTCATAATGTGCTTGGATGGTACATATTTACTTGTCATTTAGGCCTAAGGAACTGAACTACAAGTTTGCCAGTTCAAAGTACATGTTATCTAATTTCTTATTGATTTGTTGATATTATTTTAGGTAGTTTTGGTTGTATTGTAGGGTAAATCTGTATTCATAGTGTAATACAGTATTGTTTTTCATGCCCATTATTGCTTACATTATAGTTTGTTTATACAGGACCATCCATGAAGAAATGTTGCTTTGTGGTTGCACAATCCAAAACTTTAAAATGTAGGTAGCTCCGTAGGCTTTTTTTGTTAACATTGTATGCTTGTATTGAAAACGAAAAGCAAGAATAAAGATTGAAAAAAAAATTTTTTTTTGTCTTAATCACTAAAAAAGATTAGTCAGTCTACTCCGTCGTCCATCATCCACACCTGGGGGTTGTTAATGCTCTAGTGGTCACACTTTTGAGCGAATCTTCAACAGACCTGGTCAGAATGTTTGTCTCAATGATATCTTGGGCAAGTTCAAGCATCTGTGGTCAAAAGCTAGGTCACCAGGTCAAATAGAATGAAAAAATTTGTGAACACTCTAGAATGATTTTGTAAAATTAGGCGAATATGGGTCATCTGCGGTCAAAAACTTGGTCACTAGGTCAGCACACCAGAAAACCTTGTTAATGCTCTAGAGGTTGCAATTTTGATTGAATCTTCATCAATCTTTGTCAGAAGGTTTGTTTTAATAATATCTTGGACAAGTTCGAACATGGGTCATCTGGGGTCAAAAACTAGGTCACCAGGTCAAATTATAGAAAAACCTTGTTAACACTCTATGGGTCACAGTTATGATTGGATCTTCACCAAACCTTGTCAAAATGCTTGTCTTAATGATATTGTGATTAATTTCGAACATGGGTCATCTGGGGTCAAAAAACTAGGTCACTAGGTCAGTGCACCAGAAAACCCTGTTAATGATCTAGAGGTAACAGTTTTGATTGGATCTTCTCACTAAACCTTGTCAAAATGAATATCTCAATGATATCTTGATTAAGTTCGAACATGGGTCATCTGGGGTCAAAAACTAGGTCACCAGGTCAAATCATAGAAAAACCTTGTTAATGCACTTGGGATTGCAGTTTTTATTGGAGGTTCACCAAACCTTGTCAAAATGCTTGTTTTAATGATATCTTGGTTAAGTTCGAACATGGGGCATCTGGGATCAAAAAATATATCACCAGGTCAAATTATAGATAAACCTCTAGGGTTCGCAGTTTTGATTGGATCTTCACCAAACCTTGTCAAAATGATTGTCTAAATAATATCTATGTCAAGTTTGAACATGGGTCATCTGGGTTTAAAAGACTAGGTCACCAGGTCAAATCATAGAAAAACCTTGTTAGCACTCTAGGAGTCACAGTTTTGATTGTAGGTTCACCAATCCTAGTCAAAATGCTTGTCTTAATGATATCTTGGACTGGTTCGAATATGGGTCTTCTTGGGTCAAAAACTAGGTCACCAGGTCAAATCTTTGGAAAACCTTGTTAACCTTCTATAGGTCACAGTTTTGATTGGAGGTTCACCAAACCTTGTCAAAATGATTGTCTTAATGATATCTTGGTTAAGTTCGATCATGGGTCACCTGGTATCAAAAACTAGGTCACCAGGTCAAATCACTGGAAAACCTTGTTAACCTTCTAGAGGTCGCAGTTTTGATTGGATCTTTGTTTAACTGTGTCAGAATGTTTGTATTAATGATATCATGAACAGGTCTGAACATGGGTCAATTCAGGTTAAAAACTAGGTCACCAGGTCAAATCACAGGAAAACCATATTGGCCATCTTGGCCCTCTTGTTTATAATTGACTTTTGTTAATAGATACCTTCCAATGATATTACCCATGTGTCCAAGGTTATAAAACCTGAGATCAGTCTCCAAGCTCAAATCTTATTTTCATTCTCAATCTACGTCTCGAGTATTCATGTTTACAATATAAATACCTCCCTAAGTAGATATTTTGAGGGTTGCGACTGTGGTCCAGTGGTTAGTGCGTTGGACTTGTAACCTGGAAATCTGGGTTCAAACCTGGTCGTGGCAGGTCATACCCTTCTATGAAAATCGTATGAAAAAAGTTACCAGCTCCTTGTGGAAGTTAGTACTGGTTAGTATACAGTCTAGGAAAACTGGTGACAGCAGTATAATATAACATGTGCATCTGTGACAGCTAGCTGTAAATTAAATGCTATTCGAAATTTACTTAGAGTGAAATTTGTGCAATTATTTATACTGGTCATTGCTTTGTAGGGTTATATCTGGAGTGAGTGGTCTCCGTGGTCTAGTGGTTATGATCTCTGACTTGTAATCACCAGCCTCTTGCTGTTGCAAGTTCAAATCCCACCGGGGACCAAATTAAACATGTGAGAAATCTGTCCAGCTAGCTTATGGAAGGTTGATGGCCTTCCTCCACCATTAAAGCTGGAAAGTCATCAAATGACCCTGACTGTTGGTGCGATGTTAAACTACAATGATATATATATATATATATATATACATGTTTATATCTGGAGTGTTCTTAGTGATTGTGTTATAGTTGTGTATAGTTCTGAGTCTTGCATGAAAATGTTACCTTTTCTAACTTACTTAATTACTTACTTAAATTGTCACAAAAAAGGTTTTGAAATATATATAACATCATTTTGATTCAACGTCCATTTTTTAAATGGAACAAGATTTTAACTTTTTGCCAGAATTGCAGGATGCAGACTTGTTACATTCATACAGCAAACAATTAGAGAGATATTCATTATGGCAGTACCTTTAGAGAGTATTAATTTTTAAAAGTCAGATATAATGTCAATAATAAATGACTCTAAATACGAATATTGTCTCTGTATGTTATATGTACATGTATGCTCTATCAGATTTATTGACCTACATGGTGTAGTGTCATGATAAAATATCTGTATAATTGCTCGTGTTATCGTGCCTATTTAGCTGACGTTGCCTGGAGAACAATAGTGATAAACATGTATTGGGTTAATACATAGCCAGTGCGTACATTTCCTTCAAAACGATTCGCAAAGTTTTTTTATGGAGTTACAGCAGTTTGAGCTGAAATCAGTCTCTGGTCACTGTAATTTTAATAATTACCAGTCAGTTAAAATGCCACACCATACCAGATGAGTGTTTTCAAATTACTGGATATCATGTACATGCACAAAATTATGTTTTATATCTAATTGCTTACTGACTGAACAAAGATTCATCACACAATCAGGTATTGTCGAACCAATACATTTAGTTTCAGATTGATATTCAATGAAGCTGGTACATGTACTGAAACAATATTAGGACAAACCAGTCGTACCCAGCTTTCACATCTCGGGTGTCAACAGAAAAGGTAGTAAATTATAGAAGGAAAAAAATCTTTAAACTTTTGTTATTCAAAAACTATTAAACTAATATTGCTTGTGCAAACAAATGTTAGAGATCAATATTCCTTCTTTAAGATGATGTAAATGGTGACTTTGTGAGATTTCTATTGTCAATCCCATTTGTTTTTTGGAGTCCACTTTTTTACATTGAAATAAGAAGGGACTGAAACTTTAGCCTCAATTTTAAACACTCCTGTGGAGGAAAAATCTCTTTGCAAGGTTATATTCTAATAAGTAATTTTCACTTTCTACTGCATTTTTTCATTTACATCTAGCATTGTCACTATGCTGTCCTATTTGGCTGAGACTGTTTGCTGTGGTACTTGTATTCAACTTGGACGTGGTCATCTGACCTTACCTACTGGTCACGTGACATTCAATAGCAAGGACAAACTTGTGACCTTTACGTTACTATGTTACTATGATTTCATAGACTAAATATTATTCACAATTTTGGTTTTATTTAGCATTATGCTCGCTTGTTTTTTTTTTTTGGCAGTATGCCTATCTACAATACAGGCACTGTGGAACCCCTCTAAACCAGGTCCAGCCCAGGTCCAGGTCATTTGGCCGGTTTAGAGTGGTGGATGCCAGTTAAGGGGGGATTTTTGAAATACAAAGTAATGCAGTCGAGTCCATAGGGGAAACCAGTTTACAGAGGAACCAGTTTAGAGGGTTTCCATTGTATCAAAGAGTAGGGGGAACAATTTATTTTTCACTCTGGTAATTTGTTATATATCAATATGCTTCAATTGAAAGGTTCTCTGATTACAAAATGAATTTTCCACTTTGTCTTCAGCAATTAATCCATTATCAAGTTCATAAATACATGCTAGAACCAAGGAGAACCAGATATAAGTCTTTACAGGCAGTGCAAAGAATGTCTATCCAACCATAGGATTTTGTGGAAATGTAGTTGTTGGTATTGTTGTAGGTGGCGTTGTTTTACAATTAAAGTTATCTCCATTGAGTATTTGCCCGTCACTATCACAAAACGTAAAGTAACACCAGTTTGAGCTAGGATCATAACCGTTATCTATTGTCGTGCCTGGAGCGTACCATCTCCCGTTGTACATGCAACCCTTTGGTATGGTCGTTGGTGGTACTGTAGTAGGAGGAGTTGTTTTACAATTAAAATCATCTCCATTGAGTATTTGTCCGTCTTCATCACATAAAGTGAAGTAACACCAGTTTGAACTTGGATCATAGCCTTCGTCTACTGTGGTCCCCGGGGCGTACCATCTCCCGTTGTAGAAGCAGCCCTTTGGTGTGGTCGTGGTTGGCTGGAATGTGGTAGTGTCTGAAATGAACCAAATTCTCGTACAGGTTAAGCTACCTGTTACAGTGAATCTATATTAATTTTGCTCGGTCTACGGTAAATGTTATCACAAATTTTTAAAATCCTCCACAGACAGAAAAGAAACAAAAACAAGTTAAAAAACTAGATCTGTTGCATACATATACATGTATTTACTGAAAACAATGGAATCCTGCAAAATACCCTTGCTTCACGAAGGCTTGACCAAATCAAGATTTCCGCAAATTGTATAACTAAACCATGTCTGTTATATCAAGCATGTGTTTGTATAGATCTGACAAACATGTGTTCTTTTTCTATAAACAAGTAACACACCAAACTTTTCGCTGGATATATAACATAACAATTTTACACCAGATGGCGCTAAACAAAGAGCCAGTTTAGTATTACAGGAAGTGACGTAATCGTTTACATACCACAAATATGAGTAATAGATTAGTAAACAGACCGTTTAGTATTTTGGAAGCACCAATTCACCTTCTTTATAAACTAATTTGTGTAGATTTTACTTTCATGATTTCACTTGATTTCAACCGTTTGCGAATTTCTGAATGATGATATTTTAGTTTTGAATAATGCGAAGATCTGAGTCTTATTTACTTACACAGTGCTCCCTTCGAAGAGCAAAACCTGTCGGAATAGCAAAAAGTGTTGTTATTTGGAGGGAGCTGTTGTTTGGAAGGAATTCATACATTCGCGACAGGCGTTTTATGTGTATGTATGCCTTTTACTGTCGTTTCTTGCAGGGAATCGGTCTTTGGAGGTGACGTTACGCGAGGGAGCACTGTATTCTACCGCAGTATGAATTGTTATTGCGAATCTACATGAACAATACTTTATTTGTTAAAATATTGCTCATTCTTGGCATTGAAATAACTTTGTCGAAATGACACTTCTATTACAGTCAAACCTGTGTTTGCGGTTAACTCCGAATAAAGACCACCTTGTTAATAAAGGCCGTTCTTTTAAACACCGTCACTGATTATTTAGAACAAACTGACCACCGAAAAAAGGTCATCTGTCAATATAGGCCACATTTTAGCTTTGTTCACAGATTTCACTGTACACAATTAAATACTAATGAAAAAATCTTAAGCGCAAAATGGAGGAACGGTACAGTAGGTGTAATGATAGGATAATATTGTCCTGAAATACTTAAGTAAACGTTGTATTGATAAGGAGTTCAAACTGGAATACATATTAATTTAAGACACATACATGTACGAATATGTCTGGGATTCACTCATAATGTGACGTTTAGTGAGGTCAATTTAATACTTAAAATGATAAAACATATAAATCGCCAAATATTACAAACTTTAACGGCCAAAACAAATCTGAGATTTTTTGTCACATATTCATGAACAAAAATGTGTTTTATGAAATAAAATATCAAAACAAAATCATTCACAATTTAATGCCATTTTCTCAGATGAGGGTACTATTTTGTAAGACATGTTATGTAATATAATTCACAGTACCGATAATGTAATTCATTTATACTGTTAATGCATTGAATATGTTGTATCACTTATCGTAAAATATGATATTTTGTAGCACTTTCTAAGACTTCATGTATTATAAGTATAATGTTGAGTTTGACAAGCATAAATAACTATATTAACATGAAAGTAAAAGAGTGTGTGCATATTTTTATTGTAGTTTGAACCGTTTACTAAAATACAGCAATAAATTTGGAATTAAAATGACATGTCATGTCCATAGATCGATTTGACACTAAATATCTTTAATAGTTCAACTTAACACGATTTGGCTGTTAATATGATGGAAGAGTATTATACACGAAAATGTTGCACAATGGTAAGGTTTGCCAGCTTAAAACTGGACATAGAAGTCTCATATTAATAACATTTTCAGATAATAAGGAAAAAATAAATAAATTTACCGAAAAAAACTACCTTGTATTCTCCTCGGCAACGATTCCACAGAAGACAGTCCAAGCGCCAGCAATAGAAATGTTTTCACTGGAAATGTATTAAATAGACTGGTATAACAATGTTCTGATGCTGTGTGTCAATCTTAAAACACTTCTGTGCGTTTATTTATGTAATAATGTGAATCTAATACGGTAAATCATGATAAAATATTTAATGATGACTATAAATGTGTCTGAGCAGAATATTCACTACGTACAGAGACCATCGTTGCTTTGTGTATAGGATCTGGAACCTGTTGTTAGTATATGTTTGTAGAAAAATAAATGACCAATCAAAACGGATTAAAGACGACAATTTATGAATGTACGTACTAAAAAAATCTTTATTCACAATATATTGTACTCACTCGTTGTCATTAGTCCTGAGGTCAATATTAGTAGAATATGTTCAGTTCCTAAGCCTTTTATACAAACAGTTTGGTGTCAATGTTATCTCGCAGCTGTTCAACAATGAAAATCCTGCAGTTTTATGAGGACTGTTTGTTTTCCTGATAATTATACACTCTTACAAGTTCTCAGTGACATTGTAGTTATCATTAAATGTCATACAAAATTAGAGAAGGGCAAAACTAATATGAATTGTACGTAATGTTCTGTAGGACATGCTTATCAAACGTAACAGAGGTGAGAGGTATAATGAAGAAGTTCAATATATTTTTTTCACTGGGTTTAACGCCGTTTTTCAAAAAATTTTTAGTTATATACAGCGACCGGTTCATCTAACCAGTTTTCCTGGACTGTATATAGAAGGGTATCACCTGGTCGCAGCTGGTCATATCTTTCTGTGAAAAAAATGACAAAAATATGACAAACATACTTCACAAAAACGCTCAAAAAAGCTTTATTTGTTCGGTCAATTAATTTGGTTTTAAGTTGACATTGGGAGACTGTACGGTGCAAGAATGTGGTAGATACATAAATAACGGTTTTGGGAAGTAACTCACGAGGAATTATTTTATTTAAATTTTGTAAGAGTTATATTTCTTAGTTTCGCTGCTGTTAATTAAGAAGAGCGGTAAAGTATTATTTCGTTGGCAGTTCAAAGCGATTAAAATTTATGTACTTGTTCTGCCAAGTGATAGTTGCCTTGTGTTTGTGAAATTACAATGCCGAAAATAATTAAATACTGGCAGTGGTACGAACGACTTAATTATTGAGCAATTTAAACACTCCGCTGTACATTTTGAATTGGCATTCATGTAATGGTTTCGTCGGACGGACGTTACATCCAAATATCAAAAACTCCAAATTAATTGAGTACTAACAGTGAGTGCAGGTAATCACGAACATGCTGTCTTGACACACGTTCGTTGATAAGTGATTGTTCATTCTTTATCGTTCATGATTATATGAGTGTCAATATTGAAGATAAGTGACTACATTATAGTGTACACCGTGTTTCTCAGGTACACTAGGTAGTGTACGTGTTAATACTCACAACTGAAGGGCGGTCACGAATTTTCAGTCCCTTAAAGGGAACATCATTTCCGTCCACATGTCACTTATCATTATATCATTTGAATCCCATTTAGGTCTCGCTCCATCTTCCCACCTTTTCTGATATACCCTGTGATGAAACACACGTGTACCACATGGCATGACGAAACAGTTTGCTATCTTACACAACATTGAACAATGTACTTTTATTTCGTTTTGATATTTTTTGTCACGTACGATGTCAAAAGAAACAACAATTCATTCAAAACAATATTTTGCCGCCAACCGTTTATTGTGGCGTTTCTGGTGACCCCTAAATGACTGTCACACTGAACAGTTCATTTCTATGTTCCGATCAAATTTTAAATACGCTTATCGTCTTGAAAGTGAAGTTCATGAAATAAATAGTACGATACTCAGAATGTTTCAAACTAGTAATAGTTCAATGCTTCAAAAAACACTTAACATATACAATCTAGACGCAGATAACGATAAATGTTTCGAATAACTTGCGCTGACAATCTCGACTGTTAAAAATTTGCACGATTTCAGGATGCCAGATATTGACTGCATTGCAATTCATAATTTATGACCATACATCTTAATTAAACACAGAGTAAATGGCAAATTCACGCATACACATGTTTGTTGTGATTGTCTTGTTAATAATCACAAGCCTACACTAGTTTATCGTTATATTTACTGAACTGTAGTAAAAATATACTTCGTTTTCAGACAGGCACTTGGAACACTGGTAATTCAATGAAAACGTCTACCTCTTGTCTTATGTTAAATAATTCAGTAGTTGAAATCAATAAATAGACAGGTGCTCTTCACGCAAAAACTAAGATTGTAAGATATTTGGAAAACATAAAGATGGTTTGCCTTCCAGGCCTTGTTATATACATAGATACGGTATGAAAGTGTGGAAAGCAGGAAAGAGAAGAATGAGAGAAATTAACATATTGTTATTGCATATATGCGAACATCTATAAGCTCTGTATTGAAATACTATGACTGGATGTTATAAGATACGTACTTCCGGATAAAAATGATGATTTCGTTAGATAAGGTTACTTTCATTATGCAAACTTAGGGTATATATAGAAATTGCGAATAAATGTATGAATTTAATTAAAGCAACTACGCCTTTTTACATCTGTGTCTTTATATATATGTATAGGTTCAAACAAACTGAAATAATTATATTCATAATTCAGTTTTTGTTATACCTGAAGTTTTTTTCACCAGCTCAAATAGAATTTGATTTATAAACATCCAATCTAAGACGGATTAATTGGTTTAGGACAACAAAGTTATGAGTAGCTGACGAAACGAATCGGTGACATTGCGATAACGATAAAGTCTGTATCTACGAAGGTCGCATTTTTTGTGGGAATATTTAAATCGTCTAAGTAGTGAATAGCCAGAAGCGAGTAGTGTTCAAATGAAACGTTTTTTGCGCATTGTGTGGACATCAGTTCGTGGAGGCGGACAAGTGGGAAAAAATATATTCAGCATGGAAATAGTAAATTCACCTAATTGCTAGGTGCGGTTAGATTTTTTCGGTGATGTATGTATTTGATATTGGACGTTAAATATATTTATTAATGTTACAAGGAGTCACCCAGGGCTTATTATAGTTTCAACATTTTGCGCATACCGGGATATCCGCCGATAAAAAGACTGTTCAATGTATTTGAGGAATATTCAATGACGGACTACGAAATAAATTATTGAATGTTGATTTAAAGATTGTTACTGTATATTAAACCATCACATGTTCGATTTATCAACATTCTTCTCATGAAATCACGGCTGACACATTGTTTAGCGTTAAGTTCAAAGATAAATAGATACATTAAATTATTAGGACACATTTAGTGGATTTGCCGTGACTTATACTGATGTGAACAAACGCATTTTACACTGAAAGATTTGGTAATTAATTCATTAAACGAAGTCAATTATACATGGTCTAACTATTACTATTCAATCGTTTTATCTTCATGGTGATAATTTTTAATGCTCACCGTGATTAAGAAGTAGTGGTGAAACAAAAAAGTCGAGGAATAAGCAGTTAAAAGACAGATTTATACAAAAAAGTGAACACTAATGTATCAGAGTTTGAATTAATTTTGAGCAAACAGATCGATGGTCGAAGACAAATCCTGTTGCTGCACATGTATGTGATGTGTTAGAGTCGCGGTGATGCTGCCGGGTGACCTAATTAAATGCATCGTCCTCGGGGATGACAAAGTCGGCAAAACAAGCATGCTGATGAACTATGCAACGAATAGATTTCCTTCACAACACGTGCCAACCGTATTCGACAACTATGCAGGTAAATCAACTAATATTTCTTTAAGCACAAAATTAATACTTGTTTTTATTCTTATCAATTATTTATTTTGTATTCAACTTAATTACCCATAATTGCCTTATTTTTTATCATTACACGAATATTCGAAGTGCGCAATCAATTAACGCGCATATAAGCCCTTAAAGGCAAATATAGGATTCATCCATACCAGTAGACGTGGATACCAAGTTAGAATCGTTCTTTGTCTGAGACTTGGTATCATTTACAGAAATATTGATTGTGTATACATGTATTGCCATACTGTTAATTAAAATAATAAAGTTAATTATATAAGGCTTGCATTCGTATCCTTGTAAATTCGCGTCATGCATGCCACATTAGACCAATCGGTTAAATCCGAATTCTTTTTATTTGATTCATGATTTATCGAATGGAACTTAGAAATATAACACCTACCGAATAATTATAAAAAAAAATAGTCACATATCCTAAAAAACTTGGGTTCATAAAACTTACCACATCTACTAAATTGATTTTAAGTACATAGATATACACTTTATCTCATTAAGGGTCGCGTACGTGAACCTGACACTATTTATCCACTTTTTATCGTGAGATTAACCCACAGGCAGGTATGCTTAAATGCATTTTAAACCATATTAAACTTTCTTTTTTGAATGCTTTCAAAGGATCAGTTCATTATTCCGCTAGTCACAACTGACCGCGCAAAGACCAAAACAAGCAATAAAATCTTATGTTGGAAAAATATTTCCGATAAGTTAACACTTGTTTATATTCCATAAATTGAACTAAAACGTGTATATTTGTATTTGCACATGTTATATGGGAGCTGCCACCACCATACCTCGGTTGAATTGTTAAGTTTTGAAATGCAAAACAACCCCTAACCTTTAACTGTAACAGAATAACGTGAATATTGCATACCAGTAAACGTTCTTCTAGTACGTATTTTTTTAATTTTGCAAAATAAGTCAGTTGAAATTTATTTGCTTCACATCAGAGGTAAACAAGTACTTCTACTGATATTTCAGCCGCGGTCGTAGTCCAGAGGTTAGTGCACAGGACTTGTAACCCGGAGATCCGTGTTCGAATCCCGGTCGCGGCAGGTCATAGCCTTGTATGAAAATTTGACAAAAATGTCGATTTTGCTCCACATGCGGAGAAGTTGCCGGCTCCTTGTAGAACATTAAGTTAGTACTGGTTAGTATATAGTCCAGGAAAACTGGTTAGGTGACCCGGTCGCCGTATATAATTGAAAAAATGTTGAACGACGGCGTTAAACCCCAGTGACAATAAGTCACATAAAAACAAACAAACAAAATCTATTGGTATTCACTGCTCATAATATAAGCGTCTTGCGTTTTCTAACCCCAACCCACGCCTTAGTCTTTGATTGAAAAGACGTGGTTGTATCTTGATTCGAACACACGACCTCCAGGTAAGGAGTCAGAGAGTGATTCCTAAACCATATGGTGTAATGATGAAATTATTGAATTATGTAAAACCTCACGTAGACACTGCTACAGTGTTAATGCGTGTGTTTTTGCTTTTCTTAATTTATATTTAATGATGCACTTGTGGTTACACGATCACAATTCATCACTATAAAACATTGCACATCGTACAATACGAAGTATACTATGGTAAAAAGGGGTAACAACCCTATTTAATGGAGTAAAATGCTGGACTAGGATGGCTAAAACCGAGGAACCTGTACTAATTACCTCGAGACTAACGAGTTCGAGCCATTGAGGGTCCACTTTATTTCTTCTATGCTTCAACTAAAAACTTTCGACAGCCACAATGTATAAAACATTTGTTTCTGCGGTCTTGAAATATAGTGTCTATTGTATTATGAATAAAAGACGTAAATAAATTTACCAGTTAACGGACAGGTGATTTTAATCAAGATCTATTTTTGAATGAAAGATGGAGTAGCCAGGTTTAATTTTTGGGATTGATAAATGACTTTAAACTCTGAATTGTTTCTTTTACCATTATTGAAATTATAAAACATACTCATTTGCATAAACGTCAAGTTTTAATTAGTATTCTTTGTCATTTTAATTAAGAGTTCGTTTGAAATTTCGCTGAAACATGTTTTGTTTTAAATACTTAGTCTTTTCCGGTTATATCCATAAATTATTAATCTACATTGTAGTTTGAATTAATCAACATAAAATGTATATCAAGCGGTTATTTGGTAGGCTGAACAAGCCTAACACAATTATATACATAAATTATGGGCCTATTAAAAAACAAAATTAAGATTCATTGATAGATATGTTATCTTTTTTAAATCTTCTTTGGAAGCAGACAGATTTAGCGCATTAATGCATTCAATGAGGATCGTGCGGATTTTTGCGGTTATACGAATGAGAAGTTGAAAACCCTGGCGTTTTGTCTCAATGGGCTGTTGAGCCTACAGACAACATGGAACAAATGCTTTTGTATTGGAACATACGTGTCCACAATATTTTACCGACTGCATGTATTTGTAATGTCTAAAATATCAGCTATTCACACCTTAATAGCAGGACTTTTATCAACTTTCTATTGTTTAGCTAGAATATTAAATACTAGTAATCCATACGTACGTATCAAAATGAGACATCGAAATTCAATCTTCAAACAGCCTCACCCGTCATTAATCAGGGACAAACATTTCATCAACATACGTCAAAGTGCAATGCAGCAAAAATGTGCAAAACATCTACTCGTGTACGTTAATAAATCATTAATTAAGTACAACATACAGCTACATCAACCCATTTCCTATCAAAAATGTATCTTATCAATCATTGTAATTAAATATGGTGACGTCTTGAAAAGTGTGCTTGTTTAAAGATTTTTTTGTTACATATTTAGAATTGCAGACAATAAGAAACTCGTAAAATTGTAATATTGTGCATGAAAACATCAGGTGAAGTTTATGATTCACCAGAAACAGCGCCGGATAATTCACTTCATTATGTTGGTTAAACGTCACGATTGAACGATACTTCATGATGAAACAAACGTAGATATTTCAACCTTTTTAAAAGTCTGGTCTTCGTTCTTATCAACACAGGAGAGTTATCACAATAATACAACTGTACGATAACATTCATGAATAAATTGCCGAGCATTAGATATAACTGATTATTTATATTTAAATTCTATTTTCGAGCATAGAAATATGCTGCGCATTTTCAGGTACCTTCGTGTTTGTTTCTCTGCTACAAAATATTTTTACTTGGCATTAACCGAGCGACCCCAAAATATGGTATCGACTCAATAATTGTATTGTTCCTGGTGAAAATAGTTTCAAAACTAGTTCATTTTCGAGAATACGAGAGTGGCATGACTTGAGTGAACAGAAAAGATCTTGACTGATCGATTAATTTCATATGCACCGATTGATAATTTTACGGGAACTTGTTTTAGAAAACAAACATTTTTTTAAAGGATGGTTTAAACTGACATAAAACTGCAGACTTCAATAAGTAACCTTGGAAACAGTAACTACTTATTCTTCAAACTAAAATAATGTGTATCTTATCAATTTGAGCTTTAGAATATTGGAAGATTTCAATTTGAAACCACTTGAAGTATTGCGTAATAAACTTCACATGTAGAACAGACGGGTACGGTTCATTCTTGAACTGAACTATAGTGTAACCTCAAATAGCGATCACTTCAATAAGAAAGACCACCTCGTCATGACGACGATCCATTTTTTGGACGCGCTTTCTATATTTCTTATGTATTTCAACATGATAATGAAACTATCTCATTATTAAGACGGGTATTTTGATTGCAAAAGGAGTCTAAATATAGAGATGTAGTAAGCCATACACTGAGATATAAATAGTACAAGCTCACGTAAGTTCGCTGATTAATGTGATAGAATCTTTGTGTTAACCCTTTGCCTCATAAGCCTACTTTTCCAAATTCGAAGCAAATATACAAACATCAACATATTTAAGAAAATTGGGTAGCTTCTCTCTTGACAGAGCGGAAAGCAATGTGGAATAAGACGCCATTGCTCGTTACAAGCAATTCTTTTGCCATAATGTTTTCAAAAGTCGTCTGCTTCAGATGCGAGGAAATGCGGTTCATGTATTATGAGGCAAATGGTTAAGAATCGGTCAACGATCACCAAGTTTAAATATTAAACGCACAAAAAGCCTCGTTTTGAGATTACTATTAACTGAGAAAAAACAAACGACAAAATTTGTTTGAAAATATACTTGAATTGAACTCAAGCACTTTAGCCATTATTCTTACAAAGCGGTGGTACATCAAAACATGCACTTTTTTAAGTTCAAACTGGCTAATATATAATTATTAAATACGGTTCTGATGCGCCAGCATTGCATTTGAGCATTAATTAGTACCGTAGTGTGGGATGTGGTGTGTTATAGTCATCGGATGTATTAAACTTAATATGGGGGGTCGGCTTTAATGTATCCTTAATGTTAAAAAATTTGACCTAATATGAACTTAAAACAAGCGACAATCATCAGAAATGACGCAGACTTTGGCCTTAATTCCAGCAGTTTATCTTATTAGACATGGTATTGATCGAAAGTAAGACAAACAAACAATGAGACAGGTCAAAATGGTATCTTTTCGGCGCTTACACTCCTTGGGTGTCCGATAGTCAGTGAATAATGTTGATTTATATCCGTTGGTTAGTTAATCTTTAAATTGTCCGTCTCTTCTTTACACTAATTCACTAGTAGATCACCAAT
Organism: Lutraria rhynchaena; assembly: GCA_008271625.1. Taxonomy (NCBI): domain Eukaryota; kingdom Metazoa; phylum Mollusca; class Bivalvia; order Venerida; family Mactridae; genus Lutraria; species Lutraria rhynchaena. The sequence continues at coordinate 182,271 of VIBL01000019.1, read as the reverse complement.
CAATAATTAAGACTGATCACTCCTGCTCTCCATTTATTTAGGACCTCTGGTTACAACACTGAGATATTAAACCAGTCTGAAATTGTAGTGAAACCTAACTTATATACCATTTCATTAAATATGTCATTTATTTTCGGACCCGTTTTTCATACATTGTTCTATAACTAAATTTATATCATTTTTTTAATGGCACCACTGTCACATATGCACTGAGCACACACCACTATGCAAGCATCACTTTCAAAATGATGGTCATAACCTCGAGGTGGTGTCGCACATGTTATAAAACCTGATTGGTTGGTTATAAGTGTATTCGTAAAATTGTAAAAAATGGTAAGTCTGCATCGTAAGACTGATGTATAACAGAGAAATCTGATGATGTTATCTGCCGTAAAATATTCGAAAATGTGAATCACAGAATACCGTTACCATGGTATTTGATACATTGTTCCATGAAATATTCAAATACTATCTATCACAAGTATGTGTACATGTAGGTTTAAGGATTAAGTGTTACTGGAAATAATCAAACTACTTAGAGCCGAGAAAGCTAGCGCCGGAATAGATTGATACGTCGACAAAAAATAACATCCGCTAGTAGTTTCAAGATTTCCACGACAATCAATTATTCAAATACAGGTAATTGAACTCTTCTCTGCTGCATTAATGTGATATGGACATTACAATAAAAGATTATTTGTAAACATACTGGTATACCTCAAGCATACATCGCATGTTACGATCTAATAAAAGTACGTGATTACCGAAGTGAAACGTGACGCTAACGCCAAATTCGAAACATAATAAAAAACTTTTACGTAGGTAATTATATTAATTCACTCAACCCTGTACTTATGATCACCTGTGAATAAAGAATGCCTGAGTGTAAAGACCAATGATCATATTTTTCCAATACAGGCATATTGTACAGTAAAACTTTGTTATTACAAGCATCGATATCACGCACACCCGACTTATCTCGATGAGCTTTTGAAGTCCCGTCAATTTTTGTTCTTAGTTGTGTATAATTTTCAACTTACGAACAAATATTTCATTATTACGAGCACCACGGTTATCTCGAGCATTTAGTCTGTTTCGATGACTCATCGAGATATCGAGGTTTTACTGTATATTTAATTTTAACCTCTAAATATAGACCACCTTCAATGTAGATCACTACTCATAAGTTAGTATTGATGGAAGTTCATCTGTGTAACGATGTTATCATGCTTACGTGTGAATAATTATATATTTATATACATATTAAACGCATGAGATATGCACGTATATTATGATAAACAAATACTTGTACCCTGAAACGTCAGTATAAATAAGACCAAATAGACAGGTCTTTACATAAAGGTTGTTTTATTATCAACTTGAAACACGTATGTTCCTCTACGGTAACCTTTGACCAACTGACCACAAAATCTGACACGTTTAACTGTACATACATAATCTTTCTTCTTTCGCATCGAAAAGAACATCGGTAGCAAAATAATCTGACATAACACGTTACTATTGGCGTTGGGAAGATTTCGTGTCATCTCACGCATATTTTGGCCTTGAACAATCACGTGTCCGCCCAAAAATAACTTATTGGAGTCACATTTGCATTATACAATTTATGAGCATTTTGATTTATGTTTATGTGGTCCAGTGGTTAGTGCACTGGACTTGTAATCCGGAGATACGGGTTCGATTCCTCGTTGCGGCAGGTTATACCCTTTTATAAAAAATTTGGCAAAAATGTCGAATTTCCTCCATATGCGGATAAGTTAGCACGGGTTAGTATACAGTCCAGGAAAACTGGTTAGGCGAACCGATCGCCTATATAACTGAAAAAGATGTTGAAAAACGGCGTTAAATCCCAGTGACAATAACTCACATAAAAACAAACAAAAACGTGTTTATTTATATCGTCATTATGAAGTATGCGTAATTCAAATAAATTAGGAGAAGTTGGTTAAGTCCATTCGTTACAAATATATTACAGCATAATAACAACATAACATGTATAACAACATAAAAAATCATCATAAAACTTACACTATAAACATGCTAATGACTCTATCCCATACCACGTGGTAGTTCTATGGTCAACAGGGCGTGTTGCATAAATGTTAAGGTTGTCAAACACAGGAATAAACATCACCATTATATTTCGTCACTATATACTCTTAATGCTTTTCGAATAATATCAAAACGTCATGAAGTGAGACTTAACGAAATGTAGATCACTATTTCTTGGTTCAAAATTTTATGGTCTAAAAATATTAGACTCAGCAATTAATCAATTTTCAAACGAGAAATCAAAGGTTGTGTGACTAAAAATCGATGTGACTTTACTTATCAAAATAGCTAACACTTGGGTGAGATTTGCAGATTGTACGAAAATCATCCTGGGCTTTGACCGAGTTACAACGTGCTCTGTTCAACTTGTTTACAACATGTCAAAATAATGGAGGTCAGGCGACAACCGTGCATGTTTGTTTTACAAAACATCATCATGACAAGATTATTTTACGAAAAGCTAATTACGCTTTTCATATTTCATCCTCATGCGGACATTTTATTACTGTCAACGATTGTTATAAGATTTATGTTAATAAGTGCAAGTTTAAAAGAATCTATATTTGCTATTTGGCATGTATTATCTATGTCAAGAACCTAGCTTAATTAATAGCTGCCTTAATCAATTAGTTTCATCATCAGTGTAAACATTTATTGCTCATATGAGACGTAATGTTTGGCTATCCTAATAGTTGCTGTTTGTCTATATATACATTGTGTTTAAATAAAACAGACATCGTATTGTCTATATATCTGTTCTTCAAAGAGATGAAGAGGTGACACAGCGGACTTTGTCCTTATAAGGTCATGCACACTAATACATGTCGTTTCAGGCGTTTTTATTCAGTAACTTTGTTCTTATCGCTACATAACTATCATTTTGAGATAAAATAGAAGTTTATGGTGTCATGAAAACAACCAAGAATCGTATCTTACAACATGAACATCACAAACATGGTCAGTTAATTGATCTTGTAACCGCTATGTTAGTGGAAATTGAAGAATATGATATAAAAGTGGTCCACCTTGAGAAAACTTCTTTGTTTCTATTTTTTTCCCTTCTTCGTTTACATAAGTACTATCATGTATTTTTTCTCTCTCATAGATTAATTGAAGATGTTCGTGACTTTCAAAATCGATGCACATGTACAAAATAAAATGTATTAATCGAAAAAGTTAACATTTTGTAATTTTATCTTCAGGGTCTATATCGATGGCGGGAAAGCAATACACTTTGCAGATGTTAGATACGTCGGAACAGGTGGGTTACCATTACATTGCAATTAACTATATCATGTTTTGCATTTTACATCACTAACATAATTTGCAGACAGAAATGCATCAACCCTCGCGAGAATGAAACATACGCACGCATTCCTGACGCAGAGGGATTCGTACACTATTGCCATCACAACACACAGTTCGTTTAATTTCACAATAGAAGCAAACAATATTAAAATAAATGCCACCAATCTAATTATATTGTATTTATCATTTTGTTTTATTTTTTTTACCGTCGTGACAAGAAAAGTTGAGTAACATATGTTTAAATACAAGCAAGCTGAAAATCGGCCTGTCAGCCATATCAGAATAACATGAAATGTATTTTATGCAATCGTTATTCATAAGTGCTACAAACTGCTAACTCGTCATAAAATAGCATACAATAAAAGATAAAATTAATAACAAAACTTGATTAACATTCTGAAATAGCTTATGTTCCTAGACAATTAATCATTATCATTAAAAAATCATAACATGTTAATAAACTACATGCATGAATTGTATGAATATTTTAGTTTACATATCTTGAGTTTCGTCCGCTTTCGTCCATCGAGTGATTAAAACAAAAGAAAAAAATATGTATAATTGAGCATAACCGTTGTCGTCAATACATGAATCTCTTTAATACTGCAAATGAAGAGAATATAGAAAGTTGCCCTTAAATCAGTGGAGAAATATCAGCCTGTACAACAATGTACTAGTTCTTTTAAATGTAACCACTCTAGTCAAAAGTTATTCGATTAGAATTTAGAGCAAGGCTAACCAAAGTTATTAAGCTGAATCATTTTAAAAATAATTTGGCGGTACGGCCATGCATCCTTTTAAAGATGTTGTTTGCGGTTACGCGACCAAACTTTAAATGGTGATTATGTAGATAGGAATGCATTTTTAACGTAATATATGCTTGTGCTAAAAACGAACACCGGAATGAAGACAGAACAAAAATATTTTTGGTAAAATCGCTAATAAAATTCAAATCTTGGGATTTTTAATGAGTATGTAGAGCGACTGCAAACTTACAAATTTGTAACGATAGCCTGATGTGTAGAATATACATGTCCTGTATTGTTACTTAGCGATCAATTAATTAGTATGACGATTGACAGTTGTTATTTATTATACTGACATAGGTCAGTAGTTTGTTAAACAGAATCTCATGTGATTGGTCATATTGGGCTGAGATCAGTGACTTTCAGTCAAAACGTCAGTCGTGATTAACATGTGAATAGGTACAAATTAGGGATAACGTTCACAATTTAACAAACATTTATTGATACAAAAAAAACTAATAAACATCGGAATTAAACCAACTGAGCATAAACTCATATTTTGTATTGCTTTTCCTTAAATGGCCCCTGTTGACAGATTTTACTATGCCTTTTAGTTGCAAAATCATGTTTAAAGGCTTGAGCGGATTTATGCCCCTATGTCTTATTTTTCTGAAATAGAAAACGAACAAGCGTGTAATTAATTGAATAGCGTAACAACCACCAGTAGAATGTGGTGTATATTTGCATAAGTAATGAGTTTGTTCTAATTTCAGAATACAGTTGTACTTTTATTCTGTCATACAGAAGATACTACATATTATGAATGCAAAAAATAGAGTCAAGTGAAACAAGATATCCTTATATTTTTGAGGATATGAATAAAACGTGTATTAACACTTCCGTTCATAACAAAGTACAGAGTTACAATAATAAATATAAAAACGCACAAAAGGATAAAGAGAATGCTGAAAATGGGTGAATTAATGTATACAGTACATGTGATGTAGTGCATACAGAACGGGGAAAGTAGTGTATACAGTACGGGGGAAATACTGTACGCAGTACTCGGGAAGTATTATACACAGTACTGGGGAAGTGGTGTATACAGTACTGGGAGAGTTGTGTACACAGTACAAGGGAAGTAGTGTATACAGTACTGGGGAAGTAGTGTACACAGTACGGGGGAAGTAGTGTATACAGTACGGGGAAGTGGTATATACAGTACTGGGGAAGTAGTGTATACAGTACGGGGGAGGTAGTGTACACAGTACAGGGGAAGTAGTGTACGCAGTACAAGGGAAGTAGTGTACACAGTACGGGGGAAGTGATGTACACAGTACTGGGGAAGTAGTGTATACAGTACAGGGGAAGTAGTGTACGCAGTACAAGGGAAGTAGTGTACACAGTACGGGGGAAGTGGTGTACACAGTACTGGGGAAGTAGTGTATACAGTACGGGGGAGGTAGTGTACACAGTACAGGGGACGTAGTGTACGCAGTACAAGGGAAGTAGTGTATACAGTACGGGGAAGTGGCATATACATTACGGGGGAAGTAGTGTACACAGTACGGGGAAGTTATGTATACAATACGGGGAAGTGGTATATACATTACGGGGGAAGTAGTGTATACAGTACTGGGGAAGTAGTGTGCACAGTACTGGGAAGTAGTGTATACATTACGGGGGAAGTAGTGAACACAGTACCGGGGAAGTAGTGTATACATTACGGGGGAAGTAGTGTACACAGTACTGGGGAAGTAGCGTACACAGTACAGGGGAAGTAGTGTATACATTACGGGGGAAGTAGTGTATACAGTACGGGGGAGGTAGTGTACACAGTACTGGGAAGTAGTGTATACATTACGGGGGAAGTAGTGTACACAGTACCGGGGAAGTAGTGTATACAGTACGGGGGAGGTAGTGTACACAGTACTTGGAAGTAGTGTATACATTACGGGGGAAGTAGTGTACAGAGTACCGGGGAAGTAGTGTATACAGCACGGGGGAGGTAGTGTACACAGTACTGGGGAAGTAGTGTACACAGTACAGGGGAAGTAGTGTATACATTACGGGGGAAGTAGTGTATACAGTACGGGGGAGGTAGTGTACACAGTACTGGGGAAGTAGTGTACACAGTACAGGGGAAGTAGTGTATACATTACGGGGGAAGTAGTGTACACAGAAAGGGGGAAGTGGTGTATACAGTACAGGGGAAGTAGTGTATACAGTACGGGGAATGGGTATATACATTACGGGGGAAGTAGTGTACACAGTACAGGGGAAGTTATGCATACAGTACGGGGGAAGTAGTGTATACATTACGGGGGAAGTAGTGTACACAGTACTGGGGAAGTTATGTATGCAGTACGGGGGAAGTAGTGTACACAGTACTGGGGAAGTTATGTATACAGTACGGGGGAAGTAGTGTACACAGTACAAGGGAAGTAGTGTACACAGTACTGGGGAAGTTATGTATACAGTACGGGGGAAGTAGTGTACACAGTACAAGGGAAGTAGTGTATACAGTACTGGGGAAGTTATGTATACAGTACGGGGGAAGTAGTGTACACAGTACAAGGGAAGTAGTGTACACAGTACTGGGGAAGTTATGTATACAGTACGGGGGAAGTAGTGTACACAGTACAAGGGAAGTAGTGTACACAGTACTGGGGAAGTTATGTATACAGTACGGGGGAAGTAGTGTACACAGTACGGGGAAGTTATGTATACATTACGGGGGAAGTAGTGTACACAGTACAGGGGAAGTTATTTATACAGTACGGGGGAAGTAGTGTACACAGTACTGGGGAAGTAGTGTACGCAGTACTGGGGAAGTAGTGTACACAGTACAGGGGAAGTGGTGTACACAGAACGGGGGAAGTGGTGTACACAGTACGGGAGAAGTGGTGTACACAGTACGGGGGAAGTAATGTATACAGTATGGGGGAAGCAATGTTTACGTTAGGCGTAAGATAAAAAAATCATGGTTTCCCCTAACCCCATCAACCCTATTTTTTCTTCTGACCCTTGACTTTTTTTTGGTCTCGAGAAAATATTTCGTGCCAATCATTTTCACATGAACTGTATTTTTTCTGAACTTAAAAAAAATATTTGAATATAAAAAATTGCCTACCTACCGACCCTATATTTCAGGGGAGTGTTAGTAGAAACATGGTACTTTTTCGCCAAAGGAAAAAAGAACAACATATGTAGCAACAACAACAGACTAGATTGTTGTAAATGTAATTAATATTAGTGTGATGAATTTGAAACTGACTTATTATTGAATACATTGGGACACAATTACATTCACCCTCGCGAGTCCACCAATCCCCTCCTTCTGAATCGACTTTGAACAATATTTCTCACAAATCCGTGTTTTCTCGAGAATTCTCATCCCGGTACGGTCTAAGAGTCTCACAAATATTCAATACAGTGTGAAGGGTTAGTGTCATTATTTCACATGGGTTCCAATTTATTCCCGACAATGCAGCTACTTTCTCCTTGAAGCGACAGAATTTATCATTTTGGTTGGACAACTATATCTACATTTATCTATATGATAGGAGGCAGAAAATGATACGGGGCTCGAACCCGCGACCTTCTGCTGGCAAGTAAGCTGCTCTACCAACTGAGCTAATCGGACAGACGGGCATACAAACTACTATAAGCATATATATTATATATACAACACTGTTACATAGATCAATAACTAAAGCCACATTTTTACAATCTCACGGCTTTAATTGACACTCACACGCAGATAAAATTGTTATCATGTCCATCAAATATAGGTCACATATTTTACCTGGCTGGGATACATTGGATACGATGTTATTCATTAGATACAAAATATTTTAGTGATTAAAATAAGGTACACAATTACACTTATTTCCATAACGGGAAACTACGACATTCGTAAGTAGCATTCTTGACCCCATTCCTACTTAATACACGAAACAAATACTCTGTACTGTTCCTATAACAGCCAAAGAACAACCAAACAAGTGGTATGGGAACCATTTTGAGTCCTTACTATCACCTAAATGGCGTTCAGCATCAGATATAAACTGGTCCCCGTTCCATGTTGCTGTCTCTGTTCAGACAGAGTCAACGGGAACCAGTTTTTACATAACATGCAAACTAATCATAATATTTTATACAGACTGATGTTGATTTTAGCTGTATTTTGGAGCGAAAATATGGTAATTCATGTAACACTTTATGTGACTGGACGTGATGTGAATTCAGTGATTAAAATAATTAACATTGTTAGCGAAATACCGAAAAGTAAACACGCTGATTACAGGCAATAAGGAAATTTGATATATACTTACACAAAAAATCCATCATTTTTTTCAGGATGAAAGCGACGAGGCCAGGCGTCAGTGTTATCCAGGCGCGGATGTTTTTGTCGTCTGCTTTTCGTTGGTTCGTCCGGAGAGCGCCAAACACATTCAGGACCGCTGGATACCGGAAATACGTCAATATATGGGAGAAACTCCATTCATTGTTGTAGGCACGCAGGCTGATTTAAGAGACGACGAGTCGATAGTGAATGAACTTAGGGTCAAAGGTAAGAGACCAATGAGTACCCGTGAAGCCTTGACCTTTAGTCGCCGTCTCGGTGCCGCGTGCTATGTAGAATGTTCTCCAGTCATGAAGAAGCGTTTAAGACGGGTAATAAATGATGCACTAGTGTCTGTGTTCAGTAATAAAGACGAACAAAATGGATCTGGGTGTACAATATTATAAACATACTAACTGTGATATATATGCATGAAGGAAAAATGCGCCATTTATTTTTGTCTTTATTTGCTAATAAAACTTTAATAGAATTAAATTATTTCAGTCAAATTCTCATTTTCCCCATCTTTCTATTGTAGTTCTTTGTTGCATCCTTCAAATAGGTTCAATGACGTCATATTTCCACCAGCGACCAATTGTATAAACATTGGTTAACTTTAACCACTGGGTTAAATCAGAGTTTTGGTTAAAATTTGGGTTAAATGTTAAGTTAGCTGTTGTAGAAAATTGTGTTTAAGTTTAACTAAATGTTGTTTTGTTAAAGCTCAAATAAATCTAACCCAAGTCTAAGATGCTGGTTAAATCTTAACATAAACGGTAACCAGTACCAAAATGGCAGCCCTTTTTAAATGTTTAAATGATTATCTAATGGTTAGTAAACCAAAATGGTTAAGTTAACCAATCTTTATACAGAGCGTCAATAAATGTAACTGCCATTTTTTTTTATATTTTCGCGAAATAAGTGACGCATTCTACCTTAATGTTGCCTTTGTACGTTCAAATGTGAATAATATATGTGAAACAAATATGATAATGTTAATTTAATGACGTTACTCATTCATTCATTGTGATATAGTATTAATACACATTATTCCAACAAATCAATATTATACGGTATTAATGAATTATCAATCATGTATATGTCGTGTTGTGTTGGCCTACTGACAAGACGCTTACCTTTTTGTGTTTTTGTTTGTTTTATTTACATCGATGCTTACATGAAAACTTAAGATTAGGAAAAAATAAGCTCGAAATTAGAACAAATATCCTACATTTCAAAAATGATATTTGTCCCTGTGTTGTCGTCAGAACACCTGTGAGTCTTATCTCTATGTATGATGATACAATTAAATGATTATACAGTAAACCCCCTGAAAACCGGACCCTTTCCGAACTGAGCCAAAAGTCTTTTTTCCGAGAATTCTTGTACTAAGAGAACTATTGATTATCGAAAAGAAAAAAATGGGACCTGAAAAATCGTCCGAATTTTAGAGAATCCGAGTTTTTAGAGTCCGGTTTTACTGTCCATTATAAACAGCTTTTATGCCATGTCATGACAAGAAATAGATAATACTCTTGTGTGACGTTGCCGGGATGGTTTCGTGAATTTGAGTTAGGGGGAGTACGTACTTTTCGTTAATTCATCACCAATGATTTGATTTCTTACCTAGCATTGAAAGTAAGCGCCGATAATAGCCAGTTAATCGCGTAATTTTTTTTTGCATTGACGAAATGAATAATTCAATAACGTAAAAACAAACCATGTGGATATTAACATTAAAACATTCAAGGCGCGCCATATTGCTGCGGGACATTTAATACCTGTGTGCGACGTCTAAAGTTCAAAGGGACGTTACCCAGGGTATTCCGTCCATAGTGCGTAGCAAGAGTAGTCGTTCCTGGTTAATATTTTTAGGTAACTATCAGTATTGAATTCATTTGAAAAAAGGCTAAAATTCCTTAGAAAGGGCTCTCAGTCTTTTAAAATATTTATGGTCATACATGCCACTGTGATATTACATAAAAATATTTTATGTTCATGGCAAGTATTACAGCCAACATTATTTAATCAAAATATTATTAAGTCAATCCTGTGAACAAAGGCCAACCTAGGGAAAGACAAAATGTGGCCTTCATTGACAGATGGCCTTTATTTGAAGGTCAGTTTGTTCTAAATAATCAATGATGTTTCTTTAAGGAATGATCTTTATTCACAGCGTGGCCTTTTTTCGGAGGTGGACACAAACACAGATTTGACTGTAATTGTGATTTTATTTTCATAGCAAACAAACTATTAAGTATAACATTGTTGTTCCCAAGTATTCCTGTATTTAATATTAAAACTGCCGTTGTTTGTTTTTTAGAAAAACAACATTTCACACAATGCATACATTTCACACTATATGGCAAATACTTTCCACAATCAATGGCCAAAAAACCTCATTTTGCTTAATGTTTCGCAGGTCATTTGGGTGAAAATCAGTTTCAAGGAACAAGAACACAACCTATCAAATTTCAGTGACATGATATTCTTTCACAGCTTTTTTTCTTGAATTTATCATCATTTTTCAGCTGCGATGATTATCTGAACCAGGGATTCTAAATTACATTGTAATGTCGAATCTTTGGCTGAACAAATGCATTATTCATGATCAACAATTTAAAACATTTTCAATAACATTTTTGCTGTTAGGCTACTGAATATACATGTAAAGTTGTTTAATTTAGTCTGTACTGTTCCACTAAGTATTTGGGCTCAAATTAAAAAAAATACTTTGTTTGCCCTCTACCGCCCCTAGATTTTAAGAGAGGGTTGGTCTGTCAGAAAAATATTTTATTTTATTCAGAGATTATTCCTCAAATGACTGGTTGAACCCCCACGTTTGTCTCAAGCGTCGGAATGATCGCAATCATTTTTATAACCTTATGTAAGATAAATATTTGAAAATATATTATAGGCCAAAATATCGGCATTTTTTTAGTCGGTTGGTAAAGGACTATCAAACTGAATTTAAATTTAAGTCTTACGGCAAGTATTAGACAAACAATTACACAAGACTTGTCGATTTCAAGACGTCTTTAGATGTCCAGGTGCTATCATTGAATATCTATTGTAGAATCAATTGTTTATAATTACATGTATGTATAATGATTCACTAATTGATTGTTTTATATGATAGATATACAAATAACTATAAATTTTTCCAACATTTCAAGTTTCTCCTTATTTTTCTATTACTTTTGTCTTAGTGTCTACTTTATTGCTAACACAACCAGGGGTCTCCATGGTGAGTGCTAATAATCTCTGACTAGTAATCATTAGCTGCTCACTTCTGAGTTCAAATCCTACCCAGGACCAAGCAAATTACACGAGAGGAAGCTATTCAGCCAGCTTACAGGGTCGGTGGTTCTACCCAGGTGTACATCTGGGGTCTTCCTCCACCATTAAAGCTTGAAAAATACTAACTGACCCTTTTGGTACAACATTAAACCCAAGTGATAAATAATGTGACTGCATACTCTCTGTAACAGTACACCAATGAGGCACAGCATTCAAGTGAATCAGGCACTATGAAGCCTCAGAAGAAATAAAAAAGTCAGAATATTGTACTGTATGCATGTGGTAGTAATCGCAGTAAAGTACATACCACTTATCTATTACATGTAATTACCTTCATCTATCTCAAGCTGAACGTTACCATAAATAAGTAGCACCCACACTAACTGACCACCCTGAATACCACTAACCTTCATGCTATAACACAATAAGCATACAAGCTATAGTAATCTCTAGAGAGAAAACTATTTTGTTTAAATCTTGTAACACACTCAGATATTAACAACACATCAATGACCTTTGACCTACTGTAGATTTTAGCAGGTAAAAATTCATTAGCACTAATCTGATCCATACATAATCAGGACTCACTCAATAAATCGGACCAATAATGTCAAATTAAAAATATACAACCACTGGATTACATTTTTCTTTTTATTACAACAATACAAAATTTCCATTTGTTCAGTGAAAATACATACTTATATATTTACACCATTGATGATAGTGTTTTATACTTATATGATCACACCATAGTTGATGGCATTTTATAAATGAGTTTCACACATATGCACAGTTTCATTCCATGAAATGCAGTCTTAATGTATCAAAAAAAATAAAACAAGTTCAATCATTGTAAAAAGTAATTATTAATTGCCACAGAAATATCTACTTTGTACAAAATGTAGTCAAACCTGTCAGCAAGCAAAGGTGAAAATTCATAATTTTGAAAAACATTAACACTCAAGCTCGGGCCACAGAAATAATAATAACCAGTCCAGTCCATGCTCTTGAAAACAGACAAGGACAAAAGTTGGAAATTCCGGCACATGTCGGAAAACTTTCCTTCATGTAAGAGGCGAGAGATTCACATTAAAAAAGTCACAAAAATAGAGAGGACATGAATACAGTATTTGTGTCAGTTTACTGTGACAGTGAATGGAATGGATTCATAGATATGAGTAATATAATGATGGTGAGGTCTAGTTTCCTATCTTATCCACTAATCCACTACCTTCTACACCATTGTAGAAGAAAAAATTATTGTGTGGAGAATCTTTATGAGAGACAGCCTGAAATAAAAGAGTGATAGTATCCTGTAGAATATGTGTTAGTGACAGTATCCTGTAGAATTTCTGTAAGTGACAGTGTCCTGTAGAATATGTGTTAGTGAAGGTATCCTGTAGAATATGTGTTAGAGACAGTATCCTGTAGAATAATAAGTTGCCAGCTCCTTGTGGAAGGGTAAGTTACAACTGGTTAGTACACAGTCCAGGAAAACTGGTTAGGTGAACCGGCTACCATATATAACTGAAAATCTGTTGAAAAAAAAGGGGTTAAAACCCAGTAAAAAAAAAGTAATTCAGTAGACAATTCCATTGTGTTTCGATACCTGAAGTTGTCAGTGAATTGCCAATGAAAAAATTGAAATCAATGGGGAGCACATACCAGTTGTGATATTAGGATTTCATACATATATAATATTACATGTATTTGGTGTAAGAATAATCAAATATCAAAACATTTGAAAGGAAAGTAAACAATCCTACATACCTTAATTATCTCCTGACCCAGTACCCCACCCACTATTGCACACACAGGGCTTAATTCAGCGAAACATTTACTGGAAAAATAACAAAGCATCAAAAACATTAATTAAAGAAATACCAGAGTAAAGGAAGACAATAATGGCAGCATATGTCACATTTCATGAATAAATAAAACCAGTCAAACCTGTGAACAAAGGCCACCCATGGGTAAGGCAAAATGACAGATGGCCTTTATTCAGAGGTCAGTTTGTTCTAAATAATCAATGATGGGTTTTTAAAGAATGGCCTTTATTAACAGGGCGGTCTTTATTCAGAGGTGGTTGCAAACACAGGTTTGACTGTAGAGTAAAATCTTGTTTTCTCAAGAATGCATCAAAACAGACGAAAGTTGAGAGGTAATTCCAGTGCTCGTAATAACAAGATGTTTGTTTGTAGGTTGAAAAAAGGTTTTTGTCATGTGCCTGAACAAGCAGATTTACGTAACATTAAGAACTCCTCGAGATAAGTTGCCTGCTTTGATATCAATGCTCGTAGTAATGAAGTTTTACTGTACATTGAGCAGTTATAATATTATATGTAATATATATATAAAATTATACTTTTATTACATAACTGGTAATAATATTTCCACATAATCCATTGATAAAATATGACTACTCAAGTAAGGTACTCTGTCTTAAAATGCTTTTTTGTGTCATTTTGATTGTTACCGTGGACCAGAGGAATTAGAGAGCAAATCAGGAAATTAGTATGTGTTCTTCAGTACCTGGGAAGTCTTTAACCATACTACGACCAGATCTTCCAATATGAGATTTTAACTAGACTACAAACAATTCCACTTACCATTATTCCTACAAGCGAGTTTTCAACCATACCACAAACAATCCTTTTAATAGGAGTTTTTTAACCATACCACAAACAATCCTTCTAATAGGAGAGTTTTTAACCTTACCACAAACAATCCTTCTAATAGGATAGTTTTTAACCATACCACAAACAATCCTTCTAATAGGAGAGTTTTTAACCTTACCACAAACAATCCTTCTAATAGGAGAGTTTTTAACCTTACCACAAACAATCCTTCTAATAGGAGAGTTTTTAACCTTACCACAAACAATCCTTCTAATAGGAGAGTTTTTAACCTTACCACAAACAATCCTTCTAATAGGAGAGTTTTTACCATACCACAAACAATCCTTCTTATAGGAGAGTTTTTACCATACCACAAACAATCCTTCTAATAGGAGAGTTTTTACCATACCACAAACAATCCTTCTAATAGGAGAGTTTTTACCATACCACAAACAATCCTTCTAATAGGATAGTTTTTAACCTTACCATAAACAATGCTTCTGATAGGAGTTTTAGTACCCTGCTTATTTTTAGCTAGGTATGTAGCATTTGAACAATTACTGAATTAAATACCTCGTGAAGTCATCATCAATGATGTCAGATGCTACACCAATCTGTTCTAGTACTTGAGATTTCAGTTCACACAATGCATTACTATCATAGGTCGAGGTATTCACTGCGGGGCGTCTGTTTTCTTTCTCCATAAATTGTAGTAAAACTGGGGAAAATAAGGAGAAATGCAATCATAGAACTATGTTTCCAAGAACTCCTAATACCTCCAAGAACGACCTACTGCAACACGAATTAATACTATTTTAGCCCATCCCTAAAAAACTGTTGGTTTTCAGTTACATGACCAACTCATCCAAAAATTCACCAACCAAGAAGTTGTTCAAGATTCTGACAAAATTATATTTCATCCTTCATTCCAACTTTTCATTTTAATAACAAACATATAATATTAATAACAAAGAATGCTTGACTACCTACCATTAAAAGTTAAAACGAACCAACATTTTTTTTAATGATGGCCTCAGTTTCACAAAATATCAACAACTTAATTTGCTTAATTAATGCAGTCAGCCATGATAAAGTTATTGGGTAGAGCAAACAAAAAACAGACCAGAGTACATTAAAAAAATTGAAGCGTAAAAAGCCACATTGAGAATCTTTTGCAAAAAATTTCAAATGAGATCTGTCTTTAACCCTTTACCTCAAAACACAGCATCTCCCCACATCTGAAGCAGACCACATTTGAAGACATAGTGGCAAAAGAAGCCATTGCTTGTAATGACTAATGGCTTTTTTGCCACAATATCTTCCATACTGTCAGAGAGAAATAACCCAATTTCTTAAATAAATTGATGTTTTGTATATTAGCTTCGAATTTCGACTCGTCCAAATATGCTTATCAGGCTATGGGTCAACCAAATTTTCCATAGTCTTGGTTTTGATAGATAGGCAGAACAATTTGTTAGTTAAAACTTTTGATATGTACAAAAAGATTTTAAAGAAACAGACGACTATTACACAACAGTTACAGTAAGTTTACGAACTTAAAAATTTGATAAATAAGTTGAAGAGTAAGAATATCAACAGATTACGGGTGACCATTACCGTAACAAGATACAAAACAAGACGTACTTAAATGAGCAGAGTATACCTTTCGTTATGAAATAAGCTGATGGTGTTCGTTTGAGCTTCTTTGAATTAGCTGACAACTTCCAGTCAACATCAAGAGCATTAGCCAGCCGACAAAACTGAGTACTCTGAAAGATAATATAGATGACCAGCGATTGTTTTCCTTCCTTGTTTGGTTCCTGTAAACAAGCCCCTCCCAATCGAAAATGAAGACATTTTTTCCCCAGTGGCAGATCTAAAAATCCCGGACCCAGACCCTTTCCAAAATTGCAAGACAATCACTGATGACTTCACATACATAGTATTTCTTGACATGCTGGAATTAATAGAATATGATCATTAAAAAAGTGTTCAAAAGAACTGAGCACACTTTAATCAAACCGGGAGAACTGGAAAGTTTGTATCACAATAATTTAATAAATTTTTTCAATAATAAAATCATCCCCTTTATAGATAACACATTTTCCAAAGGGGGCTCCAGGTAATCTGTGATGATGTATTTATGTCTAAAACAAAACATACATTTTTTTGTTTTGAGATTTATTTTATGCATAAATACATCATCATGCAACAGGGCTCAACAATTTTTTTTTCAGGCTACTCATCCTGCAGAACAACCAGCTAAGAATTTTAACTAGTTCTTCAGCAATTTCAACTCATCCTGAGTCAATTTCTACTCATAATTATGAACAGACAAGTGGATTTGTCGAGCCCTGTGCAATGGGCTGAGCTCCTTTGTATATTTCAGACCATAAAAAATTAAGTTACAATCATACATTTTTGACAACAACAGTCTCCATTTCCTCAGTTTTAGCTTTCTTACTGGCTGGTTCTCCATCTGGGTCTGAGGATGCTGTAGAAGTTTGTACTTTCTTCTGTACATCTCTGAAATATGAAAATAGAGCAGATATTAACGTGCTCTCAAAATGTTGACCAAACAATATATGTTAATTCCATGGTTATCTGCAAGTTCAATAACTGCTATTCCAATTCAGTATGTCATAGTTGTTCAATAAGTATCAATAAGCAATTAAAACTGCAGATATCTTGAAGAACTTAACAGTCAATGGAAACCCAATATTCATAATACCAGTGTAGAAATCATGCATTAAAATGGTGGAGTTTACATCAAACTTTTAACTTTTTTATCTTAAGAAATTTCGGTAATATCATATGCCCATAAGCAAATAGAAGGAACTGGTTCATACTCAGCAAATTCGTGAAATCCTAAATCTGAGAACATGTAACCATAGTAACCAAACACATCTCCCGAGAAGAATTTCACTTTGTTTTCATTGCAAATTTTATTGATTTTAACAAGAACTGAAGGTTTGCAGCACAGAGCACAGATAACATCGAAGTTTGTGAAGAATTCATCAGGTTTCTGTTCCACATCATCTGTATCTGCAGTTACCTCAACCATCGGATTTAAAAGTTGTGTTCTTTTTAATGAACACTCAGCTCTCTGAAAGAAGAAACCAATGCTTTCATTCATTACTGTATAAAAAGCCAAGGGGTCACCATGGTCATGTGGTTATGGTCTCAAACTAGTAATCACAAGCTCCTCGCTGCTGTGAGTTCAAATCCCATTCGGGGAAAGTATTCACATGTGACAAAGCTGTCCAGCTGTCGATGTATGTCTAGGATCTTCCTTCACCGTTAAAGCTGGAAAAGTCACCAAATGACCTAAGCTGTTGGTTTAACAAAGTATTAAAAGCCCACAATGAATAAACTACAGAATTTTTGTATAAGTAATATCACAGCCATAAGAACAGAAAATATGTAAAATATTGAAAATGTTTAAAAGCTTTGATTTCTATGAAGAATTAAGCTTGAGGTTGAACTTGAATTAAACCAATTTCTTTTTTTCCTACACCTATTTTAGCTGGATTGATATAACTCACTCTTAGTACTATAAAAAGGTTTTGCATAAAAAAATTAAATAAAATGCTCCCCTGAGCAGGCAGGATTTTCCTGGATGCAGAAAACCCCCATCTCTGATACAACTTTTTCATCCATGATCCACATTTTCAACTTATAAGCATCCATAGGACCCATAAATTAAACGTTTCATTTTTCTTGAAATCTGTATCGTAGCAACACTGATTAATTTTAAATAAAGGAGTCCAGCATTTTTCCTTATTAAATGGCATTGGGGGCAATCATGGATGAATTGATTGAAAACAACTCAAAGAACACATCAGCATGTCAGTCCCTGTGTCTGTATCTAAATTCCAAACATGATTCTATATGGGGACCTACAAAATTTACCCTCAAAATGGCAAGCACGAGAGTCCTGGGAATCCCAAACAAAAAGCCTATGGAAAATCCTAGTGAAACATGTATACACTTTCATTAGGTGCATATGAATTACAGCAAGAACTTGAAAAAAAATAACTTAGATTGGTTACTCTATTGACTTGACACAAAAACCTCTCAAACTGGCTTCCTCTCTAAACCAGCCAAATGATCTTGTCCCACAATCTACTTGTTCAGAAGTTTTCTACTAAAAATTATACCCAGATCTACAACTAAATGTAAGAATGAAACATATTATGAAAATCGGAAAATAAAATTTCAGAAATTTAACACCGACATAACCAAGTATGAGGATATTAACAAGCTTTGCCAACGAACACATTAAAAATAATTCAGAAAATCTTACATTTTTACCAACATCTTCTCGTGCTACAAGAAAATTAGAGCATGAATCTTCCTCTGACACCTGAAAAAATATAAAAAATATCAATTAATTGATGCATTAAATCTCTTCACACAAGTAGGTGTTTAACTGAAGAAATAAACATGATTAGGAAATGAAAGTGAAGAACTAATTTTTGTGAAAATACACAGCGGTTTTTTCCCCATCTTTGTTCCTCTGTCTCCATTCATTGCTTTTTTCATTCATTCATTTTTTCTCAATTCCCAACCTAAAAATTCCTTATTTTAGCTTCACAGAGCCCATAAGACCGTACCCAGACCCTTTCCCAAAAGGGCACAATAAAATCACTGTTATAATTATCTGAACAAGAATAAATGACTGTTTGTATATTTACAAAAATATACTCTTCAGGGCTCAACAAATCGACTTGTCTGCTCGTAATTACGAGTAGTAATTGATTCAGGACAAGTTAAAACTGTTGTAGAACTGGTTAAAAGTCTTAGCTGGTTGTTCTGCAGGACAAGTAGCCTGAAAAAATTGTCGAGCCCTGCTCTTTTTCTCACCATTGAATTATCCAGAAGCGTTACTGACTTAACACCAGAAAGGACAATATTCTTAGCAACCTCAGCACCAAGTCCACGTAAACCAATCAGCAGCACCCTAGCAGCCCGCAATCTAATAAAATAATAAATAATGAACAATAAGTGCTCAAACATAGTTCTATTACAATAAATGTTTTAGTTCTAAAATGTTTAATTTGCAAAAAAGTAGAAAGAATAGGTTGTAATGCATCTAGTTAAATAAAGGTGATTATCTTTAAAATGTGTCTTGAACATTTATGGTAAAAAGACACTGTAAATGCTAAATGAAATGTTACTGTACATTGATTAGCCAGTTTATTTTTATTTAAATAATAAAATAATAAATGCTTTTTGCGAAAGAAAAATTGATTCAGTTTGACAATATCAAATTCATTTAAAAAAAGTTTATGATACTATCTGCTAATATTTCTAACCAGAGTTAATTTTTTACTTGACTTCTGAAGAAAGTCAAAATGTAATATTGATTGAAATTTACTGTAATCCAAGACCTCAAGACTTGGATCACAACTGTGAACTAAGCAAGTAACTTGCTTTTTTATTGCAATTCAAAATATTTTTTGGCAAATAGTAAGAAGCAAAATAAACCTAATTAAGATATGACATTTAAAGTGAAACACGTCAGAAAGTATCTTAGCACAATATAGATCGGATGTATAAAAATAGCAGCAATAAATCGATCCGCAATAAATAATAGAAATTAAACCTCAGGATGATTACGAATAATATTGAGTACGAAAAACCCTGTGTATAATTAGTCATTCACTAACCTTCTTTGCGCATCTAGACCCCATAAACGGATTTGCCTATCATACAAAGCAGCTTCATCTTCTGTTATTGTGGCCTGTTCCACCATTGTCAACAAATAATACGATCTATAAACGTGTTCTTTTTGTGTTTTTAAACCACAATAAACACATTACATTGAATAACCGGCGGACTTCACAAGCCTAATAGTATGTGTTAACACAATCTCTATCCAGAGTGGTCGTTCGTTATCCATCACATACATGTATGGGAGAGATAACGAACGACAACTCTGGATAGAGATTTCCCACTCGGAACTACTCGGATGTCTCTCACACTCGACATTGACTGGAGCGAAGCGGAGTTGTCCGAGGATTGCCGATTGAGAGATTGCCGGGAAATAAGAAATATAGCCAAGCGTATTCCCCGGCCCTAGCGCTGGGAAATAAGAAAAAATAATTGATTTTACGACCCGATGATTTTATTTTTTTTATTTCTCAACCATTTTTTTACAAAATATACATAAAATTAATGGCATAGCTCTCAGCTTTCAAAAAATCTTGATATATTTAATATATCTTGTATGAAAATATGTTTTTGAGCCATGTGAATTTCATCAAAATTTCGATAAAAATTGTCGCTTATTTTTGGGCCCGAATTCTGCGGCCCTAGGGTCTATTTTTCTAGTTTTAAACTTATTTCTATTTTTCCTGCATCATATTAAAGTTAAAGCTCCCAGCTTTCAGAAAATGTTAACTTTTTGAAAATCGGTTCCTGATAAGTGTGATTTTGAGTTGCTCAAACTGGCACAAATTTTTTTTTCGCGCTTATTGATGTGGTGGATGTTAAACGGATGTTTGTTCTGCTGAATCATGGTGAAGAGATTGTTATTTGTGTTATATTTGGTTCCCGATGACTCTAGCTGTACTTAGTCAAGGCTTTGATGTATTGCAACGCGGAATGGGGACCAGTTATGTTCCCCTCATTAACTGGTTCCCGATGACGTTGTCCGGTGCATCGGAACATGAAACGGGGACCGGTTTACCTGTTCATTTGTACCTGAAAAAACAATGTGCAATTTGAATTTCAACCTGTATAAAAATGATTCCAGATTTGTGGACGGACTTGTGTTTAAAAGGAAACTGTATTGATTCATCCGAAATTATATGCAGTTGAGCGCGGGAATATGACCGACCCGATTGCCGAGAACGGAATATTATGCTCGTTATAAGAAACATAGACTGTGTTGAATGTGAAACTCATCTCCACGACCGTCCAGAAAATTTGGCCTACTCGTTTTAGTTGTTGCACAATATTGATTATTTTTAATTAATCATAACATGAAATTAATAAAATATAATAATGGTTATTATGATATATAAGTGCTATGCATAATGTTTTATTTGATTATTTCAAATGATCATCTCATGAAATAAATCATATATTGCGTTATGAAAATCCGCAGTATATGTAAATGAAACAATACATATTGAATGCTAATATTTAAAAGGAAAAAATGAATGAGTTTCACATGAAAAATGTATTTTGTTTAAATTCACCTCCTCATTTGCCACCCATAAATCATGGCTGGCTCTTTCGGTATTGAAAATATGATTAATTAATTAATAATTTCTTCTACCATTTTGCTTCTTCCAACTGCCCATTTGTTCTCCTCCCAATTTAAATCAAAACCAGTTTTAGTTTGTAACTAAACCAAAACCCTAAACTTAAACCTGATATTTTCAACAAAGTGTACTATATTAGGCACGTAGCTTCTATTAGGCAGTACTAGGCAATTGCCTAGATTTGATTTCCAAAAATGAAAAAAAATATAATCGAAAATTGACATCTTTGACCATTTATATAACTAGGATTATAATTTTTCATTTCCAATGCTCATAAAATACCCTAAAATAGCCGTAAAATGCACCTACGACGTTCTAGAATTTCAAAATTTCCTGGGGGGCATCTTTGGATCCACCCAAGAATTTTGCCTAGACTCTCTTTTTAGGCAAGCTACGCCCGTGTAAATGGTTTTATGGAAGCACACTGTGACCTTTTTAATAAGTGATATTCTATTTCATGCCCAGATCTGGTACTTTGAACCAAGACACATGGAGACATTCAGGTCTGTTAGATCTTAACACCCATGAGCTAAATTCCAGTAATGATACAATACACTGTAGCGAGTCATTTGTAAAAGAACCTCACCTGGTTTCTATCCCTGATATATTCTATCCTCAAAATACATTCGGTTGGCGGGTTGAAATAAATTTTTTCAAATATTTTTTTTCTTTTTTGTTATATAAAAATATTTATAAAAATAAAAATATTGACGAAAAATGACTAGAGACCAAGAAGGGTCAACAGAAAAATAGGTTAAATCAGATAGATAGATTTATTGCTCTGTAGTAGGGACCATTTATTTGGGTCTTCCCCACAGGAAAGTTTTCCCCTAAAATTAAGTTTGTATCAAGTTTTTTCTTCCCTTTTTTGGAAAAAATACCATGTTTTTCCCCCAAATTTAAGAAAAAAAAACCCAGTTCCACTGTTCCACTACCTGTGAAAAAAGCCCTGGTGTAAAGAAGGGAGACAACTCTGTATTGCATGCATTGAGAACCAAATGTAATCTGTTTGAGATCATGTTGATAACAGGAAGGATCTGAGGTAAACTTTACTGTCTTTCATGATAACAATTCAGATAAGAAATTTAATTTAGGAAACCTTTGGCCGTTGTCAGTTAGTGTGGAAATGTTCTCAAATGTTTGCATGTATACCTTTTACAGATATTATGTGGCATTTCTGGCTGATATGTTTTTTGCTATTTGTCTATAGTATTAGCCGCTCACTGTTGTGAGTTTGAATACCACCCGGGACCGGACAAATTTTGCATGTGAGGAAGTTGTCCAGCCAGCTTGCAGAAGATTGGTGGTTCTACCTTGTTGAATGTACTAAAGCTTAAAAAGTTGACAAACTCCCATGGCTGTTGGCGCAACATTAAACCTCAGTGAAAATAAAATTATCTATGTGTCAAGTTATTGTTTAAATGATTTTTGACACATTGGATGTAATTTGGAATGTTAAAGAAATTAGTATTTGAAGTTATGATCTTTTTATTTATTTCAGAAAGTGTGTGGGGTCATTAATAAGGGGAGGGGTGTTTTTTGATAAATATAATCTGTTGGGGAAAAAATCTTCCATGTTTCTTCAAACATCCCAAAAATGTAGGTTCATGGGTATTCAAAACTTTTTTTCGAATATAGTTTTAGCATTTGAAGTGTTTATGAAAGTTGAAATATCAGCAAGAAAAAAATTACCTTAGACTGACAGGGTTGTCAGAAAATAACAGGGTCAGTTGAGTTCATGGAAATCAGAAATTTTTATTTTATGCCTTCTCTATACCTCATGTAGTCAGGGGTGTAGAAATGAGCCAGAAGCCAGAAAAATCAAGCGGCAATTTGAACATTCTCGCTGGCTACTTTTTCTCCATAGGGGCATTGCCCCTTTGCCCCCTACTGGGGGACCCTCAGATCCCCCTTCTACATTAAGTAGCTTACCGGCTACATGAAAATATTTCTACACCCCTGTGTTTAGAAATAAAGATATTTTATAGACTCACTTGATTATTATTTCTTGACTTCATAAATTACAGATTCAAAAACATCAGCTGAGAAATTGTGCCAACAAATTGAATCAGCTCTAACAGTTTTGTGGCAGGTCATCTAATATCATATTGTGAACAGTAATTTCTCTTGTAACAGGTAATCTTACAACATTTGTATATCAATCGGAGAATTATCTTTGATCAGGACAATCATTTTGAGCTGTATAAATAAATTGTTTTGAATTTTTTTGTATAATCTAACCTAGGTATATCGACCTATAATACTTGTTAGATAAACAGAAAACGAAAAAGTTTACGGTGCCTTCTACTTAACTAAATGTTAAGAGATGAAAGCATGATATTGATATTGAAGGAGACAATTCACCAGGCAAAGATAACATTATTTACTACTCATTCTGTGTTACATTTCTTCTGTTCCGGACAAAGGACTTTATTGTGTAATCTGCAAACATGCATTGAACTTAAATTGATGTTTTTCAAGTGTTTGTAGATGATACCACTATGTCTGTTTAAACAGATTTGTTTGTGTTTTGCTGAATTGGGACATTTTCTCAAGTTACTCTGGTTGAAAAAACCTTTAAGTGAATCCACAAATGGACTATACAGAACTATATTCTATTTTGTTCAGGTGAAAAATATTGGCAAAATTTGTGGTAAGCATCTTCTCATGTGTTTATCCCTTTGCCTCGTAATACCGCATTACCCTGCCTCCGAAGCTGACGACTTTTGAAAACATTTTGGCAAAAGAAGCCATTGCTTTTCATGAGTAATGGTTTCTTTTGCCACAATGTTTTCCACTCCGCTAAAGAGAAATAACCCAATTCCCTTAAATAAATTGGTGTTTTGTACATTAGCTTTGAATTTGGAAGAGTCCAAAGTATGCTTATGTCAATATGAGGCAAAGGGTTATATTAGGTGAGCCCTGGTTTACAGTCTGTTATCTTAACACATGCTAGAAACTAATAAATAACCTTTGAACAGGAAATTCTGTGCATATTTTATAGAAATTGACAATGAAAACTTGGTTTAAGATTTCAATGGAGTTTTGACCAGTTTTATGGGCGCTGTTAAACAAGTCAGTCACTTTGGTTAGAATTGTCATTTTTAGCAAGTGTTTGTTTGGAAGAAAAAGTCGAGCTGTTATGATTGCTGCATCGTCTTTGTTTTTGTGTCTTATTCTCAGCATATGGCATGATATCTTGACTAATCATCCAAGTTTATCCACAGAATACCTTGATGATGAATTAAGAGTTTGCAACACTGATATTAATCCAAATGTCCACTATTTTTTTACTCAATTAAATGATTTCTTTACTTTAATGTTCAACATACACACATTGGAAATTGAAATGAACCAAAATTACAAAGTTCAACAACTGATTCACATTGAAGAATAATTGTTACAAAATGTAGTAAATTAATACAATTATATCTTTCTTCATGTACCAGTATTCAATATTTGTTTTAACTATACAATTAATATAACTGTACAACAAATTGCAGGGCTCACAGGTAGGGAAGGGGCCTTTTTCTTAAATTTGGGGACAAAAAGGAGAAGAAAAAACTTGAAGTTTTGATGTATGATTTTTCCTGAGAGGAACATGCCTATAAACAGCCCCTGCCATAGAAGGAAAACACCTTGCTTCACCCTAGCTCTAGGATTCCTAGGCTAGCCACACACATCACCAATGTAATAGGAGGCAGAAAATAACGTTCCTGACGTGGAGCTCAAACCTGCGACCTTTTGTTTGCAAGTCAGTTACTTAACCAACTAAGCTTGGCAGGTTGATGGTCATACAAACTACTATAAACACATAAGTTACACTGTATATTATACAGCACTGTTACACAAAGCATGAAATTTGATTATCTATGAGTAATTTTAATGTGTTCTAACTCTGGAATGTTTATTCAGGTAAAAACTAATCAACTTCATCATCAGTCTCATCATTGCCAACAACAAAAAATTTGTTGACATTTACACTCTGAAAATTCTTTGAATACTTTTTTATTTTGGCTTTCTGTTATTTTTGATAGTGTGAAAATGTAAACTGATAAAAGGTGTGAGTGACAGGGAAAAACTTGCAGTGGCGAGAAAGCTGGGATGCAGCCAGGTAAGTGATTAGAAAACTGTTAACATAAAGATGCTTAACTTATCCTCGTTAACATTATTTTACAAGAGGGCGTTTTTTTGTTCTATAATGGTGGCCGATATTCAGTGACTATCCAATTGCAAAAAGCCTCTTTTTCTAATTTGAAGAAGTGCCGGGTCAGTCATTGCTTGTTAATATATCTTAAAAGTCAATCTACCTTTCCCAATTTGGCTGAAAATCACACTTGAATTTCCCAAAATGAAAAACTAAGGCCTCTTCCCAAATTTAAGAAAAAAGGTCTTGTTCAAATTTAATATTTTGCCAAGGAAATTTATCTATTTTTATATGTAAATGCATACATGTTCTCCGAAAGAAAGTGTACATGTATCTATGTTTTCCTTCTTTTTATGCATATATATTATATATGCACACTATTTATGTACATGTTTGTAAATATGTTGTTTGTCCTCATGGGCCAGTTGGCCTAATGGATTTGAAATAAAGGTTTTTGTATTGTTAACATATCAATAAAAAAAGTTCTGTCTGTATGCTTGTAGTTGTACTAGAATTATTTATTCTGTTGCCAATTTGCTGCATGAATGTTAATTAATTTTAATGCTTGTAAACAAATTTTGTTTATTGTATTCTTAAATAGTCTTTTTTTCTGTCACTTGCACAAAATTCTCAAAAAACAGACTTCTGAAGAGCCAGTCTTGTCATTGGATAATTTCTGGAATACATTTTGAATTAACCAATCAGAGGCCAGCATTTCAAAACTTGTCTCCAATCTTTGATTTAAGAAGTCTTTACTTACTTATTACTACAACATAACATTTTTGTTCAGTATATGGCTCAGAATGTCCATGAATGAATACCTTTGTCTTTCAGGACTTTACTGGCATTTAAATTGATGGTCTATGCATAGGCAATCTTGTAATAAATTAGAAAATAATTACGGAATAATTGCATTTTAATCTCAACATTTCCTCGTTATCTGATAATGTTTCTAGGAGATACTGTAATAGTAAATATGCATCTGGCAGCGAAGATGTTTTTGCTAATGATGATCATTCCTGGGTTTATTCTATAGATTCAGTATCACAATCATTCATATAACATAAACTTGACATCAATATTTAACAGTGTACTGTTATTGAAATGGTTAAAACAGAGATCATGACAATTTTTTGTCAATATTATATAATGAAAAATGCAATGTTGCTGATTTTTGGCTGTTTTGATCTCTTGTTATGCTGTGAAAGTTAAATGCTTATGACATGAATAGTTTTATTTATGTTTCAAATTGGTCAAGTTAGGATATTTTATATACATAATTCATTCAAGTATGATTGTGCTTCACTGAATCAATTTTTACTTGGGGGGGGGGGGGGGGTGATTGCAGTCACTTGTTAACAAAGGCCACAGTCAGCCTTCATTCAGAGTTTTAATTGAAAACATTGAAAAAAATGCGTATGTAAGATTGGCCTTTGTTCGCAACATAGCCTTTATTTATGGGTGACCATTTTACTGAGATCGGAATGTATTATGACTACTTTCATTGAGTTACAAGGATTTTGTACAGTTGTACTACTGGCCCATACTATATCAAGAAGACAGTGATTGACATTTATTCACACAGACAATAGTCATTCACAAAGCACCTGTCTATTGTTCTCGAAACCATACACCTTACCTACATGATTAGCTGACAATATTTATGTTAAATAGTATTACAGACATAATTCTATAATATTCTGTAGATAGATTAGTTAACAGGGCCATTGAACCGTTATATGAATCCCATGTCTTTGATCTTGTGTGGTCGAAATTTAATTTATTTTGCCCAAAAGGAAGCAATGATTGGTATTTTCCACTGTTACATTATATGTACAATAAAACCTGTGAACAAAGGCCACCCTTGGGAGTGACAAAATGTGGCCTTTATTGACAGATGGTCTTTATTCAGAGGTCAGTTTATTTTAAATTATCAATGGTGGTTTTTCAAAGAATGGCCTTTATTCACAGGGTGGTCTTTATTCAGAGGTGGTAGCCAACACCGGTTTGACTGTTGTTTGTTTGTTTGTCTGTCTGTTCCTACAAATGATACTTCACCATTATTAGTTTTTTTCCATCTATAGCAGGGGCCGTTCATAGGCGTCTTTCCCTCAGGAAAAATCATTAAAATCAAGTTAAAAAAAGTTTTAAATCAAGCTGTTAAAATTCAGTTTACATTAAGTTTTTTCTTCCTCTTTTTGCAAAATATTGTGTTATTTTCCCTCAAATTTAAGAAAAAGACCATGCCCCCTCCCTGTGAAAGAAAAGCCCTGATTATGGTAAGCATCATTACATGATGTTTGTTTTAACCCTTTGCCTCATAAACATATTTTGAACTCCTCCAAATTCAAACCAAATATACAAAAATTCAATTTGTTTAAGAAATTTTGATTTTTTCTCTTTGATTGAGTGGAAAACATTTTTAAATGCTGTCTGCTTCAGATGTGGGGGGAGGGGAATGCAGTATTATGAGCAAAGGTTTAAGAACTTGGTCCAACTATCAAATAAAGACTGGAGGTTGAACTAAGGACTTGCTACAACTGTGAATGTTCTTTGACTGTGCTGATAGACTGGGTGTTTCTTAATAAGAAAAAAACATGCTGAATTCCTGCTTTATAAAAAGTCTGCTCTTATGCTGGGTTATTTAAATGAACATGTATTGTTAATTAAATGAATATCAGTGGTTGTATCAGGTTATATGCTGACATTGTATGTTTCATCTTCAGCCCAGTCTGCACTGATACAGATCTATACAGTATCTGGTTTATTCCACAATTTATCTCCCAGTCTCTGCTACTGACAGTGGAATAGTTTTATTCACCTTGTCAGACCTCAATAAAACTTTCAGTGTTTGGATCTTATTCTTCTCGTAAAACTTCAAGGTTTTTGAGATTTAAATCAAGGTTATAACTGAGAATGTTTTCAAATTAGAACAGTTTCATTTTCTTATTAACTTTTTAGCATACCAGAACTGAAGGTTCAGGGTTTGGATGGGTGGGGGGATGCTCTGGAGTCAGTTGTTTGGCATCCCTCATCTGGCTTTAACAATGGTCTTCACCTCTGAAATTACTGGTCAGATTCACTCAAATTTACTGTGAGTCAAAAGCTAAGAGCTAAACATAGAAATACCTTAAAATGACTTCTTTTCATGAACCAATGGTTGGATCATCACCAAATTTGGCCTGTAGTATCCTCAGATCACCACCAATATTCCTTAGTAGTATCTTTTGATGGTCCTTTATCAAGTTAATTATTGTTCCCTGTTATCTGCCCAGAAGTGTATCTTTATTACCTTTTAATAGTGCATTAACTTACACTTATGGTGAGTGATACAGGGCCATCATGGCCCTCTTTTTTCAAAATTCAGCTCTATGGTAACAGAAGAAATTGATGGAATATTTCATATTAACCTATGCTCAAATAATTACATTATCTTCGATGAAATACTCGGATGATTAGACCTATATTATATTAGATTTATATCATTTCATAAAAAACCCTCGTAATTAATTTTATATACTACTGTTCTGATTTCTAGTGGACTGTATTTACATTATCAGAGCAGCTATTTGTTCTGTTTATTCATACGTATGATTCTGCTGAAAATTCCATACAATACTTTTTGTTTTTATTGCTTATAGTTCATTCATGAAATTGGAGCCATGTACATCATAAAAAACTGTGGACAAATATGCTACCTAAATAGTAAAGTTGATCATGGAGAACTGAAATATTTGTTTACATTGACATCAGAACATAATTTGAAGACCTGTCTTAAGACACAGTCTTGTCACTGGTTATTTTTACGAGTAAACACTGAACCATCCAATCAGAGGCTATAGTTTTTGAGACTGATTTTCAAACTTAATAATCTTACACATAAATCAATCACAATGACTTCATTAAATGGCAAGTTATTTTTTCCTAAATTCAATTAATCTTGTTCTAAAATACCTTACATTGCAAACATAGGGGGCTAGCACATTGAAGGGTAGCGACAGGTGTGTAATGGTGTATATGTATATATATATATGATATATGTGTTTTGGATCCATATAGCCATTATAGCCCTGAGACACCATTATACACCACCCCTTCAATGCACTAGCCCCCCACCCCCTTTGATTGCAAAAATATCAGATATTCATGTCTTTAAAACATACAACATGTATTTTTATCTGTGCAGTCTATTTGTATCGAGAAGCCACTATTACATAATCCAGTGACTGTCTGATGTGGGTTTACAGATTATCTCCTATCACTGGGTTTCAATTTTTCATGTAAAGAGATTTTTAAATATATGTATTGCTATTTCTTGATGACATTTGATGAAATTGGATGTTTATTGATGTATTTTTCCACTTACTTGGTAAGTTTGATTCGATTTTTTTTTAAAATAGATACAAAATTGCAAGATTTTATTTTTGCTATTAACATGAAAAGACTTTATACTGAGAAGCATTAAGTTTACTAAAATGTTTTATCATTCTTCTCCTAATCAACTGAAGTCTCAAATTTTATTGTTTAATATCTAGTATTTCATTTGCTATTTACAGCACAAATATTCAGAGGCAAATACAAATATCACCAGTTCTTCTTTTAGATTTTAAACAAAGTAACATATTGTATTTTAATGCATGTAAAATGAATGCAGTATTTTAATTCTATTCAAAGTATATGCTGCACTGTGTATTTTTTATACATCAGCAAGTAAAATAGCATTTTTATCATTTCAAAATACAACCATTTGTAACTTTGAAGCACTACCAAATATTCTCTAATAAAATCACCAACATGTTACGCTTAACAAATGTTTTATATTTATCCAATTTTGAACAATTTTGTGTGCATTGGATTCCAAAAATTATTAAAGAAGTCAGTGTAGATCTCACAAGTTTTCTCAAAAGCTGAGGAGGGGTTTTAATTTTTAAGGTGCGTTTTTTGGGGAGAATGAGGTATTTATAATTATAAGGCTATGTGAAAAGTCAACAAATTCAGAAGGTATTTCTACCAGTTGTTTGTTTACATAAGTTAGAGATTTTTTGGATTAATTTAAATCTTGTACCCCCCTCTCCGAATTTTTTACCTCTGGCCAGTTTAATAGTCTGTACAATCTCTTTGATAAGTTCTACCTGTCTGCTAGTCTGCTTACATATTATTTAAATAATCTGGATATGTTCAAAGTTGCTATCTATCACTCTGTTCTCTGAAAGTATTCTGGTACAATAATGCTGGTAATCATCTGGTAATTGTGGGAAACTTGGCCGTTACTTTTTTTGAAAAGTATAATATTTGACTTCAAGTTATACTAACTGTTGACCTGAAATTGGATATCCCATTAATCTTGAATGATTGGATTAGATTAAACAGGTAAGAGTTTTTGCCTCTTGTTTTTTTAAATTGAAGCATTTAAAAAAGGTTTAGAACTTCAAGTATTGTAGTGTTTGAATACGATTTAGATTGTATTTGTTGCATAAATTTGTACTTTATCAGGCTTTTTTTCTTTCTATAGCAGGGGCCAATTATAGGCGTCTTCCCCTTAGGAAAAATCATTAAAATATTGCAGTTTTCCCCTACAATTCAATTTACATCAAGTTTTTTCTGCCCCTTCTTGTTACAATACCATGATATTTTTCCCCAAATTTTAGAGAAAGGCCCCCTTCTCCAACCTGTGAAAAAAGTGCTGTTTAATATATTAATTAGTGCTTTTACGGTAACACTTCTTAATTAGAAAATGGAGTATCTCCCAATAATTATACAGTCAAACCTGTGGATGTAGGCCATCCATGGAAAAAACAAAATGTGGCCTTTATTGACAGGTCGCTTTTACTTGGAGCTCAGTTTGTTTGAAATAATTCATGAAAGTTTGTCAAGGAATTTCGTTTATTCATATGGTGGTCTTTATTTAGAGGTGGCCACAAACACAGGTTTGACTGTATATCAATTAGATTGCTGGATCATTTCAATCCATTGTTTAGAAACATTTCAAATTGAAGAATATTTCACTGATTCTAATGCTTATATTTTAAGGCCTGCATGTTTTTTGTTAAAGATGAATCATTAATTATTTATTTATAATCAACTTCAGTTGAACAAAATGCTGGTGACTTAATTACATTCATTTATTTTAAAACCTTCAAAGCAAACCCCTCAATGCTAGATGCATACAGCGCAATGTTGTACCAGACTTTTACACAAGGGTATCACAGCATACATGTTGCATTTTCGTTGCAGTAGATTTACTACATCTAATTTTGCGATTTTTGTGGGAAATTAATTACATTTGATCCATGGTATGTTTTGTCTAGAGGACTATCTATTAGCTTTGCTTTCAACTAATTTAAAGATTAACATCTCGGATTAACTGAAACAGATTCAGGGTAGATTCCTAAGACTAGCTCAAGCCCCACACACATTGCAAACATGGCCCCTTATTGTCTGTTATTTACATTATACATGCATAAATGACTGCAATAGTTAATTACAAGATTTAAGTGATACTGAAACTGATAAAGTTTTTTTATCAGACAAGTTGAGATGTTTTCTTGAATAGATTCATGTTTGTATTGATGGAATCTGTTAATTCGGTTGTTGTTGGCTTATTGACTAGAGACACATTGTTGAAGGTATAAGATAATGTCAACATATGATTGATAAACTAAATAGATAAATGACTAGATTTATTCCATCTTGTATCTGTACTGTGATAGTCAAGTGGCAATATTGATAACACTGTTGTTATTTCTGGGTAGATTATCAATACCATAGTTCATTGAAGTTAGTTGTTTGTATAGCAGAGTTTAATGCATTTTTGTGTGTTATCACTATAAAATACAAAAATATTACCTAAACTTTTGGTGCTTGAATTTAATCATATGACTGTTTAACCCTTGGGTTTGACTGATCTGTTGACCTTGAGTTTGTTAGTTTGAACTCTCCAGGGCACAGCACATATTCTTTATGACAGATCCATGGACCTTGTTAGTTTGAACCCTGATTGCTGGCTCCTTGTGGAAGGGTAAGTTACAACTGGTTAGTATACAGATGAACCGGTTGCCGTGTATAACTGAAAAATTGGTGAAAAATGGCATTAAACCCCAGTGACAACACGGCACATACAAACAAAACAAAAAATAAGTGATAGTGACAGAAAACTTCTTTGTATAAAGTTAATGCTTTAAACCAGTGCTGCAAACATTAATTCATGAAAAGAAAAAAGTTCATAAATTTTTACTTTTACTCATTTTGCATTTTGTCATCTACAGTAATTTACAGCAGATGCACCATTCAGGTGTTCAGAGAGATCATTGTACTGGGTCCAAACAGAATAAGCAAAATGTTGTAAAGAATATACCTTGTTAAATTCTGACATCAGGTAAACAAGTGTAAAACAACATTTATACCATGAGTAAGAGATTGGTAAATTAATTTCATTGAGTGGTTACAGAACACCCTGATTTTTGATGGTAAAATAAACAAATTTTGGGCGGATGATAAAATGGTTTTAGATTTTTGGAGTGAGTCAAAATTTGCCAGAGAGTGAAACTGAATGATTGGATTATTGGCAGAAAAGCAGTATTCACACCATTTAGGCATACACACATACATATTTATCTGTGTTTGTGACTTACTTATATATTATCTTTATTACTAGTGTATACTTAAGTCAATGACTTCCACTCTAAAATAGGCAGTAATATCCCATCTCTGTATAAACATAAGGCCAAAAAAAGATTTGTTTCCAGTTACCTGATCGACCCATCTTTTACCTGCTGACTCATAAGTTTTTACAGCATCCAAATCCTAGTGCTATATTGTAATTTTCACAACAGTGTTTTCAATATAAGTAAAAAAAAACATAAAAAGAAAAAAAACCTCCTACCAACCCATATTTTTTCGGCATGTAACCAGAAACAAACCTTTTCTTTATTTAGTCCTAAGCAGTGATCTCCCATTTTGGTAATCACTTTTGTGATTTATCTCCCCTTGTTAAGCAAATTTCTGAAATGATCTTTTCCTTTTTTAAATAAATTTGGGAATTAATCTTTGCTGTTTACAGTTAGGAGTAATCTCCCTTTATTGCACAAATTGAGAAGTGTTTCCCTTAACTGTTTAAAATTAGGAAGTAATTCCCTTTAATGTGTAATAAAGAAGAGGTCTTCCTTTAATTCACTAAAATTTGGATTGTGATCTATCTTTTCTGCATTTCAATGAATATAAATCATTTTGATGAGGTTGACTTGCTCCATTAATTTTGTTTATCGGTGAAGTATTTCTAGATTTTCTGCTGAGTGGTGCAGAACATGCAGATAATTTGTTCAGTATGTAAAACATAAAACAGACTAATTAAGTCGAGCCTTGCAGGTACACAGTATGTTCAGGTGTACATTGACTCAGGATTTTTGAAGCATAAAGTAATTTCCTCGTAAGCAAAAGCCTGACAGTTCTAATTCTTCGGTGTTAATTGGTGTTTGGCTGACAATGAAGACATAAACTTTGTGTAGCATAAGTTCAGCCGCTTGCATGTCTTGAACCATAATTATGTAGACAAGTGTTATGCACTCAAGCTTAATAAAAAACATGTGTCATATTTTTCACCAACAGCCAGGGTCATTTGATGACTTTTCCAGCTTTAACAGTTGAGGAGGGGGAGGACCCAATGTATACACCTGAGTAGAACCACCAAGCTTCCTATAAGCAAACCGGGCAGCTCTCTCAAATATGAAATTTGGTAAATCCCAGAAGGGATTTGAACTTACAGCAGTGTGGGACTAGAAATTACTAGTTAGAGACCATGATCACGGAGCCCCCCCCCTCCTCAGCATCCAGTCTGTAGGTCTGATAAACATTCATTTCATCTGATGACAAAAAAATGACAGAATTACAGTGAACAAAGCTGCATTTTCCTAATAAAAATGCAGAGAAATTTTATTCTTACTTCAGCTGTTTAATTGTTGTTGTTCTGGTAAATAAAGTTTATCCTTGGTGTTGTGTTGTTAAACTCTTCATTTTGTGTCACTAAAGATCCTTTGCCTTATTCCACCCCCCACATCTAAAGCAGACGACTTTCAAAAACTTTGTGGCAAAAGAAGCTATTGCTTGTATTGAGTAATAGCTTTTGTTGTCACAATGATTTCCACTCTGTCAGAGAAAAATAACCAAATTTCTTAAATAAATTGATGATTTGTATAATTATAAGCTTTGAATCTGGAAGATTCCAAAATATGCTTATGAGGCAAAGAGTCAAGGATGCTTGTTTTTATTTTCCAGTCTGGTGTTTAGATCTCAGAAACTAGATGGGGGACATTAAATGTGGATAGAATTTGCATGTTCTGATGTACTTTTGAAATTTGAATTAAATTAATCTTTTATTGTATTTTGAATAATTGTAATCTTATGTTAGCTATAACTTGGTTAAGTGTTGTAACAAATTCTGTGTAAATAAGCTGAATTAGATCTGTAATTTTAACTTCTTGTAATGAATATGTATTATTTTCAACAAGGTTCATTGGTGGTCCTTGAGGTTATGATAACAAACACATTTCATAAAGATGACAAATGTTTCAAGTACAAAGATAATTATAAATTTATTGATTACAATCAGTGCGGACTTCTTTGTTAAATGCCCCTGGCGACTTATTGTCTAATTGACCATATTTGGACACTGATACATGTTGAGATAACCTGTAAAAGTGATCAATCATTGAATGAAAACCTTGTTATAGTTTGGCCATTGTCATGATGACAGTAGCTAGATAAATTATTTGTCTATACAGTGTGGGAATTCTTAGCTAAATTGAAGTACATATTATTCCAGCCTAATTGTTGATGTAATTCATGAAAGAGGACTAATTATCGCTAATTTCCTTGTTGGATGTACATATTTTCAGTAACTTATATAATTCAAGTGTAAGTTCACTTTTTCTTACACAGGATTGTATTGTCTACTTTTTGCTAAATTGTAATTTTTTTACATTGCTTACAAACTTACATTGCTGTAACTAACCAAATCATTTTATTGAAATTGCTGATTGGCTCAGTCTGATTTATTGTGTGTACTGTAAAACTTCGTTATTATGAGCACGAGCACCCGACTTATCTCAAGGAGATTTTAAAGTCCCTTCAATTTTTGTTTCCTGTTGTTAATAAGTTTCAACCATCGAACAAATACCTCATTATTAGGAGCACCTCGTTCATCTTGAGCAGTTAGACTGTTCTGATGACTCTTCGAGATAACGAGATTTTACTGTAGCATGTCATTTAAATCTTTTGTTTGTCTCCTACATTGTAATTTTGTATCTTCTTATTGTATTATGTATGATTACAAACATGTAGCCTCTATGAATAAAGCCTTTGTTATTATATTTGATGGACGTGTTATATTCTGCGTATCTGACTTAGTTTTTTGATGTAATTCACATTTCAAGTGCAGTCCAACCTGTGTTTGCAGCCACCTCTGAATAAAGACCACTCTGTGAATAAAGCCATTCTGTGAAAAACCGTCTCTGATTATTTAGTACAAACTGACCTCTGAATAAAGACAATCTGTCAATAAAGGCCAAATTTTGTCTTTCCTAAGGGTGGTCTTTGTTCACAGGTTTCACTGATTATTTAGTACAAACTGACCTCTGAATAAAGACAATCTGTCAATAAAGGCCAAATTTTGTCTTTCCTAAGGGTGGCCTTTGTTCACAGGTTTCACTGTAGTTTTGATTTTCTACTTTTTTTATAAGTAATTAAGCAACTTTCCATACTTGGAACCCATTATTGATGAATTTATATCAACATTTTATCTCTTGTTAATTAACATTTTTGTAATTAATAAATGTTCATGTCATACTGTTACTAAATGCAGTGTTCTCATTAGAAATTTGTTGAAGAGGCTTAAATGGAAAGTAACAGGCTTTCTAGGGGGAGTTCAGGGGCATGCCTTCCACACATTTATTAGTTTGTTAGTCTATCAAACTCACCTTTTGGATCGGCAGCCAGTTCAATGTAGTTAAGAGAATAATGTGAATTATTTGCCTATGACAGACCAGAGTAAAATGCTGGAGGTGTGTAAAAACTATCTCCACTGGTAACAGTTACTGAGGTATACCTAAATACATGGATAAAGACATTGAGTTTACAGAAAAGAGGGCGTGCCTCTTGTGACATTGTGAAAATTGTTTAACTTTTTTGACTGCATTTATTGCAAAAATATTCATGCGACACTCAAACCCTGAAGTTAAGTGTCTCCATTAAGTGATAAAAATATCTGAGAGACATAGAAACCAATTCATAATCTTAAGTGTCATTTTAGTATTTCACATATTTTTCTGAAACATTTTGTATTGAGCACATACTCTTGGTGATTATTCTGCATTGAATTGAATATTGTGATACAGTCTATTTCTATGTATACTATTATACACCATTTGGACATAATCCTACAGTTGAATGAACAGGTCATTTTTATGAAAGGCTATGATCCATATAAATTATTTATTACATTTGGCTAAATTTAAATTTATTGCGGGAGAGTAATTTATCATTCATAAAATTGTGAATTAAAACACCTGAGGTTCACCCTCAATAAATAACCTGTTTGTGATAAGCTGTCTTGACGATGGATCATAAATATGGTCACATTAATAACTTGTCTCAAATGGACATTATGTTTGATGCTCGTTATTTGACCACAGCTTTATTTGATTCGCTTGCATTAAGTCTGAATGTACTCGAATTTATTTTCTTTCTTCTAAGGTGGCCGTGTTTGCTTTTGTACTTTGTTAATGTCATTGATGTTAAGATGTTGGTAGAAATGTAGCCTTGTTTACCATATTTGCACATGGATTTGTGAGATGCTTAAGGGCAGACTGGTTATTAAGGGTTTCGACTGGACCCAGTTTTGTCAAACACCTGGCCACTTGTGTAAAACAGCTGTTAGTGCAAGATTTTGTCTCTGAATTTGTTAAACAAGAATTACAATTTTTGGTGAATTCATTGTTTTTTAACAGCGGATGTGCGTTGATTTTTTTTTCGTCAAGCGTGCAAATTGCTGTGAATAGGCTGACATAGGATTTAAATTCTTTGTGAGTGTTGTTATTTTAACAGTGTCTGAAAATATTGAAAAGGATGTGTGTTTTCATTATGAATTTATTCGACAGAATTTCTTATTGCTATAAGTGGTGTATTCTACAAACAAACTTTTAAGAGATTAAATTTTTATACATAAAACTTCTCACATTGGATATTTGTAACCTGCATAAGGTAAGACCTTACCCTGGACTAAAATTTCAATATGTTTATTTTAAAACACTGAACAATTTGTTTTTGTTTTTTCTATGTCGCTGACATACTTAAATTGTATAATGTGTACCAAAACATAGATACATGATCCATTTGCTTTTGTCTTATGTCAGTGATATTGACACAGCTTATTGGTTCAATCAACAAAGTCTATTGTTGATGTTAAATTTGTCTTGTCAGTGGCTTGTCACACATTGCTACACTTTGCAACATTTTAATGATGTTTTTGCTGTACATTTATACAATTTGTTTTCCAATTCAATATTGAATACCTGTACTACACAAGTTTGTTGACAAAATTGTAACTATGTGTGAATGATGTAGAGTGGTACATACATAAACACCCATTATTTTTCTTAGTGAAGTGTTCATACAAAATTTAATTGATACTGTTTGCCTAATGCATCGGTTTGAGGGGAAAGTTTAAAAAGTTCAAATTTTTATTTTTTTTAAGTATTTCTAAATTGTAAGAACTATGCCACAAGATTAGTGAGATCTTTGTGTGTTTACTGTGTAAATATGCATACATCAGTATTTTGTTTGATATTCATTTGCTTAAGTAATGATGCATTTATTGCTGGAGGTTGTGTTAAACAGTTGTCGATGTGAAGATTATATTCAGAACAGCTCTGTTTTTATCCTTGGAAAGATACTAATGGTGTGGTTTTTTACGGTGAGTGGTGAAGAGATTTTATTTAATCTTTCATTGCGATAAATTAAATGATGAAGTAGATAAATTGTGTACAGAACTGAGGGTAAAACATCTAATGTGCTAAATTTGGGATTGGTGAACCATTTCAATGTTTTTCTGTACAATTGAAAATAAATGCTTTTTCTCAATGAATTTGTGGTTAGGCAACTAGGACACATTGTAAACTGTTTTAATGCCTATAGGTTACCAGGGGTTGGTTAAAAAGTGTCACTCCTTGTACATAAAGGGATTGTCCATAGGGCTTTGATTATGTTCATTGTCTTTGTTTTTACATTGTGTAGCAGCCATATGTGAAAATGTTAATGTTGTCGTCTTTTTTATCATTATTTTATTTATTTATCATTGTTGAACTGTGATTTTGTTTTTTGTAATGTAATTCTGTTGGATTTAAGCATGAAATGAGTTACATAACAGTTAAAAGGATCTTAAGAGATAGTTTAATCTATTTAAGTATACACATAGCATGTCTGTTACCGTACTCTTCTGCATTTGGTAAGCTTAAAGTAAGAAAAAAGCTGTATGTCTTAATGCATTCTTTTTTTTTTTGTTTGTTAACATTGCAAACTTGTAGCTAAAAACAAACCAACTTACAGTACTTTGATAAACAGATCCCTTTGTGTTATTTTATACCATATGCCCATATTTGGAAGCTAGGGGAATGTCATTTGTAGCTTAAGTACCAAATTACAGTTTGTTAATTATGAAAAATGATTTTTCTGTCTGAGTTAACATTTGTTATTAAGAGCCACATATGCCTTACTAATGTGTTTTGATTGTTATAGCCTAAATTATTACACCTGAATACTTTTTGAATACAAGTTTTAACACTTTGATGTCTGCTTATGACTAACTTTTAACTTTAATGACTTCATGGTGTCTTTGATATCACGCTAACCACCTTTGATACAGACCGTTGATTGATATTAAATTGGTATATAACATTTCTATATTCCACTAAGCACCAAATGAAGTGGTACTTTAATGTGTTGGGGTTAGACGTAATGTCTTTCCATGTCAGTTTGCCTCATTAATTCACTAATATATATTCATAGTAGCCAAAACATATCAAATTTTTCGAACTGATATTTTTTGTTTTGTTGTTTGTGTTGTTTTGTTACTATGGTGTTAATTTATTTGCGTAGGGAGGTCAGTACTATTATGCGTAACTTTTAGCTTTGTTCTCCATAGTAACGTTTTTATGCAAAAAGACCATTATATAAACTTCTGCTATATTTTACCAACCCTGTTTGTCTGCATTGAGATTGTGTAATACAATACCTTGGTTTGCTCACAATAAGGAGCCTGACCCCGGATATACAAGGGGAGCACATATATGTTACCTTACGAGGATGGTAAAGGGATACCTAATGCTTGTTGCTTTGTTCAACCATGTAATAACCTGCAAGTCA
Organism: Lutraria rhynchaena; assembly: GCA_008271625.1. Taxonomy (NCBI): domain Eukaryota; kingdom Metazoa; phylum Mollusca; class Bivalvia; order Venerida; family Mactridae; genus Lutraria; species Lutraria rhynchaena. The sequence goes on along the minus strand of VIBL01000019.1, from coordinate 142,045 downwards.
ATATGAGTTTAGACACAGAAATACAATCGAACATGTAAATGAAGCCTGCAAAAAGGCAGAAAGGAAATAGGGTCTTTATGTAAAACTTACCTGTATTCAAAGATTTTACCGACCAATATCAATAACTGTTTGTTGGAAAGTGGCTCAGGTAATATGGTGGCCTTTATTCACAGGCTGCCATTAACAAAGGTTTCACAAGTTTACCTTATCTGGATTAGTTTACCTTGATCTTTTTATTTGATAGTCAGGTTTCTCTTTTCTGTTATAGGCGTCTTCCTCTGAGGAAAAATATTTAAATCATGCAGTTTTCCCCTTAAATTTAGTTTACATCAAGTTTTTTCTTCCCATTTTTGTAAACATAGCATGTTATTTCTCCTCAAATTTAAGGAAAGAGATCCCTTCTTCTACCTGTGAAAAAAGCCCTGATAGTATGTGGTTTAGACTGAAATAGTTTCTGAGTTTCAATAGCAATCTCCATGCAAGCTTCATGAACCTATGACTGACCTTTCATGGTAATGTGTTGTATTGTTCATCTGATCTTCACTCCTGTGAGGGCCACAATCTGATTTATCATTGTCTGTTTGCGAAAATGCCATTGTTATAATGAGAGCATAAAATACATTAAATGCAAATAATTAGCATTCTAAGAACCTGGGAACAAGGATTTGTGTTGAAGGAAGAAATACGATACTGGCACAATATATTATCTGCTTATTGTCTGACACTGATTTTTAGCTGAAATCATCGAAGACAACTTCAGCATAAAATAATTGGCAGTTGTAGAACCATTGTCTTGATAAGCCAGGGTAATTACTGTTAGGAAGTTGTCTCAATTATTTTAGAATTTTGGCAAGATTTACTGCCATAGTTTGATAGCAAATATTTAAATCAAGGTTAAAACTTCAACATCTTGACTGACAGGACTATTTAGTAGCAGTTAAATGGTGATAAAGAGAACTTGTAGCATTTCTTAATATAGTAGATGTTAGTTTTTGTTGTAACTTTGAGTCTGAATATTAAATCAATTGATCTCATGCTGGAGAATGTTTGCTTAGTAATGGTTTATACTACTTTTGGTATGAATGTCAAGGTTAAGTTGGCCAAAGGTCAAGGTCGAAATCATATTACACTGTGAACATCCTTGTATTACAGTTGTCATAATTCCATGGGTTGTTACCCAGGTCAGTAGATGACCTATGGGGTTTTGGGATCAGACAATTTCTTGAATAGAACTTTGTGGTCAACGAATGACCAAAAGCAATAATGGTCATAGTAACCTTAAGAATGGTACATCTGATAAGATTGACTGAAGAATTATTCTGTCTGAATTATTGTATGGTCTATGGATGACCAGTACTTAAAAGGAACGTAGGTCAAGGTCATTGTGACCTTTGGACTGAAATTGTGTCAAATTAGAAACAGAGGAATGCTTTGTCCTGTAAAAGTCTTAACAAAACTTGCAGAATAATTGTTCAGATCAGAATGTACAAACTATATGTACATCAGAAAATCCCAAGAGACCTTGCAATGTAGCAACAGCTTACAATTAATGATGAATGCTTGTAAATGATATCCATGGAAGGAGGGGCAATATTAAGTTTTATTCCTTCACTAATTTGAGAATTTGTTTGACTGTAAAGAAAAAAACAATGGATGAAATCATTCAGCTGAGTGCCCTTGCTGATTTTCCCTCAAGAGAAGATGCACAAAATAGTGTTAATGTAATGGTTACGAGCTGTAAAATGCGTGGCATGCAATCTGGTTAATTTTTTACGCATGAAATTTGCAGGTTTTTATTCCTGCTATGCTGTCTTTATCAGCCTTAAGAATATTACCTTAATGATTTTTTAATCAAATATTACAAGATTTATGATGCTAGAAATAAAATGAAGTATTGTCGATAAACAGCCTGCATATCTCCCTGGGTGAACAATCTGGTGGATTCACTTTGTGATATCTTATGTAATTAATGTTTATGGCTTTGGTTTATATTTGTTAATCCTGTGCATTCATTTACATGATTGATAATAAAATAAATGCATCTCTCTTAATACCATACTGATTTACAGCGCGTTTGTGGCAAAAAAACTAATTTGTTCAGATCAAAAGACTATAAATCAACATAGTAAACTCTGCATACTCCGTAATGCATATATGTTGTTGATTACAACATTGTTAACTCCAAAATGAAGAGTCTGCTAAGACATGGATTTTCTTATCTCCCTGGGAGAAGAGTTTTCATGAATTTATCATAGGTGTGCATCAAACTATACATGCTGTCAAAACTATGCTTGATATTTTTCCCAGGTGTTCTCTATGTTTTGATTTGTCAAATTGGTTTCTCTGCTTGCTTCTTCGATGATGCCTCGCAGTTCCATGAAAGCACTTACTCCTGTGTAAGTGATCAGATTGCTCATTAGTCTCCTGTTAATAATCCGCAGTAGTTTCCTTATGTTAAATCAAAGATGAAACAGATCTGTTTTTCACTGATTTTGAGTGGTTACTAATCATGGACTCCATGTTGAATTGATTCATTACATTGATGTTAATTGATTAGGAGTGAGATTAAACATGTTTTAAGCTTATGATGTGTTTGGAATAACTACATTTTTTCCACTCCTTTTGTTGTTCAATGATTATATTCACTGACATTATCTGGTAAGAAACAGTTACTGTACTCCTATATTTTATTGTACTGAACATTTTATTATTATACACTTAATGTAATAATTTTGCTCTAAAAATTGATTATACTATCAAAGTGTTTTTTGAGTGATTGAACATATTGAGGCTTTGTGTGTATTGTTTGAATGCTGTGAGAATATCTTTATTAAAAATATTTAAAGACTTAGTTAATTAAGTTATTAGTCAGTCTTATTTGTATTGTGATGTTGTGACTAACAATTTAATCCGCTGTAAGTGGGAAATCTGTTCTATGTGTAAGCAGTATGTGGGATTAACAAATTACTAATTGGAGGTGATTAATTGACTTTACTTCTTAAAATAAGGTAGAATTATAAATTATAAAGATATTTACAAGAATGTTTCACTTAAATATGTCTGATTGAATATCAAGTTATTCTGGAATTTCTGCGATAATCATCTATAAATTACATTCTTTTTTGACAGATTTTATAATGTATTTGCATCAAACTGGCTCTAGCACTTCAGCTAAGATATCGCAATGATGTAACACTGCTCAATCCCTTAAATAAAATGTACTTGCGCTGTTAAGATGGTTCTCTGAAAAGAATATTTAGCTGCACATCAATGTACTCTGAACATAGCTACACCAGCTGATGTTAGATGGGTGAAATTATCTGTTTCTCCAGGAATAGATACAAAACCTTGTGCACAATTAACTTCAATTCTGGTATGTAATTATGTAAATAATGATTCTAATTGGCCCTCAATTATTACAGCTAGCATCTCACGGGGTCATGAATTATCAGTAATTGTATGCAATAAGAATGATTGATATTGCTGTGAATATGTGTGCAAACATTCAGTTAGTATTTACTGGTAAATATAGACAATCTTAGTGATTTTCTTCTAGCAATTTTGGGAAAGGGTTTGGGTCTGGTCATATTGGAAAAAATCGCTAGTTGAGTTGATTGTTACTAGGGTGAGCTATAAGAACACCAGTGCAGTGCAACTCCTGAATACCAGACACCCATAGGACCAGTAGAAAAGTTTGGTTTCTGGTTTTCGGGAGTATTCAGTGCATTAACAAGTGAAAGTGTATTATGTTTGTATTATTAATTCAAATGAACATCAGTTGCTTATACTCAATACCATTGGTTGATCTGTGAGAACATGATACAAAATGATGTTCAAATTGTATTTTGTTTTCAAAGGACTGTTCAATCCTTTGCTGTCTTGACAGTGTTTTGTTCCTTTTAAAATAATTATAATTTCATACAATAATATTCTTTAATGGTCTTTGGTGTCGAAATTAAATAACTGTACTGTACTGAACTTTGAAGTTATGACAATCTGTAAACTGCCAAAAATTAACCAAATTAGTATCTAGTGCTTGTGTCAATATAATTGGGCAGTTGAATTTAAATACAGTGACATACACATGATACATAAACCTTGTCATTGTATTGTAAAATATTGGTAATATTATTACAAAATCCACTATCAACTTTGTTTGATTTTCAGAAGTTTCTGGTTTTCAGAGGGTCAGGTATTGAGAAGTTACACTGTATGTAACAATGGTAATGCCTGTTAGTACTATATTATATAAACCGTACTTTATTAAGGGAGACAACTAAATGTCATATAAAGTCCTTTATAATATCCCTCTATTCACTGATGGTAATGAGAGAAAAACTGCATCTTAAATTTTAAGTGGAAATGAATTTCTTGTATGTAAATTATTCAGGTTTGTTCTTCACTTTTGTCAGTATTCAGTACTAATGGGCATTTAACCACTAGTGTTCCTGGATTCTGTAACAGTACTAACCTTGTCTGTAAGTAACTGCCAACATCTCCACAGAAATCACCCAAATTGGCTGTGGAGAACAATTGGCATTATTCGCAACGTCTTTAAAGAAATCGTCATTGAGAACATGTGACATGTTTAGGATTTGAACTCGTGAACCCAAGGTCTGTAGACTTACATGAGCTTAGTGACAGGGACACAATGTCATGTTGAATGGAGATAATGGTACAGGAAATTGTTCATTATTTGTTTTCTGTCAGCAATATGCATTTATCCAATACTTCTACAATCTAATGAATGTTACAGAAATATGAATCAAAGCACTGTGAGTATTGAGTATATTGAGCCATAAAATCCTGGCATATCAATAAGCTTACCATTCAACGAAATTCCCCTTTTACTAGTAATTATTAATACAGTATTTTTTTTTCTCAGAACTTGTCATAAAATCTAACCCAGGTAATTAATCATACGGAATGATAATTTGTTATTTTTCTGTCATTGTGTGTGGTAACCTACAGTATCTTCATAGCTTTTTTATTGTTATTTATTTTTACTCTTTGTTCCACCATCAGCAACATCTGGATCTGTGTTTGTTTTGTCGTTTTATGTCCGGACATTTATAGCTTTTCATTCTTTGTGTGGTGCTTCGTGTTTTTGGTTCTTCATTTTTTAATAGTTTAATTTAAAAAATAGCATGTTTTGTTGTTTAATGAATGCTGAAACTGGTTTTGGCCTCTGACTTGTAATCACTATCCCCTCATCACTGTGAGTTCAAATTCTAGACAAATACACATGTGATGAAGCTGTCGTGCTAGCTTGTGGAAGGTCGGTGGTTCTACCAAATTGTACGCTACTGTATGCTTGTTGCAAATTGTATATGAAGTATTCTAAAGATTATTTCATTTTATTAATTCTTTAAGCATAATTTTGTGCAAATCTGGGTGTCCATTTGTTTTGATGTATGACGTCAAAATTTTCATATACCGGTAGTGCAGGCTTTACTTAAATCTGTTCTCTTTAGACAGACTGTGTATGATCAGCTGTTTATTTTAATTAATTAAGTGATTCCTCAAATGTAAGTGTAAAAATAATTCATTTTAAGTTGCTGGCTGCTTGTGGTAGGATATGTTAGTACTAGTTAATATACAGTCTAGGAAAACTGGTTAGGTGAAATGGCCGCCCCATATAACTGAAAAAATGTTGAAAAACGACACTAAAAACCTAATGACAGTGCCACATAAAGCAAACAAAACAAAAAATATCCAGTGTGAGGTGTAGCAAGGTAGTCTGTTTTAGTAGCCAGCAAATTGAATACATTTGCATAAGATCATGTCTGTTTATGTTAGAATTAGGGATAAGTTACTGTGTATACTACAAGGTACCTTGTGCTAGGCAATCGATGTACGAATAACAAGTTACCAGTTAATCTTATATGATTTGTTGTTAAAGTGTTTTGTATGGATAAATACTGACATGCTTTGTTAATTGTCAAGTTAGGGAGGCATCCTGGTCGAGAGGTAGAGCGTCCGACCCCTGATCCGAAGGTCCCTAGTTTGAATCCTGGCTTCGACAGGTTTTGTTCATGAACCTCACAATCGCATTCTCAGATGCAGTAGTGTCCAGGAAGCAGACTCCAGCAGGATTAATACAAGCAAATTGATTGTTTCACAAAATAAATTAGTATAAACTAATTGTCAAGTTCACATTTTAAATGTGCTTGAGGGTCATAATTTATTTAATTTTAATGTAAACAAGTGGGTGACACATATCCAACAATTGGTTTAGTAGCACTAGATGCTTTAAATACTCAGTCAGTTTTTGCGAAACTTAGTGAAACTTAATCAGAATATTTTGCTTTAAGGAATTTTGGTTTGGTTTGACTTCTAAGGTCATGAGACAATTCTAACCACAGAAAACCATGTTTACATTCCTAATGAAACATTTGCAATGTGATGTTATTTTTACCATTTATTTATGAATTCTTATAGACCCCATAAAGACTGCACAGTGTGTGAGAATTAAGAGTGTACCTTATGGACATTACTCAACATATTTCAACAGTTGTTACAGTATGCAAATTTAGTTGAAATGTTCGGTTACTTGTATAGAGTAATAGAAAAAATAAAAAAATATTTTCATTTAAATTAGAGTACTAACCTTGTCGTCTGCAAGTCATTGCCATCATCTCCCCAGAAATCACCCAAATTGGCTGTTGAAATTGATGGTAAAATACTATGCAATCTACTGGTTAGTTTTCAGTTGAGGAAAACTGGTTAGGTGAACTGGTTGCTGTATTTAACTGAAAAATTGTTGAAAAACTGCATTAAATGCAATTGACAATGTCACATAAAAACAAACAAACAAACAAATTGTGAATGACAAGACTTAGTGTTTGATTTGTGCATAGGAATGCTTTTGTCAAACTTGATGGCATGACTTGAATAACTTTCTTTCAAATGGTAAAATGAATACTTTTTATCTAAATAATCAGTTTACCATCAGCAGTGTGATGGTGTCCTTATTTAGTAGCTCAGCATAAGTTTTGTTAACTCATGTGGTTAATCTTTAAGATTTATGTCTGGTATACTACCCATGCTAATTTGGACAGTTACAAGTTATGTGTCACTTGTATAATATGTCATGTTCTGTCACAAAATGTCTGTGTCTAGTTATATCAGCGAGTTTAGTTTACAATTTTGCCTTTTTTTCCTCACATGATGCATGTGTTCGAGGTGGGGGACAAAATACTTTAATGTGCATTATTTTTAATTGCGTTGCTTTGTGTAACTTGTGTCAAACTTTTGTCTTTAACCTGCTGCGTTTTGATTCAGCAACCACCAAAATGAGCTAATTTTGGCTTGAAGTGATATTTTTCCAAATTGTCTCATGTTGGTTTGGTCTTCTACACTCTTGTTATGATCAATTTTAGAAAGGTTCAATTATATAATACAAACTTGTTAATATGTCGTAATATCAAAATGTTTGGTGATAGAAATTGCTATAGAAAATGTTTTGTGATAGAAATTGCTAAAAGAAAATGTTTTGTGATAGAAATTGCTAAAGAAAATGTTTTGTGATAGAAATTGCTGAAAGAATGGCATCCAGTGTTTTATTCTCGCAGATAGTGAAATTTTCCCATATTGTATGAAACTAAGATAACACATTGAACGGTATGTTATTAAAAATATGCATAATACTCATTAGCCATCTGCTGATAAGCCTTGTAGGTGTTAGTTGGGTACATACATATTATATACATTGTTTTGATTGTAGTTTTACGCTCCTAACATCAGTAACAAACATACTCATTTCCAGAAGTTGGAAGTAGTCTAGAATACAGTAAAACCTCCTTATCTTGAGGAGTCATTGGAACTGACTAAATGGTGCTTGTAACAACAAGGTATTTGCTTGTTGATTGAAAATTACATACAACAAAGAACAAAAATTGATGGGACTTTATAAACTCCTCAAGATAAGTTGAGTGCTCATGATGCTGATGCTCATAATGACAAAGTTTTACTGTATTTCTGTTTTTCCGCAGATTTCTTTACCATTAGTCATTTTTTTCATTTTAGACTCATTGCTGAATCTTTTCTTCCTACTTAGACTTCAAAAAGTGCATTTTGTAAAGTAATAATAACTGCTGCTATGGTTTGGTTGTATTACGCAGTGGAACGGTGCATGTTATGTAACAGAGGTTTTCAGTGATTTTTTTTCGTATATTTTACTGTCGAAATCGGCTGTTTCCCCTTGCCCAAAAGAGTTATATTTCCTGCTAAAAATGTTATATATAAATAAGTGATAGTTTTTTTCAAATTTTCCCTTTCTTCTGATTTATCCCACTATATTTTCCCCTTCAGAAAGCCACTAGTAGTTTTGAAAATTCCAGAAAAAATCACTGGTTTTACCTTTAGTCTAGCGTCAATATGTAATTAAACTCCTCCAAATATTAAGCTTAAGGTCTAAGATGAGATGGTATTAAGCATGTACGAATGTGTAATGGATATTTTTGGAATTTATCGATGTTCCTGATGAAGATTTAGTAAATTTTAGAACAATTTATTTATTCTATTCCAAGTATGACTTTATTCCATGAAGTATGTACATCATTACATTCTGCCAGTTTATGACATCAATTGTTGATTTTAGTAGAACCAGTCTAAGAAATAAGCCAATGATATAATTTTAAGTCTAAGACAATTGAGATGAATCTGGACATGGTTATCAGTTGTCCAGCTTTTATGATGGAGGAAAACCCCAGGCATAGACTTGGGTAGAACCACTGACTTTAGGAGAGCTAGCTGGACAGCTTCCTCCCTGTGGGGTTCACACTCACAGAGGTGAGGGGCTGGTGATTACTAGTTAGAGACCTTTACCACTCTACCTGAGAGGCCCCTCTATGAATTAATTCACACAGTTCCTTTTTAACTTGCGTAATGTTAACATTTTCATGTTATTTCAGGTGATTGTGTCCTGGCTTGTGTGTAAACCATTGATATGTGAACCATTTATGAGGAGTATGTAAACATTGAAATCATATCCTGGAATATAAAAATGGAGAACAAAATGAGGAGTCCTAGAATAAGGGTACAAACCACAAACAAAGATGGCTCAGAGAATCGATCCAGTTATCTAATGGTACGTATTTATCCCAAGTCTTAAAAGTCTGTTCCGAAGTTAACTTTTTTAATCCTTTGCCTCGTAAGCACATTTTGGATTCTTCCAAATTCAAAGCTAATATACCAATCATCAATTTATTTAAGAAAATTTGGTTATTTCTCTCTGGCAGAGTGGAAAACACTCATTACAAGCAATGGCTTCTTTTGCCACAATGTTTTCCAAAGTCGTCTGCTTCAGATGTGGGGAAATGTGGTATTATGAGGCTAAGGGTTAAACCTGTTTGTATTCCTAATTCTTTAAATGTTGATGCATTATTCATGTTCAAGTCTCAATGCTTTCATCCATATAAGAAAAAAAATCTTCGGTTGATAGTTTAAGCATAAGGTAGACATAATGTTTACTTAATTTCATTGTCAAGACTTCGGTATGATGAGTTGAACGACTGGTCTTTTGCCGCTACCGGAAGGTCTAACTATATATATATATATATACACAATTTGCTAAATGTGATGCTTGGTTCATGGCAATATTTAGATTAAATAGGCCTTAAAAATTTATACAAACTTGCTAATTGTTGTATTGAAGTGACCTGTTATCAAAGTTAGTGTTCATGTAGTTCATCTGGAAAGATTTTATCAGTAAAAATATGTTGTATAATGTTTGTGTGTTTGTCATCACCAGCACTAATCATTTCAGTTATTTTAATAATATATCATTATGCCAAATTAATTGTAAATGTAGTTTAATAGTGATTTTACTATACGTCTGTGCTCATGTGATAGTCAGGTTGTCTTAAATTTTGGTAAGGGACACTACTCTGTATGTCATGTGTCTGCAGTGATTATGTATTTGTACATTCCCATATTTAGATGTATATAAAGAAGATTGAAAAAAATTGTTCTATGTATTATTTTAGGAATATTTTCAAGCTAAGATGATATTAATTCAACTATCAGCTGTTGCATGTCAGAAATTTTTAAATACAGTGCAACCTGTACAGAGCGACCCTCTCTTGAGCAACCATTTTCCTTCTACAACAACATAATTTTGCTTCTTCCAAAGTGTGTTGCTTTGGAGAGGTTGCTCTGAATTAAATATATTAAATATGAAGTAACATTTACAGTACTGGAAATTGATTTTCTGTGGTTTAATGATGTTATCTGAAGTCCCCCTTTTGTAAAAGGGAAAGCTGTAATCTGATTGGTTGATAAGAGAGCTCTTAGATATCTCGAGAATCCTTAGATTAATTATTAAAAACAAAAACTTAAATGCCTCAAACATCTTCAAATAATATCATTACTTCCATTTATAGTCAAGACAAAATGAGCATCTTCAGATTTTGGCCTTAAATTTTGTTATTTTGTTACTGTAAGGATGAAACTCCCTATGAGAATATTCTTCTGTCTTGAGCATATTTTGAACTATTCCAAATTCAAAGCAAATATACAAAACATTAATTTATTTAAGAATATTGGGTTATTTCTCTCTGATCGAGTGGAAAATATTGTACATGGTGAAAGAAGCTACATGTATTACCCATTACAAGCAATGGCTTCTTTTGCCACAATGTTTTTAAAAGTCGTCTGCTTCAGATGCAGGAAATGCGGTATTATGAGACAAAGGATTAACTTGATATATGGATAAAAAACTAGTTTATGAAAGAAGTTAGTTTGTTATACTCTTCACTCAACTGTTGATGTGTCTGTATTGATGTATGTATCTGTTGGGTGAGTGCTGGATAGAATTACATTACTGCTCAGTGCAATGGCAGTATAAGATATCTTCTGTCAAATGGTAGAAGTGAGTATAGGAATCTTCAGTCTTAATTACTTCCTTAAGCTGATGTATTCTATCAAAATTTCTGTAACTTTCAATGCATCTAGATGACAGTCGTCCTTTTAAGCTTATCATCCTCTCTCCTGATGCACCGTAATTGATATGAATGGTTGATAATCTTGGTATGTGGTGTTAATAATTAATGTAGTAGAACTTTGCCTATTAATAACAATCATTTCATATTACATGTATTGCATGCACTCCTAAAATTTTTGTTATGCGGAAAATTTGGCGCTAAATTACGACATCTGTGTCTTAACCAAAAACTTAGTCGCAATAGTGTCATTTAATTGGCTTATTTTATCTCCTGCTTAGTATGGTTAGTTTTGTGCGTTTCATCTCCTTGTAGCGTCACATCCTTGATCTATTGTACCAAGAGAATAATATAAGTATCATTTTTTTATGTAAAATATTTTAATGTCATGATTCAAGGAACAAGATAAATCTTTGTTATGTAGATTATGTACACATTAATTGTGAAACTACAAGAGTTACATCAGGTCTATAATTAATGAATGCATTTACATTTTGCATGTATGAAAATCCAGAATGCAAAATTTACCTATTAAATTCTCAAACTTTGGTAAATAACAACATGACTTTTTACTAAACAATGAATGCAGAACCATTCTAAGGATCCTCACAATGTTATAGTAAATTATAGTGAGAAAAATCCATGAACCTAACTGGGGATTGAACCCAGGACACCTAGCACTGTAGGCAGACACTCAAACATGTCACTGAAGAGTTAACACAACAGCAAGGCTGTTGAAAGTGGCCTATATTCCTACATTGTCTCCGTGCAGAAAGCTGTGGTCTCCCTTTAGTGGCCTTTGGTCACAGGTTTGACTGTACTTGCTTAGTGGATAGAATATCATAGTGCCTCTGGGCTTGGTAAGCAGGCTCACCTGAACACTTCTAACTACAGTCAGACCTGGGTTGTCGGGCACCTCCGAATAAAGACCACCCTGTGAATAAAGGTCAATCATTGAAAAACTGTTACTGATTATTTTGAACAAATTGACCTCCTAATCAAGGCAAACTGTCAATAAAGGCCACAATTTGTCTTTCCCCAGGGTGGCCTTTGTTCACAGGTTTGACTGTATTACATTAGGACTTCATCAGGTCTCTAGGATCGTTTTGTTTTATGTATGAGTGGAAATGATTGAATGTATTTAAAATGCATTTCTATACGATATTGATGTATAAATAAGGCTTAGAAATTTCATTCATGCTGTTGTTAAATTTAGAGAAATAACATTATTTGTCACTATTAAATCACTTCAACTCTCATTTGTATTACAATATCCAATGAAATAGATGTGTGCAAGTTCAAATATATTGATTATAATGGTAACACTTCAAACTTCAAACTTTCAGTTCACTTTCAGGCGTAGGCTAGATGACACTGTTTATGGATTGCAGAAATGCATTAAATTACAATATCACTTTTTGAAAGTTGACTCATTTTCTAATCAAATTCCATATGTTACATTCTCACAGAGATAAATGCCTGATAAAAATCCAGTTTACTTGGTTTGTATGGTCGACAGAAATTGAATTTAACCTTCTATAGGTTAGGCCTTTCTATTTTATTATTTTGTTAAGCGTCAAACTCATTTTGCAAAACCTAGCTACGTATTAAAAAATGCACAAACTCACTTTGTAAAGACAAATCCATTTTCTTGACTTTAATAACATCATATTAAACATATTGTAAAGACAACCGTCAATTGACTAGTTTAAACTCAGAACACAGAAATCTAACACTTCTGATTCCTGCAGGTCACAGGAATCTACACTAGTTTACTTAGCAACAATTTAAGTATTACAAAAGATCGAAATTGAAAATGAAATTCTTCTTAAAACAGGATTTACTAACTACAGCCATTGAATCTAAAGCTGTAGAATCTAGTCAAGAAACTATGAACTTAAATAGATTTTTTTTTTTTTTTGGCTGACGGAGCTCAAAACCTAGGTGCACATTGACACTCAACAAAAATTATAAGACATAATGGCCTTATAATATAGATTAAAAACATCTGTGGTGTGACTTCTGTTTTGACACTCATACAACTTCATTCATGGATCTTGAAGGTTGTGATGTCTGACAAGTTCAGGTGCTGAGTATGCACTATTAAATGCCCCACCCTATTGTTTTAAGAACAATGAAAAACTATGCCTCACAAGAAATGCTTTAACAATTTTCTCGAATTATATCTAATTTGTACAACATTTAATGCTAAATAATGCACATTGCAATAGGGGTGTGCATATTAGGATATTTATGATATATTGGTATTTTTCAAGTCACTGCATTAGAAATGTTATCCTATTTGTTGATCTTGACTGCTTTACACCTGATTTTAAAAATTCAAAATGCCAGAAAGTGATCTTAATGAACCCAAGTATGTTCTATTGACCATTGTGACACTTTTTTCAATAAAGCAACAATTACCATGCTGAAAAAGTAATTTTTAGCTTTTACTTCATAATTACCTACAAAAATGGTAAATAACTTTTTACCATATAAAGAAAAAGAGTTTTTTTTTACAATTTATGTAAATTATATTTTGAAAATTTATGTATCTTGTAACCGATATACCGTAGTCCTGGCTCAATTTCAACTGGTTGCACCCCAGTCTGATTTATCTTTGTGTAAAATTTATATCAGTCTCGGTTCAAACAAATACTAAGTAGGTCTATATTAGTGCTGCCTACAGTAAAGAGTCAGTATAAATGGTATCTTTTATTGACAGCCATTTACGGCTTTTTTTTTGATGTGCTATGTGTGAAATAAATTATAAATGGATTCTACTTTCCTAGTTAGGCAATAGGCACTGGACGCTTTGCTATGATTTTATTATCTAAATAAACATCTTTGTTTAAACTAACTTCACGAAGATGTCTCTTTTTAAGCACACATTCAGTCAGTGGGAATTTGAACAGGTAGGAAATACTTCATAGATATTCACTGGTTTTTGCTGTTCTGTTTTTCCTTGTTGTTTTTTTATATTTGGGATTTGGAAATATTTGAGATTTTTGTGGGGAACTTTGTTTTCTTATGCTCCACTTTATTATCTTGAAACTGCTTGAATTATCTTTTTATTCAACTCTTTGCCTCATAAGCATATTTTGGACGCTTCCAAATACAAAGCTACTATACAAAACATCATTTTATTTAAGAAAATTTGTATATTTCTCTCTGACAGAGTAGAAAACATTGTGGCAAGAGTAGCCATTACTCATTACAAGCCTTCCTTTGCCACAATGTTTTCAAGAGTCATCTGCTTCAGATGCATAGGTGCAGGGAAATGCGGTATTATGAGGTAAAGGTTTAATCACCATGGTCTTTCTCTTTCACTTCCTGTTTATCATTTCATTCACTTTTTATTATCAAACAATTATCAGTCCTTTTGAGTGAAGTTCATTGTTATCAAATAATGGTAAAAAAACATCAGGACATACATTAAAAACCTCACTTCAGTCTTTAGAGCATCTCATTATAAGGGCTTCAGTGTTTTGGACCAATTTTAAAAATTTCCAACCAAGTTGATCAGTGACAGGGGCAACCCTGGTTGAGTGGTTTATGGCATCAGACCAGCAATCACTAGCCCCTCTACTGTAAATTTGAATCCCATCTGGGACCAGACTAATTTCATATATGAAGAAGGTGTCCAGCTGGCTTACAGGTCAATGGTTCTACCCAGGGTGTTTGCTTCGGTTCTTATTTCACTGTTACAGCTAGAAAAATCACCAAATGGCCCTGGTGCAATGCTAAACATCAGAGGAAAAAAATGATTAGATGAATATTAATATTACTCCGATAATTTAATGGCTGGTCTTCAATTTGTTATGATAAATGCGCTTTGATTGATCCTATAGGTAGACACAGCACTAATTTGTGCTCATTGTCAGGTTTGGTCAAAGTTAAATGCTACATTTTACTACACTGTACTGAATCTTTGAGTATTGAAATCCTTTGGCATAAATGGTAAATTCAGAGCTGGAATTAGGTCAGGTTTCAGTAATCATGAATGATATCTCTCTGCGGTTTGAATGAAATATGCATTGTCAGCAAATGTTACTGTTGCAGCTTTTTTTGTTTCATGAGAAAGTCAATGAAGTATTGTTTTTTTATGCTAATTTATTTTAGCTTTATAGTGAAACAAGCACATTTGCTTATATTAATCATGCTCGAGTCTGCTTCCTGGACACTACTCCAGTACTGCATCTGAAAAATGGAATTGTGAAGTTCATGGATGAAACTCGTCAAAGCCGGGATTCAAACTCAGGACCTTCGGATCAGAGGTTGGATGTTCTACCTCTAGACTATGATGCCTCCCCAATATGATGCCTCCCCTGTATAAGGTATTATATAACAGTCAGACCTTACCTGAAAACCATTGTGAAAAGAGAGCAACTTGCTATAAAGAACAGTAGCTCTGCCTCTAATACAAGTGTTTGTGATTTATTTTTACCTCTGGATAAATTACTACTCCAATAAAGACCATTTTCTGTCTTCTTAAATTTTCTTCACAGACAAGTTTGACTGTATTTGACGAGATATTTGTGTGATATTGTATGCTAAGAAGCTCTAAGGTTTTTTATGTGCGATATAATGATGTGCAAGAAGTCACAAACATAAACATGGTTCTCTTTGTATTCTTAAAATACATCATTTGATCTATTTTTGTGAATTAAGTCAACAAATGTGTTTAGTAAATATCTGTTTTACTCTTCAACCAAAATGTTTCTGTCAAATATGTAATGTCGGTTTTGTTATAACATCATTTAAATATCTTTATTTACTTACTGTTTTTTTGTGTAGCAAGCAGCCTCGGCTTTATATTCAGATAAATTTGAAAACAGGTGAATACAATGGTTGTGGTATCAGAGCACTGGAAGGGAGTAAAATTCTTTACTTGCAAATTGGCATTGACCATATTTTATGCGGTATTCATGTCCTGCTCATAACTTTACCATTTGTGATTGGATTAAGAAATATTTGGCACAAATGATCAGAATGGTAAGGTGATGTGTCACTTCAAAGGGCCATGTTGCCAACACAAAGGTCAAGGTCACAGTGGCCCTTTGAACTTTTAGCGTCTTCACTACATATGGGTATTAAATCACATCAGGCTCAGCTTCAACACAAATAATTACCATAAGTAGACAATGCGCAGGATCTAAGAACCATTTTGCAAATCCTTATGCAAGTTAAATGTATTGAGAAAATTTGTTCCATTTGCAAAATGCTATTATTCATATTACGCATCTGGGTTCGAATCCCGGTTGCGGCTGGTCATACCCTTCTATGAAAATTTGACAAAAATATTCATTTTCCACCTTATGTGCACAAGTTGCTGGCTCCTTGTGGAAGGGTAAGTTAGTACTGGTTAGTATACAGTCCAGGAAAACTGGTTCGGTGAACCGGTCACCGTACATAGCCGAAAAATTGTTGAAAAAAGGCATTAAACCCCAGAGACAATATGTCACATAAAAACAAAACAAATTTCTTATTACACACTTCTTTGTCTTCACATTACATAGCCTGTGCATTCTATGGACACATTTCTAGTCTAGACTTTAATGGTCTAGATTGGGGCACTATGCAGAGGCAGCTATTTAGGGACTTGGATACCTGACCTTTATCTGTGACCGTAGAATTGATCGTTGATCCTTTGTTTGAAGTACAAATAAGTTTTCTGGTAAATGCTCACTGCAAATAATTTAATTTACCATAATATTTAATTGAATAGGTGTTTGTATTGCGCAATACTTCATATCTGATTGGAATGTAATATGGCTGTTAGAATTGCATTCTTCTATTTTTGTGGCTTATTAATCAAATTCCGTTTTTTGTAATTCCCATGCGATTGTAATGAATTGCTATTTATTTAAACTTGTTGTGCAATTCACATTCAACTAATTCAGTGAACTGATAATCTATACAGTGATTGATTCATTCTGAGAATTTAGGAATAAACACTCTTGGTTTGTACTTTGGCCTCAACAGAAACTCGAACTCTGACCTTGACATTGGAGTGGTTAAAGTCTGGTCTAATTTCTGTCCAGTCCAGAGTTTGAACAGAACTCAATCAGTCTGCTAGATAAACTGACCTTGAAACATTTGATTAATTTTGTAAATCTAGGACAATATAGAATATAAAGACACAAGTTTAATGCTCACAGTCAAATTTAGAAAGTTTTTATATGCAAGATGTGTACTTAGGTTTTATTGAAATACCCATGAAAATTAAATTTTTTTGATGTGATTGTATATGTGCAACTTAGTTCATCTAATATTTAATACATTTTGTGATTCTTTATTCAAAATTATGTCTTAAATCACAAAATTGGTTGAATCTTATATTTATTTCTTTAAATGTGCCTTCTAAACTTTTACCCATCAAGCAATGTGTTGATGTTCTTGTTAGCTGCACATATTAACTTGTATTTCAATACCACCCGATCGAAAAACCTCAAAGTTTGTTCCGGTGCGGTGTGACCGAAAACCACAACCATAGTAACAAGTACAGCCACAAAAACAAAAAATAAATAAATTAATGGTTTTAATTTTTTTTATTAAAAACAGGAAGTGATGCGTCTGAGTAGTTCAAACTTAAAACGTAGATCTTTTATCACTCATTTTACTCATTAACATTGAAATGTTTGTTTTTATTGTCAGGTGAAATACATTATAAAGTATGACATAATAGCTACGCTACCTTTGTTTTGATGAAGTGCTCTGCTGTGTTAAATAGTGTTAGTGGTTAAGCTTTTTCAATTACATCATCGCAATGATTTATCGTAAATCAATAAGTCATTTGTTCATTTTGTTTTTTTTCCTTAACACTCCCCCGATTTACATTTAGCATAATGATTAAACTAAGGTCGTAACCGACAAGTTTGCTATCACATTTTCAAACATTTAGATTTCCGAAAGCCGGTATTTAAATATTTCTTTTTTTGTCTACAAACTGAGTCTGTGGTATCACATTGCATTCTGACATTTTAATTCATTTTGCATTATTTTATGCAGCTACAGCTCTTTGAGTTTTAGTATATTTTTCATGTGACACCAGACTAAATTTAGTCTGGAACATTTTTTATTTTCGAGTAGTCATTTTTTTTAAAGGTTTTATGCTGCATTAAATAATTCAAACATAAAAATTGCTGATGAATCGCTACCTGTTTGTTAATAAATAGTTAATGATTAAATGAATTATGGGTTAAATTTGTGAAATATTCATTTGGAGAAAATATTACTAATTAGGGAGAAATTTATTTTGTTTGGATATCTCTGTTTTTAAATCGTTATGTTAAGTATGTGGTGACTTTAAAAGTTTACTGATATGAACTGAAGTGTGTTTGAAAAATATCATACAATACCGCAGTTATATTTTGAGATGGTGCAATGTTTATATATGAATTGGACGTAATTAGAAATAAATGTAAATATGGGATTCACTGTTTGGCGTTTTACCGGAATTCAGCGATATGTCGGCATGCAAGCGTTTTAAGGATAAATCAAAGTCATTATTTTCGTGTTGTTATAAAAAACAAAAAACTGATAATATTGAAGAAGATGTATTGTTTATAATAAAGGTGAGTACTTTTTTTAATTAATGACTTGATTGGTTATGGTTCATTAATTTACGAGTATGTCACAACTTTGAGGGTTGTAAGAATTCATTGGAGATCTCATTCACTATGACTATATCACTGTACACTGTTCAGTTAACAGATTATATTACTGTCTGGCTTTGAGCCATAGAAATTATGTTATCGCAGTACAGACTAGAAATATAATCATGCGCTTAGATGGAAAAAATGATTTCTAAAGTCATGGCTAATAATGAATTAATTGATTGTTTTAAATAAAGGTCCACCGCGTTTTACAGTTATTTTCCTGTCTGTTGAACAGAAATAGGAATGAGATATTTCTAGGAATTACAATAGTTAAAATGTAACAACAGTTCAAAACTGAAGAAATAGGGCCTAAAAACAGAAAGGTTTGTTTCTGGTTACATGCCCCAAACAATATGGGTCAGTAGGTAGGGATTTTTTTATTTTTTTTACATGTATCAGCAACACTGTATGTGCACCATAATATAATATAATATAATGAGTTGTGAAAATTACTACTATTGTGCTACAATTCAGGTGCCATAAAAACTTATGAGTCAGCAGGGAAAATATTGGGTTGGTCGGGTAACCAGAAACAAACCACTTTTTTTTAGGCCTAATGGACAAAATTTTTAGCAGTTCTGACGGTTGTCATATTTTGTTACTTCTAATAAAATATCTCTGTTTCCTACTTTCATTGTCTTTTATAGAAATTCCAAATTCTACTTTCAGTTTGGGTTATAATTATGTTTATCCTACTTTTATCTTTTAAGACGAGGTAATGACAACCTAATAATGATGTTGACTAGATGAGCCATTTGACATCTTTGTCTGTTACACAATAAAACATTTTTTGTTAATCATCCTGTGCTGGTCAATGTCCTTATCTCGACTTACTGATAAATGCAGACAGGTTCTCTCCATTAAATAACTGTCATATAATTACCATTACAGTGCAACCTCTCCAAAGCTACACCGTTTAGGAGAAGCAAACTTATGTTGTTGTTGAGAGGTTGTTGCTCAAGAGAGGTTAAATTAATAGTCAACTTGTACAGTGTGAAAAAAGTCATTCTGTTGTTGAAGGGAGGTTGTTGTTTAAGAGAGGGCTGCTCTGGAGAGGTTGCACTGTATACCATTTAATATTTCCGTCATTAATTCCCTTACTTAGGTGTGACTTATCTATTTTCTAATTACAATAGTTAAATACATTGTGTTACTTTACCTTGATGTCTTCCCTTCAACTCAAAAATGTTTTAATTCTTAATACATACGTGACAAGTTACAGTAATGTTGCACTGAAACATTTATACATGTGAGGAAAAAGTTACACTTCTGTTGTGCTTAAGCGATGTTATATGAAAAAAAAGATATTTTACATCCATGTTGCATTGATAGAACAGACTATGTAAAAATGACTTACAGTCTAACTTATTGGATGGTACGTGTGACTACTTGTTGTAAGTTACAGCCATACAGCTCCGATGTTGGTGATATGATATAATATAACATATACGATAAATATGGCATGTTGTACTGCGAACATGTCTGCATTACAATATAACTATGCAGAATAATCCCACATCTGTCTGTGGTTAGTGTACATGTGTCAGTTTTATTATACACTCAGGATATTTTGAATTATATAAAAAAAGTTGAAGTCTCGACTTTTCGATGCATCCAGTTACTGTCTGTTGAACTGTTGATTTACCATCTCCACCTAGTCACGATTTTTTTTTTCAAAAATCAGCTTAAAGTAACCAGATTGTGTAATTGAGATTTTGTTTAAAACATATCATAACAATTATAATTGCAAATTACTGTGAAATTACATATATTTGGTATTATTAATAGTTAGGGTACCTGATTTTATGTAGTTATTGTTACGATTTATGAATTCATGTGTGTGGTTTTTGTATAAATTGTCTGAATGTGTCATTTTTATGTCTGGTGTATCTTTTTTTTTTTATTGATCCTCACAATGTTAAACAATTCAGTTGAATTTGTTTTTATCCTGGTATATTTTACACTTTTAAGCTCGAGTACAATAAAACCTCGTTATCTCAAGAAGTCTTCTCGAGGAGTCATCGGAACAAACTATATGCTGGAGATAAATGTTGTGCTTGTAATAACCAGGCATTTATTTGTTTGTTGAAAATTATACACAACTAATAACTAAAAAAATTATAAGGACTTAAAATAATCCTTGGGATAGGTTGACTGCTTATTATATTGATGCTCGTAATAATGACGTTTTACTATAATTTGTTTATTTTGTGGGTGTTGTGATTATATCTTCCTACGACAATCTTTTGGTCATACAGAGATAGTTGGTTGGTTGAATATGTAGTGCCGCTGCAATGTGATGCTGCACCACCCATAAATGACATGACTTAAAACAACATCAGGGGGCTTTAACTGAATTCGTCTTTTCAGCATAACTCCACCTGCCCAGTGTATGTAAAGTCAAGTCTGGGGATTGGCCTTGAGTGAGGCTCCTTATCGTTTCTGTATGCACTTAATCACTGCACCAGTCACTTTCTTGTATATTGATGAATTCTGTATACATACATTTTATATTTAAAGTAGTATAGAAGGACATTGTTGGGTTAAGATGAATTAATGTCTTAATCAAAGTTTGATCATTTCCGCCCACCATCTAATATTCATGCTGTGCGGACATAATGCACTTTGTATAGTGTATAAAAAGCCTTGAATTCATATACAATACATTTAATACCAGACTAAAAAGTCGATGGACTGCTTTTTTTTACTTCATTCTCTTATTTCCACTGCATGTTGTATTAAAACATCTATTTATTGCTTTTTTAATGATGTGTTTCTATTGGTTTAGGTAAAAATTCTTGCGAACTTTGAGTGTTCTACATCGTGTAACCTTACTTACGCTGCTGCGGTGCAATTTTGACAGTTTTAGGTTAAAGTTTTCCTGACATTCATTCAATACATACCCTGGTCAGAGCCACTTTGACAATTTCAATTAAATGAACTGAAATTGTATACCGATTTAGGCTGCTATTTAATTACCTTTTTTCCATTTTACAGGTTATTTAAACAGTCTTTTTGATTTCATTTTATACGTTATTAGCAAGTTGCTGACAGGTTTATGTACTGTATACAGTGTGGTTTTTCCTTTCATCACAGGTCTTAAGTTAATTTAAACAGCCTTAATTAACTTAAACTACTTCACCCATGGTCAAAAGTTGAATTCCTGTACATTGAATGTTAACTGCTAAACGTTGAATTCTATTATCATGTATTTGACATGTAAGGGCTGCTTAAGCCTACCGAACGTCTAACATTTGTCCCCTGAATAATGTATTACTGAGGTATAAAAATGATAACAGTGAACATATGTACATTTGTACTAAACATCATATTTAGTGTATAAATGAAGATAATCTATCAATTGTATGTACAGTAATATGGCTGTGTGGAATGCGTAGCTAGCGTAGTTAGACCATAAGCAAAGCAGAACAATTGGATTTGTGAGGTTAATTAAACTGGCTAAATGATGGACTCTGGCTTTGAGGAGGTATGAAAGTACATTGATTTTATTTTGGTGTTTATCTTGAATGCATCCTGGTGTTTTGGTTCTTCATGCATACTGTACTTACCATAAGGGACTGGTATGGTATTGGGATGGCGTAGTATGGTCAGTGTAGACCAGAGTTGCATGTATGTTTGCATAACATGGTACACCAGCCCACACTGTAACAGCCACCCCATTTATTGTACTCTCTATTCTTGGATTGTAAAAAAGGTGATTATTTGTTAAGTGATACGGAAATAAACCAGTTGAAAGTCAGTTCCTGACAGAAAGGAATTCTTTGAGTTTTAAAATTAAATAATGTATATACATAGTCAAATAAGTATTTACTATTGCAATTGAATTCCTATGCTTTTTTCTATATTTATATACCATCACTGAACAAATGTCAAGTTTTTGTTAGTTTGCAGTCAGTATTAAGCCATTTTTTAACAGTGTCGCCAAATGACCCTGGCTGGTGATATGACAGTGAAAAAAATAATTGAACAAAAAATTGCTTGTTGTGTCTAATTGACTTTAGCCTGTTACTCCATGAATGATAAGTACAAACACCTCAAATATATGAAGTGGTTACTAGAGGTGGTGGACAAACAACCTTGAATGTTTTCTGTCATATGACTGCTTCTGAGTGTCATTTTCTTTAATTTGGTGTAATTAACTGGAGTTATCCCCATGTTTAGAAATTTAATAAACATATTAACTGAAGCTCACATACTTTAATGATGATAATGATAACAAATGTGTGTAACAGTAACGTAAAACAATAACGTAAAACTAAGCACTGTAATAATTCTATCTCCATTGGCTGAAGATCTCCTAAATTGTCCCTAGTGGCACAGATGCTTCCAGATTGTCTGTGACAGTGAGATAGACAATTTTAAGATATCCATTGTGGAATTGAAGTATCTCAGTGTATTCTTTGAATAATAATTCAGCATATTATGGGTTGGTTACAAAACTTTCCTCCTGCAAAATCAAAACCAACACATATGAACCGTTTTCACTATAAATGTACCTGGATTGGTGCTGTTGTTATGGAATAATAGAGAAGAAGCAAATGGTGCTTTGTGTAGAATTTATATACAAGAAGATTGTTGCCATGCAGGACTGTTGCCATGCATGTTCTGAGTACGATCATATTAGAATCATATATATCATATATCAAGCCCTTGATGGTATAACCTTGCTTGCACTTGGTTATATGGATGTCAGATATTAAATAAATAACCATAGCTGACCATTTATTACTTAATAATGGCAGTGCAGAAGAACTACATTCTGATCAGCCGCTATCATTAGCCCTAATTGAACATAAAGAAGTATGGTTTTACCATAGCTTGTTATGCATCAACATGCATTTTGGTCATTTCAGAAATCTCACTTTTGTATGGAGAATAATCTAAGATGTCGATATATGTTTTTTTTTACGTGTGATTGAGCACTGCACTACCTTAGCACTATATTTTATTTCTTTATAAAAACCTCTGGTTAACTGATAAAATAGGAACGCATGTTCATGAAGGTGTCAGACGGTACAAAAACTGTAAATATTTTGCTATTTTGTGTTTTACAAAGTACTCATTAACCTTACATTTTATACCTGATTAGATTTATAATGATCGGATGTTTTTCCTGAATCTTAAACATACCATATCGGTGACAACATTAATGTTTTGATGTTCGGTGCAATGTATGTAATTGGGTGCAAAATTTACCTTAAGTCATTGGCTCCTTATTATTGTGATTAATGTTGATACATTTACACTGTACCTTAGGCTAAGTTAAATAGCATATTCTACTATCATACATATTTCACAATGTGGCACGTAATTGAAATCTGTCATCTGATTGGCTAATACTTGAGGGTTTGCCACAAACCATGTTTACAACATCTGTTACAGAATTAAGACTAGTATTACAGTCCCTACCCATATACAGTCAAACCTGTGAACAAAGGCCACCCTTGGGATAGGCAAAATGTGGCCATTAAGGACATGGGGCCTTTATTTGGAGGTCAGTTTGTTCTAAATAATCAGTGACGATGTTTCAAAGAATGACCTTTATTTACAGGGTGGTATTTATTTGGAGGTGGCTGTAAACACAGGTTTGACTGTAAACATATAGTGTTGTAGTATGAATGATGACATTCTGTGGTTATGCTGATGATTTCAGGATGGAATCCTCTGCAGATGTTATTTGATTTATTCTTGAGTTTTTCTCCATTATTACTGCAGCATTTTGGAAGCGTAAATTGATTTTAAATGCATACAATTGCCTTGTGTATGTATTTTTAATTTGTATGCAATATGTTATTGCTTTCATGATAATTACAAAAAATAAGAAAAAACAAAAGTTTACCTAGTCTTACACATGGAAACACTTGATGTACTTGTAGCCAATCAAATCGCTGCTTAGGTATTGCACAATCCCTTCTTACTATGAAGTAGCATGTTAGAGTGCTTTGCTATTAATTCTATCGTTTACGATGCATGAATTGGCCCTAAAATAAATGCATGGTGCTATATCAATTGACATTTATGTCAGAAACATTCATACTTGGTATTGACCTCATTGTGATTGTACTAAAACCCTTAAAGTGGGGGTTTATTTGGCTCGGAAATGTCAACAGTGCTTGTTCAAGCTCTTTAATACAAAGATATTTCAATGAGAGCTACATACTTATGATGGCATACCTTGGTATTAACCTGATGCTAGATTGTACAGTTCTAGCTCTAGTTGCAAGCTGCGACCGTGGTCCTGTGGTTAGTGCACTTGACTTGTAACCCAGCAATCTGAATTCAAATCATGGTTGTGGCTGGTCATACCCGTCTATGAAAATTTGACAAAAAGGTCGATTTTCCATCATATGTGGAGACGTTGCCAGCTCCTTATGGAAGGGTAAGTTAGTACTAATTAACATACAGCCCAGGATAACTGTTTTGGTGAACCGGCCGCCATATATAACTGAAAAATTGTTGAAAAACAGTGTTAAACCCAGTGAAAAAAAGCACTTATTACCCCAGTATGATGCACAATCATATGTACGAGTATGTGCCATTGATTGCAACTTGAAAAGACCGTACTTATCCGCTCATACGGCGGACTTCCCGCACTATGGTGAGAATGAATATACAAAATTGTATTATAAAATTGAATCATTGATTGAACTTCTCTAGTATTATTCATATTGTTGACATAAGCAATTTGTTTTTTTAATTATTTTAAATGTTTCTTAACAAACATTATACTAAGATGTTTTATTCATGTAATTATGCTATCTGTACAGGAATGATTTCGTAACAGCGATTTTTTTCCTTCTTTATTTGGGTCCAGCAAAACAGACCCTTCCCAATTGAAAATAGAAACATTTTTCCCAATTCCTGACCTAAAAATTCCCAATGTCAGCATCGCCACGCATTTTTTCCCAATTGGACTAGACCCGAACCCTTTCCCAAAATAGCCAAAAAAGTCACTGCTTGATATGAATTTGTGTGAAGTAATTTATGAAATACATCAGGACTTGTTGTGAATGACCTCGGAGATAAAATTAGCTTTTCAGAGTAAGGACATTATTGATAAATAAGTTGTAATCTTTTGATCACTAAGTGATAGTATTAATCTGTCCGCGACCTTAAAATTAATGAAAACCTAGTGACACATTTTATTATTCATAAGTGATGACTTCTGACATCTTGTCAAAATTTATCTTTTTTCATTGATGTCTCTCTGAAAAGATTTGATAAACAGTCTTTATCTTTTGCACATTTTTTTTAAGTCCAGGCCATTGAACTTATGTGAGGTCTGGAGACGAGTCCATCATGGACAGTATTTGACAGCTTTTGTCTTTAACGTAGGATTGTTATCTCCCACTAGCTCTCCTGCTTGCCCCGGATCATCCATGTTGAATCCTTTGATTTTTCTTACAGTAACACCATTGGCTTTTATCAAGCTTACCGTGATATTTTAACCCTTTGCCTCGTAATGCCGCATTCCCCCACCCACCTGCATCTGAAGCTGATGACTTTCGAAAACATTGAGGCAAAAGAAGCTATTGCTTGTGATAAGTTGTGACTTATTTTGCCACAATGTTTTCCACTTTGTCAGAGAGAAATAATCCTATTTTCTTAAATAAATTGATGTTTTGTATATTAGCTTTGAATTTGGATGAGTCCAAAATATGCTTATGAGGCAAAGGGTTAAGAGAACTGTATGATATAATATGCTGGGTTCTATTTATTTTAACATTCACTGAAATTTTTTAACCTGTTACTGCTTCTCAGGAATGTTTCCTTCACTTAAAATGGTCCTCATTGACAATATCATTTGATGTATTGCAGTCAATACAATAGTCTGGTTTAATGTTAAGGAAGTTAGTCAGCAAGTTGATTCATTATCCCACAAATTTACTGTGATTTGTGTGTTTATGAGATGAAAAATGTCTGCCATTAATTTTAAGTGTGCATTCTGTATGTTTGGGCTTATTTTCTTCATTTTAGACGAAGATTAGATTGAACAATCCATGCCTGTTCAGAGAGAGAGAAAGTAATATACCCCATTGACTGGATCTTTTCTACTAAACAAATACTTGACATGTCTGGCTAGGGTAGGGAATATTTGCCCCTATTTGACCCCTAACACACAGGGAGTCTTTGATCTCAGTTGGAGATGGGGTCTAGGTGACTTGAGATTTTATTGAATTCATTGTTCATTCTTATTTATCATTTGGTACTATTTGATTAAATTACAGAAAATGCACTTTAGTAATTGACTTTAACTTTTTATTAAAAAAAATGTTTGATGTTGATGTTCTAATGATCAGTGTTATGAAAATCTTTCTACAGAAACTTGAATCATTCATATTTTGCTTTACTTATAAAAAATAATTCTATCATTTGATATTCTCATGATGGATTGCTTTCAAGTTTTCTATATATGTATGTAATTCCTTTATGGTAAACTATGACATTCCACTCAATTTGCCACTCACCCTGCTGCTCCTCATCTTTCTCTTTGTGACCCCTATTTTGCCACTGAGCAGCTTTGCCCATCATGTAACAATTGAACATTCTCTGAATAATCAGTACAAGGACTCTCATTTATTGTCACTCCTAACAAGCTTATAACTTGGACTCAGTACAGTATTTTTTTCAAGCTACATAACATAATCACTGGTAAATTTAATTGTAAATGGCTTTGGTCCAAGGTTATAAAACTTGAGATCAGTCTGTATGCTCAAATCTCATATTTTGACCTTGGATGTTTCTAAATTGATTATGAACTTAAAACAGTGAATATTTCTGTCCTACTTTATTCTGCCAGCTAAAATGGTCTGAAAATGTATTTAATCATTAAACTGCAATATCTTTCAAATCAGAATGCTTCACTTATGAAACTGAGATTTGAGCTCGGAGGCTTTTCTCAAGTTTTATAACCTTGGGGCCAGATTTTGCTTCAGTGGTGCTTTGCTTGTTAGTTTTGTTCTGAAAACTTGAACTTCTGGATTATTCCCCCTTGACATGAAGATACTGAAACGTGAACTGATAAGGGGACATCACATCCACCCTTTGTATTAGCTGCTTGATAGTAAACAGTGTTAGATTAATGAATAAATTCACAATTTTGCGGTTTTAAATTATCATGTGTCTGGATTATATCTGCATCACTGAGTTATCCCCCTTGGCACATCTGGTTAATGGAGAAATCTATGTAGACTGTGAAGTGATAAAATTATGTACTTTTGGCACACCCTTGTAAATGATGTATATACTCAGAAAAAAAGTTGAATTGTGAATACATCAGAGTGTTTTAATATCATTTCACACCTTGTGAAATGTGTTACTTTTGTGTCGGAATTGAACCTGCATGTTCTATGGTCTAAACTTGCTTAGGAGTGGTTCTTAATTAAGAAGTCTAGTTTAGTAAGCCTAATTAATTATTTGACATGACAAATCCTGGGAATCCATTGTAATTACTTGAAAGATAGATATTGCTAGGTTTAGGGATGGGTAAAACACTACGGTATGTTTTTTTATAATTCTTACAAAATATGACCACAATTTACATTGTATGTTTACAGAATAGGTTTGGCTGCATTGTTACGGTTTGATAAGACGTAATATAAATGCAAATATTGATTTTAGTTTCTGTCATGTGTCCAATTCTTAGTCACGTTTTCGTTGATTAAATTTCTTGGAAAATATTAAGAAATTGCTTGCATGGTCAAGTCTTTAATTAAAAGACCACCTAAGGGAGAGAATTTGTTGGTTTGTTTTATGTACTATTGTTAATGGCTTTAATGCTGTTTTCAACAAATTTTCACTTACATATGGTGGCCAGTACACCTAACCAGTTTTTCTGGACCGTATACTTACCAGTTCTAACTTACCCTTCCACAAGGAGCTGGCAACTTCTCCACATATGGAGGAAAATCGATATTATTGTCAAATTTTCATAGAAGGGTATGACCTGCCACAACCAGGATTTGAACCTGAATCACTGACAAGTCTAGTGCACTAACCATTGGACCATGATCATGGCCCCCAGAGAACTTTACTTTTTGTTTTTATTCAGACGTTTGTTTTATCAATAATTAAGTGTTTAGTAATAGTCATTGTTCATTATTGTGGTCTTATTTGTAAGGGGGGCCTGATAATACAGGTTTGACTGTAATTCCTAAACTTAAAAGCTGAATATAATAAAAATGGGCTGCCTAATGGCTATGAAAACATTGTGTCTATACAAAAATTATTCTGAAAGTTTGCTTGTGGATTTTGTATCTGATTTAGGTCAGGAATTGGGAAAAAATGTCTTTATTTTTTATTTGGAAGGGTCCGTTTACTGGACCCAAATAAAGAAGGAAAAAAGTTGCTGTTTAGGATAAACCGTATGAGTGAATGTGAACAAAATCTGTCCCCAAAATCATTAGAAGCAAGGTCATGTATAAGGATTTCTTTTTAATTGGAATACATAGAAAAATGGCCGCTTAGACAGACTGGTACTCTATATTTTAATCATCAGATAGTGCTTCAACCTCTTTGATAATTTTGTCTGGTATTTAAATGTAGACCAGTCATTAAATTTACAAGTCTGAGCTTTTCTTTCAATTATTGTTTGGATGAATGATATCAAGCTGTCTATTTTCTAATTGAAAGATAGAAACCAAAGAGAGAGATGTTTTTTTTTTCTTTTAGGTTTCTCAGTTAATGTGATACCGCTATGTTACCGTGTTATTTTATACCGAATTTGTCCTAATAATTGCCCCTGATTAATGCCCACATCCATTTTGAGGAAAATAACAGTATTATCCTTAGTCTACATCAGTTTGTTTCAGTAATTATTCAAATTAGATGAAAAAAATAAATACCATGTTTCCACTCGTATTCTCAATAAGATAAGGGCTGGTAGGTTGGCAAAACTTCTTTTTTCAATTGTTATTTTTAAGTTTAGAGATATAGTTCATACGAAAATAAATTATGCAGTGCAGCCTCTCCAGAGTGGCCCTCTCTTGAGCAACTACCTACCTTTAACAACAGCATGATTTTTCCCGCTGTACAATTTAACTATTAATTAAACCTTTCTTGAGCAACAACCTCTCAACAACAGCATAAGTTTGCATCTCTCAAAGGATGTTGCTTTGGAGAGGTTGCACTGTATATGCAAAAAATATTGAATGGGACAGAAAAGTCTATGATTGGCAGAATAAAATATTGTAGCTTAGATTGTGGAATTTTACCTGGAAATTTTTTTATTTTATACCTTAAAGCTATATTCAATGCATTCAAGAAACACATTCAACAAATTGCAAAGAAATTCTGTAAAATGTAATGCCTTGCGGATATTTAATACTCTTGGTGAATTATGTGCTTTAGCTGAAGAATTTTTTAAATGTTACTTTATATGGTGTAACCCTTTGGCAGAGCTAGAGTGATCGAGGTACAGTCAAACCTGTGTTTGAGACCACCTTTGAATAAAGACCACCCTGTGAATAAAGGCCATTCTTTGAAAAACTGTCACTGATGATTTAGAACAAGCTGACCTCTGAATAAATGCCAACTGTCAATAAAGGCCACATTTTGTCTTTTCCAAGGGTGGTCTTCTTCACAGGTTTGACCTCATATTCTAAAGTTTATTTAGGACAATATGACTTGCAGTAAATTTGTTTAACTGACTGTTAACAATGAGGTTTGCAGAAAAGTTTCGATTAATCCGAAACATCAAAAGTCTCTTACAGATTTTCACCATTGAATGGCTTGTTTTAATGATTTCTTTACTTACCTTGTCAGATATGTATTCTGTCTGTCAGTTTATTCAATCAAAGAATACTCTGACTGTAAGCCAGATAAGACGCTTTGATCCCCTTTACTTTCTGTAGAGTGTTGGAATGTTCCGAATAATGTTATCACCTGGTCTAAATAGATAAATAAATGATATTAATGATCTCTGTAATAAATTAAATAAAATCCTTAATTAAACTGAAGTTTAAAGTACTCAGTATCATAAATGATCATTGGAATTTAGGACTTCAAATACTGCATCTGGATTTTCATTTTTTTTGCCAATTCATTACTATTTGGCCCTGATTGCAACCAAATCTGGTTACATGATTGGTGTTTGTAGGCGGTCCTAAGGATTTGCGCAAAAATGTTGAAGTACTTTGGTATTGTAAATTACAGGTGCATATTGTGAAGTCATTATGCTTGATTAAGAATTCAACCAAGAGAAAAATGTATTCATTTATCAGATAATAACATGAGCATTTCAGCAGATAATTTTTTTTATTATGTCTGTGTTGTGTCTGGTAATGAGTTGATATTTTCAGCCTTGATTTTATATCACATACGTCACTATGGACTAATCTTGATTTTAATTGAATTTCATATTATTATATCTGCAGAATGTATTTGTATGCTGCATGAATATTTTACCATTTGTTCCAAGGTATAACTTATCTGTATAAATCGTGCCACAAAATGTTGCCTGTTTTACAATCTGATTTATTGTGTTTTTGCGTATGTATGTTTTATTAATATGGAAAATCAATTTGATAAATATTTTGTTTGTGATTTTCAGCATAAAAGCCTTTCTCTTGTATATGTGATGTTCGTAGTAGAATATTTTAACCAATATCATTCTGCAGTTTTGTACATGATAAATGCTCTCTTAAATGTTTTGATATTGGAATTCTTCATACATCTCAGTGCCAGCATTATATTTATAACGGAAGTCTTATTTTATCTTTAGATATAAAATGCGCTCAAACCGGTGTAAATGATAACCACCTGTTAACAGAGTTTGCCTGTGTACACAGACCACCTGTTAACAGAGTTTGCCTGTGTACACAGACCACATGTTAACAGAGTTCACCTGTGCACACAGACCACATGTTAACAGATCACTTGGTTCTGTTATAGACCAGTGGTTGTTTGTCTAATTAAAATTCACATATTTATGTAACCCTTTGCCTCATAAGCACATTTTGGACTCTTCAAAATTCAAGCAAATATACAAAACATCAGTTTATTTAAGAAATTGGGTAATATCTCATTACAAGCAATGGCTTCTTTTGCCATAATGCTTTCAAAAGTCATTTACTTCAGATGCGGGGAAAAGCGGTATTACGAGGTAAAGGGTTACACCTCTGAATAAAGGACCACTAGATATTCCCTTCTCTCTGTCTTGAACGTGGTCTTTATTAACAGGTTTGACTGTATTGTAAAATGTTTGTCTTAAATGAAATGTTAATACGTAATCTCAAAGTATAAGAAATGAAAATGACTAATTTTGTTCTGTAGAAGACCTTCGTACTTGTGTCATCACAAATTGCTGAATCAGCATTTTCTGCCGTACTGTCAAACCTGAATTTAAATAGCAGTCACCTGTGAATAAAGGCAACCATTTGTACAATGGGCATCTAGAGCACATATCTAATTAAAATTTACAAAATAAATCCTTGAATAAAATCCATGGTGAAAAATTTTCCAGAATTTTCCAGAACCTCAGGTTTTTCTCCAGTCCAGACCCTGCTGTTTTTTTTTCCATGGCACCAATGTTAAGATTTCCATTGTTTTGAAAATTTTCTTCTTTTTTAATGGCCTTTGTTCTCAGGTCTGACTGTGTCGTGACGTTTCACCATTAAAAAATCTGATTATCTTTGAATGCAACAGATGTATGTAGTGCTGTTTTGAGCAATTTTATTATCATCATCCCTGAGACATTCTGGCTGTAATCAAACAAAGCAGATCTGTAAATATAATCAAACTGGATTCTGTATCAATACGATAACTTGGATTTCACAAGTTAATTTCATAAACCAGTGATTATTATGAATGCTGGCAGTGTGTGATATTACTGTTATTACTTCCTGTATGATTTGCTCCAGGGGGCACTATTGATGATTACTAACTTAATTCAAAGGTTATGGATACCTTCAGGTTAACATTTACTGGTCTCTGTCTGAAAAAATTCAATCAGATTGTCTTGAACTACTTTTCCCAAGTTCACCAATTATCTTTTACATTTATTTAAACAATTTGTTGGATGAATAATTATGTTCCTTGTAAATTATCTTGTCTGGAGCACCACCTGTCAGAAATAATTTATTGCTGGTGTTGCGAAGTTAGGGTGGGGTGACTCTGTATCTCATTCTGTTCAGTCTGTAAATCACATCCTTCGAACAATTTGCAAATTTTCCCTAATAAATGCACCATTCCATCTTATTGAATGTTTTGATGGAATGGTGCTGGTTCTTTTTTCCAAAAATTGGGAAAAGGCCACAGCCTTTCATTTTAGGAAATTTGAATGTGATTTTTGGCTAAGTTGGGAAAGGGTAGACAGACTTTCAAGACATGGGAAAATCATATTTCAACTAATTGAGAATTTCAGCACTGTATTTTTGGGGGAATTTCTTTCCCCAAATTAAGAAAGAGGCTTTTTGCAATTGGTAAGTCACTGAATGTCTGCCTCTAAGGCCCTGCTTTTTTAATTACATTTTTTTTGTTAAAAGGATTTTTCTTTGAGTCATGTTTTTTTTGCTTTTGTTTTTATCAAAATGTGTCAGGGTAAAAATTAATGTCAGAACTGTTATTAGGGAATGTTTGGTACCTGACATCTACTTTTACTGTTATGTTTTTCAGTAAGTTCACAAATGTCATTAATTCACCCAGCAATAATACTATATGTATCTTTTGTTTAAATCTAGAAGAAATAATTACAATGAAGATATTAGTGTGCAGAGCTGCGAGGCAAAATATATTGGCATCTGAATAATAGAAATTTCTTTATAGGTTTATATCTGTTCCTACAATTATTCATCTGCATTTCAACTACACATGAATGGTTGTAAAAGTAAGTGAATTGTTAATGTACTTACTGATATGTCAACCAGATTTTGATGCTTTGTTAACGAAGCCATCATTGCAGTATAAAATTAGTCATAAAATTCACACTTAAAGAATAATTACATGACTAAGTTGACGTGTTAAGCACAATAGTTTGTCTAGCGTTTGTAAGTTGTTTCTAAAATTATCTGTTAGCAATCAAAAACTTGAAAGCATTGTTTTGAAGCATTTTTTGAATACAAAGATAGTAACCACCTATTGTTCTTCATAGGTGGGTTGAATATGTATGTGTTTGAAGTGATTATCATGTTGTAACATCTATTTATGGCAATCTTTATTGTCAACTGAGGTTTTTTTCACTAAACTTATTGTAACAGCTATTGAATGGATATTTAAAAGTACCTCTCTTAGGAGGATAAGTACTTTTCATGAATTAGGAAGAATGACTCATAATGTATGAATCATCTTGTTGATGGGTTGTGGAGGATAGGGTTAGCTCTGGGTTTGGTTTCCCTGGAGCTTAAGTCAGATGTGCACATAATGTAATATCTAGTGTAATAACTTACTTAATTTGTTGAAATAATGCTCATAAATGCCTCAAAATCAAACATTACAAAAATGTGTGGTTTTGGAATTTCTTGGTTTTAAATTCCAAATAACGAATATGTTCAAGTGTATGTTTTTAAGCGGATGGTGATAAATAGTTTGTTGGTATAATTTAATGGGAGGCATAATGGTCTAGAGGTCCAGAGTTCGAATCCCGGCTTTGACGGGTTCCGTTCATGAACTTCACAATCCCATTTTTTGGACACAGTGATTTTTCGAGTGTGATTGATATTAGCAAAATTGCTTGTTTCATAATCGAGCTTAAATAAGTTAGTATAAACTAAACTAATATAATGTACTCTGTAGATGCAGTTGAATTTATCATGATCTACTTCAAGTTTCACATTTCTTTCATGTATTTATTCATGAATCACAAAGTAGTGTGATGGGGCTTTCAGTACTTTGATCCTTGATTAACAATTAATCATTCTACTTTATAACTTCCACTTCACATTATAGTTGTTTCAAGTGCATGCCACTTCATCATATTGTGATCTTAATTGATTAATAATTGGTTTGATTTATTGTTTATGAGCATGTTCTAATTTATTCATTTGAAACAATTATATTTGTTTTAAAATCTAATTTTAGCATTTTCTTCATAACTGATGACCAATTACTCATTATCTTTAGTGAATCAATTATTTCTGTGCTAGTATGGATGACTTCCTCATTTTATAGCATATGACTGTATCATGTTAATTTTTATCTTTACTTTATTCCATTTTAAATCAATGATTGCTGCATAGGTATTAAGCCAAAATACAAACTGGCTTTCACATTTCATGTAGATTATTTGTTCTTAGCGCTATAGTAAACCGTATAATTTCCTTCATGAAAAAATTTTTTTTTTGGGGGGGGGGTACCAGGAAAGCATGTGTCTTGTCTTGGGTTTGAGCTTGTGAGCCCAAAGTCTGTATATGCACCTAATGCTTTACCTATTGTGTAGTAAGTTAGCTTTTTATTCCTGAGGTCAAGGTCATGGGTTAGAGTCAAGGTCATGGGTTAGAGTGTCTCCATTTTTCGGGCATTTTTCATTTCTGAATACAAAAATCTGATATGAATCTCGAAGGTCAAGGTTACTGACAAGAGGGTCTTTACCTTGAGTGGCATTTGTCAGATAATTGCTCTCTTTTATCAACACAAATGAAACAATGAATGGATATTCTTGACAACCCTTGCTGCATTATGTATGCATTTTAGTACCTACAAAAAAAGCACAGATATCAATGAATCTTTTGTTTCAATGAAAGAGATTGATAATGTTACTACTGTCGGCCACCTAGTGGGTAAACCACTTCATATTCCTGCTGTAAACTGTTCTCAATTAATGAGAACTTAATTGGCTGTACTTTGTGTAATCATTACATCTGCAGTTCAATGTAGAAGGTTTATTTTACAAAATCTGGATCTTTCTGAAGTAATTTTGAAAGTTGTTTGTGGCGATATGAACCATTAAGATCTGCAATTGAGATCTACTGAGAAAATATCAATTGATATGCTCGCGGAGAAATCTATTGCATGCTTCTGCGTATTTAATAGACTCTGTGGTTGCAAGGGAATGAGCCTTAATGCCACTGATTTTGATTTATGTACGACAATATTTTATGTGTAATAAAGTAAAATGTGGCTGGATAATACATTTTATGCTTTATTGCATTTATTTGATCGTATAAAACTTAAAATTTCTTTGTTGGTGGTATTTTCATTGTGCGGTGGTTTACTGTTTGTTTGTTTTTATGTGATGTATTGTCGCTGGGATTTAAAACTGTTTTTTCAACAATTTTTCAGTTATATACGGCAACCGGTTCACCTAACCAGTTTTCCTGAACTGTATACTAACCAGTACTACCTTACCATTCTACAACTTCTCCACATGTGGTGGAAAATTGACATTTTTGTCAAATTTTAATGGAAAGGTATGACCTTCCATGACTGGGATTTGAACCCAGATCTCCGGGTAACAAGTCCAGTGCGCTAACCACTGGACCATGCACATGGCTAGTTGTTTACTGAGAACAAACTTTGATGATGTGCTTACAAACATCTTTGGAAATGCTTGTCTTTTTAGATTGACCTGACCCATAGCAATTTAGAATGATGATTAACAAGATACAGCATAAGTCTCCCTGGATGAAACTGTTTTATATGCTCTTGTGTAAAAAACAATGTAGGAATCAAAGCACTGCAAGGAATGTAATTGTATGTCATTGTCCACCCTTTTAATTGTTTATGTCAGCAAATTATTGTCCAGCCTTTTAATTGTTTATACAGTTTTTAATATTATGATACGGAATCATTAACACTTTTTTACAAAATAAACATATTTATCTCAACATTTCTGCACATTCATGTTTTTATCATCTTCTTGGCAAGAACATTGACATTATTTATACCAATCAACCATAAGAAATAATCTTTCTGGTCCTGATTGATATTAGATACAATTTTCATAGAAATGGCAAAAAAAAAAGTTGGGTGTTATTCATCAAGAGATTAAAAGAGTCTGTCAAAACCAGACATCACACATCCAAGATTCAATCAAAACGGTCTTATGTCTAATGTCAGCTGTAAACATGGTCATACTTTTATCACCACTCTTTTATTAATTATTTCTCGCAGACAAATCGCTCTCATTAAGCTGATCTATGTCCAAACTGACCACTCAAATAAATACATTTTATTCGTTTGTTATTATGATGATTTGTTAGATCTCAGCTGCCAGATTATGTCTGGTGGATGCTTCTAGGTCTTGTCTGGCATTTTGACAAGCAGAAAATGACCTTACAGTTTTTCTGTTGAATTATTCCTTCCTTCTATGATGAATGATGCATGGAAACCTGAAAATTAGATGAAGTCTCCATCAGTTTTCCAAATCACGCCATTGTTTCCAGCCAAGAAATAATTTGAGAGACCGTGCTAATATTTCTGGGTTGTTTTTATCTATGAAGATGGATTTCTTTAGATTTTGTTTATAGAATGTTGAAACACATATATCCATCTGGCAGAAGAATGCTTTCTAGTCTTTAATTAGTTACAGGTTGTGTGTAAATTGGGACACAAATGTTTATAGTGTGATGTAATATGAAATGCTGTATTTTGGCACATTTTTCCAGAAGATAATTCAGCTGAATTAAGTTATATACAAAATTTGACTGGTATCACATCCACATTTTATTTAACAATGAGCCTCGGTGAAGTTACCTCAATTTGTTAAACATGGATTCCACATTACTTCATCAATACATTAAACTTGTATATAATGTGAGGCAGCTGTCCAGCTTGCTTATGAAAGACCGGTGATTCTACCAAAGTGTAAGTATGGAGTCTTCCTCAACTGGTAAAACTGGTAAAGTCACTAAATAGCTCTGGCTATTGGTGTTATGTTAAACCCCAGAGAAGAAAACAACAACAGCTAAAACACTAAGTGAAGATCAAACCTACATCACTATGGCATAAGTGACTAACAATTACAGATCCAAACATATTACCAAATGAATTATTGTACTGTTACTGATGCAGTTTGCAATATTGAACCAGAATTCAGTGAAATAAAAAGGAAATGTAAAACGTTTTGATTGATATTGCCATCTCCATTTCAAAAATAAAATAGTGTATGATAAAGTGTCCACCCCACCCCGTGTTTTCTATTAACATTTCTGTGGCACTATTTCATTGTTATAATTTCTCTGTGGTGATCAATTTCAGTCTATGTTTCTCAGCATTCGTTTGAAAAGAAAAAAAAATGAATCATTATTGCTGGCTCAATGAAATACTGAAGAAATACTGTTCATTCAGTTTTGATGCAATGAACTATAAATTTGCCATGAATTTCAGCTGTTCAATGATATAGTTTTATATCGAGATAAAATATATTAGTTTGATAAAGATATTTCTGTAGTTCTCTAATTTAACTCAGCATGTCATCCATTAGTTCAAATTTTGTTTCCGTTTGTCTGTCTGCTGAACTGGTGTGATGAATTAATCCAATTATATCCAATTATGATACAACAGTTGGTTAAAAGGTAATTACCAATAATTAAGGGCCAATTTTGATGTTGCTTGATTTGAAAGTCCTTAAAAGCCTTAATAGCAGCTTATATTGTGGTTGATTAAAGGGTCATAATCACATTTAAAGGGGCTATGTTGATGGCTTTTACTGATTGAATGTTTTATGGCATTAAATATAAGTAAGTATTCATGCCATTAACCTAACCATTCTTTTAACTATCCAGGTGGACAAGTAACAGATTTTTTTATATAAACGTGAGCTGAGAATCAAAGAAATTATGATAGATCAAGATAATTCATTTTGAATTATTAATGTTGGGAATTAAACATTCAGTTAATAGTTCACAGCAGTTTACACAATTTTTGCTTTTATTCTTCTTCTACTTGTTATGATACAAATTTAGTGAACTAGAACAACGAAGTGCATAACAACATAATTAACTTTGAATGCACCTGGTAAGGTTTCACGTACCCTAGTCTGTGGTTTCCTGTACGTGCCTTATTTTGATATAAATAAACTCATGGCTTGTTTTTTTGTTTGTCTTTTTTCCTTTACACTCCATTTTCATTGCAATCCACCCAGCATGTAGCAGACGAGGCCTCAAGATTATATTTAATTACATTCCTATCAGCCGAACATGCACCAGAGTGTACAGTGAACTGATAAAAAACCTCATTCATTGGTATAGTGGAGTTTATTGTAGTTAATGATTTTCGTAGAAACCTGTAAGCCGCAGCCGTGGTCCAGTGATTAGCGTGCAAGACTTGTAACCCGGAAAGTGGTAGGGAGCTAGGGGTTCAATTCAGTATTGTGTCCATAGCCGGTTGATTTTTCCGGCCTCTGGTTCATTTATGATTATATTGCACTCAGACAGGACAAGCAAGGTTGCATGTTGCAGGATATATCACTGAAATGGTGTCTAATCTCTTGTCCTTAGTTTTCCTAAAAGACCGAATTAAGCCACAAAATTATACGTCAGAGCAAATTGTGGTTCATTTTTGAGGTCGTGTTAGTCACACATAAACCGCTAAGTTTGTGTGATAAATATAATATTTAACTCTTTACAGGTCATAATGTATTATAATGTTTGTATGGAAGAAATGTGACTACAAAATCTGTTAAAAATGATAATATAGTGTCTGTCTTGTGTGGTTTTCCTTAAATGCTGAAGGGTATTTTTTGGTGTATTTTTACCAGATTTTAGCTAGATCAGATCGTGTACCAATAACAATGGGGAAATTGGGGGATTGGTTACATGTCGCTGGATTGCGTATCTGATATATCATATGCATTTTACATTATGGGAAGAAAATGTCATGAAACTCGTCACGGTTTACTTGGGATATTGTGAATCTTACATAGTCATTCTCATTATGGCATACCAGTTTGATTGTCATGTATAAAAAGATGGAAGTTAATTTGGCATTTATAGGGTTTTTTAATTCACTTTTGGGATATTATAGGCAATGACTTGCTGCACAAAACAATCAGAGCCTTTCATAATGATTTTGTTTACACCTTTAAATACGGTATATACAGTCAAACTTGTGTTTGTGACCACCTCAGAATAAAGACCACCCTGTGAATAAAGGCCAATATTTGAAAAACCATCAGTGATTATTTAGAACAAACTGACCTCCGAATAAAAGCCATTTGTCAATAAAGGCCACAATTTGTCTTTCCCAATGGTGGCATTTGTTCACAGGTTTGACTGTATTAATAAATGTGCCAATTGTCTTTGTTGTCTAATTATTTTTGACATTTCAATTTGGGACCCTAATTACAGTAGACACCACCATTTTCACTCGTCAGCAGTTTAGAAACAGACAATTCCACCTATCTCAATATTATGTCTGTCAAATAATTACATTGCATTCATTATATACAAAGGATCATTTTGCCCTCACTCAGTGCACTACATTTTTACAAGCATTCAACAATATTTTGTTCAGAGTTCAGTTCAGATAAATCTATCAAATAGAAATATGAAACTTTCATCACAGAAAAAATTATAAATTATATTTAGTTGAAACGTTTTTCTGGTAATTAGTGAATTTTTGATATAAATGGACAACTGATTTATTAAAGTTTTAAAATTAGTTTTCAATGTGTTATGTTATGTAAGGATACACTCTCTGATTGTTCCCTGTTCATTTCAATCCTTGATCTTAATGACTTTCGTCTAAACGATAATTTAATAAGCTTGTTTCTTCTTTCTGGTCGTGAAATGCAGTTGACTGAACATTTTGCTAATCATGCACAATTTTATTGTGTCTGATTTTTGGTGCATTATTTACGTAGTTAGTCTGTCTGGGGGACTCTCGTATATCGCGTATATCGCGTGTGATGGAAATCAACAACCTTTTAATATCTCCCTGTCATTTACAGTTACAAAGAGCGTATGCTGTGTTTATGTTCTTAAAATGATGAGTTATTCAAATGAAGCCACATTTATTATGTACAAAATCAATTAAATACTCGTTTAAATCTTTCCCTCAGGTTGTTTTCATAAACTCTCTTCATGTAAATCTTTTTTGTAATGACATTAGCTTCATACTGGATTGTCAGTTGAAAAAAAATGCTTAAAATCATGTTTTAATATGTTCTGTTCAGGCCAAGTGATCAAATATAACAAAACAGTACTTGTGTCATTATTTTGATGATGTATTAAGAAAAATTAATCGTAAGAAGATATTCAGATGTGGTGGAAAATATAGACTGTTTGGTAAAAGTCTTTTATGATTTAAGCAGTTTTAAATGTCTGGGGCTGAATTATGTGCCTGAAAATTTCAATTTGTAAATGAAATATGATTGTTAAAATGGCTAAATAATGTTGTGTAGCACAGAATATTAGAGAAACCTTGTACAATGTATAATATTATTGAAGGCATTTATCAATCTGAAATTTTAGTATGGAGTAAATTGTATAATATCTGTATTTGATGTTCTAAGCTGTGGTGGACAGTTTGTGAAAATGATTCTGTATTTTAAATTCAGACATAAAGTTGAGATATTTTCAGACTTTTCAAAATAATGTCACAGTGATGGTTTAGTTAAACTTTTGTGTATAACTTTTAATTTTAAATACTGCCATGTTTGTATATTTTCAGATGTTAAACAATATCACAAATGACCTTGACCTTCTTCTATCTGAGTTTTGTGAGCTTCCGTACGGTGACCCGGGAGAGCCACCGCCAAACAGAAACCGACCAATGAGAACAATTGGGTAAGTGCAAGTATTACTCTTTGTACTGTTTGCCATGTCTGTGACTTTTTATGTTTTTAAAGCTTTAACCTTTTGCCTCACAAGCATACTTTGGACTCAAAACATCAATTTATTTAAGAAAATTGGGTTATTTCTCACTGGCAGAGTGGAAAACATTGTGGCAAAATGTTTTCAGAAGTCGTTTGCTTCTGATGTTGGGAAATGGCATATTATGAAGCAAAGGGTTAAACAATATGTTAACTGGTGGAACTCACAGAATTGTTCATGGATGCTGAAATTAGCATCAGGTTTTCTGAGGAAAACTGTTGATGATTTAGGGCAAGACACTGTTAAATTAGTTCTTCCAATGTCTTTCAGTCTAACAATGGTACTGATTACTTGTCTGCTATTGCGTGTTTTTCCACTACCTTAGGGGATATGTTGCGAAAAATAGTTATTATTAAATCATTGATTCCTGTCTAGTTCACTGTCTAATTCCTGAATTGTTCATACTGTACTTTGATCCTGAAATATATTTTAATGGTTGCACACCTGATGCATTTGTGCTAATAACATGCTCATGTTGTATGCAAAACATTGAAATGGATTATTTTAAGTCCAAATGCCAATAATCAGTGCTATCCTGTCCCTGCCGCGACCGTGGTCCAGTGGTTAGTGTGCTGGACTTGTAACTCGACTATTTGGATTCAAATCCCAGTCGGGGCAGGTCATACCCTTCTATGAAAATTCGACAAGAATGTCGATTTTCCTCCATATGTGGAGAAGTTGCTGGCTCCTTATCGAAGGTTAGTTAGTACTGGTTAGTATTCAGTCCAGGAAAACAAGTTTGGTGAACTTGTTGTCATATATTTATCTGAAAAATTGTTGAAAAACCATGTTAAACCCCAGTGACAATGTCGTATAAAAACAAACTAACTAATAACCTGTTCCTAATACTATAGAGGTTTTTTATTTTTTGTCTTGACGTATGATTGTAAGGGCACATATTTATGATTTAGTTGAATAAATAATTGTAACTTTATTTCATGTAACATTGTTTTAGAAATCTACATATATAAATGAGAATGCATGTAAAAGTTTTATTAAAGTTTCACAGCGCTCTTTATCTATAAATCCTGTCTTAGGTAATTTCGCAAAATGTAGGACGTTTCATTTGTCAACATTGTCATGTTATAACAAAGAGGTAAAAATTGGCCACAAAAATATTTCCTCTATGATACAAATTACATTGTAAAGAATGTTAGAGAGAAATTTTGTTGATGTTACGGTGTTGTCATCTTGTTATTGCAATAAAATTTTTGATGCTACACATTTTAACATAATAAAGAAAATTGTAACAGGATTTTGTGGTATGACATGCATTCAATTTAATGTAATGTTAAGGTATGTGACTTAACACTTGGATTTACGATTGATAATTCCACTTGACATCTACAGGTAACCGAACAATTTTCTTTGTTTAATTCGTCATCACGTGGAAACATTAATGTCATCTTAATAGTAATGTATATGCCATGTGGATATCATGTATGAAATAAATGATGCTGTATTGTGGAAGTAATTTAGAATTTTATGAACATACCATGTTACTTGTAATTCTGAATGGATTATAAACATCATCTCCACAGTTTAAAGTTTCAAAATCCATTGGTCCCAAGGTAAGCTGAGATTTGAACTTTGATTTTGTTTAATTGGTTAATCAAAGAATTTTCTATGGAATTTGATTGGTCAATTATTTTTGTATTGATTTTGATTGGATATGATTGGTTTATAAAATGTTTGATTGGATGTGATGTAATGTTAAATAATTATTTTATCAATTTTGATTGGGTGATCAGTTTATGGTTGATTAGAGCAGCTGTTTATAATTTTGCACTGATTATACTTTAATCTTGTTACATGTACAGTCAAACCTGTGAATAAAGGCCTCCCTTGGGAAAGACAAAATGTGACCTTTATTGACAGATGGCCTTTATTCAGATGTCAGTTTGTGCTAAATAATCAGTAATGATTTTTCAAAGAATGGCCTTTATTCACAGGGTGCTCTTTATTCAGAGGTGGCCGCAAACACAGGTTTGACTGTACATTAAATTTGTGTAGTAATGATTTGAAAATGTTCTGTTTTGTTGATAATTTTGATTGAGATGTTCTGATATCTCTACTATCAGTTCATGATATATTTACAATATGTTACCATTTTTATTTACATAAACTTGTTCCACAGTGTGCACTGAAAGGACAACTTTACTGTTAGGTGTAAACGATGATCTGATGTAAAAATTGCTTATGTCAGCTATTTCTTTATGATGAAATACCAATAATACACTCATTTATGGAAGGTTTTATCAACTAAAATTTCAATGAGTACTATCTGTAAGAATTCTTTGGAGGTCGAAGGTCATTTCTGTCATTTTGTTCCACCAAGATGGGAAATATTTAGGAGGGTATGGACACTGTGTACTTGTTTGACCTGTTTTAAGTTCTTTTAATAATGTTGGTCAGGTCAAGATCATTTCAAGGTCAAGATAAAGATCAGACCATAATGGTGTCTTTTTTATGGATTGATGGAAATACATGGTTAAAAATTTTCTGGAATTTTCCAGAACCTCTGGTTTTTCCCAGGTCCAGACCTTACTTGTTTCTATTGTGTCTGGCGCACCGAGGTTAAAATTTCCATTTTTTTTTAATGTTTAACTTTCACCCATGGAAATGATCTTGCAATGAATTTTCTTTATGCTTTAAGAACATTAAGGATGATGGAGAATAAGTTAAGTGAATTATTAGCAAAGACAAAATGTTTGAGCTATCAGTAGTAATTTGGAACATGGTTCTGGAATCTTTGTGTATTTTAGATGTTTTTGTTTCAGCAAAATCGCTGAACGTTTTTTTTGTTGCTGATACTCAAAAAGCAAAGCTTCGTATTAACAACAAAAAAATGTCTTGCATAACCTTATCATTCATCTTAACAAAAACCCAAGAATTTATCCACTTCATAGAAAATTACCTGCTGCCAAT
Organism: Lutraria rhynchaena; assembly: GCA_008271625.1. Classification (NCBI taxonomy): domain Eukaryota; kingdom Metazoa; phylum Mollusca; class Bivalvia; order Venerida; family Mactridae; genus Lutraria; species Lutraria rhynchaena. Next base: position 97,744 of record VIBL01000019.1, on the reverse strand, counting down.
GTCTCTTTTTATTAAATGAGCATCGTATTATGTATAACATGCATGAATATAATGTATGATTACTAGTTATAAAAGTAAATATTTTGCTCCAGGGAATTATTGACATAAAAAAAACATCAGAGTAATGATGGGACTGAAATGATGAGCCTCTAATTTGATACAAAATGAAAACAAAAATAACTACCAGGTATATTCCCCAGACATGATACGTTCCGCTAGATACAATCTGTATGGTGTCTTGAAGGTGCTCTTCAATAACGTAGAAAAATAATCATTACTGTGGTATATCCTTGTCGCAATGCAAAGGTTGTGTGTAGTTTTTTTTGTTTACAATGAAGCCTGTAAACAAAGCTACTACCAAAAGGGGAGGAGAAATATGGTTTTTATGTTCAGTTGACCTTTGTTTAGAGGTTTATTTGGTCAGTTATATCAGTAAATGTACCCTAGTATAAGCTGCTGTTAGCATGGCGACTTTAATTCACAGGCAGCCATTAACTCAGGTGCAACTCTTTGACTGTTTAAACAATTACATCCTTGATGTTGTGTGGGAATGATGAATTTGTCATATAGACGAGTGTTCCAGGCTGAGAGAAACTGCTGAAAAAAAATTAAACATGTATTTATTACCTACATATCATAATATCAACTTTTTCATGGATTGTATATGGACAATAGATGCAAATTTCTTGTTTAAAGCTTACAATTAGATATTTGTATTTCTTTATCTCTGTGAAATTGTTACAGTTGAGCTCACAAATTTGATGCTGACTAACTAACTGTGTCATGATAAAAAATTATCATTGGTTTTTTTTTTTCATCTAAAGCAACCAATTATACTTAGGTTTCTATGTGGTAACTAGCCATTGTAAAATTATTGTTAATAATGATAGACTTTGTCTTATGTTTTAAATACAATTGAAATCAGTTATATAATCACTGGACATTAGATTCATCTTGTCTTAAGATATTTATCATTTAATGTTCTTTCAGGACTTTTAAAACCTTTTTGTCTTCCATTGTGTAACAGCTGTGTATACTTAATTGATCAGTTTTCTGTTAAAATATGGATGCACATGGGAAAGTTGAAAAGTTATTGAGTTTTTTTCATTCTTGCCCTTGGCCATTGATGTCTATTTCGTTAATTGTCTCGAAAGCAAATCAATTAAATACCTCCTCTTCTTATGGTATACTTAGATTGGTATCTATGTATACATGTGTGCATTTATCTACTTACGGATATAAGCTGCATTCAAATATTCAACCTGTCATTGTGTCTTATATGTGTTATATTAATTAAAGGTACTGATTGGACAGTACATAAATTCTAATTCACACTACGTCCGAGTGACTAATTTATGTTTAATTACCTGTTGGTGTCATACGTGACACGTTCATGGCTGATTTACACTTAATGATGACATCATGATGAAAATAATGGTACGTTTTATTTTTTGTTTTTATACGAAGTCATCTTCGTCATGGTTACTGTTGTTTTTTTCGATTTGTTTGATCTTACTAGTAATTGATGGATAAGTCTCTGATCTAATGTCTCGTTAAATCTTCTATTGTTTGACATTATTTGATTGGTGATTGTCTGGTTATTCGTTCTCAGTTTTCTACAGTGTTAGTACGTACTAAGAAATGTGATTAGAGTAATTCAACGGACTTAGAAATAAAGTTATGAAGGATTTTTTCGAGTTCAGATTTAACGTTATAAAATGGATGAAATCTGTGACAAACATGAGAATGTAAGTATAATGTGTATAACAGGAGAATTAATGGTTGTGTCATTCTAATTCCTGCAGGCAATGTTTACCATTTCTGGTCAAGTATGAATAATATATAAGTAACAATGACATTATCAGCATAGACTGGTACCATAAATTATCAGCATAGACTGGTACTATAATAACTACATTAAAGCCTTGTTATTATGAGCATCGATGTCACTGGCATCCAACTTAATATCTTGAGGATTTTTTAAAGTCCTGTCAATGTTATAGTTATTTGTTGTGCATAATTTTCAATCAGCAAAAAATACCTCATTAGTATGAGCACCACGTTTATCTTGAGCATTTAGCCTGTTTCAATGACCCTTGAGATAAAGAGGTTTTGTTTGTTTGTTTGTTTTTATGTGACTTATTGTCACTGGGGTTTAACACCGTTTTTCAACAATTTTTCAGTTATATACGGTGACCAGTTCACCTAACCAGTTTTCCTGGACTGTATACTAACCAGTACTAACTTACCCTTCCACAAGGAGCCAGCAACTTCTCCACATATGGAGGAAAATCAACATTTTTTTCAAATTTTCATAGAAGGGTATGACCTGCCATGACCTGGATTCAAACCCCGGATCTCCGGGGTACAAGTCCAGCACACTAACCATTGGACTATGGCCACGGCTAAAGAGGTTTTACTGTATTAATTTTTCTGGTATACCTGAGACACAATATTATACATGTGACTTTGTTACTTCTTACATTAAGTCGACCAATTAGTTAACCTTTTGCATCATAAGCATACTTTGAAGTCTTCCAAATTAAAACCATATGTACAAAGGCATCAATTTATTAAGAAATTTTGGTTATTTGTCTCTTTGACAGAGTAGAAAACATTGTGGCAAAAGTTATCTGCTTCAGAGGCTGGCGGGGGGGGGGTATATTATGAGGCAAAGTGTTAAGAGAGCATAATTAAGATACAGTTCATGTAACAATGACATAACTGTTATCTTTGTTATATAATTGCTTAATAAAACTTATGTTTTAAGTTCAAAGCATACATTACAACTATAATAACTTAAGATGTACACAGTTATATACAGAATCCTTTTAAGGTAATGATAATGTCATGCAATCATTCAGGTGATACATGTATAAGGAATGTTAAGGAATGACATGATCTCAGTTAAGTACTTGTACAATTTCAGTTACATACTGGTGTGATCTCAATTTAGTAATGGTGTGATCTCAGTTTAGTACTGGTGTGATCTCAATTTAGTACTGGTGTGATCTCAGTTTAGTACTGGTGTGATCTCAATTAAGTACTGGTGTGATCTCAGTTTAGTACTGGTGTGATCTCAGTTTAGTACTGGTGTGATATCAGTTTAGTACTGGTGTGGTCTCAGTTTAGTACTGGTGTGATCTCAGTTTAGTACTGGTGTGATCTCAGTTTAGTACTGGTGTGATATCAGTTTAGTACTGGTGTGGTCTCAGTTTAGTACTGGTGTGATCTCAGTTTAATACTGGTGTGATCACAGTTTAGTACTGCTATGATCTCATTTTAGTACTGGTATGATCTCTTTGTATTTATCATGAACGTAGTCCAGTGGTTGGTATGCTGGACTTGCTACCTGGCATCTCTAAGTATTTCAAGGCTTGCAACGGTGGTCCAGTGGTTTGTGCTCTGGACTAGCAACCTGGAGATCCGGGTTCAAATCCTGGTCACAGCAGGTCATACTCTTGGATGAAAATTTGACAAAAATGTTGATTTTTCTCCATTATGTGGAGAAGTTGTCAGCTCCTTGTGGAAGGGTAAGTTGGTACTGGTTAGTGTACAGTCCAGGAAAACTGGTTAGGTGACTGGTCACTGTATGTTACTGAAAAATTGTTGAAAAATGTCGTTAAAGCCGGTGAAAAAAATTATCTGGCACTGTGATGGCCCTCACAGGATTCTGTAATAAAATGCTGTGAGTTAATTTACATCCCCTGGAATGACATTTATATCATTGTACATGTATCTCACAGAGCATGATAGGTGTGGTTGGGTTGAGGATAAAAGATGTGATGTCAGGGTGTAATTAATGAAGAAATATGGGCTTAGGGCTGATAGAACACTTCACCCAGACTTAATTCGCCAATGACTTCTGTTGTTACATTAAGAGCTTTACGACAGTAGAAATACCAGCAGATTAAATGGTGTTGTTAGGATTGTGTTGTACTAAATAAAGAAAATTTATTTAATTTTGACAATACCAACCCAGGGTATTAATTTTAAAGTCTTGCATGGTATCATAATTTATCTTGTAGTGTATGTTGACATTTGTTACAGCAAGTATAAGTTGACACTGAGATAATATGGGTTCACTGAAAACTTACAGGACACAAGGACAAAGTTTATCATACATCATACTGTAGACTGGGTGTCACCACCTGGTCATTTCATGTATACACACAATACCTCAGCTTATTTCTACAACCCTGTAATTCAATTTTTGGCGATATTGAGATTTTGGTATCATCTTCTTTCATCTCGTTGAGATCTTTAAAATGATCATACTTACTTGCTTATAGATCTATCCTAAATTGGGTTTAAACCCCAATCCTACAAACTCATAACTCACTAAAGTTATTGCAGTTCAAAACTTCAAATACGATTTTCTCAAAATGGGAGAAAATGGCATTCAGTTCTGTAGAAATAACCCGATGAATTTGATATGTTTGATATGGGCCCTTAATTTCATTAACTCTCATTATAGTCTCAAACTTATATTTTTCATGTAAATCATGTTTTTTTTTCACTGGGTCTTAATGTTGCACCGAAAACTGGTCAGTGGGTGATTTTTCCAACTTCAATGATAGAGGAAGACTTCTGGCATTTACCTGGGTAGAACCACTGACCTTCTGTAAGCTAACTAGACAGCTTTCACACATATGATTTTTTTCCGGTCCTGGGTGGGATTTGAAGTCACAGAGGTGAGGTGCTAGTGATTACTAGTCAGAGACTATAGACATAGAGGCCCCAGATCCATATTTTGCAGTCAGATGGTGTAAATTACTATCATTGATTAATTGTAATTGAACTTCAATCCAAAAGTATGACACTCACACGCGTGTACTATGGCTGTATATGTTTGTTTAATTTACTATAAGGACTTTGTGTCAAGTGGCTGAAAAATCCTTCATACAATCAGGAACATCTGGCAGTGAAAACGGATGAAAGGCTTACGTGTAATTTTAACCTGTGATGACTTTAATTATTGTTATAATTACCTTTTGATTGACTTCTAAGTCCATGTATTTAGGCTTCAAAATACTATTAGACAGTCTATTTACCTTAGGGATATTAATTCTTTCCCCAAATCGCTAAATTAATTGAAGTTATTTTATTCATTTGGTATAATGTTTTCTCTGTAAACCTTGTGAATTGATATTAAATAAATGATTTCAAGTAAGCTAGATAAATACTGAATTCTGGGAGATTACTATCAAGTTTTGTTGACTGACATACACCTGGTGAGTTTAGCCTTCTAGTCATTGACCTTACCAGTAGACATAAAAAATTATGGATAATTTAGTCATGGCCCTCTTTATACAAAGGAGTAATATTTCATATAAGAAACAAGTGACATTGAATGAGTGCTGAATTTATTAACTAAGATTTGAGCCTCGACACCCTGAATATTTTAGGTGTCAAGTGCTTTTGTTAAACTTTTCATTACAGTTTATTGGTGTCAAAGACCTTATCGAGCTGAGTGACTAATAATTCATTATTATGAGACATTTTACCCTGCAAATACAATACATAAACCCTGAAGAATATCTAAATGTTACCATTACACCCCTATAGTGTTGTCTGAATGAAATTTCTCAGGCTGATTAATTTCATACAACAATACCATGTTCTTTTTCATGTACGCACATATCCCAGACTGAGGCATTGTTGTACTATTAAATCATTGTCTAGGACCAACACAAAAAATTTTGCCTGCATTTTGTTTTCCTATTTTCCTGTTGCTCAAATTTTGTAGAGGTGTTCCTTATATAATTAATATTAAGGAAATAACATTTTTATGCATAAGTGTATTTTTTTTCTGCCCACGCCCCTGGGTACATTATTGGTCGACCATACCATATATGGTAATGATTCATTATTTATGTATAATACTTGAGGCTTCATAATGCGCTGTGTTATAGTTGGTCCTGTCATATCTGACGTTGTTTTATTAATTAGTATGGTTAATTGATTAGATATTTATAGTTTGTTACATTATATAAACTGCAATAAATCAGTCAGAGTTATTTAGGCTTAAATGCACATCTATAATTGTGATGCATCCATTATCTTATTGGCACATGTCCTAATTATGTTTTCATGTTTACAGATACGTAAAATGTAATATTTGAACATGTGCTAAGTTTGTTTGTACCTTACAAAATGCTGCCTTGGTGTATACCATCATTAGGAGGGGCGGCTGATTATGAAGCATATCTGTGCATAAGCTTGTCTCATATATTGTGGAAGAATGATTTTATAATCCTGTCCTTATGAAGTTAAAAGCACTGGCCTGATATGTAGTTATATTGAATTTAATAAAATTCTGTCAGTCAGGAAGACATTAACATTTGAATGTTTTGGTGTGATTGTGTAAATTATACGCTGTTTGTTTGAAAATTGAATCTCAATCTTTAAGTGGGAAAATCTGTACTGTGATAATTATACATGTATAAAATTGTATTTTTCTATACTGCAGCTAAATATGCGGTCAAACATGTTACTTGCTACCTGTGATTAATGGTCACAGGACTCGACAAATTTTTTCCTGGCTGCTTGTCCTGCAGGACAACCTGCGAAGAATTTGAACTAGTTCTACAACAATATCAACTTGGCCTGAGAAAATTTTTACTTCTAATTATTAGTGGATGAGTGGGTTTGTCAAGCCCTTGGTCACCTGTGCACAACCACTGCAATTTCACACCTGTTCATTTGTATAGTACACATGTACTAGATAAACCTGCGGATGAAGTCCTGCAGAGAAACATTAGGCAATTTTTGTCCTCTCGTATTGATGGCCTATATTCACAGTTTTGATTTTACCCCTCTATTTTAATGTAATGTAATTAAAATTGTTTTCAGTATGGAAAGCAAGATATTTACATCAAAGAAAATATTTACACCCTAATTAAACATCGAAACTCCACACACATATGATAAATGAGAAATTATAAATATAAATGGCTGCATGTGTCAGTGAAATGTACATTGAAATATATACCAGTATGTAGGTAATATGATATGCATTAATAAATCACACTATCATATCATGAAGGTTGAAATTAGCTACATGTAAACATTGGACTGTCAACTCGGTTTTATTTTTATTATCATTGTTGCTGTAAATGCTTTGTGCTGACATTTTTTTCGGGACTAAATTTAGCTAACAATGCAGCTTGCATAGGAAGAAGTTATTCAATGACGGTTTTAATTGATATCAATTTCCTGTGTGGTTATTTAGGGGACTCTATAGTGCACGATATGTGGTCGGGGCTGTGACGTGAATTAAGTAAATGATTACCTATTTCGTGCTCGATGTATATTTTTTATGGATCATTCATTTTAACCAATTCATTTTATGGACTTTCAAAGGTGATGCAATATGTTCTTGTACGTAAATACTTATTGGTTGTCTGTGGGACTAAGTGCATGCCAGTTTACGCAAACGGATTTCTATATATAACATTAACATGAAAGTGGTTTAATTACATACCTGTATGATATAAATTTAGCATTATTTTATGGTAAAATTATTAATTGGTTCATATTTGATATAAAATGCAGTACACAGAACAATTTCTGAGTAAATTTTACCAGTTGTCATAGCGATCTACTTGACATTCAAGGAAAAATTGATAAAAACTTGAAATAAAATACATGTAATTGTCATGTGTGTTGACATTGTGTAAGCATTGAATACAATAAAAAAAACATAATCGAGATTCAGGATGAGGGATCAGGGGTCAGGAATATTTCCATGAAAGCATTTATAATTTGATTCGTTAAATTTGCGTGGCTGAGAAATGAATGGTGGATTATCGTATTACAGACGTTACTGTGCGGTCAGGTAAGTCGTATTGTTTGTTTCTATAAATAATACAGTAAAACCACACCTTTATAGACTATGTATGACAATTATCAATACTAAAGTTATTGAACTATGATATACTATACTTCCTTTATCTCCAAGTGACCTTTGTGACTAAGGATAGATCTGTTTAGCTTATTAACCATTAAGAAAAAAGCTTGTTTTTGCTACCGGCTCTGAAAAAATTAGGGTCGGTATGTTGGGATTAAAGATTAATTGTTTTTTTCTATTTTGTATATTCCAGAATATGACTGACAGTATTTTTATTTTGCAAAACTATAATTTAACCCTAAAAAATTAAAGGGTCTGCGCCAAAAAATATGGTCATTTGGGGTAGTGGAAACAAGCTATTTGTTTTAGGCCTGAGGTGCAGGCTGTAATTTTCATAGTCTTTTTAGCTTATGTTAGAGAGGGGGGAAGGGCTACCCATACTCATGTTAAATGTCTCATCTTAGAGAAAGTGGAAGGAAGAAGTGTCAATTTATGTTAAATCTGGCTTAGGGATCTCCATAGTGGAGCAATTATGGTCTTTGACTTGTACTGCTGTGAGTTTGAATCCCACCCAGAATCTAATTTCACATGCGAAGAAGCTGTCCAGGTGGTCGGTGGTTCTAGCCATGTGTAAGTCCGGGGTCTTCCTCCACCGTTAAAGCTGGAAAGTCACCAAATGATCCTGGTTGTTGGTGCAATGTTGAGAAAAATTCTGGCACAAAACTCTTAAGCACAGTGATACATTTAAAGTAGTCTGACCGTACATTTACTTGAAGTTGCAAGCTCTACTATAACAATAATTACACTGCATAGTGGTATTCGATGTAAGTTATGAGTTAATATTATCTTGATCTATCATACATCGCTTATCTGTAACATATTTTCATGAATTAACCAAAACATTATACACGCATCTATTACAATTACCCAAGTTTTGAACAATAAGAGTAATATGGTTGTTTATGTAACATATAATTACCCAAAGCTGTCAAAATTAGAGAAAAGAGTTTTCACTTTCCTTCAGATGTTTAACAAAAGTATCTCTGGGTACTAATCTCTTCGGGCATTTAATAATATCTTATCAGGTAGTTTCAATGGAGTGGAAAGGTTTCTGAACAAATGTTTTCCGTCAGAAACCTTTTACATGATGACTTTAGTGTATTAATGTTCCGATTATTACTCTTTTATGTTGATAATTCTTTCGGGTATGAAAGAAAGTTGATGACATAATTGATAAAACAGTCGTTGGTAATTTGACTCAAGTTCATGTTTTTGTTCGGAGCACATTACTCACTACAGTATTGCGAGTGTTTTTCCGAGTTCAATGTTTTCGTTTTATGTCTCTTGACATGCGAGACAATTATGTAATTAAATTTTGTGTTACCTAAAACATTTATTTTTTTCATATCTGTTAATCAATACTTCTTGTTAAATTTGCAGAACAACAATGAAGTAAATTATACTTCTTAAATGGTTCATGTTGTGTTTACATTGATATAATCAAAAATTTTGTATTTGATGCTATTTATGATAATTACATTCTTTAAGATGATCACATGAGAATGAACAGGAAAATATTATGCTGACTCAAAATTGTCTTCTAACTTTTTACTACAAACTGCTAAATATAACGAATTGATTATTTCGAGCAAACTGCTTCAAGACAAAAAGTTTTGCTGAAAATTCAGGGAATATTATCATATGTAAATCTATACTCCAACAAGCTTACAGTATGTACTAATGTACATCATAATCTCATAACATGATCAGTTGTAAATTTATGAATTCATTATTAATCATAAGTAATAAAAATTTCAGTTTTATCGTAGTCTGCATCTTTCACCTGTAGTTATCACGTCCTTACGATTTCTCCTCATCTCGTTAGTTCAACTGGATCAGTCATATCTCTGATTCACATCAATGTTTATGATAATTATTCACAAATTGTGATGGCTGTACCCTTTAGCCTAATTTAAGTCTATAGTTTGACATACAGTCTACACATGTTTGCAGCCACTTTCAAATAAAGGCCATGTTGTAAATAAAGGCCAACTGTCACTGATTTTTTAAAACAAACTGAATAAAGGCCTCCTGTCAATAAAGGCCACATTTTGTCTTTCACAAGGGTGGCCTTTGTTCACAAGTTTGACTGTATATAATATATAGGTACATACGGATCTCAATATTGAATAAATTACTATTATGTCAATGATAACATCAGAAATGTAATCCTTAGTTAACAAATTCATACTTCAATATGGAAATAGGATTTTGAATTAGGGTTACTTAATCTGCGATTTAGGGGCCTCCATGGTTGAGTGGTTATGGTCACTGACTAATAATCACTAGCCTCTCACTGCCCACCCGGAACCAGAAAAATTCTCTTATTAGCTAGAAGCTTTCAACTAGCTTATGGACGGTTAGCAGTTCTACCAATGTATAAGCTTTTAATGTCGGAAAAGTCTCCAAATGACCTTGGCTGTTGGTGCGACATTAAACTCCAGAGAAAAAAATAATCAGTGATTTATTGTTGCTGTCCTCATTTAAACGTGACTGTTTAAGTTATGTACCTGTATTTATAGCATGGTTAGCAGACATGGTGTTAAAATGACCTCATTTTGGCTTATTTGCATATCCATGTATTATTTAAGTATTCCAGTTACAGCAAGGCTTTAAAAGAATTCACGGTAATTAATGGAGCATTTGAATATGTGTGAAAACACTTAATCCCTCGATCACTTTTGATATCCTTGTTGTCATTTGTAATTTTGTGTGCTATTCTACAATTTCTTAAATTTACATAATTTGTTATACTGAAGAACATGTCAAGTGTGATTTTAGGGTTTTTCAAAACCAGCTGTGTTTGAAGCTTTTTCTATGGTTAGTATTACCTTTAGTTAAGTTTAATTACCAAACTGGTAATTTCTCAACTCAATACAGAGCCTTTTTTACAAAAACCTTGTTTTCACATCAACAATACCCTACTTGTTCACTTCTTTTTCATTGGCAGAATATTTTTTGTCATTTTTTATTTGGAAAGTTTTTATTAAATTATGTGATGTTAAACTCTGATAACTTGTAAAAAATTGCAAACTTCTTGTTGATACTAATTGCTTAGTATTCATATGTAATTACATTTAAATTGCTGATAATCTGTTCTCTCTGTCAGAAATAATCATCAAGTCTAGCAAAATCCCAGAGTTAACACTTGCTATTGTACCAAGGGTAAAAAAATTGTCATGTCAAACATGCATTTTGCTGGTAGACGTATTTCTGTGTTCATGCTGTGATTTACAGCCAGTTTTCTGGGTATTTAACAAAGTAAGTGAAAAAGTGTAAATCAGTGTATTGCTGAACTTTGTATCGCTGCGACAATACCCTCTTTCTTGCGTAAGTTCTTTTATTCAATCATTGTTTGTTACCTATTTAGGGCAATGGGACAGGGGTTTTGTAATTTAAGACCGTGCAGAGATTTGACAGGTAAGATAAAATTTATGCAAAATGTTGTATTTTAAAAGTGCACCTGTATTGATCATTCAGAGATTATGAAATAACGCAATTTTGTATTGTTTTGTGGGATAAAAAACTTAATTCTGCCTGTCACACTGACATGGTAGTATGATGAATATAATTGTAAAATAATTAGTGTTTACCTCCAGTTCATTTTAGCAGGTGGATAGTTAATGATACGGGGGTATCGGGGGTATCGGTTCACAGTTTTGACTTAAGGTATTCATTACAACAAAACTACATTGCATTAAAAGAAATGATCCATTCAAAGCAATACAGTTGTATATTTCCCTATAGAAGGAGCCAGATAAAACCTTGTTATACTTTTTGATGACATTTTGACCCTGTCAGAGTGTTTGTACAACAAGATATGGATGTTACATCTAAATTCGGTCAATTAAAAAAATCTGATGTTTGGGTATCGTGACTACCTGTTCTTGAATAAACTCTATAACAGGTGGACAGATTTGACAAAACACTTATTGACCTTTCCTATGTTTTTTTTCTTTCAACCTATGATGTCAATTTTTTAGTTGCACTTAAAAGGGCACATATTTTATCACTTCAAATGGGGTTAATATGTCCATTTCATGAAATCCTATTAATATTCCCCCTCAGCTGTATTGCTTCAAAACTTTATCAAGTGTCGTTCAATATGATTTATTTTCTTTGAAGTTATTCATTCAATTTGGCTAAGTGGTTTTAAACTCTTTTAATTTTAAGAAGAAACTTCCTCTAGTCTTCTTTGTCAGGTTAAACATACTACAAAGTACGTATAAGAAGGTGTATTAATTTGTATATACTTTGTCAGGTTGAAAATCTTTCATTAAGTGGTTCAGTTGGCATTAAATCTATGAATAAGCAGATAATGAGGCTTGGTGTTCCACCTACATCCATTTTCAACCTTAAATCGTAAATTTTCTATCAACTTGTATGAATAAATGTTGTTATTAATCATTGCCTGAATGGCTCTAATGGGATTGGCATCTTTTGTTGTATAACAATTGAAACTTAACATCTTATGATTTATGTCTGAGACACAGTCAGTGAAACTTGGGTATTTATCATTTTTCTATCATTTTTTTAAATCCTGTCCATTATCGCTAACTATTGTTAACCAGCACCTGTTTATCACACAAAATTGGCAAATTGACTCCCATCTACCTGATCCTGATTGGGGTAATAGATTTCTTACCATTCTGTATGGCTAAACATATCGAGCCATTGTTTGGTCGGACTTCGTAAGTACATATTTATTGACTGGAACAAATAACTGAAACCACAGTACATAAACTTCTAGCGTTCAGTTTGTTAGTGGTTTTGATTGCATTAAGTACTATACTCCGTTACAAAATTTATTTTATACGAGACTCTTAAAGAAAGAAAAATATTATATGGGTTTATATTTAAACCACCAGTTTATATATATAATTTACATTATGTTTATAATTGTTATAAATAAAGGATTATTTAATTTAAAAAAAAAAATCTTCAGTTTGTTATTAGGTTTGCATTGTAAAAAATTGACTGCTTGAGTGTACATAAGAGATATATAGATAGTCAAATTCATTGGATTTTAATTTTATCTCTGATATCATACGGTAAAAAGTAAATGTCACAAATTGAGGTCACGCGAGCTCAGTGATTGAAGAATTCTTACTGAAACTTATCGATATAAGGTAGACAATGAGATATTACCGACAGTTTTGTGGCTGAAAGCAGTTTATACACTTAAGTTCAATACAGTGTAGTGTAAACATTGAACATAAGTTGTGAAAACAAGGAATCCTTACACCACAACTATGTTACCTGTGGGACGTTAAATAAATAAATATTTGGATTAAAAAAAGTAGATGAAATATACATAATTTTGTGATATGGCTAAAATGAGGAGTGTGCATGTTGATATTATACGAAACTGGTAAGTTAATAGCTTTCTTTTTCTCTCTGGTTAAATCTGGCGATAGTTCTATTATGATTTATTGATAGGCCATTAAGATTGGTTAAATTTACCATTTCACTCAGTATAATACACATAAATCAATGTTATTTAAATTTAGTTTAGAAAATAAATATTGGTGTATAATTATACCGGTAGGTTTTATTACATTTTTTTGGTATCCTTATAAATCCGATATTATTGTATTACTAAAATGAAAGAACTGGGGATTTTTAAAATGGAAATTTCGTCTTTTCTGTTTATAAAGCTGAGCTAATGTACTTCATTTGATGACACAAAATCATAATCATTATTAAATATGGCAATTGTATTTGTAAATTCAGCACAATTTCTACTTACATTGAAAATAGTTTAAAAACACTCAAAACATAAAACTAATCTGGTTGACATTAATTTGTAAAATCATCCTGAACATATTATTATCTTAATCTATAATTTGAATAGTCAGAGACACATGCTTAGAAGTTTTCCAGAATATTCCCGAACCTGCGGTTTTTCCTAGGTCCAGACGTTACCTATTTTTATTGCTCCTATGGCACCAAGGTTAAGATTTCTGTTTTTTTTTTTTTAATTTCAACTTTCACCCATGATAATGGCAAAATACTGAATTCATGTGACACTAGTGAAAGCATTATTCATGTGACACTAGCTAAAGCATTAGATTTTGATTCCAAGCAATTGTCTTAAATATTATCTAGCCAAATTAGGAATTACTTATGACACTCTGTTACCTTTAATGTTATGACTGCCTATACTGTAACATTTCTGTGTTAGATTGAATTGTACCTGCTTGATCTTTTGGTTATACATCTCAAATGCCATTTAAGAGTTATATTTGAACCTGAAGGTGATAATATGTCTATGCTAGACTGATAAATGGTATTGGTTAAATGTCTGTTATTCATTGTTGTTTCTAGGGAAGGTATGGTTTGTGGTTGCCTTGGAGATTCACTCCTAAAATTACTACAATTTACCATTTTCCCTTGATGCGCATACTCACTAAATGTCTGACATTTTCTGGTAACCCATCCAAGACAATGTCATTAATATTAAGCATGCTAACTGAAAGTTTAGCTGCATAGGTTTCATTTCATATATGAGAGAAGCAATTGAATGATTATCTAGTCTAAGTAAAGCTCGAATGGTCAATTCCAAAATATGATGCTTTGAATTTGTTGAAATAACAGTTAGGTTTCTTGGTCTATTGTATACAAATTCTGCCTGTGTTTTATATATCTTCACATGAGAAGGAGTTATTGTGGTTTCTCTGATGGAATTTTAGTTTCCAGACAACAGCCTATTACTTCCTCATCTTCTTTTGTCTAACTTGATTTTATACTGGCTGGTTGCATGTGTAATACCCATAGGAGTGTCTATTAGTACCTAATTTGCATACTGTTCACTAATTATGCTTTTATTACGCCCTGGGGATTCCCTTTTTGCAATACCGATAATTGATGAATTTAAACCTTAGGAATATATTAATGATAATCATTACTGCAGACCTACCATGGTGAAATTATTTGTCTGGAAGGAAATTCTGACAAACTACACCAGTCAGCCTTGCATGGACACACTTCGTGTAGTTCATTTGCTATTAAATGTTTGCTGTCATTTTTTTTAAAATTAAATTAATTTACCTGCAGTTCTCATGATAAACTGGACCACCTGTTTGCGTGTCATGTTGAACTCTCTGTTATTGAAGGCTGTTACACTACCTGCAGCTGTACTTATATCATGTTTTTTACACCTTGTTTACCTTCTTGTTGAAGAGCTTTTTCACTTAATTTCTTCTATAAATATTTGTATTTTTTATTGCAAATACTTAAGAATACTATTGAAATATAACTATGATGTCTTTTATTGCTTATGTATGTGTAAATGATAAGCTGTCTTAGAATTCCTTTGTTTTCATGTATAAATGAGTTCACTTTTTGTAGGAATGATACGTGGGAATGTGTGTGGCTGCACTAAGATGCATTTGTTATGAATATAGCTTTATCCTTAGATGAGTCTCTAAAAGCACTATTGCCATAAATGTCTGAAAAGCTAGCAGTAAAATGTAAATTGGACATCAAGATTTGATGGTAAGAATTTTTTTTCCTGGCATTATCAGGAAATCCATTTCTGCCATCCCTGATATTGAATATGTTTATTGCAGAATGGAGACAATGTAATGGCCTAGACGTAATCCAAAGTGGAAATTGTATAAAAGAGATACAATTCTATATAAATTGTTGGCTTAGCTACCAACATTATCTGAAAATCAGAATAGGCCCAGACAGAAAGTTCATTATACCCAGCCTTAGTGTTGCTAACCATAGTAAATAATAAGAAAATTCTGACCTTTTATGGTTATTTTATTGTCAGAGTTTAGACAGATGGGCAAAATGCCTCCCCTGGATGGTTAAATGCAATAAGGTTAAAGTGAACATACAGTGCTCCTCCACAAGTCCCCTGACTGTAATGATTGATCTTAGATTGAATTAAGTATAAATGCAATTCATGTTTTTTTCCTTCTATAACAAGGGCCTTTTGTAGGTGTGTTCCACTCAGGAAAAGTCTTTGAAATCATGCTGTTTTCCTCTAAAATTCAGTTTACATATAGTTTTTCCTCCCTTTTTTGCAAAAATATTGTGTTATTTTTCCCCAAATTTGACAAAAGGCCCCTCCCCTACCTGTGAAAAAGCCCTGAAGTGTTATTATTGTATTATAGTGTGTTACTTTGGTTTTTTGACTGATGCTTTTGTTTTTGATTTTTTGACTGATGCAACTTGGACTTCATTCTGTTATGACTGGTCATTATCACGCGCCTTGTGTTGATTGTCAATATTCGCATTGATTTCAATGACTCACAATCAACACTTATTGCTAATTAGGCAATTGTTCCTAATGTGGTCAATGGTCAAGTGGTAACTGCAATTTGTGGACTCCAATTTGTGAATAATTGTGTTTGGATGAAGGCGTTTTTTCTCTTGGATCCTGTCAGTATTGGTGTTTATATGGTTGCTTATAGTCATTACATTGTCATATTTTTCATATTTTAATCCATATTCATTGAATGCTTTTTGTTGACTATGTGTCAATTATGATCAAGCTTAAATTGCTGATTCAGGTATTTTGATGAACTTTTAAAGACCAGAGATCAACCATCCATGAGTTCATGTTTATATCAGTGACTTGTTAATTTAATTGAGATTACTTTAAGTAAATACAAACACTGTACTTAGCATACCAAGGGGTTAGGGGTTACTTTCTTATAATCAGGAAGTGTCCTGTGTTTATATAGTCCACTTTACAATGATACATCAGTCTTGTTTACATGTTTTCTGTTCAGTTTACTTTGAAATTTATCATTTAATGTCATTTATCGTGTATTTCTCATGTTTGAAATTTAGATTATTCTTGTTTTGTGGTATAATTATGTCTGTGGTATGAATGATTAGATCTACGTGTATCTTGCTGTCAATTTTAAACTGCTGCCTTATCACTTCTTGACCTAACACTTCTTGTTCCAGGTTACGTGCCTGCCATCATGTTTTATCTATTTACTAGTATTCAAGGGAATACATGCAAAAATGTTCTGTGTTTTTTCACTGCTTTGGTCATACACTTTCTAAAAAAATTCTGTTTTCAAGGTTAAGATGTTTTTGTTGATTATTTTCAGATTTTTTTAATAATTATAAAGCATGCCTCAGTTGCTAGATAGAGATTACATGTAAGTTTTTGTACTTATCTGAACATGCCAATTAAATCTTCAGTGTAGCATAGATGTCAACTTTGCTGTGACTTCTTGATGAAGAAAAAAGCATGAAATCAACTTTGATGTAGAACATGTGTTAATACTTTTTTTATTTATGATATATCTCTAAATGTGACTAGAACACAGTAATTACATTAAACTGACATGTTTTGTTTCATTTAAAATGACAACAAATTTCTGTGTGTTATAGATACCAGCTCCTTGAAATCCCCAGATTGTCCCATTCTGAGCCCCTATCGGCATGTTGCTGAAAACATCATCATAACCTTTCTAGTTGCTGCATGTCTTTTTTTTGCGTCTTCAACATATTCAGGATTTGTTTCAATATCAGTGAATTCTCATTCATGTTCACCGTTCCATTCCATAAGTTCATCAAAGTCAGTTCTAGGATCTACGTTGTGATTTTCACCCTTCTAGTGTTACTGTCTCTTATATTTCTCCAGTTCCTGACAGCTTCTGCAAAGGCCTGAATATAAGGCAATGTGTTTAAAGAACTCCAGTCCTCCTATTTACTTACTGACTTGTGGTTGCAGGCTGTCTTTAACCCTTTACCTTCCGCTTGTAATGAGTAATGGCTTCTTTTGCCACTCTGCCCGAAAGAGATAACCCAATTTTCTTAAATAAATTGAGGTTTTTGTATATTTGCTTTGAATTAGGAAGAGTCCAAAGTATGCTTATGAGGCAAGGGGTTAATTGTTTACCTTATCCTCTACCTAAACCACAGGATTTATTTTAATTATCACAAAACCATGATGATAAAATCAGGATCAAAATTGTTCCACAGACTAATCCTAATCAAGTGTTACTTAAAGATTGTAATAATTACCACCATGTTGCCAGAACATAAATACAGTAAATACGGGGTGTTTAACTTTGAGTGGAGTTAAACTTCTTTGAAATGAAACAATCAAAAGTTTTCAATGAAAAGCACTTGTATTTGATAGAAGTTGATAAAATGGGATTAACAGTTAAAGTGACCTTTTTATGCTTGGTAAATGGTATTTATGACTGTTCCTAATATCTGTATTCAGAAAGGTTACAATTAGTTATTAACAATAGCTTAAATAATCAACTTTAAAGATTAGGTTGAAATTTAAAAAAAACTAATTTGCTGTCTCTGTACTTGACTTTGTTAAGTTTAGTAAAGTATGGAATTATTTTTTATTAAAGACTTGATATTGATGAGTGGGAGCATATTCAACAAAGGTCAGACAATATAGGCCAATTAGTGGTTCAATTTAAATGCTCCGGAGTTGTATATTTTTTGCGATTGGGCATCAGTGACAGAATATACTTCTAAATGTGGCCTTAGCATAATAAAAACTAATTCTTAAATGCACGTACTTCAGCTAAAGTCGTTTCTTCTCGTATTTGCAAGTCACGTCTGGGACACAATCGTACTTAAAATAGGTTGCTTAATATTTGAAATAATCTTCAATAAAGTCACCTGTCATTCAAATCCTGCTATATTTGGACAAAAAGGCATAAGATATCAGAAAAGATGGTCTGCTTGATAGCAGTATTCAATGACATGACAGCTGTGTCTGCCGATCTGAGATGTGGACAATACAGTTAACGTATGCCTGCCTGATCATTTATCATTGTATGTAATTTGATAACGACCCTCATTAGCACGGAGCTTGTAATTTTAAGTTTTTCCTGTCAGCGAAAAATACTTAGACCTATGTGCCAGAATGTATAATTTTAGTTTAGGGTAAATATATTATTATTATGATTATTTTCTGAAATGGCATTCAAGTGAGTCCACTAATGGTTTGATGTTTGTAATATAATGATTTGAATGGCTTTTGAATTATAATTATTTTTGATCATGCTTCTACCTGTAGGCTCTGTTATTCGGTAATTATTAAGCAACAGGCAATTTGTAAGGCCCAAAAATTAGAAAGAACTGAATAGGTCAACTTATTTGTTGTCTTTAATGCACTTACAAAATGAATATTGGTAATTGTATCAATTCATGTTCTGTAAATTTAAATGTGATTGAATTTTCTCGTAAGATTTTATTAATCAATCATTTTGTGTTATATTGAATACTTCATGACCTTCAGTTCTTTAATAATTGATTTCCTTCGAATTATGATATTTTATCAGGCTTATATTATTTGTGTTACTAACTATTATTAGACTTGTTGAAATATGAAGTGTTGGAAGTTCAAGTGCTGGTTGAAATTTAAAAGCTCTTAGTCTGGTAATGAAAATTTCAACTGTATTGTTTGCTTTGCCAAAATATTGTTAAAAATATAAGTCTTTTCATCTCTCAATTTTTTTATGCACCTAGGCGTTAGATGATTTTATTTAAAAGAATGTTGAATTGTAATCTGATTAAAATAGTTTACGTTAAAGGGAAAACAAGTCCTAATGTAAACACTATGGTGCACTGTTGGGGACATTTGTGTTAATCGCACAGAAAAACATACAACAAAAGCTTAGCCGTTGAAAGTGTCTATAATCATACTGATAGATAAATTCAATGAATGGATTCTGTATTGCTTGTTTTCTTTAACAAAGGTTGTTACCTTTTGTTGATAAACAAGTTCGTATTATCAGAAATTATCTAGTTTATTGAAAGACACAATCAGGGTAAACTGATGGGTGACCTAGTACACTGACCTCAGTTTTTTTTTGCGGTATTGTATTCATTGATATAAAGCTTGCTGATAAACCTTCTCCGATTATTTTGTCAATACACTAAAGTGGATCTTTTGTTGACTTCATCAAATAAATTTAACTTTAGGATTTTCTGATTTTAAGAGGTTTTAAGACATGTCTACATTTTGATGGTATATGTTTATTTTAAAGATGTGATTATTTAAATTGATTGACAAAATAGTCCTTTTTTGACAGGATATTGAACCCAGTACACAACATGGTATTAATATTTAATACTACAAATAACAAACTTAATTGATTATCTGTCATTGAATTATGACATATTGTCCACTATAAATTAATATTCAGATTTAATTACTATCATTACTCTACTCAGGGCTCAGCAATTTTTTCAGGCTGCTCATCCTGCAGGACAACCAGCTAAGAATTTTAACTAGTTCTACAGCAATTTCAACTTGTCCTGAGTCAATTTTTACTCATAATTACGTGTGTACGAGTGGATTTGTCGAGCCCTGCTCTATTTTCAGCTTTTTTCCCAAATTTATCCTATTTTGTCCCTTGTGGTGATGTTAATTTGTTATCATCAGATTACAGTACAAACATTGCTAAACACAAAGGTACCAGTCTTGATGGCTACTACAGAATAACTTTTGAATCATCAAAGGTATATATTGATCTAATCCAATTAAACACCTGTTATCAAGGAATGTTCTTTATTCCCCCCCCAAATAAGCTTTAAGCTTATTTTTGTATTGAGTCCTACATGTTGTACTGCGAACATTATATTTTTTCATGACTACTATGCCTACATTTGCTTTTCTGATATGAGATGGTGTTTTATATCAAGTGCTTTAATGTTGCTGTGCACTTTAGATATTTAAAAAAATGGTCCATTACATTATCTGAATGCACATTTTTGTTGTGTTATCCGTTCAAGCACTCTTGACCTAAGTACAACTGACAGATGGGGTCTATACACAGTTAGACATTAGTTAACCACATTTCTTTACTTTATCCGCAACTCTTGACACATGATGTGGTTGTTTTTAAGCTATCTAAGACTTATGTCTCCTGTATGGTAAAAACATGGCTAAGTTTTTCTATAACTGTGTTGATTGATTTGTTCCTATTAGTTTCCTTGTCTAGGCTTCAATATCAACATTGACTGATGAACAAAAAATCAGAGTTGCCAACTTTCATCAGATTGAGGTTTTCCAAGATGTTCGTTTTATCTGACTTCTGTTCTAGAATTTCCTGTGTTTTCTTCATGAACTCAGTTTGTTGTGTTAATGTTATTCATTTGATTGACATATTATAAGAAAGTCTGTCTTTTATCATAGTCAGGAAGTATTGAAGTGCTGCTGAGATTTATCTCTGTGAAACATACTTGGTGACAATTAATAGATCTAATTAGTTCTTTTCTTTTTATCTGTATGTCGCACCTTGTTATGTGTCTGGAAGATGAACTTATGCTCCAGTCTACAGTTGTTACTGGTTATATAATTAAGGTTAGGAACCAGTCTATGAATGCAGCAAAGCCATTGGTCAATTTGAAAAGTATGTCCAGCAATAACCAATCAGATGCTTTAGTTTGTAAACTGGTTCCAAAGCTTAGATTTAACATTCCAAGGCCTTGTCCTTGCATAAAAACATTTTTAACTGATAATTACTGAAATTCAAGTCATCTATTTTGTTGGAAAAAAATAGAATAAAATAATGTGTTTTATGAAAGAAATTCTGCTTCAAAAGCATTTAACTATGCTCCATGGTTCTCCAGTGAATTCCTAATTTGGATTTCATGTTTAGAAAGAAAAATGATGCAGACTGGTTTCTGCAACATCACCAGGATATTTATCAAACTATAAAAACAAAGAGTTCGTAATAAGCAAAGAATTTTCTAATTATTTAAAGAAACAAAAAAACATTTGTGCAGAAGATTCACCAGGTATGTGTTGATATTAAACACTGAATTTGTTAAATACCTCAAATATTTGTTTGTAGAATGTTTATATAAACAGTTTATGCTGAATCGAAACTCCTGATGTGCATAAATGATTGGTAGGCTTCTATAGCAAACCTTAGTTTATTAAAATGTAGATCTGTAGAAGTTGAGGTGACTTGGATTTTGTCTGTTATAAGTCTGTGATATTTTCATAGATACATATTTACTAGCATTTTAATTTTCAAGTTTTCAATTGTTTGAATTAATCTGAATATAATGATTAATTTCTAGGACTGTTTCTACTGAACATATTTCTGTGGTTATTTAGTAGCAAATATTACACACTATCTTCATTCCTTCAAGGTTTCAAACACAGCACATTTTGTATATTAGAAGATTCATTATTATCATATTGTCTTAAACTTTTTTATTTTTCTTTCTTGGATAGATTTGAATTCTGCATTTAAATGGCGTTGCCAGGTGATGTTAACTGTTACATGTAGCTTTATTTAGTTTATCTTCATTTGGAAACAAAAATATGTTTACTTTTTCTGCTCTTTCATTATGGAGACTTATGCATAATACATGTAACATCTCCTATTGCATACAATTTTGTAACTTGATATTTCTACCTTTCTCCCTTGAGTGGAAATTGTCAATATGTTCACACCAGTGGTCATGTAATATTGTTGTACATTATTGACACAGTGCGAATGTCATCTAATGTTAGCCCATGTTACCTCTGATTTCCCCAGCAGATTGTTGCCTCGGTTAATGGAGTTTTCATATAGAATTGCCAATGTTGTACATGTTGATTCACATAATATCAATGCTTTCCCTTGATAATGTCCAAATTTGATTTATTGTCCTCATTTCAATAATCTTGAAGTAGAACTTGATTTTCACTTTAAGCAAAGTGCAAAGTTTCTAGAACAATGTTCTGGGATGTTTGACCAGAGATGTGACTTAGGTTTTCGGAAGTTCTGATGAATTTCTTAGACTGCTGTATTTATGCGACATTTTTTTATTTATGTATGCATTAGCAACCTCAAAATGACTGCTTTTTTCTTACAGTGGTGTAAAAGTAGAAAACATATCAGGTCTTATACTGATTTCAATTTCTTTCTACTGTGTATTTCATTTCATAGAAGGACTTAATACTGAATATTTTATTTGAAATTCTTATATAAGTAATTCAATTAAGTGCTTGATGAGCAGTTTTAAATGCTGCAATAACTTGTTTGATCAAGCAGTCAATAAATTACAGCATTGAAGCCTTTCAGACAATAAGGTTTCAGTTACTGTATTTATGATTCAATTCTCATTAGAATGGGGATGATCTGGATTCAGTTTACAATAGCACTTTAGACTTAGCATCGCTACATAAAAGCATTTTACCAATAACTTTCTCTCATGATGCTTGTGTTTTGTTTGTTCTGCTGGATATAATACTTATGGTATGGATTTTCTTATTGCAGTAAGAAGCCTATTCATTTTGAGAATTGTTCTGCTTTTGGTGGAAGCAGCACAAGTGGCACCCTGACTTCTACGGACAGTAATGTTAGCAACAAGGATGTTCGGAGTGGTACTTTGACATCCACTGACAGCAACAACAGTGTCACAAAACCGCATGGTTTCTCAGTGCACCCGGCACATTTGGATGTGTTTGGACTTTCACAAAGCAGGGTAAGAGTTTTGCTAATCGTATATTTCTTTAGAAACACCTTGAATTAAACTTTCTGCAACAATTATATACCTTAATATATTGCGTGATACGAAGATGTTGTCTTTTTTATTCAAACAGAGGATTTTATCCAAGTCAGTTTCTGTAATTTACTGTTTTAATTATGCTTTAGTTGCCGTTAAACGTCTGGTTCGTCTTTTGAATCATTTATCTTGACTTTAAATTGATTGTTATATAAATAAATTCAAACCTTCCTTCAAGTTTAATGAATTACAGAAATTCATTCGTGAAGACAGCTATGTTTCGTTTCCTGATAAATATGCGTTTTTGCGCTGTCTGTGACTGGTTTCCTAGTAACGAAATGCCATATTTTCCTATAATGCTTAATTTTTTGCTGAATTCTGGAGAAATGACTGCCATCAAGTGTAGACATAGCATCAATAAATGAAGGAAACTGATGGAATTATTTTATGATCAATTATTTTGTCTGTTTTCATTGCTTCTTTATATTCCTAGTGTATTGTTTTCACCAGCTGACCATTCTTTTTTTATATACTTCTTTGCGTCAATGAACCAATTGGACTCTTGGTGATGTTGAATGTAGAATGGCGTGCTTCTTATAACTGCATTCATTTTATTGGATTTGTTGTGTGTCTTTATGTATGGAATAGAAACTTCTCATTAGCTTGGCGTTACAGTGATTCTTTTTGTCAAATCAGAAGCCCCTCAAATGATGCTATTATTGTGGAATACTTTTATTTTTCATGGACTTTCTGAGAGTTCATCTTTGGGAATGATAAATAAAGGACTGTTTGTTATTACATGAGTAACTCTAAGCGTTTTGCTCTTACTACAATGTACAGTACCTTAGTGACTTATACCTCTCCTTCTAAAGACTAGCCCCTATCACTAACAAACTGGCCCCACTTCCCAACCCACAGGTCCCATCCAACAGACTGGTTTTCCTCTGTCAGTAGTTAGCTAATCCCCTCAATCAAGCTGCTGAGTCTCCCATAAGTGACCCAGGTCTCACTCTGTTTACGATTCCCATAAAACAAAGAGGTAGCAGCAGATCTTGGCAGTTCGTACATTAAAAGTTCACTATCTGTCTGCTATGATACTCCGAAATCTGTCAGGTCAACTATTGCAATTAAGTTATATTTCATCTTCATTGTAATGAAAGCTAATAGCATGATTAGTTGGACATATGCCGAACTCGGACTATAAACACATGTAGCAAATGAAAAGTTGACAGGACAATTTGCTGATAAGGTCAACTGTTTAAGTTAATCAGATTGCCCGGACTTGACCTTTCTCTACAATAGTTGGGTAGAGTTACAATGTGCTATCCAGTATCAGCCAGATTGTCAGCTGGTCATTTGAAACTGACCATTAGTATGTGGATACTTAATTAGGCCTGAAAGGGTACTCATGTGGTACATATTACCACTGATAAGGAGAATGTCTCATTGAACCCTGTAGCTGCTCAAACAGAAAATTAAGATTCTCTATGTGATTGAATGAATGTATCAAGACTTTACAATGTGGTCAGAAGCACCTGTTCTTGACTTTCCTTAATAGTCAAGGTGTTTGTTTCTTACATGTATATCACTAATTGATAATTTACATGATGGCAGTACCAGTGGTTGTGTGCTCCGATAAGATTGTTCAGGGCTGTTTTCACAGGTTGGGGAAGGGGCCATTTTCTTATATTTTGGGAAGAAATAACATGGTGTTTTTGCAAAAAGGGGGAAAAATGGATGTAAACTGAATTTAGGGAAAATGCATGATTTTAAAGATTTTTCTCGAGGGGAAAACGCCTTTAAACAGTCCCTGATTTAGATGAAAAAAAACCTTGTTGTTGATTGTGTTAACTCTTGGTTTAATTTGTTTCTCAACTGTGTTAAATTTGTCATGACAATCATATCAATATTGTTGAATATTGAATTGAACACACTTTGAAGGAATAGTATATTAAATACACTTTATTTTTTGTTTTCCTAAGATATTAATTGTTTTATTTAGTAACTGTTTTATGATAGACTGTTGATTGTGTCCCATACCTGTTCCCCCACATAAAGAATTGTGACAACATGTTGGTCTGTTCTCTTATTTTTGGTTTGTTTAAATTCAAAATACATTGAAAAAATGTTTACATTTTACTTTACTCTGTACTTTTAATTGTGGAAGCAATAAAACTTGAATCTGTTGAAAATATAACTTTGACTGAGAATGAAAAGAAATTCATTGATTTTGAAATCTTTTGCATAGATTGAAATGAGAATAAATTTTATGGGGCATGGTGATCTTTCAGATCAAAATATCTTGAAGTAATAGTGTAAGAATTCTTTGATCATAGAAAGGTTCACAGTTTTGACATATTTTGAGATAAGTGTGATGTATTGGCAGAAATCTGGAATTCAATTCTATTCATTTGATCAAATTGATCACAATGATGTCTTTTGATGTGGTCAGTTACAGGGGTTTATATATGGATAATGTTAAGTTGGTAGCAATTTTTGAGAACCCTTTTTGTCAGTCAGAAAGTATGAAATTGACTTTTCAATAGATTATCGTTTTCTTATTTTATTGAATTGAATTTTCTTTTTACTGCATTCAGTGTATTTTCTTATGCTTATATCCCGAGGGCTTGTTAAATTTTGTTGCCTCAATTCAGATGAATAGATTTGTTTGACTGAAAATTGACTGCCATTTGAGTTTTCTTTGATGATTGCATAAAGTCCTTAAATGTGATGGTTAGAATAAGACGGGTTGTTAAATGTAATGTTTACGTTTTTGGAATGAAAATTATTCTATTTTTCGATAGTGTTTTTGATTTGTACGTCTTTATACAGATCAGTGAATGTTTAAGAGTATAACTTTACAAGCCTGATTTATTGCACGTTAAGGTATTGTTCAAACATTGAATTTTAAGTGTCGCATTTCATAGTAAATATATTTGGTTTAGATTTATTAATATTGCGCAATAAATACCACAAGGTAATAGACTGTATTGTACACACACCTTGCACTAAGTATTATTATGAAATGAGTATTTAAGTTAAGGTGCGCATGTTGAGTCGAGGAGCAATATTTGTATCCACTCCTTTGTGGTTAGTGGCCTTTTAACATGCAAATGACACACTCAGTATGAAATCCTTTTGATAGATAATTTATTGAACAAACAAAGGTTTATCTACGAATATTGATTCATACATTGAAACTATTTTATTAATGCACTTCAGACTTAGGGTTTTAAATATGTCCCGGACATTAATATGTCGAACAGTCTGTTACCTTGTTTGCATGATAGAACCATTATTGACTTATCATAGTTTATTCCTGTAAAAATATAAAATACAGAGTACAATGAAATGTAGAGTAGTGTAGCTGGGAACCAGGGAACTGATATTCTAATGGATTATGATTAAGCTGGTTCCAGTAATTTATTCTTACAAAATCTTGTCATTTCACGCTACTGACTGTCGCAAATCGGTAATGTAATATTTGTGGTCAGCTCAGTCACACCTTAAGTTAAATTGTACTATCTTACTACAACACAACATAAATCTTTTGAGTCATATATTCTTCTTTAACTTCACCATTCAAACTGAGGTGATCTGTCTGCTTAAAATCTTTGTTATAAGTTCATCTTACGTGGAATATTCTTGCGTTGAGATTAGGTTTCATCAATGTTTTCATTTCTGTGACAAAAGTTAGTGAGTCAGTGTTAGATGTGAAAAAAGTTTCAAATTTTGTGATTTTTTTTCTGTTACGATCATACAATTGTATCTGTCTACTGTATTCAGTGATTATCTGTCTAACTTTAATTTGTAGTAATTTCCTTGAAATGGACAAATGATTTTATATGGACGTTTTATCATTTTTACCTGAACTATGATGTAGGATTTTCTGGTTAATAGGACTATATGCGAATGTTCAACTATGATTAGCTAGCATTCTGTTCTGTGGTAATAAACATTGTGGCTACACTTACAAGTGTCTTCAGACATTTTATACTTAACTAAGGGAAATAGATTGTTACTTTCATACCAAAGACTGAGATAATTATAAAAAAAGTGTTGTACGTCAACGAAGTCAAGATCTTGTGGAAGTTAGACAAGGATTTTACAACAATAGGGTCAAGAAGGAAACTTTTGTGTTCATGTCGTGGAATTTTTCGGTGTCACTTTGATGTCTTATCAATCATTGGTTTGTGTTTGTTTCATGGTGCTGGTTTATAATATTATTTATGATAATGCTTTCCTCAGTTTATACTAATATATTTTAGCTTGATTGCGAAACAAGCAATTTTGCTTATATTAATCCCGCTCAAGTTCAAGTCCTCTTCCTGGACTCTTAGTAACACCAGTACTGCGTCTGAAAAATGGGATTGTGAAATTCTTGAACGAAACCTGTTGAAGCCGGGATTCGAACTCAGGACCTTTGGATCAGAGGTCAGATGTTCTACCTCTAGACCTCAATGCCTCCTACTTGATATTGCTTCCTTTGATATTGAACAAGTTTTGTTTACTGACATTTTCACAGTACTATTATTATGTATATTATTAGTTTGTGTTATGTATTTATAATGTTACTAATATGGTGATTGTAATTTTGATGCTTCCGGCATACTTATTGCTTGTGAATGTCCAGGTCTTATAAACATTTACACTAGTTCTATGATAACACTGTGGCTGTGTTATTGACATCCTTTTATAAGTATATTTTTCATGGTCAGTCAGATGGTTATTTTATACATATTTACCACAAGTGTACATTACGAAATTTGTCTATTCATACTCGTGATTTGCTTGTTTTCGATTGTATCATTGTATTCAGGTCAGTATCGGCCAATTTTTTACCAAAATCAATTACTGGTTCGTGTTATGTACTTAAGCTCACAAGACATTGTTCTTTATTGGTTTTCAGTATTTTGTTTGTTTTGTTTTATGTGACATTGTCACTGGGTTTTAATGTTGTTTTTCAACAATTTTTCAGTTATTAACGGTGACCGGTTCTCCTAACCAGTTTTCCTGGACTGCATACTAACCAGTACTCACTTTCTCTTCCTCAAGGAGCTGACAACTTCTCCACATATGGAGGGAAATTAACATTTTTGTCAAATTTTCACAGAAGGGTATAACCTGCTGTGACCAGGATTTGAGCCCGGATTACTGGGTTACAAGTCCAGCGCATTAACCACCAGACTACAGTCACAGATTTCAGTTATTAGTTTATATTTTGTATATCTTCAGGTCCTGGAGCCAGCGGTGTATCCAGATAAACAACAGAGTCTGAGCCGGTCAACGTCCGGTTCAGATCTTAGACAAATCACGGTTCTTGAAAGGTTATACAAGACACATCCAATATGGTTGTTGCCGCAGGTTGGCCGATCCGGGGCCGTCCATCTTTTAAAGGACCGCGATTTAGGGGTATGTTATTTATGTTTGATTACAATGTCCAGAAATGTGTTCAGTGTGATTCATATCTCTAAGTTTATTGTATTAGGCCAGAAAAAAGTTGTGTTTACGCCAACCCGAAAGTTACTTACAGCAAAATTCAAAATACATGAACTTTGAGAGGAATCGTACCTTATATTCTCACAAAATGTTTGTTTAGGAAAAAAAGGGTTTTTTTCCAAACTATCTACCCAAATTTTTTTAGTCAAGTAATATTAAACATGACTTAATTTCATTTTCTACTATATAATAGATCAGCTTGTGGTTTCATTTTTTATTTTTAATTTTATTCATTGATTCAAGGATTTCATATGAATGAGTTGTGGATTAATGACTGCGTCATTATGTTTTGTTCCACATAAATCATGAATTATAAAACTGTACAATGACTGTTGTTGATGTAAGAGTACACTGGATAGAGCAGTTTGAATGTTATCATATCAATCTATATAGCTCGGATACATGACCCTTGTTATAATTAATATCATATCTGGAACAATTGGTATCAACTCTAGCATTATTGATATTAGCCGCTGTTTTCTGATAATTTCAATCAAACAAACTATGGTTCTGTATGAGGTAATGAACTTTAGATTTAAAGTAAATGTATTAGTTTTCTTTAAGTGTCATTTTTATGATTAATGCGGCTTTTGTATGTACCAGTATTATGACAAAACACTTTGAAATGTATGATTGTATCCGCGATTTACGGCACGACAATGTTTTACAAAACTGTTTAAATGGTTGAAAGTGTTGATTGTGGGAAAAAATATTGAATTTTAATTGGATTCTATTTTAAATATTTATGGTTAAGTATTATCAATATCAAACAGTGTCACAAACTGACATCTTGTAAATGAGCCTAGTCTGGTGTATAGCATTTTCACACTTCTTAATTTTCATCTTCGATTACTGACTGGTACAAAAAATATAGGTTTGTTTATGACTCAAACCTTATTATTTGCAACACTGTTAAGCACTAACATAGATATATCATTTTATGTACTCAGTTCAGTTATGAAGTTATTTATGCATTCATGTGTTCAAGTTTTAATTGATTCGGTTTAGGTGTGCTGTGTGTAACGATTTATTTATATGCAGTAATACATGTCTGTACCTTTGATGAAAATTCTGCATAGTCTTTTCGGTATTTAATATGATATAAAAATGGTAAAAACACAAAGGATGTTTTTAGATTTCATCTGACCTTGACCTTTATCATCTATGGCAATGAGTTTGTGTTATTATCTATGGGAACAATTTCATGCTTGTAATTTGATGGGTTATATTTGCCAAAATATGTGTTATTTCACTGCTATGTATTTATGGTGATCATTGTAAAACATGATTTGTTTATAGCCATAAATTGTTGTTATTCTATATAAATGTGACACAATAGTCTACTGTATTACTGTATGTAGGTAAATATCATGACACTACTTTAACATACATGTGTACAGTGACACCTCAGTGATGAGACCTCCTCTGGGCCGAAAAATGTGTTTATAAATAGTGAAGTGGTCTCATTATCATGTTGAATTATCGGGGAGTTATCATTAACCGGTCTGAAAATAAGTGGTCACTATAACTAGTTGGTCGTAATATTGAAGCGATTTGTATTTGAGTCTATACTGCTTTTTAATTTATTTATGTAATAAAAGCTGTCATTGCTGGAACCTCATTATGCTGCATGCAAGTTACCTACTGACACGCTTTAGTGCAATATTCTCTCCTGCTTATGGTTCATTTTGTCGATCATTTGGTAATGGTAAATATTAGTGTTCTAATATAGCACAAACTCCCTGCTTATGATTTGATCTGATATTAAAATGTACTCTTATCAAAATTATTATATCATGTATTGTCCATTATAGTGTGATATGACTCATACCATAATTGTCCAATTTTGTTGTCAATTATGTTTGGAGTTTTTGTTCAGTTTTGTTCAATTGATAACAGAATCTTGTGTATCACTAGTTAACCACATAGATTGCCAGAAACACAATAAATGAATTGATCTTTTCACGTATTGACACTCAATAACCTTTTAATAAAAATCTGCAAAATACTAATTGCTCCAGGTATAATTACCCCACCCAATTTGTTTGACAACTATTGAGACACTGATATTGAAAGCTTAATATTGTGTATAATTTGGGAATAGTTATAAAATAAGTCTCATTAAAATCACTTTAGTTGACAAAACATTTCTTTCATTTTCACAAAAAGCTTTTTTTTTCTATCGATGCTGTTGATATAATTGAAATGAATTAATATCTCTCAAATTTGAAATATTTTTGTGCTTTCAGATTTTCATTGTACGAAAATCCAGTCGAGATCACATCATGGCCTTGTCTGTACAGTTTCCTGGTCAGGATGGTACCCAAAACGTTGATCATTACTTGATTGAGCCCACAGAGGTTGGGTTACACTTGCAGGGCTCAAGTCGATTGTTTGATGACATACCTAAACTAATTGCTCATTACTGTGATAACAAGTATGTATCCTTCTGTTCATGTTTGAATGTAAGACCATTCTTAACCCTTTTGCTGCCAGGGATTAAATTGCAGGGTTTACTCACATTTGCCAGGGATATTTCTGGAGGATTGGGGTGTGGTGGTGCTATGCAGTGTTTCCCAGATGGGTATACCTGTCCTGTTGGCAAATATGCTGAAACTGGGGGTGGACAGGTGTGCCCTTCCTGGGAGGCCCCATACAGTGTTCATTGATCTCAGTCAGTGTCCATGGTTTCCTGGAGGGGTCTCCAGTAGGTGCATGTTACATTTGATGGGTATACCCATCCTGTTGGCAAAGATGCTGAAATTGGGGCAGACAAGGTATACCCGTCCTTATGGCAGCGAAAGATTAAAAAAATGTTTGTTATGCATGACCTGACAGTATCAAACTTACTGTGATTCAAAATGATTGAAGCCGGTGTTCATTAAATAGAGTCTGTCTTTATAAAACTGAATAATACTTTCACCTACCTTCCAGGAATCGACAAATTTTTCTCCATGCTACTCTTCCTGCTGGATGACCAGCTAAGAATTTTAACTAGTTCTACAGCAATTTCAACCCATCCTTAGTTAATTTCTACTCGTAATTATGAGCGGACGAGTGGATTTGTCAAGCCCTGCCTTCATTTTACTTGACTAAATGATTTTTAACCAGACATGTCTGACACTCAGTGTTATCTTTTTACCTTCAGTTTATAGGAAACCAAATAGTCAGAGTTCATTCATATTAAAATATTTGCTGGAAATGGTTCAGCCTTTTTTTAACCACAGTCATTTTTCAGTAATTTGTCACTTACGTTAAAAAAATGTGGGTGATATTACAGCTATTAGTTGATCATTAAAATGCAAACATTGTAATCATACCACCTCTGATTGTAACATAAACTTACATTATGATATGTCAACCAGATGCCACTATGTAATAAGTGCTTTAAAATTCTTTAAATTGTCAAATGTCATCATGGCCAGGTGTATAACATATCAGCTGTGGCTTCTCACGTAAAATTCTGTTCCCTTTAATTAATTTTTTAAAAAATTGTATACTTTGCATTTTTATTCAATGTTTTTATATAGTATGCATACTTTTTTACCAAAAAGCCTTGAATCCAAATTTTGACAATTAATTGTACATGCTGGTTTCTGAAGTACATGACTTTTATTTTTAGGGGCCGCATATGAAGGGCCACTGATTATTTTCCTCCTTTTCCTTGAAATATGGGATTTTTTAACTGTCATTAACTCTTGCTCAGACCCCTTGGGAATGTTCGTCGATATTAATATTGAAATTTTCTTTCAAAACAATTTTTTGATTTATCGGTATGTTAGTTTTTTGTGGATCTACCATAGAAAGGAGTCTGGAATATATTCGTAGGTCTTTACAATGCATAGCAATGAAGTTAATTAAGTCGAACGTTGTGAGATCAATCTAGTTTATTTACGTGAATTATTGCCACGTTAATGCACCAGATAACTTATTATGTTATCTACATTATTGGCTTGTTGTCTGCGTCTGGTAAATGATTGTAAATATGAATGAACTTTAATCTCATCTCGCTGTGATTCACTGCAAAATAAAATTACCGCATCTGTCCTTGAAATACCATCAATTACTGGACTTTTTAGGCATTCAATTTCTTTGTCATGTTACCTTCTTTTGCATTCATTCCTTTTTTAATCAAGCTTGATTTTACTTTTTAGACATTCAGTAACTTTACCATGTTACCTTTTTCGTGACAAATCCGTCTTTAACCATGTAGGTGTAGATTCTTTATTCACTTTCTGACTGTTAGCAGTTTGTTACCTGATTGATTTGTTTATTTTATTTTTGTTATTGTGGTTTAGTTTAATGTTAGACATCAATGGCCATAAAATACACTGAATGCCACTTACAAACTTACAACATTTGAATCTATTTGTATCCATCATTTTACTGTTATTTCACAATTTAGTGTCATAATTCACTCTGCAATTGTTGGCCAAAGGTTACTGCGCTGTAATCTTATACAGGAAACAATTTCTAGACTGGATCTCTGATTTTACCTTTTTTGTCTTGTTACAGAGAGGATTTACCACACAGACTGGTTCTCCCACCAGCTGTAAGGGCAGCCAAGACCTCGAAAGAACTGAGTGGTCTGGCAATGTTAGGTCAAGGTGAGTTAAATTTTGTTTAAAAATGTTTTCAAGGGCACTTCTATCAAATGAACATAAGTTGATAATTCAATAAGTAGGTAATTATTTGCATTGTAAATTTATGGTTGACAGTTGGTTGTCGACATTACTTTTCTACATTCTTTAAGTCTAATTTATTTCATAAAAGTGTCATGATTTATTACGAACGTTATGAAATTTTATTGACTGATAATGAAACATTTTATGCAATCAAAATTCCTCTTCGATACCAAATTGTTTGAAAACTGTTGATCAGTAGGGTGCTGTATTTTTATGTGTACCTAGAAACTTTCCGTATTTAAGAAAATTGCCCATATTTGCGGGATTAAAATTCCTCCACTGCTACGTTTGTATGAGAATGCATTGTAAATGTATCTATTCGTGATAGTGTTTATAGCACGCAATTTTTCTTCTCGTTTTCATAACTTTCCATAAAATGTCAAGCAAGAACATTAAATCCATTCAGACCATTATCTGACATTTTCTCACTAGCAGTTTTTATACAAAATTAATGTTTCTGACAAAGATATTGCAGCCATAAAACTGAACATGAATATCAATATGAATGTTGCCGATTGTAATTTGTGACAATACAAAGTAAACGTTGAAGTTTGTAATGTTTTCAGTCATTTTTGAATATCTCAAGCTCCGTTTTTTTTTACTTGTAGATTTTTGGACGTCTTCTAAGTATGATGTTCAGAGTCGGTCGTCTAGCCGATCCAACTTGTCTGAACATTCCGTCGCAATGAATAAATCCCAGAGTGAACCAATCAGCATTAATAAAAATCCTGTGTCAGCTTACAGCCAATCAGATGCATTGTTACTTCCACAGACTCCACCAAACAGCCAACCAGGAGGGCTACCTGAAAACTCTCCTCCAAAACCAACTGTGATAGACTTTTCTTCCTATTTAATTCAAAAGCCATCTAAGACATTGATAGAAATTGGCCAGACAAGTACTCACCGCAAAGTAACAACCGTGTCAGAGAAAGTTCAAACAAAGTGTTCAGTTGCTTCTAGTAAAAGCACAAATTCTTTTCTTATGAAATCTGAAAACAGACTTAGTGATCATGTGACTTCCAAAAACCCCCTGACTCGGAGTTCTTCCCTCCAGGAGGAGAGTACTCCGAAACAAAGATTTGTGTTACGTGTAAATGAACATGAAAACAGAGTTGATATTCAACTTGCCAATAAAAGAGATTCACAGGTTTCTGTACCCTACGCAAAGCCTAACAAAGGTGGATTTAAGCAAATTGATTCTGATCAAGAATCGGACATACCAAAGGAGTTTTTAAACATTCCTGAAGAGTATTATTTTCGCAGTAATCTTTCAGATAAACTAAGTGACTATGAAGATATTTGGAAAAATAACTATGCGGATCCTAAAGTTGGAAGTGTTCAAGCTGACATTGTGCAGAGATTACAACCAAACTTAGTCAATGGAAATAGTTCAAGAAGTCCAACTTCTCCAATCTTTCATGATCATTGCTTCAGTCAAACAAAGTTGACATCAGATTTGAATGTTAGTTTGGATAAATTGACAGTTTCAGTTGCTGAACAAACTAGCAAAGAGTCAGTTATTGTTTTCAGTGTGTCTTCTGCAAAAGCAGAAAGTAGTGCCACATCTACTATTTCAAGTACTAATGTAACTCAGTGCATTACCAGTGTACAAAAGGATAGTAATGTTCAAAGTGTGATCTCTAACAATGAATCAGTTCATAGCAAAGAGAGTGAAGAACTCCTGTTAGAAAGTACTGTGGCTATGTCTATATTTGACAGTATTCTTGAACAAGAAAGTGATATTGATAGTGACAGCAACAAAGATGGAAGTTGCCATAGTGATAATGATGCTGAAGCAGACACTGAAGATCCAGATGCAGAACCAAAAAACTCTGTACATACACAAACTAGTCCATCATGGAAACTAAAATCTCCTCCATTTTCAAAGAGTCCAAAAAAGTCATTTTCTGCTCAGTCTTTGACTGCTATGAAAAGTCCAGTTTATTCTGAACCATTTGATGCTATCAGCCCTGAGGAAAAAGCTGTTGATCCAGCTCCAAAACTTCCAAAGAAATTTCGAAGAAGGTCAGCTCCTGCTATAGGGGGAATTTCGAAGAGACGTCTGCCATCAACTGAGTGTTCAAAATTATCTCCCTGTGCTTTTGAAACAGATGTTAAATCTGTTGAAGAGGAGAAATCTGGAAGTGATCCTGACAGTGCTAAGGAAACTGAGGATGTGTTTGAAATGTCATTGGAATTAAACAAAGAAAATGATACTGACAATGTGAAAGATTGTGACAGTCATCCCTATGAAACAGCTTGGATTAGCAAAGCAGTCAGCTGTAATCCAGACCCTCTGGAGAAACCTAAACCATCACCTAGACGTAACAAAGGAAAGAAGCCACCAAATTTGTTACAAGAAGCGCTAACAAACCAGAGAAACAAACAAGAGGCTTTGAGAAATTCTCAAAATTGTTCAAATGACATGTCAATGAATATTATGAATGATTTTGAATTTTTGGATGATTTCGATGAAAACCACAATCCATCTAGTCCTTCTGTGGGTAAATTTCCTGTGCTGGTAAAGCCAACTCATGATACTAAAGTTACATACTCTGAGGGTTCAACAGCAGAAGATATTATCACATCTTGTAATCCTGAGTTAACATTAAAACCAGTGAAACCCTTTCCAGTGTTCAGTGCATTATCAGAATATGATAATCTAAACAATACACCTTATGTGGCAACATCTGGTCTATCTATGAATAGTACTGGAACTACTTTCTGTAATCCTTGGGAAAATAGTGTGCTTGGAAAAATCATGAAAATTCAAACAAATCAAAATTCTTTACATGTTCCTATGACTGCTCCTCCCACTGGCCATGCCCCACCCCCTCTCCCTTCTCTTGATCCAAGGGAGAGGATAGAGGCATGGCGCCAATCTAGTCAAAAATATCATAGTGTTCATATTGATACCGAGGATGAAAATGGACTTAGCGCCGACTCGATAGAAGCTGTGACTTTTGGCGGTGATAAAAATAGTTCTTTTGAATTTCGAGTTTCGACAAATGGACCTAACAGTCAAAGTCAATCAGATAAAACATTAGTTCAAGGCAAGAGTGTGACTTATTCAGAAACTGGAAGACATTGTGAAAACATTCCGTTATTTGGTGCAGACTTTCGTGATAAAGTAGTCCCTATTCTTGGTAAGTATATGCCTTGAAAGAAAGTTGATAAAACTAGCTATTCTGTACTTATAGTAACTTTTTTCACAAGCATACACTTTAAATTCTATCTGCTTGCTAATTGATGATGAGCCGACCTAATCCTGATTGAAGTAGACTATTATATTGAGGCCCAACAATTTGAGTGAATTATAATACAGAAATAATACAGTCAAAATTCAGGCTGTTTTGGTATTGAGGTATAATTTACCACTTGTTGCTGTGTTAATAAGAATATGCTTTTATTTCAGCCCATCCTCGTTTGTTAAATAAATCTGACAGAAACAGAAATCCCGATCGTGCCATACGAGATTATATTATTAGTCTTTCTAGAGACAAAAGTACCACATTCGGAAGTACCATCATCAACTTTATTCAGTGTACTCAAGAGAGCGCTGACCCAAATCCTCACAATATTACGAGAAATGTAAGTTGTCATGGATACCAAATTTATTAAAATACAAATATACAAGCTTATGAGTATTTACGCAATGAGTTGTCAAAAGTGAAATCATCTTTATCAGGTGTTGATAGCTTTGAATGTTTGGAATCTGCCTTTGATGAGGTGAGTTATGATAAAGAGGTCGCATTCTTTTGAAGTTGCTTGAAAAAACATTTCCACTGCTCATGTATGATTGATAAATGTATTCTGGGTTGTTCATGGTTGTTTATGATAGATTTCTTTTTAATTACTCATGAAATTCACGGTATTGGTGAAGTGATTTTTTTGCAATTTTGGGAAAGGGTCCGGGTCTTGCCTAATTGAGAAAAATGCACAGTGTGATGCCAAAATTGGGAATTTTCAGATCAGAAATTGGGAAAATGTCTTTATTTTCAACTGGGAAAGGTCTGTTGACCAGACCCAAACAAAGAAGGAAAAAACCTCTGTAGTGCTAAATCAAGTGGTGGTTTTAGCCAGTGACAGTTTTGAACTGTAGGGAACCTGTGGCCACATTAACGTCAAATCGTGACCTTAATTCCAGAAACATATAACTTCATTTTTTTCGTTTTAAGAAAATCGCGTTTAAAGATTGTGAGGTCAATAGAAAATGAATAGTTAGACGTTTGTGGCACAGCGATTTAGCTTCTTCATGTTAGAGCTACAAGTATATAAGTTAGTGCATATTGTAGAACGTTTTGAGACGAATCCAACGATACCAAAACTTCATTTTTGTCAAAAATGAAGTTATACGCTTCTGGAATTAAGGCGACGAAATGTCAAAAATTCTCACAACTTCTTTGTGTCTCACTTTGTATTGATCATGAATAAAATCAGGGTATTACTGTTGTCAGTGTCAGAATATGAAAAAAATCCTCCTACAATTTTGACTAATCCTGTAGAACAAAGAAATCATTGTTTTTCTTGATACTGATTGTTGTCAATAAGTTGTTTGAATATTGACAGATAGATGTTCTGGTCTCTGTATCATGTGACTGGTTGTATCATGGCCCAAACTATGTCCGCACCATAAAAATTGAAGTAACCAAAGTAATAAATGGCAAAATTCTGACAAAATGTAATAAAATTGTTGTTTTTGTACTACTTTTATTTTTTAAAAATGAAATGTTGGCTTGTGGGAAATGAGGAATACCTATGACATATACTATTTAGTAGATAAAGTATATTGTACTGTAGTAATACCCTTGTGCTGCATATCTGTTGCCAATAGACGAGCACAGTTTCCTGTTTGGTTGACTTAATACACCCTTGTTTGGATTTTTTCGGTCGTGATGAAATATTCGTTCACATGTTCTAGTATATTTATTCTTTGCTTTACATCTTTTGCATCAGAATAGTAACGACCTACTCTAGTATAAAATATCATGAATATCTCATATTTATTCATATCACATTCTAATGTAATTTGTTTTTTCTCGGGAGAGTTGCTACAAAATTCATGTAGATGTTCTGATACTGGTGCTCTATTCTCTGTACAAATTAGATCATTGGTGATCTCGATGCAGTCTGACAGTTCTGTACATTCTATGCATATTTTACAACCTTACATATTCTAATGTCTTGATTTCGATTGAAAAATGTAATACCATTATGCAGAAACTGTCTATATTGTGAATATTTGATGGAACAAAACATGACACACAGACTATAACATTTGTATAATTATTCAATATAATTTAAATTGTGACTTATATGTCGGATACTGATGATTTAAATGCGTTCTTTAAATTTTGTCTCATCGATTTTTCTCGGAGAATTCTGACAATTCAAAATAAGTGAAAAGATAAAATATTTGCAGGGGTTCAAGTTTTCCAGTTTATACTGGATTTCCAGTTTTTGAAGGGCTCTGAGGATCATTTTTTTCCAAATCAAGCATTCTCGCGTGAAGGCCCCGGCAATATTTTCCAGTTTTTAGAAATTTTCCACTTAAACCCCTATATTTGGGTCTTATAAGTGCTCTCACCATTTTGCAGGCTCTAATTTGGTTCTTCATCTTTTCTTACATTCTCATTGTACCAAAAATCTATTGGTTGGTTTAAGAATATAAATTATCATCGATAAAAAATGTCTGCATCTTCTATACTGGTGACTCTTTGATAATTGGAATGAGAAGATATTGATTCTTTGTCTTGTTACTCTGAGTGGGGAAAAAGGTCTCAAAAGGGCCAGACTGTTGAACTTTTGCCGTTAAATTTGTTTTTTTATAGATCATACAATGTGCTTCATCGAGGGGAAAACGTTAACCATGTATAAAATGTTGATATTTCAGGTTCGTCAGTTTATGACTGGTATTAAGAATTATCTCGTGAAACATGGGGAAGGAGAGCTGGAGAATCTTATAGAGAGAGAACGGAATCAGGTAACTTATAATTGCCACACAGACTTAGGTTCATGTAGCCATTTAAGGCCATTATAAACATCTCCGTCTACATGCTACCCCCTGTGATGTGCTGTGTTATTTCCAAGATTCTAAAGCTCCAGTGATTATGGAAGCAATGTAAAGAGCATTTTTTATAGGTTTTTTTAATTATGTCAGGAAGCTGGTACCCAGCATAGCTCCATTTTTGTAAGTTTTTTACACTATACCTGAACTTTGACACTACATTTGATAGGTTGTCAGTCATTTGGTACTCAGCATAGGTCCATATATTAATCAACAGACATGTCACAGCAAATGTCATTTGGGGGCTTCTGTCAACAATCATGGACTGACTGTACAGGATGAATTGTTTATACATTACACATGTTAGTTCTAGGGGTCTAGGGAAGTGGTAGTGTGATGTTAATATGTAATCTAAAATGTTATGTGGTTAGATAAGTATTGTCCTAAAATCAAAACAATGTTTCTCTAGTCTGGTATTCATGATTTATATAGTTATGACGTCATAAATACATCCACAAAGTAATTATTGTCTGGCTACCAATTATTACTTTTTTCAAACCATGAGTCTTGTCAAATATGTGTACTCTATTTATATTGTGTACTCTATTTTTGATTAATCGTCACCACCAAAATTGTCATACTTTGGGACCTGTTACGAATAATACTAATTTCAAGTTTCGGTTTTATAAATAAACAATTTCTGTGAAATATGACAAAGTCATTTTTGGAAACAAAGAAATGATTAAATGAATGGGGGACGTCCTCACATTTGAAAGAAGCCACCTCGAAGCTCATGATTATGTAAACAATATTTGAATTTTTTAATGAAAACAATCATTATCGAACACAGCAAGGAAGTAATGGACTTCTTACACGATATTTTAGTCTTTGAATGCCCTTGGAGTAATGAGACGCTATTGTTTCCGATATGGTTTGATGTTGTATCACGTTACTAACGCTGCTTATATCTTTGTTTATCGGGTCAAATAATGCATTATGATGTATAGTCTCATGTTCCTCAAGGCCCTTCTGTGTGTCGATAGGTTATGTCTAGTTGGAACACCTCCGTCACATTCTTGGCATTCTCAAGGAAATTATGATCTCATTTGTAACGACAGCACGTGATTTTAAATTTTGTTTTGACTGGAAATAATTTCGGTCATTGCTTTTTTGCAACACGTTTATGATAATTATAGACATGATATTTTTATACGTTATGAAGTTTTAAATAAGGCCAGCTTTTGATCACATGAAATTTTGTTACATCTAAGCATCGAAGCAGGTGTTTTAATGTCTATATAACTATTTTATTAGAGGTTTTATGCCAATTTGACATTTTATGAGATGCTGATTTGTCTGTGAATATTATAAAATTTCTGGAGCTGATGCACCACTTGAAATTCTCAGTGTGTGCTTTTTGCAGCTTAATAAAACCTTTGGATACAAAAATTATGCAATAGGATTGCGTTGCTAGTTCTTGGCTTACCAGTCAAAATATTCCTATTGTGTACACGTGTATAGTTCTATATAGTGGTAATATATGTGTTATGCAATACCAGTCAAGTTTTTTTCTGGTTAATTTGTCAGAATATTCTTAATGCGTAGTATGGTAATATTTATAATTTAAGTTCTGTGGTAAATATAATTCTGGAACATTCTAGTTGCATTGATTTTCTGATAATTTCAGCTCGGCAAAAATGAGATACTCAACATTGATGCAATCATAGAGGGCGCTTTGCACGTCTGTGTCATACAGCCATTGAAACAAGATATCTACCGTTTGTTTGTAAATGAATACACAAGGTACATGTCATATTTTGTACTCTAAAATTATACGCATGTTAGTTTATAGAAAATTAGTTGACAGGAAGTTCAGTGCATGACAGGATTCTTGCTCAGTTTGTAGGGAGTCAGTTATTTAGAGGCTGAAATTGAAATTATTCCTCTTTCTGCCATTATTGTTTCGTGTTGTGTATCTGCAGTTCTGGTGGTCTCATGATGTATATAATTTAACCCTTTGCCTCATAAGCATACTTTGGACTCTTCCAAATTCAAAGCAGATATACAAAACATAAATTTATTTAAGAATATTGGGTTATTTCTCTCTGATTGAGTGGAAAACATTGTGGCAAAAGAAGCCATTACTCATTACAAGCAATGGCGTCTTTTACCACAATGTTTTCACGAGTCTGCTTCAGATGCGGGGAAAATGGGGTATTATGAGGCAAAGGGTTAAGACATACGATTATGTTAAACTTTAATAGTTACGTCCCTTCTTTTACTTATCTCGCAACAATTTCCATAATATGGATAAATTTTTGCATTTAGTTTGATCTTCATGCAATTTATTGTCCTAGTAATAAGGAGACAAGTGGTTAAGATTCAATTATTAAAACTACATTTATTCACATAAGTATGCATTAAAAGTTTGTATTTTTACTGTAAATCTAAATTTATGAATTTCCCTTTTATATGTTCTCTTGTTGATTATCATCACAGTTTATTATACATGGCTTACTTTCTAGTTATTGTTAATATTCCGAACTATGTGGAAAAGTACAGCAAATTTATGAAAGAAGTAAAAGAATTTTGTTTTGTATGAACGCTTGATTGCCTTTTTTGTTCAAAACAAATAGCATGTACTGTATTTGATTACAGAGTGTCTGACCTTTAATCCAATTGCTTATTTTATTAATTATTGTCTTTATTTTAAGGAATGGAAATCTGAAACTACTTTCAAGCAATATAAAATATGCGAGAACAAAGACCGCCGAAGAAATTGGAATTCGGGTAATTTTTCACTTGACTTTTCCTCTTGTTATCGTTTTTATTGTCCAGTGTACCAGTTTAAATATGTCACTAATAGCATATTGATCTCGTTAATCTGTCATGGATTAATTAATAGTATGCTAATTAGGGTGTTGATTTACTATATATTTATAGGTGCTGTTTTATGAAACACACCCCCTGTAATATGGTTTGTAAAAATAGTATAACATAATACCTGTGCTTTTTTTGTACTAAAATTTGAAAATCTCCTTATATCATGTAAAAATGTAAAACTATATTTACTTTATATGTGCATTCATTAGTTTGTAAATAAAATGATCATACTAAAACAAGTTGGCACACATTATATTCTTTTCATCCAAGTCATAATTGAATCTGATTTTGTTTTGTACAAAAATAGAAAAAAAAATTAGTCCATGTACCCAGTAGTAAATTTGTGTATTTAATAATCAAAGTTCCAATTAGGAATTTATAATTGAATTGTATTTGAATGATTACTTATATTGCTGTAAGCAAACTATGGCAGTCTGTTCCTTGCTGTATAATCATGTTCTATCTTACAAATTGATTGTAGATGTTTACTGTCTTGTTGTGTTAATGGTTTAGTATGCCATGACATTTATTCTAAATTAGATTCATAAAAATAATTTAAATTGACGCGTTCATCCCCCAATACATCCTTACCAGTCTTTGTAATTAGATTCAATACAGTTTATGTTATATGCAATTATATGTTTAATTATCTCTTATTTTAGTTTTTGTAATGATTATATAAGTGTAATTATAAAGAGCCTTCGTGTTGGAGTAATTATTAGTTCTGTCTAGCAATCACAAGCTGCCCAATGCTGTGAGTCCCACTAGGGACCAAATTTCACATGTGAGGAAGATGTCCAGCTAGGTAACAGGAGATCGGTGGTTCTACCCAGGTATACACCTGCGATCTTCTTCTGCTGTTAAATGTGGAAAAGTTGCCAAATGACCCTCGCTGTTGATGTTAAAATGCAGAGAAAAAAGTGTTATTATGATGTATTTCTATGTTACAGAAAGGACTATCTCCGCCAGATGATGCTACACTTGAACTGATCAAACATTATTTCACTCGCATGCAGAAATCATACTCACCATTGAAGAAACTTGAACATCTTCTCTCTGCTACTTCATCCATATACAAATGTGTAAGTTTCATGTGAATTATGTATTTTGTAACAGTATCCATGACCCCACCCCATGAGGGTTGCAGCAAAATGGTCTATTTGTCTTTCTGGAACATGCTAAGACAATTTTGATGTATTGGATAGCATTTCAGAGAAAATTCCCTCTTACTCATACTCTGAATGAAATCTGCTTAGTTTTTTGTACGGATGTTTAGCTAGTCAGGTGCATTTAGGTATTATATTGACTCTGTTTTAATATTATGTTGTTTTGATGTGAGTTTTTTTCTATGTAAACATTTGGATAAATCATATAAAAGGTGTGTTGTT
Organism: Lutraria rhynchaena; assembly: GCA_008271625.1. Lineage (NCBI taxonomy): Eukaryota > Metazoa > Mollusca > Bivalvia > Venerida > Mactridae > Lutraria > Lutraria rhynchaena. Next base: position 53,917 of record VIBL01000019.1, on the reverse strand, counting down.
TATCAATTTGTACTTTTTACAAGCAATATTGATCGTTTATTTGTTCCGCCTAATAAGCAAATACGAAATTCATTTGTTTTGTTTGGAAAATATGTTTTAGCAATGTGCTATTAATATTAATAAAATTGGTTCAATAATTTATTACTCAGTTTTTATTTGTTATAAAGCTTATTTTGATACAAAACCTGAAGTTTGTGTTGCTAACATCTGCTATTTCCAGTATTTGAATAATTAATTAATCACGAAAATGGCATTATGTTGGCTGATGGACGAGAAAGATGAAAAATATAATTAAATGTCTATTGATGCTCCAATCTTCTCCTGGGTTAACCAGAGACTAGAATATGGTAATAATTCTGTTTGTGTTTCATTTGATCAATTAAGCTTTTAGAGAGAAGTTATGAGAATTGCTCTTGTCCAGGCAGAAAGATAATTCTAACGTTTTCAGCTGATCCATTCAGAAAGATCATGGTATTGTGTTCAGCCGATCAAGTAACATCATACACCTCAGGTGGCACCTTACATTGTTACAAGTGATTAGTACTTACTTGACAATGAAAACCATTATTGCTGACTTTGTATTTTAATCTAAGGGAAGTAACTCATCCTTTATTGACTTTTCAGGTGGCAGTTGGCAATCAAGGTAACAGTTCTCCACCAGCTTTTGGTGCAGACGGTAAGTAGAGATTATTGTATTCAGCTCATTTAACTACAGTCTCACCTGCCTTTGCTGCCACCTCTGAATAAAGGCCATTCTGTGAATAAAGGTAGTTCTTTGAAAAACCATTGTTGATTACTTAGAACAAACTGACCTCCAAATAATCAACAAAGGCCATATTTAGTCTTTTCCAAGGGTGGCCTTTGTTCACAGGTTTGACTGTATCAAAAATATTATTCAGAAAATAGTGCTTTGATTCATGTGTTAACAATTCAAATTGAATATCATGGAGAATTATGCATCAACATCACATGTTGTACATAAATTCAGCTTTTAGCTGAAAAGTTAGGACATGGATAAATTTTCAGCTGATTGACCTCTTGTGTGAAATTTCACTCAAAAAGATACTGTAACATTTGCTTGGCAAGACTAGAGCATGCTTTAATTATAAAGGTATACTTCAAACTTAAACCTTTGCCTCATAATCATATTTTGGAATCTTTCAAATTCAAAGCTGATATACAAAACATCAATTTATTTAAGAAAATTGGTTTATTTCTCTCTGACAGATTGGAAAACATTGTGGCTAAATAAGCCATTATTCATTACAAGTTTTAAAAAGTCGTCTGCTTCACATGTGGGGGGAAATGCAGTATTATGAGGCACAGGGTTAAATAGCTTGCAATAGAGTCAAGCCTTAAGAAGATCATCTAATACATATGTCGTTTCATTTTAGATTTCTTGCCTATGTTGATCTACGTGTTGATACAATGTGGTATGGTTTCCGTGGAGATTGAGGCCGACTACATGTGGGGCTTGTTACACCCCTCACTCCTTAATGGTGAGGGTGGCTACTATCTTACATCACTGAGCAGTGCTGTACTTGTGTTGAAAAACTTTAGAGAGATGCAGGAAACCAGTGCTTCCCAACAAGAGGTAACATAGTCTTCTTACAATAATCTTTATACAGTCAAACCTGTCAACAAATGCCGCCCTTGGGAAAGACAAAATATGACCTTTTTTTGACAGATGAATAATCAATCATGGGTTTTTAAAGAATGGCCTATATTCACATGGTGGTCTTTATTCAGAGGTGGCTGCAAACACAGGTTTGGCTGTAGTTATTCATTTCAGAGGCCAATTTTGATCAGTTTTTGTTTTAACTTCGTCCAATAGTGTATTTTGAAAACAAGTTCTTATTTGTCTAAGCGAAAGCTTTTTGAACATGTACTGTACTCAGCATTTTGACCATATAATGGTTTATATTTATGTTATAAGCAAATATGATTGTGTATTTGTCACATTATGTTTATGTAAGAATATTTGATCATGAAGTAAAGAGGAACTGTTTTGATTTAGATTTCTGTGTGAGCACATGTTAAAGCTGCGAGCATGGTGAACATCATTTATCAAAGGTGCTGTAAAAAACATGTCACTGTTTCTTCTTATACTTATAATTTAAGTTCCTGTTTGATTCTTCATCTTACAGGGAAAGTTACCCAGTATTAGTGACATGCAGGGATTCCTGAAAATAGCCATACCTGATGAACAGAGAGACACCATTGTATGGAGAACTTTACCTGTACGACCAAGTATGACAACCAGAGATGTCTGTAAGTACGGCACTTAGTTATAGTCTAAATAATGGAAGCTGTTTAGTTTGGTCTTACTGTGTAGTACTTGATACTTTTAAAAGGAGAATATTATAATATTGTGCTGAATAGAAAAATTAACTAGGTCATATGGACCTTTATAAATCTGTGAACTTAGAAATTTAACCCTTTGACTCATAATACCACGTTTCCCCGCATATGAAGCAGACAACTTTTGAAAGCATTGTGGCAAAAGAAACTATTGTTTGTAATGAGTAATGGCTCCTTTTGCCACAATGTTTTCCATTCTGTCAGAGAGAAATAACCCAATTTTCTTAAATAAATGGTTATTTTCTTTATTAGCTTTTAATTTGGAAGTATGCTTATTAGGCAAAGGGTTAAAGAAACTAACATTGTATACCTAATTCTGAGAATTGTATTTACTTAAAGTAACTATTTTACCTGTGAAAATATTTTTCGCTATGATTGTATTGATATCACTACTGTAAACTTTCAGAAAACATTTTATATTGGTTTATATTAATTAATTTAGCTCGATTGTGAAACAAGCAATTTTGCTTATATTAATCACATTCTAGTCTGCTTCCTGCACACTACACCAGTACTGCATTCAAAAAATAGGATTGTGATATTTGTGAACGAAACGTGTCGAAGCCAGGATTCAAACTCAGGACCATTGGATCAGAGGTCGGACGCTTTATTGATATGTGCAACCATTGAATGATAATTAAATTATTATGTTTATTAATACTTTCAGGTTCTATGATTGCACACAAATTTAAAATCACAAATCCACAAGATTATGGACTTTACACCCTGGAAAATGGAGAAGGTATGAAATCTATTCATATCAATGTCTGAATGTTTCATTTAATGTATTATCTTCCCAGTGCTGCCCTCTTGTGGTAGACTGTGTGTTTGTGCTGACCTCACTGTCATCAAAAGATCTAAATGACTCGAATATTTTAGATTTCTATTGAACTAATTATTAGGAGGTAGATATTTCTTGCCATTTATTCATTTTGGAAAATAGACAAGTTATTTACATGTCTGGGCATTTTTTCACAAATTGGGTAAGGGGCCTTTTTCTTAAATTTGGGAAAAATAGCATGCAAAAAGGGGAAGAAAAGACTTAATGTAAACTGAATTTTAGGGAAAACTGCATGATTTTAAAGATTTTTTCTGAGGGGAAGATGTCTTTAAATGGCCCCTGCCGTAGAAGGAAGAAAAAACTTGCATGTTATGACATACATTTTTGTATTCATTTTATATATAAGGAAATATGTATTTTACACTTTGGGAAATGCTCATTTTACATGTTGGGAAATAAATAATTGAGATTGTTTTTGTTCTTTTCTTCCAGAACACAAATTAATGGATATGGAATGTCCACAGTCTCTGAAAGCTGACCGTTTGTTACACAGAAAGGATTGTATATTTGCCTACAAGAGGAACGCTGCAAACATCGCATGGCCTAAATCAGTGCAGTAAATCACAAGGCCTTTTTTTGAACCAAAATGAATACGTCATTCATCGATTGGCCTAAAATCAAAGTCATAATTTACATCACAACTGACTTAAGTAATAAGCGGAAAACTACAAACATCAAGTGGTTAAATCAGTGCAGTAAATAATTGGGTCGCTTTCTTTCAGTATTGAGAGGAACCCCCAGCAAGACATTGCCTAAATGCAATAAATAGTTACATTACTCTTGTCTAATGCCTCGAGAAACACAGTCAACAAAGACATGGACTAAATTGGTGCAGTGAGTTATAAGACCATGTTATTCTAAGAACCAGACGTCGATGGATACTAAAGACAAAATACAATGAAAGTTAGAATTACAGTAAAACCTCACATTGTGAACACCTCAATATTATGACCACCTTGTTGTAACGACTACTTATTTTCGAGACCACCTCAGTATTACAACCGATTTTTCGGGTCCCAAAGGTGGTCTCAATAATGAGGTTTTACTGTAGCCAGTTAACAATTGAGTGATATCTAAAATGAACAACTTTGACAATAAGTCTGTATTATTGTAAATTTGGATTTTAATCATTATTTTTTTCAACAAAGATTTTTACACATACAAACTCATATAGACTGAACTGAAAGTTAGGGAAAAACATGGACCTGAAATAAAGCTAACGGAGTCATTTTCTTGATATCTAATATCAGATCTGACCATTTTGAATGTTCAAATATGTTCATCATTATTCATCTATAGATCAAAAATAGATATTAGCTGTAGATTTTTACCCCATTTTTCCAGGTGTTCATTTTTTGTCATAATTAATGCTGTTCTGGATGTATCTATGTTTGCCATGTGTTGTAACCATGACATTTATATATTAGTATCAGTCTCACAAATAAAACGTTTGTAAGAAGCGTGGTAGATGTAAGATTCAATGAATGTAATATTTTGGGCTTATGAATTTCTAATATCGTTCAAGAAAAATGTGAAATATAGGGGTGTAGAAATTTTTATGTAGACAGTAAGCTACTAAAAGTAGAATGGGGATCTGAGGGTTCCCCTAGATGGAGGCAAGGAGTTGGTGCCCCCTGTGGAGAAAAAGTAGCCAGTGAGAATACTCAAATAGCTCGTTTATTTTTCTGGCTTCCGGCTCATTTCTACACCCCTGAAAATATAAATAAATGAAATTAGTTATTTCTGAATTTAAACCAGTGTTTCAAATTGTTTGAAATGAAAACTGACGTTGCGTAAATCATTTTAAAAAAGTGCTCTGTTAATTTAGAATTCTTAATCAGGAAAAAAGGTGATTGGCACTTACTTTTAACAGAGGGTTGTTTAGTAGGCATTTTTGTGGTTAATATTGTATGTTTGTATTGAAAACAAAACAAAATGCTGGAATAAAGAGAACAAATGTCAAAATTTCTAAAAATTGATTGAATAGGGGGATTTTTTTAACAAATTGGCTGCATAATTCGCAAACCAACAATTTTTTAAGGATTACCTTATTTGTAAAATTGTTGTTAGTGTAACATTCTGGTTACTATTGTTGTAAGAAATAATGATTGTTTGAAGCGGCTTAGATACATGGTTAAAAGTTTCCTGGAATTTTCTGGAACCTCTGATCTTTCCCAGGTCCAGACCCCACTGGTTTTATTGTTTCTGTGGCACCGAAGTGAAGAGTTCCGCTTTTTGAAAATCTTCAACTTTCACCCATGTAGATATAGTGACTGCTTGTATTTGTTTCTTATATATTTTCAAACATTGTGAAGTATGTTTGTACAGCATTCCCTTACTAAAATACAGTCAAACCTGTGAACAAAGGCCACCTTTTGGAAAGACAAAATGTGGCATTTATTGATAGATGCCTATATTTGGAGGTCAGGTTGTTCTAAATAATCAGTGATGTTTTTTCAAAGAATGGCCTTTATTCACAGGGTGGTCTTTATTTGGAGGTGGCTGCAAACACAGGTTTGACTGTATATTTGTTATCTTCGAAGTTTGGCCTTTCTTCTCATTTCTCAGAACTTTGCATTTTTTTTCCTGAATTATTTGGTGCTAATCATGTTTTAACTAAATTTTTGTTTAAAGTTAACTGTTTGTTTCTGAAATTCAGTTTTGTTGATTGATGTTTAACTGTCTTATGTGAACAACAAGGGTATAACACAATGTATTTGTACATGAAATGTAAAACTGCAAAGAAACTCTATATCACGAGGTGATTCACATTTTCATTGTAAAAGAATATTTATAATTTTTACGTGTTATGCAATGTGCATTGTACAGTACATGAGTAAAAACTTATTTTAACCCATGTTTGTATATTAAAATTTAATTATTGTATTCATGAAAAAGGCTTTTCAAGTTATTAAGCATTGCTTGTAACTTTGAAGCAATTTGACAATTCTACCCTGTACTGTACAGTATGCTAACAGAAAAATCATTTTTTATATTTTTACAGTGCCATATCCATTATTTAATATATGTGAAAATAATGTGTTCTTACAATATGACTTAGATTTTTTTAATTGCAAAAAAATAACTAGATGTCTAGTATTTAAGTGGCTCTCAAATCAAGTAGTAGATTTTATCATTTACTCATGCATGGAATAATTTTGTAAGAATTTCTAATAAAGTAAAATTTGTAATAAAAAAGATTTTATCAGCAACTTAATGGTACTACCTGAATTAGTCATATCTACCATAGATAGGATTTCAATAATAACAAGACGTTTGTTAAACTTAAGATTCTCTGTTACATAAAGTATTGAAGACATTTTGATTCGGTTCAAAGATGTATAAAGATACTACCAACTATTCTAAGTTTTTTTTCCCTAATTTCATTTGAGGGAATCAGCATAATACATTTTACTTCAATTTAAAATTTCAGTTTAACGATTTAACAGATGTGTGTTTGGAATGCTCAATAATTATCCTTATGCTAAATTTATCTTTGAAAGAAAAAAAAGTTTGACGACTCGTTACTTATTGACAGACTAACTGAACGTTTTACGGAAGCATTGAAGTAATTGAACAACGTCTAATGACATAACCTTTAAAAATTCCTTAAATGTCAGTCTGGCATGGATCTTAAAGATTTAGAAATCAAGCAGAATCTGAGTGTTGACTCGGGATATATTTCGTGCAGTAGTACAGTTAGAATTAATTTTGTTTTTGTCTGTATTGTGTAAATATCTAAACGCTTTTTTATCCATGTTATAGTGTATATTTGGTGTATGTTTGAAACATATTTTCAAATATTATTTATATCTTATGTGCTGGCTTTGTATGCTTGTTCTAGACATGAAATATTTCCATAGTTAGCCTGTATCGGTTCAAAGTTGACATTTGAAGTATTTTTATCCTTTGTATTAGTCGAGCTTCTTTTCCAATTTTATACATAAAAAATATTTTATGATGACACTATGTAGTTTTGTTGTACCTGATTACTCTGTTGTGTTGATTCCATGTAATGTTAGCGTTAAAAGTAATTTGTTGATATTATTAAGTTATAAGAAATGTTTATTATAAATGAATGTTAGTGCAAAAGTATCACTGTTGCTGTTGTTAATGCTTTAATGCAACTTATATTCATTCTAGTTGTATTGTGAAATAAAAAAAGTGCTAAACAACTTGGCTGGTGGTATTTACTTCAATTTTGTGGAGCTTGAATCTTTTAGGCCGGATGAGACCAAATGGTTTGATTAGAACTACTTTCATATGTAAAATAAGTAAACCTGATGGGTTACAGCAAGATGGAAAAGACAGGTTTGCAAAATGTGTGTTTTATCAGTGCCTGTGAAAGACAATGAACAATTTGTATACTTGAAAATATTTCTGGACTAGACAAAATATAACTGACTTACGGTATATGTACACTTAACATTTCACTAAAAATGAAAACAATTTTACAAGACATAGGGGCCAGTAATACTCAAACTTTTACCAGACCTCAGCAAACATTTTGCCTGAGGATTGACAGTTGAAGCATGGATGAAAATTGAAGTTTTTCAAAAGAACGGAATTCTTAATGTCGGTGACGCAGAAAGAATAAAAACCAGTAGGTTGCTGACCTGGGAAAAACTAGAAGTTCTGGAAAATTCTGGAAAACTTAACCATGAGCTGAAGTCATGTTTAATAGGTTCGTAGGTTTGCAAAATGAGTTAACCTGGTGAACTGTTGCAAGATGGGGCAAAATGAAGTGATTTGTATATCAGCAGGAGCACTGTTAAATGTCAACAAAATTAACTTAACAAATACTGACATTCTAACAAACAACTCAATTAAAACACTTGCCTCAAATATTTGTAAACATCAAGTGTAAATGACAAACTTTATATCAAGAATTCACAATGAATAAAAACAAGGTAGAAACAAATAGATTTTTCAACTATATTTTACCTAAAACAGCACTTCAGTAATGGTCACATCAAAAATAAATAAAAACCAACAATTGTTTAAATGACACAATTACAATTTCAAAACTATACATACATTCTTTTACTCATATGTAAAAACTAATACATGCACTTCATTAAAAATGAAAAATCTTTCTCACTGATTGTATAGAATTTAGCACTGTTTATTAATAATATTTAAATTACATGAATATACTACAAACAGTCCTACATAAAACTCTTTGGTCACCAGCCCCATAGTTATTTTTTCATCTTTATGCAATAATCAAATGTCTGCTATCAGACATTTAACAAAGATCTCCAGGCTGTGACCATGGTCCAGTGGTTAGTGTGCTGGACTATTATCCCAGAGATCAAGGTTCAAATCCTGGTCACAGCAGGTCATATCCTTTATAAAAATTGGACAAAAATGTTGATTTTCCTCCATATGTGGAGAAGTTGTCTGCCTTCTTGTGGAAGGGTAGGTTAGTATACAGTCCAGGAAAACTGGTTAGGTGAACCAGTCGCTGTATATACAGAAAAATTGTAGAAAAAATGGCGTTTCATACCCCAGTGACAATATCACATAAAAACAAAACAAAACAAAAAAAAACAGAGATCTCTACAGTCAGTGCAACAACTGGTTAAATTCTTGTGTAATACGGTTGTTCAATAAGTATGCAAGAAAAAAAAGCCTAGTTCCACTTAATGTGATCAAATAATGATGTACAATAATTAGATATAGCTCATTAAATGATAGAGCATCATCTTTCATTCACAGTATAATTGGTGTAAACAAACACCTGTTATATGGGTATCAAAATATCCCAACACGTAAACAATGATCGAACTGACAAAATAACCAACAGTGGTAAATTATCTCCCGAACTTTAACAGAAATCATAAGACTCATCTGAATGCTGTACAGATTTGCTGATTTATGTACCTCAGTATAGCTGAATTGTGCCCTGAATGTATACAAATAGATCAAAAAGTCCACTTTGTGTATATTTGTGGAAGTAAAAGTGAACAAAATACTGTACTTGCAACAAAATTTATCTAAAAAACCATCAAACAAGAGTACGCTATATGATCGACTGTCAACATGAATTCTAAAATGACAACAGAACATACATTCAATTAGATCATAAGTTTACATTTCAATAAAAAACATAACTGAGACCACAAACTACATATACAGGGGTGTAGAAATGTTTTCATGTTACTGGTAAGCAACTAAAAGTAAAAGGGGGGTTCTGAGAGTTCTCCCAGTAGGGCTAATACTCCCTGCGGGGAAAAAGTGGCCGGTGAGAATGCTCAAATAGCCGGTTGATTTTTCTGGCTTCTAGCTTGTTTCTACACCCCTGTATATACATAAACATAACATGCCAAAACATTTGGGTGTACAATACAGCATGAATGAAAAATGTCCATGATTGTTTTCAACATACAACACTAACAAACTAGAAATCCAATTAAAGACTAATTATGCATTACAGCCATTGCATTAATCTGTAATGGTTTGAGCAATCAGAAAATGACTACAATTATTGTGTATAAAAGATTATACATCTAAGGCTAAGGTTTAACAGCAAATCTAAAATGACAAGAAATTGTATTGTACCCTGTATCATAGATATTAGATCATAATTAGATAACTATACAACTAGATTTATATACCAGTTAGGTTAAAACAGTTAAAAACTAAACTTAATTAATTAATTAATTAACAGTAAAAATGTACCCCTGGTAATGATGTGTATTTGTTGTGTTAATAATCTAAAGGGTTTTAGAATCAGTCCAAGTATATCAGATTGTCTTAGATGGTAAAACAACAGTTAGGTCTAGTAAAAAAACAATGAATTTTACCATAATAAAAAACTATACTTTTCTTGCCTAGTATAGGCTAACTAGGTAAAATGAACTTCGTACAACAGAGTAAACAATGACACAATGAGACAATTCAGAATACTATAAAATAAGTTTAAAAATTATCATTGTATTTCTTTTACTGGAGTTTAATGTCACACCAACAGCAAGGGTCATTTGGCAACTTTCCAGTTTTAACAGTGGAGGAAGACCACCTGGAAAGAACCACCCACCTTTAGTAAGCTAGGTGGACAGCTTCCTCACATGTGAAATTTGGTCTCAGATGGGATTCCAACTCACAGCAGTGAGGGGCTTGTGATTACAAGTCAAATACCAAAACCATGGTGACCTCTTTGTATTTTAACACAAATTACATAACAACAAAAATTTAAATCAAAACAATATATATAGAAACAAGTAATTAATTAACAACATTCAAACGGAAGTAAAATGTAGTACAAATGTTCCCTCATGTAATACTTTAGAAGTGAAACAAAATACAACATAGGCTCAAAAATTCCCTGATAACATACGAGTTGGAATTTTCTGAAATACACACATTTATTTATGCACAATGGAAAAAAAATCCATAACCCCTTTCTTGTGAGGTGTGACACATTACATTCATAGAAACAATCACACATTGAGTGAAGACCATAAAAAATTTATAAATATATTCAGACATTAGTATTTGATAGAGATGGTAATAAGTACCAAAGTACTTGGTAATAGAGCTGATTACCAAATATCATTTGTGGAACTGAGTATGTGAGTACCATATTTGGTACTCATTACCATTTCTAATATCTACACAAAAGAATATCTATAACATCAATGACTAACAACTAGAATGTAATCAAGCATATCCTCATTTCATTTACAGGTAATTTTTTGATTGAAAATTTTGATTAAGTTTACCTCAATCTAATAAAGCTCAATTCAGATGAAAGCATTCAATGCTTCTTTGATTCAGATTCCTCAACCTTCAACTAATTTTGGAACATCACCATATATATATATACATACTAAGAGCAATTAGGCTAAAAACATAAATACCTGGTTCCCGCACCCCTGTTCAAAAAATAAAAATATAGGGTTGGTAGGCCAATGAAGACTGTTTTGTTTTAAATACATTTTTTTTGTTCGGAAATACAATTTATATGAAAATATTGTGAGGAAAATAACTGACCAAGACCAGGGTTGACTGGGTTTGTGGAAACAAAGAACTTTTTTTTCATGCCTTATTTGTGAGATTTCCTTCAGCAATCAGTAGGATATTCCCATAATGATTATCAAAATTCATCAACATGACACAACACAGGCAAAATATCACAATAATTTGTTACAAAATATTTCATTATCTATCTATGGACTCAGACAAAGAAACATGTTAAAGTAACAACTAAGACACAAAATTAAAACATACACTAGAAGGATACATCTCCATGACAACATAAACATAACAAACAAAAAAAATAAATAATCCAAACCATTTTCATAAAAAATTTTAAAAAAGTTCGGTAAACACATGGTAGTTAATCTAACATATTCTCTTCTGTTCTAACAACAAAATCAGTGATTTAAGCTCAAATTGTCGTAACTCAAAGTTAAAACAAAGCAAAATTACAATTTTAAAAAATAGCTTCAAAAGTTTAGGTAAATAAGACTAGTATTAAATTACAACTAAATGTAATTATAATGTCCATATTTTATCATTCATGTTCCTGTAAAGATTGTAAACATCATTAAAAAACAAATGGAAAAGACAACAATAGTTGTTGAATACTTTAAAGAGACTTAACCCCAGAAGCATGTTTTATTATGCAAAAATTTATTTCAAACACAATTTCGCAAAAACAAAAAAGGATTTCAATATAGTGTTTTTTCACTACTCATGTTTAGGCCAACCCAAGAAAAGAAAAAATATGAATAGCAAGAGTCAAGACGTAGAAATAGGCCATCATTCAGAATTTATATGCTCTATATTATCATATTCTTTTGATATCAACAAAATTATCATAAATCAAAGTACAGTATGACCCCTGAAAACCAGACTCTCTGAAAACTGAACTTCTCTAAAAATCAGATGATTGTTCAAGTCCAATTTTTGTCTTAATCTCAATCAATAGTTCTCTGAAAACGGAAAACTCAGAAAACTGGACTTCTAGTCCAGGAAAAGGTCCGGAAAGGGTTCGATTTTCAGGGATTTTACTGTATATTGATAAAACCCTTGCAGTGCCTATTTGTGTACATGTATTTCAATAATTATTATTATTTTCCACAGTTAATATAGCCTCCCTTTAACAACTGTAAAAGGGGCAGCATGCTTAGTGCAAAAGGTAGAGCATAAGGCCTGCAGACTGTTTGTTCTCTGTGACTGTTCAGTTAAAAAATTGTGCCTATGGCCATTTGTCCTTTCACCACTGATCATTCATGCAGAGAATTTGGCAGTAACTTGCAGAGAGCAAGTTTAGTACAGGCTGATACAGAATCTAGGGGAGCTAGTTAGGTTTACAGCCTGTGTGTAGATATAATAACTAAAATACAGCATATATTCCAGTATACAAATAAATCTATTTACAACAGCAATGGGGCAACTGCAGTAATCCATGCTGTTCTCAAGGCAGGAGAAAAAAATGAACAACAAATTTAGAGTTCAGGCTTTAAAATACAGGGGCATGAACTATCACAATAATTTACATAAGAAACAGTAATCAAAATGAGCATACATTCTGTTCAGCTGAGTCAGCATTTTCTTACAATAAACAAAATTAAAATTTATAACAAGAAGTAACTTAAACATAATAAAAAATAATTTGCAATTAAACTAAAAGATAACACATTTGTTTACAACCCTAAAACATAAACTTTTGTCAGTTGAACTCATTCCAAAAATCTTGGAAAAATGAAAATTATCAGTCATGAACTCTATGCTGTAACTACAGAGGTGCATGGACTTGAATACCCTGATGTTTGAATTATAATTTCATTCATAACAACAATTTAGACATTAGAGTTTACAAGCACATTAAACATTTACAAAAATAAAACAGCATTAAACATAAAACATTCTCCTCCCAAAATGTACATTCTAACTCTTAAACCAACCTGGGTTTTTCTTTACAGATGCAGAAATTTTTTCCATCAAGGCAAAATTTGAACTTTCAAGTTCACCAATAGTTCTCTGCATCTGTCTTACTTCAGCCTCTAAAGTTGCAATAGCAAAACTCTGCTCATCCAATTTGTTTCTCATTGAATTTCTAAACTCCTCTTCCTCTAGTTTCTTTTTTTCGGAGCTTGATTGAGACCATGAATATTCCAACAATACGATTGTTACTAGGAATGAATACAGAAAAAATTCGCCAATCAAGTCTGCACCCAGTTCTACGGCACGATCTGGATTCAATGGTTGTTTTTTCGTAGCTTTTCCAAACCCCAAATTCCACATCAGGAAATTCAACTCGAACCCATGGTAAACTAAAATTAAAAGGACACAATTACTTTTAAGTTTATGAAAAACGAAAGAAAAACACATTTGAATTTCGTCTGGTCCTGGGATCCATATCAATGTATAAATTTATTAAGTCACTGTGTCCACATGAACTTGAAGAAATTCATCTGCCTAATATACTAGTCATAGCAGCCATAGCAAAAAGTATCAACAACAACAACAACAACAACAACAAAAAGTTCAAACAAATATTTTATCATTGCATTCATTTTAATGTCATGATTAAAAAAAAACATGCCATTATGTTGGTTCTATTCTGAAGTCCGATTATCTTGAACATGAATTGAAATAGACAAATTTGAAACAGTCCATATATAAAACTAGGACTGAAAAATGCATAATCCTAACCAAGTATCAAACCCTGGACCCCTAGCAATATAGGCAGACATTCACCATGTCGCAAAAGAGTTAAATCAACTGTTATAAATAATAATATGCCTACAATCACCACATTCTGTCCCTTTTTACTAATCAGAGCTTACAAACTCTCCAGATTGATCCTGTATGTCTCTCCATTAGTAATTTAGATTGTCAAACACCGCCCTGTGTCATCATCAATATTTAGCTTATTTTAGGTGGAAAAATATCCATGGTCCTAACCAGGGTTTGAACACACCACTTAAGAGTTAACCCATATTAAACTAAAGAAGAACCTAACATTTAGGTTGTTGAAAAAAGTCCACCATCTCCATAGTTTCAATTTGTCATGAATAAATTATATATCCTCATGTGATCTAAAGTCGCGCGTTACTTGTTCTCGATAATATTACATCAACACATTTAAATCAAAGCTATGACACGTTTTGACACAGAGAAACCCGCTATCGTTATTATTAAATGCTTGTCGATTAAACAATAAAATTGAGTGATTTCCTTTGAATAAAGTTAAGTTTCTGTCCAAAACTAAATACATAATTGCATTTTATTCTATTTTACATGATGCAAATTTAATCCATTCATGAAAACGTATATATCTAAAAAATAATCATGTTGGAACTTTCGTCTGCAGGCGCATCCAAGCGCGTCCATTTTCCAAACTGTAACTAAAAACCTGCACCATACGGCCTTGTTACACATGTTAAAATCAGTTACAAATTGGTGTACTTCGTTAACACCTGGGGAAAAATCATCTCGTAATCTTTATATTTCAGCTTAAATCTGGTGTAAAAAGGGTGGCATTAAGGCAATATTCATCAACAATGTGTTTCATGTAGCCATCTTAAATATTGTACCCCCCTCTGAGTGGCCAGACAGGACACTAAATTCGCTTGTAATTGTTGTCTTTAATATATGTATACTTTTCAATGTAACCGTAATTATTGTTTTATTATGTCAATTACTGATGAGTGTGACAGACACTCAATGAACCAAAAAAAAATCCCTCACTGTATCTTAGAGGAAACTGACTTCCTCAACAGTATGGTGTAGGTTTCATGATTCTGTAACATGATCGAGAACAGGTGACATCATATCCGTAATTGTCATTTTGACATGAATGAGTTTTGGACGTTACCATTGAATGGTATGTTGTGCATATGAAGTTTTTCATACAAATAACAATTATTGAATGAATAAATCGGAAATTCATCCAAAAATATCGCGTAAATTTGTTTCGGTCTTGATTTTATACTTGTTTACTTCCTTAAGTTAACGCCGGGATAAAGGAAACAAATCATTCAGCAGTTTTGATTAATCGCAAAAATATAACATGAATAAATTAGATTCAGGGATAAATACAGATTAACACATAATAATCACGAAATACCATAAACAATTTTAATTGTTAGACGTATATAAGAAGGGTATAAATTTGTATAATTACATTGTGCCGGTTTTGTACACAACTGTCTGAAGAATCGACTGCGTTTCGCTTTCTCCTTGACATGATTTGAAAGACGCTTGCTGATTTGTTTAAAAAATAGAACACCAATTTTCATAAACGGAAGCGGCATTACTGTCACAAACAATACCAGCCAGTTGCTAAATGAAATTATAAATGTTCACAAAACAAGTTTTCAATAACAAAACATTGGGAGTAACGTCCCTTCGTTTGCATGCACTCGGTTTATTATTTAAAATTAATCGAATAACACTTTATTTTTACCGGATATTTGAAAGAAATGGTAAATAAGCAGATTGACATAATGAAAAATGGGACATTCATATATTTAGTAAAGTTTGAATTCATGCACCTCAGTTGATTCTTGATTTTACCTGTGGTTAATTATGGTTAATATGTTCTTTAGACTTCAAACTTCTACTATTCGAACAATATTATAACTTCAATCGGCAATCCTCGGCTAACTCCGCTTCGCTAAATACTAACAATGTTGAGAGACATCCGAGTAGTTCCGAGTGTTATAACTTTGTTAACTGGTTTTCGTTTACTCTGGGAATACCAACTCTGGTTGTACTTTACTGCAACATGGAACTGGGACCAGTTTACTAACTTTGCGCATGCGTGCAATCGAGCGGTAATTACAAAATGGCGGATGATATAGACAACACAACACCTGCAACTACCAAAATAGAATGTAATCGCAAAAGCATTATTTTCGTTCTAAAATGTGTAGAAGACAATGTCAGACGTTCTCTTAGTGATATGTTCAACGACAGCGAATATGAGATGTATGTTGCAAAGATTGTTGAGGTAAACAATCAATAAAAATGTAGTTTCGTACTCGAAACGGAGAAATTTCTGAAAGATGATTACTGATCTATACTTATGCTGCTATACATGCATAGTAAATATAGAAAATGGTCACCCACATTTGATTGCCATGATGTATTTAATATAATTAATTAAAGATATCACATTTTGAACCCCTTGCAAGACAATTAACTGCCAGGTATGTTAGTTGACTTTGAACGTCACGAAATTGACATTATTGACTGGCTTGTTTTGGAAAGAATTATTGTGATGATACAGATGAATGGGCCAAAAACGTCATGGTAAGCCATGATATAACATTTCTATGCAGATATCTCAGTTATAAATGCTATGTTCAGTCTTAGTGCTCTACACAATAGCTGTATTTGAAGAAATTGGAAGATCTGTTTCTTATTAAGAATCTTAAGCCATTGTACTTTTTTTGTAGTGTAGTGATTGTAGTAATATGGGCCACATTCAAATGCCTTGCTGTTGGGTTAACTCTTTAGCGACGTGGTTGTGTGTCTTCCTACAGTGGGTCCTGGGTTCGATCCCCGGTTAGGACCATGGATTTTTCTCACTCCCAATTTACTATATTACTAGCCTTTAATACTTATTTGGCTTTCCAGTTGGCCAATTTCATGAATGAGTTGGGAAGGGCCATCCTCTCAGCCTAACAAAGAACTGCATATTTATGTGTGGAAACATGAGTTACGTAAAAATGCATCTGTAACTAGTAGAAGTTACTCAAAATGATAGAAATAACAACAATCCTATATCCGTGCCATGAATTCTTTGTATCTAATGCCAAAATTCAGATATTTGACTTAATTTTTTTGTAGCGTGCAGTGCACTAGTGGCCATATATCTTACCATATTGTGTCATTTCAAATTTTCCACTTTATATTTACAATGACCGCATTAGATGTGCGCTTCTCATATAAACTTTAAATCAGCTATGTAAATTCGCCCTTCCCGACTGCACTTTTGATGAGTTAAATACAGTGGATAGGGAGACTTTACCATGACATCGGTAGATATCTACCTCAACACCAGAAGTTGTCTGCCATGACACCGGTTTCGTTTTCCATAATGCACATTTCAGAAAAGGTGTGTTGTAATATTTTATGTTTTTATGAGTTGACAAACCTGTTTCCTATCTACCAAACGGTTCAAATTGTTCACAGATATTGTAGTTATCATACCCAACGGGTTTTAATTGGGAATTGTCTGCACACAAATATGCAGTTCTTTGTTAGACTGTGAGGGACAGGGCCAAATAAAAAAATGTCTTGCTGTCACAAACAGTCTAATTAGTTGGACTACCAATTTTCTATAGTAGGTACTCGGCATATGTCAATAAAAAAGTGCAATGAAACATCATGTTTGTAGAGATTTTTCTTCTTTGTATGGCTTATGTAAATGGACCCTTCCCAATCAAAAATAAAGATATTTTTCCCAATTCCTGACTTAAAATTCCCAATTCTGGCTTCACACCAAGCGTTTTTTCCCATTTGAACCGAACCAGAACCCTTTTCCAAAATTGCAAAAGAATCACTGGTTCATGTTTTCATATTGCGACATTCTATGTCCACTAATATACCCCGAAACTACTCATAAGTCATGTTAAAATTTTGTTTGTATACCATACATCTGTGATCTACATTCATGCTGTACTTGTTCATTTTTAAACAACTAAGAAACCACAAATTAAAATGGTCTTTGTTTGTTTGTTTTGCAGGCATACAGAAATATATTGCTAAGAAATACTTACATTGATGGGCAAAATGTAAATAATGTGGATGATTTAGACATTTCATCAGGTAAGTTAGTTTTACGACCAACAAGTCACCTGTTTGTAGTGTACAGACCTGATTGGAAAAAACTTCTTCTGTTGTTTATGTGCATAATGCTTTGTGAGATTTGGTTCCTGCTTAGCTTGCCCTAAATTCTCAGAAATTATTGCTGTAACTCTTTTCTTTTTAGAATGCACCAAGAAATATTTGTCTTATGTTCTAACTTCTATTTATTGTCAGTTTAAGAACGATACATTATTTACAGTATTACATACATGGTATTTGTGGTGTTTAATCTCAAAATTTATTACCATCATAATTAAGTTTTAATTTTATCTACAAATATATTGTATTATGTTATTAGTTTGAAAAAAATGCATGTCCTTAAACTGAATTGGACACAAATTCATGAACTTTTACATTAACAATCAAATTAGTCAAAGAATTTATATTCTTTTATTATCCCATTTTAAATTTGTTAATGTTGTTCAGTAAACTGTTGATGTAAGGTTATTATTTTAATTAGATTTATCAAGTAAGTTTGTGTATTGAACAGAGTATGAACCGTTTGATGTTGCCAAAGAACATTATATTCAACAAGAACTGATGGACCAGTTTTGTCAACAGATTGTTAAAACAACACAGTTACGCAAGTCGGGACCGAAACAAGCGGACAGAAAGATGAAAAAAGTGATCCGACCTGAGCTGAAATATGCGGTATTTTCATGATTATCGTTTTATTGGTTTGACTTTACATGTCCAATATTGCTGACTCATAGACATTGTGACTGTCCATTTAATGTCTGCATGCATTTTAGCTGCTGCTGTTTGTGTAATAACATCTACTGAAGTTGCGCTGGCTCTGTTTTTGTTATATATGTCTCAGGCATGTATATCAGCAGCGATTTTTCCCCTTCTTTGTTTTGGTCAGGTAAACAGACCCTTCCCAGTCGAAAATAAAGACATTTTTCCCAATGCTGACCTTACAATTCCCTATCTTGGCATCACACCGTGCATTTTTCTCAGTTGGACCAGGCCAGGACCCTTTCCCAAAATTGTAAAATAAATTTATTATTACTGATCAGATATATTATGCATTTCACCTGTAACAGAGAAATTTTGATTGGTCTAAGGTACACTTAAGCATTTTAGTCAATGATAAAAGCTGCCTCTGGTATAATTCATCTTTATTTTGAAGCAGGTCAGTCCACAGGGGCTAGTACATTGTTGGGATAATGTATAATTGTGATTTTATTCACCATCCCAACAACATACTGGCCCCTATGGTTCAGTCTATAAATGTTTGGTTTGCAGGAATGTAGGCTAAGATACATGATGTCTTTTAATCATATAATTTACCCTTTAATCTGTTGTTTATTGGGGCAATGTTATCAATACATGTGTGCTATAGGGCTACTCACTATGGATTTACTGTGCATGTGTATTTTGACACACTGTGTCTTTCAAAGACTTTCTGTGCAATGGTATTCAGACTTAATGCTTGTTATGTAATTGGATGTGATTTTATAGAATAAATGTAACAACTCTACATGTAAAATTTCTGTCAGGCCCTCATGACATTTGATAGAAATTCATCCCCTGAAGAAGCCATGGAAACTGATGAGAAGTCAACAATGAAGAATGTGACTTTCGATGAAGTCACTTCAAGATTTCAAACAGTTACTGAAAAAAGTTCCAGTTTAAAACCAGTAAGATTAATTTTTTGTTCCTCTGCGATAAATAAAAGCTTAGAAATGTTAGGTTGATGTGCTGATTTTGTGTTTGGTAGGTTTGTTATTTGATTGTCTAAAGCTTTTCATCAAAAGTATTTTAATTAAGAACTGCTGAAAATTTACTAAATATGTAGTTCTGGTACTAACCTGTTTCTTCTGAAATGGTTAGCAACAGTTACAGTACTCTTACTTGCATGAAAAAACATAATGCCTCATTTGAGGGAACAATTTTCAATAGTTATAAGCTATTTCTAATCAGTTAGTTTCAAGTTTTAAAATAAACATTATTTTCCCACAGTCTTTGTTTTAACTGAGTGAAGTAAATTACCAGCCTAAGAGGTTGGTGGACTTTAGCGTATATTTCATTTTTTGCCTTTTAATGTTTCTAAATTAATAATAATAAAACAATGATAATAATTAGTATAATTACATCATCCTGACAACATAAGTGACCTGAACATAAATTATCAATATCTTTTTAATTAAAATGCATTGTGAATAGACAGGGGTGTAGAAATGAGCCGGAAGCTGGAAAAATCAACAGGCTATTTGAGCATTCTCACTGGCTACTTTTTCCCCACAGGACGTGTAGTTGGTTTGCCTCCTCTTGGGTGAATCCTCAGACCCCAATCTACTTTTAGTAGCTTACATTTCTACTCTGCTAAATAGAAGTCAGGTTTGAGCTTATAGACTGTGCTCAAGTTTTATGACCTTGGAAATAAGGGTTGAATAATTGATTTTGAATGATTTATAATGAGTGATTATTCTATTGTTTATCCTTTATTCCAGGTTTGTGAAAATGTTCTTGAGAAAGCACAGAATCTTTTTGATGCCTTAGAAATCTACCATCAGTCTGAGAACAGTGACTTGATGAAAGCTTTGTACGAAACTCCTCCTAACACTCCGACAACTGCCTCAGATAAATTGTTTATCAAACCAGATGTTGAAAAGAAAATATGGAAAAAGTTACTGCTTCATTAGGTGGTGACATAAAACTCGGACATCCTAACATTTAATGATTTTTGCTATAATTAGATCTGACATGGTTAACTGCTTTGATTTTAATGAATCAATTGTTGTTTTATAGTATATTTATGTTTGGTTGTTAGTGATTAGATGTTCTTGTACTGTTATAAGTATTTTTTATGTGTTATCTGTTACTTACAGGAGCTATGAAGATATTGACCATTAAAATCATGTTTTGCACATAAATGCAAAATACTAAATTTGAACAAAGATTTGAAAAAAATTATGTGGAATTTTTTTATTACACAAAATAATGTGCAACATCTGTATTAAAATGTACAAATGCTATCCTGTCCATCTTTGTTAACATATGTTTAAAATTTATGCATATTGCTACTTAATAGTCATTACAGTGACTTTTATGTTTCATTCATAAACATTTTATTGATCGGTGATTGTATTTGCTAAGAAATCTTCTAACACATAGATCTTACTACTGTTTCTGATATTCTTTTTTTCAAATGTGTCATTCTTCAATAACTGAGCCTTATTCATTTTTTTTGGCTTCTAATAAAATTAATATTGCTATGTTTAGCAAGATAGAGTTGTCTCCCTTTATTTAACACCAAACATTTTTGCATCAATGCAGGACAATTCTTCATTTTGAAATATTTAGTGTTTGTTTTATTTTACTTGGTTGTTGTATAACTGCTGGACAGACATTTGTGCAATTTTGTAGTTTTAGGTGTAACATTCATAATCTTTGTTTCATAATATTAGTATGAAAACTTTGGTTGGTGGGTAAATTATTTTTTGTTAAAAATCTGTTTCCT
This sequence comes from Lutraria rhynchaena, assembly GCA_008271625.1. Taxonomy (NCBI): domain Eukaryota; kingdom Metazoa; phylum Mollusca; class Bivalvia; order Venerida; family Mactridae; genus Lutraria; species Lutraria rhynchaena. Next base: position 32,417 of record VIBL01000019.1, on the reverse strand, counting down.
CATATATTGGAAATAAAGAATTATCTGAAAAATGGGCATTAATAATTACAGTGTGAGGCTTGGTTTGTAGGTCTAGGCTACAGCTGAGAAGTAGGATTTTTTTACTCCAGCATGGTTCAATTTTCCAATACTTCTGAAATTAATTATATGCATTCCTGTTTTGTAATGAACTCATTAATTTTAATTGATTTCTGAGCAGTTTTAATTGCATGCACTAACGACGTGTTTCTAAGAATATTGTAAATGAAAATAACCATTTTATGCTTATATCATTTCTGCTTCTGATATAAATTGTTGAAAATGAAAAATGATGTTGTATTTATTTGTTCTTTATAATATTGACTGTGGATCTTTTGTTTTGTGAATACTTCTATAGTATTGTTCTTATTGTAACATAGGTAAGTCAGTACTGTTGGGTGTAAATAACTGACACCTCATCAATTAAATTTGGGAAAATTTACAACATGGGTATCACCCTTGAAAGTGTTGCTTGCAAGTATCGACTATTATCCATCATAAAATCTTATCTTGAATTAAATACCATAATACACAACTCCCTGTTTTCGGTAATGCATATATACTTTTATGATGTCAGGATAAACAGTGCAGTACATGTGATTGATATATTTTGTGAAAATATTACTGTCATTCATAACATTCATCTATAGAATGATCAGAGTATGTATTTCTAATCAGTTTATCTCTGTAGATTGAAAACATTTAAAAAAATTTTTACCCCCTGTGGATGAAAGGTCGATGTCACATTACAATACTGTCACACCATCTCTTATATGAAAGATGAAAAACAAAGGGAGATAAATTAAGAATGTATAAGACTTAGACTGGTCTCCATTTCTTGTTGCAGTGTTTCAAGATACAGTCAGTCAGGGGCGGGGATAGTTTATTTGTGACTATGGTGTGATTGACAAATACGCTCTGTGCGAGATATTTAAAATATGACTGCACTACATTAATGTTACTTCCAAACTGCAATAATTTACTTGTGCAGCACTATGAGTTAACTTCAGATATTTTGTTGATTATTTCAAATGGCATCTAAAGTAAATAGATGCCAGTAGATACATATTTACCTGCTTTATTTGTTAAAAACAGTTTTCATATGATAGTAAGTGCACGATTTGTACTTGCACATTTGTATATTCATTCATTTATACATAAGCATAAATGTACTAAAGTCACCACTTATTTATTGGTCACAGATCCTGTTAAAGAATGCTATATTCACATTACAATACGTCAATAAACAATATTCAGTAAACAAAATAATCTGTTAGGATTTTCAACAAGTATTCATTATCCCAGTATTTCCATAGGAAAAACAAAACAAAGAAGTTGATCTCCTTTCTTGTCGACCAATTCCCACTTTACTGGAAGTTTTATCTGTAAATGAAAATACAAAACTGAAACATTTTTCATTCAATGCAGACCATATGCTTCATTATATTAGGCACCAAATTTAATTACTAGTCAAATTTGTAAAAAGTATTGCTTTGAGACCAAAACGTTAGAAAATTTTGTTTGAGAGGCTAAATATTCTATTATGACCACACAGTTTAAAGTTTTCCAGAATTTTCCAGAACCTCCATTTTTTCCCAGGTCTGGACCATACTGGTTTTTATTGTTTCTGTGGCACCAAGGTTAAGATTTCTGATTTTTTTAAAAAATTAACTTTCACCCATGTTACCATGATATGAAATGATGTAATGCTGGGGTATAATATTCACCAATTAATTTTTTGACCAACAGACATTTCAGGAAAAACTATTCAATGTATATGAAAATAAATACATGTGTATCCTTTGACTGCATGAGTTGAAATGTTTAATGTTTAAGATAAACCATTGTTTAAGAATGAACAGCTGTAGGGACCTGTTTGATTGGTAGCACTGAGAAAGTCCCAAGAGTTTCTAATTAGTGCAGAATTCACACCCATTAACAAGGACTATCAAATTGAGAGAAATATATGGTCTTCTTGCATAGGTGACAATTATTCGGAAATTCATTCGGCTTATTTAATAATATAGGCTATGCTAGCCTATATTATTAAAGTGTTCCAAAGAGGCGACATGTCGGCATCTTATCACAGACTGTCTTCAACTAAGGGATGTCTGAATTAGTATTGGTATTATTTATATATATGTGTATACATGCACTATACTTACGTCTGGGTAATCCTCTAAAACTGGGAATATATTTATGTATTTATGAGTGCCTGGCTGCAGTGGGCACTGTAGATTACATCCTTCACATCCATTAGAGTTAGGCAGCTGGTATTCTATGGGTATTCCAGCAACTATACCGAACACTTTCGTTGTTATCTCATCCACTGAAACACATTCGTGTAATAATACTAAATATAGAACTATGGTATGCTAGAGGTATTTGAGAGGTTATGCTAAATAAGATCCTTTAATCCATAATCACTCTGTTTCCATGATTTTTATACCCATATGGACGTTATTTTTTAATCTAAATTCATTGCGTTGTTTGGTGAATTCAGATTAAAAAATAAAGTCAGTACGGGTATAAAACTTACGGAAACCAAGTGATTATGACTTCATTTGTTGGAACATATTGGACGTTATATTACAAAACTATGGTATGGTATAGGTCATCCAGAAACAACGCCAAACTCTGTTGTGGTTATCACATTCAGTGAAGTAAATTTACTAAGGCGATTCTGGTTTATAAAAATGTGAGGACATTTAGAGACTTTACCATGTACCTTTGCATTTTTCATTCTCTCAAATACATAAAATTTATTGGTACAATAAAATATTTGGATCCACGATATAGACATACCTAAGTAGTTATTTCCTCCAAAAACACAATTTATACAGAATTATACTTGTGTAGAGCCGTACATGTATATTGTTATTTTATAGTTGTGATGAATTTTTAAACATTTTACTTTTTATATTGTTATAACTTCTTTAGAATTAATGAAAATATGGTTGTCATTGTAACACTGTCATTGGTTAGTTTATGTGAAGCACATGAAATTACTGTTTGGCAGTCTCTACCCATCACATACAAGTCGCTAAACTGGTCCCCGTTGCATGTTGCTTCAGAGTCAACTGGACCCAGTATAACAAGATGCATCACGTGTAATTGAGGGATAACGAACGACAACTCAGGATAGAAATTAACTATTAGGTACGTTGATATTTTTATGTATGGACGAGCATATTGTTACCTGGTTGTGTGGTATTAAAGGCGATAGTAACTGTAGCATTCGTTCCCTTTTGAAATGCACATGGTAAGTCTGGACATGGTGTCATATCTACGTATAAAAGTGTATCTGGACCTGAAATAAAATTTCATTAAAACTTAAACCATTCTTCATATATATGAGTACAAATAAAAGTACATATCGAAAGAATCGCGACTTGTATTCATTAGCGCTGTAGACTCATTATTGATGTTTCCGTTCAGTAAGCTTTTGTTGCATATGTATGCCACTCAGTCTAAGCACTTTAAAACATGTGTACAGTATACTAGAACTTTGAATATAAGAAGCATCATATCTTTAGTATGTAGTAATATTCATGTAGATATTGAAATGCTTGTGGTTAATTTCGCCCATAATCTGATCGTCAAGTTGTCTGATGATTCAAAAGCACCAGGGATAAGTAAAAGCAAGTTTAGATATACTGAGATATTACGTAATAATCGTTTTATTGCAAGTTGATCTACGTAAACAATACACAAATATTCATAATATTTGACTTTTGAATATAATATTTGTAATGCACAGCGAATAAAACTGTTAATATTCAGTTATTTACTCGAAGCCAAGCAAAAAATACCCTATTTCCACTATCAAAATATAGGGTCATTAGGTGGAGAGAACTTTTCTTTCTCAAAATACATTCTTTTAAATCAAGATAAATATGTACAGTAAAGCCTGTGATAGAGGCCACATCCAAATAAAGACCACCCTGTGAATAAAGGCCATTCTTTATAAAACTGTCACTAATTATTCAGAACGATCTGTCAATAAAAGTCACATTTTGTCTTTCCCAAAGGTGGCCTTTGTTCACAGGTTTGACTGTAATTCACATGAAATTATATATTGGCAAGTTACAATTTAAAAAAGACCGAAAAAGCGTGGGATCGGCAGGTATGAGTGGGTAAGTTGTGTTAATAGAGGCCAGGATTAGTTTTTACACCATAGTAACATTGAATGTATCCTCATCATGAGATGAACGTGGCATTTTAATTCTATGCTCAAACTTGAGTAAGTAACCACCTTTAAATACCGGGCTGGTTCTGATCAAATGCAAATTACACACATATCTAGCTATTTGTTTTATTACTAAGTTATACATTGGCTTTAATATTGAATTTATTTATTCTAAGGATGCATATCATACAGTGTGACTGTTTATATATTATACAAGATCCTCATGAAGGGAGACTGCCTCTATTAATTAATGTGGATATATTTTACTTGACATGCTTGTTTAAATGTATATTAATTTCTTATAGCGTTTCATCTGTTCATAATATTCGATATTGTATGTACATACAGGTGACTTATAGGCCCATCGGGCTGGGTGCATTATAATATGATACCATTTGTTCCATGTATAATGTGGTATATTATACATGTCACGGAAATAAATAAATTACTTACTTACTTGCTTACTTACTTACACATTTATTGATACATTAGACCTAACAGTTAGTTTGTTTTCATATGACTTATTTACACTGGGTTTAACGCCGTTTTTCAACAATTTTTCAGTTATATATGGCGACCGGTTCACCCAGTCTGTTTTCCTAGACTGCATAATAACCAGTACTAACTTACCCTTCCACAAGGAGTCAGCAACTTCTCCACATATGGAGGAAAATTGACTTTTTTGGCAAATTTTTATAGAATGGTATGACTTGCCGTGACCGGTATTCAAAACCAGATCTCCGGTTTACTAGTTCAGCGCACAAACCACTGTACCACGGCCGCAGCTTTAGACCTAACAGACCTCTATATGAAGGCCAACTGTACATAAAAGTGTTTTTCTTTCCCCTTTATGGCCTCCTTGTACATATTTCACTGTACAAATATGTAAACATAACAATACACTTATTTATGTAGAGTTGGGTTTAGATTATGTGTCAGAAAACGCTTAAGTTGATGCACTAATCTTATCACAAATAAACAAATAGCGAGATACTGAACGACAATAGTACGCGTGTCCTGTATGTGTGACATGGGGGTGATTTTAACAGATGTAAAGAAGCTTAGAAAAACTATATATCAAACAGACATAGCATGAAGGTCGAAATCTCTGTAGCATAGGCCTATACAGTACAATCATTCCAGAGAGGCCCTATCTTGAGCAACAACCTTCCTCCAATAATAGCATGATTTATTCCCACTGTTCGATTTAACTATTAATTTAACCTCTCTAGAGCAATAACCTCTCAACAACATAATTTTTCTTCTCCCAAAGGGTGTTTTGCTTTGAAAAGGTTGCACTCATTAGATCACATCTAGGTAGGAGGTTGTACAATTTGAATACTCCTTATTCAAACCTCTCTTTCATCCTAGGTACATTTCATTTGATTAGGAACCTATTTTAGTTGTTCAAGATTCAAGCCTCTTACAAAACAACGAAACAAAACAAAAAAAATATTTATAACATACAGTCAAACCTATGAACAAAGGCCATTCTTGGGTAAGACAACATGGAGCCTTTATTGGCATGTGGATTCTATTCAGAGGTGCCGGCAAACACAGGTTTGACTATACATGGAGTTGCTCACTTGAAGTATTCTACACTTAATAACACCACTTATATCACGGACTGTAAACATCTTGTCGAGCAAAATGTAGAACGAACACGTAGAAACGTTTTTAAACACTAGAGATTTCAAATAAACATAACATAACAAAACACTCCTGATGTAATGATTAGATTTTCGGACACCATGATCATAAAGCACTAGGTTATAAAACTTAAGAACAGTCTCCGAGCTCAAATCTCATTTCCATTCTTAAAGTTTTATGGTTGAAAACATAAAGATCATTAATGTTTAATTACATATTCAGGTCAAGTATACTGTTAGAATAATGTATCAATAATATCATTATTGTCTTATCATAACTAACTTTGAAACATTAGAAAACAAGATACGAGATTTAATCTCAGAGATTGATCTCAAGTTATATAACCTCACACCTCAGGACTTCTTACGATTCAGTTCTTAACAAGTGAACGACGTCTATGTTCAAACTGTACTGTAGTGTTTGTTTACAGTATTTTATCAGTAAGTTAATACTGGTTAGTATACAGTCCAGGAAAACTGGTTCGGTGAACCGTTCGCCGTATATAACTGAAAAATTGTTGAAAACGGCGTTAAACCCCAGTGACAGTAAGTCACATAAAAATAATCATAGCCAAATAGATGAAAAAAATCAAAATTAAAACTAAGATACAAAAAGGGGAAAGTAAAGCTCTTACCGCAGTTTTTATATTCGATATGCGTGCCGACAACTGTTTCCTGGTAGAAATAAAAACAAGGTAACAAGGCACGAATTAGACTCGTCAAAAAGGCAACCATTTTTATTTTGATAAAGATATAAGTACGATCCGTGTAATGAGACGTATTGTGTCACAATGCAGTGAGTGATGAAGTAAAGATTTGATGTTTATATCATCCAGAGATCACGTTAATCTCGAGCAGTCCGAGATTACGATGTTTTATCAATGAGTGGAGTCACCAACAAGTGGTGAACATTGGCTGGCCGATTGTTGTCATATTTTCTCCACCCGTATTCTCTCAGTTATTTTTTTCAGTGAACTAGCTTTTAAATGTTGTTACAATAGAGTTTGTCATTTGGTTAAATACACAGTGCGTTACAAACACAGCTTATAGATAATGAAATGAATCAGGTTTGAAGATGACTTGTAAGTCAACACGCTGATTAAGGTGACTTGTATGTGAAACACGTGCATTTTTCAACGATCGGTTGTAAATTAGTACATAGTCGACGGGTATAAATTTTCTAAATTTACCAACCACATCAGTTGAAATGAAATCATTACAACTTGAATGTTACTAACGTCGACTACACGGCTAGGTTTTGTATATTTGGCTTATTTTATTGGCCGTGTTCATGATGTACATTTTTCCTTGCCAATGAATTCTGAAGTCGCGGCCGAAGTTCTCAAAGAAGCGCTTAGTACTTTACTACGGAATTCTATTTCGTCCACATAAAATTTCGCTAGTTCCAGGCGATAATTATTGTTTTAAACGCGATAATTACCGCCTGATGGGCGTAATCGGAGACATTTATACCCGCCCTATCCTATCAGGCTAGCGAAATTTAATGTGGACGAAATAGGATTTCGTACTTTGCCGGCGCAAATATCTGCATGTAACCAGTCACGTGATTATTGGATATGTCTTAATGAAAGCAAATGTACCCAGTAAACTTTTTGTGTGTATTCTGTATCTGTAAAATGTTCACACCTGAGTAAAAAATTATGCATCATAGAACAGTACAGCCTCCCCAAAGCAAATTATGTTGTTGATGAGAGGTTGTTGCTCTTTAGAGGTTAAATTAATAGTTAAATCGTACAGTGGGAAAAAATCATGCTGTTGTTGAAGGGAGGTTGTTGCTCAAGAGAAGGCAACACTGGAGAGGTTACACTATACTGAATAAATAACGAAAATATTGTTATACGGATTACCACGAGATTGTAATGGTCACTGATTATGGTTGACACGGCACAGTTTTAGACTAGCGAACAAAAGACATCCACTTCCTTATGGTGTAACAACATGAAACTAACACTCAGTGATATACGAACAAATCTGTATTTCGTCTTCATCACGTGAATACAATGTTATAAAAGTGTCCGGATGTTGAATAGAAACGAGTGCCATTTCAAAAGATGTTGTATAATACATACCGACATATAAAGAATATACATGTACAGTTGAACCTGTGAACAAAGGCCATTCTTGGGGAAAAATGTGGCATTCATTGATAGGTGGTCTTTATACGGAGGTCAGTTTGTTCTAAATGATCGGTGATGTTTTTTTAAGGAATGGCCTTTATTCATAGGGTGATCTTTTGTCGGAGGTTGCCGCAGACACAATTTTGACTGTACTAATAAGTAACAGGTTGCATATTGAACAAAAATAATTGTGTGAATATAATATGTCATAACTTAAATATGAATTATCTGTGAATGTAGGGCGGTGCTTATTCCTATGGTACGGAACCCCATAATTCCAAAATATTTTTAACTCGTAAATACGAAATAAAAAAAGAATGCTACAAGTTAAAATATAAATGTAGAATGTCACTTCAGGGGCTTCATACTCTGGAAACTTATTCGTATACATGTAACTACAAATTTATAAATGTAAAATACTAATAGCAAATAAACAGGATGATGTATAGCGTGACATGTGTACTCTTGTATTGTAAGAACAAAATGTTACATATAATATATGTAATAATAACAAACAATCATTTTTTCATTGAGAGTTCAAGAAAAGAGTGAAATTTGCTGTGAGTGAGTGGTTGCGCTCATCTTTATTTCAAACATTAAGTCCTAAAAACAGCATGTTTCCGCTACCCCGACCTACCATTTTTTGCCACCGACCCTATTTTTGGTCAAATTATAGTTTTGCAAAATAAAAATAATGTCAGTCATATTCTCGAACTATGCAAAAAGTCCCGAACTACCGAAACTATTTGTCAGAGCCGGCAACGGAAACAAGCTTTTTTAGGCCTAACAAAATTATCATTAATGGATGATTAATACCCCATAAATGACTTCATAAACTTTCAACATTTCATATTTTTTTCTTGCCAGCCTGCATGGGTCTGGGTCTCTTTAAAACTTTTTGAACGCCCCAGGTTGAAACATCTTGGATATTGACTGCACAATGAAGATAATTTCTACCAGTATCTGGACGGAATTTCGCTCTTTCTGAAGTTTTGTGGGAGTTTTACTGATTGGCCTGAACATCACGTAAGGGATTGCTTGATAAAATTGCTATAAATAGCCATTTTTGTTTGAACAAAGGGGCTGAAATTGTTAAATATTTCTAAATATGAAACGTATTATCTCAAGCAGATATGAAATAAACCCTAAAATAACCAAAAGATTCCAAATGGGTAACTTGGTATCTAGTAGAATGGTAAATATTTGGACATTATTGTTGTAATAAGACGCAATTTCGATTTAATCATCAACTAAATCAGACTACACAACTACGTCCAGGTAGCTGACCAAGGAAAGCAAGCTAATGGCTCGGAAACTAGAACGGGAATGTTATTGATAAGAAGTCACCCCCACCACGTTAAAAACATTCTGAATTCTGGGCCGAACATATTCTATCGCTTCTCGTATTAGACTCTTATTGTTACATACAGTGATTATTATGCCGTTTTGCAACGATTTTTCAGTTATATACGGCGACAGGTTCACCTAACCAGTTTTCCTGGACTGTATACTAACCATTACTAACTTACCTTTCCACAAGGAGTCGGCAACTACTCCACATATGGAGGAAAATTGACATTTTTGTCAAATTTTCATAGAAGGGTATGACTTGCCGCGACTGGGATTTGAACCCGGATCTTCCGGATTACAAGTCCAGCGCACTAACCATTGTACCACGGCCGCGGCCACCACAATTCAGAAATCCTACCAGTAAACAGTATCTTGTGTGGAGCTATACTCACTGATGATTATGTAAATATTTTCCTGGTTTTACGCCTTCAGTCAAGGGATTACAGCAATTATACAGACTGTTACCTAACCGAAGCAGTAGATCTGGTTCCCACACCAGTGCTAACCCTGTTCTCCGCAAGTAACTGCCGGCTTCTCAGAATCATGAATGAGGACAAATAGCTTTAGACATAATATCTTACACCGAATTGACTCAGTGGTCATGTGGCGCGACAAGGATTTTGCGATAAGTGATGGATTTAAAGCTCCACATACTGAACTTGGCGTACGAGCTACTGAAGGGTTCAACACTTCGAAAAGCAATGTGGAAGTCTTTGTATTAGCGCAAAAGTTATCTTAGAAGCATCATTCTTTGATAGATTTATGTGATAAGCTCGGTCGTAAAATTACCACTTAATGACTTATAATGAGACCAATATGTACAAACAAGCCTGTCACCGAACACAGGCAAACCTTAGGAAAGACTATATGTGGCCTTTATTGACAGGTGGCCTTACTTCGGATGTCAGTTTGTTCTAAATAATCAGTGATGGTTTTCCAAAACATTGCCGTTATTAACAGGGTGGCCTTTATTCGGGGGTAGTCGCAAACGCAGAGCCAGCCTCTTGTGATTCAACGGGTATACGAATATTATATGACTGTAATACTGCGGCACGGTGTAGTATTGTGTCTGCATATGCCTGAATTAACCATTAGGTGAGTACATTGTATACCCTTGCAATTATGATTTATTATTTTAAGGTTACACTGCACTAAATCTTATCCGCTTTTCAAGTTCATTTGAGAAAGTCTTACCTTGAACATTGGTGACCGATTAACACTTGTTGAGCGTATTTGATGTAAAAATAGTATAACACACACTCGATGTAAACTATATAATTTTATACTTAACATTTATAATTATACAACTGATCCCTAGCATTCAGGTTAATATAATTTACAGATTGGCACACAAACTGAATTCAAATACATGTATAATCACCCCAGAGTGTAAGTTTTAAACCAATTCAGTTTTAAAACAAAAATTATATGAAGTGTAACTAAGTAAGTTTGACATTCTTATACCGACAATTTAGAAGAACAATAAATGACAAAACTCTGAATTAGACGGAACAGTTAAACGTTTACGTTAAAGTTCGAAAATAGTTTTTACACTAATTACGTGACAATTATAAGTTTGGTAATTAGTTGAACCGAATGGTGAAATTGACTATTACAAATACCAAACAATGTATCCCGCTGCACGTTACTCGTTGATAAAACATTTTATGAAACGCGGATACACCTCATTTATCTTACCCATTATCGTCAAGACTCGGATTCTGTCGTACATTGTCGTCATCTAGATCCGAAGATTATAAATTAAGCTTGATGACCGTCTTTAATCTAAATTCAGTTTTTCTTAACATTATGCGGAAGTGTATAGATAATTATATAAATCAATTTATTGTAAATCATTGTTATACAATTTGTAATACCTCATATTAATTCTTGTAAATGCTGTCACATACAAATTTTTAATTAAACGTGACAAAATTTCGGTTCAAAAATCGCGGGATTCTTACATTGGAATCTCTTTAACCCGGACCCTTCTAATCCGGACCCTTCTAATCCAGACCCTTCTAATCCGGACTTTCCCAATCCAGACCTTCTCATCCGTACCCTTCTAATCCGGACCCTCCAAAATCCGGACCCTTTTAATCCGTACCCTATCTATCCGTACCTTTTTATCCGCACCTTCTTAATCCGGGCCCTTTCTAATCCGGACCTTTCTTATCCGGACCCTTCTAAACCGGACCCTTCTTAACCCGGATCCTCCCAATCTGGGCCCTTCTTATCCAGGCCCTCGTAATCAGGACCCTTCTTATCCGGATCTTCTTAAACCGGACCCTCAAAAACCGGACCTTCTAATCCGGACCTCTCCAATTAGGAAATTACCATAATGTGGCCAATTTTGTATACTTGTAAATGCAGAATGTTTTATCTATTACTCTAAACAATGATACTAGCGCAAAAACTTAATTGAAATTTGAGCGTTGAGAATAGTCTAAAAATTTATATTTTTCTGCCTGTGGTGTTATGTTCAAATCAAAGGGATATCAATGTCGTGTGAAGAAAAGATCGCTTAAACAGATTGTATTAACGTATTGAGACGAAACAAAAAACGTTTAAATTAATTTTGTATTTTTTCCATTACCATTTCTATGCTTTTCATCGATTTTATATCATACAAATTTTATGAATAATGAACTTATTTGGTATATATTGTATTTAGGAAAACAGGCATCCAGTTCACGAAATGAAAAACGTCAAACGCTCGACCTAATGTTTTCACCATATAATGGACTCAAATGACAGAACACCTGATTTTAAGACGAGCTTCACAGATTTGTGATCAACTTTGAAATCTGTCGTATTTACGGTCTTTGATATACGTTATTAATCAATATTTAATTTCACTATAGGAAATATTATCGGATCAATTCGGTTATTATTGAATTGACAAGTAACAGAGCATAAGTTAATCCATGTACGAGTGTTCAAACTATTGTATAATTAGTCTCCTCATATACATAAGGATTATTAATCCTATGGGTCAATGATTAGTGTTATTAATCGGTGATTAAAGCGGCTGTATTGTGCTGCAATCAACGCATTTATGTCTGGATGAGTTAATGGGTTTTATGTTGCTGAACGCCAAATGAAACTGGATTTTACTAACTGATTTGAAGGGTAAATTTTGTTCAATTATCTCGAAATGAATATTTGTTAAATTAATTTTACAAAACTTTCAGAACGGTTGCTATGGAAATGGGTGTATTTTTAGAAATCTAAATAAAAAAAAACATTTTGATTTACTTCGACCATATATAATATCGTACGTATGGAATGGTATTTAATTGATGTTGCAACGAATATCACCAAGTGAAATAAAATTAAAGTCGAATAAAAATAAATTAAAAAAAAAATGTGTACAAATGTACTTTCAGCAGTTTAAACTGTATCCATATAAGGTAAATGATATTTTGTATGGCGAATGGACAACATAGTCGCTTTAAATGGCTTCTTGACCGTATCGTCCATGCATGTAGAAATAACTAAATCCAGTAACGAATACACGTTATATATGCGTGTGTACCCTAGTGATTAGCCAACCGCTTTTATATAGGATTTACGTTTTGTGAAATAATGGCTGCTGAAAACGGATATCAAATGTGACCTTATTAAATTAGGTAATACAAATATTTTTACTTTTACAAACACAGAATTTGATCATATATATATAATTAGAATCATTGAAATTAAATGAATTGTGACAGTTTTGGAATGTACGATTTTATTAAGCTATGGCACATATCGTACAGTTAACTCACTATTGAGTTAATGTTTCACCAAATTATTTTTTTAAATATCCATCTTTATTGATATCCTTATTATATCAACATCATTCAGATTTTTGATGTCTAGTTAAGGTCTAAAAAAGAAAAGGTTTGTTTCCGGTTACATGCCCCCAAAAGTATGGGTCTGTACGTAGGGATTTATCTGAATTTTATTCTATTCTTTTTTACATATATCGGCAACATTGTATTGGAATATGTGCAATATTAATGAGTTGTGAAAATTACAATATAACTCTACGATTCGGAAGCCGTAGAAAGTTTTGAGTCGGCAGGTAAAATATTGGGTCGGTCGGGTGAATGGAAACAAACCTTTTCTTTTTTAGGCCTAATTCTTTTAAATATTGCCAAGAAAAAAAACGGCATAGCAATAATAAAATTAGGAAAATATAGTAAAAAATTGCAACCCTTCATTTGTCTTATCTGTGTTTATAAAATATGTCTAAAATGGTGGTTATTAGTCTATATAGGATCAGTTTATGCTTTACAAAGAACTTAAACATGTAACTGCTAATGTACATTTGCTAAAGAAATACATAAACTGTAATATTCGTATTATCATTCCGAGGTTTGTCACCCGTCGTTAAAAATACAAACTTTCAAAGTTATATACTATACGTGGGTCACCACAAAATGAATGCCAAATTCTGTGTTCATTCTTCAAACTGAATTCTCATTCTGTAATGCTACGCGTATGATATATACAGTCAAACCTGTGAAAAGGCCACCCTTGGTAAAGACGAAATGTGGCCTTTATTGACTGGTGGACTTTATCTAATGGTCAATTTGTTCGAAATAATGAGTGACAGTTTTTTCAAAGAATGGTCTTTATTCACAGGGTGGTCCTTATTCGGAGGTGGCCGAAGACACAGGTTAAACTGAATATTAATTTTATTAGATAATTATAGGAAATAGCACGGCATTGAGTTTGACGTTATAAGCGATCATATTTTTGGAGATGCTCATACAGTGAAATGGGTGGTTCTTACTCCGACAGACCACATTTGAGACAACTAAAAGCGGAATTAATATCTAGGAGGTCTTATTATCAATTTGAAATAGAGAAATATCAAAATCCGGTTGGAGAATATGAAATGAGGTGGTGTTCATATTGAGGTGGTCACTAAGTGACGGTTAATTTACTTACTATCATGAAGATTCTGATTTTTTAATTGATTTTTAATTTAATCATTTTTATCAATGATCGGCTAATTGGAAATACAGTGCAACCTCTCCAAAGCAATACCCTTTGGGAGAAGCAAAATTATGGTGTTGTTGAGAGGTTGTTGCTGTGGAGAGGTTGAATTGATAGTTGAATCATACAGTAGGAAACATCGCGCTGTTGTTGAAGGAAGTTGTTGCTTAAGAGAGGGACGCTCTGGAGTGGTTGTACTGTACTGTACTGTATTATGAAGCTGATAATATTTTTACATCGCTACTCAATAACTTACATGGGTGTCTTTTGGTATAAAAAGACAAACTGAAAGATTTGTTGGCCGCGTTATATTGATTCTAGATTTTGAATAGATTATGCTAATTTAAAACATTCAAAACATTCAAAAACATCTATATCAATATTCATGTATCTAGAAAGTGTAAAGCTTTAATTCTATGTCTAAAGATCTCCAACCGTATGGAAAAGTTGAAAGTATTTTTTTCTGTTTCAAAGATATGCCCCGATTGTTGAATATAATACAGTACGTATTTTAATGTACGATATGTAATCGATGCAACAATGAGCGAGCGTCGGACACGTCAATTTTCATTCATTTAATACGTTTTCAATGCGGGATTATGTAATATGAATTTATCTTTTGAATGTTGATCGATGTTTTGAAAATATTGTATTTTTGCTATCGAGTATTAAGTAAAAATATATCAAGACTTCATTATATATAAATATTTTGTTGGTCGATTTCAAATGATATTTCAAAACACATACATTATAAATGGCCCTTTGCCTCATAAGCATATTATGGACTCTTCCAAATTCAAAGCTAATATACAAAACATCAATTTATTTAAGAAAATTTGATTATTTCTTCCTGACAGAGTGGAAAACACTGTGGCAAAAGAAGCCATTCCTCATTACAAGCATTGGCTTCTTTTGCCACAATGTTTTCAAAAGTCGTCTGCTTCAGATGCGGGAAATGCAGTATTATGAGGTGAAGGGTTCCAACATGAGACTCTTACATTTCAACGTGCATTTAGTGAATTACGAATATACAAAATTTTAATACTATCGCCGACTGAAAATATAATATCCTCTTTGAAATCCACAATGCTGCTTTCATCTTGAGCATACATTTTGGCGTAATCTTTAGATATGTACGTAATTAACAACAAAGTAAGTTTGACATTTTTATTTTTTTCTGTAGAAAACCCTTCTTCAGTTTCAATTTATAACAACAACAACAGCACGACCAAGACCGTTACCAACAACAAAGATGTCAATCACAGATTCCATGCCAATGTCGGACAATGCAGACATTCTGGATTTTGGCAGGCGTAGTAATTGTTCCTTGAGGAGTATGTCTCAAAGATCTACACCAGTAATGGCTTCCACTCCAAACAGACGGACACCTTCGTTCAAAGGAACCGCAAAGCTCATGGTAAGTTGTTACGTAGTGCAATAATAAATGTGCGTGAATTATGGGTTGCGTCTAATTGGCCTCGTTGGCTCATCTTTAGGGATCGTATCATTATTAATTCTAAAAAAGGTCTGACAAGTTACGTTGGAAACACATCAACCAATGCTTTGATCATTTGTTGAATATTTCACTTGGAGATATCTGAGTGAAGTCGCCTGGGCGCAGGGACAGTCGTTTTTTGCGTTTCGTATTAGTCAGACGGCAACATTACAAAAAACACAAAGTTACACCCTTGTTGCACCAACGAATCCATAACTTTACTGTACAACATTTCTGCTCAAATATTATTTAAAGCTAAACTTATTGAAAAGATCACATTCATGTTTCAATCAAACTATTGCTTTTAAATCAAACGAATCGTATGTGGCCTTTGATCCATACTTTGTTTTCAATATTTATTTTAGGTAATTAATTTGACACAGCACCACTGATACTATGATTTTAAAATAATTTACGAATAAAACCTCTATAGGTGGTTTTGACTATAATGATTTCATCACCTGATCGCATATGAACGAGCTTATCCGTGCGAGAGGACAAAACATGGACATGACAAATTGTTTTTAATTATGATACTTAATTTAGCTTAATTTGGTAGCAATGGAATCACCTTTTATACATTTTTAATTTTATCTAATTTCAGAGAACGTCATCAACGTCGAGTAAATCTGACGTGGACACAATAAAAAATTTATTACAAAGTCGTCTGCTCATCACAGAAACAGGTTATGAAGCAGACGATGACATTGATTTTCTCGATTTTTCAAATGGACGTATGTCACGTGACACAGACTATGAAACAGATCTGGAAATGGACTTTGATGGTAAGTCTCAAGTAAAACTTAATATATGAACTATAGCTATCGTCTTTGCACCGTGCTGATTACTGTATTATCAACTGTTTTTTAAGCGTGAAAGGCGGACAGCATTCCTTAACACCAAGCCCGTATTTGGTGGGGGAGGGGGGCGGAGCCGTCGTGCGCCGCCTCTTAAATCTGGCAAGCAGAAGTAAAAAAATCGTCAGTTATGTGCTGATTGTTTTCACATTCTACATAAACATCTAGACTTTACGCCCCCAGCCAAAAATCTTGTAACCGTCTCTGAACGTTGTTGTTGTTGTTGTGTTAGCTTCTAGTACTACCATGGTTCCTTCATTCTATTAACAATTTTCCTATTATGAAAGTCACGAAAAGGATATAAAAGGAGCGGATATTATATAATGTTTTTATTCGTTGATATTTGTTGCTTTGATTCCCCGAATGTGTTCCAAATTAATCAGTCAAATCAGTCAGTCAAATCAATCAGTCATATCAATCAGTCAGATCAATCAGTCAAATCAGTCATTCAGATCAATCAGTCAAATCAGTCAGTCAAATCAATCAGTCAAATCAATCAGTCATATCAATCAGTCAAACCAGTCAGTCAAATCAGACAGTCAATTAATCAGACAAATCAGACAGTCAAACCCCTCCCCCGTCAAATCAATCAGTCAAATTAGACAGCTCCCCCCGTCAAATCAATCAGTCAAATCAGACAGTCCCTCCCGTCAAATCAATCAGTCAAATCAGGTAGTCACCCCCCGTCAAATCAAACAGTCAAATCAGACAGACACCCCCGTCAAATCAACCAGTCAAATCAGTCAGTAAATCAATCAGTCAAATCAGTCAATCGAATAAGTCAGTCAGACGCATAAAGTTGAAACAAAATTAGCATTAACATTTCCGTAACTGTTTACTTTTTATGAGATTTAATTATATAAAAATAAATTGATACAAACGACTAATGAATAAATCTATTCTATTTGTAAACACAGAATGGATTGCAGAAGAAAATGGTGAAATTAAAGACGATGACCCGCAGGATAAGAAGTACATACATATATGTAATGCTACAGGAACAATACCAGTATCATATTTTCTTCGGCATATCAAAGATACAAAATTCCGTATGAGGTACCATGGCCTGGGGCCATTAGGAGCTAAAGCAATATCTGTCCCACTTAAGGTATACATATCCTGTTCTTACTGCTTTGCTAATGTTTCAGGTTAACTGTATCATGTTTCTCACTCCAATTCTTAATCTAATGAATTTGTTATTGAGTCAGTTTATTCAAGTCAATATCAATTTATAAAAAAAAGCAATTAAAAGTTCATTTTCTGTTACAAGAAGTGCTGTACAAAAGTCCCGAGTAGAATTCATTTGTCGTAGGGACGAAGAGAAAGTTTAAAATGTATAAATATCCTTAAGTCTGTTATGGATCTCCGCAGTCATGGTACAGTCAAACCTGCGTTTGCGGCCACCTTCGAATAAAGACCACCCTATGAATAAAGACTATACTTCGGAAAACCGTCTTTTATATTCGTCGTTTTTCACCATGAGGGATCTAATAAGTTGTACCTGAATTAGCATAAAAAGGGTCTTCACTAGATGTCAAAAGTTGGGGGTCAAATGTTGATCCTTGGCTGAAGATAATTCGAAGAGTCAACAAAATGTCCTAATTTTATTGTAATTTGACCCCTTGGTACAAATTTTCATATGTCAATCGGTTTATTTTACTGATTTCAAGAGTCAAAATGTTGTTTTAAGGGCCAAATGAAAGCCCTAATTACGCATTCTGACTTCAGAAGTATTCAGTTGTTTATAATAGTTCCTGTTGTATAGAATATTTCAAATTCTTTTCCGTAGGAAAACCACACCATAGAGTCACTGGATTTAGAAGGGAACTGGATTGATAAGGAGGGTGCCATTTATTTGTCAGAAATGTTAAAAGAGAATATGTATTTATCAGAAGTGGTAAGTATTTGTTACAGTATATGACATACTTCGCATTTTTAAAACAGAACAATTAAATTTTAATCTGTTATTTCTGTTAATACCAACGTAATCAAAGTAAATACGTAAAATACCAGGCTAGCATGGTAAAACTAATTGGTTATTTGGTATCTTCAAAAGTTGCACAATATTTTCAAAACACCTGAACTACATATTCATTTTCAACAAGCCGCGAATTTATGACAGAAATATTTAGTCAACCCTGTGTTTGCTGCCACCTCCGAATAAAGACCACCCTGTGAATAAAAGCCATTCTTTGAAAAACCGTCACTGATTATTTAGAACAAACTGACCTCCGAATAAAGGCCAACTATCAATAAAAGGCCATATTTTTTCGTTCCCAAGGGTGGCGTTTGTTCGCCAGTTTGACTGTAATTTTTAATTGTACTTAAAAACTATAGTATATTTCAATACAACTTTTTTGCTTTACAGAACATTGCTGAGAATAAATTAGGGCGCGATGGGGCGGATGCAATTTGTAAAGTTTTATACAAACATGAATTCCTGAAGTCATTGAACATGTCAGGTATATTTTTCTTAGCAATCACTGATTGTGTGGATCCTAACACAGCTTAACTCGTACGAGATACGCAGGTCTATCAACAGACGGCTTGCGTTAAGAGACCACCTTGTCAGAACAGAGTAAGGCTTAGACGACAATGAACACATTAAGTTGTATGGAGTGACTCTTTGCGTTAAGAAACCATATTTGTTTTTATTTCCTGACAATGAACACATTAAATTGTGTAGGGTGACTATTTGTGTCAAGAGACCATACTTGCTTTTAACCAGGGGATGGTTTCTTAATACAAGCCGCACTGTAGAATCTTACTCCAGCTAATGACAACTTTCAAGTGATATCATGTGAAAACAAGAAAAAAAACACTTAAAGAACTAATAGGAATTAGTTTTTCATGCTGATGGTTTAGCAAGTAATGTATAACACGTGTAAATAAGGAAAAAGTACATCAGTTGACGTGAAAAAAAACCCCGACAGTTCTCATTTTAAGACACGTATCCAATAGCAATTAGCATGTAATAACGGTATGTCTTACTTTGTCATATAACACGTACATGTTCATGTTTCAGGGAACGATTTAAGCGACTGTGGTGCAGCAAAGATTTGTGAGATGTTGCAGACAAACACGTGCTTGAAACATTTATACCTCAGTCATAATCACTTCGAGGAGAGTGGAGCTTTTTGTTTTAAAGAGGCCCTAAGCCATAATGAAAACCTTGAGACACTGGACATCAGCTGGAATCATTTCCGCACAGCCGGTGCCGTTGCAATAGCCGAAGGAGTTCAGGTAAACTGAAACAAAACAATTGACACACGTGTTTACATGCAAAATAGGTAAAAACACCTGGGTTCAAGGTTGTAAAACTTGAGATCTGTCTCTGACCCTAAATCTCACATATTGTCTTTTAATTGATCAAAGTTAATTATGATCATACAATAATGATATTATTGGTACATTATTACGGCAGCATAATTGACCAGAATATGTATTCAAACGTTATTAAATGCAACTTGTAATCATATGTATGTATGCTAGTCATGTATAGTTGTACAATTCTTAGTAAAGTAAAACCCTTTAAAACTGGACCATTTCCGGACTGGACCAAAAGTTTGGTTTTTTGAGAATTCCTGTTTTCAGAGAACTAATGACGATGGATGAGAAAATAGTGTGACTTGAAAAATCTCCGATTTACAGAGAAGTCCGGTTTTCAGAGAGTCCGGTTTTCAGAAGCTTCACTTTACATAAGTCACTTTTATTTGTTTCAGGAGAATTACGGATTAAAAACACTCAATGTCTGTATGAATGGCTTCAGTGACACGGGAGCAGAGGCTCTTGGTCGAGCTCTGAAACATAACCGTGGTCTTACCTCTCTAGACGTAAGTCATAATAGAATCAGTGAAACAGGTGCCGGTCACATCGCTCTTGGCTTGCAGACTAATGATGTACTAGCAGAATTAAAAGTGAGTACTGTGACATTCATTATAATATATTCATAAACTTGTGTGTATTTTTCATATGTATGTTCATAACTACAGTCGGTATCTATATTGTGGCTGTACAAGAGAAATTACTGGTTATTGAATTGTTTCTTAAGTCCAAATCTTATCGCATATTACACGTCCAAGTAATTTTATGTAAAAAAGATATATGAGGTACATACAAAAGGCTTGTCCTCTTTGACGCTTTCTTGTCCTCTTTGACACTTGCTTGTCCTCTTTGAAGCTTGTCTGTCCTCTTTGACGCTTGTCTGTCCTCTTTGACGCTTGTTTGTCCTCTTTGACGCTTGTTTGTCCTCTCGGATGCTTGTTTGTCTTCTTTGCCGCTTGTTTGCCCTCTTTGACTCTTGTTTGTCCTCTCTGACTCTTGTTTGTCCTCATTGACACTTGTTTGTTCTCATTGACGTTTGTTTGTCCTCTTTGACGCTTGTTTGTCCTCTTTGACTCTTGTTTGTCCTCATTGACGCTTGTTTGTCCTCTTTGACGCTTGTTTGTCCTCTCTGATGCTTGTTTGTCTTCTTTGACGCTTGTTTGCCCTCTTTGACTCTTGCTTACTCACATGCATTGTTGTGAGTGTATTTTATTCTTCTAATCAGAAAAATGTTTTTAATATTCGGGTAGAAAAGTTCCTGATAAGAAAGATATGGCTGCATTAAACAAAAACAACATTCCAGACACACTCCTGTGTTCAGATTCGATAAGTGTTCGGATGTGTTAAAATATGAAGGGTTTCAGTGTGTATGATATTAGTATTTTGATCGTTAAATTTACGTTTTTATTATGTTTTTACCTTAAAAATAGATTGGTTTTAATCCTATTGGTGAAGATGGTGCTTTAGGTCTTTTGATGGCGATTTCTAAGAACGACATGAGTTGCATGAACATGTTAGACTTATCGGTATGTATATCTATGTGATAATTATTCACCATGGTTCTAGAAGTGTTCCACATGGTACTGACAAACATATATATACAGTGTAACAAAATTATGAATAAATCCAAGAAAGTGTAAGCACAGAATAAATTTGGTGTCGTGGTTAATTAAATTGTTATAATGTGAGTTCTGCAAAGAAACCGACTATTAAGAATTCTAAGATAGAGACAAAGGGAGATCTGGTAACAAATTTGATATTCCAGTTATTAAAGTTGTGTATTCAATCCGTAGTTTATTAAACCTTTGCCTCATAAAACCGCATCTCCCCGCATCCGAAGCAGACGACTTTTGAAAACATTGGGACAAAAGAGGCCATTGCATCTAATGAGTGATGGCTTCTTTTGCCACAATGATTTCCACTCTGCCAAGGAGAAATAACCCAATTTTCTTAAAAAAATTGATGTTTTGTATATTAGTTTTGATTTTCAAATTTTGAGTTCAAAATATACTTATGAAGCAAAAGGGTTAAGACCCCATGCGTAATTCTATATTACGACTTTCATATTGTACAGGATGTGCTAGTTACCAAGGAGTTTAAAGAAGTAGAACAGAAACTTGTTACAGAGAGATTGCTTGCCGTAATTCATGCAGGTAAGAGAACGCACTTCACTTCGGATTTTGTGATGAAGCGTAGAGAGCAGCACTGAACCATTTTTAACGTTTCAGATGTTGTATTTAATACCTCATACTTAATCATTATATTTAACCCTTTGCCTCAAATACCGCATTTCCTCGCATCTGCAGCAGACGACTTATGAAAACATTGTAGCGGAAGAAGCCATTGCTTAGTAATAAGTAATAGCTTCTTTTGCCACAATGTTTTCCACTCTGTCAGAGAGAAATTAGCCAATTTTCATAAATTTAGTTTTGTATATTAGTTTTGAATTTGGAAGATATATATAAAATATGCTTAGGGGTTAACCAAAATCTACCACATTGAATTAAGAAATCATTATAGGGAAAACTGAAAAGAAGTCACTCTTACATTTTTTTAGATTTTGTTCATAAAGACCACGTCCTATATAATGTCGTAACGGGGCCATTTTTTATCATGGTTCCTACCGATAGAAG
The DNA here is from genome assembly GCA_008271625.1 of Lutraria rhynchaena. Taxonomy (NCBI): domain Eukaryota; kingdom Metazoa; phylum Mollusca; class Bivalvia; order Venerida; family Mactridae; genus Lutraria; species Lutraria rhynchaena. The sequence continues at coordinate 9,772 of VIBL01000019.1, read as the reverse complement.
CAATTTTCTTTTGTCGGGTATTAAATATATGATAAATATGGAATGCACATAACACATTAAATTTGAAAATAGCTAGTAATTATGTAATGTCATTTCTTGATCAGTGTAAAGAAGTTAAACACCACATAAAATCCGGTCTTATCCAAATGTCCAAATATATGAAAGCTTTATAAAAGTTGTGTCCGTTTTAAATCCACCAGGCTTTAATTAAGCCTCTTAACTTTAACACTGAACATTAACAGACGGGTTTACAAGTTTGGTATAAAAGGCTGCCAAATTATACAACATTCTGTGTACCAGTCTTGTCAACTAACAACAAACAAGATTTCTCCCTCTAGAATGAAATGTATTATACGAATAAGGACAATAATGTGCATCCAATCACTAAAATTGTTAAAATCATTAAATCATTAATTCAAGACAGTTGTATAATTTTGGAACAAAGTTCGCCGTTCGCGTTTCGAATCAGTTCACAGTTTGCAATTCGAATTGAGAACTGTGAATTGCGTTCCGGCTTTATACAACCATCCAAGACGCGGATTAACGCCGTGTACGGTACATACGCAGATAATAATACCGGTATCCTTTATAGGGGGTTAACGAGCTGTTTTAAATAATCTACATGTTTTGAATGATTTCATGTAATTGACTCATTATTGATAATTTTAATTCTACTTAAATAAAAAAATATTCTCAGCTTATTTAAATATATTATTACAAATCATGCATCTGTGTAAAGTGTTTATCTATGATTAATTATAATAAAAGAAACAAAAATCAGCCAATTAATTAAGAAGTTAAAATCGTGTCTTTTGTGACCACTTTGGCAGACCACGGGTAAACATTATATTTTACACATCTCCCCTCCGGGATTAGCGTCCCACTAACAGCCGGAGTAATTTGACTTTTCCAGTTGAAATGGTTGAGGAAAGTAATATGCTAGATGTCGGCTATCCCCCACACAAAAAAAAAAAATAGTTGGGGTTCTGAAATTTTTTTGTATCAAAAATGCAACACTAGTAGGGGGGTACGGGGAAAGTAAAAAAAATGATAAAAAAATGTTAAGAAAAAATATGGTACTAGTAGGGGGGTACGGGGAAAGTAAAAAAAAAAAAAATAAAAAAATAAAAGTCTCGTAGGGGGATACTAGAAGCAGAAAATAAGTAAAAAATTTTTTCAAGATATGTAGAAGTAAAAAAAAAAAATGGATTAAGAAATTGGCGTACTTTGTCCCGAGAAAAAAGTTGGGGTGGAGAAAGAGGTAAAAAAATAAGGTGGTAAAATGGGGAGTGTTGAGGGGGGGTACGGGGATTATTAAAATAAAATTAAAGAGTAATTAAGAAATTGGCGTACTTTGTCCTGTGAAATAAATTGAGTTGGGGAAAGAGAGAAAAAAAAAATGGGGGTGGTAAAATGTAGACTAGTGGGGGGGTACGGGAGTTGTAAAATAAAAAAAAAAATAGATTAAGAAATTGGCGTACTTTGTCCCGAGAAAAAGATTGAGTTGGAGAAAGAGTGAAAAAAAAATGGGGGAATGGGGAGTAGGGAAATTTAATATGGTTTGTGGTAACATGAAAAAAAAAAAAAAAAAAAAAAAAATGGTTTAAGAAATTGGCGTACTTTGTCCGGGAAAAGAGAAAAAAAAAACACATATGTAGTTTTCAAAATTCAGTAATCTGTAATTCTTGTTCATAAAAACTACCTTTAATTTCTTCACTTAAAAAATGGAATCACAAGAATTTCGACTAAAAGAAATCACAAGAGCACAAGGTATTATTGAAACTGAAGAAGAGGTTAGAACGTTGTTAGTTAAGAAATATAGGTTGTCTAGAAATATTATATATTTTTTCGAGATAATACTTAATGTTTTAACAATTTTACTTGGAGCGCTTTCCCCCATGCTTCCTTTACCAGAAGTTTTTATGTCTATCTCCGCAGGGTGTGGTGCGGTGGGTATTCCCGCAAAGTATTTGAATAAACGGTTCTCTTCCAAGATAGAAAAACATGAAAAAATAAAAACTCTAGCAACTACAAAACTTAATACTATAAATTCATATATTTCACAAGCGTTGAATGATGGGAAAATAAGTGATGAAGAATTTCAACTTATATCTTCCGAGTTGGATAAATATTACAAGATGAAAGATGAGGTAAGGATAAAAATAAGGGAGAAGATTGAAAAATCAGATATTGAATTTAGAAAAATAAAACCTTAAATTACCCTATAAAAAAAGAATGTCATTTCTAAAAATTAAAGATCCTGAGAAAAGAGAATTAATGGTAAAAGAGTTTCTTGCAACAAAGAAAAATATTCAACAAAGCCAACTTCGAGAACGTGTTGGAGAAAGAGAATTTCAGGAAGATTTAGGAAAATTTTTTAAACCTGTTACAGCTGCACAGAAAGCAGCAACTGAAGAAATAAAAGAAGAACTAAAAGAAATTACACCGGCCTTCGCGGCTCTTCCGGGTCCACCGGTTATTCCACCTCCACCGGTTATTCCGGCTTTACCAGGTCCTTCGGTTTCAGCAAAACCAACCCCCGATACAACGAGGTTGGGTCCAATCGCCTCCAAATATCTAAAAAAATTGGGGGATAAATTCGGAACCGATAAAACGTTTGGGGTGTATTCCAAAGACGGAAAATTTTATATTGGAGATACACCCATTGGGTTTAGAGATAATGATATAGAGGTGGGTAGAACACAATACGAAGGAACAGAAGGATTATGGGAACTTATAACGGCAAGGTTACCAGATGGAAGAAAAATAACAGCTGGGGATAAAGAAAACTACAAAAAAATATTACGTGAAACGAACGCTATTTACCAGAATAATGACCCATCTTCCGGACGTCCAAAGTCCAGTGGAGGTTATAAATATATTTCTTATATTAAACCAATTTGGGAAAAAATAACCACACCGGCTTCACCAAGGCTAGTGCTTTATCCATCATCATCACCGGGTTTTCCACCACCACGGACTTTACCGAATCATCCACCCACTCATTTTTTGGGGTATCCTTTACCACCACTCGATAAGGATACCAACCCCAATGAAACGTTTGGGATTTATGTCAAAGACGGGAAATATTATATTGGGGACGCTCCTATTGAGTTTGACAGTGGATTTATAAAGGTAAAAGGGAAAGAATTCGAAGGAACCGAAGAACTGGCGAGTCTTCTTTTAGGAAAGAAACTGAGGAAGGTATCCGGACTAAACTTGGAGAAATTTGAGGAAATGGTGTTTCTCACAAATTCTATTTTCAAAAATAATGACCCGCAAATCGAAGAAATGAAACCCGTTGAAAATGAATTTTATAGAAATTTTCTTTATCCATCATGGCGGGAAAGACACTTGGTTGGTAAAGGACTTCCGGATCCCAACACCTTAATTGAAAGACTTGATTTATTAATAGAAAGTAAAAAAGCTGGTAACACGGGGGTACAAAACGAAATAATTTCTATTTGCGATAAACTTAAAAAACAAAATATTTTAAATTCCAAAGAATATAAAAAAATACTAACAAAATGTTAATAATAAAAAATTATGGATTTAAAAGACGGTACAGGTATGGAGGAAGTGGAATATTTGACACTATGACAAATTTATTTAGTAAAACAGCTGCAACGAATATAGCAAAGGCACTTGGTAAGACAGCTCTCGATGCCGGTAAATCTGCTGGAAAGAAAGCATTAGATGATGCAGGAAAAAAACTTGCCAATAAGGTAATATCTCATGCTAGTAAACTTTTAACGCCCAAATCCAAATCAATTATACAAAAATATACACAACCTAATGATGCACCGAGTCTTTCTTCAATTATTGATGCCGGGGGATCTAAGATTATAAGTATTCAAGATTTGATTCATAGATTAAAAAAGACTTAATTTTTTTTATTATAAAATGGAGGATATTTTGAAAATTACTGAAGTTCCCATGACAGATGAAAGTATTGAAAAATATGAATATCATGAATATGAACCTATCACAGGAACTAATTTAAATAATCCCGGCGAAATTAGAATTAATATAGAAATGCAAGATTTATTTACGCATCCGAGCGAAAGTTATTTGTTGTTCGAAGGGAGATTAACAAAAGCCGATGGAACAGCTTATGCGAATGCGGATGTTGTTGCTCTAACAAATAATGGCCTTATGTTTTTATTCAATAATATTAAGTATCAACTTTCTGGGCAAGAGATTGAATCTGTTTTTTATCCCGGACAATCTAGTACAATGTTGGGAATATTAAAGTATCCAGATGATTTCTCAAAAGCTCAAGGGCTAAATCAACTCTGGTTAAAAGATACGAATCCCAATGCACATCTTGTTAACAATACTGGATTTAATGTTCGTCATGATTATTTAATTAGAGTACCAGATCCAAAGGGAACGTTTAGTTTTAGAGTTCCGTTAAAACATATTTTTGGATTTTGTGAAGATTATAATAAAATTTTATATGGCATGAAACAAACATTGACTCTAACCAGAAAGGGTGATGATGATGCAATTTTTAGACTCAATGCTGCCGGGGGCGGCAAAGTTTCTCTCGATAAATTATCATGGTACATTCCACACGTTCTTCCTGCTGATGTTGAAAAGTTTGAACTATATAAAACGATAGAAAATAAAGCCAGTCTTCCCGTAGGATATAGAATGCGACAATGTGATACTATAACAGTGCCACGATCAACCAGTTTCACATGGAGACTTGCAGTTAAATCAAGTCCTGAAAAACCTCGTTGGATTGTTATAGGCTTTCAAACCGAAAAAGATGGTAATCAGGAACGGAATCCTGCTCTATTTGATCATGTAAATCTAAAGAATATGTACGTAATGCTCAATTCTAATAGATATCCTGAAGTTGATTATCAATTGAATTTTACCAAGAACCAGTTTAGTAGAGCTTACGGTGATGCAGCTGCATTCAGATCAAAATTTTACCATATGGATGAATTAATTTCCAGTCCGAATATAAATCCACCCGATTACAAAAATCTTTTTCCAATTTTCGTATTTGATGTAAGTAAACAAAGTGAAAGATTAAAGAATTCGGTTACCGATATTCAAGTGAAAGCAACATTCAATGCAAACGTCCCAGCAGGAACGGAAGCCTTTGCAGTTGTTATCAGCGATAAAATGATAAAATTTCAATCAGATGGAAATAGGTTGAGTGTTGTTTATGGTTAAGGTTTATAATATAATTTTATATATCCCTTTTCGGTAAAAGCATATTCCTTGTATGCCAAAGGTTTGATTGCCAGATGGGTTCTTGGTTTATCAATATCGAATGACCATACATCCCTACACCCCAATTGTTCTTCCGAACATGTTCGTTCCCTTCCATCATCAAGGGTCATAGCAAACATTTGTTTTGAATGATCCGGAACACTGGATTTAAATTTCAAATCAATGTCAAGCGTGTAAACACCGGGCTTTTTAAGAGTCCAATATTCCCATCCAAGTAGATGGGTGCCCAATGAAAAATGGAGATATTCAACTATTTCATCATATTTAATATGCTCATTCGGTAACATAACAAACGCCTTTGTTAAATAATCATATTGTTTATTTTCTTCATCCACAATATGAATCTTGCCCAACGAGTCTTGATATACTTTTATTACAGTATCTTTACTAATTTCCAATGAAAACAGTAAAATGGAGGGTTGATTACGTATAGTCTTTTCCAGTTGTCTGATTTTCTTATTTCTCCCAGCAATAACTTCACCAATATCGGTTTGCATCCTATCTACAACCAACTGTAATGTCTCTTCATTTTTTTCATCCACCAGATCTTTTAAATCAGTTTTGAGAATGTTCACACCCTTTTCGATATCCTTCATTATTTTCTGAGTAATTTTATCTTCACTGGTTTTATCATCCAAAGCCCATTCCTTTTTAAGTTTATCCAGTTCAGCTTCCAATTTTTCTTCCTCAATATATTTTTCCAAATTACTTCTTACCCTTTCTATGATATCTGTTTTTATTTGTTTTAAATTTTCTAAATCATAATCCTTTGCCATCTTGTTCATTCTCTTTATCACAAATGATTTAGGTGCTGCGTCGCCGGATTCCGTAGGAGTTCCGAGATTCGTGATCTTGTTCCCAAACATATCGATTTCCCCTCTTTTCAAAAAGTTATTGTTTATATAATTTAAAGATATATCCGATTTCGAAACCTTAGTTTTGGGCATTCTTCCAAATTTATCTACAGGCATTTTTTAACGAATGAAATAAAAAAAATAAACATATATGCCCACATATTACTGTCCCCCTTGGTTGTATTTGTTCTGTGTTGTATATTATTTCTCGGTCGAAGTAATTTATTATTTCCAAAGGCGGTTGTATTCCGTAACTATCAAAATAAATAACTTCGGGGCTTCGCACATCTTCGGGGCTTCGCACATACCAACATACCCAGTGGGTACCTTTGGAATCCGAAGAACCAAATTCATCATTCGGATTTGTATCATCTAGGTTTAATATACCACATTCATTTTTTAATGGGTGGTTGGGGAGTTGATCTCTCATAAACACTCCTCTGAAATTAGGAATTTTTAATTTTTTAACTGCATCCATCAATTCAAAATTAGTTAATGGTTTATATGGAAGTAAAATATTTCCAACTTTAATCTTCATTTTTTCCTGGAATAAAATAGTTATTCCACTAGAGGAGAAAACCCAAAAGTGGAATATTTTTAAAAGGGCTATTTTCCCCCAAAAGGAGACCCATTCCATCATACAATTCCCCACCTTCTTTTTTTAAATATAAACCATCACCGAGAGACTTAAATCCAGAACCCGAGGCTGGCTTTAAATAAAGCCCTTCACCATCAGTTTCTAGTTGACAAACACGTCCACCTTTTTTAAGATACAAACCGGAACCAATAGCTTTTTGCGCAGCAGTACTAGCTAAACCTGATAATGCTCCTACTCCGATAGCCGGTAATACCGTTTTTGCCAATACAGGTAAAGCACTTGCAGCTAAACCTGCCAACATAGGAAGAAAACCACCTTCAATTTTTGCGTTATATTCCAATTGTTTCTTACTTAATTTAAGTGTTACTCCTACACCATTTTCGTAAGCTCGTTTTATTTTATTCAATTGTCTCTCGGTGATGGCTATAATATCTTCACCTTTGAAATCCTCTTTATCCAAACGTATACTCATGGCGGTGTTATTTTTTATAGCACGTTTAATTTTATTTTTTTGTCCTTCGGAAATATTTAATTTTGTATTTATGTAACTCATTTTTAAAGTTTATATTTGACGTATATGAAATCTTATCGTAATATTTTCTCCTCTTAAATCAAGCAATTTACCGTGTTGATCCGTAAGTTTTGTTTCGAGACCACGTATTGTATCCAAAGTAATTGGTAGATAAACCAAATTATGGGGTGTTTCAATTATTTTATATCCAGGACTCACGTTAGGGAAAAAACTGTATATAGTATTTTGTGAAGAACCATTTACATAACTACCAGAAATAATATCTATATTAACGAGTATACTATTAATACTGAGAATATCAACAACGTTTTCAGATTCGTGAATTCCAGATTTATATTTTTTACGATCAAAACCTAATACTCTACCTATAGATTCTGGATGATCAAAATCAACAATGAAATTATTTCTTATTTCTATTCTAGATTTTAAAGTATTTGGATTTGCAGTAATAGATATATCTTGTATAAAATTATTTATATCAACTATATCGTAACTTCCTGTAGGTATTCTAATTGTCTCCCAATTTTTCCCACCATCTTTGGAATATTTAAAATGATTATTCTTATCGGTGATATTTGGAAAAGAATAATACGTTTCAAGATTAACGAGTGCTATTTCATACTTTCTCGTTTTATCAAGTTGTATTGGAGGATTAAACATAGTTTTAAAATCTGTTTTATTATCAGATACTATAATCTGAAACGAACTTTTAGGTTCTGTATTTCTGACAATAGCTTCTAATAATTCTTTATCCATTTTTTAGGGTAAATAAAATTCATCCAAACCGATTCTATATTTTCCATTATCTTTTTTAGACGATAAATCGATTACAACAAAACTAAATGGTTTCTCCCAAGCAGTTTTACACAATTTTCTAAATTCTTCCTTCTCCATATCATGACTTACGTGATCGTTATAAATATGATTTATATTTTTAAGTCTTGTGGGAACAGACAAATAAAATTAGCATTTTCCCTTATAGTTTGCCTAGGTAATTTGAAATAGTTTTGTGAAAGATAAAAACAATCCACGTTGCTGTGTCTACCACGAATATAATAACACTCACATTTATTTTGTTTTTCTAAAATTAAATCATCAAATATCATTAAATTTTTATTATTAGGATTTAATTCCCGGGGATCTGGAACATCTTCGGCAGATTCATAAAAATTACTTTCTAGTCCCTTTCGTGAAACGCTCGCTTCGCTCGCTGCCCATTCTTTAATTAACTCACTCGGTGAAATATTATTATTTACAATTTCTTCGCGATTATCAAAAAGTTGAAGTATTTCATCTTTGGTTAATTTCTTTTCAAAAGCTTCATTTAAAATACGATATTCTGGTTGAAATAAACTCTTTCCAAAAACTTGAAGATTATCATAATCTAACCACTCCGGCTTTAGCAAGAGATTAAGTAATAATGTAGTTTTTCCACACCCGGATTTTCCAATAATCAAACCTCTAATACTTTTTGGTAAAAGAGGATGATTGTTGCGCTTGGCCGTCATCGCGTTCCACGATAAATCTTTTATCTCCATTTTTTGAACGTGTTTTTGGACCTGTTTTTGGACCTGTTTTTGAACCTGTTTTTTAACTCGTTTTTTTACGTTTAAAAATGTATTGCGTAAAATGTAAAAAACAAACCAATACTCTCAATATCGAGGATGTTGTTTCAAAAAATGGTAGACCAATGAAACGCGGAAGATGTGAAGTGTGTGGAATAATGAAACACCAATTCGTTGCCCGCGGAAAAGGAATATTAAATAAAGCTATAAATAATTTACCTTTTGAAATGCATCTACCAGGACATAATTTTACAGGACCAGGAACTAATCTAAATAAAAGATTGAATAAAGATTTAACTCCAAAAAGTTGGAGTAAACCAGTCAATAGAGTTGATAAAGCTGCATATCACCACGATGTATGTTATTTAAAAAATAAAGATACGGAAACAAGAAATAAAGTTTGTGATAAAAATATGTTGCAAGAATTGGATAGTATTTATAATCCAACTTTGAAAGAAAAAATAGATAGATCCATTGTTAATAAAGTTATTGGAACGAAAATGAGATTTGGTATGGGAAATTAAACGAAATATAGTGAATCCATTCCATAGGTTAAAGTATCTATTCCATTTTCACTTATATGAATTTTATCATCATTGTACGAAAGCCCAACTTTAACCATTTCGTTTAAAAATATTTCATGTTTTTTATGTACTAAATTGAACATTATTTTATTGATTACTTTCTTGTTAAATAAACAATCTTTGTACGATTCTAAATTAAAATCTTTTTTAACCGCTTTGTTAACACCTTTTGCGGTGCATTTAAAAAAGGGGGAACTCCCTTCTATATATTCAAAAGCATACATTTTACTTCTTATTCCTATAAACTCTGTCATTATATTTCCACCTAATTCATCTTTAAACTTTCCGATTACTTTTTTATTTGTATTTGAAAACAAAGGATGATCTTTTGGATAATTTGAAGTATCCAAATATTCTGATATTTTTTCCAATTCATTATATAAATCTTC